>OZ024929.1:16489463-17745917 GCA_964017235.1 Sabellastarte sp. h YS-2021 | reverse complement strand
TATTTATGACCATAGAAAACAAAATAAAGCTAAAATTTTCTTTCATGTTAATGCATAAACTTCCACACTGTCTGACTTTCACTTCTTATCTCCGTGCTGCATGTTTTTATTTTTAAAAACCTTTTTCTACTATATATTATATTGCATTGAACCTTTTTTGGGCACTTAGTTTTTGTTAGCAAAAACATTTTTCTAGTTTCCATTGATATCTATTCTCCAGTTAATAAATTTTACACCGTCATAATTTTTAGTTTACTGATTAATGTTGTCATCTTGCTATTGAATTGTCTTGTTTCATCTTTACATACATTTTCTTTCTCTTAAACATTATTTTCTCTATTTAAACATTAGTTTGACCTTTATATAACACACTGCTCAGAAAGTATCCCGATCTTTGTACTCTTTCACTACTTCTATATGTCATGGTGTTGAAAATTATTTCCCCAGGCTGTGGGGTACAGGCATGTCGGATGCCATTTTAGATACTCCACTTTTCCATCAGATACAAAACACAGTAAAGCTTACCTTCTCCTTAGAGTCTCATACCACAACTACTACAACTTTATTAACTCAATTCTCCATCTGGGCCACTTGTTTTTGTTAGCAAACACCTTTTCTAGTTGTTTTTGTAACTGCTTTCTTCATTGGGGACACTAAACTTAGAAAATGTAGGACAATTTGTCACAAAATCCATGCATTCACTTAAGTGATGCCTCAAGATGTAAAATAATAGCGATCTCTTGATTTTCTAGGGATGGACATTGTTCTTAAACAGAATTTGGTTGAGACTGATTTTAAGAAAAAATCAGAATATGGAGCACATTTAAAGGACTTCATGAAAAGGTAAGTAGAAGTTGCTGCAGCAAAACAACATTGTGAAACCTGGGAAATGAACTTGATAAGTTTCTGTCTTCAGAATTTCAGATTCTATCAGATCTCAAGTTCCATCATGACATATATGAGTGATGCTTCTAGAGCGCGGGATATGCGATATCTCACGAGTTTTAGTACTAGCCCGCAATTCGGTATATTCGGCACATTCGATAGAAGACGCGATCCCGCATGTTTACAAAATGGAGGGGCACCGATCGTTTCGCCAGAATCCTTTAATTTTATCATCATGAAGGCTATATTTGGTCGTTTATTCAGTGAAAAGTGTTATTTCATATGAAAACAAAATGGATACTACAGTTTGAAAGTGGATGATGCAAACGTCCGATACTAACAACAATACTGTTGAACCAGTTCATACAGCATGTGTGTTACCTCATATCTACTCATGAATATTAATGAGTTGAGAGCTATGGCCGTGAGTTCTCAAGATTAAAGTGTTAGATCTTTGTTGAGGGTTCCATTTTATAAAATATTGCTAGAAAACCCCAATGGAAATCGGAAATCTATGACCTCATGAATATTAATGACTTGGGTGCTGCTGTATGGCCATGAGTTCCCCAGTTTAAAGCATTTGGTCTTTCATTGAGGCACTTCTATTTTAAAAAATATTAATAGAAAAGTATTGTTGTAGAATATGGCCCCAGGTCTTTAATATTATTTTTATCCAAGCACTGATCCAGATAATAAAAATTAATGTGATCTAAGTTGGATCAGTTTCCATCTTCACTTTTTTTCACGAAGATCCATACAGTAGCATTTGCGAAATCCTGCTAACAAATATACGGACAGACTAATGCTTCCGAAAGTAATCCCTCTTTGGCGGATGTACAAGTTCCCATTTTTATTGACCAAGCCCCTACATTTTTCGGACATGGGGGGGGGGGGGGGGGCCGACTGCCCCCATATTTCAAAATTTCTAGAATCAACACTGTATATGTCACATGGGAATATGTGACATCTGCGATAATGAGGCCCATGGTAATCTGAACTTCAAATAATTGATCACTTGGTGTTCATTTCTCTCGTATTGGGGTCTAATTTAGCTATTCAAATAATTATGGTAGTCACTGAAAGAATGTTGTAAAATTATCTGTAGTTAAAACATAAGTAAAACATTTTTGATCTGAAGGCCCAAAATATATATATATATATTGTATTGTAATGATTTTTATTTTTATTTCAGGCTTGTGAAGGAAAATAAAGTGAAGTAAGTATACACTTGAGTGTTTTTCTCTCCAAGAAGTAGAGGCATTAAGCATATTAAAAAGATGACAGATTAACTCATCACTAGTTGTTCTCTGACCATACTCTTGAATACAAAATTTTCCTGGATTTTCAACTGCCCCATTTCATTGAGTTTTATAGCTAGCACAGTTAGCACACTGGTAACACACTCACCTCCAACCTTGTTGAGGTCAGAGTTTGAATCCTGGCCTCACCTTGTGGGAAACCTGATAGTTGCTTGGCACATTGGAGTAAATCAGTTGTAACTTGAAAACTATTGCATTTAAAGTATTTTGTTTAAATATGTTGTTCAGCTACTTTTGGGTCAGCTATAACATAATTTAATTGCAGACCTGTAGCTCATTGCAAAGCGGACCAGTGCCTACTTTTAGGTTATCACTGTTGAGTAAATCAATTGTAAATTGAAAACTATTGCAGTTAGAGAACTTTGTTTAAATATGTTAGTCACCCACTTATGTGTTGCCTATAACATAGTGGAATTGTAGATGTGTAGCTCATTGCATAGCAGAGCAATAGCTACTTTCAGGTTCTCACTGTTGAGTTAGTTGTACCTTGAAAACTTTACGGTATTTTGCTTAAATGTGTTATTCGCCTACTTTTGGGTCAGCTATACCATAGCAAAATTGCAGCCCTTTAAATGATTTCATAGCTGAGAGCAAAAGCTTTCAGATTATCACTGTTAAGTAAATCAGTTGTATCGTGAAAACTATTGCATTTACAGTATTTGGTTAAAGAAGTTTTCCACCTACATTACCCAGTAATAACAGAGTTAGATTCACTTTAAGTTTGGTAATTAAGCGGCCCATTAGGGGCGCTTATTTGTTTTCACGCAAGTTCGACTGATCACCGCCACCGCCGCAGGATTCTGGTCTCCCTTGAGTAACTTCTTGTGCTTTCAAATTTTTCTTCTCATCTTTCTTTAAAACTATAGGTGCGGGAACAATTTTTGGGATACTTTGCGGAGACCTTAAGTTTTACTTTAGGTAACCTTAAGCATTTTTCAAAAACACCCCGTCATCGTGTTTCGGAAAAAACACACACCTGTGCTATAAAATTTATCAGAAACATTCTAGACCTAAATCCGCAGGTCGGAAAGGATTTTCTGATCAATTGGACCATAGATGCCTGAATGGGAGGAGTTTTATTTTCATAATTAAGTCGTAATTGGGAGACCTTCAGGCTCCGCCGGCTCCGCATTTTGTTTTCCTTATAACTCTGTAACCGTTATGCGGATTCTTTTCAAATTTGGCAGGTTTAGGCAGTAGCCTTGGGGAATTTTTTTGAATATGCTGCAGTGACATTTCAACCAATCAGAGAGGTCACATGACCAAAAATGTCTTTTTTTGATGGGGAAGCTTGTCCGGATGATAACTTGAAAGGAATTTTATCAATTCACCTGAAACTTGGCAAATACATTCATTCTATTAAAATGTGGAAATCATTAGATTTTGGCATTGATTGGTTAAGAAATGGCCGAGTAATTAATGATTAATTAATCATTATGAATTTTCCAAATAAGGAAAACACAAAAATGCTTATATCTCGAAAACCGTGCTAGATAGAGCGATTTCGACGAAGTTTTTGACCCATAGGGTATCTCTGCAGAGTGGTTATCCCAATTTTCAAAAAAATTTAGTCTCGCCAAAAATGGTGGCCATTTTGAATTTTCGAATTTTTCACAAAAATTTCAAAACATAAAAATGCTTATATCTCGAAAACCCTGCTAGATAGAGCGATTTTGACAAAATTTATGACCTACAGGGTATCTCTGCAGAGTAGCCATGGCAATTTTCAAAAAAAATTTGTCTCACAAAAAATGGCAGCCATTTTGAATTTTCAAATTATTCGCAAAAATTGCAAAACATAAAAATACTTATATCTCGAAAACCGTGCTAGATAGAGCGATTTCGACGAAATTTTTGACCCACAGGGTATCTCTGCAGAGTAGCCATGCCAATTTTAAAAAAAAATTTCTCGCAAAAAATGGCGGCCATTTGAATTTTCGAATTTTTGGCAAAAATTGCAAAACATAAAAATGCTTATATCTCGAAAAGCCTGCTAGATCGAGCGATTTAGATGAAATTTTTGACCTACAGGGTATCTCTGCAGAGTAGCCATGGCAATTTTAAAAAAAAAATTGTCTCGCAAAAAATGGCGGCCATTTTGAATTTTTGCGCAAAAATTGCAAAATGCAAAAATGCAAATATCTCGAAAACCGTGCTACTTAGAGCAATTTCGACGAAATTTTTGATCTTCAGGGTATCTCTGCAGAGCAGCTATCCCAAAGAGCTTTCACTCGGCGAAGTTTCAGACCCGTAGCTAATTATTCACCTACTCAAAATGAGTAAATGCTAATTATCTCAAAAACTATTGCGGATACCCAATTTTAATCAAATAACTCATTCATCTACTTTTGGGAGAGCTTTCACATGGTGAATTTTCAGACCCATAGCTAATTCCTCACCTACTCCAAATGAGTAAATGCGAATTATCTCTTAAAAGTATTGCAGATAGCCAATTTTTCTCAAATAACTCATTCACCTACTTTTGGAAGAGCTTTCACTTGGTGAAGTTTCAGACGCGTAGCTAATTACTCACCTACTCAAAATGAGTAAATGCTAATTATCTCAAAAACTATTGCGGATACCCAATTTTTATCAAATAACTCATTCATCTTCTTTTGGGAGAGCTTTCACATGGTGAAGTTTCAGACCCATAGCTAATTATTCACCTACTCAAAATGAGTAAATGCTAATTATCTGTAAAAGTATTGCGGATACCCAATTTTTATCAAATACTCATTCATCTACTTGTGGGAGAGCTTTCACATGGTGAAGTTTCAGACCCGTAGATAATTACTTACTACTCAAAATGAGTAAATGTGAATTATCTCTAAAAGTATTGCAGATAGCCAATTTTTCTCAAATAACTCATTCACCTACTTTTGAAAGAGCTTTCACATGGTGAAGTTTCAGACCCATAGCTAATTACTCACCTACTCAAAATGAGTAAATCCGAATTACCTCTAAAAGTATTGCAGATAGCCAATTTTTCTCAAATAACTCATTCACCTACTTTTGGGAGAGCTTTCACTTGAAGTTTCAGACCCATAGCTACTTATTCACCTACTCAAAATGAGTAAATACAAATTATCTCTAAAAGTATTGCGGATACCCAATTTTTATCAAGTAACTCATTCATCTACTTTTGGCAGAACTTTCACCTGGTGAAGTTCCAGACCCGTAGGTAATTACTCACCTACTCAAAATGAGTAAATGTGAATTATCTCTTAATAGTATTGCAGATAGCCAATTTTTCTCAAATAACTCATTCACCTACTTTTGGAAGAGCTTTCACACACGAAAATGAAAAATTGGGAATATCTTGAAAAAGCAATTTCTTCTCCTTTAATGCTCGGCGGGAGATGCACACCGCGGCAGTGGTCTTGTCAAAAATTTTGGTCTCCCCAAAAATGGTGGCCATTTTGAATTTTCAAAGTTTTTGCAAAACACAAAAATGCTTATATCTCGAAAACCGTGCTACATGGAGCGAACTGAACAAAATTTAGACCTGCTGGGTATTTCTGCAGAGTAGCCATGCCAATTTTCAAAAATATTTTTGTCTCGCCAAGTATAGTAGACATTTTGCATTTTCGAATTTTTGGCAAAACACAAAAATGCTTATATCTTGAAAACTGTGCTACATAGAGCAGACTGCGCTGACTTTGGTTGCCACAACAGTATAAGGCTAGAAACGAAGCATTTTCTTAATACTTTAGCACTCACCTTTATATCCTTTTCGGGACGTTTTGTTTTTGCATAGCAAAAACATTATCTTTTTTTTTTGCGAGCGATCCTCTAGTTTTTTTTAAAATGGGTACTTGATCTGTATCTCAGCTACCTTTTGATAATCTTTCACATGCTGAAGTTTTAGCCCTGTATCTGCAATCTTAAGGTCACCTTAAAATCAAAAGGGGGGTTTTAGCCTTCCAGTTCATTTAGTTTTTGACTTTTTTCAATCAAACTTGGCATATATATTAAGATTTACCAAAGGATTATCCTGATTTTATGGTGACCTTAAACTGTTAATATAATTGGAGCTTTGCCCCCCCCCCCCCCCCCCCCCCCCAGTCATAAAATTGGAATACAGCCGTCTGGCCCTTTCTTTTTCCATATCTAACATATATTGATATTGACATTCTCAGTTTATAGTCACCTAAAACTTGCAATATGAATGAAGTTCTGGTCAACTTACAGTGATAAAAGGAAGTTTTCAGCCTCCAGTTATCTTATTATATCCCGCCGGGCGGGAGATTATAAAACGCATTCCGTGTGTGTGGAGGTGCGTGCGTGAGTGTGTGTGTCACGTTTTTAAAAAGGGCTGTACATCACACTGGTTGTTTCTCCTTGGTCTTTTCAATGTTTTATGACCTTATTGCTTATGTCTTTTCATTGGATGCTGTTTTTTCAGACCTAGGTCCAAAGCTAAGTGAGTAATAGCAATGGTGGCTACTTTGAGTAAATTGCTCATAACTCCAAAACGACTGCATTTAGAGCATTTCTGTAAAATACGTTGTTCAGCTACTTTCTCCATGCCTACAAGATGGTACCATTTTTAGGGGTCTATCTTGATAGCTAAGTGAGTAATAGCTATTTTCTGTTTTTAACAATGACCAAAATGAGTAAGTTGCTTTTATCTTGTAACTGTTACTTACAATATTGGTCTCAAATATGTTGTTGAAGAACGCCTTCATGTACTATATCATGGTGGGGTTTCCAAGGTATAGCACCATAGCTAGCTGAGTAATAGCTACACTAAGTTTAACATTTCACCATTGAGCAAGTCACTTATAACTCCAAAACTATTGAATAAAGAGAATTTTTGTCAAATATGTTGTTCAGGTACTTTTTGATGTACTGTGTCGTGAATTTTCAGAGCTATAAGTCCATAGCTAACTGAGTAATAGCTACTTTGAAATTTCTTAATTTCAACATTCAGTATATCACTTGGGACATCAGTTAGGGGGTGTAGGTGTGCAACGTCATGGTCTGACCTTGATTTGACCTTGTTGTAGAGTGACCTTGACCTATAAAATCTTGTCCGGGCTATATCTGGGAAACCGTAAGGTGTAGGAAGTTGACACTTGGTAGGGACATTGGTTAGGGGGTGTAGGTGTGCAACGTCATGGTCTGACCTTGATTTGACCTTTGAACTTGCTGTAGTGACCGTGACCTATAAAATCTTGTCTGGGCTATATCTCGGAAACTGTAAGGTGTAGGAAGTTGATACTTACTAGGGACATTGGCTAGGGGTTGTAGGTGTGCAATGTCATGCTCTGACTTTGATTTGACCTTTGACCTTGCTGTAGTGACCTTGACCTATAAAATTTTGTCCTGGCGATATGTCTGAAACCGTGAGGTGTAGGAAGTTGATATTTACTAGGGACACTGGTTAGGGTGTAGGTGTGCAACGTTATAGTCTGACCTTGATTTGACGTTGCCGTAGTGACCTTGACCTATAAATCTTGTCTGGGCTATATCTCGGAAACCGTAAGGTGTAGGAAGTTATGCTTGGTAGGGACATGAGTTAGGGGTTGTAGGTGTGCATCATCAATGTGTGACCTTGATTTGACCTTGACCTTTAAAATCTTGTTGCACCTTTGGGTCTGTCTTTTGATGCAGATTAAGCACTGTTAAAGTCATATTAGAATTCATTAAGAATTTTACTTTACGAATTTCCCATTGTAACTAGGGATGGGTCAGTAGGTCCGGTATCTCGGTGTCAAGAGCATTTTACTGAAATACCGTGATGAGATTTTACAACCGCCCCTTCGCTTGTCAGCACATATAATGGAAGGAACAGTTAAAATATTAGAAACATATCCAAAATCTGAAGAAATTATAAGCTTTTCTTCCCAATTTTCATACATTTGCAGACTTTATAAAATACTATCAATTACATTGAGCAGAAGTGCCATGTTTAGGTTACGACAATTTATAACCTCAATTTCGCTTGTCAGCTTATATAACTGAAGGAACACTTTAAATAATGGGAACAAACAAGAAATCTGAAGAAATTATAAGCTTTTATCTCGTATTTCGCGCATTTGATCACTTTTATTGTGATGTTGTGAAGAGGAAACGTCCATGTTTGGGGTGTACTAAAATGCGGAATCCCGGAATCAGTACGGTTTTGCATTGGCGACCTCCTGATGTACATATTTTTCAAACCGACCCATCCCTAATTGTAACAGATGGAATTTCATCAAGTGAGCCACAGATTTTACTCCAACACCACACATAAGCATTCATTGAATGTATTACCACTTCTGTATGCATGGTAATATTCAAAACATTTAAACCGTAATTTGGCCATGCCAGATGTAGGTAAAGAGTACATGCATTATCTTAGACATTATTATCCCACAGCCCTTAAGGGCTGTCAGGTAGGTGTCCAGATAGGCGGGCGGGCGGCGGGAAATAGTTTGTCCGGGCTGTATCTCAGAAACCGTAAGGTGTAGGAAGTTCATACTTGGCAGGGACATTGGTTGGGGGGTATAGGTGTGCAACGTCATGGTCTTACCTTGATTTGACCTTGCTGTAGTGACCTTGAGTTTGAAAATCTTGTCCAGGCTATATCTCGGCAACCATAAGGTGTAGGAAGTTGATACTTGGCAGGGACATTAGTTAGGGGTTGTTGGTGTGCAACATCATGGTCTGACCTTGATTTGACCTTGCCGTAGTGACCTTGACCTTTAAAACCTTGTCCAGGCTATATCTCGGAAACCGTAAGGTGTAGGAAGTTGATATTTGGTAGGGACATTGGTTAGGGGCTGTAGGTGTGCAACATCATAGTGTGACCTTGATTTGACCTTTGCCGTAGTGACCTTGACCTATAAAATCTTGTCTGGGCTATATTTCGGAAACTGTAAGGTGTAGGAAGCTCATACTTGGTGAGGACATTGGTTGGGGGTAGTAGGTGTGCAACGTCATGGTGTGACCTTGATTTGACCTTTGACCTTGCCGTAGTGAACTTGACCTATAAAACCTGGTTCGGGCTATATCTTGGAAACCGTAAGGTGTAGGAAGTTGATACTTGGTAGGGACATTGGTTAGGGGTTGTAGGTGTGCTACGTCATAGTGTGACCTTGATTTGACCTTTGACCTTGCTGTAGTGACCTTGACCTATAAAATCTTGTCCAAGCTATATCTCAGACTGTAAGGTGTAGGAAGTTTATACTTGATAGGGACATTGGTTGAGGGTTTTAGGTGTGCCACACCATGGTGCGACACTGATTGACCTTTGACCTTGCTGTATTGACCTTTAAAATCTTGTTGCACCTTTGGGTCTGTCTGTGGATGTAGATTAAGCACTGTTAAAGTCATATTAGAATTCATTAAGAATTCCCTTTTGCAAGTTCCCATTGTAACAGATGGAATGTCATCAAGTGAGCCACAGGCTTTTCTCCAACACCACACATAAGCATTCATTGAATGTATTGCCACTTTGTATGCATTGGTAATATTCAAAACATCCAAACCATAATTCGGCCATTTTTGGTTTACTGATAAATGCTGTCATTTTATTATTGAATAGTTTTGTTTTAATACTTCATTTTTACATACATTTCTTTTCCTTAGATATTATTTTCTCTACTTAAGCATTATTTGGACCTTAATATAACTGACACTGCTCTGAAAGTATCTTGAACTTTGTACTATTACACTACTTCTATATCTCATGGTGTTTAAAAATATTTCCCCAGGCTGTGGGGTACGGGCATCTCTGAAACTATTTTTTTTCTCTATTTAAACATTGTTTGGACCTTTATATAATTAACAGTGCTCTAAAAGTATCCTGAACTTTGTACTGATACAGTACTTCTATATCTCATGGTGTTAAAGATATTTCCCTAGGCTGTGGGGTACGGGCATCTCTGATGCTATTTTTCATACCTATGATGACCTATCCTTACCAAGGTTTCAGGATATCTGGCAACAAATTTGAAAATTTGAGGTGACCAAACTTAAAGTAACCTATATTTCCCTTATTATTGGTCGTAGAGATTTTGGATGTGAAGACAACTTATAGGAAATCGTGCCCCGAATCTTTTGGTAGGGTCAGATTTGACCTTAGAATCACTCCTTCATAGTTGAATGTGGGCCTTCATACTTATAATGGCCTATATCTCCCTTATTATTGGTTGTACATGTTTTGGTGGTAAAGACGACTTATGGGAAATCATCTGCCCGGAATCTTTTGGTGGGGTCACATTTCACCTTGGGCCCTCCTTCAAGGTCGAATGTGGTCCTTGATACCTATAATGGCCTATATCTCCCTTACCAATACTCGTGGAGGTTTTGGATGTGAAGACCACTTATAGGAAAGCATGTGCCCAGAATCTTTTGGTGATGTCAGATTTCACCTTGGAGCCCTCCTTGAAGGTCGAACGTGGTCCTTGATACGTGTAATGGTGTATATCTCCCTTATTATTGGTCATAGAGGTTTGAATGTGAAGACAACTTATGGGAAATCATGTGCCCGAAATTTTTGGGTTGGTTCAGATTTGACCTTCGACCCCTCCTTTAAGGTTGAACGTGATCCTTGATAACATAATACTCTGTATGTCACACTTCAACCATGTCCCATCCAGGGATACACTGCGTTGAGACTCAATGTCTGGTTTAAATGTTAAAATTTCATTACTTGTATGTGTGCCATGTTTTGAAAGTGTTGAAATTATTTTGTCTTTTTATTTTTAAGGTACGACGATAAGAATGAAACAGCCAGAAATAAAGAAGCGTAAGTATTTGAGACATGTTAGTAGTCCCTTCCATGTATTTGTAGATTTTTCTGTTTTACTGCATTTTCACTACTTGGACCTTACAAATGTTTCCATTAACTTTATAGTCCAAAGAGTTCCGAGGGGTAGACTTATGTTGTTGAGTCCGAAGGTTGTTTTTATTGTTAAAATGTATGAAAAATTCAAATATGCAAGTGTTACAATTTTAAACGTCAAACTTCCCTTTGAAAAATTACTTTAAAGTTACTCACCATCAGATTTTGTGTAAAAACATCTCAAGATCTTAAAAGTGATATTATTTGTCACAAATGACTGTTGAAGGTTGTTACATTGTATTACCATGATCCCTGTAAGATTAAATTTCTATTCATAATAATATATACGTTTATTGACCACATTATAACAATAATAACAATGTTCCCCATGTTAAAAATTATTGATTGGTATTATTACTATACATTACTACATTACATTATACATTACTACTTTACAAGTTAACTTTCACCACAGTATTTTAAAACTTCTAAAATTATTATAAATGAATTTTTACAATCTTATGTTGCACAAACATGTGTGAAAAAATTGGGAATAAAATCCACCTTTGTCCCATTATCAGTCTTGCGATGTTTCGAAAGTGAACGTTTACAAATTTTAAGACCATCACATTTTATTTGTGAAAACAATCTACATCTAATGAATTTATGATTTTATTGCGCTACAATAGCTTACCATGTTGAAGTCAATGCTATCTTGGGAGGCCGCAGGCATCTGGCCAATGTCCAAGAAAAATAGACATTTAGTACTGGGCGGTGTCAACAGAAAGGTGAACCCCTTAGTGAAATACCGCTTAACCCTCCTTTTCGTGTTGGCCGCATGAATAGGAAGCTTCTATTTTCACTCACTGATATATTGTTGAATTTCTCTGGATATTGTTGGATGTTTTTTATTAGCCAGTTTCTTTATTAATTGTCATAGATCTTTCTGTATGTATTTGACAAACCAGTTTGTTAAAGTATTCAAAGAGCATACATTAAAAAAAACTAATAAAAGGTATTTGCGCCTTAGAGTCTGTCATTGATGGAGATTAAGCATTATAAAAGTCCACATTAGATAAGATTGTTGTTATAAAACTTTATTAAGCGTCCCGCTAGGGACACTTGCTTGTATATGGGAGAAGTAACTCTCACAGGTCTGCCGGATTCGCATTTTCTTTTCGCAATAGCTTTGCAGCCATAAGGCGGATTCTCATAAGGTACATAGTCATCAGCATTAGTTGCTGTTTTTACCAAATATATTCAACTTTCTGTTCATCGAGATAGGATTTAATTTCATCATGGACACACGTTTTGAACTCTTCAATCAAAATGACTTGCCTAAGCTGATCCGGACCTCCCTACAGACAGGGGAGTGGGTCACATCATAGATTTCAAGGATGCCTACTTCCATATACCAATACAAAACCAGTCCAGAAAATATCTGAGATTTCATGTACAGGGCAAAACATACCAATTCATATGACTGGTTGGTCCAGGCCAGGTCCCACCAAACTTGTTTCCAGCATACACAAACACTAGTAGCTCTGTGTAAGGCCCTAGGTTGGCTAGTAAACTTGGAAAAATCAGACCTGTACCCCAAACAGGTGTTCGACTTTATAGGTCACCAGTTTGACCTGAAAGAGGGCAAGGTCAGACCCACCCTAGACCGGTGGCAGACACTGAAGGCAAAAATTAGAGAATTGATAACCAGACCGATCTGTCCAGTCCGGCAACTGATGTCCCTCATAGGTTTATTAACAGCAACAGAAAAGCAGGTCCACCTATGCCGACTCTATATGAGGCCCATACAATGGCACCCGAAACAGAACTGGATGGTCTCAGAATCACTAGAAAAGGTGATACCAGTCCCCAAGTCGCTCCACCCCCATTTAAAATGGTGGCTGGAAGAAAGCAATGTGCTCCAATGTCAACCATTACACCCTCTGAAACATGCTCTGCAGTTGTTTATAGACACATCAAAAGAAAGTTGGGGTGCTCACTTAAATGACCACACCACGTTCAAGGGGAACGTGGCCCCTTCCAGAAAGCGAGCTACACAGAAATTACCTACTAAGCTACTTGGCCTTAAAGGAGTTCCAGGACCTCTGTGAAAGCAACATTGTCCTGATAGCCACAGACAATACCACAGTGGTTGCTTACATAAAGAAGAGGGGATGAAATGGGGACCTCTGTGTTCCCTTCTGTGGAGAATCCTGACCTGGTGAAACAGCAAACAGGTTTCGCTCAGAGCCCAACCCATCCCAGGTCGGCTGAACATGGTAGCAGACAAGCTATGCAGACTAGGCCAGACAATTCAAACAGAGTGGTCTGTCCTTCCAAAGTCTTCCAGACAATATGCAACAGGTGGCACCAACCCCAGATAGACCTTTTTGCAACAAGGTTCAACAAGTTAGCCCAGTTTATGTCACCAGTACCGGGCCCCCTGACCTGGGCAATCGATGCACTCGGCCTGCCATGGGAGGATCTGGATCCATATGAATTCCTTCCAGCAGCCATTTTGGGCAAACTGGTGGAGAAATTGCAGGACTCCGCATGCAGGAGAATCATTGTGATCGCCCTGGGGTGGCCCAATATGCCATTGCTCTGGGATCTAGTGGCCATGTCAAGCTAAATCCCCCTGAGCCTGCCCTACCTGCCCAATCTGCTCACTCAACCCGACTCCACACAGGAATCTGTCAAACCTAAATCTACATGTGTGGCTCCTTAGAGCCTTCGCAATCAAGGAGCAGGGATTCTCTAAGGCAGTGGCAGCACGAATCGTGCCTCAGTAATCAGATGGACTAAAGGGGACCCCCTATAAAGTCAGTAGCTGACTTCCTTATGTACCTGTTCCAGGACAGGAAGTTACAGCCCAGTACCATTGA
Organism: Sabellastarte sp. h YS-2021; assembly: GCA_964017235.1. Lineage (NCBI taxonomy): Eukaryota > Metazoa > Annelida > Polychaeta > Sabellida > Sabellidae > Sabellastarte > Sabellastarte sp. h YS-2021. The sequence goes on along the minus strand of OZ024929.1, from coordinate 17,732,055 downwards.
TGGTTACAGGTCAGCAATTGCTGATAAACTAGGAAACTCCCCCATCAATGTCATCAAAGATGAGAATCTCACTTGTCTCCTGGATAGCTTCCACAGAGACAGACCCAAAAGACGGAGGGGGATCCCCACCTGGAACCTCTTCCTGGTGTTGTGCCAGCTGACAAAAGCTCCCTTTGAACCAATTAAAGAGGCCTCGTTGAAGCATTTGACCTTCAAGACCGTCTTCCTCCTTGCCCCAGGGTCGGGCAAACGTAGGAGTGAGATACATGCTTGGGAAAACAAAAACATCAGACACCAGTCAGAGTGGTCTAAGGTGTCCCTGTACCCGTTTCCCAGCTTTCTGTCTAAGAATCAGCTGGTCAAAGAGGGTCCAGACAGTGTGGCCTAAGTTGTTATACCATCCCTGGCCCCAACTCTGGTAAGTCCCTCAAGTCTGACAGGTCCCTCTGGCCCGTCAAAGCATTGCGCTACTATTTGGACAGGACCTCAGACCTCAGGCAGATCAAGGAGTTAGTATTTGTCTCCTTTAAGAAAGTTTTTGATAAAGACATCACACCTGCCACTATCTCCTCATGGATCAAGCAGACTGTGATCCAATGTATGGGCTCTCTGATCAGGAGGCCCTCACCTTACATCAGGTTAAAACCCATGATGTCAGGGCCTTTGCTGCTTCTAAGGCCTTCCAGTCGGGAGACTCCTTGGAGCAGATCCTATCAGCCTGCCACTGGAAGTCCCTTAACACCTTCACACAATTGTATTTGAAGGATGTGGCCTGATTCAGCGCTTTTCCACTTGGGCCCAGTAGTGGCTGCTCAGCAGATCCACAAATAGCCCTTATATTGAGGAGATCTGTATATATTTACATATGAGTTAAGTCATTAGGCTATATAGAAAATTAAAAAAAATATTGACGTGCTTCCTTTGGGAGGTTTATTTACCTTCAGGGACTGAACTCATCCCTCTCTTCCCTTACCTGAGAGCAGGTGTGTAAAAACGGGGGTGGGGGGTAGTGTCTGTATAGCTGGGGTAACCGACTGCTGTGACCGATATGGGCCTTATAGGGTTTCCTGACCTTAAGGTAGACCCAGGCCTAGTGAAATTTTTGTTAGTTCTGTTTGAGTTCACTCAAGTCTCGAGTAACTTACATGCCAACCAAGCAGGAGTTACTCGGCAATTGTCCATTGGATAGGATGTATTAACGCAATAAAATTGCAAATTTAAAAGTAAATTCAGTGATTTTACATCACTATAATTTCATAAGCAGTTGCATATGATATGTGAAAATTTTTATATAAATCGACAAATTTATACATTTAAATATAAGATTAAGATATATTTCTTCTTCACGAACTGAATTTCATTGCAGTTTTAACAATGTATTTGTCACAATGGAGACTCTGATTCATGGGAATCAGCGATTCCCCTAGTGGAGATCCTGATTGGGGTTTCCACTAGAAGAGACTTTGATCCATTATTTCAAGGCTTTACTCGCTATTTCCACTAGGGGAAACACCAATCGGAGTCTCCACTGGTGGAATTGCAGATTCCTCTAGCCCAAAGAAAATCCTTCAAAATCATCACATTATTTATTCGTGTTTTGAGACAAGTAAATAGAACATTGTATGCATTTTGCAATATTTCTCTTGTTGAATTTGCAAAAAACATGTATCAGGTAAAGCATGAAAATGTCCAAGATAAATGAAAACTTTTAAAACTACAATATACATTAAAGGGATTCTCTTATCAGGACACAGATATTTATTACAGTAGGTAAAGCTATCAAGGGAACAGTCATTTAAATCAGTAACAGATCATCAGTTGATTGCATTTAACTGAACTTCAATCTCATTTCACCTGAGCCAAACTTCAAGGGGATCAGTTCTTCGTGATTTCAATAGAAGATCAACAGTTGATTACATTTCACTGATCACCACCCCGTTCCATTTTATCCCAACTTAGAGGGCAACAATCATTTTTCAGTCAAGCCTAGTAGATTAAAAGCTTATTGCATTTCTTTTACCCTTCCTCTTACAGAAACATAAATAACAAATTTAGAATTTAGGGAATGACTTCATTCATATTTTTAGCTTTTATATGTTACTCATGTTATAACAATTACAGATCTATATGGTGAAGTGCACAGTTACTTTGTCCCACTATAAGCTTAGCTTTCTGGGATAGTAAAGTTATATGAAACAGTACCATAATACAGGATATTCTTTTGTTTATATCATAAAAGTTGAAATTTTAAAAATTATAAACAGTGACATAAACTAACACTTTGTCACAGTGTAAGCTTAGCTTTCTAGAATAGTGAAGTTATTTAACAAAATTTGACAACAAAAAATATTCTATAGTTCATGTTATACTACAAAGTCTAGGACCAGGGGAATCAGTGATTCCATTAGTGGAGACTCCAGAATTTCCCCTAGTGGAAATAGTGATTACAGCCTTTACATAATGGATCAGAATCTCCACTAGTGGAAACTCGGATCAGGATCTCCACAAGGGGAATCGCCGATTCCCGTGAATCGGATTCTCTACTGTGATACTTGGAATCAGTCACATAAAAATGGTGGTAGGGTTATAGCTTATGCATAAGCCAGTAAACCCAAGCATACCAGCTCGTTAGTAGAATCATTAATGAGATATACAATACCCCCATCAACTTAAAAATATTGCATATAAGCACTACTTTCTGAAAAATTAGGGTGTATCAAATCAATCCTAGCTTCTCCCCTGTATAGAGATATCATAGTATGTTTAAATGAAATATCTACAGAAAGCACATACCTCAAGTTGGCAACGGGGTTGGGGGGGCGGAATGTCAGTATGCTGCTGGCAACCGACCTATGGGACCGACTGGATTCCTGTTGAAGGCCATTTCCTTAATTTTTGAGTTCACTTGCCGTCCCTAGTAACTGACCCGCCTACCAAGCGGTAGTTATTGTAACAATTACTCATTAGGTAAGATGTATTATTGCAATAAAATTGCAAATTTAATAAGTAAATTAAGTTTTTATATTTTACCCAATGGGCAGGTAAGGCCCTCCCAACTGTCCTCGCTATCAGCTTACTGGGAATTCATACAGGTTTAGACAACGAAAAAGATGCCATGATGTCACACTGTCTAAACAGGAAGGTAGTATGTCATGCCACTTAGGTGAATGCACAGTACCAGACTGGTCCAGCCGGTGGAAACACGGGACGTCTTTTTCTGACGTTTGGCGGGCCGGTCTGCACCGACTGGTATAGGAATTGTCCAGTGGGTAAGGTATTAGCTTATAAAATTTAATTTAATTACTAAATTTTCAAAATAGTAATAATAGTAGTGATTAATATTTTTGAAGGCTGTGACTTTGTTAGAAAAACGACACCTTGAAAGAACCGATCCGAATTCGGGTAACCATGTTTTAGTTGTCACCCAATGGAAGTAGCAGAGGAGTAAACATGGTGGATCATTTAAACAAAACGTTACAAAAAATAATGTTAAATATCGGTGTAAATAGGGAAAATTATATGAAAAACTAATATCAGAAATCTGAGAGAATACTAAAGTTTATCCAAGTATTTCATTGATTTACGCTATATTTAATAATATCTTTTCAGTTACCTGCTTCACCAGTTTGTACTCGGTTTCTTAAGGAATTCAGACCGTTTTCGGGTGACCGGTTAACCTATCACAGCCTTAATATTTTTCAAATAGAAAAACAAAAACATTTTAAAATTTTTTGGCATAGTAAGTACGTGTTTTACAATCGCATAAATGTTTATATTTAATATTTCTCACCATATATATTTCAATGTTTTTGTTTTGGAATATTAAATTAAATTTCAGGCCAGTTGGTGATGAATAATGTTTGCTTTAGTAAAAGCAACTGTTTGTTGCTGAACTATGTTATGCTCTTTGGTGCATGAAACAATACCTTGTTTTTGGTACCACAGCTGTACTTTGTTGAAAGTGAACAACCCTGGTAGAAGACATGGTAGAACTAAGATCATTTTTCTTTCTTTTTCAGGCGGTTTGGGGATTTGCTGAAGGAGTAAGTATTTCATTTATGTAACCCTAATCAATATTTACGGTTGATAACTTGATAGACAGATAGTTTATTGCCTCCAGAGACGAGATATGTATAGTACAACAAAAATATATATTGTATGATACACTATGTACAAAAATTAAAGATAAAAATTTTAGAATACATAAATACTAATTTGTTAAAATGGAGATAAGAGTCTGTTAAAATGTGAAATAATGAAAATAGTGAAACAGTGTCTGAAAGTCCATTGTGTGAAATTCCTCTAATATCACTCTTGCAACTATTAAAGTAGAGGGTATCACATGTGTAGTTACTGAAATTTATATTCTACCCGTGACAAGTTTGGTACACCCTATATACAATACTTTTTGTGCTGGGAGCATTCCTACTGATTACTGGTGTCAGAAGTCAGTCCATTAACTTAGTATTATTCATTTGCAATATTTGAAAGGAAAGCAAATGACAATGAGCCATGTGTCTAATACTGTCCTTTACTTACCGTCAAGCCATTATAGAGTTTGCGTTAACGCAATGTTTCTGCATTAATATTAACTGCCAAAGGCCATTGTCGGGAGATGATGAAATGCCATCCGTTCGTCACGTTTTTACATAAGCCTTAATATCTCATTCATTATGTCAGCTGACTTGTTTCAGGGATTTCTCTCATATCTTGTATGTAGCAGGCCTGGATCTTTCTTAATTATTAAGCATCCCTTGAAAAGGGGACGCGTATTGTTTTCACTCCCAGTTTTCAGTCAGCCGCTGCTGTCGCCACATTATCATCAGAGTTGCTTCTAGGATGCGTTTTCCGCGGGATCGCGCATTAATTCGCCTACAAACGCGGATTTTCTTGGAGTCTGCGGTAACCAAATTATATGAGAACGCGTAGTACACAAGGTGATGCGGGAAATATATGAAGCGAAAAGACGAGAGATCTAGAAAATCGAAACACTGCACGGATCGAGAGTTTGTCAAGGTTTTGATTTTTCCGTCGAAACGTTCTTCGAATAATGCCTGTAGACGATTGTAGTTTCGTGATCGTTTACAAACTCAAATATATTATGAGTTACAGACAGTATTTGGACATATTATACCCAAAAATATAAAATTAAGCTGAAAGTGGATGATTATATAAAAAATGGCTGGAAGAAAAACAAAACTTATAGTAGACTGGATTGTTACACAACAGGCCATGGCAGTGAAGCTGGTGCTGACCCTACGGGCGTACATATCTGTCCCTAGAAAAATATTTTACTGGATCAAAATTCACGGACAACTCATTAATATTAATGAGGTCACAGATTTTCATGGTGGTTTTAATTCTTAATATTTTCTGATTTAAGATCAAATACTAGATGGACTAGTGGCTTTCTACCAGTAAACGCCCGCATTAAGTGAATGCCCGCCTACTATTTCTTTGTTGGAAGTCAAGGACAAATGCTTCTATTTTACTACAGAATGGGCGTTCACTGGTATTTCCGTTTTGCGGTAGAAATGGCCGATAATAGATCTAAATTATGAAAATAGAAAGCTTTGAAACAAATAAAACAACACGTGCCTTAGTTATTAATTGCAGTTTATATTATTAGTCGAATCTTTGATTCGAGTTATGTACTGAGTTGCGGCCACGATTTTAAATTGGCTGTTTAAGCCCTTAAATATCAAATTCTGCATAATATTTCTTCACATATCTGTACATTAAGGTGTATATTATACACTCTGCCATTTTGAAGATTTTTAATGCCTTTATTAAGTTATATTTTATGAAGTAAAAAGCATGTCTGGCACTTCGTCTGGCTTTCTCTAAGGACCCGTATGTCCTAGAAACTATTGTGTTTGCCATTGTAATGGCCTACTCGAACGAGTCTTTTTTAACGGTTTCGTCTGCTGGTTTCTAGATGTGGAAACCCCAATTAATTTATTGGTTTGCTGGTTTATCACGCAGTCACTGTTAATGTAAAATTGTTGTCTGCGCATCTACAGCCTATTACTAATTTGTGAAACAAATAAACCGCAAAGAAATTAATGAATGAAGTGACGTCACGGTAGTACTACACATTTATTGTTCAGCCAATCAGATTCGAGAACACCTCTGGCAGAGACAATGAAAATATTCAAACTCTGTAGTTCTACATTCAACCACTCGAAGGCACTTTGGCATGTACTAGAAGTGAGTGATGAAAACGTGAGGCTACAATGGGGTTTCTAATAATATTTATATCCCCAGACGAAAGTCGGGGATATATTGGATTCAGGTCCGTCGCGCCGCCGCCGTAGAAATTTCCTTGTGGACGCGATAACTCAAAAACAAATATTTTTTTTTCAAACTTGGTACACATGTTAAGGGTGCCCAAAGGAAGATCCCTATTTTAAGGTGACCTTAAACTCCCAGTAAAAAAGAACTTATGGCCACCTTAAGGTCAGAAATTGCACTTTTGGCCACTTAGAGCCCTGTAGGTCACAAACTATGATGCTCAGCTGGCTGAAATTTTACCTGACAACACATTAATATGTTCTTAGTACATGTGCCGAAAATCATGACTTTAAGTTGAGGAGAAAATTGTGTTTGAGGCCCATAAATACCCCCACTTAGGGATTTTTTGCTATACTTTACACATATTTTGCCCTATAATTTGGAAGTGATAATTCTGATGAGTCTCAAACTGCGCTAGGTATAACTTTGATATGTAATCCTTGTCTGTAGAAAATTTTAGGGCTGTAGGTTTACCCAAAGGGGTCGACTTAAGGTCTCAAAAGTGCCCACAGAGACCCAATTTATGCACTTTTTGCCACTTTCAAGCACTGTAGCTTTCAAACTATGTCTCTCATCTAAGTTAAATATCATCTGGGAATATATCTATGTGTTTTCTTATATGTGCCCCAACATTTAGGCCTTTAATAGACAGTTAACCTGTGTATCAGGACCATAAACACCCACCCGAGTGACCCTTATAAGACATTTTTCACATCTTTTTCCCTGTAACTTGGAAATGGTAAGTCTGAGAAGTTTCAAACTGTATTAGATATATATTCTGTGTGTAATCTTAGTATGTAACAGATTTTAAGTCTGAAGCTTTAATTTTGAAGGTCAAATTGAGGTCTCTAAAAGGCTCCCAAAGACCCAATATTTGGACTTTTTGCTACTTTTAAGCCCTGTGACTGTCAAACTATGTGATTGATAGAGCTCAAATCCTATCTGAGAAGATATTAGTATGTTATCTTTATATGTGCCAAAAATTAAGGCTTTAAGAAGACATTTAACCTGTGTATGAGGACCATAAATCCCCACCCGAGTGAGCATTTTTAGACATTTTTCACATATTTTTCCCTGTAACTTGGAAATGGTAAGTCTAAGAAGTTTCAAACTGTATTAGATGCATATTCTATGTGTAATCTTAGTATGTGACAAATTTTAAGTCTGAAGCTTTAATTTGAAGGCCACATTTAGGTCTCTAGAAGGCCCCATAAAGACCCAGTATTTGGACTTTTTGCCAATTTTAAGGCCTGTGACTGTTAAACTATGTGACTGATAGAGCTGAAATCTCATCTGGGAATACATTATTATGTTTTTTTTACATGTGCCAAAAATCAAGGCTTCAAGTAGACATTTAACCTGTGTATGAGGACCTTAAACACCCACCTGAGTGACCCTTTTAAGACATTTTTCACATATTTTGCTCTGTAACTTGGAAATGGTAAGTCTGACAAGTTTCAAACTTTATTAGATACATATTCTATGTGTAATCTTAGTATGTAACAAATTTTAAGTCTGTAGCTTTAATTTGAAAGCCACATCGAGATCTCTAAAAGGCCCACAATGACCCAATATTTGGACTTTTTACCACCTTTAAGCCCTGTAACTGTTAAACTATGTGATTGATGGAGCTGAAATCCCATCTGGGAATGCATTATTATGTCCTTTTTACATATGCCGAAAATCAAGGTTTTTAGTAGACATTTAACCTGTGTATGAGGGCCATAGACACTCGCCCAAGTGCCTTTTTTGACATTTTTTCCGTATTTTGCCCTGTTATTTGGAAATGCTTAGTGTGACAAGTCTTAAACTGTATTATATATGATTTTTGTTTGTTATGTATGTCCCCCCAAAAAGTTTCACATCTGTAGTTTAATTGCTAAGGTCTCTTTAACAATTGTAAAATGCCCACAGAAACCCAATTTATGGATATTATGGCACTTTAAAGCCCAGTAACTGTCAAACTATGTGGGTTATAGAGCTGAAATCTTTGAATTTTTAAAAGGAAATGCCTGTCTATTTAAATTTTGAATATTAATAATGTTATGGCTATCTTAGTCTTTTAAGAACTTATTTTTGTGTGTTATACCTCTGCTTGCTGAGTTTTTCACTTTTTAAAATGAAACTGGTGAAACATATTGAAGTAGACAAAATGGACACTTTAAGTGAGCTTTAAGTCCCAATATTAATGAAATTATATCCTTATGTAGTAAAACTAGGGGATTTTTAACCCTCAACTAGCCCAGTTATATTCAACTTGCCTCAGTTAATTTTGGCACAGCTCCTACAGTTATGAACTCATTTCAGTTGATAATCACATACTTAAAATTCTCAATTCTTTTTGTATTTGAGTACCCCTTTTATATAGATTGTTTGTTTACCATTTATGCTCAACCCACATCCCCCACCCGGATTCCCCCCACCCACCTCTGGGACCTCCAGCTATATTGAGTGACACTAAATAAACAAAGTTATTTAGTGATATCAGATGAGAAACAAAGAACTCAATGGGGTTGCAGATCTTGTGTAATAGTGAGAGAGGTGTGGAGAAGGGGAGAGGGGTGGGGGTGGGAGGTGGTGGGCTTCATTACATATAACACAAAGGGGAGTCAGAACTGAGATTGTGTCACATATTTAGGTTGCATATATATGGACCACATATATAGGTATAGAGGAAATGAATAACTGAAAACAATTTGCAAATTCTAAAAATAATATAATAAAATAATAATATAAATAATTTTTTTTTAAATAATATTTTATTTCTGAACAAATATAGAAACAGATATGCGCTTTTGGGATTATGAATTTTAGAATGGACATTGAATCATCAATCATTTAAATACTTTGAAGGAAGATTGAAAAATATGATGAGTTGAGTTAAAAATAATATTTTATTTGTCAACAAATATAGAAACAGATATGCTCTTTTGGGATTATTAATTTAGAATGGACATTCAATCATCAATCATTTAAATACTTTGAAAATAGGTTTAGAGTTATCATTGCAGGAAGATTGAAAATATAATTTGAGGTATGTATTCGGCGTCTGGGGATACACCATCTTCCTTGGGGAGATATAAACAGAGTAGATTGATGTGCTGAAGTTCATATAATAATGGGTAATTATGTTTTAAAAAATTCCCGATCAAAACCTGTGGCGTGAGTGATGACCTGTCTGGGGATATGTTGGCGCCGAGTTGGCCCAATCTAGTTTACAAATATATACCAGTATCCAGCAATCTTTTACTGTCACCGCAGCTCACTCCGTGTTCTCGCAATATTTAAAACAAATAAAACATCAAATGCTGGTAGTTGTACATCCACAGAGTGATAAAAACGTGAAGCTACAATGGGGTTTCTAACAATATTTTACAAATATATAATCCAGCAATATTTTACTGTCATCGCACCTCACTCTGCCTTCTCGCAATATATGAAACAAATAAAATATCAAATGCTGGTAGTTGTACACCCACAGAGTGATGAAAACGTGAGGCTACGATGGGGTTTCTAACAATATTTTACAAATATAAATCCAGCAATGTTTTACTGTCACCGCACCTCACTCTACCTTCTCGCAATATTTAAAACAAAATATCAAATGCTGGTAGTTGCACACCCACAGAGTGATGAAAACGTGAAGCTACAATGGGGTTTCTAACAATATTTTACAAATATATAATCCAGCAATATTTTACTGTCACCGCACCTCACTCTGTCTTCTCGCAATATATAAAACAAATAAAATATCAAATGCTGGTAGTTGTACACCCACAGAGTGATGAAAGCGTGAGGCTACAATGGGGTTTCTAACAACATTTTACAAATATATAATCCAGCAATATTTTACTGTCGCCGCACCTCACTCTGTCTTGCGGGCGATAATAGCAAGTTTATAGATTTCAACACCCACTGCTGTCCTAAGATTCGACTCTGTGGCTGGCAGAATGCCAACCACTTCACCCTAGTTTGGTAATCTGTTGTTAAAAGAATAAAATGTAAAGCTGTTAATATAATTTAAAATTAATATATTAGCTTCAGCATGGGCGTTTACTGGTAGAATGCCACTGCAGAGCTCATGTATGCATAAGAAATATTTGATGATTCCATTGGATTTTTTAGCAATATTTTACTTGAAGAATTTGTGGACTACTCATTAATATTCATGACGTCATGCTATTCTGTGTGGTTTTCCAACATATTTGTATGAATTGATGGTGTAATGACTGAATTTGTGATGCCATGACTTCAGATGAAAACTTAAAACCATAATGCCGTGACAGGAGCCACTTTGATGTAAATAACCATTTTCAGTATTTTTTTAAAATTCTATCACTAGCCTTGAAATTTATTTTTATTGGGCAAGACAATAAAAATTGACCACTAATTAATAGAAGTCCACTGTTAAAAATGTCTAAATAAACTGAAAATGTATTTTTTATTAGTTTAAACTTATCATAAAGTCGTCCTCCAGAATTTTTACCCCCTCCCCCTCATTTTGTGAGGTGGTGGGGGATCGCCCCCACTTTTTGAAATTCCTAGAATCAACACTGATCATCTCCCTTGATAATGAAAAAGACATCCTCTACCAAGTCACCTTCTAAGAAGAAAATGAGCAAGTGTGGTGAGGTGGTTTATTGGGTGGAAACAGGTCCATTAAGTGCATTAAGTATATGCTGTTTTCACATCCAGGGTCAATCCTACCAATTGAAAGCACTGCCATTTGCCCTGTCCACAGCACCCATGGAGTTCATGTTATGTGTAAAGGTCAACCTGATTGCCTTACAAAAGGGTATAAGTACCTAGATGACTGGTTGGCCAGAGCCAGATCCCACCAAACCTGTCTCCAGCATAAACAAACTCTAGTAGCAATTTGTCAGGAGTTAGGTTGGTTGGTCAACATAGAGAAATCGAAACTGCACCCCACACAAGTCTTCGACTTTGTAGGTTACCAGTTTGACCTGAAAGAGGGCAAGGTAAGACCCACCCTAGAACGATAACAGACCTCAATTGTAAAAAGCAAAAAACTTCTCTTCGGACCCACCTGAAATGTCTGTCAACTGATGCCCCTAGTAAGGTTACTGACAGCAAAAGAGAAGCAAGTCCACCTAGGTCGACCAAAATTACTAGAAAATGTGTCCCCATCGAAAGTGGTAGCTGCAGGAAGACAATGTGCTTCAAGGTCAACCATTACACCCACTAAAACATCGCTCCAAATCTTTGTCACATCAAAAGAAGGGTGGGGCGCTCACTTAGGAGAACACACTGCAAGGGAAATCTGGTCCCTTCCAGAAAGCAATTTACACATAAACTATCTGGAACTAAAGGCAGTCTTTCTGGCCCAAAAAGAGTTCAAAGACCTCTGCTTGAACATCATAGTTCTCATAGCTACAGACAACACCACAGTGGTTGCCTTTATAAAAAGGAGGGAGGGATGACGTCTGGCCCTCTATGTGCCCTACTATGGGGAATCCTGACCTGTGCTTCAGGAAACAGGTGACTCTAAAAGCCAGACACATTCCAGGCCAGTTGAATGTTAAGCAATCTATCCAGGTAAGGACAGACCATCCAGGCAGAATGGTCCCTCCTTCCAGAGATCTTACAGGCAATTTACTCCCCGTGGCACCAGCTTCAAGTGTTTGCCACCAGGTTCAACAACAAACTGTCTGAATTTGTATCATTGGTACCAGACCCCCTAGCATGGGCAGTGGATGCGCACAGCCTGCCCTGGGAGGATCTGGACTAGTATGCCTTCCCACCGGTAGCCATATTGGACAAGGTGGGGAAGTTGCAGGACTATCCGTGCAGCAGAATCATTTGCTCAAGCATGGTCCAACATAACTTGGTTTTAGGACTTGGTGGCCATGTCAAGCCAATCCAATTGTGCCTGCCGAATCTGTTGACTCAACTATTCAATCGGACCCTTCACAAGAATCTGTGAAACCTGAATTTTCATGCCTGGCTCCTAGAGCCTCAGCTATCAAGGTGCGGGGCTTCTATGAGGCAGTGGCAGCACGAATTGAGGCTCCTAAAAGAGTCTCAACCAGATCAGTCTATTGGGCAAAGTGAACTATTTTTACAAAGAGGTGCCTCGGTAATCACATGGAGTTCAGGGCTACACCTATAAAATCCATTGCCGACTTTCTGCTGTATCTGTTCCAGGACAGGAAGTTGCAGCCAAGTTCAATTGAGGGCTACAGGTCAGCCATTGCAGACAAACTGGGAAATTCAACCGTTTATGTCAGCAAAGATGAGAATCTCTTTCAACTCTTCGATAGCTTCCACAGAGACACACAAGGATCAGAGGGGCATCCCCTCTTGGAACCTTTCCCTAGTGCTACACCAGCTGACAGAGGCTCCCTTTGAACCCCTTAAGGAGGTTTCCTTGAAGCACCTAAATTTCAAGACTGTCTTCCTCTTAGCTTTCTGCGTTCAGGCAAATGCAGGAGTGAGATCCATGGTTATCTTAAGTAAGAACATCAGACACTAGTCAAACTGGTCCAAGTTGTCTGTACCCCTCACCAAGCTTTCTATCCAAGAACAAGCTGGCCAAAGGGGGTCCAGACAGTGTAGCCCTGGTGGTGATTCCAGCCCTGGCCCCAACTCTGGATAAGTCACTCAAAGGTGACATGTCCCTATGTCCAGTCAGAGCCCTGTGCTACTACTGGGACAGGACCTTGGGCAGAACAAGGAGTTAGTCTTTGTCTCCTTCAACAACGGTTTTGAGATATCTCCCCTGCCGCTACTTCCTTTTGGATCAAGCAGACTGTGATCCTATGCTATGAGGTTTCTGACCAGGAGGCCCTCACCCAACATTTGGTTAAAGCCCATGATGTTAGGACCTTTGCTGCTTTTAAGGCCTCCCAGTCAGGAATTTCCTTAGATCAGATTGTATCAGCATGCCATTGGAAGTCACATAATCCCTTCACACAGTTGTATTTGAAGGGTGTGGTTTGGGCTTTTCCACTTAGGGCCAGTGGTGGCTGCTCAGAACATCCACCAGTAGCCCTCATGACTGAGGAGATTTGTAGATATGTAGTGCATTTCGAGCAAATGAGCAAATTTTGGACCCTTTGGGTACTAGAGACCTCAGATGTAGACTAAGTGTCTCTGAAAAAAGTTGAATTTTCCATATTTTGTCCGCCATCTTGAAGTTTGGCGGAAATCAAAATTGTTCTCTCAAAACCATTATAGATAGAGCAATTTCGAGCAACTTTTGGACCCTTTGGGTACTAGAGACCTCAGATGAAGTGATTTCCCAAATTTTGTCCGCCATCTTGAAGTTTGGCGGAAATTGAAATTATCTCAAAACCATCATAGATAGAGCAATTTCGAGCAGATTTTGGACCCTTTGGGTACTAGAGACCTCAGATGAAGTGCCTCTGAAAAAAGTTAAATTTCCCAAATTTTGTCTGCCATCTTGAATTTTGGCGGAACAAAAAATGTTACTTCAAAAACTGTTAGAGATAGAGCGATTTCGAAAAAAAATTTTGCACCCATTTGTCACAGGTTCAGGATTGAGATCTGGTAAAAGACTTGTTATGTATATTTTATTCTTAATCTTTGGAGCTTCAAAATTCAATAAAATGGATACAATGAAAGAAAACACAATTCATTTATAACGCACACAAAACACTCATTTCAATCCAAAATACACTCACACTCCACAAACAACCAACCAACACTCCTTCACTTACTCATACAATACACAGTATACATACAAATATATTTCAACAAGTATTGTTTAAGTAAGTATTTTTATATACATATATATAGTGTATCAATAAAATAAAGTCACCCTGTATGAGTAAATGTCAATTATCATTAATTTGTATCATAAAATATAAGTTCATTGTTAAAGTGAATGCCCAACATTCCATTCACCAGCTGAGACACATCCATCATCAATAAATTTAGATTTATTTGTTTTTTTTTATGTCGCGTTCAGCAGCCAGGGTCATATTGCGACGGGTAGTTTACAGGTGGAGGAAACCAGTGCATACTGCACTGTAAGCCACCGGGCATCGGCCAGTAACTACCAACTTTCCAACATGAAGCGCCCAGCCCGAGATTCGAACCGGCGGCCTCAGAGTTTGGAGGCGAGAACTCTAACCGCTACACCACCGAGCCCCCCTCCACCATCAATAAAGTCCAAGCTGAAATTCCATGTCCTGTACAACAACCAGAGAACGTCCAGCATGAAAATAAGTAGCATTACATCATCAAGGATCAGCTACCACCATCCAGCGTCAACCATACCAAAACCACACCAACCAACCAGCACAACATCAAATTCAACTATGTCAAAGTCACACCAACCAATCAGCACAGCATCAAAATCAAGTGTGCTACCACAACTAAAAGCCAGCTGCAAAAGAAATCCAACACAAGACATAACATTTTAAACAACCAAGAAGCAACTGTGATTTGACAAGTACATGACAAATATTTCATATAATAAGTGACAGTATTTTATAAAACATTTCATATAATATTCAAGTATTTGAAGGATAAACATTACTACATACATCTATGTAATTATGAAATTATATAGTGCGAGACTATTAGTATATATCTCTTTTTTAAGTCTAAATAACTATATAAAGAAGTAAAATAAATTTACCCAACTGGCTGGTTAAATAAATTCAACAACAACAAGCTTCTAACAAGCTTCTTTCCAGCACAAGAACCAAATTCCAACTGATACAAAATAACTTTTCAAACAACCCCCGAACACCTTAGCAAATCATATTATATAAAACCAAACCATTCCACACATCTTGATAATCCATATTAAACAAAACCCAAGCATGCATGAACACCTCTTGAATGAACTAAACCTGAAATACCAAATACTGACAACTATAGTGACCTTATGCAGAATGCCTTTACCGTAATTTACCATGAAAATGCCCATACTGGAAAATCACTTCACCTTTGGGTACTATAGACCTTAGATGTAGTGTCTATAGAAAAAGTTGAATTTCCCAAATTTCGGCCGCCATCTTGAATTTTGGCGGAAATCAAAAATGTTGTTTATCTTGAAAACTGTTAGAGATAAAGCGATTTCAAGCAAATTTTGGACCCTTTGGGTACTAGAGAAGTCACATGTAATGCTGAATTTCCCTAATTTTGTCTGGTTAATGTGTCATCTTGCTATAATACTTTATCTTTACATTGTCTTTATCCTTCCTTAGATGTTATTTTCTCTGCTTAAACATTATTTGGAGGTTTGTATAACTGACACTGCTCTGAAAGTATCCCGATCTTTGTGCTGTTTCACTACTTCTATATCTCGTGTCGTGGAATTATTTCCCCAGGCTGTATGTTATGGGCATAATTTCAAATTTCTGTCTCTCATCTTCTCCCTTTTTTTGTAGTCAAAACAACTACTGACCGAAAAAATTCATTTATTACTGGAAGTGACGAAATATATATTTCTTTATAGAAATAAATCAAAAAGAGAAAAAATGCAGTGTATTTGATAAATGCAGCTATAGTATAGGGATCGACTGCCATGTTGAGGATCGATATAGAATGAAAATTTAGGGTGGCAGATCGATCGATATTTCAATATCGGGACCAGTAACTTAAGCCGTGGGCGATAATACAAGTTATTTGAAAACGTGCACATATTAATTCACAAAATTATCAAAACATATTATTTACACACCAAAAATATATTTCTGCAATATAAAATAAAATAAAACAAACAAAAATCCAAACAAATAAGAGTTTTCATGCTTTTTTTGTGTACTAGCTGTCAGGTTTTGTTTCTCTTCCGTGAAACCGGAAGTTGTTACTGACAATGTAAACAAAGATGGCGCCAGACTTTAACCAGTTTATTTCAGCTGTAAATGTGCTTTTTATTGTGTTTATATAATAAATGTTTATTTTAGCAGTAAAATTACTCTGTTTATTTTATTTTTGTCTGTTTCTTATATGTGGTTTCGATATTGAAATGCTGGTAGCATGTGTCGATATCGGGAGTTTCGTGGGATGATCGATCGATATTGAAAGATCAAGCACCAATCCCTACACTATGCAGCTAACAGTAACCGTTGCGAGAATTAAGATATTCTCATGAGATTTCTGTTTGTTAATTTTTTGTATTCTGTCTTCTGCATATATTTGCGCAGTCGAAATACTATCGAAAGTGACGAAATATATATTTCTTCAGAATAAAATGCAAAAGAGAAGAAATTCAGTGTTCACATGAAAAGGAAAACACAAAACAGACAATGAATATCTTGACACAAAGCATGTCCAACATTTTTTTTTGCATCTGTCTCGCCTTTTCAAGTGTGTGTGTGGGGGGGTGGGGGTGGGGGGGGGGAGGTGTGTGTGTGTGTCTCGCATTGAGTTTTCATGAGAGCAAACACTGCTCACCCTTCCTAGCATGGGTACTAGATAAGGATGTCACGACTGCAAATGTTTCATGCTGGTTAATGGACAAGTACTATTCATCTCTTTGCCGAATAGATGTCAAATTTATGAAAACACCAAAAATCTGATACTACATGTTCTGAAAGCCAAATAAAGTGTTTAATATACAGTAGAACCTCAATTATCCGAACCTAGTGGGAGACCTACAATCCTATCAGATAATCCCTGGGTTAGGATAGATGAAGGAAGCCGAAATTCACCATCTGTGGGTTACCGAGTGGGCGATAATTGAAGAAAAATTGATTTATGCACTAAATATAGACATTGGTGGTCATTGATGATATACAGTCAAACCTGTACATGTGACCACTCTCGAAGAGAGACCACTTGCTAGTTGAGACCGCTTTTATTCCCCCCAAGGAAATTTAGATATAAAACGTACCCCGAATAGAGACCACTCCCTAGTTGTGACCAGAGACCGCTAAAATCATTCCCAGTGACCCACAAAAACCTCTATACAAGAGACCACACAATGGAGACTGAAGGCTAACATGGGCACTGATAATCAATGGATGGGCCATACATGAATTGTACCCATTGTCCATTTCCACATACATGTTCAATTAAGGCCTCCATCTATAATAATAAACACAGATATAAAATCTCTGCCTATTTTCTTTGATCATGAAAAAGGGGATTTCTATAATCCTTTCAAAGAAATTGTGACATATGAATAGCTGGGAAGGAAAAGGGTGTGTGTGTAGATCAGTACATTGTGAATGAATGGAAAACTGAACTGGTTGATATATACAATGTAGTCTGTGTAAAACAAGACAAGCAATCAGCTTTTAATGGCTATTACAAATGAGAAATTTAAGTATATTAGTAATGGCCTATTTTCAAATCCAAAATGTCTGTTGTTACATGTACTTATGCACATTTTACATTTTGTTCAATAATAATTTTAAACCAATTATCAGGATTCCACAAATAGCAATTTTTACCACTGTACTCTCATTTGCTTCATTGTGACTGATCTCTAACATGTCAAATACATTGTGGATTGCAATGCTTAATGAATGAAGAGAGAAATTTAGTGAAATTTAAGGAATTTATACAAAACCTTCATATAAAGACCGACCCCTACGAAAGACCGTTTTTAGCATTTCCCTTGGGCGGTCTTTATACACAGGTTTGACTGTAGTTTAACATATTTGTGTAATATAACTGACCCTCTAATTGTCACTTATTTGCTCCATATGTATGGATAATATCATTTTTACCCCACAGACCCATGGTGTCCGGATGGCGGGAAGAAGTTTGTCCGGCCTGTATCTCGGAAACCGTAGGGACATTGGTCAGGGGATGTAGGTGTATAACGTCATGGTGTGACCTTGATTTGACCTTGCCGTAGTGACCTTGATTTTGAAAATCTTGTCCAGGCTATGTCTCGGAAACCGTAAGGTGTTGGAAGTTGATACTTCGTGGGGACATTGGTTATGGGGTTTACGTGTGCAATGTCATGGTGTGACCTTGCTTTGACCTTTACATAGTGACCTTGACCTATAAAATCTTGTCAGGGCTATATCTCGGTAACTGTAAGGTGTAGGAAGTTGATACCTGGTAGGGACATTGGTTAGGAGTGTAGGTGTGCGATGTCATGGTCTGACCCTGATTTGACCTTCCCATAGTGACCTTGACCTATAAAATCTTGTCTGGGCTATATCTTGGAAAGTGTAAGGTGTAGGAAGTTGATATTTGGTAGGGACATTGGTTGGGGGAGTGTAGGTGTGCAACGTCATGGTTTGACCGAGATTTGACCTTTGACCTTGCTGTAATGACCTTGACCTATAAAAACTTGTTCGGGCTATATCTCAGAAACTGTAAGATGTAGGAAGTTGGTACTTGGTAGGGACATTGGTTAGGAGGTGTAGGTGTGCAACGTTATGGTGTGACCTTGATTTGACCTCTGACCTTGCTATAGTGACCTTGACCTAGAAAATCTTGTCTGGGCTATATCTCGGCAACCATAAGGTGTAGGAAGTTGATACGTGGTTGGGACATTGGTTAGGCAGTGTAGGTGTGCAACATTATGGTGTGACCTTGATTTGACCTTTGACCTTGCTGTAGTGACCTTGACCTATAAAATCTTGTCCGGGGGATATCTCAGAAACCGTAAGATGTAGGAAGTTTATACTGGGAGGGACATTGGCTAGGGTAAAACGTCATGGTGTGACCTTGATTTGACCTTTGACCTTGCCATAGTGACCTTGACCTATGATGCCTTGTCTGGGCTATATTTTAGAAAGCATAAGGTGTAGGAAGTTGATATTTGGTAGGGACATTGGTCAATGGTTGTATGTGTGCAACGTCATGATATGACCTACACCTCCTAACCATCTTTTGTGGCGTGGCTCCGTTAGGGAAGTACCGTTTTTGAAAATCAGATCCGATAGAGTTAAAAATTAAATAACCTCACTTTACGTCTGCCTTGGTGCTATTATTGAAAGAACTAACAAAATAATCTTTTTAATCTACCCCCTTTTACATAATTAATTAAGCATCCCTGAAAGGGCGCTTCTTTGTTTTCACCTCAGTTTCCTCACCACCGCCGCTGCATTATAGTCTCCCTTGAATATCTCCCTTATTATTAGAAAGTTTCAAACCATATTGGGCAGTTATATACCTTAGGCGTGGGAAAATTTTCTGCATGTTTAAATTTGACCTTCGACCTTTATCAAGGTCACATGATCAAAAACAATTTTTTAAGTACCCCCCCCCACCACCACCACCACCCCCATCATCGCAGTTCAGGAAAAACTACTTGCTACACAGCCTTCTAATTTGACACACCTGTTCATACTATCGAAAACGCGAGCTGATTAGATTTTGGGAGCAATCCCTTGAAAAATGTCTCATTTATGGGTGATTTTCTCACACCTTCCAATCTGGGAGCCTTAAATTTAGGTCAATCCCCCCTATTATCTTCTTAAGTATTGCATTTAGAGCCATAAAATGTATTGGGAGGTAATAGGAACCGCCCCGACCCCCCCTTATGGGTCAAACTGGGGTCGTAAAATAACTGATTTTGAGTTTTTGCCTTATATCTCCTTTATTGTTGCTTTTATAGCTTCAGAATGTATTAAGAGGTATTGGGAAAGCATATGTGGAGAGTCTAAATAGCCGGTCAGTTTTACCCCCCCCGACCCCCCCTTATGGGTCGGGGTCATAAAATAGCTGATTTTGAGTTTTTGCCTTGTATCTTCTTCATCGTTGCTTTTATAGCTTCAGAATGTATTAAGAGGTATTGGGAAAGCATATGTGGAGAGTCTAAGTAGCCAGTCAGTTTTACCGCCTGACACACACACACACACCCCTATGGGTCAAACTGGGGTAAAAAAAATTTTACCTGATATCTCCTTCATTGTTGCTTTTATAGCTTCGGAATGTATTAAGAGGTATTGGGAAACCATATCTGGACAGTCTAAATAGCCGGTTAGTTTAACCTCCTGACCCCCATGTATGGGTCAAACTGGGGTCATGAAATAGCTTTTGCCTTTATTGTTGCTTTTATGCTTTCATAATGTATTAAAACCTATTGCAAAACAATAGCAAAACCCTGTGGACAATCTAAATAGCAATACATACTTGCACACATGATTATATATGAAGTTATCAATACTCGTTACTGAAATGCTTTGTAGCATTTACACAAAATTTACTAAAGTTACATCCAATGTTGTACATCCAATGTACAACACTTTCTCCAGCTTGTCTATGTCTACAACGCTTGTTTATGTTAATTAAAGAAGACCTTTGTAGGATTTTCCCTGTCATGATATCACTAAGGGGGTTGGTTTATGTAACAGTATGGCGCAGCTTTGTGCATTCTTAGCTTTACAGCATGCTTATTAAGACCACAAGGCATTTTAAATTCTCAGGGACGCTTCGCTTTTGTTAGCAAAAGTATTCATCTAGTTGATATTTACACATCCAAACTGCCCCCTTTATCGTTTGATCCCCTTTTATCGCTCACATTCCCCGTTATCGGGGATCATCAAACTCAAAACTCAAACCCACCAATCCACTCTAAAGACCTCAAACATGATTTTCCTTTATTTTTTACTGGCAATCCAACCAGTTATTGCTTCATATCAGCACCATAGCAACTCAAGCATTAAGTGACCTGATGTCGTCAGTTTCTGCCCCTTCAAACTCCCCACCACCACCTTCTGTCTACATTTTATCATCAAATCTACAATCTCAATTCCACCTGCCCTACCACCTTTCCGTCTTTTCATCCTACTCCTGCTTGCTGGTGACATAAACCCAAACCCAGGACCACCCAGGTGTCCAAAGGTCACCTATGCAAACATTAGATCAATACACAACAAATATCCTGCCATTGCAGAGTTTATTTCTGATAATGACACCTATCTCTTCGCCATGTCCGAGACCTGGATAAGACCTGACACCACAAGTGCAAATCTGTCCGAAATTACCCCACCAGGCTACAAACTCTATCACCAGCCACGAGTGGCCCGTCGCGGTGGAGGATTGGGCTTTTTTGTCAAAAACGGATTGGATCCTTCTGTAGTTCCAACAAAGACCTGCACCACCTTCGAAAATGTCCTCCTCAAGATAACCCTTCAAGAATCCTTTTACCTTCTGAATATATATAGACCTCCGTCCTCCAGTACTACATCCTTTTTTGACCAGTTTCAGTCACTTTTGGAGGATATTCACCATACCACGGATGATCTGGTGATAATCGGCGACTTCAATTTTCACCTCGAAACAGCATGTTCAAATTCAAAAACCTTTCATTCTTTGATTGATTCATTTGATTTAACTCAGAAAGTTAACTTTCCAACTCACATTCATGGACATACACTTGACCAGGTATTAACCAAATCTAACAATGACCATATTTCCAATGTCCATACCACTGGTGCCTTTTCCGACCACTTTTCAATTAGTTTTACCCTTAATCTCCCAACCCCTACTACCCAAACCAAGGCTACTGTCACCTTTCATTAATACCATAAAATTGATAAAGACAAATTGAAAACAGATCTTCTTGCTTCTGAACTACTTAATAATCCTTCCAAGGAAGCCGACACTCTTTATGAACAATATCATACTACTTTGTCCACCCTTATTGACAAATATGCACCACCACACACCAAAAATACCAAGGCGAAGTACATCCCAGGATGGGTTAGTGAAACGGTAATTGTGGCAAAGGAGACCAAGCGTTTGTTTGAACGTATTTGGCGCCGAAATAAATCTACCTTCAATAGATCCCAATACATGCAGAAAGTCCACCAGTACAATAAAATCTGCATGCAGGCCAAATCTGAATTCCTCAAAGAAAAAATTCGGGACAATCACCACAACCCACAAAAACTATGGCGAATCCTGGGTGATGTGTTACACAGAATCCCAGCAAAGATTCTCCCATCTATAAACCCCCCAAAGCTTTTGGCCGACAGATTTGTTGAGTTCTTTACAGAAAAAACTGAAAAAATACACTCAATTTTCTATACCTCACTCAATTTCCAACACATCACCCCAGACTCTCCTCCACCCACATTTGCCTCTTTCTCTGCTATAACTGAAGAGCAGGTCACCAAAATTATTCAAGACTCTCCCACTAAATCATGTTACCTTGGCCCACTTTTCTTGTTCTTGAATTCCTGGATATTCTTATTACCCCCATCACCTCAATAATCAACACCTCTCTAGCACAAGGTACGTGTCCTAATTTCTTCAAGCAGGCCCATGTAACCCCAAACCTCAAAAAATCATCCTTAGACAAGGAAGTTTTCAAAAATTACAGGCCTATTTCCAATCTAAACTTTATTTCAAAGATACTTGAAAGGGTAGTAGCAGCCCAGCTACAAACTCACCTTGATGAAGCCGGCCTGACGACTGCCTTCCAGTGGGCTTATAGAAAACACCATTCTACTGAAAGTGCCCTCCTTAACATTCATAATGACATTCTTCTCAATATGGCCAAAGGGTCTGTTACAGCCCTCACTCTTCTAGATCTCTCTGCCGCTTTCGATACCATTGATCACACTATACTCCTGGACAGACTTAATGGTTACTATGGAATCAGTGAACTGGCACTCGGCTGGTTCAAATCATACCTGTCGGGAAGGACACACTCGGTCAAGACCCAGCACACTCTCAAATCCTGTTGCCCTTCAGCATGGGGTCCCCCAGGGCTCCGTCCTTGGTCCAATTCTTTTTTCCCTTTACACCAACCCAATCAGCTCCATCATTTAATCTCACAGTAGCATCAATTACCATTTCTACGCCGATGACACTCAGCTATACATTTCACTTTGTCCAGCAAATTTTTCTCACTCTGTACAAAAACTAAAAAATTGCCGAAACAACATCCAAAACTTCATGTTCACAAATAAATTAAAACTCAACCCTGATAAAACAGAGTTCATTTTGATAGGTTCGAAAAACAACCGTAAACAACTCCTTCCTCACTTTCCAATCAATATTCTTGGTAATCAGATCTCACCAGCACAAAGTGTCAAGAACCTTGGAGTGGTGTTTGACTCCAATTTCACTTTCTCCGACCATGTGTCACAGGTCATAAAGTCCACTAGAGCTCATGCAAGAGACCTCTACAGAATATGCCCCCTTCTAGACCTTAAAACATCAGTTCTTTTAGCCAATGCCTTGGTCAGTAGCAGATTGGACTACTGCAATTCCCTGTTTCTATCACTCACAGACTTTGAGCTAAGAAGATTGCAATTAGTGCAAAACTCACTCTGCAGGGTTGTCACCCGTTCCTCAAAATTTTCTCACATCACCCGTCAACTGAAAAAACTCCATTGGCTTCCAATTAGGTATAGGGTACAATTCAAAATAGGCCTCATTACATACAAAATCCTCAACCAAGGTCAGCCTGTTTACCTAAGAGAACTAATCCACCCCTACACTTCCTTTAGAAATACTAGACGAAGTTCCCCTAAACTTAAGTTCCTTCATACCCCCACTTTTGACCGTAGAGTTCATAAATCAATTAAACACTTCTCAAATTCTTTTAGTCACTATGTCCCAGTTCTTTGGAACTCTCTCCCCTTCCAAATAAGAAACAGTCCCTCTGTCGCATCTTTCAGGAAACCCCTCAAAACCACCTTTTCAACTCTAGCTTCCCAACTTAGTCTCCTTCCCTCTCGGTCCCACCCCCAAACCTGGTACACTGACCTTGAACGCCCCTCGACTCTAATTATAAGAAATGACTTTTGTTAACTAGCGCACGGAGTTCCCCGTAGTGGGGAAGATAATGCGCCTGCAAAGCAGTAGATTAGATTAGATATCTGATGCTATTTTATGTCTCTATCAGGATATCTGATACTGTTTTATCTCTTATATCTTTTTATTTGAATCTTGGTTGTTGCACCTTTGGATGTCTTTTGATGTAGATTAAGCACTGTGAAAGTCATATCAGAATTCATTAATTGTTTTACTTTTGCAACTTCCCATTGTAACAGATGGTATTGCATCAAGTGAGCCACAGGTTTTGCCCCAATTCCACATAAAAGCATGTATTGCCACATCTGTATGTATGGGTAATATTCAAAACATTCAAACCATAATTCGACCATACAAATGAATATCAAAATGGGAGAAGTCTCAAAGCCTCATAATTTTTAGTTAACTGAATTGTCCTGTTTTAATACTTAATCATTACATGCAGTTTCTTTCTCTTAGATGTTATTTTCACTACTTAAACATTATTTTGAAAGTATCCCAATCTGTGTACTGTTTCACTACTTCTATATCTCACGGTGTTGAAAACTATTTCCCCAGGCTGTGGGGTATGGGCATTTCTGATACTATTTTATGGATATTGATTATATGTAGGGAGACAAGATTTCGATTCAGTTAATCCGGATATTCGGATAATAGAAGGCCGGATAATCGAGGTTCTGCTGTGTATAAAATAAAGTAAAAGTACATATACCTTATGTGAAAACTGTGTTAAATGTACTGCTAATTTATTGAAAATTTTATGTATTTTTTCAGACAGGAAGTGGACGTTATAAGATTTATGTGATACCTCCAGTATAATAATAATTACCTGAATACATAATACACAAAACATGATTGTAGCGCAATTTTAACTTATTTTATGTGGCAATATGGAAGTATTTGATCGATTAGGACATTTTCCTACATTGAGTGATTATTTGTTTGTTAAAATATAATAATGATATGTAACACTATTCTTTCTGTTGTCGATTAGTTGGATAGTCGTGACTTCCCTAGTACTTGGTAAATTGCTTTGCTAACTGGGATACCTCATGTTTCTGGTGGATACAAATATGCAGCAGTTTACTGATAGACTAGATCTATTTAACCTTGCTCTGTTCTGTTTTTAAGCAACTGGGATGATACACAATCTGATCTGCAGAAAACTTGTACTGAAGCAGCTAAATACCTTTTGGGCAAGTTTAAGGATTTACAATTTTATACTGGTAAGTAATCAGTATGGTATATTGATTTGAGAAAATCAAATTTGCTCAACGTTATTCTGGAATTTGTGAAGCATAATAGATATATATGTGCGTTTATGTTAATGTTAATTGCAAAATTAGTATATTGTGTTTGTAATTTAATTGTAGAATTGTGGAACAAAGGTAAAGTGGGCATACACTGCAAAATAATTTGAAAAATTTGTCTTTAATCTTCAATGAATCTTCCGTGAATATACAACAAACTTTTACACTAAGTCACTAACAGAAGTTACTGTATCATTGAGAAAATACAAAAAAAAATCAATGGTTAATTTTGCTTAAAACACTAGATTACACACAGAAAGATCGAATTTCAGCTTGTAAGTTAACATATTATTAAGCAAAATTCAGGAAGCAGTTGAATGTGAGGGCATTCAGAAACTAGAAAATTGCTCAGAGGACCTTCATTAGGCCATAGGGCCTCTAAACTCATATCCATTCTGGATCCACACTAATCTGCAAATAGTTAAACCTAAACTGTATAACAGGGCTCCCACTGCACAGGGAAAATTGTGAAAAGTAATTCCAGACAGGGAAAACACAGGGAATTTGAAAATTTCAGAATGATTTTGAAGAGAAACAGCCATTTGCATTCACGCGCCGCGGGTCACGACTCGCAGGTCACATTTGATGTTTTGGCTTGATTGTATTATTTTATTTATAAAATCCACAGGGAAAAATAGAAACTTCACAGGGAAAACACGGAATTTAAATTGGAAAAGGGAGTGGGAACCATGTATAAAAATTTGTTCTTGTTGTATTCAACATCTAATCATAGGCAGCCATCTCTGGGGTAATGAATATGAATCCCACATGTGGGGATGCTGAGGGCCTATCCCTGTATGATTCTGGCTATTGAATGGGACGTAAAACCCTATACTTTAACCTTTCTTGTGTTACAAACTTACTATATATTTATGGGAATAAAGTGCTTTCAAAATAATTTGTCAACCTAGGATTTAAGTCGAGCATTAATAGTGTCAATGAGTTATTGGGTTGAAACATATTTGGTGGCTTGGACAATGAAATGCAATCAATGTGATTGGGCTACAGAATGACTGGATTTGGCATCCTAGGAAAACAACCACTAGGCATAACACACCCAAGCTCACTGCATCATGATGTAGAACTGAATAACCAGCAATACGGTTCTTGCCCAAAGTCTTAGAAAGAAACAAGAATAAAGTTGTATATAAATGCATTTATATTGTGATGACCTTTATTTTGACCTTTCAATGTTTCTTATGTTACCCGCATGCCAAATTTAAAAGCTCTAAGTATAATATTTTCTAAGTTATTACATGTTGAAACAAATCTAAGTGGCGGCGATGGCGGCATGATTGGGCTTTATGGATCATATTTTTGTTTCCTTCATTATAATATTCAAAGATCTAATTACAATCATCTCCCAGATATTGACACTACATGTATCCAAGGTATGCACACCTCAGTTTGGTTGTAGATAATCCCCTCACACATCTAATCTAATCCCCCTTCAAAAAACTCTTTCATGTAATTAAAATACCATTGACAGCTTTCATTGAATGTATCCCTCTTTGCAAAAGACAATGTAGATAGGAAACTGCTCAGGATACAAACCAAAAACACTCTAGTTGAAGTATAGTACTGTCTGACAGGCCTTTCTGTCAAAACTCAAGTTTTTTTTAAAATATTATATATACTACATTTGGGACACTTAAACACTTTCAACACCACATGCTCTTATGGCTCAGATACCTACTACACACTGCAATGACATCTTAAAAGTCCCTAGCAATAGTCAAAGGTTGTGACATAAATTTAGCAACATATTTAAAACATACAGTGGCTACATCAGTATCTCATTGCACTTTAAATTAATGGACATGTTTCTTAATGTTATATGTTTAAGGTTATATTTTTCATAAATTTAAGGTGTGTTGGATTCATCTGGTTAAAATAGTTTAAATTGTTAATCTCAAAATATATTTCACCTTGATAGACCGTGCATTTCTTGAAAAAGTTTCTAAAATTTATCAGATATCATGGGTTTCCAATGTCAAAAAGTGGGAGGGAGGGGAGGGGGTATGATGATATGATGGCCCCCCGGCCGCCCCGCTTCCTACGCTACTGATGGGTCTAGATGATGAGAAAGGCCGTCAGGAGCTAAGACCAAGAGGTCCTTCTTCCATGCTCCCCCTTAGTTCTGTTATCAAGGATGCCTTTGATAAATTTGAGCACTACTTCAAGGCCGCTAATTTACCTGAAGGTAAATTTATCAAACCTCCTCCTGCCACTACAAAGTGGTACAAGGTGGGACAGCCCTGTTATGAGGAGAAAATGCAGGAGTTTAATACAGATTTTTCAAAAATCTGTATTACTCCAAAACCCTCTGGGGCCCTTATGGGCAAGGTTCCTCCTAAGGAATTGGAACCCCAAGCTAGGCAAAATATATCCATTCTTAACTACACTGCTGCCTTTGCCAAGACTTCATCTTCTTGCAATGTCACTCTTGAGAAGACCCAACATAGTCTGAAGTCGACCTTCAAGAAGGTCAAATCTCAGATTCAGAAAGGTGTCAATCCTGAGAAAGCAGCCAAACGTGGATATCAAGAAGCCTGTGAATACCTAGATCTATGGAATAAGACTATTCTTGTTCAACACAGAGCTATCACATGCCTTAGCAAATCCTTGGCCCATATACTCCACAGGGAGTTAAATTCCATGGGTAACACCGGCTTGCTCAGGCGCGAAGCCAAAATGACCCTTCTGCATCCACATCTAGGAGAAACGAGATGCCAGGAACTCACCCTTTTGGCATTCTTCCTTATTCCAGTCTCAACTTGTGAAGGAGGGAAAAGACTTCCACCTCAAAAAAGGTACCTCTAAAGACTCAGGGTTTCGCACCCTATCGAAATAAGCCCTTTTATGGTCCCCACAACAAGAAAAGAGGCTCCTACAGGAGCCCCCAGATTTCTCCTTCAAAGCCTCCCTCAGTCCACCAGTAGGAGGTCGCCTCTGTTCTTTCAGAAGAGACTGGCAAACAAACAAATGTTCATCAAACGTGTTAAACATTATCACCAATGGCTACGTACTGCCATTCCTCTCAAAGCCAAACTTGGTCAGATTTCCTCTGTTTCTGTCAGAATTCAAGACCCTTCCAAAAGACCAAGCTTTAGGCGATTGTATCCAGTCTCTTCTGTCATTAACGCAATCAAAAGGGTGGAAAATGTAAAATCTCTCGGGTTTTACAGTCGCCTGTTCCTAGTCCCCAAGCCTCACTAAAAGTGGAGGCCAGTAATACACTTAAGCAGGCTCAGCACTTTTTACATGTAGAAAAGTTCAAAATAGAAACTCCAGAGTCCATCCGGACCTCCCTAATTCCAGGGGAATGGGTATCGTCAATAGACCTATCGGACGCTTCCCTTCACATCCCAATCCACCCAAACGCAAGGAAATACCTAAGGTTTTGCCACAGATGTTCCAGTTCACCTCCCTTCCTTTTGGACTAGCCACAGCCCCCCAGGTCTTTACGATGATTGTAAAGGAAGTGAAGCTAATGGCCCTCTCCAGAGGACTCCGACTTCACCAGTACCTGGACGACTGGCTGATCAGGTCCCAGTCTCAGGAGGAAGCCCAAGTGAACACTCAGGCAGTGGTAGACCTAACCCAGTCCTTGGGGTGGATAATAAATCAGGAAAAATCAGAACTGAAACCTACTCAGGTGTTTTCGTTTGTGGGCTACGAATACCATCTAGATTTAGCCCTTGTAAGACCCATTCAAGAGATATGGCTCACACTTCAGGATTTGATCCTAAGACTCGAGTCAAAACATGTTTTGACTGCAAGATGTTTGATGTCGCTAATTGGGTTGTTTGCCTCAACGGACAAAATGGTCTCGGAAGGATGCCTTCACATGAGGCCCTTTCAGTTTAATCTCAAGGAGTACTGGAGATATCCTCAGTCTCTGGACAGCCTCCTTTCTTGGACAGAAGCCATTGCAGCACACTTAGACTGGTGGCAAAATCCCTCAAACGTGATGAAAGGTGCAGACCTTCATCCCAAAGACCACAGTATCCAACTCTTTACAGACACCTCAAACGAAGGTTGGGACGCTCACTTAGATCAAAGATCTACAAAGGGTCTGTGATCAGACCGGAAAAAGGCTACACATAAATGTCCTAGAATTGAAGGCGGTCTCCCTGGCCCTTTGAAGCTTCAAGGACCAATACCAGAACCAAACAGTGCTAGTTGCAATGGACAACTCAACAGTGGTAGCCTACATAAACAAACAAGGAGGAACTCACTCAGTAGAGATGTGTGCTCTCCTGTGGAAGATCATGACCTGGTGCCATCTCTATCACATAACATTGAAAGCCGGACACATTCCAGGGTGCCTGAATGTGATGGCCAACCTTCTGTCCAGGTCGAACCAAGTGCAGTCAACAGAATGGTCACTGCATCCGCAAGGTGTTCAAACAGATCTGCCAAAAGTGGTTCACATCTCATGTAGACTTATGTGCCACTCATCTGAACCACAAACTTCCACTGTACGTATCTCCTGTCCCAGACCCAAAGGCTTGGGACATAGATGCTCTGAACATAAACTGGACGGGCCTCACTGCCTATGCTTACCCTCCGACGGCTCTCCTTCACAGGGTGATCCAAAAAATCAGGCAATAGCATTGCCTGATCATTGTAATAGCCCCATGCTGGCCAGGGATGCCCTGGTTTTGGGACCTAGTGTAGCTCTCAGCAGAGATCCCACTACAACTTCTGGTGTCAACGACTCTACTCAAACAGTCCCACAATTATGTGTTCCACAGCAAGACCAACAAGCCTTGGACTTGGTCCAAGTTAAAGCGCATGACATTCGGGCCTTCGCGGCCTCTAAGGTCTTTTACGGTGGGGTATCGGTGGACCAAATCATGCAAGCCTGTCACTGGAAAGCTCACAACACATTTACAAATTTTTACCTAAAAGACCTTACTTGGTCAGACAACGATAACAATATGTATCTGGGACCAGTGGTGGCGGCACAACAAGTCCTAGATCCTTCCCCTCAGACCAGTTGTCCTCGGAAAGAAGGGGGGGGGGGCACATCCGCTACAACCAAGTCTTCAGGAGTCTAATCCCAGGATCTAGGTATAGTTTTACCTGTCAAGATGTTACGCCTAAGGTCATTTTGTTTTTTTAGTTTATGAAATATAGTATGTATTAAGGACCTATTAAAGTTGTCATTAATCATATATTTTGTTTCAAGAATTTTATGAGAATTCCAACCATTGGGCTGGTTTGTCACTAGTGGAGGGCCCCCAAGGACCCTTAGATCTCTAAGTGAGCACTGCTGCACTTCTGTCCTACAATCAAAACATCTTGACAGTTTTTAGCACTGTCTTACATTCTATTCAGGTTTTTGGCTCTCTACATGCCCGATCTTCAGGATTGGGGCACTGTAAACAGGACTCAGACTGGTATTTCTAACATTCATTCTAATCTGTTTTTTTCAAAATCTAAGAAAAATTGACATATCTTCCAGTCTCAGCTGTAACCCTGCCACCGGGCGGTTGCATTCAGCATTAAGTCCCACATGGCGAGCTATTGTAGCGCAATAAAATTGAAAATTTTAATTACGTAAATGTGTAGCTTACCATGTGGGACTTAGAAGACTCCCACCCTGCCTCCCCTCTGTTTACATTTGAGGGGTAGGTTTAAAAAAAATAAAAAATTTCAACGAAAAAGTAGGGCGAAAGGTCAGAGGTTATCACGTGATGACAACTTGAGGCTACGGCCAACTATAAATGTCTATTTTTCTTAGACGTTGGCCATGATGCCTTGTGGCCCTCCGAGAACAGCATTAAGTCCCACATGGTAAACTATTGTAGCGCAATAAAATTTAAAATTTTAATTACGTAAATGTAGCTTTTATAAGCTACAAGCTTACCATGTGGGACTTAGAAGAGTCCCACCCTGCCTCCCCGCTGTATTACAGCTGAGGGTTAGGTTTAAAAAAAAAAAAAAAATTTCTACGAGAAAGTAGGGTGAAAGGTTAGAGGTTATCATGTGACGACAACTTGAGGCTACGGCCAACTATAAATGTCTATTTTTCTTAGACCTTGGCCATGATGCCTTGTGGCCATCCGAGAACAGCATTAAGTCCCACCTGGTAAGCTTGTAGCTTATAAAAGCTACATTTACGTTAAAATTTTCAAATTTGACAAAATCATGGCAATACAATATATGAGGTGGGAAATTGAAAAAAATAATTTCAGTAAATCTGTTGATCCTTGAAGCGGTCTGAAAAAGTGTAGAATTGACAGTAAAATATTATCCTCATGGTTTTGGGCTGAACTTAGTAAAGTTGTGTTTTATATTTCTGGTATGTAAGGTATGTCTCTGAGTAATTCACAGCAATAAATCTTAAATTTTGGCATGTCATGAGAACTTTAAAGTCATACAAGTGATAAAGTTGTAGTCCTATCAGATTGCAAACAGAAATATACTGTTGAAAATTGCTAATGAAACTAAAGTGTTATTCGTTTGTTTTAAGCTTTATCATGAAATCATCTCCCAATATTTAGCTCCTCTCCCACTTTCTATGCAGCAGTGATACCCCATACAAAAATTTGAATTGCTTGTGTGGATGCAGGCCAACCACTACTATATGTTTTGCAGGTGAGTCATTGCATGGAGAAGCCATGATCATCCCATTGCTTTGTGATGATGAAGGTAAAACTGCAGAGGTGTTTTACTGGAGACAAGGGGTGATTGAGGAGAAACAAGTAAGAACAATATGAAGACGAGGGCAGGAAAGTAGCCTTTTTGTCTTTGTATTTATCATACATAAGATTTTATTCATATGAGGGTAATGGTGAGGAACTGAGGATCTACCAAAAAGGTACTGGGCGCGACAACACTGAATAAATAAATACTGTTGTTCTGGAAACCACTATACAAGAGACACTTTTATATAAGAATCATACACTAACACTAAGGATGATTCTCTGTGTATTATGCTGATTTTGGCTTGGTTTAGGATGTTCTGTTTCAAGATGCAGTATCTAGTTATATTTTGTGTATTCTTTTTATTTCAGTAAACTATCTGGGACTTGTGCAATGAGATGGACAACTGCTCGACTGGAGTTAAAAAGGACACACCCATATCTTCTCCAAGAGACAACTTAAAATAAATCATGTTTCTGTTCAAGACACTACAAAAAATAGTTTGAAAGAGTATCCAGTGTGGTGGTGAAATTTAGCTCTGGAAGTTTTCTTGCAAAATTGATTTTGATTCACTCCTTCCCTGATTATGTCCAAGATCTTGAATTTTTGTAAAATTTGTAACTAAAAAGAGAACTGTGTTCATACTTGTTGGATTGTACATAGTTATTGCAGTCAATGCACAGGGTTCAAAGTGGTCAAGGAAAGTCGTAATTAGTAAT
Organism: Sabellastarte sp. h YS-2021; assembly: GCA_964017235.1. Taxonomy (NCBI): domain Eukaryota; kingdom Metazoa; phylum Annelida; class Polychaeta; order Sabellida; family Sabellidae; genus Sabellastarte; species Sabellastarte sp. h YS-2021. The sequence continues at coordinate 17,699,402 of OZ024929.1, read as the reverse complement.
TTTTTTTTCAGTAAGAAAAAGTCAGGAAATTTTAGAAAAACGTTAAATGTAAAAAAAAAAAAATCCTGTAGATCCCATTGAAGTCTTTTCGTCTGTTAAGACCAAATGCTCTTCTTATGTCTGATATTGCATTTACTGTTCACTACCTCGAACACACCGACATAATTTACCAGTATTGCACCAATATGAAATCTTTCTGAAATACAATGCAGATTTACAAGTGGATGAAATACAATTGTTGAAGGTCTTAAACAAACCAAAAGAAGAAAAAATTTACAGAGCCAGTGCTTCTTGCTTGATGTACAATAATCTGTTGCTCACATGCGTATATTTCATTATCTCTTCATAAATTTTAAGCAGACCTATGGTTTTGAAAAAAGAAGCGATATCAGAAACAATTTAGAATAAGTTTGCATGCAAAAACCTTTGAACCCTGTTGCATTATAGCTTACAAGGTGGAATATGGAAGAGGTTTCCAGCAGTTTCTTGTTCAGTCGAATGACTTTGAAATGAAGTAAAACAAAAGAGTTTTAAAGTGCTATCAGTATTGTATAACCTGTGAAATATAAATACCCTGGTTTTACGCAACAAGATCTAATAAAGTTTTAGAAACACTGTGTTCTTTTCAACTGCTAAAAATGACTTGCTAAGGGATATATTGGTTTTGGCTATATCTCGTTGCCGCTACACAAATTTGCTCTGAGGCACAATATTTTAAAAAATGTTTGGTGTGCATTCAAATGTGTTTAGTTACATATGGGCAAAGAAAATAAGCCAAGTAATTTGAAAATTTGACTTTTCATCGTAGCCTTTACATGAGAGGCCCTCCCAAGGTTCCCTGACAAATGGGTTGACAGAGGGTACTTGCTTTATTTCTAACATACAATATTCTCTTTGACATTGAAATGATACACTTGCTACTAGAGATATTTACATGTCTTGAGTGAATACACAACAGGTTATAGAGTTAGGTTTACTTTGTGTAAATATAAGACACAATGATTGAATTTTAATACAAAGAAATACAGGCAGTCTGACGTTGAAATTTTTGATGGAGTTAAGGTTAAATTCAGAGGTCACACTCAGTGACTAGCACAGGGTTAAGTTGAAGAAGTATTGTGAGAATGCTAAATTTTAGACTACCATAAATTGAGGACCTTAAAGATTAAGATAAGTTACTCTAAATTTAAGGTGGGAGAGAGTGATTTAGATTTTAGTTATTCCAAGATAAGGAATAAAGTCCGACTGTCTGGCTATAAAGATATCTCAGAATAAATAAAGTGTGCGACAGATAATACATCATATAAGAACCCTGTTTGTACAGATTAAAAATATAAAACACTTATGAAAGATTTGAATACAATGAATCAATTAAAAAGACATGTTAGATAAAACTTAAAATTGTCTCTGAAACATTGAGATCACCCAGCAGAAGACGTCATTTTATTGCGCTTACCATGTGCATCTCAATGCTGATCTCGGATGGCCGCAGGCCAACGCCAACATCCAAGAAAAATAGAGTTTTATTGCGTTAATACATCCTATCCAATGGACAATTGCTAATCTGGTCGGCGCAGACAGGTCCCAGTACTGTGCACTAGCAAGGTGGCACATCGTACTTCCTTCCTGTCTAGACAGAGTGACGTCATAGCATCTTTTTCATTTGGCGCGTGTACTGTGCAGACGTGTTTTCAACAATCTCCAGAATTTCAAGGAAAAGTGTGCATTTTGACGGATTTTCAACCTTATTTGCAAATGATTTGTTGTAGAAGTGTTTTTCTACATATCAAGCACGGATATACATTAAGAAATCTGCCGGAAACGTTCCCTAGCTGACTCAATTTAGTGTTGATGATGGGGCAGTAAACGACGAGAAATATGAAGGCCGCCATTTTGCTAGTTTCCTCCCCATTCAATAATTGTGTTGTTAGGGGAGATCGACACGAAGGAAAATACTGGATATTCTACTTACAAGGTATTGTTATCCGTGTCTTTGTGATTGTCCCTTCTGTAACCTTCCAGCGACAAATCATGAAGGAAATGTCAGTATTTTCTAGTATTTGCAACTAGTAATCACGAAAAACTTCATTCTATGTAGTAGTTAACCCTGTAAATAGAAGGAATTCCCAACAGAAGAGGTGCATTCTTCAGATTTCTTCAGAGCACACTGGTACCGACTTCTCTGCTGTATAGCATCAGTCACACCATCCTAGCTCGAGTATTTAGTGTTTTTTTCATCAGAAGCAAGAGATGCCTTCTTCAGATTTCTTCAGAGCGCACTGGTCCAGACATCTTGGCTGTAAAGCATTAGTCGACCGGCAAGCTCCAGTTCAGACGACCTCACAATAGAAGGTGATATCAGTCCCGGCTTTGTTGTCGGTAGTGGGGGTTGTGGATGGCCAGGTCACTGTTTTAAGTTGCCTGGTTTTATCACGAAAGGAAGAAATTCATCAACAGAGCTTCCTACCTCTTCAGAGTACTTTGGTACCGACTTCAGACTGGCACCGACCAGGATTTTCACCATCAGAGCGCACTGGTCCAGGCTTCTCTGCTTTTAAAGCATCAGCGGACCGGCCAGCTGAAAAGAACGCGGCCTCTGACGTCATCTCCATGGAGCTGGTCACGTGATTCACCGACCAGGTCACAAGCTGATCACGTGTTTCACCGACCAGGAAAGTCGGAAGTGCGTTCTTCAGAACTCGTGTCTACTGTGATTCCAGTCCCTGCCTTGCACACCCGGCCTTGTTGTCAGTAGTGGGGTTTTTGTGGACAGTCAGAATACTGTTCGTGGCCGGTTAAGTGTCACACAAAGAACGCGACCACTGATGTCATCTCCAATCGGCCAATCGCATGTGTTTCGGACCAGCAAACTGGTCTTGCCCCTTTTCAATACTGGTGTCAGAGGACCGGAACCGACCAGCAGTCCCTCCTGGGGATCACCTAGTTAGTAGACCAGTAACTAAATTCAGTGGTCAGCCTTGCCTACCAGTTTTACTGGTTATAGAGTATCACAGGCTACAGAGATTTACTGTGGCCAAATATTGCTGGTTACAGAGAAAACAAATGGGTCTTTTGAACAGCAAGAGAAAAGGTGGTACACTTAAACAAGCCTTCATCGTGTCCATTCAGGGGTCAGCCATCATGCAAGTGACATTGTGTACATGCCTCACCTTCAAGGCGGCTGGCCCAGGGCCAAGAGTCTGCCAAATGTGAAGAGTTGTCAACCCCGCCTGACTGGACCACAGCAATAACAGAAGGACTGTTAACTTTTTTCATTGTCGCCAGGCCAGACCAGTGTCCATAGGGACAGAAAATGTTTGTCAGACTACCAGATGTCCCAGATGTGGCCTGTAGGGTCCAGACTAAATCCTTTTGGGGAACTTAGGAAGCCTTGGGGGCTGGATCCTAGGTAGTACAAATGTTGGAGGGCTACACTCTCCCTTTCTAGTCAAGCCCAAGCTTGACAAGGTCACCAAAAAATCATCAACTGCTATGTACATTCTCACAGGAACCTATATTGGTTAGAGGCATTACATCAGCTTATGGACAAAGATGCAGTCGAGCCAGTTGAAATCTCTGGGCTTCTTCAACCAACCTTTTTTAGCCTTTGGAGACCTATTCTAGTTCTGAGCAAACCAAACCTTTCGGAGACCATCAGGACTTCCCGCCAACAAGGGGAGTGGGTTACCTCAATAGATTTCAAGGACACCTACTTCTATATACCTATACAAGAACAATCCAGGAAATGCATGAGATTTCACATCCAATGTCGGGAATACCTGTTCAAGGCCCTGCCATTCGGTTTGTCCACAGCACCCTTGGAGTTCACCATGATCCCAAAGGAGGTGAAACTGATGGCCATACACAAGGATTTAAGAATCCACCAGTACCTAGACGACTGGTTGGTGAGAGCCAGATCTCCCCATTCTTGTCTGCAACATACACAGGAACTAGTAAATAATGTGTCAGCAACTGGGTTGGCTGGTGAACTTCAGAGCTGGAGCCCAAACAAGACTTAGATTTTGTAGGCTACCAGTTCGACCTCAGGTCTGATTGGGTCCGACTTACTCCGGACCGGTGGCAGAACCTTCAAGAGAAAATGCTGAAACTGCTATCACTACCGGCTTGCCCGATCTGGGAATTCATGTCCTTGATAGGTTTACTAGCAGCTACAGAAAAGCAAGTTCATCTAGGCCGACATCATACGAGACTCATTCAGTGGCATCACAAAAACAACTGGAGGGTACCAGAATCACTAGAAAAGGTGATCCCAATCCCCAGGTCCCTGCACCAGCATTTACAATGGTGGCTTAAGGAAGACCATGCACTTAGAGGCCAACCATTACACCCAGTAAAACATGCTCTGCAAATATTTACAGACACATCAATAGAAGGGTGGGGAGCTCACTTAGACCAGCACACTGCAAGAGGAACCTGGTCCCTTCCGGGTAAGAAGCTGCATATCAACTATCTAGTCTTTCTGTCTTTAAAAGAGTTCAAAGACCCTTGCTCAAACAAGATGGTACTTGTAGCACCCGACAACACAGTAGTGTCATACATAAACAAGGAAGGAGGCATGAGGTCGGACCTCTGAGGCCGAGGTTCGATCCCCAGCATGGCCTCAAGTGGGAAAGCTGGTAGTTGCTTGCTGTTGGTCGACAGTTTACAGTACAGAACCCTAGCAAACTGTATGTACTGGTTTCCTCTGCCCTTCCAACTCCCCGTCGTGATATGACATGTACAGTGTTGAAAGTGATGTAAAACCCCAAATAAATAAATAAAGCATGAGGTCGGGCCCACTTTGTGCCCTACTATGGAGAATCTTGACCTGGTGTACCAGGAAACAAGTGACTAACCAGACACATTCCAGGCCGGCTGAACGTGGTAGCAGACAAGCTATCCAGGCTAGGCCAGACCATTCAAACAGAGTGGTTTTCCCTTCCAGAGGTCTTCCACTCAATATGCAGCAGGTGGCACTGGCCCAAAATAGACTTACTTGCCATGAGGTTCAACAACAAGTTGCTTCTATTTGTGTCACCGGTACCGGATCCCCTGGCCATAGCAGTGGATGCGCTCAGTCTGCCATGGTAGGATCTGAAAGCATACACCTTCCCACCATCAGCCATATTGGGCAAAGTGGTGAAGTTGCAAGACTCCCCATGCAAGGGAATCATTCTGATTGCTCCGGTGTGGCCCAACATGCCTTGGTTTTGGGATCTAGTGGCCATGTCCAGCCAAATCCCACTGAGCCTGCCCAATCTGCCCAACCTGTTGACAGCCATTCAATCAGATCCCTCACAGAAATCTTACAATCGTAATCTCCATGCAGGGCTCCTAGAGCCTCGGCAATCGAGGAGCAGGGCTTGTCTGAGGCAGTGGCAGCAAGAATGGAGACTCCTCAAAGGGGATCAATCAGATCAGTCTATGAGGCAAGTGGGCCATTTTTTACAAAGTGATCTATCACTCATCAGGTGGACTTCGGGGCATCCCCTGTAAAGTCAGTTGCTGACTTCGTTATGTACCTGTTTCAGGACAGGAAGTTGCAGCCCAGCACCATTGATGGTTACAGGTCAGCCACTGCTGATAGACTGGGAAATTCGCCCATCAATATCAGTAAGGATGAAAATTTCGCTCATCTCCTGGATAATTTCCACTGAGGCAAAGGCCGGAGGGGAATCCCCTCCTGGAATCTCTCCATGGTTTTTGCACCAGCTGACAAGGTTCATTTTGAACCAATTAAAGAGGCCTCCGTGAAGCATTTGACCTTCAAGACAGTTTTTCTCTTGGCCCTGGGGTCGGGGAAGCGTAGAAGTGAGATACATGCTTGGCAAAACAGAAATATTAGACACCAATCCGACTGGTCAAAGGTGTCCCTGTACCCATCACCCAGCTTTCTCTCCAAGAATCAGCTGGCCAAAGAGGGTCCAGACAGTGTGGCCCCAGGGGTTATAATAGCCCTGGCCACAACTCTGGATAGATCCCTCAAGTCTGACAGCTCCCTCTGTCTGCTCAGAGCATTGCACTACTATTTGGACAGGACCTCGGGCAGAATAAGGTGGTTTTTGTCTCCTTTAAGAAAGGTTTCGACAAAGACATCTCACCTGTCACTATCTCCTCTTAGATCAAGCAGACTGTGATCCTATGTTATCAGCTCTTTGACCAGGAGGCCCACACTTTACATCAGGTTAAAGCCCATGATGTCAGGGCCTTTGCTGCTTCTAAGGTCTTCCAGTCAGGAGTTTCCTCAAATCCAATCTTGTCAGCCTGCCACTGAAGTCGCATAATACCTTCACACAGTTCTATCTGAAGGGTGTGGCTTGGGCTGTTTTCAGAGCTTTACCAATTGGGCTAGGTAGTGGCTACTCAGCAGATCCACAAGTGGCCCTTAGATTGAGGAGACTTGTATATATGTACATAGTATAAACAGTTGTTCATGTTCATAATAATAAAAAAAAGATTAAGTGTGACGTGCTTCCTTCGGGAGATTTATTTGCATTCTGGGACTGAACTCCTCCCTCTCTTCCCCTACCTCAGAGGAGGTCTGCAAAAAGAGGGCGGGGGGGCAACGTCAGTATAACCCCGGGTAACCAGCTGCTGCCTTAGGGTCAACCCAGGCCTGGGCCTATATGTCTCCTGACAAAGTCAGCCAAGACCATAGGCTAAAATTTGGTATTATTTGTGAGTTCACATAAGTCCCTAGTAACTTACCCGCCAACCAAGCGGTAGTTATTCAGCAATTGTCCATTGGATAGGATGTATTAACGCAATAAAATTGCAAATTTAACTAGTAAATTAAATTTTTATAAGTTAATACCCTATCCAATGGAAACACAAGACCCTCACACCGACCCCACTATCAGCTTACTAGGGGTCTAAATAGGTTTAGACAAGGAAAAAGATGCTATGACATCACTCTGTCTAGACAGGAAGGAAGTACGATGCGCCACCTTGAGAGTGCACAGTACTGGGACTGGCCGGCCAGTGGAGACACAGGAAGTCTTTTTCTGGCATTTGGCGGGCTGGTCTACATCGACCGGATTAGCATTTGTCCATTGGATAGGGTATTAACTTATAAAAATTTAATTTACTTATTAAATTTGCAAGTCTGGTACTCTCCGGTGCCTCACAGGCAGGTGAGCCCAGTAGTGAAATACCGCTTGATCTCCCTTCTTTCTCTTTTGCCATGATATGTAGACATGCTTTTCTTGCAAGGAAAAAAGTTAAATATTTTATATTGATATGCTTATTGTTGAATACTAAAACTACATCAGTTTCTTTATTTTATAACAAAGAATCTTAATCTTGTGACAATTCACAGAACAGATAAGTATATTTAACATATTTTACGGGGGCCACGTGGCAGAGTGGTAACACTCTCACCTCCCACCTCTGAGGCCTGGGTTCGATTCCCGGCACGGCCTCAAGTGGGAAAGCTGGTAGTTGCTTGCCGTTGGTCAGCAGTTTACAGTACAGAACCCTAACGAACTGTATGTACTGGTTTCCTCTGCCCTTCCAACTACCCGTCGTGATATGACCTGTACTGTGTTGAAAGCGACGTAAAACCCCAAATAAATTAACATATTTTACAACTTAAATCCACTTGCAGGTTCACGTTGTAAAGAAAAAGAGTGGGCGACAACGACTTGTGTATGTAGCTTATATACAGGATCTATGCCCGAATATTTTAAGGGTTTTCCCTGATGTGCTACATTTAACCATTTTAAAGGTTAAAATATGAAATAAAGCACGGAAACTTAAGACAACAATAGGGATATTTTCAGTTGGGGACTAGCCTAGTGATTACAAATCAACAACAATCACTTCAAAGAAAAATGTATAGAAAGGAGTTGTCCCACTGTATTAACACTAAATATATTTTATTTCATTCAGTTTGCTATTCTTAGACATTTAACAATTTGTAAGAAAAGTATTGTCTTTGAGTTTTAATGCTTTATTTGTGGATGTTTATTTATTATTCGTACACATAGTATAATATCTAAGTACAAAAAGTAGAAACATTTAGAAATTAACACTATAACTGAAACATATATATATACATACATATATACAGATTTAGTTAAAGAATAAATTAAGATGCACATAAAAATTCAATAATAGTATCAAGTTCTCCCACTGAAAACCTTGTGTTGTTACATTCTTTAATGAACATTAAATCAGTTATGTTACCACAAGATATATAATCTTTTTCAGTACATAATGCAGAAGCATACTCATTAACTAACATTCTAAACTGATGTGGGTATGATGAAATATAGCTTGAATGACACATAGCTGTTGAACTTCACTTATTTCAAAATATAGTAACTGTAAAGTAATCCACCAAGGGGTTTAAAATATGGCAGGGGGTGTAGAATATGGCAAGGGGTGTAAAATATGGCAAGTGAACTTGCCATATATTACACCCCCATGCATTTTATGTGGGGTGTAAAATCTGGCGTTACACCGGGCATTCCCAAAAGAAAGAAATAAGTCCTGGGTCAGCAGTCTGTTATCAAAAAGAGTACAAATTAAAATATAGGTAAGGTATTTCTTGTGTCACTCAATTGTGTAAAACCTGTAACAAGTGTCAAAAATGCTGCCTCAAATCTACCTGTAGGGGCGAGACTTCAAAATTTCTGGCAAACTTGGCTGAATCTGGGTGCCGGTCCAAAGGTTCAAATCCTGAAAGAGGGTTACACCCTCCCCTTCTGGACCCGACCAAACTTAGCAAGGTTAATGAACATCATAAGCTGCTATGTCAATCCTCACAGGATCCTCTACCTGTTAGATGCTTTGCATCAGCTTACAGACAGTGTCCAAAGCAGGTTATATAGATACAGAGATGTTGTGCATAAACTTAAGATCGGTAAAATCCTAAGATTTGCTTGCTCAAACTTAGGATCCCAAGTTTAGGCAAAAATCTTAAGATTTCTGCCCAATCTTAAGATTAGGCAGCCCAAACTTAAGATGTTGCCTTGGATTGTGATTGGCCTCTTATTGGTGGTCTATTGTTGGCTGATTGGTTAATTATTATGATTGATCAATGGTTGTGTGAAGAGGTCCTATGTTTCTTATTATAATTGTATCCACCGGAAGCATCCGGTGGATACATTGGTTTAGCGTCCGCTACGCCGCCACCGCCGCCGCGCGTAGAGAGATTTTCGGCGTTAACGCTCTAAGAGGAAAACAACAGCAGCTAGGTTCACAAAATTTGCAGGATATCTTCATTGGGGGGTAAGCTTCTCTGGGAAGGAAAATAGCCTCATTCTGAAAAACAAGATGGCCGCCAGGGGCATTTCTTTGAAAATAATCTACATTTTTCTACTGGCTGTTCCTCATAGGTAGAAGGTTGAATCTCTTCATAGGTGATATGTATGACACATATACATGTCCTCTATAACCTTGCACACATTTGACCTTGAAGCTCCTAATTCAAGGTCATCCACGGAGTGCCGAAGTAACCCACATAGAGGACTTTAAAAGTGCCTATATCTCCCTTATTATTAGTCCTAGAGGTTGGCAATGTGAAGCCAACCTATAGGAAATCATGTGCTGTGAATCTTCTGATGTGGTCACATTTGACCTTGGACCCCTCCTTCAAGGTCAAACGAGGATAGCCAAACTTATAAGTGCTTATAACTCGCTTATTATCGATTCTAGAGGTTTGGGATGGTAAACCAACATATAGGAAATCATGGGCTGGGAATCTTTTGGCGTGGTCGGATTTGACCTTGGGCCCCTCCTTCAAGGTCAAATGAGGACAGCCAAACTTAAAAGTGCTTATAACTCGCTTATTATTGGTCCTAGCGGTTTGGGATGGTCAACCAACCTATAGGAAATCATGGGCTGGGAATCTTTTGGTGTGGTCGGATTTGACCTTGGGCCCCTCCTTCAAGGTCAAACGAGGATAGCCAAAGGTAAAAGTGCCTATAACTTGCTTATTATTGGTCCTAGAGGTTTGGGACGGTAAACCAACATATAGAAAATCATGGGCTGGGAATCTTTTGGTGAGGTCGGATTTGACCTTGGGCCCCTCATTCAAGGTCAAACGAGGACAGCCAAACTGAAAAGTGCTTATAACTCGCTTATTATTGGTCCTAGAGGTTTTGGATGGTAAACCAGCATATAGAAAATCATGGGCTGGGAATCTTCTGGTGTGGTCGGATTTGACCTTGGGCCCCTCCTTCAAGGTCAAATGAGGATAGACAAAGGTAAAAGTGCTTATAACTTGCTTATTATTGGTCCTAGAGGTTTGGGATGGTAAACCAACCTATAGGAAATCATGGGCTAGGAATCTTCTGACGTGGTCGGATTTGACCTTGGGCCCTACCTTCAAGGTCAAACGAGGACAGCCAAACTTAAAAGTGCTTATAACTCGCTTATTATTGGTCCTAGAGGTTTTGGATGGTAAACCAGCATATAGAAAATCATGGGCTACGAATCTTCTGGTGTGGTCGGATATGACCTTGGGCCCCTCCTTCAAGGTCAAATGAGGATAGGCAAAGGTAAAAGTGCTTATAACTTGCTTATTATTGGTCCTAGAGGCTTGGGATGGTAAACCAACCTATGGGAAATCATGGGCTAGGAATCTTTTGGTGTGGTCGGATTTGACCTTGGGCCCCTCCTTCAAGGTCAAACGAGGATAGCCAAAGGTAAAAGGGCCTATAACTTGCTTATTATTGGTCCTAGAGGTTTGGGACGGTAAACCAACATATAGAAAATCATGGGCTGGGAATCTTTTGGTGAGGTCGGATTTGACCTTGGGCCCCTTCTTCGAGGTCAAATGAGGATAGCCAAACTTAAAAGTGCTTATAACTCGCTTATTATTGGTCCTAGAGGTTTGGGATGGTAAACCAGCATATAGAAAATCATGGGCTGAGAATCTTCTGGTGTGGTCAGATTTGACCTTGGGCCCCACGGTCAAGGTCAAATGAGGACAGCCAAACTAAAAAGTGCTTATAACTCTCTTATTATTGGTCCTAGATGTTTCGGATGGTAAACCAACATATAGGAAATCATGCACTTGGAATCTTCTGGTGTGGTCGGATTTGACCTTGGGCCCCTCTTCAAGGTCAAATGAGGATAGCCAAACTTAAAAGTGCTTATAACTCGCTTGTTATTGGTACTAGAGGTTTTGGTGCATTGTCTTTACGGTGGATACAATTTGCATCGGTTCTCCGATGCGCTAGGTCTAGTTGTAATTATTGCATACCAGAAGCCCTTTGTTATTTAAAACAAAAAGTTGTATATAATATCATTTATTCATCACTTTATTTGTCATTTTTCTTTTTTATGTATAAATCACAGCAAAATCAGTTAAAATGACACTAATAAAATTGAAAACTATCAATGAGAGATTTACACCACAGTAGCTTACAAAGGAGAAAAAGTAATTGACACAAGCCACTTAAGATTGAATGAACACAACAGTAAAATTAATGTTCCATTAACAGCATTAAATATAATATACAGATTACAGTTGAGTTATACAGATTAAAATTTGAGTCATACAGATTAAAATTTGAGTTATACAGATTAAAATTTGAGTGATACAGATAAAACTTTGAGCTATAAAGATTTAAAATTTGAGTAATACAGATTAAAATTTGAGCGATACAGATTAAAATTGGAGTTATACAGATAAACAATTTGGCTATACAGTTTTAAATATCATGTACAGACTTATTTTGTAAATTCCTTCCTCATACCAAGGAGAATAAATCAACTTGAATTGACTGCTAAGACAATAGAGACTAATCCTATTAGAAACCATCCCAATCATAGATCAACATCAATGAGACCCTAAGACAATAGGCTCAAATCCTCCAAGAAACCATTTCAATAATAGGCAAACAAATCAACATCAATAGAATACTTAGACAATAAGCAAAAATCCTATTAGAAGCCATCCCAATAATAGACAATCAAATCAAGATCAATGGAATATAATAAAAGTAAACCCTGGCAGGGTTATGTCATTTGCCCAGTTATGAATAATTTATATTTTATTTGGATTTGCACTTGATGAATATTAAAAATGAATTGGGTTTTATCAATTTGTGGATTGTTAATATTACCATTAACAATTTTTTAATTACCGTAAAATACTTTTACACACTTACGAATACTATTAAACTACTGTTTAAAATACTATTATATTAATGTTTAAAATTATTGCAAAACTCTATAAGCTTGAGTAGTAATTGTGTCTTATCTGAGGTTGGGATTACTATTTATTCTATAATTAACAATACTAAAAGAATATTTACATACAGTATTGAACTGACGATAAGGCCACCTTAACAGAAGGGATACAACAAGTTAAGGTGAGATTACGCAGTGCACAAGTTAAGGTGGCCTTAGCTGTGGTCCCAGCCCAAGAGGGGTGACCTGGACATGTAAGTATAAGGGAGGAAAGTAACCTTAAGGTTGGACCTTAAGGTAATGAATTTTGAAAGGTTTACAAAGGTCATCCTAGGTTGAGAGGGGGCAACAGCTAAATATATTGAGCAAATTAAATGTATGATAATGAAAGTTACTGGTTATAGTATATCAATACCAGGATTACTCTAGATAGGAAGGTAAGTATATGAGCTACCCCAAGCAATGGCACATACGGAAATGAAAGTTCCTGTTTAAAATATAAGACTAGAAAGTTACCCTGTATATAGTACATAGACTTTACAAGCAGTAGTACAATAATGATTAGAAAGACTATAGGGTGTCATGACCTCTGAAGGTCAGCAAGTAGAATACATGTGAAGCTTAGTAAAATGCTACTGATAAAATAAAGCTGATATATGATTAAAACATAAGTTTGAGTAAAAACACAGATGGTATAGACCAAAGTGTCAAGTGAGGGGCTCTCACCCACCTAGCTCAAAATATAGACACCTTACGTAGCTAGCGCAATGCAGCCCACCTTAAAGCTAAAAAATAAAAAACAAAACCCCTAGGGGTGGAGTGACGACCCCAGTTGCAAAGTTATGTGTGTTAGTACATAATTTTATTACATGGTTAGTAACATATATGTTTGCAATGCAAGCAGTGAATATAACGCAATGCAATGACATGTATAATATGTATACAAGTGATAAAGTGAACACAATATAAGAGCATGTTAACATGATAAGACTAATATGCTAAAATAGAGTTTACAGTTCAAAGTCTTGAAATTATAAAGCTCATCCAATGGAAGAGCTACAATCAGAGGTGTTACTAAGACAATTAGTGTCCTCAGGCCGTGTGATCCTGCTTGAGAGCACATGGTGACACTTGAGCTTGGCAGCTACACACAGTAGTAATGTTGCTATGTGGAGGAGTAGCAACTAGTAATTTCTGGAGCCAAATGACGTTATATACATAACTTCAGATAGACATTTGTAGGCAAATCAACTGTGATTGCTTTCAATGTTGATGTATACATGTTGACATGATGAGGGTTACAACAATGTAGTTGAGCTTCACTCAATGTCATACCAATTCAAAGCTCTGCCGTTCAGTTTTTCCACAGCACCCATGGAGTTCACTGTAGTAGCAAAGGAGGTGAAACTGATGGCCATACACAAGGGTATAAGGATCCACCAGTACCTATACGACTGGTTAATGAGAGCCAGATCCCACCAGGCTTGTCTCCAGCATACTCAAGATCTAGTAAAATATGCCAAGAACTAGGTTGGCTGGTGAGCTCAGAAAAGTCAGAACTGGAGCCCAAGCAGGTCTTCGGTTTTATAGGCTACCAGTTCGACCTCAGGGCCGGTTGGGTCCGACCTACACCGGACCGATGGCAGAACCTTCAGAACAAAATATTGAAAATACTATCACTACCGGCTTGTCCGGTCCGGCAGTTCATGTCTCTGATAGGTTTGCTAACAGCCACAGAAAAACAAGTTCACCTAGGCCGACTGCATATGAGACCCATTCAGTGGCATCTCAAAAACAACTGGAAGGTACCGGAATCACTACAAAAGGTGATCTCAATCCCCAGGTCCCTGCACTCCCATTTACAATATTGGTTTGAAGAAGACAATGGACTCACAGGCCAACAATTACACCCAATAAAACATGCTCTACCCACTTTGTGCCCTACTATGGAGAATCTTGACCTAGTGTACCAGGAAACAAGTGACTCAAAAAGCCTGCCACATTCCAGGCCGGCTGAACGTGGTACCAGACAGACTATCCAGGTTAGGCCAGACCATCCAAACAGAGTGGTCTCTCCTTCCAGAGGTCTTCCAATCAATATGCAGCAGGCGGCACCAGTGCAAAATAGACTTAGTTGCCACAAGGTTTAACAACAAGTTGCTGTTCGTGTCACCGGTACCGGATCCCCTGGCCACAGCAGTGGATGCACTCCGTCTACCATGGGAGGATCTGGACACATACGTCTTCCCACCAGCAGCCATATTGGGCAAAGTGGTGGAGAAGTTGCAGGACTCTCCAAGTAGGAGACTCATTCTCATTGCTCTGCGGTGGCCCAACATGCCTTGGTTTTGGGATCTAGTGGCCATGTCCAGCCAAAATCCCTCTCCTCTGAGCCTGCCCAACCTATTAACACAGCCCTTCTATCAGATACCTCACAGAAATCTGACAAATCTAAATCTCCATGCAGGGCTCCTAGAGCCTCAGCAATCAAAGAGCAGGGCCTCTCTGAGGCAGTGGCAGCTAGAATTGAGGCTCCTCAAAGAGGATCAACCAGATCAGTCTATGAGGCAAAGTAGGCCATTTACACAAAACGGTGCGTCATTAATCAGGTGGACTTCAGGGCACCACCTGTAAAGTCAGTCACTGACTTCCTTATGTACCTTTTTCAGGACAGGAAGTTATAGCCCCGCACCATTGATGGATACAGGTCAGTCACTGCTGATAAATTGTTAAACTCACCCATTAATATCAGCAAGGATGAAAATCTCACCCGTCTCCTGGATAGTTTCCACAGAGACAGACCCAAAGGAAGGAGAGGAATTCCCTCCTGGAACCTTTCCCTGGTTTTGCACCAGGTGACAAAGGCTCCATTTGAACCAATAAAAGAGGCCTCTTTAAAGTATTTAACCTTCAAGACACCAATCCGACTGGTCAAAGGTGTCCCTGTATCCTTCACCCAGATTTCTTTCTAAGAATCAGCTGGCCAAAGAGGGTCCAGACAGTGTGGCCCCATTGGTTATACCAGCCCTGGCCCAAACTCTGGATAGGTCCCTCAAGTCTGACAGGTCCCTCTGTCCGGTCAGGGTATTGCGCTACTATTTGGACAGGACCTCAGACCTCAGGCAGAATAAGGAGTTGTTCTTTGTCTCCTTCAAGAAAGGTTTTGACAAAGACATCTCACCTGCCATTATCTCCTCATGGATCAAACAGACTGTGATCCTATGTTATGAGCTCTCTGACCACGAGGCCCACACTTTACATCAGGTTAAAGCCTATGATGTCAGGGCCGCTGTTGCTTCTAAGGCCTTCCAGTCGTGAGTTTCCTTAGAGCAAATCCTAACAGCCTACCACTGGAAATCACATAACACCTTCACACAATTTTATCTGAAGGATGTGGCCTGGGCTGATTCAGAGCTCTACCACCTGGGGACTGTAGTGGCTGCTCGGCAAATCCACCAGCAACCCAGGATATAGAGGAGATGTGTACATAGGTAAATAATTGTACATGTAAAAAAACATGAAAACCAAAAAAAAAAAAAAAAAAAACTCTGACGTGCTTCCTTCGGGAGGTTTATTTCTACTTCTTAACATACCCGCCGACCAAGCGGTAGTTATTCAGGAATTGTCCATTGGATAGGATGTATTAACGCAATACAATTGCAAATATAATAAGTAAATTAAATTGTTATAAGTTAATATCCTATCCAATGGACACATAAGACCCTTCCACCAACCCCACTATCAGCTTACTATGGGTCTAATTGGTTTAGACAACGAAAAAGATGCTCGCCACCTGGCGAGTGCACAGTAATGGACCGGCCTGGCCGGTGGAAACACAGGACGTCTTTTTCTGATGTTTGGCGGGCCAGTCTGCGCCGACCGGATTAGCAATTGTCCACTGGATAGGGTATTAACTTATAAAAATTTAATTTAATTATTAAATTTTCAAAATTATGCACTTAATCAGTTATAACTTAAAAGTATTGCATTTGGGGAATTTTGGTAAAATGTATTATTCAGCTACTTTTTCCATAGCTGCAACATGATGAGTAACTTGGGAGCCCATCCCAATAGCTACCCAATCCCAATCACTTGTAATTTGAAAACTATTACATTTAGAGAATTTTGTAAAATAAGTTCTGTAGCTACTTTTGGGTAAGCTGTAAGGTAGTTAAATTGCAGACCTGTAGCTCATTGCATAGCTAGACATAGCTACTTTCAAGTTCTCACTGTTGAGTAAATCAGTTCTAACTTGAAAACTATTGCATTTAGAGAAATTGTCATGTCAACTGACTGATACACCAGTATAACACCAGTATAACTCCCATGCTAAAGAAACTGCGTTGGCTTCATGTTGAACAGTGCACAGTGTTCAAGACGGCCACACTTGTTTATAAGTATCTTCACACAGGCTTTCCCAGGTATTTTGCTCCATATCTTTCCTCCTACAGCAGTTCTTATAGCACCAGGCGCAGTCAAAGTGGTGGCAATTTCCTTGTCATTCCTAAGTTCTGCCCCTCTGTTCACAAATCTGTCAAACAGTTTGGTAATAGTTTTGCATTTGATGCTCCCACTGTGTGGAATGCTCTCCCTGATGAGATTCGTGCCTCTCCCTCGCTGGCCTCCTTTAGAAAGCAGCTCAAAACCTACCTGTACACCAAAGCATACCCACCTTAGCCTGGATCATTCTCCTGGCGTTCTCCATGGTGCTTGACCCCTGCCATGCCCCTGGATACAGAGATTTTGAAAACTATTGCATTTAGAGAAATTGTCATGTCAACTGACTGATGCACCAGTATAACACCAGTATAACTCCCGTGCTAAAGAAACTGCGTTGGCTTCCTGTTGAACAGTGCACGGTGTTCAAGACGGCCACACTTGTTTATAAGTATCTTCACACAGGCTTTCCCAGGTATTTTGCTCCATATCTTTCCTCCTACAGCAGTTCTTATAGCACCAGGCGCATTCAAAGTGGTGGCAATTTCCTTGTCATTCCAAAGTTCTGCCCCTCTGTTCACAAATCTGTCAAACAGTTTGGTAATAGTTTTGCATTTGATGCTCCCACTGTGTGGAATGCTCTCCCTGATGAGATTCGTGCCTCTCCCTCACTGGCCTCCTTTAGAAAGCAGCTCAAAACCTACCTGTACACCAAAGCATACCCACCTTAGCCTGGATCATTCCCCTGGCGTTCTCTGTGGTGCTTGACCCCTGCCATGCCCCTGGATACAGAAATTTTGATGTCTGCTTTTTGTTTTGTTGCGCCTTAGAGTCCTCTTGTTTGGGGAAATTAAGCGCTATAAAAGTCCAATTAGAATTAGAATAGAATTCCCTTGTGTCAGTATTAGGCCTCGATTTGTCTTATTTATTTTTATGAATGTTTAAAATAATTTTTAATGCATTCAAATTCATAAATTCAAGCAGTAAATCTCTTACAACTTGAAGAGTATTACATTTAGAGCATTTTGTTAGAATATGAGTAAAATCACTTGAAAGCCATTGCATTTACAGAATTTGTTTATAAATATGTTGTTTAGCTACCTTTGGGTCAGCTATAACATAGTAAAGAGTTGCAGACCTGTCGCTCTTTGAACAACTGAGTAATAGCTACTTTTAGGTTATCACTGTTGAGTAAATCGGTTGTAACTTGAAAACTATTGCATTTAGAATATTTTGTTGAAATATGTTATTCACTTACTTTGGGTCAGCTATAGCATAGTAAAATTGTAGACCTGTATGTCATGGCATAGTTGAGCAATAGCTACTTTGAGGTTCTCACTGTTCAGTAAATATCTTCACTGTTGAATAAATCATTTATAACTTGAAAACTATTGCATTTTGAGAATTTTGTTGACATAATGTTATTCAGCTACTTTTGGATCGGCTTTAACATAGTAAAGTGCTGACCTGTAGGCTGTAGCTCATGGCATAGATGAGCAATAGCTACTTTCACGTTCTCACTGTTGAGTAAATCACTTGTAACTTGAAAACTAATGCATTTACAAAAGTTTGTTTTAATATGTTATTCACCTTGTTTTGGATCAGCTACCACATAGTAAAATTGTAGGACTGTATCTCATTCCATAGCTGAGCAATATGTACTTTCAGGTTTTCACTATTGAGTAAATCACTTTCAGTAAATCACAAATTGAAATCTATTGCATTTAGAATATTTTCTAAAAAATATGCTATTCACCTACTTTTGGGTCAGTTAGTAGATAGTGAAATTGCAGACCTGTAGCTTGATGCATAGCCGGGCAATAGCTACTCTCAGGTTATCACTGTTGATTAAATCAGCTTAACTTGAAATTTATTGCGTTTACAGTATTTTGTTTTAATATGTTATTCAGGTACTTTTGGGTCAGCTATAGCATAGTAAAGTTGCATACCTATATCTCGTTGCATAGCTGAGCAATATCAGGATTTTATTTTAAACCAAAAATGATTGTTCATCTGTACCACTTCATTATAGATACATAATGATATGGATGCAGAACTATATGTTTTACAGAAATATGGATGATAGATAGTGCTCTCTTATTGCACTCTTGATGCCTGTGGTACCCTTGCTTCTCTCTTGTCTCAGTGTTATTGCCAGTTTCAATCCAACTTCCAAGGGCTTCCTGAAATTGGTGACTGACTTCTTGATGTGGTGGTGTATGAATTAATGTGTGTAATAAAAATGCAGGTGGCATCCTGACAAAATCTGGAAGCCTGGGATATCAGTCTATATTATGTCACCCAGGAGGGTTCAAAAGCATCCTCTTTCTTCTCTATGAAGTATTCAGGGCATGACCCAGGGGTTTGGTGGATGTCCTCTTCTCCTGGGTGGTGGCTGTTACTGTGGTTAAGGTGCTGGCTGAAGGCCAGGTGCTGGTCCTGGGTTCAGATGTGCCCTTTTCTGTCTGCAAATCGTTAGAAAAAAATATTTAACTCAATAAAAAAACAAAAGTACCCTAAGCTTCTGTAGAAAGTCTGATGTGTAGCTGGCATCTTTGCAGTGATAAATGGTATACAGCAGTCAGAAGGGGTTTATATAGTTTTCATTTGATCTTGACTCTCGATCCCGACTAATCAGTCCAGTCGGGTGAGTTGGAAAAATGATCCAGTCCTGTCAGTTTGTCAGTACTGATTGTCAGGGTCTGATACAGCTTGCCTGCTAAAGGTTTATGGCTGGTAGTTTCCCGTCTAGTCATGGAGAAAAACATCCTGACTCCAAGTCAGGTCGGGATCTTGCACTATGTCCTGTTGGGGAGATGAAACCAACCTAAATTATTTGCTCATTTTTTTCTTGATTTTGGTCCCCGATCCCCACCTTTTGCAACTCGTATGGGCTGTTGTAGGGTCAGCTCCATTGGAACAACACCATTAGATGGTTTGCTTCATTATACCTTCCAACACATAATCACTATTACTGGCCAGAATAAGGTACCCTGTTTATTACACAGCACAGTGTTTAAATCCACAGTGTTTAGTAAATCGTAAATGGCTAAAAATCCTACAGTACTACAAAGATTTTAACCTCATTCAAGGCTGCCTTGACCACATAGCAACCTCAAACTAAAAAGAATCATTCTTAAACTCACCCTTAAGTTTACCCTGGATTGGATACTTAAAAGTTAAAACCATTAGTTAAAGTTTCAGGTTACCTTAAGGTAATCCCAAGTTAATATTACCTTTTTTCTAAGGTGACCTTATATGACAAAGTAACTTCATATGTGACCTTGTTCTTAAGTGGCTTCAGTAGTGGTAAATGTTGTTATTATTACACTTTATGTACAAACTAAGATGAAATAAAATTGAAAAAAAAAACACATACCACACTCGAGTATTTTTTTGTGTGTCAAATCAAAATTTTTTGTAGACCTTATTGGTTTGGGCTTTGCTTATCGGGAGTTTCTTTATCAATATTTATTTGTATCATGAGGACTCTTAATCAAAACTGCAAATCAGATAAGATTTAAAGTGGTGCTTCTTTACCTTTCAGTTTTGTTTTATAAGTGCTAGTTGAATTGAAATTGTGCTCATGATCACTTCACAGAAACACACACATACATAAAAAAGACATTCCAGGGGCGACATTCACCAAAGCTATAAAGCAATAGCCCAAAAACATTATGATATGGGTTTGATAATTTTTTGATATTTTTTCTCAAACTGAGAGACATAACATATATTTAAGCTGAAAGAATAAAACACTGTGAGTAGTAAGAAAAGTTATAAGCCATTATCCTAGCAGTGGTTAAACCAAAGTATAAGTAAAATTTAGTTTAGAGATAAAAAAATTGCTTTAAAAATTTATTTTTTCAGAAACCTATGAGCAGGACTCTATTTCAACATCAGGCAATACTAAAAAAAATCCCACATTTTTATTAGCCATCACACACCGTATTTGACCAATATACTGTGAAAGAAAGGCCAGATGCCATTTTCACAAAAGGCCTCAGCCAAGTCTTAATCTTAACTTTTGCGTACAAATATACCAAACTTAGGCCTATAATTTGGCTAATGGCCCAACTGACCAATTTCACAAAAGGACTTCACCAAGACTTGGACTGTCAAGTGTTTTAGTGAAGAGTTTTGTATTAGACTTGGGCTAAGTCTGGCGTCTGAGACTTAGTGGATTTCCTAAAGTAGTTAAATGCAAGTTTTCGTTTAGTCTCCAGATAAATCCAATTCCAGGCTAAGTCATTTTGTGAAACGAAGTCTTTATCAAATGTCAAGTTTTTCTTTTGGTTTTAGTAATTGGGATTAGTGTAAGTTGGGCCAAAAAGTACAACACCAATTATTCCTTTGAAATGTAATATGTGAGTCTGCGAACCTGGGCCTAACATATGATGAAAGTTCTAGATACCCCACAACCTTTAAATACTGTTTGTTATTGTTTTCACCAATGGCATCTAGCTTGGTGTGGGCAAGCACTCGATCGGGCCTCTGGGCAGCGTGAAAAATCTTGTCCGAGCTGCATCTTGGAAACTGTGAGGTGTATCAGGTGTAACTGTGACCTTGATTTAACTTGATCATTTACATTTTGTGGAGGTGATATCTTGGAAACAGTAACATGTGGGAATTGTTTCTTGGCAGGGATATTGCTTGGGCGTGTCAGTGTGCAATGCCAACGTGTGACTTTGGTTTGACCTTTGGATAATTTATAGCTTTGTATAACTTTTAGCTTGCATATTAATGTTCTCTTGTTTTCTATTAAATTGCCTGTTTGCTCCTTTGTCTTTACACACATTTTCTCTTTTTGAGAGGTCTTTCACCGTAACATAACTGAAACTGTTTTGAAAGACTCCTTATGTGTGCATTTTTCACTTCTATATTTCATGGTGTTTAACATTATTTTCGAAGCTGTGAGGTGCGGGCATCTCTGATGCTACTTTGTTGTATCAAAATCCTTGTAGAAATTGTGAGAGAAATCTCAATAACAAAAGTAGGCATAGTTATAATATGTAATATCTGTTAATACTGTACCAACACTATCTACTGAAGGTGGGCAATAACCCATGACTTTAACTATTCAGTATTATAATATGCGGCTATTTAGGCGTCAACACACTTGGTGGTTGATAAAAAAACGCCTATGGAGAAAAATGTGTGAAATTATCTGTAGAAGTATTTTCGAAAAAAAGTAAGAAAGCCATTGCAAAATCAAACCACATTCAAGTTCCAAATACTTCATACCTGACCATATAAGGAAATACTGCACGCTTTCTATTTGGTGATGTTGTAAATAAATCAATATACCGCATAGGTTATATATAAGTCTAAGTCACAAATATTCACCGTAAATAACATGACTAATGACAGTATTTTCGTCTTATTTGTCATTACAGACGAAGCACAAAGTTAACATGAAAATAGGATAGGATCTTCTGGCCAAGAAGACGGAAATGATCAGATTTTATTTATAATACTGTGTTTTATTACTGCATAGCTTGGTCAGGAAAATCTTATTAATGACAGTTTAGTACATACAAGAAAGGGTTTATGTCTTAAACCGAAAACAATCATTGACGACTTCAAAAGGCTTGAATGTTTCGATAAAGATTATGAGATGATCTTGACAGTGTAAACTTGAGTTTTTGTTATCTGAAATAGAAACAGTACTGAACATACATATATCTACAAATCAAGAAAGGATGATTATGTGATTATATTAAGCTGTATTTCTATTGTCACTTGTCAACTGATATAAAAATTACTAGAAATGGCTGAGGACACTGAAGCTATTGTGATGGACATTGGTTCAAGTATGTGTAAGGCTGGTTTTGCTGGAGATGAAGCACCAAGGGTGGTATTTCCTGCAGTAATTGGAAGGCCGAGACATCAACCCACCATGGTCGGAGTCGACTTGAGAGATTATTGCATCGGAGATGATGTCCAGTGTAAAAGGGCCTTGTATGATTTGTCTTTTCCTGTACAGAGGGGTATGGTTACCAATTGGGAGGATATGGAGAAGGTGTGGAATCATGCTTTCCACAATGAACTGCGAGTCGATCCGAGGGAACATAGCGTTCTGTGTACAGATGCACCGATGAACCCCAAAACGAACAGAGAAAAGATGTGCGAAATCATGTTTGAGACATTCAGTGTTCCCCACTTTTATGTTCAGCTCCAGGCAATCCTTGCCCTTTATGCCTCAGGGAGAGGCGTTGGGGTAGTCATAGACTCTGGAGATGGAGTGACGCATATTGTGCCTGTTTATCAAGGATACACCTTTCCGCATGCGATTCAAAGGATAAACATGGCAGGAGGAGACCTCACTCTACATCTTGCAAAACTGTTGACCAAAAGAGGGTATACCTTTTCTACCATGTCTGAGCTTGAACTTGTCAGAGATATGAAAGAAAAACTCTGTTTTGTAAGTGAGGATTATGATAAAGACATACAGACATCAGAATCTTCTGACCTGTTTTTGAAGACTTACGAACTGCCGGATGGGAATACTATCACGCTGGGCAATGAAAGGTTCAGAACCCCAGAAGTATTATTTGAGCCTTCACTAATTGGTATGTTAATAATTATATTTGCTAAATAATTATGTGCTAAATATTGGGCCCATATACAAGTGAGCGAGTTTGATGTTGTCTGTATTGAAGTCCAGAATGTTCACCAACAAATAAAACTGTTTTTCACCACTGACACTGGGGCACAGTAGTTTAGCAAGTTTGGTGGCTAATCACAGTCACTTTTGTGTATGTTCAACTGCCATAAAGTGGCAATGCTAAGAGCCTCAATATGAACAGAATGTAAACCCTAACTTTAACCTTTCAGTTATCTTTTCTATATTGTGGAGAAAATCTATCACCATAAAACTTGTGTAAATTTTTCATACTGTGCGGCTGATCCCAATTTTTCATGAATGCTCTTTATTCAATCTACTCTTCATACGTTGTGGGGGGTTCTATGGCCAACTAATGGTTTTGCTAGGGGAAAGGCAATAGCTTGTTAATATAATAGTATATTAGCAGATACAGTCAAAGACAATCCCTGATTATAGACAGACTATCTTTCAAACAAATTCATACCAAGTGATGGCTAAAATTTCTAAATACAACTATTTTACATTTTTTTCTGTTTTTCTTCACCATATCTTCAGGTAAAGAATATGAAGGTATTCATCAGTCACTTCACAACTGCATCAAGCAATGCGACATTGATACCAGAAAAGATTTCTATACCAATATCCTCCTTTCTGGAGGCAACACCATGCTCCCTGGACTGAGACAGAGACTGGAGAAGGAATTCAAGTCCTTAATCCCTCCCACCATCAAAGTGGTAAGGGTTGTCGACAGTCCAGAAAGAAAATATGCCGTTTGGATTGGTGGATCAATTTTGGCATCTTTGAGTACATTTCAGGACATGTGGATTACAAAAAAGGACTATGAGGAATGCGGACCGTACATTGTTCATAAGAAGTGTGCAAATTAAAGCCACTTTTCACAATTCTCTTATAGACTTAGGCCTTATGAAACATTCTTTCATTCTAGCTACTATACATGAGTGCATTACGACTTCAAGAAGTACAGTGTCTGATGCTGGGAAATGCTCATCAGTTTTTTTTGTGGAAAAGGAAGGGTAATTCTGTGCTTATCTGGACACACAGACTTCTATACCTTGTGTATGTGTAGAGCAAATAATACATTGAGACTTATGGCAAGTCTACACTTCCCTCTCCTCCTGCTACATCCTTAACCTGTCTCGAATTGGTAGTGAAACAGTGACGTCATTGTCTAGCCAATACGAAGTTCTTGTATAAAACTTTTGTAAGCTAAATTTTGATTGTTCACGTGCCACTTTGTGGTGCCGATTTCAAGCAAACCTTGAACTAGTAATTAATTAAAAGATTTATGCACAGGACATTTTTTGTGTGAAATACATTTATATAATTTGTGTTTTTATGAATACATGTTTCTATGGAATAAAGTTGCATTCACTGACAAAACAGAGACATTAATAAGGGGGTTTGTTTTCACATTGATCCAAATGACGCAGAAAGCAGAAGCATAAAAGTATTAATAAGTTTCTAAGCTATTGTCAAATTCTGAGCATTCTGGATTTGAAAAGACGTCATGTCTAGTACCTTATCGGTTATATTGTGATAGGTAGTTGGAAGGGCAGAGGAAACTAGTACATACAGTTGATCAAGGTTTTGTACTGTAAACTGCAGACCAATGACAAGCAAATATCAGCTTTCCCACATGAGGTCAGACCAGGATTTGAACTCTGATCTCAAAGGTGGGAGACAAGAAGCTAAAATTGTTTTACAATGGACTAATCTCAAATGGTTTCCATAAACATGGCAACTTTTGGTCCAGAGAGTATCAGGTTTCAGCCCTTTTGTGTAACTAATATGTTGTCCATGTTTTAATTAAGTCACACATTTTCTTATGGTCATATATTTGCATATATTTTACATACTCCCCCCCCCCCCCAACTTCTTCCTCCTCTCCCATCCCTCCAGCATGCAAATTTTAGTCCAGCTCATGAAGGCTCTTGAGAATATTTTAAGACATTTAAGAAAGTGGTCACCGAGTTGGGTCAAAACATACCAAAGGTACCCTACAAAAATATGAATCCGACTGGATCCGAAGAGTATTCAATGTAGAACTAGTACCAAAGGTAGGTGAACCTATTCAGTGCAGAACTCCGTCATGGAAAGGTGTGAGCTCTGTGTAAGTAGTACTGCATTCTGTCATGTCAGAACCAAGTATATCTAATATATATATATTATATATGTGTAGATATCAGCAATATTGATAAAATATCACTCTATTATCGACCATTGGTGTTACCGCTAATGCATGCAGAACTCACTCTCGGCTATCCGAACCTCCCGATTATCCGAACTCCAGTAATGTCTCCCAACAGGTTCGGATAATCAAGAGTCTACTGTGTGTGTGTGTATATATATATAATGTATATCTCCTTGTTACCCTTTAATAATCAAAATTGCAAAAATAGGCACATATTTTCCCACTTCTCCCATATTTTACACATCTGTATGATGATGTGTTCATTGAGTTTCATTTATTTATTTCAGCTTCTTGTTATACTTTGATGAGATAACACATAATTATGGACTATTAAACAGTTATAAACATTAAAAGAATTAAAAATAGAGGTATACACAGATTTTGTTTCAGCTTACAAGTTACAAAGTACATTAAGAAAATAATTCATTTCCAATTTAGAAAATATGTGACATTATTTTATGTTTTCCATTATTTCAAAGTAAGTTTCTGACTACATCAGTTGTACACATCCATATGTCACACTTTTTCACTGTGATTTCTACTAAACAACCTTGACCTTACGTCTCCAAACATAGACCTTGTTTCCTGGTAGAACAGCTTGAAGAACGTGCAACCCTATATATCCATCCCACCCATTTTCACCCCTCCAGAGTTGTAGCACAGCTCATGAAAGGTCACAGAAGGGTTTTCAGTTTTTTTAACTGATCTTAAATAGCTTCTTCAGTAGTTGTCCGGACTATTGTAACTTTCTGTTTAGAGGTTTGTCATGTTTCAACCAATACAAGCTGAGTATTCAGAATACCCTTGCTCGTATTGTAACAAGTCATACAAAGTACACTCATATTACACCCATGTTAAAATGACTGCACTGGCTATCTGTTAAGTACTGCTGTACGTTCAAAACTATAACACTGGTTTATAAATTTTTATAATGTGGTTCTTCCTATTTTGGACCATTCTTGTCTCTCAGCAGCTGCTCCTACAGTACCAGGCGCAGTCACCCTGATAATCAATGTTACTTGCCGTTTCATATCCTTTGGCCGTTTCCAAACGGCCACGGCCATTTTGATACCTTTGCAAGGTTTAGAAATGGCTTGGCTGTTTCGAAACAGCCAACTATTCCTCTTGGCCGTTTTGATACCTCACCTTTGGCTTATTTGGCTTATTGTGAAACATATATCAAACAGAACATACACCAACATTTATCAGTGCATACAAAAACTTTTTTGCAAAAAGCATAGTTATTAATATATATCAATATTAAGAAGAAAAAAAAAGAAGGAAGTGTAAAATGAAATAGAATTAAATAATATTTTTTAATCCCTTTTATACACCCCACCTGTTTGTTGTGCCTGCTTTAGAATGTTATGAAAAACACAAGTTTCTCAGTATATTTTATATTTTGTAAAAGTTACAATATTTTCACGAAAGCACTTGTTGTTAAAACCACTTCTCTGAAGCAACTGCCATTGTAAGTTCTTTCTAGTTTATAAATTTATCACACTCATCAAGGTCTTCCCCATCACTGGATAGTCTGTGCATGTGTTTCTAATTTTATTGCTTTAACAACTAACCCCCCCCCCCCCCCCCCCCTATAGTCTTTCTAAGTCCCTACTTAAAAGACAGTCATACAAACACCACCCAATTCAAATGAAACAAATCAACATCAAGAAATATCTTCTAAAGTAATAATAATAGCAAATCATTACAATTGTATGTCAGTATTAACTGAGTAAGATTAAGTAAAGAAGGTGCCAAAAGACAAATGTATTCTAGCTCATTTACTATAATTCTTTAAAAGTCAAACAAGAAATATCTCCTTGATTGATCTTCGTGTTATGTGAATTTGTTTAACCTTTCATATTTACCTTTTAAACAGCCCAATAATATTTAAGTGAAACAAATCAACATTAAAAGAGAGCTGCGACAATAGGAATAAATCCAATTAAGCACTTCTGACAATCAATGGCAAACAAATCAACATCACAGAGTTAATGTTTATCATGGCTTCTTTATGGCTTATTAATTAATCTGGCAAGTCAAACAAACAGGTTTAAATATACAGCACCTTCATGCAGATAGATTGATGAGATAGATAATGTTTATGATACAGACTTTGTGTTATACAACAACAAAATACAATTTGTTTAAAGAAATCTTTTCAAGTAAAAGATCACAGGTTAACTGTGGCTACCCGCATACCTGAGTACCTACTCCACAAGTTATGATTATAGAAAGCCCCTGCTCAGGAAATTATTTTTATAATCAAAGGACAGATTTGAAGTTCACACAAAAACACACGCTGTAGAAAAATTTAGAAATCAGGTGAGGTTTCAAAATGGCCGGTTTTTGATTTGGCCATTTTGAAACCAGGTTTTGAACTGGCCAAAGAAGGTTTCAAAACGGCCAAGTAAATAATTTGGCTGTTTTGAAACGGCAAGGGTTTCAAAATGGCCAGGAACAATCAATACCTTACAGTTCCTGTATTTTACTCTTCAGTCTATATATCAAACATTTTGGCCATAGTTTTGCTTTCGATGTTCCTATGATCTGGAATGAACTCCCTGATAATGTACACAATGCAACAACAATTACCTCCTTCAG
This sequence comes from Sabellastarte sp. h YS-2021, assembly GCA_964017235.1. Classification (NCBI taxonomy): domain Eukaryota; kingdom Metazoa; phylum Annelida; class Polychaeta; order Sabellida; family Sabellidae; genus Sabellastarte; species Sabellastarte sp. h YS-2021. The sequence continues at coordinate 17,671,398 of OZ024929.1, read as the reverse complement.
GAAAGAGCTCAGAACTTACCTGTTTGCTAAAGCCTTTCCGCCATAGCCTCCCCTGTCACCCCTGTGTCTTCTTGGTATAGCCTGGCTATATCTCATTGACTTAAAATTAATTACCTTACATATGTTCAGTTGCGCCTTAGGGTCTGTCAATTGATAGAGATTAAGAGTTCGTAAAAGTCCACATTAGATTAGATAAGATCCCAAACATGAATCGCTTTCCAAGTTTTGTCAAATTGCTTGGACACATCCTACCCATATGTAAAACCCACTGAGTGCATCATATCCAAATAAGAGGCCGACTGAACAACTGAAGGTGGATAAGTCCATTTAGTGGTAGCCTCGTGACGCAGCATGAAACGATGTGACCCAGGTTTTATAGGTCATGTCAAAAGCCATATTTGGTCTAAGTCATATTTGTTTGTTATGGATTGTTATGGACAATTTGATTGACAATTTTGGCAATAAGTGACAATTGGTGATTAATATTTAAAGTGGAAACTATGTTATCTACAGCACTGATACACCATATACATCTTTATAAAGGTACTTCACACAACGCCTGTAGCATTACATATAGCAGCCTTTTTGGAATATTCTTTCCTGCAATATGGAATTATTTCATTTATTATTCATACAAAACGGTGGGTAATAATAGTAAAACATATCTCTTTAAGCATACACAAAAAATGTAATTCTTGGAGATATACATAATAATACTCGTGCTATGCACTCTTATGGTACAGTGGTCTTCATTTGTCATATGTTTTGGCATGTCTCATTCAGAAAGTTTTGCTATTACATATGCCTTCCCCTATCTGCATGGGATAATACAGTCTCTGCCACATAACTAAGTCCAAGGTCCTTCCTTGGTGCATTATGGCTCATTGAAAAATGCCTTCATTAAAAGTCTTGCCTGATATGAATGCACTCTTTTATTGTTTAAAAATACACAAAAAAAATTAGTAATAAACTCTTTTGCACATGGCTTCACATACATGTACCAAGAAGCACATGTTCAAGGCCGAAATATACATCCGCCAACATTGTTATTCTTATAATTTTCTCGAGAGGGTTTTTTCTGACAAAAAATTCTTAGAATACCACAGGTTTCTGAAAATATGTATTTCCGAAAGTTAAATGGTATTTTAATACAGGTTGTTTTATAAACTAATTAATAGCAAGAGCGCTCAGATAGGGCATACCCAACACTCTGTAGAACATCAGCTCGCGATCTGGAACATCTCGAGATTGTCTTTGCACAAAATCAAGATCTTGAGTTGAGGCAAACATCTCGAGATGGGAGTCCCATCTCGAGATTGGGCTGCACAAACTTAAGATATTTATCTGGGGCCTGTGATTTGCTAATTATTTGTGGCCCCTGTTAGCTGATTGGCCTATTTTAATAACTGATCCCTTTGGTGTTTGGCAACCCTTCCTACTTTGAATTTTAATTGATATATGTATTTATTTACATCATGAGAAATCCTTTTTTTTGTCTTTTGTTCCTTTATAACTAGTTAAATTATTTATGTTTTATTTATTCATTTATTTATTGTACCCTTGATTTGTTAAAACAATAAAACAAGTTACAATTAAAACACAAATGTGCAGCGCAGAGAGAAGAAGTGGAAGTTCAGCAGAGAGTGTGGAGGTGTATGTCTATCTATAGACTACCCATATATGGAATCCATTCTGAAGCTGTAAAAGCAATAATAAAGGAGATATAAAGCAAAAGCACCAAGTCTGTTATTTTATTACCCCAGTTTAACTCATACGGGGGGTCAGGGGGTAAATCTGACTGGCTATCTTGACTCTTCACATATGGTTACCCAATACCTCTCAGTACATTCTAAAGCTGTAAAAGCATTAATAAAGGAGATATAAGGCAAAATTGCAAATTTAATAAGTAAATTAAATTTTTATAAGTTAATACCCTATCCAATGGACAATTGCTTTACCAGTCGGCGCGACCGGTCCCGCCAAACGTCAGAAAAAGACGTCCTGTATATACTACCGGCAGGACCGGTCACAGAGTGTGCATTCGCCAGGTGGCGCATCGTACTTCATTTCCTGTTTACCTATTGACGTCATAGCATCTTTTTCGTGTCTAATCCTAGTAAGACCCCTAGTAAGCTGATAGCGGGGCCGGTTGGGTGGGCCTTGCCTGTCCATTGGATAGGGTATTAACTTATAAAAATTTAATTTACTTATTAAATTTGCAATTTTATTGCGTTAATACATCCTATCCAATGGACAATTGCTGAATAACTACCGCTTGGTAGGCGGGTAAGCAGCTAGGGACTTATGTGAACTCATAACAACAAATTTGAACAGGCCCATTTGACCTAGGGTCAGAGAACCCTGAAAGGTCAGGGTAGGCCACTAACTCACCGGTTAACCGGGAGCCTATCGACGTTGCCCCCCCCCCCTTTTTTCTTTCCTTCCAGAGATGCCTGAGAAGGGAAAGACAGAGAGAGAGAGGGGCTGAGTTCAGTCCCAGAAGAAATAAACTTCCCAAAGGAAGCAAGTCACAGTTTTTTTTTTTTGTTTTTTTTTTGAAAATATATGTACACTCAACATATTCACACTATGTACATATCTAACCTATGTACAATATGTACATATTTACATATATACAACATCCCCTCACTTCTGGGCCTGGTGGTGCACCTGCTGGGCAGCCACTACAGGTCCCAGGTGGAAAAGCTCTGAGTCAGCCCAGGCAACATCCTTCAAATAGAATTGGGTGAAGGTGTTGTGAGATTTCCAGTGGCAGGTTGACAAGATCTGGTCTAAGGAGATCCCTGATTGGAAGGCCTTAGAAGCAGCAAAGGCCCTAACATCATGGGCTTTAACCTGATGTAAGGTGAGGGCCTCCTGGTCAGAGAGCTCATAGCACAGAACCAGTCTGTTTGATCCATGAGGAGATGGTGGCAGGTGAGATGTCTTTATCAAAACCCTTCTTGAAGGAGACAAAGACTAACTCCTTATTCTGCCTGAGGTCTGCAGTCCTGTCCAAGTAGTAGCGCAGGGCTCTAACTGGACATAGGGACCTGTCACCCTTGAGTGACCTATCCAGAGATGGTGCCAGGGCTGGGATGACCACTGGCGCCACACTATCTGGACCTTCCTTAGCCAGCTGGTTCTTGGATAGGAAGCTGGGTGAGGGGTACAAAGACACCTTAGACCAGTCTGACTGGTGTCTGATATTCCTATGTAACCAAGCATGGATCTCACTCCTGCGTTTACCTGAACCCAAAGCCAGCAAGAAAACAGTCTTGAAAGTCAAATGTTTCAAGGAGGACTCTTTTAGGGGTTCAAAAGGAGCCTTTGTGAGTTGATGTAAAACCAGTGAAAGGTTCCAGGAGGGGATGCCCCTCCTGCCTTTAGGTCTGTCTCTATGGAAACTATCCAGGAGACGAGTGAGATTCTCATCTTTGCTGACATTAATGGAGGAATTGCCCAGTTTGTCAGCAATGGCGGATCTGTAGCCATCAATAGTGCCTGGTTGTAACTTCTTGTCCTGAAACAAATACAGGAGGAAGTCAGCAATGGCTTTCAGAGGTGGTGCCCTGAAGTCCACCTGATTACTGAGGCACCACTTTGTAAAAATGGTCCACTTTGCCTCATAGACAGATCTGGTTGATCTTCTTTGAGGAGCCTCAATTCGTGCTGCCACTGCCTCAGAGAAGCCTTGCTCCTTGATTGCTGAGGCTCTAGGAGCCAGGCATGTAGATTCAGATTCGACAGGTTCCTGTGAAGGACCTGGTTGAATGGCTGAGACACTAGGTTGGGTAGGTTGGGCAGACACAGTGGGATCTGGCTTGACATTGCTACCAGGTCCCAAAACCAGGGCATGTTGGGCCACCCTGGGGCAATCAGGATTATTCTGTTGCAGGGGTAGTCCTGGAGCTTCTCCACCACTTTGCCCAAGATGGCTGCCGGTGGAAAGGCGTATGGGTCCAGGTCCTCCCAGGAGAGACTGAGTGCATCCACTGCCCAAGCCTGGGGGTCTGGCACCGGTGACACAAACTGAGGCAGTTTGTTGTTGAACCTGGTGGCAAACAGGTCCACTGCCACCTTGCGCATACAGCTTGGAATACTGCTGGATGAAGTGACCACTCTGTTTGAATGGTCTGGCCAAGTCTGGATAGCTTGTCTGCTATCACGTTCAGCCGGCCGGGGATGTGACGTGCCCTGAGGGTTACCTGCTGTCTGGTGCACCAGGACAGGATTCTCCACAGTAGGGCACACAGTGACCCCGACTTCATTCCCCCTTCTATGTTGATATAGGCAACCACTGTTGTGTTGTCTGTAGCTATCAACACAGTCTTGTTGCAGACCAGGGTTCGAAACTCCTTTAGAGCTAGAAAAACTGCTTTTAACTCTAAGTGGTTTATGTGCAACTTGCTTTCTGGAAGGGACCAAGTTCCCCTTGCAGTGTGGTCGTCCAAGTGAGCGCCCCACCCTTCGTTTGATGCGTCTGTAAAGATCTGCAGAGCATGTTTTAGAGGGTGTAATGGTTGACCTAGTAGCACATTGCTTTCCTCCAGCCACCACCTTAGATGAGGGTGGAGGGACTTGGGGACCGGGATCACCTTTTCCAGTGACTCTGGGACCCTCCAATTGTTTTTCAAGTGCCACTGTATGGGTCTCATGTGGAGTCGCCCTAAGTGGACTTGTTTTTCTGTTGCTGTAAGGAGACCTATGAGGGACATGAATTTCCGGACCGGACATACCGGATCCGACATCATTGATCTGATCTTGTCTGTCAAGGCCTGCCAACGTTCTTCTGTTGGTCTGACCTTGCCCTCTTTCAGGTCGAACTGGTAACCTACGAAGTTGAAGACCTGTTTGGGTGCCAGTTCTGACTTTTCCTTGTTCACCAGCCACCCTAGCTCCTGACAAAGTGTGACCAGGGTTTGAGTATGCTGGAGACAGGTGTGGAGGGTAGAGGCTCTTACCAGCCAGTCGTCTAGGTACTGGTGGATTCTTATACCCTGTCGTAAGGCCATGAGCTTGACCTCTTTGGCCACCACTGTGAACTCCATGGGTGCTGTGGAAAGACCAAAGGGCAGGGCCTTGAACTGGTAGGATTGGCCCTGAATGTGAAAACGCATGTACTTCCTGGACTGACTGTGAATTGGAATGTGGAAGTATGCGTCTTTGAAGTCTATTGAGGTGACCCACTCCCCTACCTGTAGGGAGCTTCTTATGGTTTCTGGAGTCTCCATTTTGAACGACTCTGTGTTTAAAAAGATGTTCAAAGTGCTCAGGTCCAGGATAGGTCTCCACCGGTTGTTGGGTTTGGGAACCAAAAATAGCCGGTTGTAAAACCCTAGGGAGGTCTGATTTGTTACCGGTTCCACTGCATTTTTGTTTGTTAGCTGAGCCAGTGCCTCCAAAAGGAGGGACTGTCTTTGGGGGTTTACATACTTGCTGATGACCATTGGTGACCTGGTTAGGTTGGGTCTGAACCAGAAGGGAAGGGTGTAGCCCTCTCTCAGTATTCTGATTACTTTTGGACTCGAACCCAGAGCTTCCCACTTCTCCCAAAATTGCTGAAGCCTTGCCCCTACAGGAAGATTTGTGACAACAGTTGGGACATTTGTGACAATTTTTACAGAACTCAAGTGATCTACACAGGAAACATCGTTCACATGGTTTATTTCTCTGATAGATTGACAATAAACGGGATTTACACCTTTCTTTTGCGGTGACCCGCTGGCAAAAGGAACACTTGCAACAAAAGAGTTTACATGTGATAACACAGTCTCGCTCTTGCTTGTCACTGGTGGTGGTGGGTTCAAACCCTTCATCTTGTCGGACACATTTACAGAGTTCACCAATCCGACCACATTTGAAACACAGTAATTGTCATTTATGCTTTTTAAATCCTCTGGCCGGCTTCTGGCTGAAGTTTGAGGCTTTACCACCACCTTTCTGAGCAGTTTGCCGGTCTCTAATCTGCTTCCATGCCGGTGTAGTGGGCTTCCGGTCTGGCTGGTGAGGTGTTCGATTTGAGGAGACGTATGGATGAAAACGTCCTGGTTTCCTCTGTGTGGTACCAGCAGAACGCCTCTCTTCACTATGTAAGATCTCCTCTTCAGCCTTGACCAGTAAGCTGTCCGGGAAGAGTGAGAGTTGGTGGACTGGAGAAGTGCGTAAGGCAGACAAGGTGTCAGGTTTAACTCCACCTCGTATGAACTCTAAATAACTGTCCCGACGGGCCAGGGTGAGATTAGCCATGCTGATAAAGACTCCCTCTGAGAGATCCTGCATGGTACGCTGCATAGCCTGTGAAATTGACCGGTTGAATGTAACCAGATACTCCAGTTCCTCAACAGCCTGTTGTTGTTTCTCAGCACTTTTGCCCTTTGAGGAATCGAACCTGAGGGACTTCAACTGGGTGACCATGGAGTCCTGTACTTTCATGAGGCATCTGGATAGGCCAGCAGCGTGATTACACATCACTGATTGCTCTCTGAAGGACCTCTCCCACCTTCTAAGGTGTCCTGGCTGAAAGTACGGGAAGCTGGAGCAGAAGGTAAGCTGCGCCTTGCAACTCTAGAAAACATACTGTTAAGTTTTGCCAGTTCCGGAGACCAGTCACCAACAGCCTGGGTAGACGTATCCTTCTTAACAGCTTGCATGTCGTACCACTTTGAAGTACGGGGTGTCTTCACAAATTGATCACGCAGCAGTCCACTGGTTTCTGTATTTCTGGAAGGATAACCTTCAGCAATAGTTACATTTAGTTTCTCCAGCTTTTTACAAAGCCATTCATCCACCGGCAATTTAACTGACACTTTACCGGTAGTCTTCACTCTGGAACCGGCAAAGGGATTGTCATCCATAGATGCAGCTGAGGTGTCATAATCCGGGATCTGATGCCAGCCCATGAAACTCCTCACCCCTCTCAAGGTTTCCCGGTAATTTGCATCTTCAGAGAGGTCCTGGTCAGTGTTGGTTTCCGGTACATCACCCTGGTAGTGGACACTAGCCGGTGAAGCCGGTTCCGCATCCAACTCAGCCTCACTGTCAGATTCCCTAGCAACCTCAGTATTCTGGCCAATGGGAGGCGACTGGTTAGACAGCGTAGTTTCATAACCGGAAGGCAGAACCTCAGGACCCGCACCGGGAGCCTGTGTAGGCTGGGTGGCAGTTCCTGCACCGGGAACCAGTAAAGGTTGGGTGGCAACAGTCTCAGAGGTACCGGGGCCCTGAACAGGGTGGGTAGCACTCTCATTCACTTCCTTCACAGCTTGTGTACTGGGAACCCCCAGCGGAGGTTGGGTAGCCGCCAACTGCGTAGCAACGTCACCAGTGCCCTCAGAAAACATAACACTTGTAGAAGCACCCGGATCAAAGAAGGGGTGTTCTCTGGGCACCACAGAAGCAGAATTCACCGGTCTCACATGAACAGCAAAGGACTGGTTTATCAGCATTGCTTCCAGACGGGAAAATCTCTCACTCCACTTGTCATCAAGGGACTTGAGGTCGTCTGAAGTGGGCTTACTGCTGTGCTTCCATTTGCTAGACCTTGGGGAGCCATCAGAACGCTTCTTCTTCTGCTTGGGTGTAGAATCAACAGGAGACTGCTTTCCTGAATTAACAGGACCCAGCAGTGAAACCTCAGACGGATCAACAAGCTTGGGAGACGTACTTGTCAAATCTTCAGATTTCTTCTGGCTAGAGCGTTCTTTCCGTTCCTTGTAGGTCGGGGTTGCTAACTGGTGGATCTGAGCAGGCGTAAACGCCTTACAGATACTGCAAGCCAACTTCTTCACACAGGGGTCGTCTCCCACCTCCTTGTCACGACAACGCGCGCATTTCTTATGGTTGTCGAAAAGGGCCATAACGTGCCCGCAAGAACCTCGCTTCTGTCCAGGAGACAACATTATGATCAGAAACGTAGTAGAAGTACACAGCACTAATAAAAAACACGGAACTGGGATGAGTTCGTTGTAGAAAACACAAAACGTATCTCTGAGGAAAATGTCTGCACACTCTTTCGCGCCAAACGAAAAAGATGCTATGACGTCAATAGGTAAACAGGAAATGAAGTACGATGCGCCACCTGGCGAATGCACACTCTGTGACCGGTCCTGCCGGTAGTATATACAGGACGTCTTTTTCTGACATTTGCCGGGACCGGTCGCGCCGACCGGTAAAGCAATTGTCCATTGGATAGGATGTATTAACGCAATAAAATGTCAAAATCAGCAATTTTATGACCCCAGTTTGACCCCTACAGGGGGGTTGGGGGAAAATTTAACTTGCTTTCTAGACTCTCCACATATGGTTTCCTACTACCTCTCAATACATTTTATGGCTCTAAATGCAATACTTAAGAAGATAATAGGGGGGTTCACATGAATTTTAAGCTTTCTGGTTGATACCTGTGAGAAAATTACTCATAAATCGGTCAATTTTCATCAGATCACTCCCAAAATCTAATCAGCTCACGTTTTTGATAAACATGTATATGAAACTACAGGCCTCTGTGGTTAGTAGATTTTGCTGAGCAGCGATGATGGGCGGGTGTACCCCAAAAACTATTTTTTGATCATAAGACCTTGAAAAAGGTCAAAGGTCAAATTTAAGCATGTGGAAAATTTTCCCCACGCCTAAGGTATATAACTGCCACATATGGTTAGAAATCTTCCAATGGTTAAGGGAGATATGCAAGGGATACCATAATGCAGCGGCGAGGAAACTGAAGCAAAAACAAATAAGCACCCTTTCAGGGACGCTTAATTACTAGCCATTATAGTTTTAAGGTTAACCGCTGTGGCTATGGATCCGTGTGTCACGGTTCAATAGTTTACCAGTCTATCGATCCGTGTAGTGTTTTCACCGTTGAATAGTGCTAATATATCCGTGATTTTGAGTAAATAGTGACAGAAACAGCAATAACTGTAACTATTTTAATTTATGATATACACTGAAACACAAAAGCACTCACTGTATATCTTACGAAAAATAGCACTCTGTATAACTGACTTTTATTTACAACCGGGAATATGACCACAATATTTACTTTAAAAACACTTGTAGGCTAGCCCTGCCTTCCAGGCTGTCTAAACCAGAATGCAAACACGAAATATGTTGTCACATTACATGCATAGGTGAAACTGGTACTTATATTATCTACTAACTTTCAGACACTACAAAATACAGATAAATCTACTTCCAAAATAAACATGCACACAAGGACTGACAGATTTATGGTTTTTAACAGCAGGCAGAAAGATAGGCTCAAAATCCATTTGAAATTTAAATATATATAAAGAACAGGTTAATATGAGGATTAAGTGCTATAAAAGAAACAGTTCAAAAAGTGCAATTGGTAATGCACTAAAGGTAGACATCTGACAACACACCAACAATTATAGAAGTGCAATTCACGATCTAAAGGGATCACATCAAACAAACAAAAATCTTAAATTAAATAATCAAAGAGCTTCCCAAATATTAATGTACAAAACATCTGACAACACACCTACAATTGTAGAACTGCAATTCATAATCTAGGGAAGTGCATCACAGGAACAAAATATTTTGATTAGATTATCAGAGAGCTTTCTATTGAACATATTTGTAAATTTTATATAATCCTTTCCAAGATTTCAACAGCAGTGATAATAGGTAATGACAGTTCACTTAGGTATTTGTACAACAATATATTTCACTTTTCCCCAAAAATAGATTTCTTTTCAAAATGATATTATGGAGAAAATCATCTCAAGTTTGGGCAGCACCAACGCGAGATGTTCTGCACAATCTCGAGATGTTTGCCTCAACTCAAGATCTTGAGTTTCTGCAAGGACAATCTCGAGCTGTCCCCGAACGCCGAGTTGAGGCCTAACCAAGGCAGGTAATAACAAGTAAATGAAAAACTCTTTATTATTTTTTTGCATTCAGTGATCCAGACGACTCCCAAAATTGATTGGAATCTAAGTAGATCCAGTCAGAAGTATATGAGTAATGCTGCTAACAAACCGACAAACGGACAAAGAGATAAACAGACAGTCATGAAAATAATACCTCCTTGCTGAGGTAATTGGGATACCAATGCTAAGACTGGGCTTGGTAAATTGGCATGTGATTCATATCGAGAACAAACTCTATATGTGTCAATTTTTTTTGGTACTAATCTCATGTACAAATTACACTACCCAAAATAGTACAAAATATCCTTAAACAGAAATAAAAAACGAAATGCATTCAAAATGGCATAAATAAGGAACTAGGTTGAGCACTGTCCTGCATTCTAAGACAGATTTGTTCATTTTTTTCCTGAAAACAAACTCTCAGAAATTGCAATGAATTCTACGTTTTACAATTAATATAATATATAATTATACATTAAGATATGTCTTTTGGTCCTATATTTATATAAGTGGATCTAAAATGTGTTTAAAATCTGTTGTTGTATATATTTAAGTATATTTGTTGTAAAATATATGCATATTAAATATAATGTAAACAATAACACTTGGGGAGCGCATACCTCCGCCAAGGCATGGATAGTTTATTTCAGAACCTTGTCTCTTTTTTCTAAAACAAAACAGCTCAATAATAAGTAAATGGGCAAATCGTGATCTGATTTATTCTTGTATCCAGGCTCACTCACACACTTCAATGAGGTCTAAGTTGGACCAAGAACTATCTTCTCGTTTTTTATGAAGATCTAATCAGTAGTATCCAACCAGGAGCACACAAACAAACAGACAAAGGGTCATGAATTTAATACCTCCTTGGCAGAGGTAATGATTTGATAACGATAATTCTCTATAGATTTTGCTAATCTAATAATTTTAACCAACTATTGAAAAATTTAGACATAATAACAATACTCCTATCATTACTTTTCATTTTAATTAATTAATTTTATTGCTGCTTTATGTATTGTCAACTTGAGTCAGCCATCCACCATTGTTAATTTTGCCCCATGACCAAGTCACATGACTTATACTATCATCATTTTTATTCAACAGTCACGTGACCCCCATGCTGTAATATGGTTGGCTTGCTCTATATTGTAAGTACTATCATGGGCCATTTCAATTCAATAGTTGCATTACCACATGCTGTAATTTGATTGGCTTGCTCAACAGTACTATTCTTTTTAGTTGCTTACCCACATCAAACCAGCATAGCATCTGCCAAATCTGCAAATGGCTGCAAGCATCTAACCGACTGATGTGATGATGTTGGATATAATGCTCTCTGGAAAATAGCTAGTTTGATTGACACCATTGAATCTCCAAGCAGAGAAATCTGTGCACTTGGTGATATCACGTTTGTAGTTGGCTGTTTTTATTCTTGTGCATACATGAATTTAGTTCACAACATTTTTAATATTCTTACCATCTGCAGATTGTTAAAGAGATTATGGGCAAGAGCTGCAGGATACAACCCTTTGTAAATTATGAAAATTAATTTTAAATGACAACCAAACTAAGCACTGATAGCTTTAATTATTTACTCCCAACATTACACAAAGTTCAGGCGAGGGTTATCTTTCCTCAAACGAAACTGTGTGAAGATGGTGAAAGTATATCAATATATTGTAAAAAAAATTGCTTTAGATTTTTACATTGTCAATCAATTCCTCTTCTATTGACTTCTAAAAGTTGGAGGTACTTCTTTTGCCGTATCACCTGCTGCTGGTTCTGAAAAGGACTGACTTCTTTTGGCTCCATTCACAGTTACAATGACTCCTTTGGGTCTCAGAACACTTGGTTTCCTTGCCTTAGAATATGTTTGTAGAATTGTAGTCAGTGAGGATATATTCCTATCGAATGGAACAACCCTGTTTTGTTGCTTCATTTGATCAATACGCTTATACCTCATTTCGCGGTGTTGGTAGACGGGATCTAATTCCTTCCGTTTTTGGTTGATTTCTCTTTTCAGTGTTTGAAAAGATGATTTCAACTGATAGTCATTTGGATACATATGGGCATACACACTTTCTGTAAATGCGTATCTGTCTCTTAAAACATCCTGGTATGCTTTGATATCCAGTAGCCGTCTGTTCACCAATGTCATTGCACGATGCTGACGTGACACTTCCGCTTGGAGATCTGACTGCAAAGTGCGCATGCGCTGTTGTAGTTTCACCTCCTCCCTGTAGTTCAAGTTGTTGAGTCTGCGCCTGTTTTTAAATTCAGTTTCTAAAACTTTTGTGTGTCTCCCCTCGAGTCCTGTGATACCCTGCGAATTACAAAAAGAAGGCACATGTAGAATTATATATTTACCTTTTGTAGAGAACCGTCAGTGGCCAATTTAATGGGACTATACATATCAAGTTTGGCAAATGATCTTACAGCTCTTGGATTAACTCTGGCTGTTGGTTAGGCCCAGGTTAACACCCACGTTCCATTGGAAGACTTCAGTAGTGATGACCGCTAAAGTTTACCAATGAAACATAGGTATTAGGCATGACATTTATGTTTACTTTAGGTGAGAAAATCAAATACACGACAAACTTTTGAGGAATTTTAACCAGTCTCTTGGTCACTTGTTCTTGAATCATGACTAGATGACCCACAATGGCAACTAGCCCCATGCTGAGGGTTACTAAATTATGTTATAACATATTTTGCTACTTCAGCAATCCTGTGAGAGAGCTTGGTGGTTTTCCACATACCCCCTGCCCCCCTCAAAATTCTTGGTGCCTGGCAGAGCAGGTTATAAAACCAGTAGTCAATAAATTTCCAAATTGAAAGGCATTTTCAAGGGAACACAAAACCTTGCACAAATATTCCACCCCTGATATTTGCGAAAAAGTCCGTTTAAAAGGTTCAAATTAATGCTGATCCAGAATTCAACTCAACTACTGTAGTTTTAGGTCAAACATAAATGCAAAATCTTTCCAAGTAATTCCTCAAAAAGGGATTCCAAGAAATGTCTCTCCATAAATTGTGGTCAGATCTTAATACCTTAATACCTAACTGATCTGGGAACGTTTTGCAAGATATTGTTTAAAGATGCACAAAATGTCAAATCAAAAGTTATCCTACAGAGACCATCCTGAGCTAGTGGATTCAGTTGGCATTGTTGAGCTTTGATCCAGATAATGTTTGAGGATCATACTACCATCAACAGTTTAACCAACACTTTTGGCGAGTATTTTGCAGACAAAATTGCTAAACTAAGATCTAAATTATTGTCTACTGATGCCGACCCCCCTGTCTCAGGTTCCTACAAAAATAAGCTTGTTTCTTTACGGACCATGTCAAAGGACAAAGTCCTTAAAATCATTAAGTCCACACCAAATAAATCATGTGACTTGGATCTAATCCCAATATCATTGGTCCTTGATTGCATCTGTGTACTCTTGAATCCTATTACAAATATTGTGAACTACTCCCTACAGGGCAGTTTCCCATCCTGTTTCAAGACTGCACATGTCACACTCTTGTTGAAAAAAGCTGGTCTTGACAGAAACACTCTCAAAAATTATCGACCAGTATCCAACCTCAAATACATCTCCAAACTTATAGAGAAAGCTGTGGCTAGACAGATAAATGAGCACCTTGCTCACGAGGGTATATCCAACGAAAATCAGTCTGCATATTTCACTTAAGTGAAACGGCATTGCTAAAAATACAAAATGGCATTGTCACCTCAATGGACAAGGGTGCAGCTGTTGGATTAGTCCTTCTGGACTTATCTGCAGCCTTCGATACAATAGACCACTCAATCCTATTCAACTGCCTTCAGCACTGGTATGGCATTGATGGGGTTGTGCTTAAATGTGTATACAACCCTTCTCAGTTCAGTCATATCCAAATTCAATGTGACCCATAATGAGGGGACCTACCATTAATTTACTTTCTTATCACTGATATTATATTTTTCATCTGGAAAAACACTGTCTTCCTACTTAACAGCCTGCCTTACTTTTAGAAAAATGGGTAAACAGGCATCTTCCCACATTGCTTCCCTTTTCCAAAAAATACAAAATGTACTTATTACCTATTTTAATGATATGCATAGAAAAAAAGACAAACAGTAGCTGATTATATAATTAACAGTTGAACTTTATCAACTGTTAATTATACTTCCTTCTAAACGAGGTCAAAATTAAAATGAAAATATTAATTTAGCCTATGTTATTTGTGTTTGACTTCCAACATGAAAATAGGAAATAGGTAGAGCAGAGTATTACTTATTATTTATCTATCTCTGACAATGAATCACACTTCAACTTTGAATTATCTATTTCCCATTTGATTGTTTTATGCCAAAGATTTTAGTGATTTTTGAGGGGGGGAGGCACAGCCAAGTGTTGGTAAGAATTAACACTGGTAAAGTTCAAAGGCCTGTGATGTCACACATGTTGATGATGTCACAATGAAGTGTACTTCATATTACACATGGAGATTTAACAGTGGCATGTTGGTACAGTGGTATCACGCTCACCTCCCACCTCTGAGGTCTGTGGTTCAAACCCCAGACTGAAGAAACATTTATTTTGCAATAAAGTAGCATAACAATATCATGCAGTAATATAACAATTATTATGCAGTATACATCTGTGGGTAAATTTCAATTTTAAAAATATTGGTACAAGATGCATTAGCATCCTTGTACACCCTCCATTTTTTTTAGAAACTGATTAAAAATTTAAATAATATGTATTAACATATCAATTGAAGTTCACAAAGTAGTTTCTTTACTCGCCTTTAAGAGGTAACCTTAAAGTTAGCATAATGTAATTATTGTCAGAAGTTTAAGGTCACCATAAACAATTGTTCTAAGAGCATTAATTTTTTCCTACCAACTATGATCTGAACCTGTCATGCAGTTTTGAATTATTTATTACTTGAACATAGAAAAATTACAAACCTTAACCACAATGCCAATCCTTAAGTGTGACATCACTAGCATGCATGACCTCACAGGCCCTTGAAGTGCTAGGACAAGTACTATTTCTCATGAAAAGATACCCCCCACCACCTTAACCCAACACAAACACTTTTTCAGGGACCTACACATTTACCACACACACAAAATAGGAAATGGGAAGGGATTTTGTTCTCTGTTTATCCTTTGTCAATGTTATTATTCTATCAGATGGACATAAATAAAACAAGATTTACTTGTTCTTCAGTTAAGCCGGTAACACTGTAAATGGCTGTTTTCCTTTACACTGTATATTGAGAGATGATATGATTAATAAATTAACAGTTGGTCCCCCCACCCCATGATTTAGCCCAACTGTTTATTAATTTATCAATTATCACATAAACTATAAGAAAGTTGTATGTTCACGGTTGTTAGGCTAGAAAAACAGTAAATGGCAGTTTCCCAACTTTTAACTGAAGAAGTCATAAGTATTGAAAAGGTAGACCATACTCTTCTAGAAAATTTTAAGAATATAGGTAATAGGAATGCAAATTAACGGTAGTTCCCCTCATTACCCATCACTTATGTGCAGATGACACTCAAATTTACTTGGAACTTGATTCTTGGAACTTCGATTTTACTATCACTGTACTGACAAATGCCTTGAGGCCATCCAGGCGTGGATGAGAAATAATAAACTTAAATTAAATCCTAACAAGATGCAATTCATAGTGATTGATTATGATCAAATTAGAAGCTCCTTGAAGTCATCTTTCCCAGTGAGTTTGCTTGGCAACATCATGGAACCAGCTGAATCGGTCAAAAACCTTGGTGTCATCCTGGATGCTGAAAATTCAATGCAAAGACACGTAGCTATTCTATGTCACATAAGTTACGACCATCTCCGGGGACTACAAAGGGTCCGCAGGTACTTAAATCATGAAACAGCTGCAAAGGTGGCAAATGCCTTGGTTAGCAGTCGCCTGGATTACTGTAACTCACTGCTTTATAACACTAAAAGGCATATACTGACAGACTACAGAGTGTTCAAAATGCCTTATGTCGTACTGTGTGCAAACTAAATAAATTTAATCATGTCACAATCTCCCTGCACAAACTACACTGGCTCCCCATTCATTACCGTATATTGTTCAAATATAATCTCCTTATTTATAAAGCAATACATTTCAGCCACCCTCCATATCTGTCCTCTCTGATTAGGCGGAGTGAACTCACATGGGGCAATCACCTATCAATTTCCTCATCTAAACCGAATAAATGATCAGGGTTGCACAGTTTCACAGTAGCTGCTCCCACAGAGTGGAACAAGCTTCCTCAAGCCATTAGAACCATGGGAAGCATTTCTGGTTTCGGAAAACAGTTAAAGCATATCTTTTCAGATTAGCCTATCCTCCACCATAGCCTATCTCCTCTATCGGATGCTAATATGGAAATTACGTACCTCTTTTTGGAACTAGACTGTTTTCTTAATTTAACCATGTCATTTATACAGCAAAGTATCACTCTGCAACTATTTCAGTGGTCAAATCAAATATCACAAACTTCACAAATTGGCAAAAGTAATAGTCGCAAGGAGTAAATAGAGTAATTCTTAATTTGACTCTTCTCTGTTATATTAACTAATTTATATACATGTATTAAATGATCATTGTAAATGGAATAAAAATTTTGAAATGATTAAAATTTTGCTTGACTTTAAATTTATTTTGAATAGTCCGACTTAGCATTCATTCAACAGATGACAACATGATGCTTTTTACAACTATGTATCTCTCAACTATTTCAGTGTTCCAAGCAAATACCTCAAATTTCACAAACCCGCAAAAGGAGTAAATATAGTAATTCTAAACTTAAAATGGCTCTTGTGTTTTCTATTAATTTACTTATATTAAATGATCATTGTAAATGTAGGAAATACTTAACTAAAACTTTGCTTACCTTGAAATTCATCTTTCAGTATTTCTCTGATATTTCATATTTACGTACTACTTTAATCCATTTATCTCCCAGGGAGTTTGTGAATATTCCTTACTTCAGTTGCAATCCTTTAATCCAAGGCAGTTAATGTGTTACTTCATAAAACACATTTATAAACAAGTTCCCTGGATAAGCTGTTGCATGCATATGGATATCCAATTGTCTTGAAGCAAAGACACCATGGAAAAGTTTTCATGATACATTAGGGACACATAAATATATGCTTGGTGTGTGGTATTTGTGTGTTTCTCTAAACACAAAGCTCATTTGGTTTTCTTATTTTTTTTAGAAAAAAGGTGAATGTCTTATTATTGATAATTAAGATCATTAGATAAGTTCATAACTAACATCTTCATCGATTATAAGTGTTCCCCAGTTTCACGTCAGATTAATTTTGTTGTATGAAAACATTCCAAGGGGCAGAACCCTTTTAAATGTGATTATAGATTGTTGTCTTCATTGCATAAGCTCTCTCTCTATGCTAGATACTTGAGTTGCAAATGAATTGATCAAGGAAAATATCATTACCTAAGAAAGAGATAGAATTTGAGATTTTTTAGTTAGTACCATTGCATATACAGTGTAAAGCTCTGTAAAACTGTTCTTGTTCAGAGCACTGCTTGGAATAATTCACCTTTATTAATGAAGTTTTCAATAATTTCCATTGATAAATTCCCCGACAAGATATTAATTGTGTCATAACATTTTCAACTGGTACTTTTGATCTTCAAATTTCCTTTGCCCAGAACGATTTATGCCTAGAAAATATTATGTGGTCTTCTAAATCTTTCAAATCTGCTTCTTCCTGGTAATTTGTCATCTTTGCAAATTGGAAAATTATGCAAATAGGAACCGTGCAACAACTTATATATTTGTATTGTATATTGCTTGATGGGTTCTTTCACCAAATCTGTGAATGCTCTTTTTACATAATATCACAAGAACATATATTTTGTTTCTTATCATTTCCATTTTACAGGGCAAATATAATGGAGACACAGTGTATTTTGAGTTGCATTCATGAAACACAAAAAAACTTGTGTACAAGATACTATATTCAATAAAGAGACCAAAGATTTGGGTTGCACTGATCAGAAAAAGAGCTTTCTTCTTGAATGCAGTGCACTCGCCGAGAATATTGAGTGTTAATGATGACCTTAATTAAGCCAACTGAAGTGAGATAATATATCATCAAAAGGAATTCATTGATACAGATGTCAGTGTCTATCCATCCAATATCGAATGGATATACATAAACATATATGTGTAATGTATATACAAAAACTCGTATGCTAAAAGTTACAAAGAGATTTTGTTTGGGTTTTGCCACGTCATTGTAATTTTAAAGCCTTGTGGCAAAATCTCATTACCTTTTTAAAAAGCTGTATGAAATGAACAGGATAATTTTATTTGTGTGTGAAACAGAAATATATATATATATATATTAATTCGAGAATTGAGTAATGCCCTTAACCTTTTATGGTCATAGATAAATCCATAGATAATGTTGTTCACCATAGACCCCTGTCTCACTGTTCCGTTGTTATATACCAAACTTCAATAGAAAGCTCAGAAACCATGGAGTCTATGGCCCATTCGTCAACTGTCACCTCTTTAGTTTATGTTCTTACTTTGAAATATTTCACAATAAATATATTTAAATAATATGATATAAAACAGATTTTATATATTTTTACTTCCGTCAAGGAGTATATTCTTGCAGCATTGGTTTGTTTGTCTGCCTGCCTAAATAACTCGAAAAATTATGTATAGACTTTGATGACATTTTCGGGAAATGTTGACAATGGCACAAGGAAGGGATGATTATATATGGATTGTGATCTAGATCACCGCCTGGATCCAGGATTTTATTTTAATGATCCTTTGTCCTCGCAAGATTTTTAGCATATATGTGTATGTACCTCCATATTAATGTAATTGTCAGATTGCGTGGCAAAAAATAGAAGACACCTCCACAATGGTATCTATATTATACCTAAGTTTAACGGCATCCCTGGCAAAGTACTATGATCCAGAGCAGGAACAAATATGGGTTGTGAGTGTTGCTTGAGGGGATTTCTGTACCCACCAAGTTCTTCTCTAGTTATATATGTGGCACAAACGTGAACAATATTACAAGAATAGTTTGTAGTCTACTCCAAGAATTATTTGCAGTTTCTTTGACAGTTTGCTTTCTGTAGAAAAAAAAACAAGGCTGAAAAGTCTTTTGTTCTTCATGCAGTCTAGCTGTATAGCCATCACAGACACGAGTAGTGTGCTAGAATTTATGAAAGTCTGGCCACAAAAACCAGTTCCAAGTCAGATACATCCCACACCTGGCCCAGAATTCAGTCGGTCACTAATCCAAGGACTAAATCTACCTCCATTCCTACTTAACTTCAGTGATGAGACAGGTACTCATCACACTAAGAAAAAAAATTAAAAAAAAATTATCCGGTTTGAGGATTTTAACAGTTCCACTACAGTATCAACACAAGTCCCCTCTGCTGAATGAATATTTAAAGCTGGGCCATGGTGGCGCAGTGGTAACACACTCACCTCCCACCTCTGAGATCAGAGTTCAAATCCCGGCCTATCAAAAGGGAAAGCTGGTAGTACATAACCTTGACCAACTGTATGTACTGGTTTCCTCTGCCAGACACAAGTGATATGACCTGTACAGTGTTGAAAGCGACTTAAAACCCCAAATTAACAAATTAAAGCTGTACCTAAAGATATTCCGTCTGCTAGATTGTGGACAGTTTACAGTGTATGTTTATAGAGTCAGGATGTTAAAAACCAAGATCAGTGTGTGTGCAAACCCCCAAAAGGGTGAGAGTTAAATTTTCATCATTTCTCTTAAATGTAAACACAGAACTGCACAACTGCAGTAGAATCTACTAATGTTTTAAATATATGTATTTAAAACTACATAAATTTGTTTCCATTATGGAGTGACAACTAATAATTACATAAACATGGACATAGAAATCTATTAATCTGGAAATGTGTGAAAGCCACATCATTAAATCAATTTGAGTTTTTAATGAAAAGAATACAAACCCCTTTCACCAAGTGGTGAAATCTGCTTCAATTCTTTGGGTATTGTTATGGACTGAGATAGTCTCAATAGCCGAGAGATATCTCGGTGTTTATTATATACATATATATGTTTATTGAAGCACACATGGAAGTTTACATATTACCTTTGTCTTAGAAAACTATCTGGGGACACACTATAAAACTCTAAAATTTTGCTGGCGAATTATTTCTGGCCAATTTAACTGGGAATATATTCCAAATATATAAATTTCTTTTCTTAAATTTTTTTGGGAAATCTAATTAGAAGTTAAGTGCATTGAACTGAATTTGAATAGGTAGCACATAAAATTTGAATATGTCACTTTCTTGTGTTCCATATCTAAATTTTAAGGAAGTCTCTAATAGGTTTTATATGGGGCATGATGTTTAAAGTAAGGAATTACTGCCCACGTTTCAGTTTCATACCCAGGTAAAGAATTGCACCTGTGGCCGCAGGAACCACACTCCTAATCCTGTAAGTAAGACCCATACCTATTGATATCAGAACTTGTCTTCTGCTGAGGCGATTGTAAAAATATGTTAAATTGGCACATTTGTAATAAATTTTTCACTGAAGGTTATGAAGTTATTTTTACAATGATGACCCAATCTTAACACAAAACATGCACAATTTCCCTATTAGACATTTCTCAGTTGTGGAGGTTTCCCCTACCTAGGTAGTTAGTTTCTCCTCATTTGCATACAATGTTTATGATATAAGTGGAGATTCTCCTGATCACTTTTACGAAATACCCAGGGACAATTTATGTAAATTTGGTGTCAGCTGACATTATATTAATTCAATGCACCATATAAACCAATAGAATTCTGAAGTAAATTATATAAAACACAAAACCAAATATAACAAATGGTAAACCATGAACAGATTAGTCAAGGCAGACTCTGATAAACATTAGGAATACCTCTGTTCCACTTGTGTGATGGACCTAAGACACAACCAATGTTAAAATTGAGAGGAGAACTGGTAAAACTGAAATAATCTATTTAATTTTCCTAAAATGAAAAGATTGACTTCACCAGACAAATATTGAACTTATGACATGTTCTACGACTACCACAATAGATAAAAATAGCTCTGATAATACTGAGTTGCAGTCACTCTTGGGACAGATTTGTTGTGTGGGAAATGTGAACAACATAGGCTCTATCATAGAACAGATTGGTCCTAATGAATCACTCACAAATTGGCGTTTTTACCAAATTGGCACCCACCAGATTGATCGCAAGATAAAATACCCTAAACCAATAGGCTCTCAGAAAAAAACCTGGTTACATTGGCCCACAGGATAAAATACCTTTGTCAAATTAGCCCCAGAAAATTATTGTGCTTTCAAAGAAATTATGCTAAACAAAGGATAAATATCATAAAACTGTTATGTTGGTGAACAGAAGGTAATGGTTTAACTTACATATGATTCAATAAAACTTTTATAGCACTTAACCTCCATCAAACCAATTGCGCTTCTCAGAACTCTAACTAAACAGGTGAGCAAATGACAGACCATAAATGCCATTGATTAAAACATCAAAAATCATCATGAAATGATATGAAAGATATTAAGCACCCCAAATATACTCTTTTATTACATTTATTGATTATTTCCAACTGGGGGGGGGGGGCAAGTTTACACAGTCAAGATTTCAGGAGGTTGATTGCTGATTTGCCAGAATTCTGTTTTGTCCAGTTCCCAGCCCTAACACCAAAAATATCAGTTACAACAACTTGGGAAATAAATGCTTACTGACACATCCTTAATGCATTTGATTGTCCCCAATGATCATAGCCAACATGATCAGGGCATTCAGGAAAAAAACTTGTTAAAGTGGAACAGGGGTATTGTTTTTACAACAAGAGGACAATCTTAGTGAAGACCAATACCTTTTTGTAATTTGATTTTATATTATTTTACAATAATCTTTTCAGCATTCAAATACTTGTATCCATGGGTGAACTCCATGACATGTATTAGCGTAACATTGATATAATTAACACATAGTCATGTTTGACTCTCTTTTATAGTACAATATTTTAAAAACTATCAGTGCTCCATGAATGTAAATTTTATGATATCAAAAGCTTAAGTATTGTTTTAACATTCTCTGTCTAAATGAAAAATTAAATTTCTGTTTCATTTGTGTATTTACAAATAATACTGGCAACACTATCAATATTAGATTTTATGGGCTTTGTACTCGGTGACTTGGTGGGGAAAACAGATGTGTCAAAGAGAGTGTTTTCACCAGCAACTTCATTAAAAAAATGATGACCTTTTTGTCCAAACTATAAGGAAATACCTTTATTTTATCATAAAGAAATATTATTTTTATCATCACAAGAAATCACATAAAAATTTATGATGATGGGGGTTGCCCTTTGGCTTATTTATTCTTATACACATAAGTTTGTAACAGGTAAAGTCAAGTAATATAATTTGGATGCAGACAGATCTTGCATGCCCCTTCAATATAAACAGAAAATGACACTTTAATGTTGGTTGCACATGGTCTGGTCAATTAGCATAATTTGTCCCTGGATTTTCACAAAAGTGACCAGGAGAATCTCTACTTTATATCATAAACAGTGTATGAAAATGAGGCAAAACTAACTACCAAGGTGGGGGAAACCTCTAAAACTGAGAAATGTCTATTGGGAAAACTATTCCATACCACATGTTTCATTTGTTGTTTGTGTGTATATATATCAGGGAAAGCACTCCTGCCAAGAAACTATATATTATGGCTTGTGGGGTCATATTATGGTTAGGCCTGATGATTTTTGGTGGATTTCTCAAAGTAATTTAATAAATTTATAAGTATTAAGATATAAATTGCCCACTTTTAAAATTAATTCTTCCGGTTTGGTTAATTTTATGCGATAGATTAATGATTGGGGAATAGAATATTTTTAATCTTATCATGTTGAAACCAACTGTTAAAATCTGGTTCAAATGTTTGGATGAAATTTGGTTGAAATGTGTGTAGATTTTGCAAACTGGTTTTGGTTAGATCCAACTGGAGAAATCATGTGGAAACCAACTTATGAAATTGGTTGTATTTATGGGTAAAATCTGGTTGAATTACATGTAGATTTTGCAAACAAGTTTTGGTTGGATCCAATGTATGAAATAGGGTTGAATTCAATGGGTAAAATCAGGTTATTTATGTTGGAGCCCAACTTAGGAGTCAGCCCATCTTAAGATGGGCTATAGCCCAACTTAGGATCCTAAGTTGGGTAGCCTATCTTAAGATGGGCTAGCTGGTTGAACAATAGGCACCTTTTGACCTAATGACCCTCCAATTGTCAGATTAACTGAGGCAGTGTCTTGAAACAATAAGGGAATTAATATTAATGCTATCAATGCATAATTAGGTAAAAGAAGTAACATTGAAGTAGAAAAATAAGTAAATAATATTTAAATTTCAAAAATAAAAATTCTGTGTGCAAATTATAAATCGGGCTAATATTTGTTACCAAATCTTCAGATGAGATAAGCACTACAAACGTTAAATAATATTTCACAAATATATACTGTATAATTGAAATATAAGTATTTAAATAAACTAGCATAGTTATATTCAATTTCTTGATTAAAACCTCCAGTGGAGTGTGACATAATAAATTATTATTAAAATAGCTGGTTAATGTTAAATTTTAGTTTTAAAATCATTCCTGTGTTTACTTATCTTAAGTTGGGCTAATATGCTCTAGCCCATCTTAAGATGGGCTTAGCCCATCTTAAGATAGGCTACCCAACTTTAGCCCATCTTAAGATGGGCTGACTCCTAAGTTGGGCTCCAACATTTACATTGTCTTCTTTATTTGAATCATTGTAGCTTGTGTGTCATAATTATAGCTTCTTAATAATATTATACAATAACTATCCATATACATATTTTACAATTTGAATACAACTTCAAAGTAATTAATTCTTTCCAAGATGGCATTTTGCATCAGCTTTCAAATATAATTGCTCAAGATCCATATTTTCTAACTACATATCCATTTTTATGTTATTAATAGGACCGATATTATTCAATGTCTTCAACTGAAATTCTTTTTGTAAAATTTTAAATGTTTTATTATAAATTACATTGTAATTATAAAGTAACTATAATCATGTAGCCAAGCCACAAAGTTCAGTTTAGATGATTGTGTCTTATACAACTTTGTCGTATAAACTGAACAAAGAACACAAGAATAGCCACAATTGTAGAAGTCCACCCATTACTCCCCACCTTAATAAGTTGTCAGTTCTGACCACAAAGAAACAGACCTAAAGAAGTAAACACCATGCATGCAATTGAGCAAGGGTAAACCCCCACCTCTCTGTGTTATCTAATTACTTTTAGACACAGGCCTAATGTTCTGTGGAGCAGGGTACAGATAAGAAAAACCAGGAACCCCCATCACCTCACTGTTGTGTCATAAAATCTTATAGCTTAGGTTCTCTGTATAAAACTGTACTTGCAAACTGAAAAGTAGTTATTTCTGCATGAGAGCATTTCAGAAACAAATTAAAATTACTACGTTTTGATGAATAAGTTTGAATTTATCTTCTTTATTTAAGATAAGTTTGAGTTCAAAAGGTTTTTTAATTATCAAGAATTGCATTAATCAAAATATGATTATAAATTTTAAAAATTACATTTGGGTGCATCAGTTTTGTTGTTGTTATAAATTAATAAGGAGAATGGATAAAAATGTACAAGTACATACACACATAATCTTTATCATCTTTATAATCTTTAAAAATTAGTCTTTGCTTTACAAATACCTACAAATTCAAACACATTGCAATAATAATTCTTTCAAAAAGTTAAGACTTAATCACTATATGTCCCTCTAGAAAAGGAATTTTCAGTCAATGATCACTAGTCATTCATTTCCCAACATTCAACTTGTTTTCTGCTTAATAACATGACAAAGATTTCATGTCGGAAAAACTAACTTGATTTAGTTGTGGTTTTATGAAGTATCACTACTTTTTAAAGTCAGAAATCCAGCTTTGAAATAGTGTTGAAATTGTGTCAGTGTCACTTTTGCAACCAAAAATCACCATGATTTCTGGTCAAAATATCACTACTTTTAAATGTTATTGCCTGCTGGGCAATGTTTTACAGATTCGTGATGTTATTGTACTTTGTAATTTCCAATTTCTGAAGAATCTTTAGCTATGTTATGATTAATTTAGTCTGAAATTAAAAGAAATCCCACAAGGAATACAACAATTTAAAAGAAACTAAAATAAATTATTAATATAAGTCATTAAAGACGCACTTAATTTTCTATATACATATGTATTAGTTTTGTCAGTTTATTTATTGTTCTTTCAAATGGAAGCATATTGATTTTTTTGTAGTTTTAACCTAGTTTTAACTTTTATTTTACCAAGAGTTTTAGGCAACTTCAATTGAAAAAGGCTGTCAGATGACCTCTGTCGGGTGGAGAGTTTGACAATTGATCTGTTGGTTTGTATTAAAACAAAGTATGTTCTGGGTCCTCTTTTATTGTAAAATATCAACAACAAAAAATCTGATCTTTCCTCTACTTCTGCTACTTCTGCTTGTTGTTTCTACTGCTTGTTGTTACTCAATTTTGACTGCATGTGCTGCTACTTTTATATTAAGCATGGGAATTCCAAAGATGGCTCACAGTCTTTACAACCTCTGGAATGTGAGAGGAAGTAGTGGTCACATGACCTAGATTCTAGACAATTTAGAGAATTTACTTGTGCTTCCCTACTCCATTGCCCAATAAGCTGTGTCATGTGATCTAAGTTCTAGGAAACCTGTTTCCTGTGAACCATGATCTGCATTGTCTTGAAATAAACACTACATATTTTAATGATCATGTCACTTCACTGAAATGCTGTGCTAAAACTCACACTGAAAACTTGAAATATGTTTGAAGGACAGTACTGCACAAATATCTCACACACACTGAACAGAGCACCCAGACTTCTATTCTATGTTACAACACTAGTTCTTACATATAAACACATACTGATATTTAACTGTTTTTTGTTGTGCATCTTGATTTATATAATTTACACATTCTTTTGAGCCTTTTTAATTATCAACATAACCTAAACAATATGATTAATTGTACAATTAACAATAATTTTAAAATTCAATTTAATTAAGCTCTTTTCCTCCCCAATACCTCATAATTACTTGTAATGAAAGGTACTTATAAACAGAGTCTTGCTGAATAAATTCACTATTTTATGTATATTTATTTTTTGTAATAAATTATATATTTCAAGCTGTTAAAATAAAATACTATAGGCAACACTTCTTGATTAATGAAAGTTTTTGGTAAAATAATTGGAGCTAATGTTAAAATTGAATCTATTTATGTTTACCACCTTTGCTTTATGCAATACTTATATTAAGCCTCTAACTGAATACTTGTTGCAGAGTATATTAGCGGATTATTCAGGCTAAAAAACAAAGAAAGGAGTCTCTTTCTTGCACTGAAACATTAGCAGTTTTCTGTATATTCACATGAAAATTGGCATGAAATGGTCGATTACTGCCATTTTTCAAACAGTTCTATTTTGCCATAGTTTTAATTTGTATTCTGTGACACTTATGAGTGTTAATGAATGATTATTGTAAAACTTAATGCCAGATTAAAGATATTCAATAAAAATTTTAATATTATATCTGATTTTATTTATTATTGTCATATAAGCATTATTTTAAAATGGTACAGTTTTAATCTTATTTAGCTAGACCCGTAATACGAAACCAAGTCTATTGGTTAAAGAAACCTTCACATCTAGTTCAATTAACAAACATTACAGCAGGCACAAACCTCTCAAACATATTGATTTAGTGTTGAAGTACGATCCTGATATACAGTTTTTCAACAGTAAATCTAAGTTAGTTTTCTGACATCAAAAAGTAGCCATATTTTAGACATGAAGTCCTGGTGATTTAGCACTGAAAATTGATCCTGACATATTTTCGAAACTAAATCTAAGTTAGATTTCTGACAAGAAAATATAGTCATATTTTGGAACAAAAGTTGTGAACTTTTTCTTCAAAAAAAATGCTGATGCAGCTAGATAATGTTGATTCATACTTCTTAGTTCTTACATTGTCCTTTTTACTTTGTGTGTTTTGCCTCAATGTTATTGCAAAACACCTCATTGCAAGCGCTGCGGTAGGATTTTGTGTCTGTGTGTGATGCGAATTCTTTTCAATCTGTGTTGTGAAGGCTATTACTACTGCTAATTTACAAAACATTTTAAGCTGTATTATATTGTGAATATTTTTACAAACTATACTTAGACAAATCTTAAAACATACATTGCAAACAACATACTTGGACAATAGTTGTTGAGTGCACTAGGTGTAAAAGAAACACTTTTTGAAAGGAATCAGGAAAATGTCAAAACTGTGTTTAATCTTTTATAATGACAAATGCAGAATAGATGAGAACTTGGCCAAAACTCTATGGATGAATTGAATTCTTGTTGGTTCTATTTTTTGCAAATTGTTAAAATGTCATAGTTTATATCTCTATATAATTTAGAACAAAAAGTTTTCATGATTAAAACCACACACATTCTAATTGTAATTGATGTTCATAGTAATAATGTTAATGCTCCCTGTAATTGAATAATTATACCCCAGTTGAATTAAGAAAGTTTTCTAATTGAAATAAACTGTTAATTATTTAACATTTCTTTAAAAACTTTATTTGCCGTTTAAAATTTAATTGTGAATCTTGTGTGGAATGATTAGCAACAAGTGGTTTAACAAGAAACAATATGTGTGTTTAGTTTAATAGTTGGTAGAAAAACATAGGTTCATTAATAAGTGAATTTAAAGATTTTGAGCAGTTTATTCTTTGTATTCCCTTCGGTAATAAATTAATATAGGACATAATTATATAAGACCAGCACACAAATCATGATTGACTTTTCCATGTTACAACAAAGATAAAGCTACTTCTGTCACCAAATCTTGTTTTCTTAATTTTTTGCTACATCAAAACCTTACATCAAAATTTGAACTATTTTTACTGAAAATTTAATGGATTATTTCATAAATCAAAGTGAAATCCTATCTATAATCAACTTTGAACTTATAAGGGCCAAAAGAGGGTTTTTTAAAAATTAAAATGTATTTAAGTGCCTGCAGATAGATTTAAGGGGCCACGGTTGTGCAGTGGTAATGTCAGGCCCCAACTTTTTTAGTTATACAGAAAAAGAACAACAAAGGACTGATCATCATGCCTAATAATTGCAATTATAAGTGGCAATAACTACCTGACTGAGGGAGCACGTACAATATTGCCTAATACATCCATAATTGTTTGAGTTATTTTGCAAACATACAAAGTAATGCTGCTGCAGACATTTCCTCAATAAATCAGTTAATTTTCTCTGGTGACAAGGATTTTAACAATATAATATAGTGTTGTCTGTTTTTCCAAATTATGATTAATACTCCCCTAAACATGGCAGAAGCTTTGGAAACTTTGAAAATACTTAATACACTATTATTTCAAATATATTTCCTTACATTTTCTAGATTTACACAAAGAAACTTAAACTTCCTGCAACACAAAAATAAAAACAAGTAAACTGTTGAAGTAATAAATGTTGACAAACACTCAAATCTAAGAACACTTGGCACTACAAAATACTTAGAGTAAAATAGTTGCTGTACAAAACTGAGATTTTAATTACCTATGGACACTCTGGGGTGATTATGTAAGGAATGGATGCTCATATCGTGTACTTAATTGAGACTTAAGTTACATCCGAGATATATTCTTTTGTTAAAAGTGTCCAATATATTTCACTATTGGACAGTTGTTCTGCTCTGTGATCTTGAACATATACAGAAGCCTTTTTTACACATTTTTAAAGAAACACTTTCTATATTTATTTCAACTAAAATGATCACAAAACAAAAAAATAGACACCAGAAATAATAGGAAAAGTAAGGATGTTAAAAACATCTTTAAAATTACAACTTAGGGAAAGATTGTATACATCCCTTCAGGACCTCGTAAACAATCCATTATTTTCTAATATTGGACACTTACTTGGTCATTGACGTATACAGAGATAATAAGTAAGGACATGGACAAATATACAAGCACAGCTTTGTTTGTGATGCTCACACTTGGCTTGTGTGTGTGTAAGAATCCTACCATAACAAGTGCAAGAAAGTGTGTGGTTTGTTTTGTTTACAAAGGGGCTTCTATGCATAAGGTTTATATTTACAATATATTTGGCTGTGAAATTATCACAAATTTCATATAGATATTGTGTTTGTTCAATCAAACTAGATATTGAGCTCGCGCTTCAACAGATCACTTTTTTTTGTCCCCGGACTTTGATGAAATTTACATGTGCATTCTGAATTTCCCTCTCTTGCTCTCCAATAGCTAAAAGGACACATGTCTGTTTGGCTTTTGCCCATACATATGTCCTTTTATTTCCGGACTTTGATGACATTGACAACACTCCAATACCTAAAAGGACATCTGTCCTTTCAGCTTTTGCCCATACATATGTCCTTTTGTCTCCGGACATTTATGGCATTGATAACACCTGGCTGTGCATTCTGAATTTCCCTCTCTTGCTCTCCAGTACCTAAAAGACACATGTCCTTTGGCCTTTGTACCCATACATATGTCCTTCTGGCATCTTACTTTCAGAAATTGTGGCACAGAGTGATGACTATTTGTCTGTTCACTGATGTTAAGTGTAATGGGCTATGTTAGTACTCGGATGTAAGACTGTCTCAGTTCAGGATCAGCTGTGGGATGTATCTAAGTTGGAATTTCTTTCTGTCACGAGATTTTAGTAAATTCTAGTGCAATACTTGTGTCTCTGATGGCTTTGCGCTTGCGCTAGGGGACCAAAACACCTTTTGGCCTTGTTAAACTACAATTCTACACTAAAAACTACCCTTTCTATTATACAATATTTACTTCATCTGCAGTAAAAAGTAGCACATTAGCGGATCATCAAAATAATTAGTATGTAATGAATATATTTATAAAATCTATGTGCTCCAGTCATTCCTATATACAAGACAAATATATTTAGATGAAATAAGGAAATCACTTGTTCAAGCCTCAACCCTTAAGGCTGGTGATAATATCCTCATAAAGAATACAGGAATGGAACGTCCCACTGCTTTTGACAAAGATCCTGCAAAAATTGTTAAAACTAAATGCTCCATGATCACAGCTCACCAATTTAACCACCAGGTTACTAGAAACTGCTCCTACTTCAAGAAAACTAACTTTAAACCATTATTACAAAGTGATCCAGATTACCAGGATACATTTGGTGAAAGTGGTTGTGAGTTGGTAACACACATACTAAAGAAAATAATGCCACCAATTCATCAAAAACATCTACACTTAGATTGACTAACAATGACATGCCCAGTACAGAATTTACTCCACCACCCATTAGAAAGTCAGGAAGAGTGTCAAAAAGACCAACCAGACATATTTAGACAATGTAATATCTAAGAAAAGTTGGAATCAGTTACAGTATGAAAAAAACCAGTTTAATAATGTGTTCTGGAAAGCATCATTGATTTTATCTCATAGATACAAATTATGAAGAATTTTTTTATTCAAATCTGATAAAATATCTATGTTGCCTCATATATATTTGTTTTACCAGAAGCCTATTAGACTTTTTTTCTTTCTTTTGTGTATCAATTCTTACATACACTTTCTGTTATACTTCAGTGTGTTTTAATAAAACTTTCTTTTTACACTGAAAATTGTTTTTATGCTAATTTTTTAGGGTTATGCTATTTAAATGCTTTAAAGATACTGAATGGTCGATTATAAAAGCATGCAAGTGTACAGCAGTTTGTAATCAGTTTTAAATTTCTCAACATTATTTCATTATATTTGGAAAAAAAATCTGTATGTAAAACCAGTTAAAAAAGAAAGAAAGGAAGTAGAACAATTATGCCAATTAAACAAGCTGTACGGACAATAATGCCAGGTTTTATAGGTTATAGGGATGCCTCTATTTTTGCGGCATAATAATTTTTGATACATAAAAGAGGGATAATGCCTCAGGCTAGAGCAAACTACATGATAATTATTTTACTTGTGGCTAGATTAAACTACAACTGATTATTTCTCATGTCAGTAATATATATCACTCTACTGCAGTTGTCTGTGACCGGAAGAACTAGCATTACAAAACTAAAACCTTTAAAATTGTTCTGATTTATTATCACTCTATGTGTGACTCATATGCTCGCTTTGAATAACCTACTTACTAGGCAAAGAGCCACTTTTAATATGCATATTCAAATCTCAGTTCAGAAAAGATGGTTTGTGTTTATAATATTACTCCATAATGTCATTAATTGTAACAAATCTATACTGGTACATTTTAGATCTGTATTTGTATTCATTGAATCATCAGATAAACTGCTTAACATAATGCTGAATATTAATGCCAAATACCGGATTATGGAACCCCATTGTGAAGTTTTAGAATCCGGTAACTTGTATTAATGTTTTAGTATGACCCCAGTGATGGGCGAAATTATAAGATTTTTTCGTTCGAGCTGTTAGTTTCGTTTTGCTTTCAGTAGTTTGTTTAATTTGTGACCGAAAATATATAAACTATAGCGTGCCATTATTTAGTTATACATTGATATCCCATATCCTTGATAAGCTCAGCCATAAAAAAGAATCTCTTGTACAGTATCATCGTTTTACACCCCCCCCGCCCCTTTACACAAACAAACCAATCAATTAGTGGTATTCTACCAGTAAACGCTCATTCTGTGATTAATATTTTGAGTTAAAATTACAGAAGAAACTATGGTTTGAGGGTCTTGATAATGTATGGACGTGGTAACCGCGACGATTGATCATAACAGGATCCTGTTACAGTAGGGTCGATCGCTGTGGTTACCACGTCTAGATAAAGTATTGATGATTTTCTCATATATTAGCCTCGCATACGGTTGATTCGACGACACAAGATTTAAATTAAGAATTGTGTTTTACCTCATACAATTTGTGCTTTAAAATCGTATACTGCTCACCCAGATAGCATTCTGCCGTTGGACCGACGTTGGCTATTGGTTGCATGGTCAGCAGATTTTGCCGACGTTGGGCCGACGTTGGCTTGCCAACCAACACTGGTTAGATGTCTCTATATTTTGCCAACGTTGGGCCGACCAACACTCAGGTTAGATGTCTATATTTTGCCAACATTGGGCCGACCAACACTCAGGTTAGATGTCTACATTTTGCCAACGTTGGGCCAACGGCGGATTTTTATTCAAAATGGCGGCGAGCAATAATAGGGGATTTGGGGTGACTTAAAAAAAAAATTTATTGTGGTATGTCTAAAAATCATATTTCAGTGAGCCCACAAATTTTAACTAACCATTTAACAATGTTACACATAAAAATAATATTCTCATTAAAAATTCGCACTACAAAAGTTATCAATGAACATCATCTGCTTGGCTGATGCTATACATAGAATATAATTTTCACCGGTGGCTTGCCGACGTTGGGCCAACGTTGGCCCGACGGTCAAAAAGCCGTTGGCCCAACGTCGGCAGCCAACGTCGGACCAATGGATGTGCCGACGTTGGTCCGATGGTGGAATGCTATCTGGGCAGTAGTGGTGTAACGATTAGACGTATTGTTGATTAATCGTCGGTGACAGTGTAGAATCGCGGTCGGTCACTGACGTTTTCTAATGATCGATTATTAAGCTTATATCTTACCTTTCCTGATTTATATCAATATCCACGTATTTTAAAAATATTTTAGGTATTTTTACTTAATAAACTGACAGTTTTGTCTCAAATTTCATTGTTTATGTGTACCGCCATATTTACAGGAAGTGGGTGCTTTCGGTAGATTCTAAATGTCGAAACACCGTTATTCTTACCAGATTGAGCTTTACTTTATCCCGGAAAGTGTTTTTAAAATAATAAACAATAATGGAGTAAAATAATCGATTATGGGTCGATCATCGCTCGGAAAAATGGACTACTAATCGACCATGAAAACTGGAGGCGATTCCCAGCACTACTGCTCAGTCAGTGAAGTTCATCACCCCAGTGAAGTTCGTCACCTGCATTTTATGACAATATTAAAGAGTTTTTACTGTCCGGTTATGGCATATATGTATACCTTGCCATTGAAAGAAGCTATTCCATTTATTTAAATGTGATTATTGCCTGTCTTTGAGGGTTTTTACGGCAGGTGACGAACTTCACTGGGGTGACGAAATTCACCAGCCGACCAGTAGTGGTGGTGGACCAATTCACGCCCGTGTTCCAATTCACACCCACCCCTGAATTTATCAACAATCACAGTTAAACAGTATATTACAAATGTATATCATCAATTTGATGATTATCTATGATGTGGTAAACATCTTCTCTATGAAAAATTATAAATCTTCAAGAAAATTGGGGTCGGGCCTGAATTGGTACCCGGGAGTGAATTGGTCCACCACCACTAATTAATCAGAAAAATTCTATTTTTTAACAATTTTAATGAAGAAACTATGAAGTTTTAGTTTGTTTATTGATATGTAATGCTCAAATCTCAATGTGGTTTTGTTTACATTTTGAAGGAAATGTCCTGTGGGTTTGACCATTCAAATTCACTGTTGCTATTGTGATTAATGGGGTATACTAAAATTGTAAAAAGAACTTAAAAGAGTTTAAGGTACAATGATACCAAACAACAATTATCGTTGTTGCATCTATTATTGACGGTCGTCCATTTTTCAACGGCTGCGCATTAATACGTTATAGTTCTGTGCACGTTATTTTCTTATTGGTAAAAATGAAATTAATAGCAAATAACAACCTTTATTTAAAATATATTACAAGACAATAATTGAAATGTTGTTTTGTGTTTGATAAATTAAAGTTTTTTTGAAGCATGGTACACTATACTTACGATTTTGTTAAAGTACTGTATGAATTTTCAAAGTAAAATAAAATATGGTTGTCATTGCCAACGATCATGAATTTTTATGAAATATGCAAATTTTATCCTCATAAAATACAGTTCATAGATATTCTGTAAAAGGCAATTAGATTTAATTTAAAAAAACAAAAACATTTTAATAATTTACCTTTATGTAATCTATTGTCACTGACAGCATTGCATTAGTTCAGCAGCCAATTTAGAAAAACATGCCATTAAATATTTTGATTTTTTTTGATGTCATAAAATAAGTAAACCATGCCCATGTTCATTTACATATTATTATACCGCAAGTGAGTTTCAGCCAATCGGACTGTAGTATTTGCTGGCCACATGACATGATATTGCCTGTTTTGGATTAAAAAATATCACTCCAATGCCCTTGTCATCTCAAAATCATCAATGCGCATGCGTTTGGAAGGTAAACAAACTATATGGTGTTTACTGAATACATCAAATATATTTGTTAGTGTGCTGCCAATGGAAAATTGCTCCAAATGTGGGGTTATCATTTGTTCAGATTGATCCTCTGTTTCTAATTTGTACTTGTGTATTAAATTGTTTTACTATTTTATGTGCTGATAACTGAGAGGCCCGTTTTAATGTTTGATTTAAAATTTAACTGAATTGGTCTGTTTCCAGGTCAGAAGGATGACTGTAACATTCAAATAATAGACATATGTTGTTTCAGGTTTAGTGGTATAGACCATTAACTTGAGAGATGCTCTGCTGATATTTGTGACAAGACAAGCTGGATCAATTGAAGATGAGAAGAGGTAGTATATTTATCCCTTATTTATCAGAATTCTGTTTGGCCAGTTATACTCCATGCATTATTGGCTCTGTTTACAGGTGCTTGATCAGTGTTCATTCTAGAGTTGGAGCTACTTGAGTCAAATGACTCCTTTACTAAATTTTGGTGAGACATTTACTAAATGCGATGAGTCAAATGACCAAAATTAACCTTACAGTTGAGCAAATTGACTTAAATAGGAGAAAAAAAGTACTATTAGTCTATCTTCAAAATGAATTTGCAATACTAAATCAAATTCAACTCTACTGACTTTGAAAAAAAAACTTTATTTCAATTCAAGACATATTTTTAATCAGCATGATGTACAAGATTTCCTATGATGTACATGATTTGCAATAATTAAAGTATTTTTTACTGATTTTTTTCCATTTTTTTGTTTCAATAAATATGGTCCAACCCTGCACTATCTAAAACTAGAAAAAAATTAACTCACCTTGACATAGGTTCACTCAGGGAGTTGTTTTTATTTCATACAAAAAAACTCCGGACATTTATTTATGTAAATGGATATAAATTTGCCACTTTTTGAAAAAAAAAACTGGTTTTAAAGCAATAACATACCATATAAAGTTTAAGTTAAATTATTATTTAACTTTTTTCCAGTCGAAAATTTATTATTAACATAGATGCAATTTTTTAAAAGTTTGTCCCACAGTAGTTTAAAATGTTTGATGTTACTTGTTAACAATTGTCTTTGAAGTCACTTGTAAGAGTGCATTATGCAAAACTATACTTTAAAAAGTGAAAATATTAAAAACTGGATAATAAAATCTTGTTGTGCAATAGATATTTATTTCTATATATATTTAACAACACTATGAAAAAAAGTGGAAATTTACAGCCACTGGTGAGTTTACATCACTTACTATAAACATGTTTTCCATTGATAAATACTGAATTTTTGTTAAACGAAGTATGATTGGACAGTGCCGTTTCCGCTCGACCAATCAAATTAAGGCATTTAGAAGCAAGGAAACATGAAGGAATTGGGTTAAAAAGACAATATATGTGTCCTTTTCTTTGATTTTGAAACAAAATTCGTCTAACTTTCCCAATATTTACAGCGAAAACGTGGGCGATAATACAAGATATATGCGTCACCGCGACTCGGTGTAACGTGAAATTTTTCCCGGAAGTAAAATTTTTTTTCTCAGTCCCTTCTAAACCACGGATCTCAATTATTATTGCATTTTATTGTTATTAAATGATAGTTTAAGGAATATAATGTAAAAATATCGATAACTATCAACAATATTTTGAATATAACCTAAAATAAAGTATTTTCGGTTCATAATATAACTATTTTTGCGCATGCGCGAGGGCGTAGAAATGGGTAAAAACACAGGAAGAAGAAAAATTTCACGGGAGAAAAATTTCACGGGACAGCTGGACCATAACGTGTACGCGTCTTTTCGCCCCAGTATAGCGACAAAAGACGCGGAAATGCGTAGTAAAATGAACACTGCTTTATGTATCCAGTCTGTATGTTGATGCATGTAGCTAGGTGTCACAGGGTACAGCATTCTGCCTTTCTTTTTCACACTGTTTATAACTGCAGGAAATACAAGTTGTAGTGACTGAGGGAAAGTAAAGTCAAAGTTGGGGTTTTACATCCAGTTCAACAGCCAGGGTCATATTTGGACACATTCTCAGTTTTGCCACTTGTGGGATTCGAACCCACACAGAGATGACAGCCTGTGATTAGATTCTGAACCTGCTAACCACCAGTCAACTGGGGACCTCCTGAGGGAATGTAAACACAAGGAAAACACCATGCACACTGTATTGTAATCTACAGGGTGTAACATAACCCTAAAAGGGGTTTCCGGGTGGTCAAAGCTAAACCTGTTTATTATATCCCCAGATGAAAGTCGGGGATATGTTGGTTTCACATCCGTCCCGCAGCCGCCGCCGTACGTTTTGCCTTGTGTGTGCGATAACTCAAAAACGCTTTCACAGATTTCATTCAAACTTGGCACACAAATGTATTGGGGTCAGGAGAGGAACCCTATTTTAAGGTGACCTTAAACTCCCAATAGTAAAGAACTTATGGCCACCTTAAGGTCAGAAATTTGACTTTTTGCCACTTAATGCCCTCTAGGTCACAGACTATGTGGTGTATCTGGCTCAGATTTTACCTGGGAACACAATACTACATTCTGCTTACATATATGAAAAATCAAGACTTTATGTTAAGGTTAAAATTGTTTTTGAGGCCCATAAAGACATTTTTTTCGACATTTTCCCATATTTTCTAATCTAATCTAATCTAATGTGGACTTTTATAGCGCTTAATCTCCATCACTGATGGACTCTTAAGGCGGATCTAAACATAAAGCAAGGCAGTTATTGTTAATCAAGAGACATAGCCAGGTTGTACCAAGGAGACACAGATGTGACGGGAGAGGCTATGGTGGGTAGGCTTTTGCAAACAGGTAAGTTTTAAGCTTCTTTCTGAAGGAGGCAACTGATGTTGCACTGCGAACATCTTGAGGGTCATTCCAGATCTTAGGAGCATCAAAGGCAAAACTATGGCCAAAATGTTTGGCTGACTTAAAGACTGATGAATGGAAAGGAGGAACTATAAGGTATTGACGATCTGGGTGACTGCCTAGTACTATAGGGACAACTACTAAAAGACAAGAACGGTTCGAAGTAAGAAGGAGAACCACTATGCAAAAATTTATACACAAGTGTTGCGGTTTTGAAAATACAACGATACTTAACAGGCAACCAGTGGAGTTTCTGTAGAATGGGTGTAACATGAGCATACTTTCTATGATTTGTAACAATACGAGAAAGGGTATTCTGAATACTTTGCAATTTGTGCTGATTGAAACCGAACAAACCTCTGAACAGAGAGTTACAATAGTCCAGACGACTACTAACCAAGGCATTTGCAGCAAGGACTGCCACTTCAGAAGTGAGATACTTTCTAATTCTATGGAGGTCACGCATCTGAAGGAAGCACACGCTTTGCAAATCCTCTTGATATGCTCAGAGAATGAAAAATCTGCATCAAACCACACACCTAGATTTCTGACAGAATCAACCGGATGAAGAAGGCTACCAAGAATGCTAACAGGAAAGTGAGAGGAAATCTTCTGATGTTGAGCCTTGGAACCAAAGACAATAAACTCAGTTTTTTCAGGGTTGAGCTTCAATTTACTGAGAGACATCCACTCTTGAACATCACGAAGGCAGGCATTTAGCTTGGCGAGAGCCGAAGAAGCATTCTTGTGGGAGAGATGGATGTATAACTGAGTGTCATCCGCATAAAAATGGAATTTAATATTCGGGTGGAGGCGAATAATTTTACTGAGTGGTGTTGTATAGAGTGAAAACAGTAACGGACTCAGAACAGAACCTATTTTCCCCTATAACTTAAAAGTGGTAGGTCTGACAAGTCTGTAACTGTAGTAGATATAACTTCTACACCTGTACTCTAAGTCTGTGAAAAATTTTAAGTCTGTAACTTTAATTTTAAGGTCACCTTAAAGTCTCTAAATTGCCCACAGAGACCCAATTTATGGACGTTTTGCCACTTTGAAGGCCTATAGCTTTCAAACGATGTGATCGATACAGCTGAAATCTCATCCGGGAATATATGATTATGTTCTGTTTACGTGTGAGAAAAATCAAGGCTTTAAATAGACATGTAACCTGTGTATGAGGACCATAAACACCCACCTGAGGATCCTTTTACGATATTTTCAACATATTTGGTCCTGTAACCTGGAAATGGTAAGTCTGACAAGTCTCTAACTGTAGTAGATATAACTTCTACATGAAATCTTTGTCAAAAATTTTAAGTCTGTAACTTTAATTTTAAGGTCACCTTAAAGTCTCTTAAATGGCCACAGACCCCCAATTTATTGACTTTTTACCACTTTTAAGCCCTATAACTGTCATAATATGTGCCTGGTACAGCTGAAATCTCCTCAGGGAATATATTAATATCTTCTTTTTTCATGTGCCAAAAACCAAGGCTTTAAGTAGACATTTAAACAATTAACATGTATGTGAGACCCATGAATAATCCACTCAGAGGACTTTTTTTTTAAATGCCCCCCCCCCCCCCCCCCCCCCCCCCTACACACACACATACAAAAAAAATGAAAAAAAAATGGTTTGACCAAAAACATTAGCAGTGAATGCTTGTGGTGTGAGAGATGGCCTGTCTGGGGATATGTTGGCGTCGAGTTGGCACAATCTAGTTTAGTTACTACTATGATCCTAGTATTTAGTACCAATAATGAAGAGACAACTTTTTATCATTTTGCAGATTTTAACTTAGAAAGATATAAAAATGGGTCTGAAAACTCTACAGTTGTTGCATTACATGTAATTCTCATTTTGAAAATTTTAACTATTTAAAAACTAATTAAGCGTCCCTGAAAGGGTGCTTATTTGTTTTCACCTCAGTTTCCTTGCCGCCACCGCCGCATTATGGTCTTCCTTGAATATCTCCCTTATTATTAGAAAGTTTCAAACCATATTTGGCAGTTATATACCTTAGGCATGGGAAAATTTTTCTGCATGCTTAAATTTGACCTTTGACCTTTATGAAGGTCACATGATCAAAAACAATTTTTTTTGAAGTACACCCCCTGTCATCGCAGTTCAGGAAAAACTACTTGTTACACAGCCTTATAATTTGACACACCTGTTCATACTATCGAAAACGCAAGCTGATTAGATTTTGGGAGCAATCCCGTGAAAAATGTCTCATTTATGAGTGATTTTCTCACACCTTCCAATCTGAAAGCCTTAAATTTAGGTCAACCCCTCTATTATCTTCTTAAGTATTGCATTTAGAGCCATAAAATGTACTGGGAGAAACCATATGTGGAGAGTCTAAATAACCGGTCAGTTTAAACCCACGGCCCCCCCTTATGGGTCAAACTGGGGTCATAAAATAGCTGATTTTGAGTTTTTGACTTATATCTCCTTTATTGTTGCTTTTATAGCTTCAGAATGTATTAAGAGGTATTGGGAAAGCATATGTGGAGAGTCTAAATAGCTGGTCAGTTTTACCCCCCGACCCCCCCTTATGGGCCAAACTGGGGTCATAAAATAGCTGATTTTGAGTTTTTGCCTTATATCTCCTTTGTTGTTGCTTTTATGGCTTCAGAATGTATTAAGAGGTATTGGGAAAGCATATGTGGAACGTCTAAATAGCCGGTGAGTTTTACCCCCAGACTCCCCTTATGGACCAAACTGGGGTCATAAATAGCTGCTTTGGAGTTTTTGTCTTATATCTCCTTTATCAGCCATCAAAAGCCTAGGATTAAATGCTAAACAAACAAGACGTGGAAAAAGGGCAGGTGTAAAGTTGAAACATCAACTGAAAAAAGGAAAATTGAATGCTACCATTTCCCACAATATTGGAAATAACACCTCCAGGTTCAAATATGGATTGTTAAACACAAGATCAATTAGGAATAAAACTGAAGTTATTCATGAATTGGTAATTGACAAAGACTTTGATTGCTTGGCTATCACAGAAACATGGCTTTCATCAAGTGATATAGAATCAGATATTGTGAAAACTTTTACACCTGAAGGATATTCTTTTCTTCATTGTGCTCGGTCACAATGCAAAGCAGGAGGGGGTATTGGATTGTTGTACAAAAGCTCAATGAGTGTTAAAGAAGTTACCAGCGAGAGTAATTGTATCCCCGACGCGAAGCGGGGATACTATGGATTCATCATCGTCGTCGTCCGCGTCCGCGCCCTCGTCCGCGTCCGCAGAGATTTCTTGTTAGCGACCTACAGTCCACATTTTTTTCCGGATTTCTTTCATATTTGGCAGGTGACTTGATATGGTAGAGGACTCGCCACCCTATCTTTTTGGTAGGCTTTATGTCTAAATTAGGCCTGTGGTAGACAAAAATGTCTAAAATGTGGAATATTGCTTGTTAGCGACCTACAGTCCACATTTCTTTCCAGATTTCTTTCATATTTGGCAGGTGGCTTGGTATGCTAGAGGACTCGCCACCCTATCTTTTTGGTAGGCTTTATGTCTAAATTAGGCCTGTGGTAGACAAAAATGTCTAAAATGCATTAAAAGTCATGAAATCATGCACTAAATCACTTATAACTTGAAAAGTGTTGCATTTAGAGCATTTTGTTAAAATATGTTATTCAGATACTTTTTTCATAGCTACAACATGGTGAGTAACTTGGGTGTCTGTCTCAATAGCTAAGTGAGTAATAGCTACTTTTGGGCTTTTCAGTAACTTCCATCATGAGTAAAATCAATTGTAACTTGAAAACTATTGCATTTACAGAATTTTGTATAAATATGTTATTCAGCTACTTTTATGTCAGCTATAACATAGTAAAATTTCAGACCTGTAGCTCATGGCATAGCTGAGTAATAGCTACTTTTAGGTTATCACTGTTGAGTAAATTACTTATAACTTCAAAAGTATTACATTTAGAGTATTTTGTTTCAATATGTTATTGACCTATTTCGGAGTCAGCTATAACATAGTGAAGTTCCAGACCTGTGGCTCATTGCATAGCTGAGTAATAGCTACTTTGAAGTTCACACTGTTGAGTAAATCAGTTGTAATTGGAAAAGTATTGCATTTACAGAAATTTGTGTAAATATGTTATTCAGCTACTTTTGGGTCAGCTATAACATAGTGAAATTACAGACCTGTAGCTCATGGCACAACTGAGCAATAGCTATTTTCAGGTACTGACTGTTGAGTAAATGACTTGTAACTTGAAAAATAGTGCATTTGGAGTATTTTGTTAAAATATGTTGTTCGCCTACTTTTGGGTCAGCTATAACGTCGTGAAATTACAGACTTATAGCTCATGGCATAGCTGAGCAATAGCTATTTTCAGGTTGTCACTATTGAGTAAATCAGTTGTAACTTGAAAACTATTGCATTTACAGTATTTTGCTTAAATATGTTGTTCACCTAATTTTGGGTCAGCTATAACATAGAAAAAATTCAGACATGTAGCTCATTGCATAGCTGAGTAATAGCTACTTTGACGTTATCACTGTTGAGTAAATCAGTTATAACGTGAAAACTATTACATTTACAGTATTTTGTTTAAATATGTTATTCACATAATTTTTGGTCAGCTATAACAGAGTGAAATTGCAGACCTCTATGTCATGGCATAGCTTACCAATATCTACTTTCAGGTTCTCACTGTTGAGTAAATCATTGTATCCACTGGATAGCCGTAGTGTGTAGAGAGATTTCACCATTACCGCTCTAACAAAAAAAAAATTAGCCTTCTCAAGTTTGCAAAGTATATTACAGGGTGCACCACAGTACTCTATTGGTAGGCTTTATGTCTAAATTAGGCCTGTGGCTAAATTACTTACCTACTAAAAATGAGTAATTCTGCATTTTCTCTAAAAGTATTGCAGATAGCAAATTTTTCTTAAATAACTCATTCACCTACTTTTGGGAGAGCTTTCACATGCTGAAGTTCCAGACCTGTAGGTAATTACTCACCTACTCAAAATGAGTAAATGCGAATTATCTCTAAAAGTATTGCAGATAGCCAATTTTTGTCAAATAACTCCTTCACCTACTTTTGGGAGAGCTTTCACTTGGTGAAGTTTCAGACCCGTAGGTAATTACTCACCTACTCAAAATGAGTAAATGCAAATTATCTCTAAAAGTATTGCAGATAGCCAATTTTTGTCAAATAACTCCTTCACCTACTTTTGGGAGAGCTTTCACTTGGTGAAGTTTCAGACCTGTAGGTAATTACTCACCTACTCAAAATGAGTAAATGGAAATTATCTCTAAAAGTATTGCAGATAGCCAATTTTTGTCGAATAACTCCTTCACCTACTTTTGGGAGAGCTTTCACTTGGTGAAGTTTCAGACCCGTAGGTAATTACTCACCTACTGAAAATGAGTTAATGCAAATTATCTCTAAAAGTATTCCAGATAGCCAATTTTTGTCAAATAACTCCTTCACCTACTTTTGGGAGACCTTTCACTTGGTGAAGTTTCAGACCTGTAGCTAATTATTCACCTACCCAAAATGAGTAAATGCTAATTATCTATAAAAGTATTGCAGATATCCAATTTTTTATCAAATAACTCATTCATCTACTTTTGGGAGAGCTTTCACATGGTGAAGTTCCAGACCCGTAGGTAATTACTCGCCTACTGAAAATGAGTAAATTCTAATTATCTCTAAAAGTATTGTAGATAGCCAATTTTTCTCAAATAACTCATTCGCCTACTTTTGAGAGAGCTTTCACTTGGTGAAGTTTCAGACCCGTAGCTAATTATTCACCTACTCAAAATGAGTAAATGCGAATTATCTCTACAAGTATTGCAGATAGCCAGTATTTCACAAATAACTCATTAATATGAAAACAACTTAGAGGAAGTCATGGGCTGCAAATCTTTTCATGTGGTCAGATTTCACCTTGGGCCCCTCCTGCTTATTATTGGTCCTAGAGGTTTGCAATGTGAAAACGACTTATAGGAAATCATGGACTGCGAATCTTTTGAAGTGGTCAGACTTCACCTTGGGCCCCTGCTACAGGGTCAAATAAAGGTAGCCAAACTTAAAAGTGCTTTCAGCTTGCTTATTAACGAAAAATGCTTTTTATCTTCTAAACTATGTTAGTTGGCCTTTGTCGGTGGATACATCCAGCATCTGGCCACAGATGCGTCCTATTTCTAGTTTTAAAACTTTTGAGCATCAGGAGTTCCAACTAAATTTAAGGTCTTCCACAGTGTGTGTCACCGTGCTCTATCGACCTCCACCAAGTGCGGCAAATGGATTTACTTTTAACTCATGTATAGATGAATTCATTGACTATCTGGCTTCTTTTTCTAGTTCTCCTAAATCTGTCCTTATCATGGGGGATTTCAATATACATTTTGATGACAGTAATAATCATCAAACACAGTCTTTCTCAGCCCTCTTATCCAGTGTAAATTTGCAACAACTGGTAAAAACTTCAAGACATATTAAAGGTCACTGTTTAGACTTAATCATTGCTCGAGAAGATGACCAACTGCTTGGGCCAATATCTGTCAGCAATCCAGGTATTTCAGATCACCTATTACTTTCTGGGTTCTTACTGGACAAAAATCCTGACCCGGTCAAGAAGTTTCTCAGATACCGTAAACTTAAAGACATAGATATGGATGTTTTGAATAGCGATTTACAGAAATTAAGCTTTCCTGAAGAATCGCTTGATTCTATGGTACAAAGATATAATGTCAGTTTATCTGAAACTCTGCAAAATAATGCTCCACTTATCGAGAAATATGTTAGAATCAGACCTAACACAGCTTGGTTTAATAGTCATATCCGGCATGCAAAAGTCATGAAGAGGAGGTTGGAAAGAAAATACAGAAAATCAGGACTAGAAGCTGACTTGGAGAAATATAAAGAACAATGTAATACAGTTAAGCTTCTCTTGACAAAATACAAAACAGAATTTTATTCCTGCAAAATTAATCAAAGTAGGAATGATATAAAAAAGCTGTATGATTTGTCTAAAACATTACTAGGTGAAGTTAAGCAACCCAAACTTCCTGAAAGTGACTCAGATCAACTATTGGCCGAGACATTTAATAAATTCTTCGTTGACAAAATTCTTAAAATTAGATCAACCATCAAGAACTCTTTATC
This sequence comes from Sabellastarte sp. h YS-2021, assembly GCA_964017235.1. Lineage (NCBI taxonomy): Eukaryota > Metazoa > Annelida > Polychaeta > Sabellida > Sabellidae > Sabellastarte > Sabellastarte sp. h YS-2021. Next base: position 17,626,993 of record OZ024929.1, on the reverse strand, counting down.
TCAGAAAGATGTTGACATCAAAGAGTACATTCATCCAAACTTAGAAGTCGCTCTAAAGTCTTTCAAACCTGCAGATGAAGATGAAGTCAGAAAGATAATAAGTGCTAGTTCTAATGCTTCTGCAATCCATGACCCTTTCCCCAGCAGATTGATCAAGGATAACTTAGACACCCTGGCTCCAGTCATTACCCGTATTGTCAACAAATCCTTGGAAGAGGGAGTATTTCCATCCGACTTGAAGCATGCCAATATAACACCTCTACTAAAAAAGGAAAACTTGGATAAAGAAATTTTGAAAAACTATAGACCTGTATCAAACTTGCCTTTCCTATCAAAGGTCATTGAAAAAATTGTTGCAGCTCGTCTCAGAACACATTTAGAGGTGAATAAATTATGGTGCAAAATGCATATAGACCTTTCCATTCCACAAAGTCTGCACTTCTTTGTGTCCAAAATGACATCTTGTCTTCCTTGAACAATAAAAAAATGGTCGCCCTGGTCCTTCTTGAATTAAGTGCTGCCTTTGATACTATTGACCATGAAAAACTTCTTCATTGTCTAGAAACTAGATTTGGCATTAATGGAACAGCACTAGACTGGTTTAGATCCTACCTCTCCAACAGAAGTCAAGCAGTGAGAATAAATAACAGCTCATCTGAAAAGATGTATCTTAATTTTGGTGTTCCTCAGGGGTCTATCCTTGGACCAATACTCTTCACTTTATATGTTGCTCCTGTGGCGGACATTGCAAATAAACATGGAGTGAGTCACATGCTATATGCAGATGATACTCAGCTATATGTTGAATTCAACAAAAGCTCAATGGCAGCATCCTTACAACATCTGGAACTTTGCATTGATGGTATAAAATTTTGGATGTCACAAAACATCTTGAAATTGAATGAAGACAAAACTGAAGTTATTGTTTTTGGATCTAGAAAATATTTGGAAGGAATGCCTTCTATTTCTATCAGGGTAGGAGACTGTACAATTGCCCCGACAAGGTGTGTTCGCAACCTAGGTGCCTATTTTGATTCACGGATGAACATGGAAGAGTTTATCATCAAAAAGTGCAGAGCCTGTCAATTACAACTTCATAAAATTGCTAGAATTCGTAAATATTTGTCAAATGATACATGTTCCTGCATAATTCAAGGCCTGGTAACATCAAAACTAGACTAGGCCAACTGCCTGCTTTATGGAGTAAATAAAGTCTTTTTGCACAGACTACAAATTGTACAAAATTCAGCAGCCCGAGTCATCCTCAAAATGAGAAAGTATGACCACATTAGTAGTGTAAGACAAGAACTTCACTGGCTTCCAATACAACAGCGGATTGCTTTCAGTATTCTCACTGATGTGTACAAAGCGTTACATGGCTTAGCACCAACATACATCACTGACCTCATTTCATTAGCACAACCAGCAAGATTAACAAGATCATCCAAAAATTTCAATATAGCATTTCCAGTCAAGGTTCCTAGAAACAGTTATGGAAAATGGGCTTTTGTTTATGCTGCTCCAGCTCTGTGGAACAATCTACCTCTTAGCATTAGATCTTCAAATTCACTGTTAGATTTCAGAAGACAGCTCAAAACATACTTTTTCAGACTTGCATACAATGTCTAGATCCTACAGTGCTTAGAGACATGCTAAGTGATAAGCGCTATATAAAAATCATGTGTTATTTTATCGTTGCTTTTATAGCTTCAGAATGTATTAAGAGTTATTGGGAAAGCATATGTTGAGAATCTAAATAGCGGGTCAGTTTTATCCCCCGACCCCCCCCTTATGGGTCAAACTGGGGTCATAAAATAGTTGCTTTAGAGTTTTTGCCTTATATCTCCTTTATTGTTGCTATTATACCTTCATTATGTATTAAGAGACATTGGGAAAGCCTATGTGGAGAGTCTAAATAGCTGGTCAGTTTTACCCCCCGACTCCCCTTATGGGCCAAACTGGTGTCATAAATAGCTGCTTTGGAGTTTTTGTCTTATATCTCCTTTATCGTTGCTTTTATAGCTTCAGAATGTATTAAGAGGAATTGGGAAAGCATACGGTGCAGCTTTGTGCATTCTTAGCTTTACAGCATGCTTATTAAAACCACAAAGCATTTTAAATTTTCAGGGATGCTTCGCTTTTGTTAGCAAAAGCATTCCTCTAGTTTAATTAAGCGTCCCGCAAGGGACGCTTGTTTGTGTATGGGAGAGCTTCAGGCTCCGGCGGCTCCGCCGGCTCCGCATTTTGTTTTCCTTATAACTCTGTAACCGTTAGGCGGATTCTTTTCAAATTTGGCAGGTTTAGGCAGTAGCCTTGGGGAATTTTTTTGAATATGCTGCAGTGACATTTCAACCAATCAGAGAGGTCACATGACCAAAAATGTCTTTTTTCGATGGGGAAGCTTGTCCGGATGATAACTTGAAAGGAATTTTATCAATTCACCTGAAACTTGGCAAATACATTCATTCTATTAAAATCTGGAAATCATTAGATTTTGGCATTGATTGGTCAAGAAATGGCCGAGTAATTAATGATTAATTAATCATTACGAATTTTCCAAATAAGGAAAACACAAAAATGCTTATATCTCGAAAACCGTGCTAGATAGAGCGATTTCGACGAAATTTTTGACCTGCAGGGTATCTCTGCGGAGTAGTTTTCCCAATTTTCAAAAAATTTTTATCTCGCCCAAAATGGCGGCCATTTTGAATTTTCGAAATTTTCGCAAAAATTGCAAAACACAAAAATGCTTATATCTCGAAAACCCTGCAAGATAGAGTGATTTCGACGAAATTTTTGACCCACAGGGTATATCTGCAGAGTAGCCATGCCAAGTTTCAAAAAAATTTTGTCTCACCAAAAATGGCGGCCATTTTGAATTTTTGAATTTTTCGCAAAAATTGCAAAACATAAAAATGCTTATATCTCGAAAACCCTGCTAGATAGAGCGATTTCGACGAAATTTTTGACCCACAGGGTATCTCTGCAGAGTAGACATGCCAATTTTCAAACAAAAAATTTCTCGCAAAAAATGGCGGCCATTTTGAATTTTCGAATTTTTCGCAAAATTGCAAAACACAAAAATGCTTATATCTCGAAAAGCGTGCTAGATAGAGCGATTTCGACGAAATTTTTGACATACAGGGTATCTCTGCAGAGTAGCCATGCCAATTTTCAAAAAAATTTTGTCTTGCCAAAAATGGCGGCCATTTTGAATTTTCGAATTTTTGCGCAAAAATTGCAAAACACAAAAATGCTAATATTTCGAAAACCGTGCTACATAGAGCGATTTCGACGAAATTTTTTATGTTCAGGGTATCTCTGCAGAGCAGCTATCCCAAAGAGCTTTCACTTGGTGAAGTTTCAGACCCATAGCTAATTGCTCACCTACTCAAAAAGAGTAAATGCGAATTACCTCTAAAAGTATTGCAGATGGCCAATTTTTCTCAAATAACTCATTCACCTACTTTTGGAAGAGCTTTCACTTGGTGAAGTTTCAGACCCGTAGCTAATTACTCACCTACTCAAAATGAGTAAATGCTAATTATCTCAAAAACTATTGCGGATACCCAATTTTTATCAAATAACTCATTCATGTACTTTTGGGAGAGCTTTCACATGGTGAAGTTTCAGACCCGTAGATGATTACTCACCTACTCAAAATGAGTAAATGCGAATTATCTCTTAAAAGTATTGCAGATAGCCAATTTTTCTCAAATAACTCATTCACCTACTTTTGGAAGGGCTTTCACATGGTGAAGTTTCAGACCCATAGCTAATTACTCACCTACTCAAAATGAGTAAATGCGAATTATCTCTAAAAGTATTGCAGATAGCCAATTTTTCTCAAATAACTCATTCACCTACTTTTGGGAGAGCTTTCACTTGGTGAAGTTTCAGACCCATAGCTAATTATTTACCTACTCAAAATGAGTAAATGCTAATTATCTGTAAAAGTATTGTGGATACCCAATTTTTATCAAATAACTCATTCATCTACTTGTGGGAGAGCTTTCACATGGTGAAGTTTCAGACCCATAGCTAATTACTCACCTACTCAAAATGAGTAAATGCGAATTATCTCTAAAAGTATTGCAGATAGCCAATTTTTCTCAAATAACTCATTCACCTACTTTTGGGAGAGCTTTCACTTGGTGAAGTTTCAGACCCATAGCTAATTATTCACCTACTCAAAATGAGTAAATGCGAATTATCTCTAAAAGTATTGCAGATAGCCAATTTTTGTCAAATTAATCATTCACCTACTTTTGGGAGAGCTTTCACTTGGTGAAGTTTCAGACCCATAGCTAATTACTCACCTACTCAAAATGAGTAAATGCGAATTATCTCTAAAAGTATTGCAGATAGCCAATTTTTTTCAAATAACTCATTCACCTACTTTTGGGAGAGCTTTCACTCTGTGAAGTTTCAGACCCATAGCTAATTACTCACCTACTCAAAATGAGTAAATGCGAATTATCTCTAAAAGTATTGCAGATAGCCAATTTTTCTCAAATTAATCATTCACCTACTTTTGGCAGAGCTTTCACTTGGTGAAGTTTCAGACCCATAGATAATAACTCACCTACTGAAAATGAGTAAATGTGAATTATCTCTAAAAGTATTGCAGATAGCCAATTTTTCTCAAATAACTCATTCACCTACTTTTGGGAGAGCTTTCACTTGGTGAAGTTTCAGACCCATAGCTAATTACTCACCTACTCAAAATGAGTAAATGCGAATTATCTCTAAAAGTATTGCAGATAGCCAATTTTTCTCAAATAACTCATTCACCTACTTTTGGGAGAGCTTTCACTCTGTGAAGTTTCAGACCCATAGCTAATTACTCACCTACTCAAAATGAGTAAATGCGAATTATCTCTAAAAGTATTGCAGATAGCCAATTTTTCTCAAATAACTCATTCACCTACTTTTGGGAGAGCTTTCACTTGGTGAAGTTTCAGACCCATAGCTAATTACTCACCTACTCAAAATGAGTAAATGCGAATTATCTCTAAAAGTATTGCAGATAGCCAATTTTTCTCAAATAACTCATTCACCTACTTTTGGCAGAGCTTTCACTTGGTGAAGTTTCAGACCCATAGCTAAATAACCTACTCAAAATGAGTAAATGCTAATTATCTGTAAAAGTATTGTGGATACCCAATTTTTATCAAATAACTCATTCATCTACTTGTGGGAGAGCTTTCACATGGTGAAGTTTCAGACCCATAGCTAATTACTCACCTACTCAAAATGAGTAAATGCGAATTATCTCTAAAAGTATTGCAGATAGCCAATTTTTCTCAAATAACTCATTCACCTACTTTTGGGAGAGCTTTCACTTGGTGAAGTTTCAGACCCATAGCTAATTATTTACCTACTCAAAATGAGTAAATGCTAATTATCTGTAAAAGTATTGTGGATACCCAATTTTTATCAAATAACTCATTCATCTACTTGTGGGAGAGCTTTCACATGGTGAAGTTTCAGACCCATAGCTAATTACTCACCTACTCAAAATGAGTAAATGCGAATTATCTCTAAAAGTATTGCAGATAGCCAATTTTTCTCAAATAACTCATTCACCTACTTTTGGGAGAGCTTTCACTTGGTGAAGTTTCAGACCCATAGCTAATTATTCACCTACTCAAAATGAGTAAATGCGAATTATCTCTAAAAGTATTGCAGATAGCCAATTTTTGTCAAATTAATCATTCACCTACTTTTGGGAGAGCTTTCACTTGGTGAAGTTTCAGACCCATAGCTAATTACTCACCTACTCAAAATGAGTAAATGCGAATTATCTCTAAAAGTATTGCAGATAGCCAATTTTTTTCAAATAACTCATTCACCTACTTTTGGGAGAGCTTTCACTCTGTGAAGTTTCAGACCCATAGCTAATTACTCACCTACTCAAAATGAGTAAATGCGAATTATCTCTAAAAGTATTGCAGATAGCCAATTTTTCTCAAATTAATCATTCACCTACTTTTGGCAGAGCTTTCACTTGGTGAAGTTTCAGACCCATAGATAATAACTCACCTACTGAAAATGAGTAAATGTGAATTATCTCTAAAAGTATTGCAGATAGCCAATTTTTCTCAAATAACTCATTCACCTACTTTTGGGAGAGCTTTCACTTGGTGAAGTTTCAGACCCATAGCTAATTACTCACCTACTCAAAATGAGTAAATGCGAATTATCTCTAAAAGTATTGCAGATAGCCAATTTTTCTCAAATAACTCATTCACCTACTTTTGGGAGAGCTTTCACTCTGTGAAGTTTCAGACCCATAGCTAATTACTCACCTACTCAAAATGAGTAAATGCGAATTATCTCTAAAAGTATTGCAGATAGCCATTTTTTCTCAAATAACTCATTCACCTACTTTTGGGAGAGCTTTCACTTGGTGAAGTTTCAGACCCATAGCTAATTACTCACCTACTCAAAATGAGTAAATGCGAATTATCTCTAAAAGTATTGCAGATAGCCAATTTTTCTCAAATAACTCATTCACCTACTTTTGGCAGAGCTTTCACTTGGTGAAGTTTCAGACCCATAGCTAAATAACCTACTCAAAATGAGTAAATGCTAATTATCTGTAAAAGTATTGTGGATACCCAATTTTTATCAAATAACTCATTCATCTACTTGTGGGAGAGCTTTCACATGGTGAAGTTTCAGACCCATAGCTAATTACTCACCTACTCAAAATGAGTAAATGCGAATTATCTCTAAAAGTATTGCAGATAGCCAATTTTTCTCAAATAACTCATTCACCTACTTTTGGGAGAGCTTTCACTTGGTGAAGTTTCAGACCCATAGCTAATTATTCACCTACTCAAAATGAGTAAATGCGAATTATCTCTAAAAGTATTGCAGATAGCCAATTTTTGTCAAATTAATCATTCACCTACTTTTGGGAGAGCTTTCACTTGGTGAAGTTTCAGACCCATAGATAATTACTCACCTACTGAAAATGAGTAAATGTGAATTATCTCTAAAAGTATTGCAGATAGCCAATTTTTCTCAAATAACTCATTCACCTACTTTTGGGAGAGCTTTCACTTGGTGAAGTTTCAGACCCATAGCTAATTACTCACCTACTCAAAATGAGTAAATGCGAATTATCTCTAAAAGTATTGCAGATAGCCAATTTTTCTCAAATAACTCATTCACCTACTTTTGGGAGAGCTTTCACTTGGTGAAGTTTCAGACCCATAGCTAATTACTCACCTACTCAAAATGAGTAAATGCGAATTATCTCTAAAAGTATTGCAGATAGCCAATTTTTCTCAAATAACTCATTCACCTACTTTTGGGAGAGCTTTCACTCTGTGAAGTTTCAGACCCATAGCTAATTACTCACCTACTCAAAATGAGTAAATGCGAATTATCTCTAAAAGTATTGCAGATAGCCAATTTTTCTCAAATTAATCATTCACCTACTTTTGGGAGAGCTTTCACTTGGTGAAGTTTCAGACCCATAGCTAATTACTCACCTACTCAAAATGAGTAAATGCGAATTATCTCTAAAAGTATTGCAGATAGCCAATTTTTCTCAAATAACTCATTCACCTACTTTTGGGAGAGCTTTCACTTGGTGAAGTTTCAGACCCATAGCTAATTACTCACCTACTCAAAATGAGTAAATGCGAATTATCTCTAAAAGTATTGCAGATAGCCAATTTTTCTCAAATTAATCATTCACCTACTTTTGGGAGAGCTTTCACTTGGTGAAGTTTCAGACCCATAGCTAATTACTCACCTACTCAAAATGAGTAAATGCGAATTATCTCTAAAAGTATTGCAGATAGCCAATTTTTCTCAAATAACTCATTCACCTACTTTTGGGAGAGCTTTCACTTGGTGAAGTTTCAGACCCATAGCTAATTACTCACCTACTCAAAATGAGTAAATGCGAATTATCTCTAAAAGTATTGCAGATAGCCAATTTTTCTCAAATTAATCATTCACCTACTTTTGGGAGAGCTTTCACTCTGTGAAGTTTCAGACCCATAGCTAATTACTCACCTACTCAAAATGAGTAAATGCGAATTATCTCTAAAAGTATTGCAGATAGCCAATTTTTCTCAAATAACTCATTCACCTACTTTTGGGAGAGCTTTCACTTGGTGAAGTTTCAGACCCATAGCTAATTATTCACCTACTCAAAATGAGTAAATGTGAATTATCTCTAAAAGTATTGCAGATAGCCAATTTTTCTCAAATAACTCATTCACCTACTTTTGGGAGAGCTTTCACTCTGTGAAGTTTCAGACCCATAGCTATTTATTCACCCACTCAAAATGAGTAAATGCTAATTATCTGTAAAAGTATTGCGGATACCCAATTTTTATCAAATACTCATTCATCTACTTGTGGGAGAGCTTTCACATGGTGAAGTTTCAGACCCATAGCTAATTACTCACCTACTCAAAATGAGTAAATGCGAATTATCTCTAAAAGTATTGCAGATAGCCAATTTTTCTCAAATAACTCATTCACCTACTTTTGGGAGAGCTTTCACTTGGTGAAGTTTCAGACCCATAGATAATTATTCACCTACTCAAAATGAGTAAATGTGAATTATCTCTTAATAGTATTGCAGAGAGCCAATTTTTCTCAGATAACTCATTCACCTACTTTTGGAAGAGCTTTCACACATGAACATGAAAAATTGTGAATATCTCGGAAAAGCTATTTCTTCTGCTTTAATGCTCGGCGAGAGATACACACCACGGCAGTGGTCTTGACAAAAATTTTTGTCTCCCCAAAAATGGTGCCATTTTGAATTTTCAAAGTTTTTGCAAAACACAAAAATGCTTATATCTCGAAAACCGTGCTATGTGGAGCGAACTCAACAAAATTTTGGACCTGCTGGGTATCTCTGCAGAGTAGCCATGCCAATTTTCAAAATATTTTTGTCTCGCCAAATATAGCGGACATTTTTAATTTTTTTATTTTTTGCAAAACACAAAAATGCTTATATCTTGAAAACCGTGCTAGATAGAGCAGACTGCACTGACTTTGGTCGCCACAACAGTATAAGGCTAGAAACGAAGCATTTTCTTAATACTTTAGCACTCACCTTTATATCCTTTTCGGGACGCTTTGTTTTTGATATGCAAAAACATTGTCTTTTTTTTTTGCGAGCGATCCTCTAGTTTTGTATTTTACAAGCAGTGTAATAAACATCTGTACTCTCATGATGGGACTTAACACTGAGATATTTTTTAACAGCTTTATATTTTACATACTTAATATTTACTGAAAAAAAACACCTTTTATTTCTCAGAAAAAAAAAAGATCTGCACAGAAAAAGTAGGAAAACTAAAACTTTCTGTAAGTTTTAACTTCAAAGTGGTCTACCTCTATAAACTGTTAGTTATAAAACAAGATAACATTGCACATTGGTAAATGATATATGAGTATAGTTGAAGACTAAATAGTAATGCATGTTATGATAAGAAGCCAAGTTTCGATATTAGTCAATGTGAGAAGATTAAAGTTCGATATTGATATTGAAAATTCCTTTCCATACAACATTGCCATGAATGTCCTATTGCTTTATGGTGGTAGAAGAGTGAGTTTGAGTGGTACGCCTTAGCATATTCCGGTGCATATAGTAAGCATGTATTCTGGTGCAGACAGTAAGCATATATTCTGGTGCAGACAGTAAGCATATATTCCGGTGCAGGCAGTAAGTACATGTGCTGGTGCATAGAGTAAGCATATATTCTGGTGCAGACAGTAAGCACATATTCCGATTCAGCGATTAAGCACATTTTCCGAAATAGAGAGCATATATTCCAGTGCAGACAGTAAGCTTCCGGTGCAGACAGTAAGCACATATTCTGGTGCAGAGAGTAAGCATATATACCATTGCAGAAAGTAAGCGCATATTCTAGTGCAGAGAGTAAGCATATATTCCGGTGCAAAGAGTAAAGACATATTCTGGTCTAGACAATAAGCAAACATTCTGGTGCAGAGAGTAAGCACTGTTAAAGTCTGATAAATACTTTTTGACATGAGATGACAATACCGTCATTTTATTATTTGGCTAATATTTTGCCTTTTGCCTTAAAATGTATGATTGATAATGACTGATAAATGTTTATTTTTATGGCCATTTTAATTAATTTTTTTTTGAAGAATATTTCAAATAATTCAGGCTATCTGGAAAATTTTGTGTGAGAGAGAGCACTTCTAAGTCTAATGTGACTTTTATAGCACTGGATCTCTGCAGAGTACAACTTCTAAGGTACAACCAATCCACAAGTGTGAATCCAAAGAAGTCCGATATCTGGGGACCTGGAAAGGGTCAGTAACCAGAGGCACATCAAGAACGAATAGAAACTAAACGGGATTAGCTTTGGTGAACAGGTAAGATTTAAGTTTTGACCTAAAGAATGAAAGAGATGTGGTACTATGGATAGATCGGTAGGCCTGGTGTCTCATTATCGAGAGTATTTTAATGAAATACCGCGAAAAGGTTTTACAAGTGCCACTTTGCTTTTCAACACATATAATGGAAGTCAGTGTACCCAAAATATACCCCAAATCGAAAGAAATTATAAGCTTTTGTCCCGTATTTTCATGGATGTGCAGAATTTTGTAGTGATAACTTTGAGCAGAACTGCCATGTTTCAGTTAATACTCTTTAAAACCCCAATCTCACTTGTCAACACGTATAATTAAAACAAAACTTAAAATATTGGGAATAAACCAGAAATCTGAAGAAATTTTACATGTGTATCTCACATTTTGTGCATATAGGGACTTTTTGTGATGTCATGAAGACGAAACATCATGTTTGGTTGGGTTTACTAAAATGCAGAGTACTGGAATCAGTACAGTTTTGCTTTGGCGACCTCCCGATGTACACATTTTTGGTACCGACCCATCCCTAGGTGGCACATGTCAAGATTAAATGTCAACAGGCAGCTCATTCAACACGTTCTTCACAAGCAAACCTATAGTTGAAATGTTTCTTTCATCAGTGAATAGATTGACACAAAGATGGAAGCTGTAAAAACATGAGTTGTGAGGCCTGTTACAAGGCATCATCAATTCGGGTCATTTTATGTTTATTTATTTTGAATCCTTTAGCTCCAGAGATTAATTTTTGGGTTAACCAAGATCTTCTCCTTTTTTATTTTGTCCTTTTTGCAGGTTCAGGGCTTTCTTGCAGAAAGCTGGTGCTGCTCCTCTGCCTGCTTTTCATTCTTTACTTGATCATTTCAAGTATGAAAAGTGATGTGGACATTGCATACAGTTCGCACAAGTTTAGCCACAAAGCCCTCGCTTTTGATCTTGGGGCTTGCAAGCATGGAAAGCCAGTAGAATATTACACGGGCTATACAAACCCTTGCGACATCCATGGAATCAATAAAACACATTATGCTAAAGTACTGGCCCAACATGCTTCTAAAGAAAAAACAATTCTTCTTGTCATGGTGGATTTTGGTACCTTGGATATCGGTCTGAACTTTTACGAGGCCTCCTTGAAAAAACAAGGCATCGCCAATTTCCTCTTCTTATCAGTAGATAAGATGGCATGCCTTGAACTGGAAAAGAGGGATCTACCTTGTCATATTTACCAGCAAGACCCAGATGCCCACTACGACTCTGTCTATTATTCCAAGGATTTCCTACGGAAGATGAACTACCGCACTTTCATGATCCTAGATGCCTTAGAACTTGGTTATACAGTCCTGCATACTGATGTGGATATGCATTTCTTCGATAACCCGTTTAACCAAATCAAATGTGATGAGCCTTGGTGTGATATGGCAATCCTCAATGATTTGTTGCTTGGGGAAAACAAAATCAATTACAATGCAGGTGAATTGAGTTTACAGTTTTGAATTCCTTTGTTTAGAATTGATTCTTGGGAGATCTTGTCAGTTGTAGTAGAACTTTTAGTAGTCGAAACATCATCGATTTATCAATAGAAGTAAATATCAGTTCCCTCTTTGAAAATGTGTTAAAATTTCTCACAAAGAATTTTTGTTTTTAAATAATAGCTGATCTATGTGTGCATTTGTGTTTTTCACAATACCAGTAGCAAACCCACAAAATGCTACATTTTTACTTTTAAAAAACTTACTTTTACTCAGGAAAAAATTGTGTCCACTTCTATAACATTTTTACCCCAAAGCCCTTAAGGGCTGTCGGGATATTGGTTTCACCCTTGGTGTCCGGATGGGTGGCGGGAAAAAGTTTGTCCGGGCTATATCTCAGAAACCATAAGGTGTAGAAAGTTGATACTTGGAAGGGACATTGGTTAAGGGAGTAGGTGTTCAAGGTCATGGTTTAACCTTAATTTGACCTTTGACATTGCCGTAGTGACCTTGACCTTTAAAATCTTGTCTGGGCTATATCTCGGAAACCGTAAGGTATAGGAAGTTGATACTTTGTAGGGACATTGGTTCGGGGTTGTAGATGTGCAACATCATGGTTTGACCTTGATTTGACCTTTGACCTTGCCGTAGTGACCTTGACCTATAAAATCTTGTCCGGGCTATATCTTGGAAAACATAATGTGTAGAAAGTTGATACTTGGTAGGGACATTGGTTTGAGGTTGTAGGTGTGCAACGTCATGGTTTGACCTTGAGTTGGCATTTGACCTTGCTTTAGTGATCTTGACCTATAAAATCTTGTCTGGGCTTGGCTAAAAATGGCTCTGGCTAAAATCTTGTCTCAGAAACCGTAAGGTGCAGGAAGTTAATACTTAGTAGGGACAGTAGTTGTAGGTGTGCAATGTCACAGTGTGATCTTGATTTGACATTTGACTTTGTCATAGTGACCATGAGTTTGAAAATCTTGTCTGGGCTATTTCTTAGATTCGGTAAGGTGTAGAAGGTTGACACTTGGTAGGGACATTGGTTATGGGGTGTAGGTGTGCGTCATTGTGTGACCTTTAACTTTGGCTCTGCCAAAGAATGTTCACCTACCATATTTGAGACATCTTTCTCTTATGACAAAGATATATGGATTGCTGTAACTGATTCTTATATGCACTTTTACATAGTTGTCCTATTTGCAATGACAGCTATTTTCCAATTAAAAATTGTACAGCTTCATAATATTTAGTTTACTGATTAATGCTGTCATCTTGCTATTGGATTGTCTTGTTTTATTTTAATACTTTATCTTTACATACATTTTCTGTCTCCTAGACATTATTTTCTCTACTTAAACATTATTTGGAGCTTTATATAACTGACACTGGTCTGAAAGTATCCAGATCATTGACTGTTTCACTACTTCTATATCTCATGTTGTTGAAAACTATTTTCCCAGGCTGTGGGGTACGGGCATCTCTGATGCTATTTTTCATCTTTGTGTTTATCCTACTACTGCTGTCCATAGGTTTTCTCTACATCCGGCCCAGTCGAGCCAGTCTGGAGGTTTACAAGTACATGGCTTGGATGGCGTTCCATAAGAAGTTGGATGACCAGATCCAACTCAACAAAGCCATAGAGCAGGTTTCCTTTGCATTATTGTTTGTACTATACACTGGCGTGACTAATTGAAATACCTACTATTAGTAGGCAGTTTATACTGGCGTGACCAATTGAAATACCTGGGCAGTTTTAAACTCTCAGTGCTACTACGACTGATTCTGTTGAACAGATGATTATCTCAGAGTGAAATGATTGGTCATCCAATTGAAAAGATAGGCCTTGCAAGCAGACAACATACCGCTACAGTTGATAAAGAGCTCTCAGCAGTAAGCCCAGACCCACACTTCATAGCCACATTTTCTCTTATTTTGGGACAAAATGGCTAGGTTTGTTTTTACATAAAAGTATACAGGGTGCGCCATAGAAACCAAAAGATTAGTCATAGATAGGGATCGGTTGGTAACCCCGGTGTCTCGGTATTGAGAGCATTTTACAGAAACCCTCAACTGAAGATAAAAGCCGTCAATCTGAAAAAGGAATAAGTGTACGTACACATGTATGCAGCTCATGACATCTGACGGCTGATTTGCGACGGCAAATTTTTCCCCAACCTTCTCAATATTTTGTAAACATACATCTAAATTCACTTGTCATCCAATTTTTTCCCTCCCAGACCGAAAAAATCGCCATCGCAAATCAGGCGTCAGATGTTGCAAATCGGAGTCGGATACCTGTAAACAACCAAACATAAATGAGAAGAAGGGAAAAATTTGCCGTTGCAAATCGGCGGTCGGATGTCATGAGCCGCATACATGTGTACGTACACTAAGCTTTTTTAGGCGGGTTGCATGTAACCACCAGCCTATTAGATTGATGTGTCCAACATCCGTCTGTCCATCCACATTTTGTTTCCGGACTCTAACTTGAAAACGCTGTGTCCAATCGAATTCAAACTTGACAGGGACATAGATCACCATCACAGCTAGGTTCCTTTCGAAATTGGTGTAATTCTGTCCGTTTGTCTGTCCGTCAAAATTTCCGTATCCAGCTCTTACTCGAAAACGGTTTGTCCAATCGAATTCAAACTTGACAGGGAGATAGAACACCGTCACAGCAAGGTTCCTTTCGAAATTGGTGTCATTCCGTCTGTTCGTTTGTCTGTTTTTTGTCCATTTGTGTGTCCATCAACATTTCTGTTTCCGGACTCTAACTTGAAAACGCTGTGTCCAATCGAATTCAAACTTGACAGGGAGATAGATCACCATCATAGCTAGGTTCCTTTCTAAATTGGTGTAATTCTGTCTGTTCGTTTGTCTGTTTTTTTGTTCATTTGTCTGTCCGTCAACATTTCTGTTTCTGGACTCTAACTCAAAAATGCTGTGTCCAATCACATTCAAACTTGAAAGGGAGATAGGTCACCATCATAGCTAGGTTCCTTTCGAAATTGGTGTAATTCTGTCCGTTTGTTTGTCCGTCAACATTTCCGTTTCCGGACTCTAACTTAAAAACGCTTTGTCCAATCGAATTCAAACTTGACAGGAGATATATCACCATCATAGCTAAGTTGCTTTCGAAATTGGTGTAATTCTGTCCTTTTGTTTTTCCCCTTTATAGCATAGATACAATTATGTAACCTAGATTACAAGTTTTACATTTCTTAGCACGTCTAACACATTCACCTTAACTGGGTGACCTAACATTTCTTTCCTTTTTTTCTAAATGTAATTACAGCAGTCGCTAACCTTATTGCTGCCTGCGCAACCCGCCTTTTGGGGAATCTTTGACCCTCTTGTTCCATATTGTTGTGCATTGCAGACTTTAATAACTATTTTGTCGGACAGAACTGCCATGTTTTTGTAAATAAGTTATGACACTGTAACCTCCATCTCACTTGTCAACACGTGTAATTTAAGGGAAATTTAAAATATTGGAAACAAACCACATATCTGAAGTTATTGCTAAGTTTTATCCCATACATTTGAGCATTTAGGGACTTTTATTGCAATTTCTTTGACAAGAAATGTCCATGTTTTGGTTTAAAGAGTTTCACTTCCTTTGATTGGGAGTGTATTAAAATGCGAAATCCTAACATCGGAACGGTTTTGCATTGATGACCTCCCAATCTACACATTTTTGATACGGACACTGAAATCCATAGCCAGACCATGTTCAAGGACGACTGAGTTAGGGGTGGTCCCTTCCCCCAGCTTAAAATTATGACCCAGATCTAATGTACTATTTTCATCTTTTATGCAAAGACAGGCAGCCCCAATTTACAATGCCAATACAAGGATAAATATAACCTGTATATAATGGTGAGAGGAAGACCTGTAAACATTGCCTTGGTTGATTGAAAATCTCAAAGTTATGTTTTTATAGAAATACATCCTTAAAATTTACAATGATTCCTACTGTTTTTTACGTTCAGGTCAAACAAGGTAGCAATGGTGTGAAGCTGGAAGTATTCCTCCTGAGTTCTGACAAATTTATGAGTGGCAGTGTATTTTGGAAGAATGGTAAGATATTACAAAAAATTAACAATGTTAAAGTTTAACAATGTAGCAGCAAGCGTTGTAAGTCATGGGATGTCTTAAATTGGCAAAAACAGGATCTATACTATAAATTTAGGGTTCACCCATTTGGGATTACTAGTACAAGAATTGTATTTTAGCAGTGTGAAAGATGATTTGTCTTGTGAAGTTTACCTTAAATGTTTACCTTAAATGTTTTGTCTGAATTAATATTTAGTAAAAAAACAAGTGCAAAATCTCAATCTGTAATTGCATTTTTTGCACACCAAGATCCATTGCATTACACACTGTCTTTTCAATATTCCGTAAAATTACGGAAAACTGAGATGGCTAATCATATCAAATATATATTAAATATCAATACATTGAAATTCCCTGTCAATGCAACTTAAACGAAGAACATCAAAAATTCAATACTTTAATTGCATCTCTAATTTTTGCGGTGATTTGAATAACTTTTCTCTTGAAGGTGAAATTTCTTTTCCCGAAGAAATCCCATGGAAAGGTGTAGTGGTGGTACACAATAACTGGATAGTTAGCATGGTTGCTAAAGAGTATAGGTACGTAGCAACAAGCTCTAATCTCACAAAATAATTAGGCAGTAACTTTGTATTGGTAATAATAGTAATCCGAGTTTTGTTGAGTGTGTAAGCATAACTATAAATGGAATTTTCAGCATGGGTTATTGATAGCAGGTAAGTCGTTTAAAGACAGGATTGTCATGCTTTGTTTTGATAAACTTCCCTTCCTGTTAGAGGTTGGGGATATACTAGCACAAAACTTTTTTTCGGAATCAAGGATTCTGACTCTTTAGTGGACAATATTATGCTCCAGATAACATAACACAACATATTTATATAGCGCAATTCTACTTAAGAGAAAAACAATCATTGCGCTTTTTCTCCACAATATGCTGTTTTAAAATAATGAGTTTTTAGTTTCTTTTTGAAGATGTCCAATGGAAGTTCAATGTTCCTGATATCATCTGGCAGTTCATTCCAATACTTTGGTGCTACAACACTGAAGGCACGGTCGCCCATAGAGACAAGTTTTGATCTTTTTTCTTGTAGCATGTATGATTTTCTTGCCAATCTTGTGGTGCGTTGATGTTGCTGGTAGTTAAGCATTGATGTCAAATATGATGGTGCCTGTCGATTCAAACTCTTATATACTAGTAGATTTATTTTAAATTTGATCCGAAACCTAACAGGCAACCAGTGGAGCTGATGCAGGTGAACCGATATAGAATCATGTTTCTTGACATTCAAAACTATCCTGGCAGCCCAATTTTGTACTTTCTGCAACTTCTGGATAAGATATTGTGGGAGTTCAGCTAGGAGAGAGTTGCAATAGTCCAATCTGGAAGATATGAGTGACTGTACTATTGTGTGTGCAGCAGACTTAGTCAGGTAAGGTCTTATTTGAATGATGGACCTAAGGTGACCATAACAGGATCTGCATATGGCATTTACTTGTTGCCTGAGTGATAGGTCTTGGTCAATGATTACACCAAGGTTTCTGACACTTGTGCTTGGCTTTATGTCAATACCAACCACATTTAATGAATCAATAATGACTTTGGAGCGCTGTTTTCCAGTGCCAGCAATTAAGAACTCTGTCTTTTCATCATTTAGCTTGAGCCGGTTATTAGACATCCAGTTGCTTATTTCAGATGTACACAATTGGAGTTGTTCTGCAGTTTGTTTTTGGTTTTCAAAATTGCTTGGGTCGATTGATTTGTAAAGCTGTGTGTCATCAGCATACATGTGGAAAAGTATGTGAAACGTTCTGATGATGACACCAAGAGGTAATGTATATTTGCAGTAGAGATCAGGCCCAAGACCTGATCCCTGAGGCACACAGCATTCTAGAACCTTTTTGTGAGATTCACAGTCATCAACAACTACTGATTGAGTTCTTCCTGTTAAATACGTTCTAAACCAGTCTAAAGCTTTGTCTTCAATTCGGAACATTTTCTCAAGTCGGTGCAGCAACATACAGTGATCAACAGTGTCAAATGCAGCTGATAAATCTAGAAAACCCATAAGTATTACTTTTTGATTATCTGCTTCGGAGAGAGAAGATACAATACAGATATCAATTGATATTTACAGATATCAATTGATATTTACAGATATCAATTGATATTGAAACATTTTTACATTCAATATTGATGTCTACACAGCCAAACAATGTACCTACTAGTTGTTGAGCATAGGAGCAGGTTAACATTTTCTGTGGCTCAAACTTAACTAAAACTATATGAAAAAATACTTAGAAGGCAAATTTCTCACAACAATATTGAAAAAAGTGAAAGTCACAGTTTACTCTTTTGTTTTATTAGAAATAAATGCTTTTGGTGAAAATGGCACTAAAAATGATTTAATATTGATATTCATACAAAATGATATGCTTTACATCAATTTTATTATATTTTTTCTCATAACTCCATGACCTTTGCAAGTGTATAAACCATTTTTATGTTGGCTAACTTGTCAGTCAGCTGACATTATGGCTTCACTCTGTGGTGTGGGAGTCCATGTCTACGTGAACAACTCCTAACTACAAGGCCCAGAGAAATGCTGTTTCTTTTAAAAGATACCTTATCTATTGAGGATGAAGACTTGTTCAAAGGATGCAGATCCGTTAATTCGTTTGATCCCCAGAGCCATCTCAAGTGGGTACCCCCCACCCAAAGTGTGAAAAGTTCAACACTTTATCACAATTTTCTCATTGACTATTGCAGGGATTTCTCTTTTATCTTGCATATATGTACTAGGCCACAAGTAGATTCCCTTGTGAGAGTATCAGGCCTTGATCTTTCTTAATCATTTTTTTTATGAATTTTTGAAATAATTTTTAATGCATTAAAAAGTGTTCTGGTTGAATGCAAACTTTAGAACCAGTTACAAAAAACTGGGTGTTTCATTTAGTAAATGCCACAACAAAGGTTTTTAAGTGCATACACGAGCAATAACTCACGTGTAAACATGAACTGTGATATCACTGATGTGCCAGTATCTGAACATTGTCCAAAAATTGGAACATTGTAAAATGCAGTATCTGACAGCTACTGATTCATAATTTACCAAAAAAAAGTCGTGTTGAGGTACTTTGATTTGTAAAAATTATCTGTATTGTAACAAATATTGCTTTGAAAGCTATCAATTTCATGAAGTATCTGAAAATTGTTTTTTATATACATATTAATGTTCTATATAATTATGAATTGGTTATAATTTCAACAAAATTTTGAAATAGTTTAGTGAGTTATTTGCAGTGATATTGAAAACTGACATTATTAGTTTTGATATTGAAATCCAGTGGGCTATTTTAATTGTATCTCCGGCGCGAAACGGGGATACTATGGATTCATCGTCGTCTGCGTCCACAGAGATTTCTTGTTAGCGACCTACAGTCCACATTTCTTTCCAGATTTCTTTTAAATTTGGCAGGTGGCTTGATATGGTGGAGGACTTGCCACCCTATCTTTTTGGTAGGCTTTATGTCTAAATTAGGCCTGTGGTAGACAAAAATGTCTAAAATGTGGAATATTGCTTGTTAATTACTTACCTACTCAAAATGAGTAAATGCGAATTATCTCTAAAAGTATTGCAGATAGCCAATTTTTCTCAAATAACTCATTCACCTACTTTTGGGAGAGCTTTCACATGGTGAAGTTTCAGAACCATAGCTAATTACTCACCTACTCAAAATGAGTAAATGCGAATTATCTCTAAAAGTATTGCAGATAGCCAATTTTTCTCAAATAACTCATTCACCTACTTTTGGGAGAGCTTTTACTTGGTGAAGTTTCAGACCCCTAGCTAATTATTGACCTACTCAAAATGAGTAAATGCGAATTATCTCTAAAAGTATTGCGGATAGCCAATTTTTCTCAAATAACTCATTTATCTACTTTTGGGAGAGCTTTCACATGGTAAAGTTCCAGACCCGTAGGTAATTACTCACCTACTCAAAATGAGTAAATGCCTATTATCTCTAAAAGTATTGCAGATAGCCAGTATTTGTCAAATAACTCATTCACCTACATTTTGGAGAGCTTTCACATGCTAAAGTTTTGTTATGAATTTTTTATATAATTTTAATGCATTAAAATTAATGAAATCATGCACTAAATCAATTATAACTTGAAAAGTATTGCATTTAGAGCACTTTGTTAAAATAACACTAACTTGCATCATGAGTAAAATCACTTGTAACTTGAAAACTATTGCATTTAGAGAATTTTGTGCAAATATGTTATTCACCTACTTTTGGGTCAGCTATAACATAGTAAAATTTCAGACCTCTAGCTCGTGGCATAGCTGAGTAATAGGTACTTTTGCCTTTGCCGGTGGATACATCTTGCATCTGGCCACAGATGCATCCTTAGTCTAGTTAATCTTGGAAAATTGTCATAACCTAGTCTGGTGTTCTGTATTTTATCAGATTCAAAGAAATGGGCATGTGGGTTTATGAGAAAGACGGCTATTTCTCGGACGTTAACCACAAGTACCTTGTCTACGACAACCCACTTGTCTTGGGAACCGGTGGTGAAACTGCCCGTTATGAGATGCTTGCCTTGCGAAGTGCCTTTGCCATCGGGCAGATTCTTAAGAGGACCGTCATTCTGCCTAAATTCCACTGCTTTCACAAGGGGAAGGTCAAAGAGTGCAACATCCTTTGCCTTGCAATGTTGCGTAAATTACATGCCCAGTTCCCGGATTACCGAGAACATTACTTCCTGCAGCACCCGAAAGTCCCGAATGCCATCAAACAATCCCAAACAGAACCTTATCTTATCAGCAGCAAATCAAAAGTGGGCTACATGGTAAGGGCAGAAGAAAATAAGAAGAAACCCACCGATAAGGCTAAAGTGTTCACGCCGGCAAGTTCAGAGGGAGCCACAAGTTCAGAAATTCTAAGCTGGTTTGGAAACGAGGCATCAGCAGTCTTGCATTTCCATTCCCTCTACGGCGCTTTCAACAAATTTGACGAAGACGTGGAGAATAAATTATTTGAAGAGAAGGTTCAGAAGGGATTTGTATCGGCGGGTCACGTGCAGAGAGATGCTCCGCAAGCACCCATGAACTTAGCCAGCGGTAAGAATCCTATCGTGGGGGATGATCTGAGGTAGTATTCATTGAAGTCCAGGTCTCATTTATTCATTTTAGCTTTTGAAGACTTTGGTTAGGACTCCTGTTTCCGAATGTAGTGCAAAGTGAAAAATCCTATGTCTAAAAGGTGATGAGAGAACCCAACCACTGTAACTGTACTGGATGTTTGCTTTGGGAATAACCCCCAAATTTTCCAGATCAATTAATAACCTATTTCAATGACCAGTGATTGGATCAGAATTAGTTATTCCCCTTATTTTGCTGTTTTTTGTTGGTGATTGAATCAATTTAAATTAAACAGAAATGAAAGTATTAGTCTGTTAAAAACACAAATATGAAATTACAGTTTACAACAATATTGATATTAGTGGGTAAATTGTTTATCGATATTGCCGATATTTATTGTTTTAGAACTGGACTCCCGATATCGAGATCTAAACACGTATTTCAATATCGCCATTTTAAGTAAAGCTGCAAACTTACTGTTAATATAAAGCCCAAATCTGAAGAAATTGTACACTTTTATCTCACATTTTTGAAGTTTTCAATGCGTTTTTGATGAAAACTGCAATGTTTTGTTTTGATAAATTTCGCTTCCTGTAAGCGGTTCGGGATACACTAAAATAAAACGTTTTAATTTTCCCGAATTTGGACTATTTGGTAGATATTTTCAACCCCCGATATCGCCCGATATTGAAGTATTTTTAAATTCAATATCGATAACCACAAAGCCAAACGATTTACCCCCTAATTGATATGCAGTATTTGATTACTTTTGATGACTGTATTTATCTCTGCCTCTATGACTGACCTGATAACAAGTTAGTCATTTAATCATGTGACATCCATCACTGTCATCATTGTTTTGATTACTGCTCAGAATATAATAAGAAAATAACCCTCTGGGTGAGTATGTTTTACTTTTATCACTTAATAAGTAGTGAATAATAGTTGTAAAAATAACCTGTCGGACATAAAGTTTTAAAAAATTTCATCATCCAAAAAGACAGCAAGTTTTAAAAAATTTCATCATCCAAAAAGACAGAAAAAAAAAGAAATATTTTTGGTTTTAAAAACAACACTCGGGTAATTTTCCTTTTAATGCTTAACCTTTTGGCTGCTACCATCATTCAATCTTGTTACCATAACACCTACCGTAAATTTCCAAAATAACGCTCAGGTTCAAATAAACGCCTGGTTCAAATTAACGCCTGGTACCAAGCACGTTGTTTACAATTCATAACACTGTTTTTGTATTTCAAAAGAATGCCTGTTTCAATTTAACGCCTGGTCTGATGCAATTTCAAAATAATTAACGCCCAGGCCCTATTTTGGAAAAATATAGTATGTCTGTTTTAATGGCTGATTGAGACTGGGCTAAAAATGAAGTTAAATGCAATGTAATGAAAATATTCATAGTTATGGTCTTCATATTAAACGATATACCTGTGCTATTTCTCCATTATTACATCCTGCAAAGCTGCCAAATTAATTAGTAAGTACAAAACCATAGTGATGTCAGGCAAAATACATAAAGTTTATATCCGTCAGGTATTGTCTCATTTTGTGATGCTTTGTTTTCAAGCCTCAGCACCTATACTTGTGTCGATTGTCTTATTTCATTGATGTTTTTATAATCTTTAGTCTTTGTAAATATTTTATTCTGTAGTTTTTGTAATAGTTTTTTCTGTAGTTCACACAATGTAAATGACATGTGCATGTCAGATTAATTTATGTATACAGCATAATAGAAATTTTAGCTGGAAGAAAATTTCAAGAAATTCACTAGAATTAAATTTCACTACACAAGTTCATTAGCTTAAATAGCTAAAATCACCAGGAATCACACTGCTTGTCATGGTTGATTATTCCTCCAGTTTTTCCAGCCAAAATCGAACCATATTTGACTACTTTACTCCATAGTTAGACGTTATGACAAGAAACACTTTCCGGGACATATCAATCCGGTAACAATAACGGTGTCCTCTTCATTTCCAACATTTATGATCTACCAAAAGCACTCGCTTCTTGTAAATATGATGGTACATATAAACATACTGAAAATTCATGGTAAATTTTTCTATTATTAAAGAAAACTACCTAAAATATTCTAAAAATTCCCTGATATTGAGAAACCTAAGGAAAGGTCAGATTTAATCTGAATAATCGATTGCTAGATATTGTCAGTGACTGACCGTGATTGTACCGTGAATCCGACAATCGAGGTCACGTCTGATTGTCCACCGACTAATGAAAATATCAACCTACAAAGTATTCTAACTTGAAATTTATTGTCATGTTTTTGTGCCAAAATAATTAGTTGTTGATCAGCACATTGGATACTGTTTGTTGACAACCAGTTAAATTGAAAATACATTTTCATAAAAAGACATCTGATTCTTACATCTTATTCTTATTCTTGCTATTTCTTCTCAGGAAACCCTTCTTTTTTTCTTTGATGATTCTTAGAATAAGAGTTTTCTATTGGAATAACTGTGTTAATGTAGGTCCTATGTCGCTATATGGGCTCTATGTCAGAAATGTATTGCTTTATGTGTTTACTGTTTACAGTGTGTGCCAAATCTCAGTGTTTGTGAGGTTATATCTCACAGTAAGGAATGCAGAATATTCCACAGTATGTAAAATGTGGCTGGTGAGGACACCCCAATAAATTAAGACAAAAAAAAAAAAAAAATTTTGTGTTAATTTTGTATCAAAGGAGATCAGACACCTCAGTCCACTGAGAGTGGTGAAGTCAATTACCAACAAATGAATACTTCAACCTGATTGGCTTTATCTGTCAATACGTCTTAATTGTATCCCCGGCGTGAAGCGGGGATACTATGGATTCATCATCGTCGTCGTCCGCGTCCGCAGAGATTTCTTGTTAGCGACCTACAGTCCACATTTCTTTCCAGATTTCTCTCAAATTTGGCAGGTGGCTTGATATGGTAGAGGACTCGCCACCCTATCTTTTTGGTAGGGTTTATGTCTAAATTAGGCCTGTGGTAGACAAAAATGTCTAAAATGTGGAATATTGCTTGTTAGCGACCTACAGTCCATATTTCTTTCCAGATTTCTTTCATATTTGGCAGGTGGCTTGGTATGGCAGAGCATTCGCCTCCCTATCTTTTTGGTAGGGTTTATGCCTAAATTAGGCCTGTGGTAGACAAATATGTCTAAAACACAAATTTGCTTGTATCTTCTTAACCGTGCGAGATAGAGCGATTTCGTCGAAATTTTCGACCCACAGGGTGTCTGAGAAATGTAATCTTGCCAATCTTCAAAAATGTTTCCCCTCCCCAAAAATGGCGGCCATTTTGAATTTTCGAATTTTTGCCAAAAATGGCAAAACACAAATTTGCTTCTATCTCCTTAACCATGCGAGGTAGAGCGATTTCGTCAAAATTTTCGACCCACAGGAATATGAGGGCTGTACTCTTGGCAATTTTCAAACAATTTTCCCCTCCCCAAAAATGGCAGCCATTTTGAATTTTCGAATTTTTGCCAAAAATGGCAAAACACAAATTTGCTTCTATCTCCTTAACCATGCGAGGTAGAGCGATTTCGTCAAAATTTTCGACCCACAGGAATATGAGGGCTGTACTCTTGGCAATTTTCAAACAATTTTCCCCTCCCCAAAAATGGCAGCCATTTTGAATTTTCGAATTTTTGCCAAAAATGGCAAAACACAAATTTGCTTCTATCTCCTTAACCGTGCGAGATAGAGCGATTTCTTCGAAATTTTCGACTCACAGGGTGTCTGAGGAATGTACTCTTGTCAATTTTCAAAAAATTTTCCCTTCCCCAAAAGTGGCAGCCATTTTAAATTTTTGCCAAAAATGGCAAAACACAAATTTGCTTCTATCTCCTTAACCGTGCGAGATAGAGCGATTTCTTCGAAATTTTCGACCCACAGGGTGTCTGAGGAATGTACTCTTGCCAAGTTTCAAAAATGTTTCCCCTCCCCAAAAATGGCGGCCATTTTGAAATTTTGCCAAAAATGGCAAAACACAAATTTGCTTGTATCTCCTTAACCGTGCGAGATAGAGCGATTTTGTCGAAATTTTCGACCCACAGGTATATGAGGGCTGTACTCTTGGCAATTTTCAAACAATTTTCCCCTCCCCAAAAATGGTGGCCATTTTGAATTTTAGAATTTTTGCCAAAAATGGCAAAACACAAATTTGCTTCTATCTCCTTAACCGTGCGAGATACAGCAATTTCGTCGAAATTTTCTACCTGCAGGGTATCTAGAAATGTACTCTTTGCAAATTTCAAAAAATTTTCCCCTCCCCAAAAATGCCGCCATTTTGAATTTTCGAATTTTTTTTATTGTATCCCCGGCGTGAAGTGGGGATACTATGGATTCATCATTGTCGTCGTCCGCGTCCGCAGAGATTTCTTGTTAGCGACCTACAGTCCACATTTCTTTCCAGATTTCTTTCATATTTGGCAGGTGGCTTGATATGGTAGAGGACTCGCCACCCTATCTTTTTGGTAGGGTTTATGTCTAAATTAGGCCTGTGGTAGACAAAAATGTCTAAAAGTTGGAATATTGCTTGTTAGCGACCTACAGTCCACATTTCTTTCCAGATTTCTTTCATATTTGGCAGGTGGCTTGATATGGTAGAGGACTCGCCACCCTATCTTTTTGGTAGGGTTTTTGTCTAAATTAGGCCTGTGGTAGACAAAAATGTCTAAAATCACCTACTCAAAATGAGTAAATGCGAATTATCTCTTAAAAGTATTGCAGATAGCCAATTTTTCTCAAATAACTCATTCACCTACTTTTGGGAGAGCTTTCACGTGGTGAATTTTCAGACCCATAGCTAATTACTCACCTACTCAAAATGAGTAAATGTGAATTATCTCTAAAAGTATTGCAGATAGCCAATTTTTATCAAATAACTCATTCACCTACTTTTGGAAGAGCTTTCTCTTGGTGAAGTTTCAGACCCGTAGCTAATTATTCACCTACTCAAAATGAGTAAATGCTAATTATCTCTAAAAGTATTGCAGATAGCCAATTTTTCTCAAATAATTCATTCATTTACTTTTGGAAGAGCTTTCACGTGGTGAAGTTCCAGACCCGTAGGTAATTACTCACCTACTCAAAATGAGTAAATGCGAATTATCTCTTAAAAGTATTGCAGATAGCCAATTTTTCTCAAATAACTCATTCACCTACTTTTGGAAGAGCTTTCACATGGTGAAGTTTCAGACCCATAGCTAATTACTCACCTACTCAAAATGAGTAAATGCGAATTATCTCTAAAAGTATTGCAGATAGCCAATTTTTCTCAAATAACTCATTCACCTACTTTTGGAAGAGCTTTCTCTTGGTGAAGTTTCAGACCCGTAGCTAATTATTCACCTACTCAAAATGAGTAAATGCTAACTATCTCTAAAAATATTGCAGATAGCCAATTTTTCTCAAATAGTTCATTCATTTACTTTTGGAAGAGCTTTCACATGGTGAAGTTCCAGACCCGTAGGTAATTACTCACCTACTCAAAATGAGTAAATGCGAATTATCTCTTAAAAGTATTGCAGATAGCCAATTTTTCTCAAATAACTCATTCACCTACTTTTGGAAGAGCTTTCACATGGTGAAGTTTCAGACCCATAGCTAATTACTCACCTACTCAAAATGAGTAAATGTGAATTATCTCTAAAAGTATTGCAGATAGCCAATTTTTCTCAAATAACTCATTCACCTACTTTTGGGAGAGCTTTCACTTGGTGAAGTTTCAGACCCGTAGCTAATTATTCACCTTCTCAAAATTAGTAAATGCTAATTATCTCTAAAAGTATTGCAGATAGCCAATTTTTCTCAAATAACTCATTCATGTACTTTTGGAAGAGCTTTCACATGGTGAAGTTCCAGACCCGTAGGTAATTACTCACCTACTCAAAATGAGTACATGCGAATTATCTCTAAAAGTATTGCAGATAGCCAATTTTTCTCAGATAACTCATTCACCTGTGTTTGGGAGAGCTTTCACTTGGTGAACTTTCAGACCCGTAGCTAATTACTCACCTACTCAAAATGAGTAAATGTACATTATCTGTAAAAGTATTGCAGATAGCCAAATCTTCTCAAATAACTCATTCACCTACTTTTGGGAGAGCTTTCACATGCTAAAGTATTTTATGAATTTTTAAAATAATTTTTAATGCATTAAAATTAATGAAATCATGCACTAAATCAATTATAACTTGAAAAGTATTGCATTTAGAGCACTTTGTTAAAATATGATATTCAGCTATTTTTTCATAGCTACAACATGGTCAGTAACTTGGGTGTCTATCTGAATAGCTAAGTGAGTAATAGCTACTTTTGGATTTTTCACTAACTTCCATCATGAGTAAAATCACTTGTAACTTGAAAACTATTACATTTAGAGAATTTTGTGCAAATATGTTATTCATCTACTTTTCGGTCAGCTATAACATAATAAAATTTCAGACCTGTAGCTCATGGCATAGCTGAGTAATAGCTACTTTTAGGTTATCACTGTTGAGTAAATCACTTATAACTTGAAAACTGTTGCATTTAGATTATTTTGTTTCAATATGTTATTCACCTATTTTGAGGCAGCTATAACATAGTAAAATTCCAGACCTGTGGCTCATTGCATAGCTGAGTAATAGCTACTTTTGAGGTTCTTACTCAACACTAAATCATTTATAACTTGAAAAGTATTGCATTTAGAGCATTTAGTTAAAATATGTTATTCAGCTTTTCAGTAACTTCCAACATGAGTAAAATAACTTGTAACTTGAAAACTATTGCATTTAGAGAATTTCGTATAAATATGTTATTCAGCTACTTTTGGGTCAGCTATAACATAGTAAAATTTCAGACCTCTACCTCGTGGCATAGCTGAGCATAGCTACTTTTGCCTTTGCCGGTGGATACATTCTGCATCTGGCCACAGATGCGTCCTTAGTCTAGTTAATTCAGTACAATTATAACTAAAACACCAATGTTTATAAAGGCAACTACTACTTGATATTATGTACCAGTTCCTTGGCCCCAAGTTAAATAAAATATACAACTCATGACAACAATTACCAATGTTACAGTACTTCAACAACCTAGAAGGTTGTAAAATATAAAAGAACCATTCAGGAGCAAGAAACCAATATTACTTACCCTCTCTAAAGTTACTAGGATGAATTATCATTTAATCTGTGAACTTGTCATGGATTGACTATCACATTCACACACTGCACAAATAAACATACCGTATTTATTTGTATAAACACCCTGGAGGCTACTATTACAGATAAAAAAAAATTAACTCTCAAGTCCAGTGGCAATGGGCAATAATGGACACATACAACCTTGATCTCGCTTACCAGCATGTAAAATGGCGAGAGAGCTTAAAATATTGGAAACAAACCGTAAATTTGAAGAAATTATAACTATATTTTCTATTTTTACAGATTTTAATTAATCAGTGATCAAAACTGCCATGTTTTGTTGTGATTTTCTTTATTTCTCATAAGGGGTATTCGATTTGGGGAGTACTAAAACACATCCTTTTTGGGAAAAACAGAATCGCAAAGGTGTTGGCTGTTGAGAGGGATGTAATATCCCAAAATATGAACTTTACAAAGGTAGACAGGAAGGGGTGGGGGGCGGAGTGATTAATAGGGAGGGGTGTTTGTAATGGGGGTAATCCATTAATAGAGACCTTGAGCAAGACTACTTGTACGCCAACCTGTATCTGTAAACTACAAGTACATGTACAAGTTGAGGTTTATTAGAAACATCTTGAGCAGATTTCATCACAGTGGTAATGTTTTTGTAATTTGATAGTGATGTCATATCATTCAGTGCATCATAGATGACCTTAAAATATGTATAAATTTATACCTTGTAAGTAACACATATTTCTACAGATTTAAACAAAAATGCTTATAATTTCATTCCAATAAAACTGGATGTACAAGAAGCACACTTGGACCAGGCTATGTTGCACGGAACTGTACATACAGAGGTAAGAGACTAGCCATACAGTGGTACATGTATATCCCTTGGCAAATTACAGTAAAAGGAGAAAATGTAGTATGAATCAGATCATTTCAGTTTTGGATTTTTCACATATTTTTTACAAACAGAAATATAAGTGTTAATAAAAACAGCTGTGAAAATTATTCAGTTCAACTTTCAATAAAAGGAAGGTGTTATTTAACATATGTGTGCATTGTATTCAAAGCAGAATTAACAAGCTTTTAACAAATGTGCTTAGAACATTTTAACAGGACAAAATTTCTTTATGTGGCCATATTACAGCAGTACAATTTTTTTTCTATCTTCCAAGGGCATATGTTTCACATTAGAAAGCAATATATTACACGTTAATGCTTACGGGTACAGTACTGGCTACAAGTTGTTTACGTCTAGACATGACGTGTACTGCTAGAAACATTACAAATAATGATGACGTAAAAATAAAAAAATTACTGTCACATGGCCGATTTACACGTACACGTAGCCATTCTCAAGGTCTCTATTAACTTGAGGTGAATGCAAAGTATTTCCTCTTTACTTCTGTTAGGATTACAAGTCTGATACATTTAAGACAATCTGGACAGCACTCTGTATCAAAATCATAACAGTACTAAGATTGAAATAATATTTAAAATAAACATAAAATTGTTGAACTGGCCATAAGTGCATGTACTAATAGAGAAACACCCAAGGTACAAGATGAAAGAGGAGGAAAGGGGTGGGGGGAAAACAATTGTCAACAACCCCAATGTCAAATAAGGTTATCAGATTTGTAAAGAAAATTAGAGTTTATATAAACTTTTAGCAGACATAAAGCCCCCCAAAGTGCAACAAATTCTAAAAAATATGTGAACAAGTTACAGGAAAGGACAGTAACAGGCCACCACTGACCCCAATTTACCCCAAGTACCTTGACCGCAGTAAAACCTATAGTATATGCACTCAGAAGTATTGTGTCCCATTAATGCCACCTCTTAGACTGATATACTGAGCTACCCTGTACATGCCACTACCAAATGTAGCTACAAAAATCATAAATTCTTCATAAGTCTAGGAATAAGAAGGGGGCTTCCTTACTGGCAAAGTTCAGATACTGTGGGGAATTTTCACAATTTCTTACTCTGTAAGCTTTACCACATATTTGTATGTATTTTTTGTGTGCATCAATCACCTCATTGATCTGACTTTGTCAAATTGATTAAGCTCTGTAAAAATTGTAGAGTAGATTACGTTCATGTTTATATAACAGGGTTTAGGATATTCTACTCAATATTGATTACTAGATTATTTTTTTAACTTCTTAAAATTTTTTTAAAAAATTATTGTTTCAATTTTTTACCCCACAGCCCTTAAGGGCTGTCGGGGTACTGTTTTCACCCATGGTGTCTGGATGGGCGGTCAGGCGGGTGGGTGGGTGGGCGGCGGGAAAAGTTTGTCCGGGCTGTATCTCAGAAACCGTAAGGTGTAGGAAGATGATACTTGGTAGGGACATTGGTTAGGTGGTGTAGGTGTGCAACGTCATGGTCTGACCTTGATTTGACCTTGCCGTAGTGACCTTGAGTTTGAAAATCTTGTCCGGGCTATATCTCGGAAACCGTAAGGTGTAGGAAGTTGATACCTGGTAGGGACATTGGTTAGGGGGTGTAGGTGTGCAACGTTATGGTCTGACCTTGATTTGACCTTGCCGTAGTGATCTTGACCTATAAAATCTTGTCCGGGCTATATCTCAGAAACTGTAAGATGTAGGAAGTTGATACTTGGTAGGGATATTGGTTAGGGGGTGTAGGTGTGCAATGTCATGGTGTGACCTTGATTTGACCTTGCCGTAGTGACCTTCACCTCTAAAATCTTGTCCGGGCAATATCTCAAAAACTGTAAGGTGTAGGAAGTTGATACATTGGATAAGTGTAGGGCTGCAACGATTCTTCGGTTACTCGGAAACAAAACGATTCAGTTCAATACTTGAGGCAAGAAAAGTGAACCGGGTTTTCAAAAACAACATAGATGTAAAATCTACTACAAAATTCAAGTTTTTCTTTAAATATATGAATATATGTATATATTTTACTAATATAAGGCGTTTCCATTTCAGTATTTTATATTTTAAGTATTTGCAAACTTTAGTTCTTTGTATAACAACGTTTCATAAGGTGGAATTTTATTATAACGTATTTCGAAGATGCCTCAAATCTCGTAATATAAATATGGTTAAATTTTCTTATATTTTGCATTATAAATGCATATTTTCGCCCAAATTCACTAAATTATCAACATTCGTTCCTGTTGTGTGGTTTGTAACCATTTTATAAGGCGTGGTATGTCAAAAAATGAAGCAGTTTATTTCGTGGGTGATAATCAAGCGATTAACCGAGTCGATTCTTATAAAACGAGGAATCGAGGCACATTTTCGGGCTCGCTTGCAGCCCTAGTTAGGTGGTGTAGGTGTGCAACGTCATGGTCTGACCTTGATTTGACCTTTGACCTTGCTGTAGTGACCTTGAGTTTGAAAGTCTTTTCCGGACTATATCTCGGAAACCGTAAGGTGTAGGACGTTGATACTTGGTAGGGACATTGGTTAGGGGATGTAGGTGTGCAACATCATGGTCTGACCAGGATTTGACCTTTGACCTTGTCATAGTGACCTTGACCTATAAAATCTTGTTGCATGTTTGGGTCTGTCTTTTGATGCAGATTAAGCACTGTTAAAGTCATATTATAATTCATTTAGAATTTTACTTTTACCACTTCCCATTGTAACAGATGGAATTTCATCAAGTGAGCCACAGATATTTTGCTCCCAACACCACACATAAGCATTCATTGAATGTATTACCACTTCTGTATGCATGGTAATATTCAAAACATCTAAGCCATAATTCGGCCATGCCAGATGTAGATAAAGAGTACATGCATTATCTTTCTCTTAGACATTATTTTCTCTATTTAAACATTATTTGGACCTTTATATAACTGACAGTGTTCTGAAAGTATCCTGAACTTTGTACTGATACAGTCCTTCTATATCTCATGGTGTTAAAAATATTTCCCTAGGCTGTGGGGTATGGGCGTCTCTGATGCTATTTTTCATGAACATTTCGCTGTACAAGTTTCTTTTTTCTAGCTATATTAGGGTACTTCGACTGTTACCTGACCTGTGTACTGTAAGAGAAATCAATACACAGGTTCTATTAATGTTAATGGTACAGGAATCATTTTTGCCATGTATATTCAGTGGGTAACAAATATTTTCAAATGCCTTAACTTGACCTTTAACCTTCCTTGAGATCACATATCTATATTATTCTATATTTCTCAGACACTCTTCAAGATATATAAAATTCCAAAACTTACATCAGTTTGTTAACGCAACTTTTTAGTTTCCTGACTTTTTCCAAGTTTTATTATTTCCAGTTTTGGTCATTTGACCCTGATGCTGGCATATTGCATTGTCTCTTGGCATCTGCATAAATCAATTTCTCTTTTTCAGCAATGAAGTATATTTTTGAAAAGGTTAGCAGTAGAGAGATTTTGAGTTAATTTTTTTATGTCAGCTGACTTGTCAGTCAGCTGACATTATGTCATCACTCTGCGGCGTGGGCGTACGCGTCCACGTGAACAACTTCTTCTCCAAAACTACAAGGCCTAGAGACATGCTGTTTTTTTTAAAAGATACCTTATCTATCGAGGATGAAAAATTGTTCAAGGCATGCAAATCTGTCTGTTTGTCTGTTTGCTAGAGACATTACAAGAGGGGTACCCCCACCAAAAGTGTGAAAATTTCCACTTTTTATCACAATTTTCTCAGTGACTATTGCAGGGATTTCTCTCATATCTTGCATATATGTACTAGGCCAGAGGTAGATTCTCTTGTGTGAGTATGAGACCTGGATCTGTCTTACTTTTTTTTTAATAAATTTTTTTAATAATTTTTAATGCATTAAAATTCATGAAATCATGCACTAAATCACTTATAACTTCAAAAGTGTTGCATTTACAGCATTTTGTGAAAATATGTTGTTCAGCTACTTTTTTCATAGCTACAATATGGTGAGTAAGTTGGGTGTCTGTCTCAATAGCTAAGTGAGTAATAGCTACTTTTGGGCTTTTCAGTAACTTCCATTATGAGTAAAATCACTTGTAACTTAAAAACTATTGCATTTAGAGAATTTCGTATAAATATGTTATTCAGCTACTTTTGGGCCAGCTATAACATAGTGAAATTTCAGACCTGTAGCTCATGGCATAGCTGAGTAATAGCTACTTTTAGGTTATCACTGTTGAGTAAATCGCTTATAACTTGAAAACTATTGCATTTAGAGAATTTCGTATAAATATGTTATTCAGCTACTTTTGGGTCAGCTATAACATAGTAAAATTTCAGACCTGTAGCTCATGGCATAGCTGAGTAATAGCTACTTTTAGGTTATCACTGTTGAGTAAATCACTTATAACTTGAAAAGTGTTGCATTTAGAGCATTTTGTTAAAATATGTTATTCAGCTACTTTTTTCATAGCTACAATATGGTGAGTAAGTTGGGTGTCTGTCTCAATAGCTAAGTGAGTAATAGCTACTTTTGGGCTTTTCAGTAACTTCCATCATGAGTAAAATCACTTGTAACTTAAAAACTAGTGCGTTTAGACAATTTCGTATAAATATGTTATTCAGCTACTTTTGGGCCAGCTATAACATAGTAAAATTTCAGACCTGTAGCTCATGGCATAGCTGAGTAATAGCTACTTTTAGGTTATCACTGTTGAGTAAATCACTTATAACTTGAAAACTATTGCAATTAGAGTATTTTGTTTCAATATGTTATTCACCTATTTTGGGGTCAGCTATAACATAGTGAAGTTTCAGACCTGTGGCTCATTTCATAGCTGAGTAATAGCTACTTTGAAGTTCTCACTGTTGAGTAAATCAGTTATAATTGGAAAACAATTGCATTTACAGAAATTTGTGCAAATATGTTATTCAGCTACTTTTGGGTCAGCTATAACATAGTGAAATTATAGACCTATTGCTCATGGCACAACTGAGCAATAGCTATTCTCAGGTACTGACTGTTGAGTAAATCAGCTATAACTTGAAAAATATTGCATTTGGAGTATTTTGTTAAAATATATTGTTCACCTACTTTTGGGTCAGCTATAACATAGTGAAATTACAGACCTATAGCTCATGGCATAGCGGAGCAATAGCTATTTTCAGGTTCTCACTATTGAGTAAATCAGTTGTAGCTTGAAAACTATTGCATTTACAGTAGTTTGCTTAAATATGTTGTTCACCTACTTTTGGGTTAGCTATAACATAGTAAAATTTCAGACATGTAGCTCATTGCATAGCTGAGTAATAGTTCCTTTGAGGTTCTCACTGTTGAGTAAATCAGTTGTAACTTGAAAACTATTACATTTAGAGTAATTTGTTAAATATGTTATTCACAGAATTTTTGGTCAGCTATAACATAGTGAAATTGCAGACCTGTATGTCATGGCATAGCTGAGCAATAGCTACTTTCAGGTTCTCACTGTTGAGTAAATCATTGTATCCACTGGATAGCCGCAGTGTGTAGAGAGAGATTTCACCATTACTGCTCTGATGAAAAAAAATATTATAGCTAGCTTTCTTAAGTTTGCAGTATATATTAATAACCATAAAATGTTGTCTGGGAATATTTTTGGCCTCATTTTGAGAAACAAGATGGCCGCCACAGGTGTTTTTTGTCAGTCATGAAAAGTGCTTATATCTCCCTTATTATTGATCCTAGAGGTTTGGGATGATAAACCAACCTGTAGGAAATCATGGGGTGGGAATCTTTTGGTGTGGTCAGATTTGACCTTCAATGACCCCTCCTTCAAGGTCAAACAAGGATAGCCAAACTTAAAAGTGCTTATAACTCGCTTATTATTGGTCCCAGAGGTTTGGGATGGTAAACAGACAGGAAATCATGGGCTGTGAATCTGTTGATATGGTCCGATTTGACCTTTGGACCCCTCCTTCAAGGTCAAATGAGGACAGCCAAGCTTAAAAGTGCTTATAACTCATTTATAATTGGTCCTAGAGGTATGGAATGGTAAACCATAGGAAATCATGGGCTGGGAATGTATTTGTGTGGTTAGATTTGACCTTGGACCCCTTCTTCAAGGTCGAACGAGGATATTGCATTTGTAGTATTTCTTTAAATATGTTTTAACCTATTTTTAACACTTAAACAATTACCTTGTTATTTTCCTTCATAATACCATTTACAGGGCACAACTTTTTTATCCTTTTCTTCTGTCAGCTTCGGAATTTCTTTCGAACTTGCTGTTCAGTTACCATTTACTGTATTTCTGTACAGCCCTTTTCCTGATAATTATTCTGTCCTCTAATCACCTTCACAAATCAAAAACACTCAGTCAGCTGACACAGTGCCCGTTCACGGGCACTCTCCTCTTGTTTTTTTGCTCAATCGAGTGTTCAACAGTTCCGCTGCCCAATATTTTTGGAATTTGTTAACATTGGTGACCATCATCGATTTATTAAGCGTCCCGCAAGGGACGCTTGTTTGTGTATGGGAGACCTTCAGGCTCCGGCGGCTCCGCATTTTGTTTTCCTTATAACTCTGTAACCGTTAGGCGGATTCTTTTCAAATTTGGCAGGTTTAGGCAGTAGCCTTGGGGAATTTTTTTGAATCTGCTGCAGTGACATTTCAACAAATCAGAGAGGTCACATGACCAAAAATGTCTTTTTTTCGATGGGGAAGCTTGTCCGGATGATAACTTGAAAGGAATTTTATCAATTCACCTGAAACTTGGCAAATGCATTCATTCTATTAAAATCTGGAAATCATTAGATTTTGGCATTGATTGGTCAAGAAATGGCCGAGTAATTAATGATTAATTAATCATTACGAATTTTCCAAATAAGGAAAACACAAAAATGCTTATATCTCGAAAACCGTGCTAGATAGAGCGATTTCGACGAAATTTTTGACCCGCAGGATATCTCTGCAGAGTAGTTTTCCCAATTTTCAAAAAATTTTTGTCTCGCCCAAAATGGCGGCCATTTTGAATTTTCGAAATTTTGGCAAAAATTGCAAAACACAAAAATGCTTATATCTCGAAAACCGTGCTAGATAGAGAGATTTCGACGAAATTTTTGACCCACAGGGTATCTCTGCAGAATAGTTATCCCAATTTTGAAAAAATTTTTGTCTCGCCAAAAATGGCGGCCATTTTGAATTTTCGAATTTTTCGCAAAAATTGCAAAACACAAAAATGCTTATATCTCGAGAACCGTACTAGATAGAGCGATTTCGACGAAATTTTTGACCCGCAGGATATCTCTGCGGAGTAGTTTTCCCAATTTTCAAAAAAATTTTGTCTCGCCCAAAATGGCGGCCATTTTGAATTTTCGAAATTTTCGCAAAAATTGCAAAACACAAAAATGCTTATATCTCGAAAACCCTGCTAGATAGAGCGATTTCGACGAATTTTTTGACCCACAGGGTATATCTGCAGAGTAGTTATCCCAATTTTGAAAAAATTTTTGCTCGCCAAAAATGGGGACCATTTTGAATTTTCGAATTTTTCGCAAAAATTGCAAAACATAAAAATGCTTATATCTCGAAAACCGTACTAGATAGAGCAATTTCGACGAAATTTTTGACCCACAGGGTATCTCTGCAGAGTAGCCATGCCTATTTAAAAAAAAAATTTGTCTCGCCAAAAATGGCGGCCATTTTGAATTTTCGAATTTTTCGCAAAAATTGCAAAACATAAAAATGCTTATATCTCGAAAACCCTGCTAGATAGAGCGATTTCGACAAAATTTTTGACCCACAGGGTATATCTGCAGACTAGCCATGCCAATTTTCAAAAAAATTTTTGAATTTTCGAATTTTTCGCAAAAATTGCAAAACATAAAAATGCTTATATCTCGAAAACCCTGCTAGATAGAGCGATTTCGACGAAATTTTTGACCCACAGGGTATCTCTGCAGAGTAGCCATGCCAATTTTCAAAAAAATTTTGTCTTGCCAAAATGGCGGCCATTTTGAATTTTCAAATTTTTGCGCAAAAATTGCAAAACACAAAAATGCTAATATTTCGAAAACCGTGCTACATAGAGCGATTTCGACGAAATTTTTGATCTTCAGGGTATCTCTGCAGAGCAGCTATCCCAAAGAGCTTTCACTTGGTGAAGCTTCAGACCCATAGCTAATTGCTCACCTACTCAAAATGAGTAAATGCGAATTACCTCTAAAAGTATTGCAGATAGCCAATTTTTCTCAAATAACTCATTCACCTACTTTTGGAAGAGCTTTCACTTGGTGAAGTTTCAGACCCATAGCTAATTACTCACCTACTCAAAATGAGTAAATGCTAATTATCTCAAAAACTGTTGCGGATACCCAATTTTTATCAAATAACTCATTTATGTACTTTTGGGAGAGCTTTCACATGGTGAAGTTTCAGACCCGTAGATGATTACTCACCTACTCAAAATGAGTAAATGCGAATTATCTCTTAAAAGTATTGCAGATAGCCAATTTTTCTCAAATAACTCATTCACCTACTTTTGGAAGAGCTTTCACATGGTGAAGTTTCAGACCCATAGCTAATTCCTCACCTACTCAAAATGAGTAAGTGCGAATTATCTGTAAAAGTATTGCAGATAGCCAATTTTTCTCAAATAACTCATTCACCTACTTTTGGGAGAGCTTTCACATGGTGAAGTTCCAGACCCATAGCTAATTATTTACCTACTCAAAATGAGTAAATGCTAATTATCTGTAAAAGTATTGCGGATACCCAGTTTTTATCAAATAACTCATTCATCTACTTGTGGGAGAGCTTTCACATGGTGAAGTTTCAGACCCATAGCTAATTACTCACCTACTCAAAATGAGTAAATGCGAATTATCTCTAAAAGTATTGCACATAGCCAATTTTTCTCAAATAAATCATTCACCTACTTTTGGGAGAGCTTTCACTTGATGAAGTTTCAGACCCATAGCTAATTACTCACCTACTCAAAATGAGTAAATGCGAATTATCTGTAAAAGTATTGCAGATAGCCAATTTTTCCCAAATAACTCATTCACCTACTTTTGGGAGAGCTTTCACTCTGTGAAGTTTCAGACCCATAGCTAATTACTCACCTACTCAAAATGAGTAAATGCGAATTATCTCTAAAAGTATTGCAGATAGCCAATTTTTTTCAAATAAATCATTCACCTACTTTTGGGAGAGCTTTCACTCTGTGAAGTTTCAGACCCATAGCTAATTACTCACCTACTCAAAATGAGTAAATGCGAATTATCTCTAAAAGTATTGCAGATAGCCAATTTTTTTCAAATAAATCATTCACCTACTTTTGGGAGAGCTTTCACTTGGTGAAGTTTCAGACCCATAGCTAATTACTCACCTACTCAAAATGAGTAAATGCGAATTATCTCTAAAAGTATTGCAGATAGCCAATTTTTCTCAAATAACTCATTCACCTACTTTTGGGAGAGCTTTCACTCTGTGAAGTTTCAGACCCATAGCTAATTACTCACCTACTCAAAATGAGTAAATGTGAATTATCTCTAAAAGTATTGCAGAGAGCCAATTTTTCTCAAATAACTCATTCACCTACTTTTGGCAGAGCTTTCACTTGGTGAAGTTTCAGACCCATAGCTAATTATTCACCTACTCAAAATGAGTAAATGTGAATTATCTCTAAAAGTATTGCAGATAGCCAATTTTTCTCAAATAACTCATTCACCTACTTTTGGGAGAGCTTTCACTCTGTGAAGTTTCAGACCCATAGCTATTTAATGCTAATTATCTGTGAAAGTATTGCGGATACCCAATTTTTATCAAATACTCATTCATCTACTTGTGGGAGAGCTTTCACATGGTGAAGTTTCAGACCCATAGCTAATTACTCACCTACTCAAAATGAGTAAATGCGAATTATCTCTTAATAGTATTGCAGATAGTCAATTTTTCTCAAATAACTCATTCACCTACTTTTGGAAGAGCTTTCACTCACGAAAATGAAACATTGTGAATATCTCGGAAAAGCTATTTCTTCTGCTTTAATGCTCGGCGGGAGATACACACCGCGGCAGTGGTCTTGACAAAAATTTTTGTCTCCCCAAAAATGGTGGCCATTTTGAATTTTCAAAGTTTTTGCAAAACACAAAAATGCTTATATCTCGAAAACCGTGCTATATGGAGCGAACTCAACAAAATTTTTGACCTGCTGGGTATCTTTGCAGAGTAGCCATGCCAATTTTCAAAATATTTTTGTCTCGCCAAATATAGCGGACATTTTTTATTTTTTTATGTTTTGCAAAACACAAAAATGCTTATATCTTGAAAACCGTGCTAGATAGAGCAGACTGCGCTGACTTTGGTTGCCACAACAGTATAAGGCTAGAAACGAAGCATTTTCTTAATACTTTAGCACTCACCTTTATATCCTTTTCGGGACGCTTTGTTTTTGCTATGGAAAAACATTATCTTTTTTTTTTGCGAGCGATCCTCTAGTTTGTTTTGTTTTTGAAATGGTGAAAGTTTCAAAAGTCTTCTTTGAAATACAGCAAATTTGAGGTAATTCTTTTTATCTTAGTGAGGTAATCAAAAGCTATACTCTTTCAAGCAAATGGTTAAAGCTTTTTCTTAGAAATGTCAACTGTCATAGAGAGTAGACTTCTTCTTGTCTTAATATGTGAGATTATATTTTACAGAGATAAAACATGCATTTTTGGTTTGTGTTGATAAATTAGCAGTATGTTTCCCTCTTACTCATTATGTATATGAGATCTGATAAATATTAACATTTTTATTGCGTTAATACATCCTATCCAATGGACAATTGCTTTACCGGTCGGCGCGACCGGTCCCGCCAAACGCCAGAAAAAGACGTCCTGTATATAATACCGGCAGGACCGGTCAGTAGTGTGCATTCGCTAGGTGGCGCATCATACTTGCTTCCTGTCCAGACAGAGTGACGTCAGTTCATCTTTTTCGTTTGGCGCGTGTAGTGTGCAGACGCGTTTTGAAGTTATCTCCAAGTTTGAAGAAAACGCAGTTTATTCTACGAATTTAAAGCTTATTTTCATCTGAAAATATATATATTGTGTTACATACATATCAGGGCCTCTCCAGGACTTTAACGAGGCATTATCCAGCATTTTATAGCCAGTTTTAAAGATTTTCTGTGTACTTGTCGTCGAGAGGAAATCGTGGGTGAGAGGTCGTGTGTTGTCCCTGCAGCATTCCTTCTTCTGCACAGAAGGTTGTATCTACCCTCCATTTATTTCTTCGTAGTCGAGTAACACTGAGTGTATGTCGACGAGAAGAATTTAGAAGGAAAGAAGAATGCATCGTCTGACGTCATCACTTCCAGCTTATGCTTGTCACGTGACACGGACCTGGTCACGTGATACGCATTCAACAATGGAGGTCACGTGATATGCATTTACTATGGAGGAATCGTGTTTTCAACAGAAGTTTTAGAAGGAAAGACGAGTATTTATTGCTCTACACCCACTTTTTAACTGGCAAGAAGAAATCCAGCAACTCGTCTGTTGGCCTGAAGAAGTGAGATGACAAATGGTCATTGAACTCTGCGAATTTTTGCCAGTGCCAGTCATGTGACTTCACAGATCTCAACACAACTACCGGCAAGCAAATCCCCAGGCGTGACTGGTTCAGCTGACAAGAAGTGATGAGTTTTACCGGTACCAGTCTGTACAGACTACCGGTGGGTGCTGTTCCTGTGAAGAAACCCCTTCAGTGGTTGCCAGTGATCAGCCCTGTTGATCCTGGAACCTCCACCAGAGGCCTTTCCACTGGTGGGACTGTTAGGGTACCTGTTCCAGTCATGTTCCTGTGAAGCTGTCAAGAACCCCCCCCCCCCCCTTCAGTGGTTCCAGTGATCAGCCCTGTGTTGATACTGGAACCTTCACCAGAGGCCTTTCCACTGGTGGGACTGTTGGGGGTACCGGTTCCGGTCTGTACAGACTACCGGTGCGTGTTGTTCCTGTGAAGAAACCCCTTCAGTGGTTGCCAGTGATCACCCCTTTTTGATCCTAGAACCTCCACCAGAGGCCTCCCCACTGGTGGGACTGTTGGGGTACCGGTTCCAGTCATGTTCCTGAGAAGCTGTCAAGGAACCCCCCTTCAGTGGTTACCAGTGATCAGCCCTATTTTGATACTGGAACCTCCACCAGAGGCCTTTCTACTGGTGTGACTGTTGGGGGTCCCGGTTCCAGTCTTGTTCAGACCACCGGTGCGGCTGCTCAGAGGGTTCACCTACCAGAAGTCGCGGTGACCATTGAGACCCTTATCTTCCC
Source organism: Sabellastarte sp. h YS-2021 (assembly GCA_964017235.1). Lineage (NCBI taxonomy): Eukaryota > Metazoa > Annelida > Polychaeta > Sabellida > Sabellidae > Sabellastarte > Sabellastarte sp. h YS-2021. The sequence continues at coordinate 17,585,569 of OZ024929.1, read as the reverse complement.
TGTGCAGAATTTTGGACCGGTACCGGTCCTGTTCAGGCTACCGGTAGGGTCACTAGCCAGCAAGTGATGAGGGATACCGGCACCAGTTCTGTTCAGACTTCCGGTTGTGGTCACAGAAACCCAGCAAGGGCTACCGGTTAAACAGGATTACCGGTTACACAGAGTTGCTGGTGACATACAGCAGGGCTACTGGTTCAGAGAATTACCGGCTCCTGAGTGTTGCCGGTTCCGGAGTGTTGCAGGTTACAGAGGAATCTGTACCCATCCTTAAGGGCAAGAAACCAGCTTCAAATCCAGTGCTGACAACAGGTTTGCCGGTCACAGAGACTTGCCGGTTCCGGCGTGTTGCTGGTTCCGGAACCGTAGTGCTGCTGGTTACAAGAAATCTGCTGTTCCCATCCTTACTGGCAAGGAACCAGCTTCAAATTCAGTGCTGACAACAGGTTCAACAGTTAACCTTCTCTCAGAGCCTACCAGTTTGACCGGTTACAGAGCTTGTTTGATTGCAGAGAAAAGCTGCTGAACCACCACTGTGGACAGGAAGAAGGCAACTTCATATGAGCCTATCCTTGCTAAGAAGTAGTTCACCCAGTTCTGCCAACTCCGGTGAGTTTATGCAGAACTGTGGAGCCACCAGGAACCGATTACAGAGCATTGCCTCGCGTATAACCGTTTAAGGCCTGGTACTGGGCAGGTCTCCAGAAGTTCCTTAAAGGCCCAAACAGCTGTTTAGGCCAACCAGTGGCAGCCTAAGGAACTGGTTACAGAGGAATTCTTTGACCAGTCACTGGTCCCGGTGAAATGCCTGTCAAGCTACCTGACCAGTCAGCCAGCCTACCCTTTCGGGTCCCGGCTGGTCAGACAGTGGCTGGAGATTGAGGGAGGGTTACACTCTCCCCTTCCAGTTCAGACCCCACTTGACGAGGTCACCGACTGTAATAAGCAACTACCACAATCCAACCAAACAGTCCTTCCTTTTAGAGGCACTGTATCAGCTGATAAACAAGAATGCAGTCGAACCGGTGGAAAATCAAAACTCACTGGGGTTTTACAACCGGCTATTTTTGGTACCCAAACCCAACAACCGGTGGAGACCGATCCTAGACCTGAGCACCTTGAACACCTTTTAAACACAGGGACGTTCAAGATGGAAACCCCAGAGACAATAAGAACCTCCCTCCAAGCAGGGGAGTGGGTCACATCCATAGATTTCAAAGATGCATACTTCCACATACCAATTCACAGTCAGTCCAGGAAGTACATGCGCTTTCACTTCCAGGGTCGGTCCTACCAGTTCAAAGCCCTTCCCTTTGGCCTGTCCACAGCTCCCATGGAGTTCACAGTGGTGGCCAAAGAGGTCAAACTCGTGGCTTTTCAGAAGGGTATAAGGATCCACCAGTACCTAAACGACTGGCTGGTGAGAGCCTCTACCCACCACACCTGTCTCCAGCATACTCAAACCCTAGTCACACTTTGTCAGGAATTAGGGTGGCTGGTGAACAAGGAAAAGTCAGAGCTGGTTCCCAAACAGGTCTTCAACTTCGTATGTTACCAGTTCGATCTGAAAGAGGGCAAGGTCAGACCAACAGAAGAACGTTGGCAGGCCTTGACACACAAGATCAGATCAATACTGTCGGATCCGCTTTGTCCGGTCCGACAATTCATGTCCCTCATAGGTCTACTCACAGCAACAGAAAGCAAGTCCACTTAGGGCGACTACACATGAGACCCATACAGTGGCACTTGAAAAACAACTGGAGGGTCCCAGAGTCACTGGAAAAGGTGATCCCGGTCCCCAAATCCCTCCACCCCCATCTAAGGTGGTGGCTGGAGGAAAGCAATGTGCTTCTAGGTCAACCATTACACCCTCTAAAACATGCTCTGCAAATCTTTACAGACGCATCAAAAGAAGGGTGGGGCGCTCACTTAGACGAGCACACTGCAAGGGGACAGTGGTCCCAACCAGAGAGCAAGTTACACATAAACCACTTGGAGCTGAAAGCAGTATTTCTAGCTCTTAAAGAGTTTCAAACCCTAGTCGTCAACAAGACAGTGTTGGTAGCTACAGACAACACAACAGTGGTTGCCTATATCAACAAAGAAGGGGGGATGAAATCGGGCTCTGTGTGCCCTACTGTGGAGAATTCTGTCCTGGTGCACCAGGCAGCAAGTAACCCTCAGGGCACGTCACATCCCCGGCCGGCTGAACGTGATAGCAGACAAGCTATCCAGGCTTGGCCAGACCATTCAAACAGAGTGGTCACTTCATCCAGAAGTGTTCCAAGCTGTATGTTCAAGGTGGTATCAGCCACAAGTGGACCTGTTTGCCACCAGGTTCAACAACAACTACCACAGTTTGTATCACCGGTACCAGACCCCCAGGCTTGGGCAGTGGATGCACTCAGCCTCTCCTGGGAGGACCTGGACCCATACGCCTTCCCTCCGGCAGCCATCTTGGGCAAAGTGGTGAAGCTCCAGGACTACCCCTGCAACAGAATAATTCTGATTGCTCCAGGGTGGCCCAACATGCCCTGGTTTTGGGACCTGGTAGCAATGTGAAGCCAGATCCCACTGTGTCTGCCCAACATACCCAACCTAGTGTCTCAGCCATTCAACCAGGTCCTTCACAGGAACCTGTCAAATCTGAACCTACATGCCTGGCTCCTAGAGCCTCAGCAATCAAGGAGCAAGGCTTCTCTGAGGCAGTGGCAGCACGAATTGAGGCTCCTCAAAGAAGATCAACCAGATCTGTCTATGAGGCAAAGTGGACCATTTTTACAAAGTGGTGCCTCAGTAATCAGGTGGACTTCAGGGCACCACCTCTGAAAGCCATTGCTGACTTCCTCCTGCACTTGTTTCAGGAGAAGAAGTTACAACCAAGCACTATTGATGGCTACAGATCCGCCATTGCTGACAAACTGGGCAATTCCACCATTAATGTCAGCAAAGATGAGAATCTCGCTCGTCTCCTGGATAGTTTCCATAGAGACAGACCTAAGGGCAGGAGGGGCATCCCCTCCTGGAACCTTTCACTGGTTTTACATCAGCTCACAAAGGCTCCCTTTGAACCCCTGAAGAGGCCTCCTTGAAACATCTAACTTTCAAGACTGTTTTCTTGCTGGCTTTGGGTTTAGGTAAATGCAGGAGTGAGATCCATGCTTGGTTACATAAGAACATCAGACACCAGTCAGACTGGTCTAAGGTGTCTTTGTACCCCTCACCCAGCTTCCTATCCAAGAACCAGCTGGCTAAGGAAGGTCCAGATAGTGTGGCACCAGTGGTCATCCCAGCCCTGGCACCATCTCTGTCAAGGGTGACAGGTCCCTATGTCCAGTTAGAGCCCTGCGCTACTACTTGGACAGGACTGCAGACCTCAGGCAGAATAAGGAGTTAGTCTTTGTCTCCTTCGAGAAGGGTTTTGATAAAGACATCTCACCTGCCATCTCCTCATGGATCAAACAGACTGTGGTTCTGTGCTATGAGCTCTCTGACCAGGAGGCCCTCACCTTAGATCAGGTTAAAGCCCATGATGTTAGGGCCTTTGCTACCTCTAAGGCTTTCCAATCAGGGATTTCCTTAGATCAGATCTTGTCAGCCTGCCACTGGAAATCTCACAACACCTTCACCCAATTCTATTTGAAGGATGTTGCCTGGGCTGACTCGGAGCTTTTCCACCTGGGACCTGTAGTGGCTGCCCAGCAGGTGCACCACCAGGCCCAGAAGTGAGGGGATGTTGTATATATGTGCTTCCCTTGGGAAGTTTATTTCTTCTGGGACTGAACTCAGCCCCTCTCTCTCTATCTTTCCCTTCTCAACCGGTTAACCGGTGAGTTGGTGGCCGACCTTGACCTGTCAGGGTTCTCTGACCCTAGGTCAAATGGGCCTGTACTATTTTGTTTTGTTATGGAGTTCACAGAAGTCCCTAGCTGCTTACCCGCCTACCAAGCGGTAGTTATTCAGCAATTGTCCATTGGATAGGATGTATTAACGCAATAAAATTGCAAATTTAATAAGTAAATTAAATTTTTATAAGTTAATACCCTATCCAATGGACAGGCAAGGCCCACCCAACCGGCCCCGCTACCAGGTTACTAGGGGTCTAAATCTGTTTAGACAACGAAAAAGATGAACTGACGTCACTCTGTCTGGACAGGAAGCAAGTGTGATGCGCCACCTAGCGAATGCACACTACTGACCGGTCCTGCCGGTATTATATACAGGACGTCTTTTTCTGGCGTTTGGCGGGACCGGTCGCGTCGACCGGTAAAGCAATTGTCCATTGGATAGGGTATTAACTTATAAAAATTTAATTTACTTATTAAATTTGCAAATTATACAGTATGTGCTATTTTTATATGTATTTTGTACAAAGTAGTTGTAAGTGGAGTGAGAAAGTCTTTTAACCCCTTTACAGCCACAGTTAAGTTTTATCAGTGGGTTTCACATAATGTTTATACATAATATACATTTTGGTGAAATTTCGAAACTGGGAAAACCAGCGATTTAATTTGCAAAGTATCTCCAGTAACCAGTATATAAAAAAGTACTGTATACGTTAACAATATATCTGAAAGAGTGGAGGATTGTGTTGCTGTAAATTTGAAAAACGATGCCATTAAGTAACAGATGGGGATAACTGATTTGTGTTTTGATTGAACAAAATTGCACTTACAATCATTAATATGAAGTCTTTGTTTATGTATATGTTGAAGTCAAACTTTCTGTGGAAGAATACCAGTGATATAAAATATCTTATTATAAATAACTCGGTCTATTAATATTGCTTCTTGCAACATGAAGCTTCCATTATTTACTTACTTCTTATTACCCCACAGCCCTTAAGGGTTGTCGGGGTATTGTTTTCACCCATGGTGTCCGGATGGGTCGGTGGGCGGGCAGGCGGCGGGAAATAGTTTGTCCGGGCTGTATCTCAGAAACCGTAAGGTGTAGGAAGTTCATACTTGGCAGGGACATTGGTTGGGGGGTGTAGGTGTGCAACGTCATGGTCTGACCTTGATTTGACCTTGGACCTTGCTGTAGCGACCTTGACCTATAAAATCTTGTCCAGGTTATATCTCAGAGACTGTAAGGTGTAGGAAGGTTATACTTGGTAGGGACATTGGTTGAGGGTTTTAGGTGTGCAGCGTCATGGTGTAACACTGATTCACCTTTGATCTTGCTGTATTGACCTTTAAAATCTTGTTGCACCTTTGGGTCTGTCTGTTGATGCAGATTAAGTACTGTTAAAGTCATATTAGAATTCATTAAGAATTTCCTTTTGTAAGTTCCCATTGTAACAGATGGAATTTCATCAAGTGAGCCACAGGCTTTTCTCCAACACCACACATCAGCATTCATTGAATATATTGCCACAACTGTATGCATGGGTAATATTCAAAACATCGAAACCATAATTCGGCCATTTTTGGTTTACTGATAAATGCTGTCATTTTATTATTAAGTTGTCTTGTTTTAATACTTCATCTTTATATACATTTCTTTTCCTTAGATATTATTTTCTCTACTTAAGCATTATTTGGACCTTAATATAACTTACACTTATCTTGAACTTTGTACTGTTACACTACTTCTATATCTCATTGTGTTGAAAAATATTTCCCCAGGCTGTGGGGTACGGGCATCTCTGATGCTGTTTTTTCTTTAGTAAAAAGTTTATAAACTTTAAAATATATCACAATGACATTTCTCACTTCAGTTTTGGTCTAAGTGAATGGGTGATTGCATGATAAAAGAAAAGTTAGCTTTTGCAGCAATATCTGACACATAGATGTATAGGAAGTCTACATGTTCTGGCACAAATAGGCTGTAAAAGGGTTAAAATATGTTGTAGGGGAAAGCATAATTGTGGAAGTAATGATCTGCTTAGAATTTATGCAAATGTTGACTTCTTGTGAAGGTGAGATCTGAAAAACTTTTGCAGTTTACTAAGTATTGTTTTCATATTCAGGTATGTCAATATTACATTTTAAATATTGAACCTGACTGTTAGATCTGATTAATATTGTAATATACACAATATTTTGTTTTGTGTATTTACAGTATAAAATTATCAATGTTAATAATTTATTAATATGTTTAGGTAGTTAGCTTTTGAAAAGTGCTCAACGATTAGATGTATCATTATCTCCCGCCCGGCTCGCCGGAGGGAGATTATTCCTCATGATTTCAACAGATAAAATGTTTCCCTGTTCTGTTGAAACCATTCTTAAAATTTCCTAAACTGTTTAGCCAATAGGGAAATAACTGTATCTTCTAACATAGCTTCACTGGAAAAATTGGTTTGTGTCATATATTGTGCACCTCTATGGCTGTGATGGTGAGTCTGATATAGTAGAAATTGTGTGAAGTTTTAGCACTTACATGGAGAAAAGTATATTCACAGCATTATGATGTAATAATCATCAGGTTTTAGAGATTATATCACCTTGTAATTTGTTCGGGGTCATGTCTGTGGCACGATATGTGAATTTGTGATCAAATAAACAATCAAAAGAATTGAAAGCCTCTTCTTGTGTCAGTTTGAGTGACCCTTTTGTTTCTTAAAAATGTCAAGTGGTCAAAAATAGAGGGATTTGAAGGCCCTTAACTAGCTGGGTTTTGACAGTTTTCAACATTATGCAATTTTTGTGGTAAATGCTGTGAACATTAGTGGACTAGACTACTGTAAATCCTTACTATATCGGGTGAAAAAGCCAGTTGTTGGTAAACTTCAAGCAATTTAAAACACTTTCCGCTGCATTGTTTAGGATGTCATGTCCAACCTTGAAAAACTCCTCTTGCTTCCAATTTCATATCCCATTCTCTTTAAGTATAACCTCCTCACTTTCAAGGCCATCAGTTTTTTCCAACCTCCATATTGGCCATCCTTAATCAAGTGTAGCACTCTGATGCACAGAAATAGGCTATCAGTATCCTCAATTCATCTTAAAACGGCAGTTGGCAGGTGTGGTTTTGCCAGTGGAACAGAACAGTTTGCCAATTGATGACAAATCACAGCAAACTATCTTGGGATTCAGGAGCCAAATAAAGGCCTACCTGTTTAAACTGACATATCCAATATGCAATAGCCAACTTTCTCAACTCAGGTCACCCAGAACCTCGGATGTGGGAGGCAGCAGTTGTGCTAGCCACTATACCACCCTGCTTCACCCCACCAAATGATTGGTTAAAGGCTTTCCCAAAAAGGCTTTAAAGTGTTTATCATCTGGAAAATAATTTTATTGTTAGAGCAGCCAACAATCACAACAAAAAAAACTTTTATAAGCCACAAATAGGTGTTTATTACTGCTCTACAGACTGTGACATATATCTTTAAATTTTGACCACATCTTAGTGACCACATTTTTCCTCCTGCATACTACTGGATATTTGTTAGTGATTTCAAGTGCACCAATCAAGTTTATAACACTGGTTTCCTTTAGAGTGAAGTGTGTGTAATGGGGTTGGAATCCCTCCTTAAATTGGAAAGTGGGGGAGGTACCATGCCAAAATAATTGAGATAAATTATATTGAATTAATTTAGCACCGGAACGCACTATATAACAAACTGTTAAACCCAGCTTTCTCCTGAAAGCTTTCTAATTTATTATAATGGTAATCTACACATTAAGATGGCTAGATTCGAGGACTTAGGATCATGTTCAAATGCATTGAAAGGTAAATGGAGGCTATGAATGTTATGCAAGGATTTAAAGGGCCATATGCCCACCTCTGAGGCCGGGGTTCTATTCCCGGCATGGCCTCAAGTAGGAAAGCTGGTAGTTGCTTGCCGTTGGTCGGCAGTTTACAGTACAGAACCCTAACGAACTGTATGTACTGGTTTCCTCTGCCCTTCCAACTACCCGTCGTGATATGACCTGTACAGTGTTGAAAGCGATGTAAAACCCCAAATAAATAAAGGGCCATATGGATCCAAGATAGGCCTCAAAGTGTACATGGGTCCAAGAGACCCGAAGTTCTGGGTCAGATCCTGGCTAATGGACAGGGAGGAACATGACCACTGCAAGTCATAGCTGCACTTCATCAGGATTCCCACAGAACAATCTGGTTCTGAAATCTGGCTGAATCCAACGTAGAACTCTGGTTGAAATACGTGTAGATTTTGCAAACCGTTTTTGGTTGGATCCAACCGGCGAAATCATGTTGAAACCAACGTTGAAATCAGGTTTAATTCAATGGGTTAAATCTGGTTGAAATACGTGTAGATTTTGCAAACCGTTTTTGGTTGGATCTAACCAGTGAAATCATTTTGAAACCAATGTTGAAATCAGGTTGAATTCAATTGGTGAAATCTGGTTGTTTGCGCTGTCTTCTTTATTTGAATCATTGTAGCTTGTGTGTCATAATTATAGCTTCTTAATAATATTATACAATAACTATTCGTATGTCTATTTCACAATTTGGATACAACTTCAAAGTAATTATTTCTTTCCAAGATGACATGAATCATTATATATTCAATATTCTATTTCTGATGACATTGTAATGACACATAATTTTGCATCAGCTTTCAAATCCATATTTTCCAACTAGATATCCATTTTTATTTTTTTAATAGGACCGGTATTATTCAATGTCTTCAATTGAAATTCTTCTGTGAAATTTTAAAATAAATTTATATATTTTTTCTTTGTAAATATCAAACAATTGTGACATTATTTATATATTCAGTATTTTATCCAATCAGTATCTTTTAAATGTTTTATTATGTTGGCAAAAATTATAAAAATGCCACAATGCTCAGTTCAGATGCTTGTATCTCATACAACTTTGTCATATAAACTTTGTCATATAACAGCCAGATTTGTAGAACTCCACCCATTACTCCCCACCTTAATTAGTTGTCAGTTCTGACCACAAAAAACAGACATAAAGACGTAAACACCATGTATGCAACTGAACAAGGGTAAACCCCACCTCCACCCTGCTGTGTTATGTGATTTCTTTTAGTCACAGGCCTATGTTTTGTGTGGCAGGGCACAGATAAGAAAAACCAGGAACCCCCATGACCTTACTGCTGTGTGATAAAATGTTATAGCTTAGGTTCTCTGTATAGAGAAGTTTTCAGTGTGAACTTGCAAACTGAAAACTAGTTATTTCAGCAAGGGAGCATTTGAGAAAAAATTCAAATTACTAAGTTTTGATGAATAAGTTTGAATTTATCTTTTTATATTTAAGATAAGTTTGACTTCAAAACATTTCTTTTTTAATTATCAGGGATTATATTAGTGAAAATATAATTATAAAAATTATATTTGGTTGCATCAGTTGTTGCTATAAATTAATAAGGAGAATGAATAATAATGTACAAGTACATGCACACATAATCTTTATCATCTTTATAACCTTAAGTTTTAGAATTAGTCTTTGCTTTACAAATACCTACAAATTCTAAAACTATTCAAAAGTTTGACTTAATCGCACTATCTCCCTCTGGAAAAGGAATTTTCAATCAAGGATCACTAGTCATTCATTTCCCAACATTCAACCTGTTTTCTGTTCAGTAACATGACTAAGATTTCATGTCGGAAAACCTAATTTGATTTAGTGTTGATCTTTTTATGAAGTATGACTTCTTTTTCCAGTCAGTGTCACCTCTGTGGGTTCGAGTCCCACAAGTGGCAATTCTGAGGACCTGTCCCAATATGACCCTGGCTGTTGAAGGGGACGTAAAACCCCTGCAGGGTTCAGAGTAAAACAGCATGATTCAGAAGGACACTTAATGAGCTTGAAGTTGGCGTCATACTCGGGCATTGTTCCACTGAGAAGACCTACACCTCAGTGTAGTATAGCATCAAGGAGTTTTTACCAGATGCAGGAGTGTTCATTCAGGCATTCAGGGTCTCTGCAAATTAAAAAAATATATAAATTAGATCGGTGGTAACCATCAACAAAGACAGGGAGATTTTAAAGTAGTCCCTCAGGACCATATAAATCATGACAAAGGATTTATATGAGGCACATTTGTTTAAACTAATAAAATAGTATTGTGAGGAAAGAAAGTAGGCATCCCAAAATAAATTGCCAGCAAGAGAATGGGAAAACTAGTTTAGCAGAAACACATGCTTTACAAGGGGGTTAGCCTCTGAAAATTATTGGATATTTGCGAAATGTAAACAAAAACAAATGTCACCATTACTGACCATAAAATTGAAGAGTGATATAAACCAAAAAATTAGCACAGATAAATTTCATTTGCATTATGCATATATCAAGATAACCTTGTTCAGATTACTTGACAATGGACAACAATTTGTTCTTTTCAAGTTACTGTTGACATAAAAGGGTGACAAGGTCACTATTTCTTTTTATTGAGCCAAATAAGGGGGATATACATAATTTAACACAAGACATAATATGCAAATATATCAGAGAACAGTGGCATAATCAGTGAATGAGTTTGGCTTTGTACATCAAGTGTGTCGGTGCATGCAGAAGTGAGGCCAAACAACTGTTATCCATGCTGCGTAATCTCCACCACTGGTGTGTGCATACGGAATTTACGGAAGATGGTGGTGTAAACAAACTGGGGTCCAGCACCAGTAAATATCTGCTTATGTAGTCACGTTTATGCATTTTTGTATCACCAAAACTTACAAAATAGCCACAATTATTTTAATTATAATTATTACGTTGACCCAACGGTGGTTTGCCAACCTCTACTCAGATTAGATCTCTCTGTATTTTGCCGACATTGAGCCAAAGGTGCATTTTTATTCAAGATTGTGGCAAGCAATAATAGGGGATTTTGGGAAACTTGAAAATGATTTATTATGGTAGGTCTTAAAAATCATATTTCAGTGAGCCCACAAATCTTATCTAACTATTTAACAATTTTAAACATAAAAATAATATTCTCATTATAAATTCACACTAGAAAAGTTGTTTGTGAACACTATAATTTTATTACTGGATTATGTCACCTTCTGACACTGTTCCACCATTGTTAATGTTTGATCATGTGACTTATCAGGGATTCCCTTAACTAAGATCCTCCCACAATCTGTCAATCACTTGCCTTTTGTTAAACAATGGCCACATAACACCATGCTGCAATCTGATTGGCTGATGCTATACAGTGAGTAGAATTTTTACTGGTGGCTTACCAATGTTGGGCCAATGTTGCTCCGCGAAAAAGCTGTTCGGCCAACGTTGGCTGCCAAAGTCAGACCGACAGATGTCCCGATGTTGGGTCAATGTTCCCCCGACATCGTAATTCTATCTGGGAAGGTGCGCATGCTGTTTAACTGTGAGGAAGATGGCATGAAAACCATACTGAAAAATCCCCACAAAACTAGTGATGTACAAGTCATTATTCTGTATTATGAATGTCGAGAGATGTGTTGGGTGGCAGGGTTAGTTTTTTTTTGTTTTATCACCTCATTTTCTGAAGAATTTATGCATGTTGGTCCTCGCAATGCAGTGACTTCAGTGACAGACTTTTATCCATTTCTTTTGTTGATGTCCTAACAGGGTAGTCAAACTTACTCTGGCAAACTCTCTTTTATATTTAGGAAGTTGGCCACACAGTCACCCATTATGCTAGTGTTGAATGCGTATATAGAACAGTGACCTGTTTCTACATCGTTCTTGTCACAGTAAATAATGACAAAAGTGAGATACAGTCATTGCTTTGAATGTGCATAGCAATGCTAAATGTAGTGGCTACTTCAAAGAGTGCAAGTCCTAATGAATTACTTAAAAAAACTATTATACCTCTGGAAAAAGTGACGTCTGTTCAAAATATCAATTACTAGATGGTCCTTCATGGCATTCAGTTAATTAAGAGTGTATCATGGTAAGTGGCAACACTAAATGCAATCAATTTAATTGATGATTGTGTTTTGTTCTGTAACCTATCTTGAATCTAATTTTCAATAGTCCACAGAAATAATCTTTGGCATTCGGTTTTGTCACACAATATTTAAAATGGATGATGCCTTGCTTTTTTACTTCATTTTCTATGGCCTTTTAGCCTTTTTTGTGTAACACCTTGTTTTGCAGTGAAGTGATGCCTTCATACCATTGAAGTGGTAAAAAAAATCAATCGTCAGTAAAGCATACACTGATGTTTGTGGTCCCACGTTTGTGGTCAGCCCCTTGTGTCCAGTCAGCAGCTTTACAGGTATGACTGCAAAACAATATAACTGCAATGCTGTAATATTCTTAACTCCCCCTCTCCTCCACCCAAAACACGCCTATGTTACAGTCTCAGTTGGGTAGTTGTTAAATAATCACTTGATGCCCTTTCTTCTTGACCTTTCTGTCCACAAGTTTTATTGTTTCTGTAGATTTTGTGCCACCTTTTCATTCAATATTAATATTCTCTTGAACCAGGTACAGATAAAGAACACTTGTTCTTTAAACTGTAAGTAATAGTGCTCATCATGCTTACCTGTGTAATGCACACAACTGCATTCATATAGCTCCATTAGCAGTGCCTTGTGGGGCACATTGATGTTGATATAAAATTTATGCGAATAGTTGTCAATAGTAGTATGAAGTGATATGTAATTGTCCTAAAAATATCTTTATAGTTGAGCCCTATTTGGCCTCATTTGTTTTCAATAACTATTCTTTTCCAAAATTACATTTTATCTCCCCTATTAAGCTAACATTTTACTTATTTTACCCATATTCAGGTCCTTCTGTCATTATAAATGCACCCTGGATCTCACCTGGGTTAAATTTCAAAGTTATCAATTCATATAATATAATTGTGTGATAGTGGGCAGTAGTTCTTATCATTAGCTATTTGTGTATACATTATGTTATTACTGAGCTGTTATTCATAACCATGGTTGCATAACCAATAGTTGTATGATGTGATATGTTATTGTTGTAACATATTCTGTTTATATGTGATCAGTTAACTGAAGAGTTGTTCAGTTGATAAATCTTATGTTACTTAATTGTACTACTGAACTACAGTTGTTTGGTCCTGAAGTGTTTTTACATTTCTGTAAATATATGAATCTTTTCCTTTGTAATAGTTAGATTTTATATATTATTTCAAGAATCACATTAACTGTGTAATCAACTGTTCATAATAATAAAATAATAATAATAGAAGTATGTATAATAGCGCAAAATTGATGAACATCCTCTAATACGCTGGAACCCAAAAAGGGACAGATGCTAACTATAGCAAAGTTGTAGAACAGTTAGTGCTGCCCTTGACAGGAGCATTCTTTATGCTGTTTGTATTTTAATGATACTAGTTTGTACTGGCACAGCTTTGTTATGTAACACTGGACCAGTGTTTGTATTATAAGAGGTAAGTCATTAATAGAAGGTATTAGAAAACAATTGGTTATGTATGTGTTTCTAGGGATGTGGGATTACAGAGTAGTCACCCATTCTGAGATGTAAGCCATGTTGCTGCTACCCTACAGAGTTGATTAAATTGAGGAATTATGTATTTTCAGTTGTTTCTTACCGTTGTACAAATTTAGATTTATGGACTGGAGGCCACAGTCAAGTGGTCAAAAATAAAGGGATTTGAAGGCCCTTAACTAGGTGGGTTTTGACAGTTTTCAACATTATGCAATTTTTGTGGTAAATGCTATGAACATTAGTTTTTGACTAGACTACTGTAAATCCTTACTATATCGAGTGAAAAAGCCAGTTGTTGGTTAAATAAATTCAAAACACTTTCCACTGCATTTTCTAAACTAGAAAAATAGGATGTCATGTCCTACCTTGAAAAAATCCACTTGCTTCCCATTTCATATCCCATTCTCTTTAAGCATAACCTCCTTACATTCAAGGCCATCAGATTTTCCCAACCTCCATATTGGCTCTCCTTAATCAAGTGTAGCACTCGGATGCACAGACATAGGCTATCAGTATCCTCAATCCATCTTAAAACGGCATTTGGCAGGTGTGGTTTTGCCAGTGGAACAGAACAGGTTGCCAATTGATGACGAATCACAGCAAACTATCTTGGGGTTTAGGAGCCAAATTAAAGGCCTACCAATTTAAACTGGCATATCCAATATGCAATAGCCAGCTTTTTCAACTCAGGTCACCCAGAACCTCAGATGTTGGAGGCAGTTGTGCTAGCCACTATACCACCCTGCTTCACCCCACCAAATGATTGGTTAAAGGCTTTCCTAAAAAGGCTTTCAAGTGTTTATCATCTGGAAAATAATATTATTGTTAGAGCAGCCAACAACCACAATAAAAAAACTTTTATAAGCCACAAATAAGCGTTTATTACTGATCTACAGACTGTAACATATATCTTTAAATTTTGACCAGTGATTTCAAGTGCACCAATCAACTGCGTCACACTGGTTTCCTTTAGAGTGAAGTGTGTATAATGGGGTTGTGCATTGGAATCCCTCCTTAAATTGGAAAGTGGATCTTTGGGGGGAAGGTACCATGCCAAAATAATTGAGATAAATTATATTAAATTAATTCAGCATTGGAATGCACTATATAACAAACTGTTAAACCCAGCTTTCTCCTGAAAGCTTTCTAATTTATTATAATGGTAATCTACACATTAAGATGGCTAACTAAATATGTGTCAATGCAAACATACACATTTTTTAATAAAAAATCATTCAACTTAAAATAAGATTTCATACAGCTTGCCACATAGGAAATGTAACACACCAGTTGCCCTTTCAAGACTTAATGTAGGAACCCCCGGTTTATTAAAAAGCCTTTACAACAATCATGTTTAAAATAGTATGACAAAAACATTAAGCATTATATAATCTTCCCAACTGCAAAGATGAACTATATTGGTGGCCACTGCTGAAAAGATTAATGGTGGTCACCACTTATGTTGTCCAAAGAGCAAAATATTAGTCACAACACTCACTTATGGATTAAAAAGTCATGAGTGAAATGTATTACTCAGGCCATATGCCAACATCAACTGATCAAGGTATATATAAGAGAGGCATGGGATCCCTTGGCCATTTAAAAAAAACTCTGAATGCTGCCAGAAAGAATTTAAAAATTTGAGGGCTTAGAATCATGTTCAAATGCATTGAAAGATAAATAGATGCTATGAATGTTATGCAAGGATTTAAAGGGACATATGGATCCAAGATAGGCCTCAAAGTGAACATGGGTCCAAGAGAGCATGACCGAAGTTCCGGGTCAGACCCTGGCTAATGGACAGGGAGGAACATGACCACTGCAAGTCATAGCTGCACTTCCTCAGGATTCCCACAGAACAATGAGAGGAATTGGGAGGATGGAACGCAGCATTCCCAGCAGGCACGCAACTTTGAAATTTGTTTGAATCCAACGTAGAAATCTGGTTGAAATACGTGTAGATTTTGCAAACCGTTTTTGGTGGATCCAACCGGCGAAATCATGTTGAAACCAACGTTGAAATCAGGTTGAATTCAATGTGTCAAATCTGGTTGAAATACGTGTAGATTTTGTAAACTGTTTTTGGTGGAATCCAATGTATGAAATAGGGTTAAATTCAATGGGTGAAATCTGGTTGTTTGCGCGGTCTTCTTTATTTGAATCATTGTAGCTTGTGTGCCATAATTATAGCTTCTTAATAATATTATACAATAACTATTCATATGTATATTTTACAATTTGGATACAACTTCAAAGTAATTATTTCTTTCCAAGATGACATGTTTTCATGAATTAATATATATTTAATATTCTATTTCTGATGACATTGTAATGACACATAATTTCTCATCAGCTTTCAAATCCATATTTTCCAACTAGATATCCATTTTTCTTTTATTAATAGGACTGCTATTATTCAATGTCTTCAATTCTTTTGTGAAATTTTAAAATAAATTTATATTTTTTCTTGTAAAAATCAAACAATTGTGACATTATTCATATCTTCAGTATTTTATCAAATCAGTATCTTTTAAATGTTTTATTACGT
Organism: Sabellastarte sp. h YS-2021; assembly: GCA_964017235.1. Taxonomy (NCBI): domain Eukaryota; kingdom Metazoa; phylum Annelida; class Polychaeta; order Sabellida; family Sabellidae; genus Sabellastarte; species Sabellastarte sp. h YS-2021. The sequence goes on along the minus strand of OZ024929.1, from coordinate 17,569,665 downwards.
TGGCTATAATTATACTGTAATTATAAAGAAGCTATAATTATGTAGCAAAGCCACAATGCTCAGTTCAGATGCTTGTGTCTCATACAACTTTGTCATATAAACTGAAAAAACAAGAACAGCCAGATTTATAGAACTCCACATAATACTCCCCACCTTAATTAGTTGTCAGTTCTGACCACAAAGAAAACAGACCTAAAGAAGAAAACACCATGCATGCAACTGAACAAGGGTAAACCCCACCTCCACCCTGCCGTGTTATGTAATTTCTTTTAGTCACAGGCCTATGTTCTGTGTGGTAAGGCACAGATAAGAAAAACCAGGAACCCCCATGACCTTACTGCTGTGTGATAAAATGCTATAGGTTAGGTTTTCTGTATAGAGAAGTTTTCAGTGTGAACTAGCAAACTGAAAACTAGTTATTTCAGCATGGGAGCATTTGAGAAAAAATTCAAATTACTTTAATTAAGTTTTGATGAATAAGTTTGAATTTATCTTTTTATATTTAAGATAAGCTTGACTTCAAAACATTTCTTTTTTAATTATCAGGAATTATATTAGTGAAAATATAATTATAAAATATTATATTTGGGTGCATCAGTTTTGTTGTTGCTATAAATTAGTAAGGAAAATTAATAATAATGTACAAATACATGCACACATAATCTTTATCATCTTTATAACCTTAACTTTTAGAATTAGTCTTTGCTTTAAAAATACCTACAAATTCTAAAACTATTCAAAAGTTTGACTTAATTGCTATATTTCACTCTGGAAAAGGAATTTTCAATCAAGGATCACTAGTCATTCATTTCCCAACATTCAACCTTTTTTCTGTTCAATAACATGACTAAGATTTCATGTCGGAAAACCTAACTTGATTTAGTGTTCTTCTTTTATCACTACTTTTTCCACTCTGAAACCCAACTTTGAAATAGTGTTGAAATTGTATCAGTGTCAATTTTTCAACCAAAAGTCACCATGATTTCTGGTCAAAATACCATTACTTTTTCATGTCAGAAAACTAACTTAGCTTTAGTAGTTGATAATGTGCATTTCAACGTCAGGACCTGTTTTCAACTGTAAATCAACAACATTTCAAGGCGTGTGCCTGCTGGGTTCAGAGTAAAACAGCATGATTCAGAACGATACCTTTAATGAGCTTGAAGTTGGCAGTCATACTTGGGCATTGTTCCACTGAGAAGACCTACCCCTCACTGTAGTATAGCGTCAAGGTGGTAAGTCAACCAGCAGAGTTTTTACCAGATGCAGGAGTGTTGATTCAGGGTCTCTGCAAATTTAAAAAAATTATAAAATAGATTTGTGGTAACCATCAACAAAGACAGGGAGATTTTAAAGTAGTCCCTCAGGACCAATTAACCGAAATGACGATACAGGAATTTTTGGTTTTCAAAATAAATCATGACAAAGGATTTATATGAGGCACATTTGTTTAAACTAATAAAATAGTATTGTGAGGAAAGAAAGTAGGCATCCCAAAATAAATTGCCAGCAAGAGAATGGGAAAACTAGTTTAGCAGAAACACATGCATTACATGGGGGTCAGCCACTGAAAATTATTGGATATTTTCTAAATGTAAACAAAACAAATATCACCATTACTGACCGTAAAATTGAAGAGTGACATAAACCAAAAAATTAGCACAGATAAATTTCATTTGCATTATGCATATATCAAGATAACCTTGTTCAGATTGCTTGACAGTGGACAACAATTTGTTCTTTTCAAGTTAATGTTGATATAAAAGTGTGAAAAAGTCACTATTTCTTTTTATTGAGCCAAATAAGGGGGATATATATTATTTAACACAAGATGTAATGTATAAATATATCAGAGAACAGTGGCATAATCAGTGAATGAGTTTGGCTTTGTACATCAAGTGTGTCGGGGCATGCAGAAGTGAGGCCAAACAACTCAGAATTCTTCCGCAGAAGACAAAATTTATCCGCGCAGAGTAATCTCCACCACTGGTGTGTGCATACAGAATTTCAAGATGGCCGTGTAAACAAACTGGGGTCCAGCACCAGTAAATATCTGCTTATGTAGTCACGTTTATGCATTTTTGTATCACCAAAACTTACAAAATAGCCACAATTATTTTAATTATAATTATTACGTTGGCCCAACAGTGGCTTGCCAACCACTACTCAGATTAGATCTCTCTATATTTTACTGACGTTGAGCCAACGTTGGGCCAACATTACATTTTTATTCAAGATTGTGGCAAGCAATAATAGGGGATTTTGGGAAACTTGGTAAAAATGATTTATTATGGTATGTCTAAAAATCATATTTCAGTGAGCCCACAAATCTTATCTAACTATTTAACAATTTTAGACATAAAAATAATATTCTCATTATAAATTCACACTAGAAAAGTTGTTTGTGAACATTATAATTTTATTACTGGATTATGGACTATCACCTTATGACACTGTTCCACCATTGTTAATGTTTGGTCATGTGACTTATCAGGGATTCCCTTAACTAAGATCCTCCCACAATCTGTCAATCACTTGCCTTCTGTTAAACAATGGCCACATAACACCATGCTGCAATCTGATTGGCTGATACTATACAGTGAGTAGAATTTTTACTGGTGGCTTGCCGATGTTGGGCCAATGTCGCCTCCACCGGCGAAAAAGCTGTTGGGCCAATGTCGGACCAACAGATGTCCCGATGTTGAGCCAATGTTCGCCCAACATCATAATGCTATCTGGGAAGGTGCACATGCTGTTTAACTGTGAGCCAGATGGCATGAAAACCATACTGAAAAATCCCCACAAAATTGGTGATGTACAAGTCATTATTCTGTATTATGAATGTCAAGATGTTGAGAGATGTGTTGGGTAGCAGGGTGTGTTTTTTTCGTTTTGTCACCTCATTTTCTGAAAAATTTATGCATGTTAGTCCTCGCAATGCAGTGACTTCAGTGACAGACTTTTATCCATTTCTTTTGTTGATGTCCTAATAGGGTAGTCAAACTTACTCTGGCAAACTCTCTTTTATATTTCAGGAAGTTGGCCACACAGTCACCCATTATGCTAGTGCTGAATGTGTATGTAGAACAGTGACCTGTTTCTACGTTGTTCTTGTCACAGTATATAATGACAAAAGTGAGATACAGTCATTGCTTTGAATGCACCTAGCAATGCTAAATATAGTGGCTAGTTCCAGGAGTTCAAGTCCTAGTGGCTTACTTAAAAAATCTATTATACCTCTGGAAAAAGTGACGTCTGTTCAGAATATCAATTACTAGATGGTCCTTCATGGCATTCAGTTAATTAAGAGTGTATCATGGTAAGTGGCAACACTAAATGCAATCAATTTAATTGATGATTGTGTTTTGTTCTGTGACCTATCTTGGATCTAATTTTCAATAGTCCACAGAAATAATCTTTGGCATTCGGTTTTGTCACACAATATTTAAAATGGATGATGCCTTGCTGTTTTACTTCATTTTCTATGGCCTTTAGCCTTTTCTGTGCAACACCTTGTTTTGCAGTGAATTGAAGCCTTCATACCATCGAAGTAGTAAAAAAAATCAATCCTCAGAAAAGCATACACTGATGTTTGTGGTCCCACGTTTTTGGTCAGCCCCTTGTGTCCAGTCAGCAGCTTTACAGGTACAATATAACCTGCAATGCTGTAATGTTCTTAACTCCCCCCATCCTCCACCCAAAAACACGCCTATCACTTGATGCCCTTTCATCTTGACCTTTCTGTCCACACATTTTATTGTTTCTGTAGATTTTGTGCCATCTTTGCATTCAATATTAATATTCTCTTGAACCAGGTACAATTAAAGAACACTAGTTCTTTATACTGTAAGTAATAGTACTCATCATGCTTACCTGTGTAATGCACATAACTCCATTCATACAGCTCCATTAGCAGTGCCTTGTGGGGCATATTGATGTTGATATAAAATTTATGCGAATAGTTGTCAATAGTAGTATGAAGTGATATGTAATTGTCCTAAAAATATCTTTATATGTGAGCCCTATTTGGCCTCCTCATTTGTTTTTAATAACTATTCTTTTCCAAAATTACATTTTATCTCCCCTATTAAGCTAACATTTTACTTATTTTACCCATATCCAGGTCCTTCTGTTATTATAAATGCACCCTGGATCTCACCTGGGTTAAATTTCAAAGTTATCAATTCATATAATATAATTGTGTGATAGTGGGCAGTAGTTCTTATCATTAGCTATTTGTGTATACATTATGTTATTACTGAGCTGTTATTCATAACCATTGTTATTGTGCTTAACTTGGTTCTTGAGCGGTAGTAATATCAAATAATCTTCATTTTGCATTTCTGCTAAACAAACTAATACATGTTCAGATAAATGAGTTTCTTCTCCCCTTTAGCTGTTATAAACTCTTTTTAATGTTTTGTTAACCGAACTGGACACTGTGGTCCATAATTGGTTTTACTTTTATAATTTATGGTAACTTTTATTTGTAAATTTTTTTTTATTAATATAGTAATAATTAGTGTACTAACGTGTATATATGTTGGTGTGTAGAATTAATAAAAAAAAATTTATGCTCCAATCATGTGGTCTTTGTGTGTTCACCTGCTTTATATGTGATCAATTAGTTGAATAGTTCAACTGACCAAGTTTATGTTATTAAATTATACTACTGAACTATGTGTTCTTCAATTAACTGAACAGTGCTTGTCATGTTTTCCTGTGTAATGCACATAACTCAGGAAGTTCCATTAGCAGTGCCTTGTGGGACATATTGATGTTGATATAAAATTTGTAGGAATAGTTGGCAATAGTTGTATGAAGTGATATGTTATTGTTGTAACATATTCTGTTTATATGTGATCTGTTAACTGAAGAGTTGTTCAGTTGATAAATCTTATGTTACTTAATTGTACTACTGAACTACATGTTGTTTGGTCATGAAGTGTTTTACGTTTCTGTAAATATATGAATCTTTTCCTTTGTAATAGTTAGATTTTATATGTTATTTCAAGAATCACATTAACTGTGTAATCAACTGTTCATAATAATAAAATAATAATAATAATAATAGAAGTTTGTATATAGTGCAAAATTGATGAACATCCTCTAATACGCTGGAACCCAAAAAGGGACAGTCGCTAACTATAGCAAAGTTGTAGGACAGCAAGCATTGGCCTTGACACGAGCAGTCTTTATGCTGTTTGTATTGTAATGATACTAGTTTGTACTGGTGCGGCTTTGTTATGTAACACTGGACCAGTGTTTGTATTATAAGAGGTAAGTCATTAATAGAAGGTATTAGAAAACAATTGGTTATGTATGTGTTTCTAGGGATGTGGGATTAAAGAGAAGTCACCCATTCTGAGATGTAAGCCAAGTTGCTGTTACCCTATAGATTTGATTAAATTGAGGAAATATGTATTTTCAGTTGTTTAACTGGATTAATTTATGTTATTTAGCTTCTCTACTGAAGCTCTGGGCTGCAAAAATGTATTTTTATTTAACTGAATATACAACTTAATCCTCCAATTGTAGGGATACAAAATATGGTATTTAAATATTCTATCATACAGAAATCAAAACACATGGTATCACACAGATAATATATTTTACCAATCAGTTTTATAATTGTATTCAAGCCTAAGCCTTAAGTTGAAAGAACAATTCAAAAACTAGCAAAATGGTTCTACTCTAGTTATATCCTTTTTTGTCAGCTTGGATCTAATTTTCCGAATGAAGGTAACAATTGCAAAGTCAAAGAATTCCAGTAGAGTCAGTAAGCTTGCCCCAAGGTAGAGTCCCATTTGACCTCCAAAATTTGCCAGAAGCTGAATGAAATCTACTGCAGGGAACTGTTCTATCAGAGTGTAACTTAAACTGTCATAGAAAATAGTCAGCATGGTGTACCTTGCTTTCATCTCAACAGGATCAGTCACACTCCAATTTAATCGTTTAGCCATTTCAATGGATACAAGACTTGGGAAACTGGTGCTACTAAGTTGGTAGCTGTAACCAATGTATTCACATTTTGGCAGACATTCACATGGGAGTTCCTCATCGTCCTGTAATAAACTCCTGTACAAGTCTTTGGAACACTGAAAGGTTTCATATAGGGAACATGGAACATTTACATTGCTGTAGCTACTGCAATGTGTGCAATCAATTGAGTTAGCAGTGAAACAGTCAGCTAGACACTCCTCCTGTGAGTATTTTCCATCATAGCCAATCTCAGAAGCTTTGGTATTGAGTTCAAGTTCATCAAGGCATGTTACATTGTTGTAAGGTTCTTTAAGAAGTTTTGTGACTTCTTTTTTGATGAAAATGTAGTTTAAGAGACCAGGTCCCACTGTAAATATATTCTCAAAAATAAATGGGAAAGCCTGTGTGTCGTGTGTTTGAACAGTGAAGCCAGCTCCTTTTTCGATTGTGAAGAAGTATTCTTCAGGTTGTATATCAAGCACTAACTCAAAACTGTAGAGATTACCTAGAAAAATAAAGTTACATATAGTTTAAACATTCAAAACCAAGTGTTTAGTGTTTTCACATCCAGAATGTAAAATTGGTACATGAACTATAATTTACTATATTGCAGATATTATTACCTGTATAAAGTTAGGGATTTTGAGTGATCAGCAGATAGAATTTACTTTTTCACAAATCCCCTAAAAGACACCACATCATTTTTTCACAGGACTTTCACAGAGAATAAAGCATACACATACTAATATTTTCAACAGAACTGTTGCAGAGAGTCTGCAGGTGATTCACAAGAGCTGATGTAGCGATATCAGACCATTAATGAAGTTGGTTGGTTGAAGAAAAATGTGCTCCAGCTTAAAGCTTTAGGCTCTGTTAGAATAGCTGTATTATTAGTTTCACAATTACATAGTTTCAGATTATCTCAATGTCAGAGGAGACAAAATATCTGCCTAAAATCAAGCCCATTATTTTCGGGAGAAACCTGTTAGCCCTAAAATCCATAACTACCACTAAGTACTATTTTCTACAGATGTATTAAAACATCTAACAACGTTGTATCCAAAGTTAAAATACTTTGGTTAAATTTATTTAAAATATATCTACCTGGCTTATTTATATGTATTGCACCATGCTTTTCCACATACTCCTTTGAGTGGAAAGTATAGCACAGTCCACCAAGGGTTAAATGCATTGATATAAAATCAGCACAGTTGACTCTTTGGTACTTAACAGCACAGTATACAAATATGTCATGAACAGTTGGAGCTCCGATGCTAAATATTTCAAGAAAACTTGTATTCATCAACAATGGTGATAAACTTACAGAATCTTCATTCAAACTTCCAGTTAAAAATAAGGAATAGTTCCTTAAATGATCTACAAGATTTGGAAATTTAGCCTGCACAACTGAGAGCTTGAACAAGTTCTGATTGCAGATGGTAACTGAGGGCATTTCAAGGTCTTTCACTCTCCTAACCTACAAAAATCAAACACAGTTGAAAACAAGCTTTTTATTACATAATATTTTAACATAGATATTGCTTAGCTCTAAATTAAGATAATAATCAGATAAGCAGAAGTAGTTGCAATCAGATGATGAAATGATAGGTATATTATTTTAGCTTCATTTGGCATAATTATGTCTATTTGAAAAGTGACAAATGATTTCTATTTTAATTACAATCTGCACACAAGAAATACTAGTGAATGTCAATGTAATGTGAGTTTGGCACTGCATTAGTAGTACATAACCTGCTTCAAGAATAAATCTTTAATTTTATTTTATATTTTTTAAACATAAACTGTGGATAGAAATACCAATTACATATACCACACCTGAATGCTAGTGAAAATTTCATATTTAAAGTAAGCCACCAATGACAGTGCCAGCTGTGAGCTAAAGAGTATCAGCATTCCTAACAGGGCAATTCCCCACAAAAACTTCTGAACAAAATGTCTCTTGGTTCCACACATATAACTTGCTCCATGTAATGTAGTATTTTCACAAAATTCACGAAATTTCATATCCATGTTCATACGATGTTTATATTTTTCATCCCAAGTATATCACAATGTTCTCTGTTCTGAATATATAGATAAAGGTTAAATATTAATTAGCAATGCTATGAAAACAACAATTATATGCCTATATGAAAAGACAAAAATAAGTAAAATAATAATAAAATGTGTCTGAGAAAGTTTGGTGTCTAAACATTAACAAATATAGTACACTTTGAAAAGTCGAAATTCATCTGGTGTATGCATATTTTTACTGTGCAATTGTTCAAAATCATATTATTACATCATCATACTTCTTATTTTTGATGATATTAGTTTTGCTAACAAAATTATTAAATGTTTTCTTTTACTGAATCAGAATTATCATAAGTGGTGCATTCAAAACTCAAAAGACCTGTGGAGTTCATAATGTTCACCAAACCTTTCCCAGTATAACTATAAAAAACTAAGTAAAACTTCTTAAAGAACATGTTAAGATAGCTATGGAATTATTAAAGCCTTTACCATTACTATTTACCAACTGCTGTAGACCGTGATATTCTTTGTTTATTCACAAATATAAGTTAGCATTTTTTTACTACCACTAATGGGTTACCAATTAGTGAACAAAAACAGCATAATTTAACCACCATAACAAATGACAGTGTCAATACTAGGTTTGAAGGTTAAATATATTTCTCTTTCAAGACATTGTGTCTCCGAGTAAAGATATCTCTAATGTTACTAGACAAAATAACTTGTTTGTATTATTTGTTAAAGTAAATATTGGTGATCAAATTCCAAACACATCCGAACTGAAATCAAAATGCACCATTATAAATCAGAAATAGATATTCAAACAAATTATAATTCGCCTACATTTAATTCGCCTACATATTAAACAAAGTTTGAGTTTTTACAAATAAACTTTTTTCGTATTTGTCCCACTACCTAATTGTTAAAAGGGTTATGCAGATTATTATGCTATTGTTTGACTCAAGGGTCAGGTCTGTAATTATGTTCTGCACTTCTGGGCTTTTGTGTAGTGTTATCAGATTGGTAACTTTTTACCGTAACATGGTGTGTGTTGACAATGTTACTCTTAAAGGTTAATTTACATTTTAAGTCTGTAACTGTTTTAGTGCTATCCTGGGCCCTTAGGTACAGGTGTATGTTAATCTGTTTATTGAACCTTACTGCCCTCTTGGAAGTTATTATGTAGAGTCTGGATGCAATTATGTCAGACCGGTGGTCTCGTGGTGTAATGCATGAGTTATAAACTTTAGTGTATATATGGGGGTCTTATGGTGAAGCAAAAGTAACCTACCATTATTATCATTTAGTACTGAGATTATAGTTACATGCATTTTTTTGTGAATTATATTGCAACATTCCTTGCATCGGATTCACTATGAGAAAGAAAATGTTATACTACTCGATTCAATTGTGATTCAACATTGGCATCAGAATATGTTTCTAGAAATATACATATATATTTTTTTAGCTAAAGATATAGAAAAAAGCGTGCTAGAGTCAGAGGGAAGTGAAACCCTGAATGTTTAACGTGACCTTATATTAAGTAATCACATGTACTATTATGAACTGCAAAGCACTCAAATGGCCCAGTTAATGTGGCCACAGTGAAGTTCTTTTTTAACAAGGTCGAAAGGGGTTTCAGTCTACTGGTGCGAGCCACAGAGCCATCAGAGATGTAGCTGCACTGAGGTAGTTACTCATCTAAGTACTAACATAGTCCATTACTGCCTAACTTCAGCAATGAGACAGGTACTCATCACACTACGCCAGAATGCCCAGAGCGAAAACAAATGAAAAAAGAGTGATCAAGCCTCGTTAGAACTCACGATTAAAGTTGATGGGTTCAAACCCATAATGCTGGCAATGCTAGTAGTTGGCAAACCCCAGTGTGAGTAGGTTACTGTCACAGCAACTGTTGGAACGCTAATTCTACTACATCAGACGTTTGATGGTCTTGAGTAATATAAGACCATGGACACTCCAAAGTCCATGACTTTGGATGTTTTAGAAAGAGATATTTGAGTTAAAAGCCAGGGTAACACCTGAACGTTGGAGATATTGGAAAGTACTGTAGCATGTATGAAGATTATGTTTAAGAATCAAAAATAAATTAAGTGCCTTCTTGGTCTGTTATTTGTCAATGGAATCCATCCTCCTTTACATTTCATCTGGAAAACGCCAAGGTTAGGTATTTAATAAGGCTAACTGAATTGTTTATTTGAAATGTTTTCGATCATTTAAGCAAAATTTGATTCCCAGGGGAGGAGAAGAAGACATCACTCTTTCGCCATGATATATACTTTATTTGAAACAAAATGAGAAACATAAACCATTACACATCCTGGGGGTACACTAACCCTGGCAAAAGGTGACCCAGGGTTAATTTATATATTCTATATTCACTTTTACAATAAAAATACAATTAGAAGGAGTAACGTTGACACTTCTTTGAACTATACCAGCACAAAAGATGTATTCGTGTATTAACAGAATATTGTATTTTTACACAAAAAAATAAACGTATACAACAATTATGCTCTGAGGATATCTCTGAGAAGTGCCCAATTCTTATTAAAATGTTCTTTCTTAAGCTGTAGCTTGGCTAGATACTTTTGTTCTTCAAACACAATTTAGACAGTTTTCTTCAGTTCTCTAAGGATCAATGGAGTAGTAGTTTTTGCCTTTGTATATATGTAGTTGTTTGTCAACATTATAATTACATTGGTTGGAAGGAGACATCACACCTTGCAACTTCTTTTAAGGTTTGAAATTTATTTATAGCATAAGGTACAAGATTGAAGATGTTGACGAGAAGAGAATGATAATGGCAGCTTTCTAAACAAACCCCATTTAAATAAAGTCTCAATTCTGTGTGATGCTGTGAAACATGGGGATATCAATTATGGTTTTTAAGTTGACCCTGAGAGTAGCATGTCTAGCAAGGAATTTTGTGAAATACCTTAACCTATTGTCATTCAAAAGAGAGATGTTCAGTATAAACAAACTAAAATAGATTCTAGTTGCAAATATGTAGTTATAAATAATTGAGCTTCTAACTTAACTGAATGCCAGAAATTCTAAAAACACAAGAATCGGATGTGTGGAAAGAATGGGGAAGTTGAAATTAGCATACATAAAAAATGCCAGGAAATTATGAAAGATACTGTCATACGATCTTGCAGCTGAATCTGCCAAAGATTTCTGTGTCCTAATGGTTGCATTCCTTGAGAGAACTTGAAGCTGAGGAGAAGTGCCTGAAAGTCAAACAGATCAATCTAACACAAGGACATTACCTGGTGGTTGGATCTAGGTATGGAGAGGTATAAGATTCTGTAAATTTTGAGCATATCGAGGACCAAGGGCCAGTCTGGAGAGACTGACACTGTCTTTACCAGGTATTTGTACTGCCTTCAGTTCAATATCATTGGTGGCTGTATGCAGAGCTATATTCCTGGTAATAGCTGCTAAAGAAGCATCTTTTGTTTAACCAGAGTTATAACAGTGACTAATGTTTACGATCAATGTTGTGCGTGCAAATTTTCCAGCAATACTTTCAGTAACTTTGTTCATATTTTCCATAATGCTTTCCAGTTTTCTTTCCAAACAGGCTTTTGGAAACAAATATTTTGCTTGTGTTCATTATTGGTCTGAATGAAAACTCAAGTTGTAAAATATCATGCCATGGCAATCAAGACTTTGACATTTATTATTGTCAGTAACTATTGGGGATAAGTGTCCCCCGTACCTTGTTTTATGTATTCGTGTTTCTGCATAGTACATCAGAGTACAACATCTTTTTGCTTGCGAGGAAATTTCCAGTTCAAACTTTTACCATTTTTTGCAGTATTAGCAAAAAAATCACTCTATTATAGTATCCTTTAGTGTATGATTTGATTTAGTGCAATTAAGCAGTGTCCTGGGTCCAAATTGCAATTAAGCAGTGCCCTGGGTCCAAAGTATTGGCTCCTGGGGGCTGAATAAGTTATAACAAACTCAAAATATTTATAAAAATAAATCATCTTTCATTCCATGACCCCAAGTGACTGCATGTCAAAGAAAAGTCACCTCACAACAGATCCAAGATTTAGATTATATTCCAAACTGTTTCCTTTATCAACAACAAAGAAACATCTCTGCCATGTATATTTATTTAGTCTGTACTAGTTACATTTTCAATTATCTTGTCATTGCTACTGCTTTATTATTATTTAATTTTAGATGTCTTTCTATGACAATTGAAGTGTTAGCAAAATGGTTCTACTCGAGTTGTAACCTTCTTTGTTAACTTGGACCTAATCTTTCGAATGAAGGTAACAATTGCAAAGTCACAGAATTCCAGGAGAGTCAGTAAGCTTGCCCCAAGGTAGAGTCCCATTTGACCTCCAAAATTTGCCAGAAGCTGAATGAAATCTACTGCAGGCACCTGTTCTATCAGAGTGTAACTTAAACTCTCATAGAAAATAGTCAGCATGGTATACCTTGCTTTCATCTCAACAGGATCAGTCACACTCCAGTTTAATCTTTTAGCCATTTCAATCGATGCAAGACTTGGAAAACTGGTGCTACTTAGTTGGTAGCTGTAACTGATTGATTCACATTTAGGTAGGCATTCACAGGGCAGTTTTTCATCAGCTTGTAAGATACTTCTGTAAGAGTCTTTGGAACATTGAAAAGTTTCATACAGGGAACATGGTACATTTCCAGTGTTGTAGGTACTACAATGTGTGCAATCAACTGAGTTAGTAGTGAAACAGTCAGATAGACATTTCTCCTGTGAATATTTTCCATCATAGCCCATCTCAGAAGCTTTGGTAATGAGTTCTTGTTCATCAAGGCATGTTACATTGTTGTAAGGTTCTTTAAGAAGTTTGGTGATTTCTTTTTTTATGAAAATGTAGTTAAGAAGGCCAGGTCCCACTGTAAATATGTTCTCAAACATAAATGGGAAAGTCTGTGTGTCATGTGTTTGAACAGTGAAGCCAGCTCCTTTTTGTATTGTGAAGAAGTATTATTCTGGCTGTATATCAAGCACTAGCTCAAAACTGTAGAGATTACCTAGAAATAAAAGGTTGCATCTTCATATTGTTTAAATTTTCAAAAAGAAGCGAATTTTTACTTTTGTAAATATATTACCACAAACCTAGTAATAATGATTAGTCAGTCCTCAACTTAAAAACCCAGAATGAGTTATATTGGAATGACTGTATTGTTAGTGCCAGGTTTTCATAGTTTTAGATGTTTCAAAGCCAATGAAAACAAAACATCTTCCATAAGATCAAGTCATTCTTTTTTCTCAAAAGTTGTACTTCTATGTCAGTCTCAAAAACCATGACTACCACTAAACACCATTTTCTACAGACATATTAATATCCACATTAATTAATAATGTACAATGTACACACATTCAGAATACTTCCATCAACTTATTAATTAAAATATATCTACCTGGTTTATTTATGTGTACTACACCATGCTTTTCCACATACTCCTTTGAGTGGAAAGTATAGCACATCCCACCAAGGGTGAAATGAAATGATATAAAATCAGCACAGTTGACCTTTTGATACTTAACAGCACAGTATACAAATGTGTCATCAAGAGTTGGGGCTCCGATGCCAAATATTTCAAGCAGACTAATATTCTTCATCAATTGAGATAAGGTTAAAGAATCTTCATTCAAACTTCCAGTTAGAAATAAAGAATAATTCATTAAATGATCCACCAGGTCTGGAAATGTAGACTGTACAGCTGACAATTTGAACAAATTCTGATTGCAGATTGTAACTGCAGGCATTTCAAGATCATTCACTCTTCTAACCTACAATAATTAAAGTCAGTTGAAAACTGGCATTTTAATTTAGGACATTTTTGCATATACATACCTGAGCTCCAAAACTGAAAGGTAATAGGTGGAACTAAATGTCAAATAAGATTATCCAATAATACAAAGTTAAAGTTTGGGCTTTGCATCTCATTGAACAACCATGGACATATTGGGACAGGTCAGTAATACTGATTTCCTATTTTTATATTATTATTTGGCATAATTCTGTTTATTTGAAAATTTTAAACGTTTGACCAATGAAATTTATTGTAATTAAATTCTGCACACTAGAAATACCAATGAATGCCAATTTTATGTGAGTCAGGGGCCGATTTCACAAAGGGACTTAGGTCCATATTTAGACTTAAATTTAAGACTTTGGGCTTAAATTTTGTCAACAGAATGTTAAGTCTGTGGTCTTAGACTTAGCGGATTTCACAAAGCAGCTAAGTCAGTGGACTTAATTTTAATTCTGGGAGGTAGTGGGCTTAAATTTTGTAAAGAGATCTTAAATATGGCCACCATAAACTTTTCTCCACTTCAGAATTTGAAATGGCTGTAAATAAAATATAATTATACAGAACACCTTACTGAAGTAGTCTTTGGGAAGTTTATGTGACATAACAAGGTTTTCTATTTCAAAACAGCACTTATCCTTAGAAAAAATGCATCAAATAAAGGATATAAAATGTCATGTGACACAGAAAACCACTGTGGTTATATGATAAGCTTGTGATAAGCTTGGACTTAGCTAAGTCACCCCTTTGTGAAATCCATTTAAATCCCAGACCTAGCCAAGACCAAAGTCTTAGATTTAAGTCCAAGACTTAGCCAATAAAGGGACTTAGTTTAATTTTAGTGAAATTGGCCCCTGGTATTGTACGTAACCTGCCCCAAGGATAAATCTTGTAATAATACTATTTAAACAGAAACTGGAGAAATATGTATGACATGTCTATACCTGAATGCTAGTGAAAGTTTCATATTTAAAGTAAGCCACCAATGAGAGTGCCAGCTGTGAGCTAAAGAAGATCAGCATTCCTAACATGGCAATTCCCCACACAGCCTTTTGAGCAGAATGCCGCTTGGCTCCACACATATAATTTGCTCCATGCAATGTAGTATTTTCACAAAATTCTCCAAATTTTACCTCCATGATCATGTGATGTTTATATCTGATCACAATTATGTAACATTGTCTTTTGCTCTCAGTTTATAGGAATGAAATAAATGTTAATTGACAATGCTATTGAAGAACAACAATTTTAAGCATACATGAAAGTAACATAAAATATTTAGAATAAAACAATACATATGAAAAATTAAACAGTTATGTCCTTTTGTCCCATGTTCATATATAGAAATATTACAAATACAGTGCACTTTTTAAAATTTGAAATTCTTCTGGTGTATTTTTTACTGTGTAGTATTTATCATTTCAGTAGAATTATCATGTATATTTTCTTAGATAACAAAACATTTTCCAAGAAACTACATTAAATAGACAAGTTCAATCCATGTATTATCCATGGATAATTCATATTCAGGCAAAACCTAAGTTAAACTACTTCGGGAACATTTTACTATGCATTTTTAGCAATGCAATTGTTGAAGCCTTTTTGTCAATACTATTTACTAACTCTTGCGGATCCCATATTTTTTGTTTGCTCACTATTATAGGTATGACATTTTTTATAGCAGCTAATGGGCTACCAATTAGGGAACAAAGACCAAAAAACGCAAAACAATTAAGTCACAAAAATTTGCCAATAAGTGACTGCTAATGTCAAGTTTGGAAAATTGAATGTATTTGTATTAGATCACCCAGCAAACTAATTTCAAAATATAGAAATTTTTGTGATATAATTTATAATCCTTTAACAAGCTGTACAATGCTTGTGTGTGAGGACATCACAGTTAGACAAATTCGCTGAGAAAATTTGAAATCTCAAAATATGTTATTATGTATCTTGGACCACAAAGGTAGCCATTATTTTAAACCGTGAGAGAGAAGAAAGTTTGAAATGAGATTTGAAATGAGAGTTGGAGCATCTAGTTTAATAACATTTGGTACATTAGAAATGTGATTTTACATTTAAATTGTAGCCTTTTACAAAAACAATTCCCTGTGTGAGCGAGGTATAATCATCCAAAAGAAAGAGGGGTTGGTTAGGAAACAGGACAAATTTAGCCATAGGTATCTTAAGAATAGCAGCAGGACATATATGAGTGGATCTGTAGCAGCTACAGGAAGTTTCTCAACATGCGGCTTTTTGTGAGCTTGCAATTTTTTGTCCACCTGTTCTGTATCTGGTTGCCCGGATATTGAAAGCTAACATCTTGTCAGAGAATGTGTTTGTTGTGGTCAAATGCTTTATGAAAATGTGAAGCGGTGTTGCAAATGCCTAACAATCCATAGAAGGTGACCAAAAAGGAAGCCTTATATGTGAGTGAATTCTCAAAAACTTTGCATAAGCGGGAAATATCTCTCACTTGTGTAATTGGGAATAGGCCTTTGGGGGAAGGTTGCCAATGTACAGATAATTGAATACCTCTCAACATTCTCTTCATCAAAGATATTTTCCCATACCTGCACATTCCATCCATACACAGTAAAGAAGTGTTTGAGTGATGAAATATAGTTCATGAAAACACAAAATGACAAGGAGTTTAATTTCAGGCCCCCACCATCCCAGAAAGACAATGGGCTGCGGATAATCATTTTATTTGAATACACATAAGCTAAATGTGACTACTAAACTATGTACAGTCCATTATAACACACAATAAGGCTCTAAACTATAGTAAAATCTTTAACTTAGCAAATTAGAACATGCAACAATCATACAGATTAGTAACTGTTAAGTAATAGTAATACAGTTACTTGCTGAGTAATTCCTTATTAACAGGAAGAAGCACGTTTTACATGCAGGGCATTTGTTAATCATTACATAACAGTTGCAAATGGGATAAATGAGGTATTATTGAGTTATTAATTTATACAATTCCATTTACTTAGGTGCCCCTGCACCTGTGAACCTGAGATGAATGACACCAATAGACTACAATTGTTAGACATTCCACAAATACATTTAAAGAAACCCCATCAAACCCACCCAGTAGGGTTAGTTAAAATTTACCAAAACAGAGGCCAACAAATCAGCTATCCCTTCTCCAAAAGCCTGGTCCTGCTTAATGTAAGTCCAAACACAGTCTGAGGGGGCCACGGTGGCAGAGTGGTAACACTCCCACCTCCCACCTCTGAGGCCGGGGTTCGGTTCACGGCTCTACCTGAAGTGGGAAAGCTGGTAGTTGCTTGCCGTTGGTCGGCAGTTTACAGTACAGAATCTTGACCAACTGTATATACTGGTTTTCTCTGCCCTTCCAACTGCCCATTGTGATATGACCTGTACTGTGTTGAAAGCGACAAAAAAAAACAACAAATAAATAAATAAACCAAACACATGCAGTCTGACATCCCTGGGTCACATCTCTGTATGTGCTGTATTGGTAAGCAAGGGTGGCTCCTGAATGCTGCAAACACTGCAAACACCTGAATTGCCAGCAATATATTGAGCATTTCAAGGTGGGCAATAATCCTGAGATTATTACAATACCTTTGTATGGAAAGACGGTAAATGTTATTGTTCCACGTAGCCCCTGGGCCCGCTAAACTGGCAGCCAACTCATTGTGTTTTGAAAGAAATTTTCTGAACCAATTCAAGTCACGTTGAAAATCTACATTAAACTGCATGACTTTGTTATCATTGTCATTTCTAAGCAACTGCACCATTCTGTTCAAAAACAGCCTTGATGGACAGACCCTGTTGTTACAGCAATTGTCCCAATAATGATTGCAATTGACAGTTTGAATAGGATTTCTTTTGAGACCACTGGGAAATGGTTGACACAATTTGAACAAATTTTTTTCTGGGGGAAACCCAAACTGTATTTATTCTATCAGCTGGTACCAATAGTCATTTAAAGCATCTTTCAATGTCTGGACATTGCCTGGGATGCGCCTTGTGACAAAGCTTGGGGGAACCGAGTCCCTGACAAGTTTATGCTGCAATATGGGTAATATAATGCGTAAAATAATAAGTTTGAAACAATGTCACTGTTTGGCAATCTTTATTCACTTAGCGGAATCAACAGAAAGTCGTATTTTGATTGTGCTTTAAAAGTCTAAAGACCGGAGATTGCTGATAAGCATTATTCTTTGATTTAGCTCTTCTCCACAGAGTTTTATTTACATATTTTTCATCACTGATGGCATCCAGAGTATATGTTGAAATACATTGAAGTGCACTACTGTTGTGACAAGGCTTGTCGTATGAAACAGGATGGTCTATTTCTGTTACAGTAATATTGTTCACTGCTGTTTTGAAACCCTGGCCATTTCAAAATAGCCATTGGCCGTTTCAAAACGGCCAAATTGTTAACTTGGCCGTTTTGAAACCTTCCTTGGTTTTGAAACAGCCTGGCCAGTTCAAAACCTGGTTTCAAAATGGTCAAATAAAAAACCTGGCCATTTTAAAACCTCACCTGATTTCTAAATTTTCTACAGCATGTGCTTTTGTGTGAACTTCAAATGTGTCCTTTTATTATAAAAATAATTTCCTGAGCAGGGGCTTTCTATAATCATAACTTGTGGAGTAGGTACTCAGGTATGGGGGTAGCTACAGTTAACCTGTAATCTTTTACTTGAAAAGATTTCTTTAAACAAATTGTATTTTGTTGTTGTATAACACAAAGTCTGTATCATAAAAGTTATCTATCTCATCAATCTATCTGCATGAAGGTGCTGAATATTTAAACCTGTTTGTTTGACTTGCCAGATTAATTAATAAGTCATAAAGAAGCCATGATAAATATTAACTCTGTGATGTTGATTTGTTTGCCATTGATTGTCAGAAGTGCTTAATTGGATTTATTCCTATTGTCGCAGCTCTCTTTTAATGTTGATTTGTTTCACTTAAATATTATTGGGCTGTTTAAAAGGTAAATATGAAAGGTTAAACAACTTCACATAACAGGAAGATCAATCAAGGAGAGATTTGACTTTTCAAAGAATTATAGTAGATGAGCTAGAATACATTTGCTTTTTGGCACCTTCTTTACTTAATGTTACTCAGTTAATAGTGACATACAATTGTAATGATTTGCTATTATTATTACTTTAGAAGATATCTATTTATGTTGATTTGTTTCATTTGCATTAGGTGGGGTGCATAAAAGGAATTAGTGATAAAATATTATTTAATTCTATTTCATTTTATGCTTCCTTCTTTTTTACTTCTTAATATTGATATATCTTAATAACTAGGCTTTTTACAAAAAAGTTTTTGTTTGCACTAATAAATGTTGTTGTATGTTCTGTTCAATATATGTTTCCCAATAAGCCAAATGCAGTTCTAATAAATATATAAGTTTTTATTTTATTACAACTGTTACACTTAAAAGCAACAGAACAAACCTATCCACTTATGTCAAACTGATGAGGTATCAAAATGACCAACAGGAATAGTTGACCATTTCGAAATAGCCAAAGCATTTCTAAACTTTGCAAAGGTATCAAAACGGCCGTAGCCGTTTTGAAATGGCTAAAGGTGTTAAAACAGCAAGTAACAATATCACCTTGACCCAGTGATATAGTCAAGTCATTAATTTGTAAATTGTTATGAGAAACATTATGAACACGATTCCTTTTAACACCATGACTGGGAAAAATTGGATCATTAATGTTATTACTATTTAAACCACCAGAAGCTTGAGTAATGTGGTTTGGGACTTTTATTTGGGCAGGTCTAATGACATGATCAATGAAAGTATTGTCAAAAGGCATGACTTTTTACACCTCCTTTGTTGTCTGCTGTTGACACTTTAGCACCAGAATTTGTGTTGCACCCAAACTGTAAACCATGCAATTTAACACACCTGTCGACAAAATCTTTTTCAATACCAGGGGCCAGATTTTTTGTGCTGACACTTTTAGGGTGAAGACTTACAAGTTCTTTTTAACAATACCTCGACCACTAGCCATTTGCACACTTTGTTTAATGGTTTTGTTTGAATATTTCCTAGCTAAGAACTCCTTCCCCTTAACTCTGTCACAATCTGAGTTATAAAACTATTTCGTTCAGAGAAACATCTTGTTTTCAGTGACAACTTTTGTTTGGTTCCCAAACACAAAATCTACCCCCTTTTAACTTTCCTCACTAATATAATGACAAGAACCAACGTTTCTCACCAAATGTTTTCCCAAATCACACTTGCTGCCAGCTCTGTTGCTGCTCAGACTTTTACTAATGTCCAATTTCAGGCAGCTGCTAGCCAATTTTTGACTGAACTTTTTCTCAGAAGAAGATAGCAATCCTTTTGAAGCGTGATTAAGAACTTGTCCCAATGACAAGGAATGCAAGCAAATACGGAGAAGCCATTTCACAAAAACTTCATGGCCTTTTTTAAACAGCAACTTCCGTTTATAACTGTTTGCAAAACCATATCCAAACCATGGATTTATTCTATTTTGTTTATTTCTCAACCTATGCCAACTTTGACCGGAATAACCTTGATTTTCGACATGAGCTCGACATATTCTGCCAGTGCGTTCAGACTTCCCACAGTGAAGGCACACTCAAAAGCACATAGGAGGATGGCATGTTCTGCTATGGCACGGGGCCACAAAAAATCTGTAACATCCTCTATTAGTTCACTAAGTAATGAAATCATGCATTCTTTGATGTATTTCTCACTTGCTTCTACAATGTTGCATGCGAAACCTTGAACAAACTGTATCAGAGATAGCTGATCATACAAGTTCATGAGGCTAGGGTACATGTTGCTACTGCAACCTCTACTGCTCCCCCAGTTTTGATATTAGGAACTTTTTATTACCTTGAGGCTTATTTGTTGTTTCAAGCTTTGCTATCTTCTTATCTACAACAATTTGTACATTCTCAGATTTTCTAAGGACAGCAATGGACGGGATACTGTCATCTGAAGAAGAGTCACTACTACCAAACACTTTTTTTGGTATTTACACATTTGCTAGGAACTTTGCTTTTACTTATCACATTGTCTGTGTTTGTCTGTGTCCTTACCTGTCTTCACCTGTTCTGTTGTTTCCACTTTGTCCAGCTGCTTGTCAGTATCCGCATCTGCATGTTTTCACTCTGCTCTCCTGTGTGGGACTCATCCATACTATCTTCTGCACATCACTCCCCGTCAGATGGGAATAACGTATCAACAGTCTGTTTAATAGGCTTCTGGGACTTCATCTTCTACTGTCTTTCTTCCCACTTCCCTGTTTACCTTTCGTCATAGATGTGGCCATTTTCTTCTAAGACGGCAACATATAAAAGCCAGCTCTTTATTGGCTAACCTATGTTTACCAGGACAACCAGTGACTGATCCCTTTTTAAGAGTGTTATATTATTATTTACTCTGATCACCAGTCCACCAGTACAGTCCAAAGTTCTGGGATGGAGGTTTGATACATGATGTCTGGAAATAACTTTTGATGAGAACAAACATTGTTCGAAATGTTCAAATCTCACCAGATGACAAAGGCAAGATATAACTTGAAGCGTCTAACATATTGAGCCCTTGAGTGAAGACGTAATCTTTTCTGGACTCTTTCTAATGCTCCGTGCAAGGCAGGACCAAGACTCTAGTGAACTTCTACCAACACAAATATTAAATTTTTCCTGAAATTTCTCCTCGGATGTTTAGTTTCAAACTTATGGCGAGATAATGCATCCGCCATGACATTATTGCATATAGGGAGGTGACGTACTCTCAAATCTACATTATATTTACTAGCATGAGCCGAAATGGGCTGTAAACATAAGTTTGAAATATTGCTGGTATTGCCTGTATCACAAACCATCACTGCACTCTTATTGTCACATCTTATGAATACCACCTTATTTGTCCCATAAATGGGTTAACAATCTTAGCTATAAAGATGTTATACGTTTTCCATTGTAAAATGGGGTACTGGTCAATGAGATAATCAGGAAGGTTTGCTGTGCTTACCTATTAAGCCAGCTGCCCCAAATCCCAGGGAGTGTTCGCATAGGCATTATGTATCAATGAGTCTCCTTTGAACTGAAATGCCCATCAAGGATGAAAAGAAACATAATAGACCAACATTGATCCCAGTAGAAGGATTCATAACATATATATAGTGTAACATGTTTTTGAGATAGATACGAGAGCCCCTTTAACAACACGATGTACAAGAGTTTTCTAAGGAGTGACTGTAATTCCTGATTGGTGATCCTATTTTCTGATTTCCTGCATTGATGCCGGATTTCCTGCAATTATTCTTGTCTAGCTGTATATTCCTATACTAAATATCATGGCACATGACCTTTGAAGAAGTTCGTCTGTATGGTACTATCTTCAACAGGCTTTTCTTGCTCCTTTCATAGTTCCTCTTACTTTTGCTTCCATGATTCCCCCTTTCCTTTAGTTGGGTTTGGGGCTCTTAAGATCCTATAAATTTTAATACCTATTTTAACACCTGTATATAATACTACCTTGTAAAGTAAAATACCTCAAATGTGTGTTTTTCAATGTCTAATTTATCTTATGAACTTGACCTTTGACCTTCTGGTATCATGATTGGGTTTGAATCCTTCATCATCACTCAAAGCTGCAAACTGTAAATAGCATGGCCGGTAAGGGGCCTATTTCTTCAGCTTAGCACTACCTTTTGCAATTTCCCTCCTGGCTATAGAACTTAATACCATTAGCATTGGCCCTTGACCTGTACATGTTGTACATGACTTGGTTACACCAATGACATTCTTTGTTACTTTGGGTAGTTATTCTCTTGGTTTTCCCTCTCACATTTGAATTGAAAGCCAAACAGTCAATACTTCATTTATTCCTATCATCCCACCACCTTTGCAAAATCATGTTAGTTTGGCAACTTGCAAAACAAGAATATTTGACATATTTCAGAGTTGACCCCTAAGCCCAAATTTGACCTCTAACTACTGGTCCCCCTCAGTTGCCTACCTGGGGAGTTCTCATCAGATTGATAAGGTAGTTAGTTGTACTTGGCTCTCTATATGTTGTTCCCGCCTGTTGCCCACCATGGGGAGTACTCGAAAGATTGATAAAGCAAAAAGAGAAATCAGGGCTTACTACCGGCGGCCCAGGCTGACCCTGGTTTCGCCAACTAACTTTGATATCTAACTTGACCATTAGTCCTCATTCAATAATCAATTATTGAGTTGCATTATGGCTAGGGTTATGAGGGTACCACTAAATACTGCACTCACATTTGTTAACAGGCTTCTCGTGTGACTCAGCACATTTATTCCAAGCCACTAATAGGTTATCAGTTCCAGAACTTGTAGATGTCATATCTATATCCCATATATATCGAAGGAAAAGAAATTAAAATTTCATTTCAATAGAAAAGCAATAGTAAAAAGTTCTTACTTGGGTTACTTATTGCAGGTCACTTAACTATGCCTGGTAAACTTACATATAACCATCTGAAGAGAAACATGTGGGTGGTGCGGTTATAAAGGGGAAGTGAGAATGAGAGATGCAACCAAATTTGACCCAGGTGTGATTGCTTCAAAATGTTTCAATGCTGGCTTATCAGGGAGATATGGATTTTTCATGGCATTGAACTTAGGTACACTGTTTTTTTCTAAATAGAATGATTATAAAACAGAAATGGAACATTGTAATGAGAGTGCAGAGTGGCCAGTCTGAACAACTGCATTTTGACTTTCGTCCTAATACATTCCCCAGGGTGCCCCACTCAGAAAACGACATATCTAAATTATAAATTATTTCTTTCAAAAGTTGCATCAAATATTGGGTATATGCATGGCAATTAACCAATCATTTACAGATTAGTAAGTTAATAAGTGAATAATAAAATGAGCACATAAAATAATAAACTATATTGTCTGTTAAAATAATTGGGATGTAAAGCGAAATCTATGAATACAGATTATTGTAAACATTTGTGAGTTATAAAATGGGTGTCTAGAAAGAATAACAGAGTTCTGGCAGAGCTACTCCCAAAAGAAATTGCATACACATAGACAAATAATGAGATATAATAAAATGCTAGTTAATTGCTACTAACAATATTCCCAAATAGTACCAAGCTATGATCTTTGTCAGTTAGTTTGATATCATTAATTGGTATGTTATAATTTTAAGTAGGTTACCAATATCTTTAAATAGTCTTTTACAATAATGTTAATAACACGACATTGTATGATAAATGTTCTAGGATATGTCATGTCATATTGCATTTACAAGTTCCAGAGTTGTGTCATATCTAGTTACAATAGTAATCTAAAGAAAGATGGGTCATTTGTACAACAGTAACAAATAACAGTGATATTGATTTTTACCTATATCCTTGGAAATAAAATATGAATCATTTTATAGTTTCAGGAAACCAAGCAGTTACCTTACTCTTTGCTGAGAAGCCTTGCTCCTATAACACATTAATGTCATTACAAGGCCCGGTGTGAAACCACAAAAATCTTGGGTCATTATATCTCAAGCTAGTGAAATTTAGTTCCCCTTTTGGAAAGAAGAATATAATGAGATGCTTCAATCAATGAATCACCCTCAAGCTGTTGGGCCAGCAATAGTCTCAAAAACCAAAATATGAATTTAAACTGTATTAAGAAAATCTTGAAGCTATGATACTGGTGTCAGCCATCATTCCATAACCCTGGGATTATGAGAGACGTAATCTTGTTCAAGTCTCAGTCAGATAATAGTTTTTCTTACGAACATATAAACCTTTTTTGAAAAGTGAAAAAAAAACCCTGAAACAGGATTTCTATAATGTTGTTGGAATTCTTCTATCAGAATTAGGCCCAAAAAGGTCATTTAAAGTAACTAAATAGCCAAAGATGAAGAAGTCAGTGCATAATACGTATTATCTTTGTACTACTTAATTAGATATAACAGGTCTAACCAGATCTAACTAATTTCCCCTGATACAGCTTTGTCAAGTATGCTTTGATAAAAAAAAGATACAGACTTGATGAAATCCAGTATGTATACTGTGTGGTAATGAAGCTGTAACAGTTGTAGTCTTATCATCATATTAAATGCAAAATACATAAAATACTATGTAAAACCTAGTGGAATTTAGTTATAATCCCTGCTACTGCGTGGGCTGTTCGCATCTAAGAACCTTTCTAGTGATAGGGGATGTGTGACCTAGTGGCAATTTGGGGGAAAGTGTATGTACTTATATTATAAAACAAAATACTTTTACTAGTCACATTTACATGTATATAATTTAATAAATATATAATCCCATTGCTGTTTCTTTTTGTGGGGAGTCGGGAATGTGTGGCTCAGTGTTTAAAACAGCCATACCTATTTAATATTTTTACAGTATTCCAAAAAAAGTTTGCTCCATGTCTCTCTTTTTATAGTAGTTCTTACAATGTGAGGTCCACTTGGAGTGTTGTTCATTTCCGTATTGTACCTAAGTTTCACCCATCTACTCAAACGTCTATCAAGTAGCTTTACTTTTGATGCATGGCCCCATTGTTTGGAATGCTCTTCCTGATGAGATTCGTGTGTCTCCTTCTAAAGCTTCTTTTAGATAGAAGCTTAGAATCTACCTCTACACCAAGGCATACCCACCATAGTCTTAATTATTTTGTTTGCGTTTTCTGTGGGTTTGACCTCTCTTCTGTCCCTGGTACTGAAATTGGTTGACTGTTTTGTTGCTGTTGTGTCTTATAGTCCCTTAGTAAAGCTTTAAGTTTACAATTTTTGACAAATCAGGCTGATGTCGTTATTTACATTATTGAAATATAAACTTATTGTTGGTAAAATATCAATGACATTGTCTTTACTTGAAGGCTAGCAAAAATGTGGCATTTAAAGTGAGCGACGGATGACAGTGTCAGTTGTGACTTAAAAAAATCAACATATGCCAACAAAAACTTTTTAACAAAAAATGCCACTGGGTGCCACACACATAAGTTGCTCCATATAAAGTGGTATTTTCACAAAATTCTCCAAATTTTACCTCCATGTTTATGTGATGTTTATATTTCATTTTGGAGTGTTTGACATTGTCCTACATCATCAATATACAGGTGTGAGTTAAATGTACAGCTAGCAAAACTTACTGACAAACCCCAGCAACCATTACAATATCAACCAACACAAAATACAATATCCTAACAATCTGAAAAATACACATCAGAAAGTTACCAGTTCATTTTGGCATATCAGCACAAGAAAATATTTGCAAAATTTATACACTATGTAACTTAAACATTCTTTAATTATAAATTTAATTTCTTTAAAATGATTCATTGATAGTATTAATGTTCCTAAAAATGTAAGAAATGTTTGGTTTTGAATCACAATTGTTAAAACTTGCACTTTATTTTGTACATATATATTATTCAGTACATTCAAAACCCTTTTTACACCATGTAGAAAGTAAAAACCAGGGATTTAACTTGAAAATATGTAAATCAAACTGTGAAAGTATAAAACCATTATCAGTATAATTTACCAACTTCCACAAATCCAATGTTCTTTGCTTGTTCAACAATTGGAACAATGACAGCATTTAGCTTTTAGCAATTTGCCAAAAAGTGACCCTGGGATTGCATAGATTTGTTTTACAGAGAATTGACTTTAGATAAAATATTATGTCATAGATTAGCAACTCACTTGTGATTTTTTATAAATTAATATCTGAGATAAAACCTCATTCGGCCTTATAAAAATCCAAGTAAATAATTATTTCCCATCGCAGGATTTAAAATTGTCATGCCTAAAAGGTAGGTTCATATCTGGTTATGTTGGTAGCGAGCTAACATGGCAATTTTGGACACTTGGAGCTTTTTAAGATTAAAACCAGAAAGACTCCTAAACAAGAAATTACAATAGCATTTTGAAGCCATCACAGTCGTTCTCACCGTCAGATACTGCCTGAGAAACTGCTTAAGATCCCTGAATTGGACACTCACAGACACTCTGAATATGCCTAGAAAAGAAGAAATCAGGATAAACCCACACCAGATTTTTAGCCACTTCCACAGGATACAATGGAATAACCAGTGTATTCTGTGGAAATAACAATTCAATTTTTCATGCTACATATTTTAACTAAAATTGATGAACCATTACGGAAAGTGTTTTGGGGTTTCAGGTGTTTTGTAGATAGCCATTTTTTGGCATCTTCCAAACAACTGTTTAATCTTTCAAATGACCGAGCTGCATTCTTATAAGTGAGATGTATGTAGAGCTGGATGTCATCAGCATAAAATTTAAATTTAACATGACATTGTTCCCCAATGACCTTACTGAGAGGAGTAATAATTGAATAAAATAACATGGGACCCAAGACGTAATCCTGGGGGACACTGTATAAAAGCTTTCTGAGCTGTAGTAGAATGGTCAGTGGTGTCAAATACCACAGATTGATTAAGCAGCACTACAGCAGTAGCTTCCCCTTTATGTCAAAGAAATATTTTTTTTCAGACAACAGCGCCATTTCAGTAGAGTGACTAACTTTATGGGCAGATTGAGTCTTATTATCCAGTTGATAGGGACATGGTGTGGTAACACCTCGCCTCCCCCTCTGAGGTCGGCAGTTCAAACCTCAGACCTTATGTTGGAATTTACAGTACAGAACCTTGACCAACTGTATGTACTGGTTTTCTGTGCCCACAAAAATATCCGTTGTGATATGACCTGTACAGTGTTGAAAGCGACACAAACCCCAAATAAATAAATAAATTATTCAGTTAAATTAACATGATCAATTATCTGAAAGGCAACAACTCGTTCTTCCATGTCAGCCGCATGACAATAACATTTTATGTCTTAACATGGCAAAGAAGCTTTTCTCATTCGGGAAGAACCACTATTTTAAAACTATCTGGAACAAACCACTCAGACAGAAAGCAATTGACAACTTTGTGACTGACTGAAGAGGAATATCTAAATCTTTCAGAAGAAATGTAGGCGAGAGACCCAGGAAGCACTATTTTTAGGATTATATATTCATCTGTATTTCATCCTCAGTGACGTGCTTAAGAGCAGAAACTCGAAGAGGTTCAAGTGGACTAGATATGTTGAAAGAAACATCATTTGAGAATGCATTGAGAATCCTAAAGATCTTGTTAACAAGGCGGAAGGAGTTTTTGTCTACCAGCACAAGCTGCAAAGCCATCAGAGACACGAGTAGTGCACTCAAACAGTCACCCATTAAAGTACTAACGTAGCCCACTGCTAATTAACTTCAGTGAAGACATCAGTATTCATCCCATAAACCAATTCTCATGAAAGTTCATAGAGAAAATAAACAAGACCAAAAGGTGTTTTGGTCCCCTAGCGTGAGCCCAAAGCCATCAGAGACATGATAAGTGCACTAGAATTTACAAAAGTCTCATGACAGAAAGAAATTCCAACTTAGATATATCCCACAGCTGGTCCCGAACTGAGGAGGCCACTCATCCAAGTACAAACATAGCCCATTGCCGCTTAACTTCAGTGAGCAGGCAAATAGTCATCACTCTGTGCCACAATTCCTGAAAGTCTGATGCAAGAAGGACATATGTATGGGCAAAAGGCAAAATGACATGTGTCCTTTTAGCTATTGGAGATAGATAAATCGCCAAGAAGCAAGGAACTTTGTAAGTGACCAACTGAGAAGGCATATCCAATACTAATTATTAAGAAATTCAGTGATCAGTCCCCCCCCCACCCCAGGGGAAAACAAACAAGTGCGGAGCATGAATTTTATTAGTATACATATAATTAACATATAGTATATAATGTGTAAAATATAATGGTATATAAAGTAATACTATAAATGTGACTACTACATTGGTGATGGAAGCCAGTAATACAGATATAGTGTCCAGTTCATGCACTAAGCGGCCAGAGGCCACCAGAAGTTACTAATAGGCTTCTTATGATTTAAGATGCAATAATGTTAAGTACAGTTACAAATCATAAGATTATTAAATTATGTAAATATATTTGACTTTACATATAGGCAAAATAAGTTACTTTACATTAATATCATAAGTACAAATAACAGCAGGGCCACCTCACCCTAGGTGTTACAAGTAGAAAAGACAGGGTGCCAACCCAATTTAAGGTTACCTAAAGAGAAGGTTAAGACTTCTAAGAAAATGACTATAAGGCGACCCTAACCCAATTTAAGGTGATCTAAAGATGAGGGTGAGAGGACCCAGAAATTAATGACATACTTATACAAAAGACAGGACTGTACAATTACATATGAAAGAAAACCCTCAAGGCCCAAACAGTAGGGGTATTATTACAATAGCTTTGCAAAAGTAGAAGCAATACCTTCACCATCAGTATGGTCCTTGTGTATGTAAGTCCACACACACTCACTGGCCCATGAACCATGATCTTTAATATGTTGAACTGAAACCTGAGATTTATAAGCCAATGTGGCCCCAGATCTCCTGAATGCATGAAACGTGAAATAATTTTTGGGCAAGCCCAATTTGACATTAATTTTTGACAGACATTTGCGAATCCTGGTGTCAGTGAGTACCACCCAACCTGAACTAGCTTTATACTGAAACAAGGGATCATTACTGCTAGGTGAATACAAGGCCATTGCTTGTCTGCAGGCATTAAAAGGGCAGAGCTTCGAACCCCTAACTCTGGGTAATGTGATAAGATGGACCTTGTCTCGAACCTGAATGGTTTTGGACCATTTCAGGATGACCTTCAAAAATTTCTTGGTGAAAATGAGGTCACCAGCACACAGGTGATGAGAGGAATCAAATGAGGTGAGAGAGTGGGGGGCAATATTCGATAACCTCAAAAAGCCAAAAAAGGCTAGTAGAAACACAGCTTTGAATACTGAACCTAGGTATATGGTGTCACAGTGGTTTACAATATCATTTAACATGGTCAAATCGATAATGTGTTTTTTAGCAACTACAATGGCTCGGTTGATCTTAACCGATTTTAAAAGGTATTTGACATTAGGGTGATCCCACAACTGAAACTGCAACCCATGCATTGTGAATTTTGCTTTACAGGCAGAAATATGGTTTGCCAGCATATGTGCAGAAACCCCTTGGCTAATCAAATATTCTACATATGAAAAAATATGATGGTATCAATGAGGACACCAAGACATACTGCTGAGGTCGCAGGGGGAACTAGCTTTTTCTCGCTGATAGTGAGACCTAGACGTTCAATGGCGTTGCGTAAGCAGTCGTACGAGCGTCGCGCGACGTCCGGCGTGCCGTAACCAACAAAATCATCTATATAGTTGATGACGCGGTAACCATGGCAACGTAACGTACGGCGTCGCTGACGCGCTGAAAATTTTGGCTTCCATGCCTGCTCCCAAATGGGAGACAAGTATCAAAGAACGCAGCGTCCCAACGTAAGCCCAACAGGTCATAATCCCCAGGGTCAATTTTCAAATGTCTAAAAGCCCTGCTGACGTCTATCTTGTAGATATGGCAACCAGGTCCAATTTTACCAGTTCTTTGGTAATGTCATCAATAGTGGGGAAGGTGAGTGAAAATTCTGAACCCAGGTAAGATTTTTTGTCTACCCCTGAGTTAACTGAAGCATTTTTAGGCCAAGATAGGTCAATGATGACACGACGATTAGGGGCATTAGGCTTTTCCCTAGTCATAAAAGGTGAAACATGAGCATTTGGAATAGGGTTTACATCATAAGGGCCCTTGATAGCTCCATGTTGAATTTCCTCCTCCAAATAAGCTTGAACATCAGCTAGAAAATCAGTGGCCGAGGAATGATTTTTGTCATCATGATACAATTTAGAATTTCTATTAAAGTCCAAAGGAAAACCGAATTCTACTAAGTGTATCAACTGCTGATCCCAATAATTTGCAAATAATTTTTTCCATTCAGGGACATTCAACTGGGACTGTATGGGAATTCTAACGCCAAAAAAATTGGGTAGACCTGAGGATTTTACTCTGAGGTGTTGTGCAACGGGGTCAGTGACCTTGTCTCCAATATGACCCGAGCTGGCAGGCAATACCAAGTTATTGAGTGGCACAAACCCAAAAGTATAATCTGTCTGACTTTTCCAAAGACTAAAATCCTTGCAATATTTCTCTAAATAAGGCACATGCTTTTTCCAGCCGTCCTTGAGCAACATAACATTTGACAATTCAAAGTTTTCATCACAACAATGACTGTTGACATCATAAAGTAACACCTTGTCAACACTATTGTCACAAGTGTCACCACTTTGACGTGCACAAAACACATTAGCCGTCCAATCAATTAAAACCACTAAAAAGATAAAATCATAAAAACAAATTCAAGTTAAAAAGTTCCATATAATCAATGCATGTTTCCATCATTTTAATCACACATCTGTTCAGTTCACAGATATTTTTGAAAGTGACACTGGTTACATTTCTAGGAGGGCAGCCAGTGAGAAACCATTTCTCATTGGCTGCCCCCAGGTTGCCAAGGACACAAAGGTCACCAAAACTAGGGGGCTTAATGCAGGTGTGACCATCACTTATGTTACCTGCACACTGCTCCGAACATCTCCCCCTGGGCTGAGGTGACTGACAACCGTGATGCCTGGACACCACTTATGAATAACCAGAGACATAATAATTCCTCGAAACAACAATCAAGTCTACAACATAACATTAACTGGGTCAATGCATAGGAAACTTTGAATACTTTGCTTCTCAATTATATGATCTGGTCAGTTGTTTAAGTTCTCACTGAATTAGTCAAAACTATGCAAGCAGATCACATGGTGTAATATACTCATTAGAAAGAAAAGTACTGCTGAAATCACATCACATGTGCTTTTTATGTAACTACACTTTCTATTTTCACCATACGCCGATTGTTTTACTGTACTGTAATTTCAGGCATCTTTTTAGGGCAATTTAGGAGTTACCAAAATGGTTCTACTCTGGTTGCACTTTTCTTTGTCAGCTTGGCTCTAATTTTCTGAATGAAGGTAACAACTGCAAAGTCACAGAATTCTAGTAGAGTCAATAAGCTTGCCCCAAGGTAGAGTCCCATTTGACCTCCGAAATTTGCCAAAAGCTGAAGGAAATCAACTGCAGGAAACTGTTCTATCAGAGTGTAACTTAAGCTCTCATAGAAAATAGTTAGCATGGTGTATCTTGCTTTCATCTCAACAGGATCAGTCACACTCCAATTTAATCTCTTAGCCATTTCAATGGATACAAGACTTGGAAAGCTTGTGCTACTAAGTTGGTAGCTGTAAGTGATGGATTCACATTTTGGCAGACATTCACAGGGCAGTTCCTCATCAGCTTGTAACAAACTCCTATAAGAGTCTTGGGAACACTGTATAGTTTCATACAGGGAACATGGAACATTTCCAGTATTATAGCTACTGCAATGTGTACAGTCAATTGAGTTAGTTGTGAAACAGTCAGATAGACATTTCTCCTGTGAGTATTTTCCTTCATAGCCCATCTCAGAAGCTTTGGTAATGAGTTCATGTTCATCCAGGCATGTTACATTATTGTAAGGTTCTTTAAGAAGTTTTGTGACTTCTTTATTGATGAAGATGTAGTTTAGAAGTCCAGGTCCCACTGTAAATATGTTCTCAAAAATAAATGGGAAAGTTTGTGAATCATGTGTCTGAACAGTAAAACCAGCTCCTTTTTCGACCGTGAAGAAATATTCATGTGGTTGTATATCTAGTAATAGTTCAAAACTGTATAAATTACCTGGAAATATAAGGTTTCATCTTCATATAGTTAATATTTTAAATTTTCCAAAACAAGAAACTAAGTATCTTTACAAAAATATCTGTGTACACTAGTAGGGTTAATACTTGATACTTAATAATGATGATAACTTGATCACACTGTTCCATGCTGGCTCCACCACAACATATGAGTACAAAACACTTACCACCAGGGACTGATTTGTGGTTCAATGTATTTCTTATTTGAGCAGAATTGTTACATATATTGGACACTATATTAGTACATTGTATATTACATATATTAGGCACTATATTAGTGCATTGTTTAATTTAAGCTTTATGTTTATACATTGTCATAAAGGATAATTGTGTTGTTGGTTCTTTTTGTGTGTTAACATTTAAAGTAAGGGAGTTATTGATTTTTTGTGTTTTAGTGTTTATTGATTTGTTCACAGACTGGGGGAAATCCCCCCCTCAGTGGTTATGTTAGATTTGGGGAAACCCAATTGCCAGTAGTTTCTAGAACTTCCTCATTTGGCCTAGATGGTTCAATCTTCTTTTGAGTTGGTTCTGTACAATTCCAGAAGGAATCTGTGAATGTATATAAGGAATGTACATCTGACCACAAAAAAAAAACTTTGTATTCGCTTGCTCTAAGGAGAGCTATTGTGTTTTGGAGTATAATATATGCTTATATCACTGTGAACTTTTACTGGAGTGAACTGGATACATCATCTGGACAGATTTATTGTACTTTGGATATTTTGGATATTGTACATTCATATAACAGAGAGTAAATTTACTGCATTTTGGACATTGTCCACATCTTGGAGCAGACAGTACAGTTGTGTTAACTCTCTAAATATCTCCAGACAGACTTTCTGTGTGACTGGATATATAAAGGATAGCAGGACAAGCACCTTTTGTGTTGTTGAGTGTGGGACGGGTCACAGGATATAGATATCTGTGTGTGAGTGAACATTGGACAGATCACAGGACAGACCACAGGACATTGGATAGACCACAGAATATACTACAGGACGGATTACGGAACAAATTGCTGGATACGGCGGATAAACTTAACTCATAATCTCAGTGGTCAGGTCAGCTAGATCTTATTATTGTATTAGTGTGTTTGGTTAAGAGCACACCAGTTGACTGTAATCATTATTGTTGACTATTAAATAAATTTGTTTAACTTTTTGCTTTTTCTGTTACAACTTAAAGACAACCGGTAATTGCTACCGCGCTTGCCCGTGACCGTAACAGAATCCATAAAGTCTTGTAAGTCCTAATTTGTTTATGGGTAGGACACTTGTGACAGAGAATGTAAACCTTTTTGCACACCTAACAACTTTCTTGAAATGTTTGAAAGCTTTATTTTAACCTAAGTATAATTACACATTATGATTGAAGTATGATATAAATTATGTTTTTACAAACTTTAATATGACTTCATA
This sequence comes from Sabellastarte sp. h YS-2021, assembly GCA_964017235.1. NCBI lineage: Eukaryota > Metazoa > Annelida > Polychaeta > Sabellida > Sabellidae > Sabellastarte > Sabellastarte sp. h YS-2021. The sequence goes on along the minus strand of OZ024929.1, from coordinate 17,535,632 downwards.
TAGCTTTTACAGAAACTAAAACAGAGATGCTTGACAGACATACACTTATTGACATTTTTACCAAAAATGTTGCACAAAGGTGCTCATAGGTGATTCTCAAGAAGTGACATGTTGAGGTCAAACCATAAATAAAGTTGGTTGTTTAAATAAAAGTAATTTCAAGTTACAGATCTAAGCTTTGATTGATTTCATAATTAGTTAAAATAACTACATAGTTTCAGATGTTTCAACACATAAAAAGTCAAAAGACCATGCCGTAAAATCAAGTCCACCTTTTTCTCAAATATTGGTCATTACTTTTTTACCAAAAATATATCTACCTGGTTTATTTATATGTACTGCACCATGCTTTTCCACATACTCCTTTGAGTGGAAGGTGTAGCACAGTCCACCAAGGGTGAAATGCATTGATATAAAATCAGCACAGTTGACTCTTTGGTACTTAACAGCACAGTATACAAATGTGTCATCAATAGTTGGTGCTCCGGTGGTAAACATTTCGAGAACACTAGTGTTCTTCATCAATGGCGATAAGGTCAGAGAATCTTCATCCAAGCTTCCAGATATAAATAAGGAATAATTTCTTAAATGATCTACTAGCTTTGGAAATCTAGACTGCATAGCTGACAACTTGATCATATTCTGGTTGCAGATGGTAACTGAAGGCATTTCAAGTTCATTCACTCTTCTGACCTACAATAGTCAAACACGACTGTTAGACAATCTGCAATTTGTTTTCACTCAACAACACATTCCCGCATTTTTATGTGAATGCTGCCGAATTTTAAGTTTGATTCTCCTTTATTTGCCAAGATTATTTTAGTAGCCACTCCAGTTTGTGAACTAGGTGTTACAGACCAAAATATGTCCCAGTACAAAAGCAAAATTCCTGTCTTTCATTGGACAGAGGCAAAATAGACAGTAGGACAAAGTAAAATAGAATGATCTCTTATTAATAGGACTTATTGTTTAAATCAGAATGTTAACGATTTCCTATTATTGTGTTATTTGGCATAACAATGTTTATGTGAAAGCTTTAAATGTTTCATAAATTACCTCTATAACATTCAGCAGCTAAAATGTCAATCAATGCCCATTTACTCTAACTTTGGTATTGTATGGTACGCTTCGAGGATAAATTTTACATTCACAACAGTCAACCTTAAACTTACTACAAGTAAAAAGATTAATGATATTATATTTACCTGAATGCTAGTGAAACTTTCATGTTTAAAGTAAGCCACCAATGAGAGTGCCAGCTGCGAGCTAAAGAAGATCAGCATTCCTAACATGGCAAATCCCCACAAAAGCTTTTGAGCAGAATGCCGCTTGGCTCCACACACATAACTTGCTCCATGTAATGTAGTGTTTTCGCAAAATTCTCCAAATTTCACCTCCATGCTCATGTGATATTTATATTTTATCAAGAGTATATGAACTTGTTCTCTGCTTTCAGGATAAAGACATGAGTGTAATACACAGCTAGCAAGATTACAATACCTGCAGTTCATCAGTACAATAGAATCCAACAAGATCCAACAATCTGAATTCCTCAGAACAAAAATTTAAGAAAAGCATTTTTATCATATTCAACAGCCAGGGTCATATTGGGACAGTCCTCAGCCACTCAAACCCACAGAGGTGACAGCCTGTGATTAGATGCCAAACTTGCTAACCACTATACTTAGTTTAAGAAAATCATCACAACCTACAAAATTATGGTGAGTCCTAGGAGAAGTGTTACATAGATTACCAGCCAAGTTCCTCCGATCTATAAACCCCCTCAACTTCTGGCTGATATATTTGTTGAGTTTTTTCACAGACAAAATTGAAAAAATCAGCTTAACATCCCTTACATTCTTTACACCCAAATACATCACCCGATATTCCTCCCCTACCTTTATCACTTTCTCCACTGTCACAAAAGACAAAACCTTTATAAGCTCTCCAAGAAAATCATGTTTCCCTTGACCGTTGGCCCATTTTTCTTATCCTGGAGTATCTGGACATCCTCATTAACCCTATTACTTCAATAGTCAATGCGTCACTTGAACAAGGGAAGTGTCCTAAGTTTTTCAAGCAGGCCCTCTTACCCAAATCCTCCAAAAATCATCCTGAGACAAAGAAATGTTTAAAAATTACAGGCCTCTTTCCAATTTCAAAAAATTTTTATTTCAAATATTCTTGAAAGGGTAGCACCCATCCAGCTTCAAACCATAGCCTTATCACCGGTTTTCAGTCAGCTTACAGAAAACATCATTTTTTTTAGAAGTGCCCTCCTGAATATTCAAAATGATCTTCTCCTCAATATGACTAAAGGGTCTGTTACAGCCCTCACCACCCTGGATCTCTCTGCCGCATTCAATACCATAGACCACAACATTCTCCTTGACAGGTTGTATAAGATTCTATGGAATCAGTAAACTGGCACTTGGCTGGTTTAAATCATAAGTGTTAGAAAGGACACACTCAGTAAAGGTATGTAGTGTTCTGTCTCACACCATCCTGCTGAGCTCATTTTAGTGTGACCAAAGTTCTGTTCTTGGCCCAATACGTTTTTCTCTCTAAACAAATCAAATCAGCTCAATCATTTTGTCATACATTAGTATCAAGTACCAATTCTAAGTTGATGATTATCAACACTCTCACCAGTAAATTTCTCTCACTATATGGAAACACTCAGGAATTGCCTTAATGACATTCAAAATTTCATGTTCACAAATAAATTAAAACTAAAGCCTGAAAAATTCAATTTATTTTGGTCGGATCCAAAAACAATCATAAACAGCTCATTCCACATGTTCCAAAATACCACACGTTCCTTAAAACATCAGTCCTTGTGGCAAATGCAATTCCCTGTTTGTATGACTCACTGATTTGGAGTTATAAAAATATTGCAGTACTTCCAAAACTCACTCTGCAGGGTTGTCACTCATTCCCCGAAGTTTTACCACGTCACTCCCAATTGAAAAAAAAAACTTCATTGGTCAAGTATAGGGTACAATTTAAAATAGGCTTTATTACATACAAAATTCTAAAACACAGCCAACTAACCTACCTCTTCTAGAAATACCAGATGCAGCAGCCCTATACTTAAGTTCCTTCACATCCCCACTTTTGACCGCAGAGTTCACAAATCACACAAACATTTTTCTCATTCCTTCTGTCATTATGCACCTACTCTTTGGAAATCTTTCCCCTTCCAAATAACAAATAGACTTCACATCCTTCAGTAAACATCTGAACATTCATATCTTTAACTCTAGTTTCCCCACTTAGTTGATTTCCCTTTGGCCATACCCTTAGCTCTGGACTATCGACCTTGACTGCCCCTTGGCTATCCTGATGATTAATATTTTGTTACCTTAGTGCATTGAGTTCCCCATTGTGGGAAAAATGTTGCACCTGCAAAGCAATAGATTAGATTAGATTAGAATATAGAAGCTTACTAAATCCCAAGCAACGCAAAATACAATATGCCAGATATCAACAAATTAAAATATATACGAGAAAGTTACCAGCTATATTCTTTGGATCATTTGTAAACATGGACATATTTGCACTGTGAAATTTAGATGAATGTATTTTAATATGTTACTATTTATTGCCAGTATAAATTTTTTCTTTATTTCTCAGAGTGTCAGTTTTTAATCAAAATGAGAAATGGCTTATTTTGTTCAATCCAAAGAGTCACAAATTGTACATTTTAAAAACTCATGCAGTTCACCCAAATGACCCAGCATTATCCATCATGTGTCAAACAAAAAATGAGGAAAATGAATTAAGGAACATGTTAATAAAATACTGTGGAATTATAAAACCTCTATCAGGGTTATTTACCAACTGTTACAGATGACATATCTTTTGTTTGCTCACCAATTTAAGAAAGGGAAATTTGTCTATTAGTTAATGGGTTACCAATTAGAACACTTGACATAATGTAGCTTTTGTAATTTGCCAACAAGTGACCTTGGGAATGATAGCTTTACATTACAGGGAATTATGGTTTGGGTAAAATATTCTCCCATGTAACTAGATTAACAACTAATGTCTTTATTAATATTAATCAAATAATATTAAATGGGACATGTAGAAGCAAGCACGTTTATTAAAGTAAAATTTTTTTTAGTTTTTCACAGTTAGCTTTGTGCTAAGATTTCCTTGCATTCCTATATTACTTAAAACTTTCCGTGTGTTTTGAAACTGTGAAATTAAAACTTTTAAAGGGAGAAAGAGTGTTTCATGACACTGCTTGCCTAAATTGTCTCAACAGGATTTAAATGTGTCATACCTAAGTTTGGTTCAGTAGTTCGGTGTATATGAAAAAAAATGCTGTGCTAATATGGGCTTTGGCATAACATGTAGGTGTATTAAGCCCAATCCATGAAATTGTATATTTCATGAAACAGACTAGATATTGCACATTTCATGCATCAGGAAATTTATCCAGTATTTGCCTGCCTATTTCATCGAATCAGAAATAGCATTTATGAAAAATGTAGTTTCATGTAGAAAAATATTTTATCATACTGTTACTGTAAAAACCCAAACCAACATTTTCACATTTTTTGTACAAAACAGTATATTTGGCTGCAAAATATTTATAATCATAGCATTAATAGAACTTTATTCAAGAACATGTGGAGTAATTCTAATTCTAATAGCACTTTTATAGTGCTTAATCTCTGTCAAAAGACAGACTCTAAGGCGCATCACACAAAAACATTGTTCAATATTACATAAAATATAGTAACAGGATGCATGTGTGTCTATTCCAGACTACTCATGTACGACTGTCACTGGTTTATTTACATTCCTTACGGTATGTCGAAAAACTATCCTCTCACTGAGAAGCGTAGAATGTGAAAGTCCCATGTTTATGGCCATCCGCTTGTGTCCCGCTAACAGCTTTACAGTTACTGATAAACATACAGCCTCTTCCAATGCACCAATGCCCATACTGATAGCATTTGTTGTTATTTTGCATAGTCTCCTGATGACCATTCATGATGATCCTTCTGTCAACATGTTTCATTGCTGTATAGATTTGGTACCACCTTTGCATTCAACATCAATATTGTTTCGCATCCGATACAGCCAAATAACACTTATTTTTAAATGCAGTTTACCTTCATTTTGCGCAATGGCTGAGAGATCAGTCTCTTTACTTCATTCTAATTAATCTGAACTATCTTCTCAGTAATTGTGAGTACTCTAATCCCCCCACTCACCTGCCATTCTGCATGGTCACTTTGGGTGGGTAATCTTCAAATGTTCAGATAAATTGATTTCTTAACCATATTCTCCACATTAACTGCAATGGCATTCAGAAACTGTGTTGACAGTGCTGATCAATTGTATTCAGTGTTTTATACTGTAATGGTGCTCACCCTTCTTATAAGGGTTATATAAGTAATATTGTGCATCTTCAGTGATGTTGCTCATATTGTTGGGTCATATTTATGTTAATATATGATTTGTTAATAGTTATCAGTAGTTGTGACCTGATAAGTAGTTATTGTAACATGTTTCTGTTTATATGTGATCAATTAACCTAACAGTTCTTCAACAAACATATCTTCTCTATAATGAGGTGTTTTTTATGTGTCAGAAAATATGCAAGTGTGTTCCCTTTATTATTTTATATTTTACATATTATTATTAAACCTGTAATAACTGTCTAGGTCAGGGGCAACTTTTTGGATAACTGTTTGCACTCCAATGTCACAAGTGTGCACTGGTACAGCTTGGTTATGTAAGTTTTGCCATTTATTGTATTATAAGAGGTTAGTCAATGATAGAACGTACTATGCAACACTTCCCTATCTTTATGTTTCTTGAGATGACCCTAGCTGTGTGACTAGTAGCCATAGATACCATACTAATGAGCCAGTTACTGCTGTTTTGTAGATTTGATTTACTTAAGATATGTCTCTGGATATCCAGATGGATTAATAAATGATTGATGATATTACTTCTCATTTTGCAAATTATTCTTTGAACAGGATTGCTTTTTCTTTGTAGAAATATATAGATTATCTGATAAGTAGACAGGAACAATTGACGAGTGTCCTGTTGTTGTTGCCTAAATAACTACTGTGTTCAATTGGTATATTTGATCAAACAACAACAAGTGAGAAAAAATACAGGTTTTAATATGTCCTGATTCAGATGTAAATAATATGTTTTTATGCTTCACATTTCATTTGCAATATATATTATCAACACTGTACTGCTGCAATAAGTAGAGTACATTTTATATGCTGAAAAGAAACAGTTCATAATGTAGAAACCAGCTGTATCGTTTGTTCTCCTTAATCCTCCTGTAGTTGGGATACAAAATAAGGCAGTCAGATATTGTGTTCCCAAAAATTGAAACACATGGTGTGATACTGACACAGTCCCCCAAGAGAGGGTGAATACACATTGGCTTTATTTGGATACAACATTGTATATAAGAATATATATAAAATACTAATACTATATACAATTGGATATGAAATAAATCTAAAATTCGAGTAATAAGTATATATATGTTCATGCAAGTTAAACCATTAAGTAGAATTACAAATGTGAAACAAATGCTGCAAAACTTTAGAGTCCAGTCCACTAAGCAGCATAATCAGATAAGATAATCATGATATATATGTTAATGCAAGATAAGCCATTAAGTAGAATTACTAGTGTAAAACAAATGCTTTGAAACTTCAGAGTCCGGTACACTAAGCAGCATGATCAGATAATTTAATCATAAAAGTTACATTAAGAACAAGGCCTGAGGTCACCTTAGGGGGCAGGACTAGTACAAAGTTATGACATCAAAAGATCAACCTTAAGTTAAGGTAAAATATTTCTTATTTACTCTAGTGGGAAGGGGCTAACTGGCAAAGAAGATGAAATAAGGTTGACACTTTGAATTCACACATACAGAAAACAATACTGTGAACCTCACATTGACCTTAATTGACCTCTCCAAACTTTCATCTGTAACTTTGCAACAGGGATAGAGGGAAATCAAATTTTGTCATGTCTCCCATCACTTCTAAATTCAAACTAGCTTTCTGCACCACAGGAGTCCCATTTTATTATGTCTTTGTCCATGAATTCAAGTTGTTATAGCATGTCCCTAGCAACCCAATATTTGCATTAGTACATAAGAATAAATGCCAGGAAAGACTCCTAACCATTTAATTTCTGACCAATGTATCTACTTCTTACCCAGGTTACCAGAGCAACTGGAATTCCCAATTCCTGTCATTTCATGGAAAGTTGGCATTGACCAACAACTTGAACCTTGAACCCAGATTCGATCAATGCCAAGCTTTCAGTTCCTGGAAACCACTGAGGGGCAGTGATATCAATAATTAATCACATTAGCCTGGTATCCTGACCCAAATGCACACCTCTTGGGGGCAGGACTTACCAGCTGGGATGCCTATACACCCCAATCGAATATATTTTAACAGGAGACCAATCTGCTTATTATTCTAAAATTAAAGACCTAGGCTTAGGTTGAAACAGCAATTTAAAAACTAGCCAAATGGTTCCACTCTGGTTGTATCTTTCTTTGCCAGCTTAGATCTAATTTTCTGAATGAATGTAATAATTGCAAAGTCACAGAATTCTAGGAGAGTCAGTAAGCTTGCTCCAAGATAGAGTCCCATTTGACCTCCAAAGTTTGCCAGAAGCTGAATGAAATCTACTGCTGCAAACTGTTCTATCATAGTGTAACTTAAGCTCTCATAGAAAATAGTCAGCATGGTGTATCTTGCTTTCATCTCAACAGGATCAGTCACACTCCAATTTAATCTCTTAGCCATATCAATTGATACAAGACTTGGAAAGCTTGTGCTACTAAGTTGGTAGCTGTAAGTGATGGATTCACATTTTGGCAGACATTCACAGGGCAGTTCCTCATCAGCTTGTAACAAACTCCTGTAAGAGTCTTTGGAACACTGTATAGTTTCATACAGGGAACATGGAACATTTCCAGTATTATAGCTACTGCAGTGTGTACAGTCAATTGCATTTGTTGTGAAACAGTCAGATAGACATTTCTCCTGTGAGTATTTCTCATCATAGCCCATTTTAGAAGCTTTGGTAATGAGTTTGTCTTCATCAAGGCATGTCACATTGTTGTAAGGTTCTTTAAGAAGCTTTGTGACTTCTTTATTGATGAAGATATAGTTTAGAAGTCCAGGACCCACAGTGAAAATGTTTTCAAACATGAATGGGAATGTTTGTGAATCATGTGTCTGAACAGTGAAGCCAGCTCCTTTTTCAATTGTGAAGAAATATTCATCTGGCTGTATATCAAGCACTAGCTCAAAACTGTAGAGATTACCTAAAAACAAAGTTTTATATATATATATATAGCTTAAATGAACAAATTGTGAAATGTTCTGAAAAAATGTTTCTGAAAAGTTGGTTATAAAGGTTAGTTACTGAGATTTTTCTCTTCATAACTGTAGTAAGATATTATGAGTATATGATATTTTACAGACCTCTTACAAGCTTACTTGACAAGTATAAATACTGATGTTTTCCCCTAAACAGTGCCAACAAATTGTTCCATGTGGTTATGTGACATGTTGATGTCAAACAATTATTGAAGTAGATTGGGCAAATAAGGATGGGCTCAACATTAAAGCTTTGGGCTCTGTAAGAATGATTGAGTTTAAACTCAAAAGACTTTCACTAACCTCTGAATGAAGTTATACATACCTGGCTTATTGATGTGTACTGCACCATGCTTTTCAACATACTCCTTTGAGTGGAAAGTATAGCACAGTCCACCAAGGGTTAAATGCATTGATATAAAATCAGCACAGTTTACTCTTTGGTACTTAACAGCACAGTATACAAATGTTTCTTCAACAGTTGGAGCTCCAAAGCTAAATATTTCAGGAAGACTTGTATTCTTCATCAATGGTGACAAGGTTAGCGAATCTTCATTCAAAATTCCAGATGCAAATAATGAATAGTTCCTTAGATGATCGACCAGATCTGGAAATTTAGACTGCACAGCTGAGAGCTTGAACATATTCTGGTTGCAGATGGTAACTGAAGGCATTTCAAGGTCATTCACTCTCCTTACCTACAATAATCAAAGGCAGTTGAAAATGTGTTTTTTTTTATAAATAACATTTTATTAAATTTCTAGCCAAAAAAGGTTCAAAATTATCTGTTTGAGCATCCTGATGTATCTCAGTTTTAGAAATGTGACTTATCACTGTCTTCATCATACTAATTTATACAACTGAACTAAAACCTGTTCTGATTGTCAAATGTTCTAAACTATATGATCACATATCTATAGGTGAGGGTCATGATTAATTGGACCAAAGAATGTTTATGTAGGTAGGGGCGGAGATGAAATTCACGAATACTCAGGAATATTTTGTCAAATACCTCATTTTTTTTATTTTACTTTTTTTTTGGGGGGGGTGGGGGTGGGGGGGTGGGGGGGGGGGGGGGGGGGGTTTGCACCAAATGGAAGAACTTAGGCTATTTTTAAAGTTTTGAATACCAGCTATCACTTTTTAAAATTTTCATGGGGAACACTTTAAATATTGTCTATTATATATTTATAAAGATGCATCCACAGAGTGATTCATTCATCATCTATCCACAAATTAACCAAAATCAAACTTAAAATCTTTTCACAATCTGTTCATATCAATATCGAAGACATCAGTTCAGAATATGTTCGCCATACAAACAAGAAAGTTATGTTTCCATACCCTAGTTGCATGAAAAATATCCCATATGCAAATACTTACTTCAATTTTAGATCAGTTTAGGGTTTGAATTAGTTAGGAATAAAAAAAAATGAATACAAAATTTATAAAGTAAAAGACAATCATCTGTTATCCGGGGAACTCATTCTAAGACTGAGCATATCAAATATTACAGATTTACGTTTATGATGTCAGTTGGTAAAATTGTATATATGTCAAAGCTTAAATTTTTTTGACAAATGAAGCTGATTACATTATTTACACTATCGAAAATGCATTTACTGTTTGTAAAATATTTATGTCATTGTCTTCACCTGAATGCTAGTGAAAATTTCATATTTGAAGTAAACCACCAATGACAGTGCCACCTGTGAACTAAAGAAGATCAGCATTCCTAACATGGCAAATCCCCACAGAAACTTCTGAACCAAATGCCGCTTGGCTCCACACACATAACTTGCTCCATGTAAAGTTGTTTTTTCACAAAATTCTCCAAATTTCACCTCCATGTTTGTGTGATGTTTATATTGCATCTGGAGTAAATGACTTTATTTTCTCTTGTCAATATAAAGGTATGAGCAAAATGTACAGCTACCATGCTCGCTAACAAATCTCAAAAACAATTATATCAGTCAGCATGGCATACAGTATATTCACAATTAAATATATACATATATATATATACCTGATAAAGCTACCAATTAATTTTTGATCTATCCATACAAGGAAATATTTGTTAATATAATACACTATAAAAACTTTAAATATTCATGCGATGTATACATATTATTGTGTATTAATGTTTCTTTTGACCAAAAATGTTACTTCTCATTGATTGTATCAGTGTTTTTAAAAAGTAAGAAATGTTTTATTTCTGTTGAATCAAAATTGTTGTAACTTGTGTTGTATTTTAAATGTAAATGTAATTTTGCATATGTACAACATATTTTCTATCAGAAAATTAAAATCATAAATTTAATTGTAAAACACGTAAATGAAACTGTGGAATTACAGAAACCTATATAAGTACTGCTTACCAACTTTCACAGACATATCCAATATCCTTTGTTTGTTCACCAATTTGGTTAATGAAATCTTTTGAAATTTGTTAATGGGTTAGAATTGACATAATTTAAAGTTACATAATTTAGTTTGTGCAATTTGCCAATAAGCGATCATCTGGACTAAAAGCATTTGTATAACAGGAAAGTATGACTTCAGGTAAAATTATCTGTAAAGTTACTAGATTAAGAACACACTAGTGGATTTTTAAGTTGATAAAAATTCCAAACAGAATCTTTTTGAATAAAAGCAATGCATAAGAATCCAACATTAATGTGAGCAAACATTTAATGGGCCATGTTAAAGTATACATATTTATTAACAAGTTTTTAGTTTTCTAAACTTAATTTTGGACTGATATTCTCTTACATTATCTGAATTTTAAAGTTCATACAGATTATTTAAGTGTCTGTAAAAGCAAAATGATTGATGAAATTAAAATTTGAGTGGAAAGAAAATGTTACCATTTTCGCCCATTTGACTGAAGATTAACAATTCCATTAATGAATGTTTTCTCAGAGTTAATATTTCTCAACCACAGGATTTACATTTGTCATGCTTAATTTAGATATGGTAGATATGAAAAACATGGCCTTAGCATTATTCATATGTGTTTCGCCCAATCCATGAAAATGCCCATGTCAAGAAACAAGCAGGAATATTGCCCATTTGATGAAATCCTAATTCTAATTGGACTTTTATAGCGCTTAATCTCCCCTTATCAAAGGGGACTCTAAGGCACAACAAAACCAAAACAGTTAACCAATCTCAATGACCAGGGACAGAAAAGAGTTCAAGCACCACGGAGAACGCCAGGGGTAAGTAAGACTAAAAAAATAGGTAAAAATGAAATGAAAAAAAATGAAATAGGTAATTATCCAGTATTCACCAGCCTAATCTTTAAATGGGCAAAATCGGAATCGAGTAAGCATTACCATTTATGCATAATGAAGTTTCATGCACAAAAGTTTATTTTTATGTTGTCACTCTGCTACGTGGGTGTACGCATCCGTGTCTGTGTGAACGACTTCTCCTCCAAAACTACAAGGCCTAGAGACATGCTGTTTTTAAAAGATAGCTTATCTATCAAGGATGAAAAATTATTCAAGGCATGCAGATTTGTTTTAAGGTAAGGTACCCCCACCCTAAGTATGAAAATTCCAACACTTTATCACAATGTTCTCATTGACTATTACAGGGATTTTTTAATGCATTGAAATTTATGAAATCATGCACTAAATCACTTATAACTTGAAAAGTATTGCATTTAGAGCATTTTGTTAAAATATGTTATTCAGCTACTTTTTCCATAGCTACAACATGGTAACTTTGGTGTCTATCTCAATAGCTAAGCAAGTTATAGCTACTTTTTGACTTTTCAGTAATTTCCATCATGAGTAAAATCTCTTGTAACTTGAAAACTATTGCATTTAGAGAATTTCGTATAAATATGTTATTGAGCTACTTTTGGGTCAGCTATAACATAGTAAAATTTCAGACCTGTAGCACATTGCATAGCTGAGTAATAGCTACTTTGATGTTATCAGTGTTGGGTAAATTAGTTAGAACTTGAAAACTATTGCATTTAAAGTATCTCTTTAAATATGTTATTAGCCTATTTTTGGATCAGCTGTAATGAAGTAAATTTGCAGACATGTTGCTTATTTTATAGATGAGCACTAGCTAATTTGAGGTTATCACCGTTGAGTAAATTAGTTGTTCACATACTTTTTGGTCAGCTATAACATAGTAAAATTGCACGTGTAGCTCGTTGCATAGCACAGCAATAGCTACTTGAGGTTTTCAGTGTTGAGTAAATTAGTGGTATCTTGAAAACCATTGCATTTGGAGAATTTTGTTTAAATGTGTTTTTCATCTACTTTTGAATCAGCTATAACTTTGTAAAATTTCAGACGTATAGCTCATGGCATAGCTGAGCAATAGCTATTTTCCGGTTCTCACTGTTAAATAAATCAGTTGTAACCCGAATACTATTGTATTTACAGTATTTTGTTAATATGTTTTCCACCTACATTTTACTCAAACATGGTACTTTAAGTTGGAGTGCCATTTGCAGGGTACAGTTTTTTTGTGTCCTTTTCTTCCTTCACTTCTACTCTAAACTCAAGAAACACAGTCAGCTGACACAGAGACCATTCACGGGCACTGATTGCTTGTTTAGATAATGTTACTGTAAACACTATTGGATACTTTATTATCACCTTTTAAAACAAAACAGAATATTTTAAATTTTTTGATAAGTTTGTCACAGGTCTGATCATTGAGCACAGATAAAAACAATTGAACTATTTCAGACAATTTATTTGAGATAGTAGCACCAGGTAAAATATTGTCAATTCACACAAACAGCACTTCACAACTTGCATAAAACCATGTTTCAACTTTTTACTCTCATATACAATCTCACATATGTGACTCATTACACCACATTCATACAAAACATTACTAACACATTAATCCTGGACATACAACACAAAAAATATGTATAAAATATGCAACATTGGTACAGGAAAATAAACAGTTCAATATTTATTTATTTATTTATTTGGGGTTTTACGTCGCTTTCAACACTGTACAGGTCGGGGGCCACGGTGGCAGAGTGGTAACACTCTCGCCTTCCACCTCTGAGGCTGTTTGGTTCGATTCCCGGGACGGCCTTAAGTGGGACAGCTGGTAGTTGCTTGCCGTTGGTCAGCAGTTTACAGTACAGAACCCTAATGAACTGTATGTACTGGTTTCCTCTGCTCTTCCAACTACCCGTCGTGATATGACCTATACAGTGTTGAAAGCGATGTAAAACCCCAAATAAATAAATAAACACTGTACAGGTCATATCACAACGGGTAGTTGGAAGGGCAGAGGAAACCAGTACATACAGTTCGTTAGGGTTCTGTACTGTAAACTGCCGACCAACGGCAAGCAACTACCAGCTTTCCCACTTGAGGCTGTGCTGGGAATCGAACCCCGACCTCAGAGGTGGGAGGCGAGAGTGTTACCACTCTGCCACCTTGGCCCCTAAACAGTTCAATATACACAGCTATCAAAGTTCATTAGCATAGTTCAGCACATCAAAACATCTCTCATAAAGTTCAGCACTCACAGGTATCACCAACTTAACGTAACTTAACTTAATTAAAACTACAGTGCAAAAACACCTAAGTGTTATACAGCACTAAAATATTTACAAATATTCTAAAACTACATAGATATGTACAAATACATTATTTTTCATAAAATAACCATTACACACAATTGAAGTAATGACTAGATAAACTATAAAAAACAAGAAATATTTATCAAAATATGACCAAAATACTAATAAAACATATGACTACAGTAGATATAAGGATTAAAAAACAAAAATAGGCTATATTTCAATAGGATCTAAACATAAAAAGAATTAAAAATAAGATCACATTAAATTACTATAACAAATAAACTGTATAGAAACAAAGAGAATAAAACAGATACAAAGCATCAATAAAAAGTAGAACATATAAACAAAACAATATTTACAAATATTCTAAAACTACATAGGTATGTACAAATACATTATTTTTCATAAAATAACCATTACACACAATTGAAGTAATGACTAGATAAACTATAAAAAACAAGAAATATTTATCAAAATATGACCAAAATTCTAATAAAACATATGACTACAGTAGATATAAGGATTAAAAAACAAAAATAAGCTATATTTCAATAGGATCTAAACATAAAAAGAATTAAAAATAAGATCATATTAAATTACTATAACAAATAAACTGTATAGAAACAAAGAGAATAAAACAGATACAAAGCATCAATAAAAAGTAGAACATATAAACAAAACATAAAGTAAAACTTCACTCTAGTCTGGTATTGCACTGTGATATATGTATATCTATACTTCCTCCATGTAGTCGCCTATTACGACACGCAGGAGGGCACGTTGGGCCTATTCTACTTCCCCGGACCCACAGGGGGGCACAGGTATCACCAATGACATCAATAAATTTCAACAATTACATCAAGGAATCACCAGTAAAGTTCAACACACAAGATGCCACCCACAAATATAAACTTCAACAAAATGACCACCATCTACAGGTCACAGGGAAACAGCTTTCCCAAGAGAAATCTCCAGGTGGAAAGTATGTTAACCATATACAAAGACCAGCTGAAATAAAGGTCAAAGTTGGGGTTTTACGTCCCGTTCAACAGCCAGGGTCATATTGGGACAGGTCCTCAGAATTGCCACTTGTGGGACTCGAACCCACAGAGGTGACAGCCTATGATTAGATGCCAAACTTGCTAACCACTAGGCCACTGAGGACCTTAGCTGAAATAAACAACAATTGTTAATTATATACATAGTAGAATATACCACATTAATGGTGCAAATATTTGATTTTCTTGCTAATATTTTGTGTTGATATGTGTTTCAACAATTTAACAAGATGGACTCAGAGAGAGCAAAACTCGACTCTTAGTGACCAGTCTCTCAAGAGATATAAAGTATTGTACGGAAGACAATAAAATAAAACCAAACATGTAAATTAATCTTCATAGAAATATCAAGTAGAAAGTTAAAGTCATTAAAAATACATTGAAATGGAACCTCTGAAAAATCATGATTTTTTTTGTATCCAAAATAAGATTCAGATCTTTCTTTTAGTAACTTCTTCCTTCAGTCGGGTCCTACCCACAAATTTTTAAATAAAGATCTGTTCATTAGTTCTAGAGTAATGTAAACACACACACACACAAAAAAACAAAAAAACAAAGAGACAATTAAACAATTAGCACACAAAAATATAAACTGCTGGTGGAGGTAAAAATATTGCTTAAAGATCACTTCTTGGTGAAAATCACGCATGGTAATTTTTTGTGATGGACTGTCAAGGTATTGAAAGAAAAAAGAGAAAATAAAACAGAAATAATAATTAATAAAAATAATGAATATATCACTTCCCTCTTTATTATGTTTATGTCAATTTCAAGCCATAAAATAAGAAGAAATATTTTTACTTAAAGTTAGCAAGTATCACAAGCTAGGTTTGTGACCTCACAAAGACAGTTGCATTGTGACATCACTGAGTGATGACATCATCAGAAAGTAAAATATTGATTTTTGACGTATGTGATGAAGAGAAGCAGTTTCACTGTGAATTCCCTATTTAAAATAAGAAAAAACTCTCTCCTGGCTTTAATTTTCAAGCAAATTACACCAAATTTGGCAGAATCTGTCTGTGCCCCATGAAATACCTTCCCACCAAATTTGAGATTGATTGATGTTGTAGTTTTTGAGTTATAAGGGAAAAACAGTGCACAGACAGGGAAGCAGATTTCACTGTAAAAGCCCAATTACAAATAAGAAAAACTCTCTCCTGGCTTTAATTTTCACACAAATTACACCAAATTTTCAAGAATCCGTCTGTACCCCATGAAATATCTGCCCACCAAATTTGAGCTTGATTGGTGTTATAGTTTTTGAGTTATAAGGGCGAAACGGTGCACAGACAGACAGACAGACAGACGGACAGACAGAAACAAACTGATCACAATAACCCTCTCCTATCATCGAGCGTTTATTATTATAGTTTGTTTTTACATGTAAATATAAGTCATGATTGATGTATATATAAACAAAATCTATTTTGAAATAATCCTTACCATAGCGACCGGTCTTCTCAAGATAAACAAAATATGTCCCAAAAGACATTTCACACCAAAAGTCATCAGTACACTAAGTATCAAATGACACACAAACACACAGTGACAGGATAATTCAAAATCATTGGTGCGTGAAAAACCATCAGGTATTGCCACAACAAGGTTTATCAATGACCAATGTATCAAACCAGAAATCTATACTGCCCTCATACAGTGTTCACAAAATATATAGAAAGATTAAAATTAAAACACAAGGAAAATATAGCATAAAATGTAGCTCCTAACTATTTACAAACAACCATGATCAACTTTGTGATAAAGTTGCAGCACCAGTAAAACTGAGTGAATAATGTTAAGTCCAGGTCCCACAGTGGCAAATTGGGGGCCACGGTGGCAGAGTGGTAACACTCTCTCCTCCCACCTCTGAGGCCGGGGTTCGGTTCCTGGCACGGCCTCAAGTGGGAAAGCTGGTAGTTGCTTGCCATTGGTTGGCAGTTTACAGTATAGAACCCTGACAAACTATATGTACTGGTTTCCTGTGCCCTTCCAACTACCCGTCATGATATGACCTGTACAGTGTTGAAAGCGATGTAAAACCCCAAATAAATAAATAAATAAGAACAGAGGCAAATTTTAATGGTGAATATCAATGAATAGCAAATTCTTCAATATTCTTGTTGGATCCCTCAATATTCTTCGTTTGTCTTTAGTCCTTTTCATTATTCATGGCAACAACACCTGATGTTTAAAACTGTTGCCTGTATTCGCCGGTTTTTAGTTATTTTTAAGTTTGCCATGAGTATTCACCACTATGGATAGAATATGTTCTTCTGTGTCATGGCTCTGTGGTAGGGCATTCGCCAATGAGTCATGCTACCTTCTTGTTATCAGTAAATTCACTAGATATTCTTCCTTGTTCTCAACTGGTTCTTCGTTTGTTGTAGAAGATTCTTCACAGATCACATTTATTTCCCCTGCCTGTAGCTAATGCATGGGAAATTTAAATAAAATCGCAAGATATCTTTACCCTTTCGGAGGGTTAATTTCAGGACAGTTGAAGAGCACCGTAGAACATCATAGAAAGGTCGTAGAAGTATGAAGATCTTTTATCATATGACCACACTTCCCCACCTTTTTTCTGCGAATTCTGGTGAATTTTAAATCACCCCTATTCTTCCATATTCGCCGAGATGATTGTAGCACCCTCTCCACTGTGGGACCAGGGCATTAATCACTTCATAATTGTAGCACTAATAAAACTAAATGAATAATTCTAATCATTTGATGATCATAACACTAATAAAAATGAATGAATTATGTTAATCACTTCATAATCGTAGCACTTATAGAACTGAATGAAAAAGGTTAATCCCTTGATAATCGTAGTCCTCATAGAACTGAATAAATTATGTTAATCACTATGCTGTTAATCATATTTTTAGCATATACTTATATATTAATTTTTCAACTTTATAAAAACCACATAAAGATACTAATGGGTTTTCACAACTGCGATTACTGTTTCTTTAAAAAGGAAAACTACCTGGAAACACCAGCAGTTTTATGGTTATAATCAAACCCTCTAGAATGACGTTGATAGCGAGATGCTAACTAATTCACGGAAACCATATATTTTTCTACTGCAATACTGAACATTCAAAACAAGTGTGGCAGAACCCAATATGTGATAAAATCACTGCTACTGGTTTGGCAAGCAGGGGGTTCCCTTATAGCTCATCTGGAAGAGTAAGGGCCTATACAGTGAGAGAGGCAGGTTGGTGCCTATGATATTCGGCACCAAAGGGGCAGGTTATGTCTTTCAAATAGACAAGGTATTATCCCCACAAAGGTCTTTTTTCTCCACAAGGACTTCTCTTTCCTACATTCGATGAAATAGGCCTTTTATATTGATCTTGCACAAAGTTACAAAAGTATACTGGATATCATTCAGTACTGAATGTCAACAAGTACAGCTCTTGTAATTAGACATGTGATTAACAGTATGACCTATTGATATATTAAGTATACAAAAGCATGTTTATGCTTAATGCATTTTGCACTGATAAGGTGCAGTGTTTTAGCAGTGGTTTGTAAATACAAGATAAAGGATGTTTTGTAGGCATCAACAAGTAACATATTTGTAAGGTAAGTTTACTACAGTCTAGTCAATTATGTCAATTTTAATATAGATTTACAGCTAGATCATTTCTTGCGAGATATCGTCTGAGGAAAGAACTATCTTTCCCAGCAGCCGTATATCTATATCTCAACGTACCCCTAGAAACTGCTTAATGTTCTTACTTGAATGTATGCACCTCTGAGGCCGGGTTTCGATCCCCGTCAAGGCCTTATGTGGGAAAGCTGGTAGTTGCTTGCCGTTCGTCGGCAGTTTACAGTACAGAACCCTAGTGAACTATATGTACTGGTTTCCTCTGCCCTTCCAACTACCCGTCGTGATATGACCTGTACAGTGTTGAAAGCGACGTAAAACCCCAAATAAATAAATAAATTACTTGAATATATGTACATATGACAATAAGTACACCAGACCATCATTATCAATAACAGTGTACATCAAGTTATTTGAACACAGTACGGTGACATGCGGGCCGGGGCATATTTTTATTCCGTATTTTTTTTTCTGGCGCTACTGTTCCTTAGTAATGTTTCAGATTCGCCAGCTACTGCTTTTTCGTTAATTTATCGAAAACTTTGTCACCTACAAATTTGTTGTGACAGAGTGTCCGTTAATTTTGTGGCATTTAAAATTAAGTCAAATAGGTGGAGACATCTCAAGTTAAAATTACAATATATAACATACTCCCTTGTTCTCCTGTATCTGCAGGATGGGTTTTTTTCATTATACGTAAGTATGAATAATAAAAGCAATATATTCGCCATTAGACATCTACAAAAAGAAATATATCACTCATGCAGATACAGAATATAACACCAGTGCTATTCATTGGTATAATCCTCTCATCTTCATTCTGGATATATTTTTCCTATACATGTCATTTGGGAAGTTTTCTAATTGTAGATGACAATACTATCCATAGCTATCTAAACTAATGTGACCTTTTATAGCATTAATCTCTGCCAAATGATAGACTCTAAGGCGCAGCTGAACATAAACAAGATGAATAATCGTGAGTGCAATAACATATAGCCAGGTTGTACCAGAGGAGACTGAGGGGTGCCAAGAAGGCTATTTTGTGTACAGGCTTTTGCAAACAGGCTTGTTTTGAGCCTTTTTCTGAAGGAGGCAATTGATGTTGCACTGTGTCCGGATGGAAGAATTCCAACAGGCACTCCTTTGTTTACTGTCATATTTTGTTGCAGTCTCTGTTGTGGTTTGTTTTTTGTTAAAATACATGGAATCTGCCCCCTTATGGATGCTCTTCTAACAAGTCATATTTTATTTTCTATAGTTGATCTTTGTATTCTGCTCCACCCTATACCTTGGACACAACCCCTTTTATGTGTTTGTTTTAAGTCTAATTATGTGGATTTCTCTTTTGATTGAAATATTAATTCATATGAGCAAGTTATAAATGTACTCAACAATCTCAAAAAAAATAAATCCATTAACCTTTAATACTAATTTTATGCTTGTTTATTCATTTAGTGTTTTATATTACGCCTTGTACCTTTGTATCGGTTATGTTGTGATGAGTAGTTGAAAGGACGGAGGAATCCAGTACATACAGTTAGTCAAGGGTTTTGGACTGTAAACCGCTGACCAATGGCAACCAACTACAGGGATGTACAGTCTTACGGAGAAGACAGTATAATTCACTGATGGTAAAGCTAGTTGTATGTCCATTGTAATGTCCTATCCATAAGACTGCCTAGCCTGTACCAACTTGCAGTTGGACCTGGATTTCAACTCCAATCTCAGAGGTGGAAGGCATGTGTGTTATCAGTGCACTGCTGGGGCCCCTGAAGTGTACTTTATAAAGTTAAAAAGTGAAATTCTATACTGCTTGAGAATTATTATTTGCACAATTATGACTGGATAAAGATTGAATTCACTGTTATTGCAGAAAATATGGAATCACAAGTTTTGGTGAATGAACAGGGAGATCGTGCAGCTGTTTCTGAGTCCATAACAATCAGAGGGAGAGTCTACAAACTCCTGAAAACTACGGTGTTATTCCTAGGATGGGTCTCTATGGTTGGTTTTTGTTCATATTACTTTTAGCCTTGATAGTTCTTCTACCCTCTGCACTGCAGTTGTATCATTTATAATTTAGCAGAGCTACTGAGTTCATAAAATCACTGACAGTCAGGTTCTTATGGCTGTTGCATCTGTCATCGACTTCTCCAAAGAAATTGAAACTTCTACTTTGGTAGAAACTTTTTGCGTACTGAATGTGATGGAATGGCAAAATGGAGCCTCAATTAAATCAATTGATGAAAGCCTAGTGGGTGGATTTTGAACAATTTCCACTCTGTGGAAAATTTCATCTGCCATCTCAACTGCATTTTTCTATGGTCAGATTTGTGTTATATATTAATGTGCTCCCCTAGAATTTAATGAATTGCATATCCCTTATATGGTGGCCTCTATCTGCAAAATCTGGTGACTCTATTTTCCATTGGCTTATAAATTAGAAATCTGCCTTACCTCATTCTGTTCTAAATATGCGCTGCTGGAAAAGCACTTGTCATTGCCTTTCTACTCTTAAGTGATATGACTCTCAATCATTGTAAATCCACAAGTAAATAAAGAATTGTTCAAAGATACGTGTGATACTTTTTAAATTTACTTCCACGTCTGTAAAGATGCCAATAGCTTTATCAGATCATTAATCTGGCACTAAATCTTCTGGGCATCTGGATGTGTCTGCTTTCTTAAGAAAGCATTGTTGGACACACCTTGATTCTTTTTAACTTTCCTCGCCTGTTACCGATCAATGTGTCCTCAACTTATTGAATGAAGCCACAACAGTTACATTAATGATGTTGGTTTGATCTTATATCTGTTAAAAGTAGCTACAAAACATCTCTGTGGCATCTGTATCTATTTTTTATTTTTGTTTTCTGAAGTGAGTCAAAATAAGATGCCCATCATTTGTTTAAACTTTAAACATTGAATTAGCAATGGGCATTTGCATATTTTAGATTATTTGAATGCTGTTATTAATGGTTCTTCATTTTTATTGAGCAGAAAACCAAAATGAGATTTGATAGTGTCATAATGCCAATTCATCCACATTGATGCTGATAACTAAGAGTTGCCTAAAATAGTTTTCCCGAAATAACCTCTATAAACTATGATAAATATAGCTTCTTCAAGTTTGCAATGTGGTAGTTACCTAAAAGCTTGCCTTTGGAAACCTTTTACAATATCAAAAGTTTTATCAAAGACTATACTGCTTTTAAAAGTTTAAAACTAGTTCTTGTTTTTTTTGACCAAATCAACCCAATTAGCACTTGAACTAGTTTTCCAATTACAACTATTTAAAACCCTGATGTAACCTAGTTCATGCTTTTCAGGGTTTGTGGAGCAGTTCTGTGACTCCCTGTGTGGACATTCTAAAAGATCAAGTACACAGTGACTATGAAGAAATATCCAGAGCTCTTGCCGCCAAGAGTGCAGGGATGATATTTGGATCTGTCATAGGAGGATATCTGGCAGATAAATTCCAGGTACTAAGTCTATGACATTTAGATGTACTAATCAATCAATCTAATCAAGTATAAGTACAGTGTACTGGGTGCATCTACTATTTTTCTCTGGAAAAAAGCCAAAAAAATCATACCTGTACACAGAATTGCCAAAATAAGACCACTGTTTAAACAATAACTTCCATGGTTAAATGTTGTTTTACTTTTTGCAGAAAATGAAAATTTCTGACAGGTATGTAGACCAGAAAGCTTCTTTTAGATCCCTCGGTAACGGTTATCACCCATACATGTCCCTCACTTTCTTGTGAAATTTATGGCCATGGTAACTTAGTGGAGGGAGTAGATCTTTTCAAGTGTGCTTTCTAGCAAAGCAAGGGAATCTTGTGACCTGGATGAATGTCATTTATTTCTATGACCACGCAGAAAATAATTTGTATCCCAATTTCTTGTCTATTACCATGGCCTGCTCTCTGTATCCTCTAAACACCTAGAGAAGATTCCCATTTCCCATTCGCACTTGTGTAACACTTGCAAGTTGAGTCATTTTTTTCCCACAAGTACACATATGGGATATAAGACAAACTTGGCCATCATACATTCAGTTATTTACCTATTTTATTTATTTATTTATTAATTTACCCATTTATTATTATTTTTTTTATTTATTTATTTTTTTTTTTTTTATTTATTTATTTTTTTTTTTTTTTTTGGGGGGGGGGGGGGTTACATCGCTGTTAACACTGTAGAGCTTATATCATGATGAGTAGGTTTGTGGGCAGAGGAAAGCAGTACATACAGTTTGTCAAGGTTCTGTACCATAGACTGCCGACCTTTGGTAAGCAACTACCAACTTTCTCACATAAGGTTTGGGGTTTGAACTGCCGACCTCAGAGGTGGGAGGCAAGTGTGTTACCACTGCTCCACCATGGCCCCTTTTATCCATCATAGAATGTACTCATGTAACATGTAACAGTAAGCAACAACTACATGTGGAACTGAGGCTACATCAGTCGACCACTTTAAAACACTAATTTTTAGTAATATTACTGGAATGAAATATAAGGTGCAGGGTACTAGTTTACTGTTGATAATTAACTTCAACTAGAACACTAATTTTGGTAATATTACCAGAATAAAATATAAGGTGGAGGATATTATTTTACTGTTGATAATTAACCTATTATCTGGATAACCTATGACATATGGATACCTATGGTATTTTGGGAGTCCCACGAGATATATTTCAGCACTGCAAACAACTCAACCAAAATTTTTCAGCTTTATCTAGAGTGAAGATTCAAACCACACCTACAATGGTAGGGGACGAGTTAGTTATCCACAATTTTAATATGCCTTCTCATCCTATTTGTTTATTAAAGGGCTTGTGTGCACAAAGGCTTCAGTTTGGGCTTCTGATGCACAGAAACCACAATAATAGGGACTCCGTGAATCAGATTATAGCAACAGGTTTAATACAAGTCATTCAGAAAGAATTGTTAGGAATCCATCACTCTGCACAGTATCAATATTACTTCTAGTTCAGGGGTAAAGATCAATTTGTACTGATACATTGTTCTCAGTTGACTCCAACTTAGTAGTTGGATGATTCATAAGGATGTCATTCATTCTGGTTAATGAGAAATTGCTTTTCAGATCATACTTTTCTTTAAATATACACACATCAAAGTGTTTTATACAGTCTTTTTTGTCACCTCCACCAAGGAGGTTATGTAATTCACGGTGTGCCTTTGTTTGTCTGTTTGTTTGACATTTAGCAAAATGATTCAAACTGTTTTGGATAGATTTTGATGACATTTCAGCATATATACGCAATGGTACACTGTACAGTAAGATAAATTTTGGTGATAATTCAAATCATTGTTTGGTTATTGGAATTGTAAAAGGGCTTTTTATCATTTCACTCCTAAGTAATATATGAGGTTTTGGACATTGGTAGAGGTATTCACTCTCTGAGTGCTCTTGTTAAATTCATGAATTTGTCACAGGTTTTAGGTTTTGTTTGTCTGACACTATATGATCAATTCACAATACAATAATTACTTGATATCACAGTTTGAAGACAACCAAGATTTATCAGAAAACCTGAAAACTTTTTCCATATCAGTGCAACATATAGAGAAAAAAAGATCGATGGTTAACTCTTTTAACAAAAACATTTCAGTGGCTATGATTAATTTCTTCCCCATTTAAGTTGTCTTCACACACACAGATGTACTTATCTTTGACTTGATAAATTTTAAGAAGATGTTCCACTCTAATAAGCTTCTTATTTCATTCAGAAACATGTAGACATAATACTGGGCCTGGAGGTGCTGACAGCTGCTATATCAATAGCTGCTGTACCCTGGACACCTAACCTGGTATTAATGACCACTGCATTTACAGTGAATGGACTTAGTCAAGGCGGCCTGAGTGCAGGTGAGTGCTTTCTGCCATCATTTAACACATGCCTTAAATTGGCATAAATAGACAGTATGTAATAAGTCAAAATGTTGCTACAATAATCATGTTTTTATTTTTTTTATGAAGTGAATTTGCTTTATGTCTATTTGATGTTGAAATTGCATCATGGTCAGAAACTTTTAATCATCACTTCTTCACGTCGCCACAATAAAACATTTACATTGTACTTTCATGCTACCCAACGTCAGGGATGCTTTATTGTTATCAATAAATCATTTTCTAGAGATTTATCGGGAATTTTATTGCCATACTGAAATAAATAAACCTGAGGCATCAGCAGCGAAGTGGTCAACTGGTGAGACATGCAACTACTTAGCTCTCACCTAGAATTGATGTATTTTGGATTTAACATCACTTTTAACGCATTGAATAGGTTATATCACAACGGGTAGTTGTAAGGACAGAGGAAACCACTACATTCTAGTTGGTCAGGATTCTGCACTGTAAACTGCAGGGGCCGATTTCACTAAAGGACTTAAACTAAGTCCCTTTATTGGCCAAGTCAGGGGCTTAAATCAAAGACTTTGGTCTTAGTTAGGTCTGGTACTTAAAATGGATTTTATATAGGTGTCTTAGCTAAGTCCAAGCTTATCAAATAACCACAGTGGTTTTCTGTGTCATGTGACCTTTAATATCTATTCAAAATATAATATTGGTGCCTTATATCCTTCATCTGATGTATTTTACCTAAGGCTAAGTGGTGTTTTGGAATGGAAATCGTTATTACCACACATAAACTTCCCAAAGACTACTTCAGTAAGGTGTTCAGTAAAATTATTCTTTATTTACAGCCATTTCAAATTTTGAAGTGAAGAAAAGTTTATGGCGGCCATATTTAAGTCTTCTTTACAAAATTTAAGCTCACTACCTCCCAGACTTAAAGTTAAGTCCACTGACTTAGCAATTTCATGGATTTAGTTGCTTTGTGAAATCCACTAAGTCCAAGACCACAGACTTAGCATTCTTTTAACAAATTTTAAGACCAAAGTCTTAAATTTAAGTCTAAATCTGGACTTAAGTCCCTTTGTGAAATCGGCCCCAGAACATCGGTAAACAACTACCAATGTACCCATGTAGGGTCTGGGGTTTGAACAGCAGAGTGTTCACCACTATACCACCGAACCCTCAGCTCATGGTAAGCTCATAGGAAACGCACTGAGGGAAATTCCTTGTATGGCTTTGGTTACTGAGGGGGATAGAAACTCCCTTCATAGAACATATATATATAAAGTCAAACCTTTACTACTTATTTGTAGTGCCTAACTATATAAAATCGAAGCTTTACCACTTAATTGTAGTACATATCAGTATAGAGTAAAGGTTTTACTACTTAATGTTAGTACATATCAGTATAAAATAAAAATACAGCTTAGCCATAATTCATATGCTTATAAAACACAATATATCATCTAACGCCCCGTGACACTGTTACGTCAATGCGCTAGCATGTGTTAGGTTCTCACTGCATTGCTATTGTACATTACTTCACCAGAATTTCAACATGTATTTTTTGCTGTTATTAAAACTTAGCAAGAAAGTAGAATGTTACCTTCATTGCAATGTTCATTATAAATTCCGTTCTTTTATGGAAAAAAATACATGCTGATAGCATTACTATATTTTACACAGTTTTTCTTATCTTAAAGGCCTGTGCCATGTCCATGAAAGGTCGTAGGAACGTCATTGACTTAGCTTAGCTGTGTACAAATATAGCCAACATAAGCCTATGTTGACAGTGGTGACCACACATCTAATGGAAAGCCACTAAAGAGACAATCAATACTTATTAAACAGAGGGCTTTGAAAAATCAAGCATGTTATAAATAAGAGAATGCAACCTGTGCATTATTGAGTTTAAAAGTTTTGGAAAAATTTAAACTACTGTGTTCAACAGTTAAATGCAGAAAATCTTTAAATGATATATGTTTTTCTTGGTCAAATGATATTGCACATGATTTATATATTTATTATTTTAAATATAATTACTGGAATGACACTACGACTGTCATCTTGAATATGACTTTGGCTCTCTTAAAGGAAAACCCACGCAGATAAAATCACCAAATTTGATACACAGGAGGTAATTATATCAAAAGCCTGCTTAGCACTGATTTTGGACTCATTTCTAAAACCTTCATGGCTACCAAGACTGCCACTGTAGAAAAGATTTTAACTCTTCCAATAGAAAGCCCTCACATAAACCAAATATTATGGAGACATTGGGGGAAAATGAGCATATCCTATTGCTTCACAAAACAGCTAGATTTTTATGTTTTAGCTTATGCACAATGTACTTCATAAAATGCTGACAAGCTTCAAGTGAGGGATGTTGTCTTTGGTAATTTTAGATTGTAGTATATGATTTGTTTATGCTTGATTGATAATAACAAATCACATATTATTTCAGGTGGAAATGCACATGCTATATCACTTTGGGGGAAGGAAGCCACTGGACCTGTTCACTTCATCCACTTTGGTTATGGTGTAGGTACAATCTTAGGACCATCAATGATGGCGGCATTTTTACCCAGAGGAAGTAACATTACTAACCACACACAAACGCTCACTACACTTACTGCAGTCAGCCGTACATACCACAGAGATTACTTTCATTATGTCAGTTCACTGACGTCAGCTACTCAAAATATTACTCCATCAAGTAACTCCACTGTTGATGTCAGGATACCTTTTGCAATCACTGGGGGATTTACAGTGGTGGTAGCCATATTGCTGTTTGCATTCATGTGTTTTCCTTTTTATAAATATCTGCCTAGAGAAAGTGTCTTGGAACCCTCCCATTTGGCCAAGAAGACTTTTAAGGAAATCATTTCTCCCGGGGAATGTGCAGCAGGTAACGTGTCATACGGTTTGCAGATGTTTGTTTGCATCTTCATGTTCTATGTGGCTTTAGTGGGCAAAGACACGGGTGTGACCATTTTCATTGAACCCCTTGCAATGAACAGCCCACATCTGCAGTTGTCTTTGCAACAAACAGATCTACTGGTGACTGTGTATTTCATTTGCTATGCCGCTGGTCGCCTTTTGATAGCTGTTGTTGGTATTTGGGTGCCAATACAGGTATATGCATTATTATGTTATTTGCCTTTACCAAATATAACCTTTACAATGTCACTGTGAAGGCTATGGTATACCATGTTCAATTTTAGTTACTTTCAAAGATCCATATTTTATCACCACAAAGAGTATTTTGTATTTTATCATCATATAAAAATATTAGTTTCTGTTTGGTTGATCAGTTAAGTAATTTGGCAATTTGATAACACCACAAAAAATAAAGTTAGTTAAAATGAAATTTCTAGCTCATTGAGATGGTTGATCTCAAAATATTGATTTGTAAGTTGCGCGTTGATTAGTTGTGCCAATTCAAGTTCCCATTGTACTGTCCATATTATTACTCTCCAAGGTTAATTTACTTGATATTATTGTGTGTCAAGTATATTTATAACTTACCCTTTAGGCAATTTATACTCTAATCAAAATAAAATTTACACTGATGTTCAAAGAATAAGTTTAAATAATGGTTTTGGTAACTTGGCTGTGTCGAAATACAAAGAGAAGCAGTAAAGAGTGATACTAAAAGAGTCTGTGATTACCAATAGAGTTCTCATGGCAGCCCAAGTACTGATGTTTCCATTAGAAGACAAGCAGTTTAGCTATTTGTAAATGCATGTTTCAGACCATCATAAAAATCAGGGGGACGCCTGAGAGTGTGAACTAAAACCAAAAATAAACACTCATTTAGATAAATAATTAATGCCGACAGAATGGAATTGCCCCAATATTCCATATCCACTATTGTTCATGTTTTCTCCTGTGTGCTTATTTAGAAGTGTGTGTGTTTAAGGACATACCATTCAATTATAGAGAATTGCATGTCCTTATCAGAGGGTCCAATGCCAGTCAGAATTGGTGCACACAGACATTGGCCCTGAATGTTCTGCCTGTATTATTAGCTACACAATACTAACCACAGTTATTATATGTGATTAAGCAAATGATATCACCAAATTTACAATTCAGCCTGCTTGATAGATCTGCTGTTTTATAGGAATACATAGGTGACTTCAGACATTTCAGTATAACTTTTGTCTGTTTCAGATAATTATATTTGTGGAAGCACTGACCAATGTGGTGGCCTTAACACTGCTCATCATCTATGGCCTCTACTCTCACTTGGGCTTCTGGCTTACCAACATGCTCTTTGCTCTCTTCACTGGTCCAATGTTCCCTTCAGGCATGGCCTGGATCGATCGCTACATCAAGATGACCGGACTGGCATTCTCCATCCTGGATATTGGCATTGGCCTGGGAAGCTTTGCCTTCACGTGGGCCTGTGGCTACTTGCTCAAGACACATCCTCATGTGTGTCTTTATTATCTGAGTCTGGGATGTTGCGTGGCAGAGCTGATAATGTTGATTGTGATGCAGATTCGTGGATCTATTGCAGGAGATAGATATAAGTCTAGACAACTACATGATGAAATTGAAAATGAAAGTGATGAAAACAATGATCATATGGATGATTCTTCTCCACTTGTTCAGTAGCAGGTAATTTTGGTAATAGACACATTTCAATCAATCAATCAGTTGTCCAAGTACTTAATCTCCATATCTACGGATTCTAAGGCACACCATCCAGTTCGTAAGGCATAAGTCGTAAGACATTAGACATGTTCCGAGTCGTTCCCAGGGAGGCGGTCCGGTGTTCGGTAGTTAGGAGCTATGGTGGGAATGATTTCTGAAATAGGTAGGTTTTAAGTCGACTTTTGAAACTGGAGAGATTTGGAGCACTGTGTATATCATATTTAAATCATATCATGCCAAGCTATCAGTCCTGTGAATATCTTTCAGCAGACACAAAAAGATTTATATTTCACTTGAATAACCATTCAAATATTTCCCAGGGATTTCAGCGAGTGAAAACCCTTTCTTCTAGTCTTGGAAGACTGAAAATGTTATTACCAAAAACACTTGAAAAAGCTATTTTTAGTGATGATTGTTTTTGTTCGATATACTCACTTGAGCCTTGTTTAAGTTCTTCTTTTAACTGTACATTCTCTTCCTTAATGCTATATATCAAGGGCATCTCCAAACTCTACCATAACTCTGACCTTCAGAGGTCATGCATGTACTTTACAGTATCATAACTACTCACATGAGTCTTGTAAAAGTTCTTCTTGTAATTGTACACTCTCTTCCTTAACGCTGTATATCAAGGGGCATCTCCTATACTTACCCTTTTTCATTTTTTTTATAACAACACTAAATGCTAGAATATAATTAAATAGAATTTTACACAAACATAAATTAAGCTGTTGCCCAACCTCATTTTCTGATGACATTAAACTCCTTCAAAAACTCTAACCTTAAGGCTTAAGTTTGTCTTCCTTCCTTACAATCATCTTTTACTGTCAACCTATGGGGTTGGGGCATAGCTAAGTCCACCTTAACCTCCACATGTGCAAAATATCCTAAGTTCAGTAAATCATGTAACTTTATTAAGGTGGCCTCTTTGTTAGATAGAATATGTAAACATTTTAGTAATTGTTATTGTAGTATTAAAATAGCAATCCCCAACCCACCTTTTGTTAACTGTGACCTACCTTGGGTAATGGTATTAAAATGGAAAAGTCCCCAAAGATGAAATAAATTAGCTACAAGTTTTTATTCCTCAAATATCGGCGCAGGGGGAGGGGATTGGGCATATGGGCTCAACATGTTGTATCTCTGATATATAGTCAGATTGAAGTCCCAATAGAGTTGGGTAGGTTCACGGAGAAATCTTGTAGTTCCCAGACAGACCCCCAAAGGCCGGGATGCAATTGAATTTCTGTTCTTTTTTGGCTCTCCTTTACCCCGACTCTGGCCTATCTTAGAGTTCGGTCTTTTGTCTTAATAGTCCGTGAGTATGGAACCAAGCTTTTACCTGCTATCTGAGTGTTTAAACCTGGGAGTTACTTGTTAATTGATAGTGTCTGAAATATATTTTATTTGAAAGACACATTTTAGAGAAGATGTCCAAGACAAAATATTGTGTCTGTACAAACTGAATGAAAGAGAAATAATGAAATGTAGTCTTCGTAAAAGAATTTAGTCCACAGCAACAACCTTCTTGAAATCATTTAAAAAATTAAATCATTCCTGCTCAGCTTCACTGTCTTAAAGGTGTTTCATGAAATAATTCAACACTTGCTAAATCTGCTTCAACAGGATGCAAGTGATTTTGCCTTGTGGGTGCGTGTTCCCTCTCAAATTACAAATTTCTAATATTTATTATGTACTTTTGATTTAGTTATATAACACTTCCAGAAAATAGAAAAGATAAACTTTAGCTCCAGTTTGACTGACATATATATATAACTGTTGAACAAACTGAAGTGCTCAATAAGTCACCAAGTAATGTTCACAATGGTTAATATGATGATATGCCTCACACAACAACAATAAATGGTGTTATTCTGTTTTGAAAGTTATTTGGTGAACTTTCTCATCAGAGGATGGATAATAGCTGGGTAACTCCTCCCTGAAGTACTATATTTCGGTGCAATTGTACCTGTGCACAGGCACAGTGCACATTTACCTTTTATGTAAGTTTAAATGGAGTAATAGATAGTATGAGTTCAGTTTCATAATATTTTGATTTTGATTAATATTATAGTGGGAGGTTTATACAGGCAGTTAAGGATTCATATAACATTCAAACCCATTGCCTCCTAATGACTTAGGAAGGTTAGGTACTGGTTGCCTGATATGTTCCACATATTGTTACCATTTTAGGAAAGACCAAGCCATTTCAGTCCCTGCCCCCCAAGAAACACAGACTGGGGTTATATATATTTATTATACAATAAATGTTGCTACTAAAAATACTTGTAAAGACCTTTTATACAAAGGACATTAAAGAGTACATAATATATCGTTGAAGAAATACTAAAAGTTGACGTTATAATCTCAATAATATGTATGTGTGGAGACCCCTCCATGACCCCAGTCTAACGAAATCATGAAATAAGTAGCAATTAAGAAACAAATTAAAGGTGAAAACAATACTCGGAGGTGAAGTCCAGGTGAATTGAGGTCAAAGGTCAATGTGAACCATAAACCAGCATTTAGTTATGATTAAAATTAAGGGGTGAAAACAATACCTCCATAGATGACAAGCAGAGGTGACTTAAGGTCAAAGGTCAAGGTCACTCAGTCAGATCATGAACCCTGAGTTGAGAACTGGAGAGGTCCAACCAGGTCACGAGGTCATAATATAATATAAACATGTAAAAATTCTGACTGAGATGTAATATAATAATAGAAAGAAGGGGCCCATCTAGGCAATAATGTAAAAAGGGCCATGCGATTAAAATAAAGTTATATAAAAAAAGTCATCAAAGACCAGACATATTCATTAAAGAAGGCAGGCACAATGTAACATTTATATAGAGTTCGTTGGGCACTAGCCAGGACAGTTCACTAATCCATAATGTGCAAAAGTGACTTGCACTTTCAGGAGGCCACACTCATTGATAAAACAGAAGAATGAATAAAATGAAGTGCTCAATAAGTCACCAAGTGATGTTCAAAATGGTCACTATGATGATATGCCTTGCACAGTAACAATAAATGGTGTTATTCTGTTTCAAAAGTTATTTGGTGAACTTTCTCATCAGAGGCTGGATAACAGTGCACATTTACCTTTTATTTAAGTTTAAATGGAGTGATATATAGTATGAGTTCAGTTTCATAATAGTTTGATTTTGATTACATTATAGTGGGAGGATTACAGGCAGTTAAGGATTCATACAACATTCAAACCCATTGCCTCCTAACGACTTAGGAAGGTTAGGTACCGGTTCCCTGATATGTTCCACATATTGTTACCATTTTAGGAAAGACCAAGTTATTTATAGTCCATAACATGTGGGCCTTTATTACATGTTTAGTTATATCTTATATGATACGAGGTGCAAGTTCACAATTAGATTTTGGTTTGATGGAATTGAAGTTTTGTTCCCATCTTAGTATTAGATTCATTTTGTGATGATATAAAATACTCCCATACAATTCAGCAGGTTTTTCTTAGCTTATATGTAGAGTTCATGGTTTTTAGAGTTATATATTAGTATACTTACATAAATCATATTTATAACCATGACACATATATGGAATATAAAACACAATACATTTAAAGTCAAATATATGCGTTTTGGTAATTACTGTAAAATATGTTGTGTATCTACAAGTATTTATGTATTTTAGTGCTCTAATGATTTATATATAAAATCAATCAATAAATAATTAAATTATATGTCCATTATAATATATAATAATTGACAATAAATATGTTTATATTTATTTATCTATTTATATCCACACTTTAAGTAATAAGAAATGGTATCCAGCCTTCATCAAGGTACAGGGTGAACTGGGTAACCTGGTTTGTGTCATTAACTATGACACTGCGTTGTCATGACGTCATGTGATTATGACATCACAATGCCACATTTTGTGAAGGACCATTTCTGGGGCCTTTTTCAACACAGATATGTGCTTGGATATGTGTAAAAGTGTTAGTGACCACTATTACTCATAATTATTACTCTGATTATATTTTTGGGGTACATATGTTATTGATTTCACATATTACCATTGAGTCGAGAAGTTTTAGTTCAATGAATTGTAAAATTTTGAGTTGATTTTTTCAGTAATATTCTTGTTCCTATTGTAGTCAACTCAAAATTTAGTTTTGATTTCTCAGCACTATTCATACCTATGTAGATCAATTGTAAAGTAGAGTTATATGTTGGAAGTATATTGCACCATCACCTAGCAATCCATATATCTGAAATGTTGGCCTTGTAAATTTAAATATGCAAGTCATTCCATGGGCACATTGGAAAACTCACATTGGTTTTAGTGTCTTTTTTGCACAGAATAGGTTGTGTCCAGTGTTCAGTCCTTTAAAAAATTGGTTGGGGGCAGTAGAAACTCGTGATTGCTGTGCCGAAATGCTGCATATCAGATGTGTGGATACACAACCTCTTAGGTTCAGGAGCTGTTCTTGCACAGAATCAAAATTGCAATATGTAGTTCATAGTATTAAGTAGGTTATAAATGGTCTCAGGTTCAAATAGGTGCAATCATATTGCACACTAACCAAGCATTCCAGTATTGCACCATCAGCTAGCAATATTCTTGTGTTCACCCGGTAAAATTACAATATGTAGTTATTTACAACATCAGTAACTGTACCAACCATCCAGTATTATACCATCATCACCCAATAACCTATCAATAGTGATCTAGATCATTTTCCAATCACTTTAGATCAATTTTAATGACTTATGTCGTTCGATTGACCCACCTAGTACTACTTACAGTGACCATACATAAATTCATACAATGCGCGCTAGGTCAACTGAGGAGTTATATGAGACGCATATAAATATATAATGCCGGGATCTTAACATGCAAATTTTCCCTCATTTGTATAAACTTGGCTGATTTAATCTTTCACAAATATGAAAAAAAATCTTTTTGTTTTCTTTTTTACACAAGAAACAGGTACAGTCGAAACTTTTCCCTAGCATCAAGTGACATCTTTTTCAGAAAAATATGAAAATTTTTTTTTTCTTTTTTACACAAAAAACAGGTACACTTGAAACTTTTCCTTAACATCAAGTGACTTCTTTTTCAGATGTTTCTTCTTATAATATTTACAGTCCTATGATGTTAATGTTGTATATTGGAGTTTGTATTACTTGCACTTTTAGAATGATAAACTATATACTAGTTCATACTTTTATAAATTGCGTCTTACTTACAAATCATCATGCATAGCTTTATTCTTTATTCTTGGGGGATCCCAAGTTTTGAACAACATCTAACCGCTCTTCATATTATGACATGTCATATCTATCTTGAATGGTATGATGAATCAAAAGATTGAATAGCTTTGTTTTGGGCAAAGTTAGCTGGCCGAGTGTACCAGGATGACCATGGAAAAGGTAGTTTATGCTGCTGTACAAAGTCAAAGTCAAAGTTGGGGTTTAACGTCCCGTTCAACAGCCAGGGTCATATTGGGACAGGTCCTCAGCATTGCCACTTGTGGGACTCGAACCCACAGAGGTGACAGCCTATGATTAGATGCCAAACTTGCTAACCACTAGGCCACCGAGGACCTTTTATGCTGCTGTAACTATGGTGCACGTGCAATTGGATATGAACAATTGTTAAAGTATGGTACATGAGTTTTGTAGCTGTTTAGTTTTCCACTAAATTCAAATCATTTAAAATACTCTCATGAAAGGGATCTTTTGAAATAATGTTTTTCT
Organism: Sabellastarte sp. h YS-2021; assembly: GCA_964017235.1. NCBI lineage: Eukaryota > Metazoa > Annelida > Polychaeta > Sabellida > Sabellidae > Sabellastarte > Sabellastarte sp. h YS-2021. Next base: position 17,500,684 of record OZ024929.1, on the reverse strand, counting down.
TCACCTTTAAGTATGTTTGTTGGTGGTTATAAAAATAGAATAGAATAGAATAGAAACATTTATATAGCGCAAAATTGATGTAACATCCTCTAATGCACTTGAACTCAAAAAGGGAAAGTCCAGGGACGTATCAGGTCAAGATCCAAATTAGCGCTATAAGACATGTGGGAATTTTCTTTAAACCATTTCATATGTATTTCCTCTTTTTTGTTATATTCTACAAAACCTTATCTTCCCACAACTGTATACACACCATCTTCCTTGTATATTTTTATATTGAATCTATATGTTCAGTAATTGCATTATTCCATTTTAGTAGATATAATAAAAGATAGAATTATGTAATCATGTGACAAATAGACAATTTTCAAATGATTATAACACACGCAATATTCTTGAAGCCATTTTGTTTTGATTCCCTCCTTTTGGTTGAATTCTGCAACTAAAACATGCATGCATATCCTCTTTGTATATTTTTGTGAAACAAAAATAAGATAAACATATTTTATACAAACCCATCTAAGTGTTTAATTTTGGAAAAGAAAAATATTTGGCATGTAGAAATGAAGACAATTACTTCATAAGAGATTTAACCTAACTTATTAATTTTCCTGGTAAACCACAGACCAACCCTTTCATGTATCAACTAACTTACATATGGGCATATCAAAATAATCTAAAATGCGTTAGGACTGGTGAAAAGAGGATTACTTTTTCACTTATGTTAGTGCTTAAAACTCCAAATCTAATACAATTGTGTTCCCTTATTTTGGATTTTTAAAAGAAACTGAATCCAAATAAAAATTATGTCCTTAAAGTATACACTGTATTTACCAAATGTACTACTTTTGTATAAATGTCTGACTTAGTCTGAAATAAAAATAGAAAAACAAAAATCATTATTTTGCTTTGAACCAAAACAGTACATTGTGTAGAATATGAAATACAAGGTGGCCTTAATCTTTCATGTAGGCTTATTTTTTTGTATAAACTAGCTTCCAAAAGTGGTAAATCTATCCCACATTGTCTTACTTCTCCTTCTTCAATTACTTTGCCCTCACAACTTTGTTGATGCTGCTAATTTCAAAACAATAGTTCCCAAATTTTCTGTTCTCTCATATAGACTATACACTTACATTTTTATTGTAGGAAAAACCCACAAACCTTCCTCTAAGTTTAGAAAACTACAAATACTTCCTCAAGTTTTAAACCTGTAATATATAAAACTTAAATTAGACACCATATGACAGCATACGTTTCTTTTTTTTTTATAGTACACAAATTCTTTTATTCCCCCATTTAAAAATAAGGTTTCAGGAACCTGGTGCAGAGTAAATGGGGTTGTAAAACCACTCACCAGGACCTTTACAAAAAATAGCATCTCGCAGGATACCCTATAATAAGCCGACATTACCTTTTTTTTATTTACTGCTCTTAAAATTGTGCATCTATTTTTTTTATTTTTGTTTTAAACTATAAATGGAAAAAAACAAAAAGTTAAATAAATATTTACATAAAACTGCCATTAGTATTTCTCTTATCATATCTCCTTAAAACCCCAAAACATATTATCTTTAGCTTTTTTTCTTTCCTTTTTTTTTAGTTACCAGTAGCCCTGTATTCAAGAATGGGACTCAATAGTTCCCATCTATCGACATAACCCTTTATCATACCATAATCGTTTGTAGCTACACATTGCTCTAGGGAGTGATAGTACTGTATTTAACTTATACAACATTTAACGCTAAGTTGCTGTTGTTTACATTTTGTATTATAAATATACTTTTTTACTACTGTGAAAAGATAATTTAAAACATCCTTATTTTCATTTTCAACACCCCCCAGCAACACTTTTGCATCATCTAGGTTAATGTTGATCTCTCTATTTACAAATATTACATCAAACAAATTGAACCAAAATGTCTTTACCACTGGACAGCACCAGAAGAGATGCTCCACTGTTTCGACACATTCTTTACAGTAGAAGCATATATCACTTTCTACTAATTTGCATTTAGATAAGAATCTATTAGTTGGAATTGATCTGGTCAAAATTTGATATTGAAAATCTCTCAAAGATGTCTCTATTACACTTTGGAAGTTATTTCGATAATATTTTGACCAGTCAGATTCTGATATCTCCCTTCCTAAGATTTCAGCCCATTTTATTTCATGACCTCTATTGTATTTATTTAATGTCCTTAGTTTTTGATATACCCACTTGCTTGTTTGCTTTTGTTGCAAAAAGGTTTGTAGGAAAGTTTGTTTGATTTCACCTTCATTCAGTTGTGTTTTGCCACTTTTTAACCAGTGACTTGGTATTGAATGAGTCAAACTATAGAAGTTTACAAAGTTTATTTTGATTTGGTATCTTTCCATAAAGTCGTAATAGCCAAGGCGGTCTCCTGAGTTTGATAAAATATCATTTACATATGCTATTCCTTTTGAAATCAGTTCTGTTGACCTACTACTTAAGTTTGGATTTGTCATATAAAAAGTTCCCCATAATGGGTAGGTTCTAAAATCAATTGTTTTACTGAAGCAGTTTTTAAAACCATTCCATATCTGAAGCACATCCTTCCAGAAAGGATTTGAAATTTTTTCAACTAATTCCATAAGCGACTTTCCTTCCAGTTCTAAAACCATCTTTTTTGGTATTCCACAAGAGTTTTCAAAGATCGCCTGCCAGCTTCCTTCAGTTGTCAAGAGTCTCTTTAGCCAAGATAATTTCAATGACTTATTAAAATCCCTAATATTTGTTAACTTTAAGCCACCTTCCCCTATTTCCTTTTCCAATTGTTTATTACAAATTCTAACATTACCATTCTTCCAAAGAAAATCTTTTAACCTTTTTTCAATGACATAAAAAATACTGCTGGGAGGGGTCGGTAGAACTGTTAATAGATATACTATCTTAGGCAGCATCAGCGTTTTTATTACAGTAACTCTCCCAATTAGAGACAAACTAAACTTACTATACATACTTATTATTCTTTCAATTTCACTTCTTCTCTTATCAAAATTTAAGTGAAACATTTTTTCTTGAGTAACATGGAAGGTTATTCCAAGAAGCTCAAATTGGTTTACCCAATTTAGCTGGTAAATATGTTGTATCTTTAATCTCTCTTTCTCACTCCCAAGCCAAACAGCTAGGGTTTTTTCCATATTAATTTTGAGACCCGAGTATATTTGAAAAGACTTTAAAATGCTGAAACTCTCATTCAAAGATTGGACTGTGCCATCAAGGAGGAGGAAAGTGTCATTAGCATATTGCCCAATTTTTATCTCTTTTTCATTTACCAAGATACCTTTCACTTTGTCACTATTCCTTATTGCTGTTGCCACTATTCCACTGCCAATATAAACAAGTAAGGACTTAAAGGATCTTCTTGTCGACATGACCTTCCAATTTTAAAGAATTCTGTAAAAAAAACCTTATTTATAACACAACTATTGCTATTTTTATAGAGAATAGAAAACCATGTTCTAAAGTCTTCCCCAAAATTATATACTTTTAAAACAGATTCTAAATAGTCCCACTCGAGGGAATCAAAGGCTTTTTCAAAATCTATTAGAAGTGTCATACCCATAATTTTTTTTGTCTTATATACTCTAGAGAATCTGCTATTGTCCGAATATTTTCCCCAATATATTGATTTTTTAAGAATCCTTTTTGTTCATTCTGTATTATACTGGGGAGCACTTCCTTCATTCTGGAGGCTAGAACTCCTGCCAGTAATTTATAGTCAACATTTAAAAGTGTAATTGGCCGCCAATTTTTAATCAGTTCTCTTGGTTTATTACCTTTTGGCAGTAGAGTGATCACACCTTGTTTTTGTGTAATAGACAGTTCACTGGTATTAAAAGACTCATTCAAGCTCTCAAGAACAAAGTTCCCTATGTCCTTCCAAAAAAATTTATAAAACTCTGCAGTATAACCATCTGTACCTGGAGATTTCCCATTCTTCATATCTTTCAATACTTTTATGACCTCTCTTTCAGTTATCAAACCTTCGCATTTCGCTTGCTCCTGCATACTCAAGGTTTTAATGTTTTCTTTAACCAGAAATGGAGATTTACTTTGGTTTTGATTATCTACGTGTTTACTCTGCAGGAGATTTTTGTAAAAGATTTTTAACTCTTTCAGGATATTTTGCTGATTAGTTATGATACCATTATTTATCCTGATTTTGTTCACCACCTTACCGGTATAATTTTGTTTTTCTAAGTTGCAAAAGTATTTGGTTGGTTTCTCAAAATCAATATACTTCTGTGCCTTTGCCCTTAACATATTCCCCCTCAAAGTAGTCTCTCTTATGATTCTTAATTCTTCCTTCAGAACCTGTATGTCCTCGATTTTTTTCTTCTGCATTATTTACAACTAATGTTTCTAACCTTTGGATTTCAGCTTCTATACTTTTTTCCTTTTCATTTAGTTTCTTTTTACATTTGGCACAATAAGGAATAGTGACACCCCTTATTCTAAGCTTTAGCACTTTAATGAACATTTGTTTTGAGGTTGTCAGAGTTTGTGATCCCTGACCCTCTGTTAACTCACTTATTAAATTATTGATTTCATTTTTCACTAGTGTTACATACTCTTGTTCTTTCAGGAGGGCTGAATTAAATTTCCAAAAGCCTTTTCCACGTTCTGAATTTTCCGTATATTTAGCTCAATACCCACCAGTGAGTGGTCACTCCTATAACCAAAACTAAGTATATGCTTATTTATGTTAGCATGAATGTCAGGGGTTACAAGAAAGAAATCTAATCTTGCCATTTTCACTGGCTTTTTTCCACTAACCCATGTGAACTTTTTGGCTGTGTTATTTTCTGATCTCCAAGTATCTACCAAGTTTGCAGGCTCAATCATATTTAAGATTTCCCTTCTTGCTTTTATATTATTTTCCTTAATGTACCCCCGAGTATCTAGTTTATAGTCCATTACAACATTCCAATCTCCGCATATAATAATGGGGATATTTTCCTTTTCCAATAGCCTATTCTTGAGGTTTATATAGAAATCTGGAGAGTTGGTATTTGGGCCATACAGTACACAAAGGTGGAACTTTAATTCACCAGTATGTAACTGTACAACTAATGCATTTCCAAGTTCTATTTCTTCTACATCTACAATTTCGTAATCAAGGTTTTTTGCAAATAGTATTGCTATTCCCCGACTTTCAGAAGAATTGACTGAGGTTATTACCTCCGCTCCCCAATCATCTTTGAAACATTTTAAATTTTTCCCCCACATGAATACGTTTCTTAATTTGAGTGAAATGTTGCATCTTATCTTGGCCTGTGGAAGAATATTATGGGTTTATAAAATGTTTCATATCACCTCAAACACTGATAATCACCACTAAACAGGCCTTCAACACGAATTTAGATGGTGTATATTATAGGAATAAAAACACATTCAAGTGCTTTATGATGGTTTTAAACTATCAATCGGCTGTATTAAAGCCATGAAGCCTGAAGGGTTGAGTGATTTTATACAGTAGATCGATAGTTTAAAACTATCATAAAGCATGAGAATTGTCTTTTATTCCTATTCTAAAATGGTAACACTAATATTTTGGTCAAAATAAGCAGTAAATCTTTCAAAAATTTTCAAAGCAAATCTAACACCATGTTGGCTGTTCCATTAACTAAATGTGCATAGTGATGGATGTGCAAACAGCCTTTTGGTTAAAATATTGTTAGGACATCCCCCACAGAATTCTGTAATGTCATATTAATAAGTAGTCGATCATTAAATGAAATATTGATAAAAAAATCCCCACTGAATTATTTATCTTTATTTTTGCTGCATATAATTTACGTTTTATTTTACTGTGAGTTGTTTGTTTACATTTGTACACAAAGAGATGATGCACCCAGAATTCAACATTGTTGTTTTATTTACCGTTCTATATTTGTAATTCCAGCATTGTGCAAAAAACTTGTCCACGTTCACTGCGCAGCCTACCATTTTAGAATTCTACATATAATTGCAGCACTACAGAGATTTCATTAATCTGGAGGTAATACTAGCATACAGTACAATGTATGTAATTTGCAAAATATATCTAAATGTTTTACACTCACTACAACAACAACAAAGAAGTTGTCATTTATAGAATCAAAATGTTTAACTGTCAGTGATCTTGTCAGAATCATATTTGACATTCACCCCATGCACTTTAATCACTTGTGATTCTATTTTTACACTGATTGTCTTTTTGTCTTGTCCCCTGGTAATCATGACCTTTTCTCGTATTGACTGGGCAATTTAGTATCAGGCAAATAATGAAAAATTCCTCACTTTTACTTGGAAGTAAAATACCAAACATATAAATGTTTTTTGTCTGTCTTCTGGTCATTATTAAAGGTTGTTTGCTGTTTTAATTTTAGTTAAGTTTTTTTATTTTTAGAATGCCACAGGAGATTGTGTAGCACCACACATGCCATATCTGTCCAGACAATTGTTTGGGGGAGCTCTTGTGAGGGAGCTGGACAAATCGGCCCTTTGCCAAATCGGCCCTTGGCAAATCGGCCCCCTAAAAAGTCGGCCCTGGGCAAATTGGCCCCCAAGTTGATAGATAGCTAGATAGATAAATTTTTTATCATACAGACAGTGTGTTTTCTTTTTACATTGTAACATTTTAACAAGACATAAACAAATACCCAGCCTGGATAGGCTTACAAGTCAGTTTCATTCTTGAAGCATTAAGCATTCTTCAGAATCCAAATTCATAAAAATATTAGACACATTGTTACAAATATAAGAGAAAAATAAGTTCTTTTTGTAGTATAACAATTGCAGATAATAACAAAATGTATTTCATCTTCAACCTCATATATCTTACAAATGGGAAAAGTCCTACTTTCCAAATGTTTACTTCATGTCTGCCCTTTTCAATATATAATGGCAGGGTTCCAGATCTTAATTTACCAAGCATTGAGCGTTCATATTTATTGATATTGAGAGGCAAATAACTTTCACATTCCATATGTAACTTACATTTAGTGTAAGTTAAGTCGAAAACATGCAGGAAAAAAGTGTGCAGGGTGTATTGCCTAACCCTAATAGGCAATTTGCAGCTTATACATAGATCCATTCTTATAATGATATCATGCTACTTTAGAATTCCAAAGCTGATTGATAATTGGAAAAATAAGAGGCCCATTTATAGAGGAAATACATGAGTTAATTGTAAGCAGGATCTTATTAAAATAATGGGTTGGTTAAATATGTATGATAATGTTGTGAAAATAGTGTTGATTCTTTATGTGTTGTTTTACTAAGTGTAACTAACACGCATACAAGATGCCATCCCATGTCAAGATACAGTAATCAATCCCTTGTAACCTATGTGTAATAAAACTTGTGTATGTTAGAATTATAAAAGTGTAATTACATTGTCTGCGCAACATCTGTGAATGGTATTATAACTTTAGTGATCTTTGGTATTTGTTTAGTAGGGATTACTATATAAAGTGTTAAACAAACAGTATTAGACATTAAAAAGTGATTATTCCCTTTGATGTCCATGCAGATGATTATATCAACCCCCCCCCCCCCCCCCCCCCCCTTGTGGGCATCAAAGAGAACACTAGGCATTAAGTTCGTATCTCTACAATTTAATACAAATAATTAATATTATTGCTATTATTATTATTTATTTTACAATTTAGCTCACAGGTAACCCCAATGTACATGGGGTACATAATTCATATGTACACTTATCTATATATATCTAGGGGGTCGATTTGACCATATATTAATTTAAAAGGGGCCGATTTGACCATAAATTATTTTATAGGGGGCCGACTTGACCAGGTAATTTTAGTTTGGGGGACAATTTGACAGGGGCCGATTTGGCAAAGGGCCGATTTGTCCATCCTCACGAACAGGAACCTGCCGGCAAAAATCCCAAATACATTTCCAACTGTAATTGAACACCCGTTCATTTAGGTCCACAGTTTTTCAACACAAGGGCTTCATGATATATGTCCTAACTTAGGACTCCTAAGGTGAAAAGCATCATTATCCAGCTGGCATTCTACTGGAGGGTAGTATATGGACTTCTATCTTCTCCCTGAGATCACAATGGTTGAAGACCTGACCATCCAAACTAGAACTATAGGCACCCTTATAAACATTTAATTGTTCTCCACTAGGCCAAGTGGACAATAAAACATATTTTGAACTGACCCCAAAGACTTACAACAGAAGACTTGCCTGATATACCACCTCTGTAGAGATAACACCCAATCTGATTCACTAGCCATGACACCCCCCAACCAAAAATCTGATATCACTTTTTACTTTATACCAATCTCTCTCAAACTCTTGTTACACAGCATAAAACAAAATCCTATATCAGGAAAAATGTTAATAATAACCATTATTTACAAAAAAGATGCATTGCTATGGGCACAGCCCCAGGCCCAGACTATAATTTTACAAAAAGGTTTTACACTAAGGTCACTGAAGGCTTTACTTTTGAATCAATAGTATGGGAAAGGTTAACTGGTGATATATTGATGATATTGACTTGTGGTGAAGACTCACTCACTGTGGGGTGTCAACTTGGTGTTAGCCTATTCAGAGATGCCTTTTTAAAAAACTGTGCTAGTTTCTCATGACCCCAATCCCTATCAGTGAGCTATCAGTGAGTCATTTAAACCTTCTGGCCAATAGTGATCATATTCACAAAAACGTTAGAAATCAAAAAGGGCTACAGCCCATTAAAAAAATTTTTGGCCTCATTTTTTTTCAAAATTTTGAAGCTTCAGTACTGTGATATCTTATGATGTCTGCCTGTGTAGCCCCGTGGAGTAAAGTCTGAGGGACATTTTTGCATTATATCTTGCTGGGTGACGATGTCTTTGCCTTGATGCTATGGATGGTGAAACCCTACAGCAGAAGAAAACTAACAAGGGAAGAGAGAATAACACTACAGGATTTCCATGTACAGGAAGGTAGTGGAGAATGCATTTGGAATATCAGTGAGCAGATTCAGGGCCAAAGGTGTGGTCTTGCAATATATGCTAAGGACACATCAGTGCGGAGAAGACAGGGCACCCACCCCAGCAAATGATATAGTGGCCCTAAAAATTACTTCAATCATCTGGGTGCATTGGCTGAGCAGGAGGACAGGATCCGAGATGGGAGCTACCCTAGGGATGGAAGAAGCTGGTATGTAACAGTCCTTTTCAGGACTTACGAATTATTCCAAGAGCTTTTTTAAAACTGCTGTTGCTATTTTGAACAAAATCACCCATGATACTATTGAATAACTTCAACACAAGTTGTGGAAACATGTCCCAAATCGAAATTTTGTAAACTTTCAAAGTCAATATTTTTTCTGGCAAATATTTCTAAGTTGAAAAATTTGTTAAGTATCAAAACTATTTGAAAGCTTCAAACGTTTCTCAAAGGTCAAAACTCAAAAGGTCTGATCCAAAGATCAAAATCCTTCTCAAAAATGTCAAGGATACTTAAAAGTCAAAATGTTTTTCTTTTTTTTTATCAAAGTTCTTTTTGGCCAAAGTTTCCCTTCAGGTTTTTGGCTAAAGTTTCAATTTTTTGTCCAAGGGGGGAGGGGATTACCAATGTCTCTTTAGTGTGAGCCCATGTAATACTTCTTGTTTGGGAATCTTTGTTAAAGAGCCAGCTATTAATTGTTTTTGGAAGATTGAATGGTCAACAAAAGGAGCTATAAATTTTTACAGCAGTGGTCCTGAAAAGACATTATAGGCAAGTGCAGGTCTGCTACTGTTGCCGCTTTGGCTTGGATGATTGCTGGGGAAGCTTGGACTGGGCGGACTGTTGCCGAGGCCCTTGCTGTGTGCTAGTGGTTGGAGCAACTTTCCAGGACTTGTCCTTAAAGTGCAGTGGCAGCTTGTTCATGCATGTTAATTGGTTAAAATGGTTGAGGTGCATCAATCTTCTGGTAACTCATGACTGACTGTAGATTCTAAAAAGCTGTAAGCCCTGATATGTTGTGTGAACTTTCTTCACCTATGGCAGAGGCAACTGATGGTGGGTTGAAATGCTTCATTGTGGTTAGTGTGAAAGTAAGTGGTCTTGATGGCCCAGATTTTTGGTAGTCAACAACTACAAAGGAACTTGGCTGCCCTCTGGGTTGCTGCTGGTCCTCTGGGTGCCACTTACCTCTTCTGAGCTGGTTGGATGACCTGGTTTGCTGGCATCTGAGTCTCTGGAATAATTAAGATGCATTCCCTACCAGCTGGTGCTGATTGCTGAGCTGTTGACAAGTCTGTGGCACATAAGTGAAACTGGCATTGGAGTTGCTAGAAAGTGTAAGTTGCTGGGGTTGCTGTGTCTGACTCGTGTTTACCTCCGCCCTCCTCTGGGTCCCACTTAAAAGTTCCAAAGCATCATATCTAATTGTTTGAAAGCCTCTTACTTCTAAAGCCTCAACTGCAAATGCAAGGTAGTTGCAGAAGGCTGTTCTGGTGGTCTCCTGCAGATGACAGCATTGTTTTCATCTGTGCAAACTGGTCCATGACTTGTTGGGCTACTGTTGAACGCTGGGAAACTGAAGGCTTTATTTTGGTGTCTGATCGCATTCTGATCTCCATACTATCTTGAGGGTTGAGATGTCTTGTTCTGAGGCAGAGGATGCACAGGTGACTTGAAGGCTGAAGATTTGCTGAGTCCCTTGCATCTGATGTACGTCTGCAAGAACTTAAATTTATCCTGAAAAAATCCAGTTATGAGCCTGGCCAAACTTAGACTCGGTGAGTTTTCTGAAAGGAGTCATTTAGGATTTGAACCAAGTCTTGTAAACTTTGACAGACAGTTTGCAGCAGCTGGCAAACCTCTCCCTCAGGCATTCCTTCCTGGCCTTGTCCTTAACGTGCTTGTTAGTCTTTTCGTAGAGCTCCTCATGACCTTTACAAAGTCCTCCTCATCTGAGTCTTTTAATAAAACGTTTGTTATATGCCCCTTCTTGTGCCTGGATTGTGATTTAGATGTGCCCATCCCTCCTCCACCCTCTGTGTCCATTTCAGTGCTATTCCTCTTAGGTTTTGGTCACTTTGCGGCCACTCCCTCCTCCGTTGAGTATCCCAGTAAACATTACACACATTTATAAACCTAACTACAAACGGTTTAGTTTAGGTTTAAAATGATGGGTCCCTAAATGTTCGCCTATAAACATTTATAAACATTTAAGCATAAATGTTTATAAACGTTAATACATAAATGTTTGTACACCATTTTGTACATTATCCACAGTGCGTGAAATTAAAGTTATAAACAAAGTAATTAATGAATAACTACCCTATTTATACCAATTTAACCTTGTACAGTGCATTCTATGATATAATGTACTTTGATATCTCTACTTATAACTTAATGATGGCTTCAAACAACAGTGATACAGCAAGATATACCTAAGAAATATTTGCTGACATCATAATCCAAAATGAAAATGAGATTAAGATAGTCTTCACTCTTTATAAAACATTTTAAAATGTTTATTAAACGTTTATATACCAACCTAATATTGCTAAAACGTTTATAAACTCATAATATTGAATAATTGTCAATATTTAGGTTTATATTTGCTTTTAAAAACGTTTATACGTTTACTAAACGTTTATAAACGTTTGCAATGTTTACTGGGATGTAGTTTCCTTGCTCATGACTTCCTCCCTCTCCTCCATCTTTTGTTTCTGTGCCTCTTCCCTCTCTCTTTGTTCACTCTCTGTTGGTGTGTCTGTGGGGGACTTCTATCCTTCTCATTCATCATCCTTCTTAGGACCCATCTTCTTTTTAAATCCAGGGTTTGTTCAAAACAAAGGCCTATCAACAAGTCAGCCCAACTTGTATCTCAACACTAAATCCTAGTCAGTTTGTGAAAAACAAAAGTGTTATCTTAAGTGCTGCCAGATATAATCTGTCAGATGCTAGATACCAAATGATGCAATGGATAAACCGATTTACCTTATATAGATTTCATAGCTGACAAGCTGTGGATGGGATAAAATGAGGCCGGCTTGTCCTACACACTCCCCAGCTTGTCCATTGTAACTTCCTTGTTGGTTTTTGTTTATGGCTTGTCGTAATGCGTTCCCAGTTTGTCCTACTGAGATGTTACCGACTCTATGGTCAAAGACTTGAAGACTTTCCATCTTGACCAAAAATGACGAGGTCATGTTATGGATAACTGATCTCAAGGTTTTCATCAATTAGAGACAGTGTTTTCATCAATTAGAAACAGAAAAAGTTTTTTATAATAATTTCATAAATACTGGGGATTACTATATGGTACACTTCTAAAGGGAAAATGCCTATATTATTTGTGCTATCATTAAAAATATATAAATTGTTGTTTGTGGTGTTCAGACTCATATCAAAGATGCACCCTATTAGACCCATAAACTGATCATTATTTATACATTTTTTTCATATTCAAAACATTTTATACATTTATTAACATTAACATGTCTTGACACTCTCCATTGAATGCCTATTGAACATTGTTCTGTGTTTAAGAGAGACTTACTGGTTTAAGAGTTTCTACAAAGTGGTTGTCTTAAATCATTTGAATGTTTTCTTTACCTCAACGTAGTGTGCACAATACTCGGTAGAAGCCAACCAGATGGTGTGGTGCTTGAGGTCCTACACTTTATATACTAGTATATAAGTTTACTAAGCATTTTGGTCTATGCTTTCAATGAGATGACTTGGAATCATCTGCTCGATGATAAACATTTAGCAAGTTTTCTCTTCTCATTCAGAAAGAAGTTGAAAGCTTATCTGTTTGAAACGCTTACCCAACCTAGCCTTTTTTCTTAGTGTCTCTCTCCATGATGCTTACCCCCACTATGTCTGTTGGTCAATTGATTATGGATCTCTGCTTTTTTTATCTCATGCACCTCAGAGTCTGTCTGTAGTTATAGATAAAGTGCTATAAAATTACAATTAGAATTACGATGTGTTCAAATAAAACAGACACTTCAAATTGGGTTTATATTTAATCATTTAGCACCAGCTTACAGTAACAAGTGGAATTTCTTGAGAGAGCATGAGGCTTAGGATTTGAGAGGATCAACCACGCTTGCAGCAGCCTTCTTATATTGACCACTTGTTTTGAGTTATTCAACAAATATAAAATATACCTATGCCCAGAATTGGTGGTTGGATTTGTCTGATTCTGCTGTGCGATTCCATGTCAGATTTCAAGGGGTTCACAGGAAAATTTAGGGACTTTATCACATATGAAGCTTTTCATTTCACTTTGTCAAGGATTGTTTATATAATTCTTATGAGATATAATGATACGATATGTGTCTTAAAGCAAACTTGTGATCCTCTTGACAGAAGACAGCTTTTTATTATAAGAGTGACAAAGATAATTAAAATATGTTTGTGATTGTGAAGATGTGGCAAGGAATTCAGCTTGTCAAGGAAGTAACAGGGGGCTCGGTGGTATAGCAGTTAGAGTACTTGCCTTCAACTTCTGAGGGTGCTTGTTCAAATCTCGGCCCGGGCACTGTTGGAAAATTGGTAGTTACTTGTCAATGCATGGTGGTTTACAGTGCAGAATCTTGACCAACTAGTATACACTGGTTGCTCCATTCATAAACTATCCATCACAATATCACCCTGGCTGTTGAATGTGACATAAAACAAAAAAAAATCAAAATCAAGGAAGAAACAACTGAGATATGGTGGCTGTAAAGTCAAGCACACTCTTCCCAAGTGTAAGATGTGTAACAGAGTTGGTGTAGGCATCCATGATGTTGTTGCAGCTTGCAGGGAGTGCAAAAATAATAAAATGGATAGTTATAGAAGGAGTGTTTCCAAGTACACGATCTATGGGTGCAAGTTGCGGCTTTGGGTAATTTTTGGTCAGTAATCAAATTTTGCTACAATACAATGCAAGAAAAATAGGGCAAATATTACTCTGAAAATATGGTTCTTTAAAGAATGCCCAAGCCACACCTGCATGTATCATTACCTACACTAAGCAGGGGTGTGGCCTCTGTTTTTCAATGTTTTTGTAAAATGTACCTGAGTGTGAGGGTCCAGAGTTAGTTTGACATTAGCCCCCACCAAAACACTCTCAATTCCACAGCAGCCTGCCACTCAGATCCCAAATACCAACCATGTTGCTGCTGAAAATGTTGTTAATGTTGTTTTCCATTTGCTGTGGGCCATCCCAAGTAGAGCACAGCACTAATTATGAGTCATAGACGTCATTGCATACTTCTACATACATCTCTTTGGTCTGAACGCTTCTTTCAGCCTTCTCTTGGCTCCCACAGCAAAATCTTTGAAGGGACTGGAACCTACAACACAAAGTGCAGCATCAGTCTCAGAACAGATCAGTTATTACCAGACACTGAAAAAAGCTAGACATTTACACTAACTGGTTATACATGTCATATCTTATTATCAATGGAAAGCATTTCTTGTGACACAGGGATCCACAATGGGTCCTGTATATTTGAATGTAAAATTCTATATTTCTCAACAGCACCTTGCCATCTGGACAAGACATCCGCGACCAAATTGCCTCTCCCCAAAATATGGACATAAGCCAGATCAGTGTCTCTATCTCCCAGTTAGGGGAATGTCAGTTACTTGTGAGTTTTGTGAGGATTGGTTAAAAAGCACTTTGAGTCCTGTGTTATATGGAGATATTGTGCTGAGTATAAATACACACACAGTACATGGCTGTCATATACCAGACATTGTGTGTGCACGTGGCCAAAAATGCATGATTGTCACGCTTGATTAAAACTTGTGCTGTGCTGTGCCAGTACAGAAGAAATTCAGCATCTATAGATGCACTTTGGTCAGATTAAGATTACTCTTCGGTTTACGCAAGGCATAAACCACACCACACGACTAAGCTTCCCGATTAAGGGTTTTTGGGAGTCGGTTTCAAAAATGTAAGGGTCGGTAGTTGTCGGTTATGGCTGTGAGAAAAATCAAACATGTTTGATAGTTGTTACGACTCAAACCGATTCTTATTTCCTGCCGTCAACAAATGTCCAGACTCAGGTCGCCGAAACATAATATACTATAGAAGAAGGAGAATATACTATTATTTCATGATTATTGTCCTATAATAATTTTGTATTTTTTAAGGTATAAGAATTCCAGTGATGAGTTCATGTTGCAGAAATACTGCTGATTAATGGCTTAATGTTTAGTTATATCTAGTTTTGACAATAACTGCTCAAGTATCCCAGCTGAGGTTATGTTGGCTTTTTTATATTGTATATATGTGTTTGTGTTTTGTTTTTGTCCACTGCATATTGTATTTGAGGTTCAACCTTACCAACTTTTTTTTGTCTACCTTTTATTAATTGATAAGTTGAATACTTACGTATTGACTAGAAACATCAATAAAAATGTTTTAAAATGTAACATCCATGAGATCTTGTCAAGTACTCCTTGTAATAGCAAGAAATTAAAAAGTCTTTCAGGGGAAATACTGTTGTTTAATGTGGTGACTCTTCGGCTCCACACCTGTAGTAAATGTAATTATGTTGTAAACATTTACCAATGGTAAGAAATTTTCTAGATAAGATCAAAGTGTTGTCAGCAAACTGTAGGGGATTAAAAGATAGAAAGAAAAGATATGATGTCCTTAATTACTTGAAAAACACAGAAGCAGATATAATTTGTCTGCAAGACACACATTTAACTAAGTTAGACTCTGTTGAAGTAAAAAAACAATGGGATGGAGATTTTATTTTGAACGGTGTAGCAAATAATGCAAGGGGGGTCGCCATATTTTTTGGAAATAAATTTGAATACGAAATTCTAAGTAATGAAACTGATAATGAAGGAAATTTATTGATAATCAATATGCAAATAAATGAGATAAAATTGAAAATCATAAACATTTATGGCCCCAACAAGGATGACCCTGTTTTTTATGCCTCTGTTTGTGAAAAAATGCACACCAGTAACCATGATTATTTAATTTGGTGTGGAGACTTTAACATGGCATTAAACCCGACATTAGATAGCTTTAATTATGTTTCTATTAACAACCCTAAATCCAGAAGTTTTGTTAACAATTTCATAGAAGAAAATAATTTTGTAGATCTCTTCAGATATTATAATCCAGACAAAAAGAGGTATACGTGGCAAAAAAAGAATCCGCTTAAGCAATCAAGGCTAGACTATATAATAGTATCATCTGGGTTCACTGACTTAACAGATAGTATAAATATTAGACCTGGATATAGAAGTGACCACTCAATGGTAGAGCTTACATTCTTAATTAGCAACTTTAAAAGGGGAAGAGGAACATGGAAATTTAACAACAGTTTATTAAAAGATTCAAAATATATTCACTTAGTTAATAAATGTATAAGAGAAGAATATCAAAAATATGCAGTCCCTGTATACAAACCTGAATTCTTGGAGAAATGTTGTTACCAAGACATACATTTAACAATAGCCCCTGACCTGTTTTTGGAAGCTTTATTGTTAAGGATTCGAGGTGAATCGATTAAATATGGAGCTTTTAAGAAGAAGTTCAATTCAAATTTTGAGAAATTATTACTCTCAGAAATAGAAAAATTAGAATTAGGTGAAAGCACCACTGATCTTGAATTACTGGAGTTAAAAAAGCAAGAACTCCTTGAATTCTGACAAAAAGAAATGCAGGGACATATGATAAGGTCAAGGACACAATGGGTTATTGAGGGGGAAAAGCCTTCAAAATATTTTTGTGCATTGGAAAAAGGTAACTATGTGGACAAAACAATAAAGCATCTTCAAAAACAAGATAAAAGGTACACAAGGGACCAAAATGAAATTTTGAATGAAATAAAAATCTTCTATGCGGACTTGTTTAGAGAAAATACAGAAACTGAAAGATTCAATCTCGATAACCATTTAAGAAAATACAATATTAAAAAACTAAACAAGGAGCAAGCTAGGGAAATGGAGGGATATCTTTCCATTGACAAACTTGGTATGACACTTAAAAATACTAAAAATAATAAAGCTCCTGGGCTGGATGGATTCTCATTTGAATTTTTAAAAGTATTTTGGAAAGACTTGAAATTTTGTATTACCTATGCGATCAATGACAAGGGTTTACTTCCACTGTCGTTAAGGCAGTGTGTTATTACATGCCTTCCCAAAAAGGGTAAACCGCGAAATAATATTAAGAATTGGCGACCCTTGTCAATGTTGTCTGTCATATATAAGTTAGCATCAGCTGCGATTGCTAATAGAATAAAGCCTCATCTCAGCCAGATTATCGATAACACACAGTGTGGCTTCGTTCCAGGTAGATACATAGGTGAATGTACCAGATTAATATTCGATATAATGAAATTTACCGAAGACAAACAATTACCTGGAATGCTAGTCTTGATTGACTTTGAAAAAGCATTCGACTCCATTTCTTGGTCTTTTATCTATCAAACTATGGCTTACTTAGGTTTTTCTAAAGACCTAATAAAATGGATTAAACTGTTTAACCATAATATCAAGGCCACTATAATTCAATGTGGTGTATTATCAGAATTTATAGATATCCAGCGTGGTTGTAGACAAGGAGACCCCATTGCACCATATTTATTCATAATAGTAGCACAAATTTTAACAATTATGATCAAAAACAATAAAAAAATAAAAGGTATCTCAATTGAAAATGTAGAAATCAAACTAACACAGTTTGCTGATGACACAACTTTGATACTAGATGGTAGTATAGAATCATTACATGCAGCATTTAATACTCTGGAAATTTTTGGCAGCATTTCAGGATTAAAAGTCAATACAGAAAAAACACAAATAGCCTGGATTGGAAAAAAGAAACACAGTAAACATAAAATTAATATTAACAATTGCAGTCTTGAAGCAATTTCAAGTTTCAAGTTACTTGGTATTCTTTTTTCTGTGAATTTGGACGACTGCTTGAAAATGAATTTTGTTCAAAAGATGATAGAAATAAAGGAACTAATTTGTAAATGGAACAAAAGGTATCTGACACCATTAGGTAAAATAACAATAGTTAAGACCTTCCTATTAGCAAAACTGAATCACCTCTTTACATCCTTGCCAAATCCTGACGACTCTTTTGTCAAAGAAATAAACGAGCTTCTATTCAAATTTATATGGTCCTCTAAACCAGATAAAATAAACAGATATACAGTTATGTTGGACAAGAAAATTGGAGGTTTAAAAATGATTAATATTAAAGATTTTGTTACATCTCTGAAAATATCGTGGATCAGGCGGTTATTTATGGCCACAGGGAAATCCTTGTGGATAACTTTATTTGAAAGAAATTTTAATGTTGATATAACTAAAGCAATAAACTTTGGACCTGGCTATTTTCAATTGTTAAAAAATAGAACAACTGACAAATTTTGGATAAACGTGTTTGAGGCTTGGCAAAAATTTTCAGATAAAATTGCAGTTAAAACAAACTCAGACCTATTCAGTAGCCCATTGTGGTACAACAGTAAAATGTCTTGTCATGATATGTATATTCCTATTTGGTTTCAGAAGGGTATTAAAACAATATCAGACATTATAAACCCCAACGGGTTAATAATGACAATGGATGAAGTAAAACACCAATACTCGTTTAGTACTATTAACCCATTGCATTATCTTAGAGTAAAGCACAATGTAAAGCAATATATTAAAAAATACAAATTTGATGAAAAGTATATAGTTCAGAGACCTTTTGTCCCATCTCATATTGTACCCATTTGGAAAAATAAAAAGGGTGTTAGTGCCTTTTACAAAACTCTTACAAAACACAACGAAAATGAACATACAATCAAGTTAAAATGGGAAAACGAAATGCAAGTAACTATTAATAAAAGAGAATGGAGTTCAATATTTAATGTAACTTACCAAAGTGCAAATAATAATTTACTAGTGTGGTTTCAGTTAAAACTTTTGTACAGAATCCTTGGTACAAGGGAGTACTTGAATAAAATCAATATTGTTAATAGCTCAGACTGTACCCATTGTCATGAAAAAGAAACTATAGTCCACATGTTTGTTGAATGTGATAGGGTTAAAGTTTTTTGGAGGGAAATTGAAAAATTGATTTATGAAACAAATGGGCTGAAGATTCATTTTTCAAAATTTGATATATTATTTGGCTACCAAAATTTAGACAGAAACAGAGTTCCATTGAATGTGTTTTTGCTGATTTCTAAAAAATACATCTATGACATTAATCGTAATAATGGCATCTTAAATCTAATGGCTTTAAAACACAAGTTTCAGCAAACATACTTTGATGAGTATTATTTAGCTATGTTAAAAGATAAACAAGACTTTTTTACAAAACTATGGGAAAAGTGGTGTCCTATGTTGTGTGTGCAGTAACACTTTCAGCTTATCAAAAGCTATTGATGTATGTCAAAGTTATGTATGTAAGATTGTTCATTTATTTTTTGTTATAAACCCATGTAATATGCAGAAATAAAAATATACAAAAAAAAAAAAAAACAAATGTCAGTCCCAGGCTTTCTCAGGGTTCCTCAGACCCAAATTTACACAGTCCTATGTTGTCTCAGGCTTCTTGCGACCCTTAGTCCCAGGTGTCCGTAAATTAGTCCCAGGAGAACTGTTTGACAGCCCCCGACTCATAACAGACCTTTGAAGTTTTATGTGTGTGAAAAGGTTTCATTAGTCCCAGGAAGCCTCAGACCGTCTCAGGTGTCCTGGGACTCAAAAATCAAGGTCTGGGACTAAGCCCTAACTAAGAGAAACCGACCCTAACCGATCCAAGCTGGCGTCCTCAGGTCATCTGGGATCATACAAATTTAGTCTGTGATGGTCTGAGGACACCCCAGGAGGCCGTGGACTAAGCACGATTAAGAGCCAACTATTTTCTGCGTGTCGGAAATTAAAACAAGGCAATGATGGGGTCTGAGACTATATAAATGACCGCCCACACATTTTCGTTGTTTCTGACTAGTTGGCTACTGAGAGACATAACTCACTGTTTTGTAGGGGGTTTTCATTTTTTAAAATATCATATAATACTTGAGCTTAGGGCAAATTTTACAGTGAGGAGACACATTTAAGTTTTTTACCTTTTTGGTATTAACTGGAGTTACAAGGAAAGAGAAAGGAGGGAAAAGTGGGAAGAAGAAGATGGATTAGAGGCAAGAGAAAAGGGAGAAAGAAGGTGGAGAGATGGAGGAAAGGACAGATGAAAGGGCAGCGGAAAGGACAGAGGAGGGTAAAGAAGAGACAGAGGAACATTTGAGAAGATGATGAGAGGTGTGAGGAAGATTCAGAGTGCCACTCAGCAGCCAAGAGAGCCAGGGTCTGTGCTACATTCACTGACAGCCAAGAAACTGCAATTGTGGAGTTTGTGAAAGAGCAGGGCTGTAAGACAAGGAGCATGCATGTTTCCACAAACGACAGAAGAAGGAGGCTCTCTGGGCAGAAATCTCTGCAGAACTGAAGCTCCAGCCCTTTGATGTCAGAACATTGTTTGAATCCCAGAGAACGAGTTATGGCAAGTTCTCCAAGCTACAATCTGGTCAAGCCCCAAGGGAGATGACCAAGAAAAAGTCCTGGGTCTACCACCAGATGCGTTTCCTTAAGACCCACATCAGACGCAAGGGGGCCAGCAGAAGCTCAGGTTCGAAGCCAGTCCAAACACCAGCAAGCAATCTTGCGGATCTACTACTGATACAGAACACCTTGAGTCCAGTGTCCTGAGGGAGAGTAGGAGTCAACCAATATTCGCATCTACACCAGTTTCAACAGACTCCAAGATACTCGAGCACTTTGACCAGATGAGGACATTGATCTCAGGTTTCCTGCAGCAGAAGTCACACAGGCAGCCCTTCATTGACTACATGGCATCAGAGGCTAAAAAGATAACCCAAGAGGAGTTTGAGGACCTCAAGGGCAGGATTTTTAGAGATATTGAAACCATTAAGAGCAATTGTAGACGTCCACCACTACCTAGAAGATCAGCCACTATCACCACGGAGTCCCAGAGGGTGACGATACTGCCAAAGACCACTCAACAGGCGTCTAGTTCCACCCAAGCAGCAGGTAGCAGCAGTTAAGTCCACTACATACCAGCCCCATTGGCTTTGAAAACCCTACATCAGTTCTAACAGTACAGGACGAGGGCAGTAGACACAACCTAAGTGGAATGCTAAACCAGCTACCAGATCTGACATCAACACAGATCATTGAGCAGCCTCAGCAGCAGCAGCAGCCGCAATTCTTCACTATCACCACCACAGCACCACCTCAACAACTGCAGTCTTCTCAGTAGCCATCCAGTCAGGGTGGGTCTTTGACCTGCCAGGCCTTTTTCAGGGCCACCCAAATATTCCAAAAACAATTATTAAGCTGCATGTTATTAAAAATCTCCTCCCAAAACATAACAGTTCAGTACAAATACTTATCACAAGAAAAAAAAGTCCAACACCCACAACACCCCAAACATGAAACAAATAACCCATGTTACTACACATAATGAATAAAGGCCACATAGAAAAAAAATAAAATAAATAAACTTCCAATATGGCCAACAATCAGCCCATTTTTGGCTTAAAATCCATGGGATAGGTTAAAATCTGTAATAAAAGGTCCAACACTTGCACCACCCCTAGAGTTAAAAGGCATTATCACATAGCTACCAACTAACAAACACACAAACCCAATACCAAACCTAACTCCCAACTAACAAACACACAAACCCAATACCAAACATAACCACTAATCAAGAAACAGACAAACCCATTATCAAACAGAACCCAAACCAAAGAACTGACAAACTATTTTGCAAACATAACCCCTCATAATTGTAAAGAGAACCAGTTTGGTGGCTATATTTTCTAAATATTTGTGAAGTGGAGTAAAAGAATTTAGTTTTACGATTTTCAGTAAATGAAAACATTTCGGTCAAATGTAAGTCAAATTTTATTAGGGTGTAGCTTTCAAAATATATGCAATATTTATTCCATTTAGCAAGTTATGTTTGGCATTGGGTTTGTGTGTTTTTTGAGAATTATGTTTAACACTGGATTTGTCTGTTTTTCAGTTGGGTGACTTTTGTTGGTCATTGGGATTGTCTGTTTGTTGGGTGGGTGACTTCTGTCGGGCATTGGGTTTGTCTGTTTGTCAGTAGGGTGATTTCTGAAGGCATTGGGTTTTTCTGTTTGTAAGTTGGGTGACTTTTGTTGGGCATTGGGTTCGTCTGTTTGTTGGGTGCGTGACTTGTGTTGGGAAATGGTTGTGATATTTGGAAAAAGCACAGCTGATTAATTGTTTTTGGATTATTTGGTAGACCTGAAAAGGACTGGTTATTAGTCCTGAAAAGGACTGGTTACTGCAGCAGGAGTTATATTCTGCCATTCTTGCCAGGCCACTGTTCCCTCATTATTGCAGTAGTCCTTGAGGTAATCCCTCTGTCTTTTGGCTTCTCTAGCAGGGTTTCTGTCTGCACCACCGTCAGCAGCACCAGCAATCAATCGACAATCACCAGGCACATCATCATCATGATCTCTAGGCTCTTGACCACCATATTGACCTTGATACTGGCTTCTCAGTATGTTGTGCAGACCCACACAGGTAAAGACCACTTCCCTGACTGTTGCTGGGGGTAGTTCAATGGTCGTCAACATCACTCTGAATCTTGAGATCAGGATACCAAAAGCATTTTCAAAAACTCCATCCATCTGAACTTGTACTGCCCATCTACCAAGACCAACATTACTATTGAAAAGAACCTGTTGTAATTGTGGTACAGGGCTCCAGTGTTCTTGGGTTTCTTCAGGGCCACATGCTTTCCATCAAGATCTCCCAGGACATGTGGAACATTCCACTTGATCCTGAATTCCCTCTCCAGTTCTTTCCACTTATCTGGAGTAGTAGGAGATCTGAGGTACTCTCTGCTGAACTCATCCTGGATGGCCCTGCAGACCTCTGGTAGAAACTTGGAAATGGTGGATCTGCCAACCCTGAAGTAACAGGATAATGATGTGTATAAGTATCCAGTGGCCAGATATCTGATGGTGAGGACTAACTTCTCTCCAACACTGATTGGAGCTCTGTAGTTGGTTGGCTGCCTGGCTAGACGTGGTTCCAGTCTGGTCTTTATCATTTCAAAGAATTCTGGGGTCATCCTCATGTAATTGGTGAAGCCTATAATGTCTGTGGGATGCAGATCAGCCATAATGTTGTGGTAGGCCACCCTCTCCTCTCTCTGTAGTAGCCATGGCCTGCCCCACATGTTGTGCCTTCTTCTCGGTCTCTGCCTGGCTGGTGGTTGTGGTGCTGCTGGTGGTGGTTGCTGTGGTCGACGTAAATATAGCAAATACATCATTATATGTAACTGAATAAAAACTAAACAGGTCCTAAGTTGTTGTTGAAGCTGTCTTCCATTAAAAGGTGGCATCCCCCTGTGTTCCTAGAAAGATAATGATGATTAGATTGCGGAATTTATATATACATACCTAAAAAATCCAGTTATTTTGCAAAACAAGAATCGGCCATCATGGTCTAGGTAAGACTCAGGAGGCCTGAGGACGCCGGGACTTAATTGGGGGTTAGTCGGGGCTTAGTCCCAGGAGGCTTGAGGCATCCTGGGACATAGTATGTGTACGACAAGATTGTGGTTCAAACCGTCCAGAAAAAGGGCTTAGTTGGTTCTTAGTCCCAGACTAGTCGGTGCCGATCTGTGCTTAATCCCAGGCTTCAATACAGATTCAGTTTTCCCGCCCATTTTACCTCTTTTCTCGCCAACTGTCCATGATTAAGGGTCGCACGCAAGGTCCTGGCTTAGTCCTTTGGTGGAACAGGGGCATTAGGGATATGCAGTCATTGTCTTGGTTATGACCTAAGAGGTCCAACACATGATTTAGGAATGCTCTTGCGGGTCTGCCACATTTGTGGACGCATAAAAATTGGCCAAACGGGAGACAGATATCCATGTTTGTTGCGTCCCAGAACAACCCTAAGAGGTCGTAATCCAGTGGATGTATTTTGACCTGCCTAAAGGCACAACTGATTTCAATTTTGTAGAGATAAGTACCACAACCCAACTGATTGAGCTCTTGCCTTATGTCATCTACTGTGGGAAAGGACAACACAAATTCCGCTCTCAAATAGTTTTGATGCCAGCATTTACAGAACAACCCCTTTGCCATTACAAGTCAATAATCATATGTCACTTGTCAAAATTGGGTTTTTCTCTTGTCATAAATGGTGTACAATGCAGTGATTTGATTGGCTTTACTTGAAATGGGCCTATATTGGCTCCTTGATTTATTTCTTCTGATGGATACGCTTCAATATGTTATGGGTACTGAACTGCAGATGAATGGTTTTTCATCTCAGAAGACAATGAAACATTTCTATTAAAATCAAGGGGAAAGCCAAACCTAATGAATTCTACAAGTTGTCTGTCCCAAGAGTTTTCTAAAACACTTTCCGATTCAGTAACATTTAACTCCGATTTAGGACAGCACTTTGCTTTGACCTTGTAATGTGCAATTAGACACATAACTGCTTGGTTAACATGTTGTGAATTTGTATTCACCATGCAATTAGTTAATGGAACAAAACCAACTTGATAGTCTGACTGATTTTTCCACACTTTGAAATCAGAACAATCCCTTTAAAACTATTGTATGTGATTTCGCCAGCCTTGTTTGATTAATGTGCCTAGTTCTACATTGTTATGGTTTATATATCTATTTAGATTTAGATTTATTTGTTGTTTTATGTCGCGTTCAACAGCCAGGGTCATATTGCGACGGGTAGTTGACAGGTGGAGGAAACCAGTGCATACTGGCATCGGCAAGTAACTACCAACTTTCCAACATGAAGCACCCGAGATTCAAACCGGTGGCCTCAGAGGTTGGAGGCGAGAACTCTAACCCCTACACCACCGAGCCCCCCTTCTATTTATATCAAACAATGGGATCTCTCCTTCATTTGTGTCCGAAATGATACTACGTGAATTACCGTTGAGGTTAAATTCCACGTGTGAATCTTGACTCAGATCGTAGTGTTTATGAAAGTTGATTACCTTATCTGCCTTTTTACACTGATTTGTTGTTGTATCAATGCAACTGTGGATAACTTTGTCTTTGGTTTCAGGTGTTCTGCTAACAACAGCCCCGCTTATACACATTTTCTTCATACATGATGGGACACCTGTCACCTGGAGAATTGATTGAATTATCAGTGTCACTTCTATACATCTGTGTTTTCACGACTGGGACTTTCTGAGCTAGATTTTAAAAGTTATTACCACTAGCAATGACGCCTTCATATTTTCTCTCGTCAATGCTCGAATTATACACAATTCTACCATGAATGACAGACGACACCTGTGAAGTGTCTTGACATTATTAACAAATGTGTATGTTATTTTAGACGGGATGCACACATGAATCAATTTGCATAACAATTTTCATACATTCATGACTTTTACCTTCATTGCGAGACTCAATGTGCCCCTCCTTTATATTTGTATCATGCCTGCTCAGGTTTACATACGTTGCTGAGCAGCTGTCAGCTCGTTTTTTGCAGCTGCTTTTTTAGCTTGGCGACAATCTTTCTCTGGATGATTCATGACTTTGCCTAGCGCAACATAGAATGAGCAAATGTGCCTATGCATCTTACCTGCATATTCATGGTCATTTGGGTGAGCACACTGGCCTAATTGGTACAATTTACAGAACCATGTTTTTTTGTAGACTCAACATTCTTACCCCAATTCTGCATACTTGCTAGAGTATGCTTTTAGGCATGAGCTGTCCTTACGCTATCAATTTGTTCTGTGTTACATCAGGTTACCATACCCCTCTCCATCTCACAGAGGACCATGGCATGGGCGGCTTTAACACTGGTCCAGAAGTCTGGATCATCTTCAAACAGTTCTGCCATGTAATTGAGCAATTTCTCTCTAATCATAATATCTGTCTCAGCCAAAATGATTTTGTAAAGCCCTGAACAAATTGCCTAATGACAGCTGATCATACGTCAGCCTTACCTGGTCACCCCCCACTCCCCCACCCTAAGATACCCTTGTGTGACCTAGCCATTTTTTTCTCTACTAAGACATCACCACTGCCCCTTCTTTTAGATTTGATCTTAACCACATTAGTGTTACCCTCACTATGGCCTTCTCCATCCATCTCAGCCACCCTTTTATCAATCTGCCTCTGTACAGCTTTTGATGACCTGAGTGTTGACAAACATGGCAACTCAGTCCTCATTTGAAGAGGAACTACTAACACTGGACTGACTAAAACAGTGTTTAACTTTGTGCTTTTTAGCTGTTTTCAATTTTGAAAAACTACTTAAATGAAGTCCCTTCACACTGCCTTCTCCAAGCTTTCGATGTTTTCGCTTCTTGCCTTGTCCAACTTTGTCTTCCACTACATCAAAGTTGCTGTTTAGTGCTTGCACACCAGGAGAGTGATCAGTACCATCATCAGACGCAACCCTGTCCCATTGATCATCACTTGACTTTGAGTTAAGTTTTTTATGACACACAGTTTGTTTACTTTTCTTCTTGTGATCACCCTTATTAGCTTTAGCACTACATGCTTTAGAGTTCCGTTCCTCTGATGAGTCATAAATAACTTCTGTCTGTCTTTAACAGCTCCCACAAGTACCAATGTTTTTTTCTCGCACACATTTTTTCCAGTTGGGGTCTGTGCTTCTCATGGCACTTTGAACAAAAGTTCTTGTTTAATTTTTTGGGTTTTGTCATTGTGACAAAATACTGAAATACACAAAGAAGCACTGGATACCTTGTACTACCTTGACATTTCAGGTTGTCAAAGTAGTCATATCAAATCTCAGCAACAGCCACCGCCACTCAAACAAAGTTCAGTCATAGGGTTTGAAAGTCTTCAATTCCAGCACAAGAAACACTCTATTGTAATATAGTTCACAGAGCAACTAGCTGATTGTTTCATAGACAGTTTAATTTTATACATAAGACTAAATGATCACCAAAAAAACCATTAAAACAATCCATATGTACAAGTCCATAAAATAAAGTCAATCTTTGAAAAATAAGGTTTTCCATATCCTTTCCCATAGCTTTAAAATTCAAACTGACCAGCCCTAATAACTTTAAATACTTGTATGCAGAAGAGCCAATGCCTTATTTGTGTCAATAAACATCCTTCTGGCAACAGGGGTTTCTTGTGGGTTATTCCCTCACTTGACCTACATGGACTCAAAGGGGCCTAAAGGTGCAGTCACACTGCTCCAAATAGCCATTCCCGGGAGTGGAGGACTAACAAATGTGGTGCCTTGACACCCCTGATAAAATAAATTTTGTTTAAAAAGGCAATCGAGATAGTCAAGTATTACCTCATCTCATGCATGTCTAAAAGTAAACTCTAAACTTGGGTTATGCCAGTTTGCAAGACACTTTAGAATTTGGCATTATGAATCTATCAATTGTAAAAACACATAACAGATTATTCTTTAACAATAAATCTTACTTTGTTGATGTCTTAACTGATGTATTGAAAAGTTTCTGACTTTTCCAGCTTACCAACCATTTCCCTGTCCAATATACAATCTGTGTAATTTTTTTGATAATTGAACTTGTAATCCACATTATATCAGGGCCGGTATTCAGGAAAGGTTTTAGACTTAGCCAGGTCTTAGGCTTAAATGTGGTCTTAAAGTAAGACTTTTGTCTCAGCTAAGCTTTGTCTTAAACCGTATTCACAAATGGTAACTTAGCTAAGTCCAACATTATCAAATAACCACAGTGGTTTTCTGGGTCATGTGACCTTGCTTTTCTATTCAAACTATACTATTGGTGACATATATCCTTCATTTAATGTATTTTATCTAAGGTAAAGTACTGTTTTGAAATGAAGAACCTTGTTACCACGTATAAAATTCCAAAGACTGCTATAGTTTTCTGTATAATTATTCTTTATTTACAGCCCTTTGAAATTTTGAAATGGAGAAAAGTTTGTGGCGGACATATTTAAGCCCTATTTACAAAATTTAAGCCCACTACCAACTAGTCTTAAAGTTGAGCCCTTGGCCAAGCCTAAGACTGGTCTTAAATTCTTTGTGAATACCACTAAGCCTAAGACAAAAGTCTCAGCAGTTTTTGGGCAGAAATTTGAGACAAAAGTCTAAACTTTAAGCCTAAGCCCTGGCTAAGACATTTCGTGAATACGGGCCCTGACCTACAAAAAATTGTAAACCCAACATAATAAACCGTAATATTTCTTGAATTATTTCTTGAATTATTGGTTAAAATAATGAGTATAAATGCCACCAGAAAGTATATTTCATTGCTTGATGTATTACTGGCAATAATTGGGGTAATTGGGGTTTTAATTCAGCGATCCAGTTCTTCTATTTCCCATATGTCTAAAAACAAAGTGTCTTGTAATTACAATATACTGTCAATAGCATCTGTTGTAATTATGAGATAGTATGTCATAATTACAACTTATCAAATTATTCTTTTACTTCACTAGTTGGACCCTTGTAGGCTTCCGTATTAGCTTTCAATAATCTGTCGTCTGTAGTAAAGCACATAGCCCTTAGGGTTTCATATGGCTGATAGATATGTAGAACTATTAATATAATAAAATTATATGAATAAAGCATTCATCCTTTGTTAGGAAACTAAATGTAATATTTGATGTGTGGAATTGCTAAAGGCTTTGAGGTATCATTAAACCAGGCAAACTTTCCCTTATTTACATAAATTGGCTGATTTTATTTAGTATATTTACACAAGAAGGTTTTCCTTCTTTTTCACTTGTTTGCTAAATATGGAATATTTGTAGTTTCCCATCAGAAGTTTGTGACTTTTTTCATTTATTTCCCAACACATTGTCTAACTTTATCATAATATTAACATGGTCTCTTGGATGAGTTTATGTTTCTTTGGACTTAGAGAGTGATAACAATATCTGATTTTATACCTTAGAAATTTGTATATGAAGCCATGCATAGTTCAATCCATGCAATAATTATATTACTTCCAATGAGTTTTTGTGTAGCTTCTAGTCTACATGAACCAATATTGTGTGGCCATAAAATTGATATGTGTGAAGAGTCAGATGTAGATGGGTGCTTTGAGTGTTTGGATAATTCCTATGAGGATATTGTTGGCCCTGTGAACAAAACAGTATGTATTGCATCCGAAAAGACAGGCACAACTGTCAATTCGATCCTCACTTCTTTACCTGTTGAAAGGACAACACATTTGGTAATTATGGCAGATAATACCTGGCAAGGTATCCTTCCAGCAAGTGAGGTCCTGGTTATAAATTTAACAAGCATTTCTCACCTTGTGATGCTTGAAGGTTTTGAGCTGAGACAGTGTTATAAATTGTACTTACAGCAGTATTACTTAAGCTTCCAGCATGAAACCTTCTTGTTTTAACCAAACTTAGGTATTTTACTTTGGACATTTCTCTTGGTGACCAAACCTTGTATCCAATGTTTGCACCTTTATGCTCACTGGAAGTGCTATATCTAAAGATACGTGGATCTGGTCTTTCACAAATGACAGCTATTTTATCCAACTTACACCATGAAGCCATAAAGAAAATGAAGGTATTAGAGATTCCTACATTCCAACTGATAAATAACAATGACTATACTCCTAAAATTGATATAAATGATATCACCAATAACAGTTACTTCGAGGCATTGAATAGATTCAGCCTGAGTGATAATTCTATCACCACATTGTCCTCAGGGTTTACAAATAATATGCCAAACTTGAGAGATATTGACTTATCAAACAATATCTTACTTGGAATTAAAATAGTGCCAGTATTTTTGGAGCTTTTAGTTAATCCAGAATTGACCAGAATTAATATGAAAATGCAAGGATTTATTGGTGGTAGTCTGGGAGAAAAACTGGACGATACTTCACAAGAAATGGATTTTGAACAGATCAACATGCTTGAAAAAAGAGAAAAAAGAGAAACTGATAGCTTTCAAGGATTACAGAATAGCTGGATAAATGATTACCTTCAATTATTAGAACAACTTGTTGTCTGTTGGAATAATCTCTCTTTTACATATGGTAAGGCATACAATGTGTCATTTTTATTCAGCAAAAACAATCTAACAACAGACTTGGTAGCATGTTTGATACCTGGCTTTGCACCAAAAATTGTTTTGCCTGATTTAAGAGATATTTATAACTCAGACTGCACCTTCAATTTGGAAATACCAATAGGCAAAGGAATACAACAGATATACGCAAATGATATTCACTTGGAAAAGTCAAATGCTTATGCATCAACCTTTAGAGGGGTGTTTTGCATGCAATCAGGAAGCATTCTGAAAGAGGTTAATGTTTCCAGTAATGCAAAATGGCTCCCGGCTGTAAACCTACAAAAATCTTTGGACAGTCTAACATCTGTATCAGGAATAGATGCTCTTGAAATATTAGACATTAGCAATAATAATCTCCAAATAAATGTATCATTCTTTGCAAATGAATTTAACTTTCCAGGTCTAAAGGAATTGCATTGTGCAGGAAATAGCATGACATTTTCTGAAGGTGATTTTTTGTGTGGAGGTGTTTCAAATCTAGAATTTATTAATTTGAGCAACAATGGAATAAAATGTGAAATGCCAGAAAATACTTCAAATCCTGCTCAAAATTATCATATTTGGATCTATCAAGAAATATGTTGACTGACTTGTGTTTTGATGCCTCTTTCCCAGCAATGAAGTCTCTTGATCTTTCTTCCAACAAGGTTGCATACTTTTCTACTGACACTGTGAATCACCTTAACAGGGTGTACAACTCAGAAGAGACTTATCTGAGCATAAACCTTTTAGGTAACCCTTTAGCCTGTGACTGCAGGGACCAACAAGCAATAGATTTTGTTGAATGGATGCTTCATCCACCTAATGGACTTCATTTTCTTTTGATAAATGATTATACCTGCACAAGTCCTACTGCTGGTGTAGTCAGTGTGGCAAATATAACTCGGTTACAAATTGTCAAATGGAAGAAATACTGTTGGCCAAATGTCATAGAACAATGGTTAAAAATTACATTTTCTTGTGTCTCCGCCATAACTTTTGTTTTCTCTCTTATTTTTCTCTACAACAAAAGATGGCTCATCAAATATAAGTGGTTTAAATTCACTAAATAATGTCTTCCGATTCAAAGATGGTAAATTTTAAATATCAGTATGACGCTTTTATTGCCTACTGTGCAGAAGGCAGATTTTGGGTGCACAATATTTTGATGAAAACACTTGAAGATTACTATGGTTTCAAGCTTTGCATACATTACAGAGATTTCCCTGTTGGCGGTTTAATTCATGAAACCATCATAGACATGATAGATAAAAGTCGCGAAGTTATCTTAGTGATAAGTGAATTCTTTTTATCCAGTGAATGGTGTCAGTTTGAGCTGGAAGAGTCATTGAGGCAGGCAAATTTAAGACAATCTCAGTTAATAGTTATCAAGCTGGGGGACCACAACTTCGAACAACATCTCACTGCCCTTCATGTCATGACATGTCATGTCTATCTTGAATGGTATGATGAACCAAAAGATCGAATAGCTTTGTTTTGGGCAAAATTAGTTGCCCGAATGTATGGGGATGATCATGGAAAAGGTAGACTATGCTGCTGTAACTATGGTGCCAGAGCAATCGGATATGAACAATTGTAAAAAGTATATTAAATGACTGTTTAAATGAGCAATTAATAATGTACAATAAAAGGGATCTTTGGAAATAAATGTTTTTTCTTTAAATTACACTATGCTTGTTTTTGGTTGCAGAATATAATGCAATGAATCAAATATAATGCATGAATTAGCTGTCTTGGCAATTACAATTGTCTTTACACAGTTATACAGCTAGAATAATGTACTTCAATCTACAAGGGTTCATTATTGTCATTATTATTTTATTGATCTCTATAGTCTTCTGAGAAACTTCATAACCTATCTTGTATGTTCAAGCATATTTAAAATAGCAAACATAACTAGTTTATTATTCTGGTCGTTTGCTGCGCAGTACCTTAAGTATAATGTGAAAAATATTAACTATTCCTTAATATCATTTATAGTGCTTAAGATTTAGATTTATGTTTTTTGTTTTACGGTGTGTTCAACAGACAGGGTCATATCAAGATGGATAGTTTATGGGTGGAGAAACCAGTATATACTGGTTGGTCAAGATTCTGCATCATAAACCAAAAGGCATCGGCAAGTAACTACCAACTCTCTAACATGAAGTGTTCGGGCTTAGATTCGTGTCAGCAACCTCAGAGGTTCAAGGGAAGCACTCTAACCACAACACCACCGAGCCCCCTAGCATTTATATTACTGAACTAATTAGATTAGGTTTAAAAACTTGCACCTTCCCCTGCAACTTCAAACACTTGTTTTTCTTGTTGATGACACTATAAGGCGACCTTACAGAAGTTTCAATTTAACCGTATGTTTTAAAAGGAGGTATTTTTTTTAAAGTGCAGCCATTAATATACTAATATTTCACTAAAAATATTTGTTCTGCAATGCTTTCACTTTTATATCAGACATACCTAAACTATTTTTATTTTTCTAGTTTATTTTAAACTTTCAAGGTGCTTTATCTCTAACCAAGGCAAAGTCTAAGGTGCAATACCAGGAACTAATTTAGTAATCATAATTTCATAGATATAGCAGAGAAGTCAGAGTATTTTACTCTATGCGGAGAAGGATATATTGAATAGATGAGATTTTAGCTTTTTTTTCTAAACCAGGCAAGAGAGGAAGCAGAATACACATAATCAAGCAATTTATTCCAAAGGGGACAAGTATCAGGGATAAATCTACAAAGTGTATCTTGAATGTATGTACTTTTTCTCCCACTGAACTTGAAAGTAAAGTACTTTAAAATACAAAAGTCCACTAAAGCGTAAATTAATAAACATAATTAATAAAATCCATAAATATCACACGTAGAAATTTTGTTTTAACCAATTCATTGCTATTTCATCTATTTATGTTAATTATTCGACCAAAATCATGCATAGATATCTTCCTTGTATACATATATACTTGTGTGTTCAATGTTTGGGTAATTCCCATTTTGTTGTGTGTATCATAATAAAGGTAGTATGATCAATAAGAAAAGTTCAGAAAAATGAGTATTAGGTTCAGTTAAGTGATCTTATCAAGAAATACACAGACGTATATAGAAATCTTCTTTAAACATGGCACTTAGAGATATTTTCTTCAAACCATTTCTTAAGGAATTATACCTTTCTAAAAACAAACATGATAATTTTAACAATTTTCATAAATATTAAACAAACTCTTATCCCAGTTTTTCATTCTTTGTAATATCTGATTTCAATGAAGAATAAATCTTTCTCCCTTAATCTCACAGTTGTTACCTGAGATTCATCGATAAATGCACAATTCATCTGGAGGAAAAATCTTAATAAAAAATATTTATAAATTCCACTGTAAAATATAACTAAACATTAATGAATTAATTTTGATTGTCTATGAACATTAGCTTAAATAACTAAAATATGAACAAGACAGAATATCACACACAAGTTAATGTTGTTTCAAAAACATTCACACACATTGTACTCTAAAATAGATAACATTTGCAAAATACATGCAGTTTAATAGTGCCAGAACCAACTTATTAAGATTACTTCATGTTAAGGTGTTTTCAATAGCCTCAAGTTTACATGAAATAGGATAACTAAGGTAACCAAAAACTAAAGAGACAACTTGGGATAACAATACCCTCACATACAGGATTACATCACGGTCATCTTAACTCAACATTTAAAATTACTTTCTTTAATGTGGGTGTTCCACCAGACGACTAACCTTCCCGATTAAGGGTTTTTGGCAGCCGGGTTCAAATATTTGCTTAGTCCCAGGCGTCCTGTAAGGGTCGGTAGTTGTCGGTTGTGGCCGTGAGAGAAATCAAACATGTTTGATATTTCTCATGACTCAAACCGATTCTTTTTTTCCCGCTGTAAACAAAATGTCCAGTCTCAGGCTTCCTCAAGCCTCCACAGACCCAAATTTACACAGTCCTATGTTGTGCTAGGCCGCCTGCAACCCTTAGTCCCAGGCCTCCGTATCCTAGTCCCAGGGAGCCTGTTTGCCAGTCCTGGACTCATTACGGATCTTTGAAGTTTGATGCGTGTGAAAGGGAATTGGTTTCATTAGTCCCAGGAATCCTCAGAACGTCCCAGGTGTCCTGCGACAAGGTCTGGGACTAAACCCCAACTAAGAGAAGCCGACCCTAACCGATCCAAGCTGGTGTCCTCAGGCCACCTGGGACAACACAAATTTAGTCTGCGACGGTCTGAGGACACCCCAGGAGGCCTGGGACTAAGAACTAATTAAGCGCCGACTATTTTCCGTGAATTGGAAATTAAAATGAGGCAATGAGGGGGTCTGAGACTATATAAGCGACCGTGCACAGATTCTCGTTGTTACTGACTGGTTGGCTACTGAGAGACGTGTGTCACTGTTTTGTAGGGGTTTTCAGTTTTTTTAAATATCATATAATACTTGAGCTTAAGGCAAATTTTAGGAGACACATTTTAGTTTTTTACTTTTTTTTGCTATTGACTGGAGTTATGAGGAAAGAGAAAGGAGGGAAGAGAGGAAAGAAGAATATGGATGAGAGGCAAGACGAGAGGAAGAAGGAAGGTGGAGAGGTGGAGGAAAGGATGCAGGAAAGGACGGAGGAGGGAACAGAGGAGGGTACACAAGAGACTGAGGAGCATTTGGAACATACTGAGGAAGCTTGCTAAGAAGAAGAGAGGTGTAAGGAGGATTCAGAGAGTCACTCGGCAGCCAAGAGAGCCAGGGTCTGTGCTACATTCACTGACAGCCAAGAAACTACAATTGTGGAGTTTGTGAAGGAGTATCCAGAGCTATAAGAAAAGGAGCAAGCACATTTCCATGACAGACAGAAGAAGGAGGCTCTCTGGGCAGAAATCTCTGCAGAACTGAAGCTCCAGCCCTTTGATGTCAAAAGATGGTTCGAATCCCAGAGAACGTGTTATGGCAAGCTCTCCAAGGTACAGTCTGGTCAAGCACTGAGGAAGATGACCAAGAGACAGTCCTGGGTCTACCAAGAGATGGGTTTCCTTAAAACCAACATCAGACAAAAGGGGGCCAGCAGAAGTTCAGAGTTCGAGGCCAGTCAAAACACCAGCAAGCATGACGAATCTCATAGATCTACTACTGATACAGAACCCCTCAAGTCCAGTGTCTTGAGGGAGAGTAGGAGTCAACCAATATTCACATCTACACCAGTTTCAACAGACTCCAAGATACTCACACACTTTGACCAGATGAGGACATTGATCTCAGGTTTCCTGCAGCAGAAGTCACACAGGCAGCCCTTCATTGACTACATGGCATCAGAGGCCAAAAAGATAACTCAAGAGGAGTTTGAGGACCTCAAGGACAGGGTTTTTAGAGACATTGAAACCATTAAGAGCAATTGTAGACATCCACCACTAACTAGAAGATCAGCCACTAGCACCACGGAGTCCCAGAGGGTGAGGATACTGCCAAAGACCACTCAACAGGCGTCTAGTTCCACCCAAGCAGCAGGTAGCAGCAGTTAAGTCCACTACATACTAGCCCCATTGGCTTTGAAAACCCTACATCAGTTCTAACAGTACAGGATGAGGGCAGTAGACACAACCTAAGTGGAATGCTAAGCCAGCTATCAGATCTGACATAAACACAGATCATTGAGCAGCCTCAGCAGCAGCAGCAGCAGCCGCCACTCTTCACTATCACCACCACAGCACCACCTCAACAACAGCAGTCTTCTCGGTAGCCATCCAGTCAGGGTGGGTCTTTGACCTGCCAGGCCTTTTTCAGGGCCACCCAAATATTCCAAAAACAATTATTTTGCTGCATGTTATTAAAAATCTCCTCCCAAAACATAACAGTTCAGTACAAATACTTATCACAAGAAAAAAAAGTCCAACACCCACACCACCCCAAACATGAAACAAATAACCCATGTTACTACACATAATGAAACAGGGCCACATAGAAAAAAATAAAATAAATAAACTTCTTAAAATCCATGGGATAGGTTAAAATGCGTAATAAAAAGTCCTAGACACTTGCACCACCCCTAGAGTTAAAAGTCATCATCACACAGCTACCAACTAACAAACACACAAACCCAATACCAAACCTAACTCCCAACTAATAAACACACAAACCCAATACCAAACATAACCACCAATCAAGAAACAGACAAACCCATTATCAAACAGAAACCAAACCAAAGAACTGACAAACTTTTTTGCAAACATAACCCCTCATAATTGTAAAGAGAACCAGTTTGGTGGTTATATTTTCTAAATATTTGTGAAGTGGAGTAAAAGAATTTAATTTTACGATTTTCAGTGAAGGAAAACATTTCAGTTAAATGTAAGTCAAATTTTATTAGGGTGTAGCTTTCAAAATATATGCAATATTTATTCCATTTAGCAAGTTATGTTTGGCATTGGGTTTGTGTTTTTTTGAGAATTATGTTTAACACTGGATTTGTCTGTTTTTCAGTTGGGTGTCTTTTGTTGGGCATTGGGTTTGTCTGTTTGTTGGGTGGGTGACTTCTGTCGGGCATTGGGTTTGTCTTTTTTGTCAATTGGGTGATTCTGAAGGCATTGGGTTTGTTTGTTTGTAAGTTGGGTGACTTTTGTTGGGCATTGGGTTCGTCTGTTTGTTGGGTGTGTGACTTGTGTTGGGAAATGGTTGTGATATTTGGAAGAATCACAGCTGATTAATTGTTTTTGGATTATTTGGTAGACCTGAAAAGGACTGGTTACTGCAGCAGGAGTTATATTCTGCCATTCTTGCCAGTCCACTGTTCCCTCATTATTGTAGTAGTCCTTGAGGTAATCCCTCTGTCTTTTGGCTTCTCTGGCAGGGTTTCTGTCTGCACCACCACCAGCAGCACCAGCAATCAATCGACAATTACCAGGCACATCATCATCATCATGATCTCGAGGCTCATGACCACCATATTGACCTTGATACTGGCTTCTCAGTATGTTTTGCAGACCCACACAGCTAAAGACCACTTCCCTGACTGTTGTTGGGGGTAGTTCAATAGTGGTCAACATCACTCTGAATCTTGAGATCAGGATGCCAAAAGCGTTTTCAAAAACTCCATCCATCTGAACTTGTACTGCCCATCTACCAAGGCCAACATCCACCCAGGATGAACTCATCCTGGATGGCCCTGCAGACCTCTGGTAGAAACTTGGAGATGGTTGATCTGCCAACCCTGAAGTGACAGGATAATGATGTGTATAACTATCCAGTGGCCAGATATCTGTTTTTGAGGGCTAACTTCTCTCCAACACTGATTGGAGGTCTGTAGCTGGTAAAGGCACAACTGATGTCAATTTTGTAGAGATAAGCACCACGACCCAACTGATTGAGCTCTTACCTTTTGTCGTCTACTGGGGGAAAGGACAACACAAATTCCGCTCTCAAATATTTTTGATGCCAGCATTTACAGAACAACCCCTTGGCCATGACAACTCAATAATCATGCGTCACTTGTCAGAATTGGGTTTTTCTCTTGTCATAAATGGTGTGTAATGCAGTGATTTGATGGGCTTTACTTGAAATGGGCCTATATTGGCTCCTTGATTTATTTCTTCTGATGGATACGCTTCAACATGTTATGGGTACTGAACCGCAGATGAATGGTTTTTCATCTCAGAAGACAATGAAACATTTCTATTAAAATCAAGGGGAAAGCCAAACCTAATGAATTCTACAAGTTGTCTGTCCCAAGAGTTTTCTAAAACACTTTCCGATTCAGTAACATTTAACTCCGATTTAGGACAGCACTTTGCTTTGACCTTGTAATGTGCAATTAGACACACAACTGCTTGGTTAACATGTTGTGAATTTGTATTCACCGTGCAATTAATTAATGGAACAATCCCAACTTGATAGTCTGAGTGATTTTTCCACACATTGAAATCAGAACAATCCCTTTAAAACCATTGTATGTGATTTCGCCAGCCTTGTTTGATTAATGTGCCTAGTTCTACATTGTTATGATTTATATATCTATTTAGATCTAGATTTATTTGTTGTTTTATGTCGCGTTCAACAGCCAGGGTCATATTGCAACGGGTAGTTGACAGGTGGAGGAAACCAGTGCATACTGGCATCGGCAAGTAACTACCAACTGTCCAACATGAAGCGCCCGAGATTCAAACCGGCGGTCTCAGAGGTTGGAGGCGAGAATTCTAACCCCTACACCACCGAGCCCCCCTTCTATTTATATCAAACAATGGGATCTCCCCTTCATTTGTGTTCGAAATGATACTATGTGAATTACTGTTGAGGTTAAATTCCACGCATGAATCTTGACTCAGATCATAGTGTTTATGAAAGTTGATTACCTTATCTGCCTTTTTACACTGATTTGTTGTTGTATCAATGCAACTGTGGATAACTTTGTCTTTGGTTTCAGGTGTTCTGCTAACAACAGCCCCGCTTATACATGTTTTTTTCATACATTATGGGACATCTGTCACCTGGAGAATTGATTGAATTATCAGTGTCATGTCTATACATCTGTGTTTTCACGACTGGGACTTTCTGAACTAGATTTTAAACTTCATTACTTCTAGCAATGACGCCTTCATATTTTCTGTCATCAATGCTAGAATTATACACAATTCTACCATGAATGACAGACGACACCTGTGAAATGTCTTGACATTATTAAGAAATGCATCTGTTATTTTAGACTGGATGCACACATGAATCAATTTGCATAACAATTTTCATACATTCATGACTTTTACCTTCATTGCGAGACTCAAAGTGCCCCTCCTTTATATTTGTATCATGCCTGCTCAGGTTTACATACGTTGCTGAGCAGCTGTCAGCTCGTTTTTTGCAGCTGCTTTTTTAGCTTGGCGACAATCTTTCTCTGGATGATTCATGACTTTGCCTAGCGCAACATAGAATGAGCAAATGTGCCTATGCATCTTACCTGCATATTCATGGTCATTTGGGTGAGCACACTGGCCTAATTGGTACAATTTACAGAACCATGTTTTTTTTGTAGACTCAACATTCTTACCCCAATTCTGCGTACTTGCTAGAGTATGCTTTTGGGCATGAGCCGTCCTTACCCTATCAATTTGTTCTGTGTTACATCAGGTTACCATACCCCTCTCCATCTCACAGAGGAGCATGGCACGGGCGGCTTTAGCACTGGTCCATAAGTCTGAAGCATCTTCAAACAGTTCTGCCATGTAATTGAGCATTTTCTCTCTAATCATATTATCTGTCTCAGCCAAAATGATTTTGTAAACCCCTGAGTAAATTGCCTTGCTGATCATATGTCAGCCTTACCTGGTCACCCCCCACCCCCACCCTAAGATACACTTG
The DNA here is from genome assembly GCA_964017235.1 of Sabellastarte sp. h YS-2021. NCBI lineage: Eukaryota > Metazoa > Annelida > Polychaeta > Sabellida > Sabellidae > Sabellastarte > Sabellastarte sp. h YS-2021. The sequence goes on along the minus strand of OZ024929.1, from coordinate 17,461,259 downwards.
TGTGACCAAGCCATTTTTTTCTCTACTTAGACATCACCACTGCCCCTTCTTTTAGATTTGATCTTAACCCACATTAGTGTTACCCTCACTATGGCCCTGTCCATCCATCTCAGCCACCCTTTTATCAATCTGCCTCTGTACAGCTTTTGATGACCTGAGTGTTGACAAACATGGCAACTCTTCCTCATTTGAAGAGGAACTACTAACACTGGACTTACTAAAATAGTGTTTTACTTTGTGCTTTTTTAGCTGTTTTCAGTTTTGAAAAACTACTTAAATGAAGTCCTTTGGCACTGCCTTCTCCATGCTTTCGATGTTTTCGCTTCTTGCCTGTCCAACTTTGTCTTCCACTACATCAAACTTGCTGTTCATGCATTGCAGTTTCTTCAGGATTAGTGCTTGCACACCAGGAGAGTGATCAGTACCATAATCAGACGCAACCCTGTCCCATTGATCATCACTTGACTTTGAGTTAAGTTTATTATGACACACAGTTGTTTACTTTTCTTCTTGTGATCACCCTTATTAGCTTTAGCACTACATGCCTTAGAGCCCCACTCCTCTGATGAGTCATAAATAACTTCTGTCTGTCCTTTCTTGCTGTTAATAGCTCCCACAAGTACCAATGTTTTTTCTCGCACACATTTTTTCCAGTTGGGTGTCTGTGCTTCTCATGGCACTTTGAACAAAAGTTCTTGTTTAATTTTTTGGGGTTTTGTCATAGTGACAAATACTGAAATACACAAAGAGGCACTGGATACCTTGTACTACCTTGACAATCCAAGTTCAATATGACAAACAAATTCTGGATGACATAAAGAGATAGGTTAGACGGTCCCTTTGTCCCCTTGGTGAATTAAGCCTTCAGGTTGTCAAAGTAGTCATATCAAATCTCAGCAACAGCCACCGCCACTCCAACAAAGTTCAGTCATAGGGTTTGAAAGTGTTCAATTTCAGCACAAGAAGCACTCCATTGTAGTATAGTTCACAGAGCAACTAGCTGATTGTTTCATAGGCAGTTTAACTTTATACATAAGACAAAATGACCGTCCGCCAAAAAACCATTAAAACAATGCATATATACAAGTCCATAAAATAAAGTCAATCTTTGAAAAATAAGGTTTTCCATATCCTTTCCCATAGCTTTAAAATTCAAACTGACCAGCCCTAATAACTTGAAATATTTGAGTGAACAAGAACCAGTGTCATTTGTGTCAATAAACATCCTTCTGACAACAGCGGTTTCTTGTGGGTTATTTCCCTCACTTGACCTACATGGACTCAAAGGGGCCTAAGGTGCTGTCACACTGCTCCAAATAGCCATTCCTGGGAGTGGAGGACTAACAAATGTGGTGCCTTGACACCACTAACAATAAATGGCTTAATACAGAACTGCACAAATCAAAATCCTGGAGTGTATGTTAGACTGATATTCCCTAATAAAATAAATTTTGTTAAAAAAATGCAATCGAGATAGTCAAGTATTACCTCATCTCATGCATGTATAAAAGTAACTTGGGTTACACCAGTTTGCAAGACACTATAGAATTTGACATAATGAATCTATCAATTGTATAACCACATAACAGATTATTCTTTAACAATAAATCTTACTTTGATGATGCCTTAACTGATGTATTCAAACGTTTCTAACTTTTCCAGCTCACCAACAATTTCCCTGTCCAATATACAATCTGTGTAATTTTTTCAATAATTGAACTTGTAATCCACATTATGTCAGACCTACAAAAAATTGTAAACCCAACATAATAAACCGTAATATTTCTTGAATTATTCTTTGTTTTGAAATTAGTATTGGTTTAAATAATGAGTATAAATTCCTCCAGAAAGTATATTTCATTTGCTTGAGGCATTACTGGCATTAATTGGGGTAATTGGGGTTTTAATTCAGTGATCCAGTTCTTCTATTTCCCATATGTATAAAACATAGTGTCTTGTAATTACTATATACTGTCAATAGCATCTGTTGTAGTTATGAGACAGTATGTCATAATTACAACTTATCAAATTATTGTTTTACTTCACTGGTGGGACCCTTATAGGATTCCGTATTAGCTTTCAATAATCTGTCGTCTGTAGTAAAGCACTTAGCCCTTAGGGTTTGATATATGGCTGATAGATATGTAGAACTATTAAGCTCAGTTTTCTGACAAAAAATATATTCTTTGTGGCTTTTATATTCAACTGATCAATAGTTGAAAACCACCATAAAGCACTAGAATATGCCATTTATTAATATAATAAAATCGTATGAATAAAGCATTCATCCTTTGTTAGGAAACTAAATGTAATATTTGATATGTGGAATTGCTAAAGGGTTTGAGGCATCATTAAACTAGTCAAACTTTTCCTTATTTGCATAAATTGGCTGATTTCATTTAGTAGGTTTTCCTTCTTTTTCACTTGTTTGCTAAATATGGAATATTTGTAGTTTCCCATCAGAAGTTTGCGACTTTTTTCCATTTATTTCCCAACACATTGTCTAACTTTATCATAATATTAACATTGTCTCTTGGATGAGTTTATGTTTCTTTGCACTTAGAGAGTGATAACAATATCTGACAATTTCTAACAGTATACCTTAGAAATTTGTATATGAAGCCATGCATAGTTTAATCCTTTGTGCAATAATTATATTATTTCCAATGAGTTTTTGTGTAGATTCTAGTCTACATGAACCAATATTGTGTGGCCATAAAATTGATATGTGTGAAGAGTCAGAATAAAACAGTATGTATTGCATCCGAAAAGACAGGCACAACTGTCAATCCGATCCTCACTTCTTTACCTGTTGAAAGGACAACACATTTGGTAATTATGGCAGATAATACCTGGCAAGGTATCCTTCCAGCAAGTGAGGTCTTGGTTATAAATTTAACAAGCATTTCTCACCTTGTGATGCTTGAAGGTTTTGAGCTGAGACAGTGTTATAAATTGTACTTACAGCAGTATTACTTAAGCTTCCAGCATGAAACCTTCTTGTTTTTAACCAAACTTAGGTATTTTACTTTGGACATTTCTCTTGGTGACCAAACCTTGTATCCAATGTTTGCACCTTTATGCTCATTGGAAGTGCTATATCTAAAGATACGTGGATCTGGTCTTTCACAAATGACAGCTATTTTATCCAACTTACACCATGAAGCCGTAAAGAAAATGAAGGTATTAGAGATTCCTACATTCCAACTGATAAATAACAATGACTATACTCCTAAAATTGATATAAATGATATCACCAATAACAGTTACTTCGAGGCATTGAATAGATTCAGCCTGAGTGATAATTCTATCACCACATTGTCCTCAGGGTTTACAAATAATATGCCAAGCTTGAGAGATATTGACTTATCAAACAATATCTTACTTGGAATTAAAATAGTGCCAGTATTTTTGGAGCTTTTAGTCAATCCAGAATTGACCAGAATTAATATGAAAATGCAAGGATTTATTGGTGGTAGTCTGGGAGAAAAACTGGAAGATACTTCACAAGAAATGGATTTTGAACAGATCAACATGCTTGAAACAAGAGAAACTAATAATTTTCAAGGATTAGAGAATAGCTGGATAAATGATTACCTTCAATTATTAGAACAACTTGCTATCTCTTGGAATAATCTCTCTTTTACATATGGTAAGGCATACAATGTATATTTTTATTCAGCAAAAACAATCTAACAACAGACTTGTTAGCATGTTTGATACTTGGTTTTGCATCAAAAATTGTTTTACCTGATTTAAGAGATATTTATAACTCAGACTGCACCTTCAATTTGGAAATACCAATAGCCAAAATAATACAACAGATATACACAAATGATATTCACTTGGAAAAGTCAAACGCTTACGCATCAACCTTTAGAGGGGTGTTTTGCATGCATTCAGGAAGCATTTTGAAAGAGGTTAATGTTTCCAGTAATGCAAAATGGCTGCCGACTGTAAACCTACAAAAATCATTGGACAGTCTAACATCTGTATCAGGGATAGATGCTCTTGAAATATTAGACATAAGCAATAATAATCTCCGAATAAATGTATCATTCTTTGCAAATGAATCTAACTTTCCAGGTCTAAAGGAGTTGCATTGTGCAGGAAATAGCTTGACATTTTCTGAAGGTGATTTTTTGTGTGGAGGTGTTTCAAATCTAGAATTTATTAATTTGAGCAACAATAGAATAAAATGTGAAATGCCAGAAAAATACTTCAAATCCTGCTCAAAATTATCATACTTGGATCTATCAAGAAATATGTTGACTGACTTGTGTTTTGATGCCTCTTGCCCAGCAATGAAGTCTCTTGATCTGTCTTCCAACAAGGTTGCATACTTTTCTACTGACACTGTGAATCACCTTAACAGGGTGTACCACTCAGAAGAGACCTATCTGAGCATAAACCTTTTAGGTAACCCCTTAGCCTGCGACTGCAGAGACAAAAAAGCTATGGATTTTATTGAATGCTTCATCCACCTAGTGGACTTCATTTTCATTTGATAAATGATTATACCTGCACAAGTCCTACTGTTGGCTTAGTCGGTGTGGCAAATATAACTCAGATACAAATTGTCAAACGGAGGAAATACTGTTGGCCAAATGTCACAGAACAATGGTTAAAAATTACATTTTCTTGTGTCTCTGCCATAACTTTTGTTTTGTCTCTTATTTTTCTCTACAACAAAAGATGGCTCATCAAATATAAGTGGTTTAAATTCACAGAAAGAATGTTGTCTAATTCAAAAATTGTAAATGGCCAGTTTCAATATGATGCGTTTATTGCTTACTGTGCAGAAGACAGATTTTGGGTGCACAATATTTTGATGAAAACACTTGAGGATTACTATGATTTCAAGCTTTGTATACATTACAGAGATTTCCCTGTTGGAGGTTTAATTCATGAAACCATCATAGACATGATAGACCAAGGCCATGAAGTTATCTTAGTAATAAGTGAGTATTTTTAGCTAGTGAATGGTGTCAGTTTGAGCTAGAAGAGTCATTGAGGCAGGCAAATTTAAGACAATCTCAATTAATAGTGATCAAGCTGGGGGACCACAACTTTGAACAACATCTCATTGCTCTTCATGTCATGACAAGTCATGTCTATCTTGAATGGCATGATGAACCAAAAGATCGAATAGCTTTGTTTTGGGCAAAATTAGTTGGCCAAATGTATGGGGTTGACCATGGAGAAGGTAGTTTATGCTGCTGTAACTATGGTGCACGTGCTATTGGATATGAAAAATTGTAAAAGTATGGTACATGAATTTTGTAGCTGTTTAGTCTTCCACCATGTTCAAATCTTTTAAAATACTCTCATAAAAGGGATCTCTTGAAATAATATTTTTCTTCAACTTTAAGTATGCTTGTTGTTGGTTATAGAAATGATTCAATGAATGAAGTTTAATATATGTATTCAATAGTGTTCTCAATAAACACTTTTTAGTAGGACCGGCTAAGTAGTGATTTCATTGGGCGGGTACCCGGGTACTCGCGCCGATGGGCGATAATAGCTGAAAGTACAAAAATCTTCATATTTACACACTTAAAACCTACAGAAATAATGGGATCCACCCATTTACTTTATTTCTTGTCGGCCAATTAGTTTGCATTCAAAACAATATAACACGGAAGAAATGTTAAATAAAAAAAGACTTTCGTACATTCAAAACACGGTGGTTTGTATAAAAATGGAGTCACATGACCTATCACAAAAGCATTACCGCACCATACACTACTGCTCGAATATAGGTTCGGAATTGAAACTTTATTTTTATTTCAGGTTTTTAAGTGAATTTTATTAACGTAAAATTATTAACTACTGTGTGAAAATATTGTACTCATATTTATATAAGGAGTGCATGTCACTATATAGCCAATATACAGCGTTTTATGGACTCGGAATTAAGTAACTGTGTTAATATACTGACGATTTTCAAAGAGTTCCGATATTTAACAATATATAAACAACCAAAATAAAAGACAAATAAAATGCTATAAACGGTGTACAAAGGTGAGAAAACAATATTCTTGTGTATTTTAATTTAATAGTTTCATTTTTAAGTGAATTAATGAAGTCCAGATACTTCTGTACTCGGGTCAGCCAACGTGGGCGATATTAACAGAAATAAAGCTCAGATTCGGGTACTCGGGTATGTGATTCCAGATTCGGGTAAACATTCAGGGTTCGGGTACCCGGATATCCGGATACCCGTTGAGATCACTAGTATTTAATATTTAGACGCCTCCCACCTCTGAGGCCGGGGTTCGATCCCCGCACGGCCTCAAGTGGGAAAGCTGGTAGTTGCTTGCTGTTGGTCGGCAGTTTATAGTACAGAACCCTAACGAACTGTATGTACTGCTTTCCTCTGCCCTTCCAACTTCCTGTCATGATATGACCTGTGCAGTGTTGAAAGTGACGTAAAACCCCAAATAAATAAATAAATATTTAGACAATTCCCATTTTGTTATAGATCATAAGAAATAGAATGGTGTACCTTACAACAGTTTGTTGTTAAAATCATTATACTTATATCAGTAGTCTTAATAAACTAGTTTACTTATGTTGTATATTTTAAGTATCTTTAAGGCAAATAGCGTGATTAAGCTGGCAATTTGCTGGGCAGTACCTTAACTACAATATAATTTATATTAACAGCCCAGTAATAGGATTTTTACAGTTGCACTAATCGGACTGATTTCGATCAGAAGCATGCACTTCCTCATGTCACCTCAAATATGTATTTTCAATTGTTGTAAGTCACTAGAAGGTGACCTTATGTTGCTTTAAGTTGAAACTTATGTTTTAAAAAGAACTACTAATGTACGAAAAAGTAAAAATTTTTACTAAAACACAGTTCTATTTTGCAATGTGGTTTTCACTGCACCACTTCTCTTTTTAACTACTTCACTTCCCTGTTCATTTCCCACTGAAATTAGATATACCTTAAAACAAAATCCACAAATAACACACAAGGGATTTTTATAAACCATTTCATATGCATTTCCTCCTTTTTTGTTATATTCTACAAAACCAAATCGCCGCCAGAACTGTATACACATCATCTTTCCTGTATATTTTTATATTGAATCTATGTGTTCAATAATTGCACTACTTTTCAATTTAACAGATATGATAAGAGATAGGATGATATGATCATGTGACAAACAGACAATTTTCAAATAAAAGCTATAAATATAACACATGCAACATTGTTGAAGCAATTTCATTTTGATTCCCTCCTTTTTGGTTGAATTCTGCAAATAAAATATGCATACATATCCTCACTGCATATTTTTTTGTGAAACAAAAATAAGATAAACAGATTTTATATAAAGCCATCTAAGTGTTTAATTTTGGAAAAGAAAAAATATTTGCCATGTAGAAATGAAGACAGTTACTTCATAAGATATGCAAAACTGCATAATGTACCTGGTAAGCCAAAGTGCATCCCTTTCATGTATCAACTAACTCAAATATGGGCATATCAAACTAATCACAAATGTGTTAGGACTGGTCAGGCAATGATTATTTTTTTTCATTTATGTTAGTGCTTAAAACTCCAAGTCTAAGACCATTGTGTTCCCTTATTTTTTGGTACTTATAAGAAACTGAAAATATATCCTATAAGTACACACTGTATTTACCAAATGTACTATTCTTGTATAAATGTCTGACTTAGTCTGAACAAACATCATTATTTTGCTTTGAACTACACATTCCCCCACCCCAAAAGATTTATAAATAAAGGTGAAATTTCTTTACCGAAGAGGTCAAGTCAATAATCAACTAGGCCACAAGAATGATAAAATCTAGACCAGCACAGACAACCAAGCTAACGTTTTTACTTCACCAGTGCCCATATAAATACCTCACACTGACCTCAAGGTCAGGCAAACTAGGTCACAGCTGGTTTTATAGGTAAAAACTCTCTGACCAGCCTATACACTGAGCACTAGCCACAGGTGTGATAACAACTGATATTCCATCAATCTACAGCTCAGGATAGTCAGAGTTGTAAAGTTACCTGACCCCAAGGTCATGCCCACAACGTCAGAGGTGGCGAGAAAGTCAATAACTTTCTGGGCCACCAAAGACGCCAGGCATCATAACAGCAGATGCTAGCAATTTTATAATCTCTCAGGTCACAGCTGAACAGGTCAGAGGTGAGAGATAGAGATCAAATAACAAACCAGAGTGCCCTAATGCATTTTATATCTCCCAATGCAGAAAACATCCAATTGGGTTTTAAATTTTTATTTACCTTGTTACACATAATTCTACAACTAAAAGATTTTTACTGCCCTCATTAGGATTACATTTAAAACACTATGATTACAATATCTAGGCCTGAACAACGGACACACACGGTGCCAGAGCCCACAGCGCCGTAGAGGCTTAGATAATGTATGTGGCTACGAGCAAGCCCGGCATCAATTTGGAATTTTACATTACACTGGACAATTGCGAGCATGCAGGCCATCCATAATGTACACTTAAACAATACCAATTTTTTCAATTAAGCTGTAATGCAATGTTTAAGAATAATTTTAACACACAAGGGTGTTATGTAATATACCAACCAAACGAAATGCACACAATATTTGCAATTAGAATTTCAACTCAATTCGTATAGTTTTTTAACTGTAAAAGAGGTTAACCTCAAGTCAGAATTGAAATTTAGGTGATATGAAAATATGAATGTTAAACTAATCCCATCCTTAATACCCAGGGGAAGGTTCTCCTAATTTCCTTACTTTAATGAGTAAATAAAACTGAGACATAAGAGATCCAGATAAAATTCACCCAAACACCCATCAATGGGGTAGGTGTAGTCTGAAAGCTTGTAGGAGAGGATTAGAGGAGGAAATACTAGATGTATGAATATATCTCCACACACAGTCAGAGGATCATGTGCCCTGATTTTTTAATAGTTTCAACTGGGAAACCATGTTGGAAAGTTGGAAGCACCAGATCTCCTAAAGGTGTGAAAAGTCACCTGTTTATGCTCTCTTATGCTCCTGACTATACTATCAGTAAGTGGAAGCCAGTGCCCATGCCAACATATGCAGAACAATGTATCATCTTGAGAGCCAGGTACTTGACTAAGCATTTTTGAAGCTGTGATAGGACATAATCTGGAGCCAGGCAACATTGGAATGTGAATACAGTCAATTTTGTTCCTAAACTGAATGGTCTTTGATCATTTTACTAAAATAATGGCCATAAGGTAAGTAAAAATGATGTTGCCTCTGGCTAGGTGCCTGGATATATCAAAACCACTGAAGCTATGATGGACAATGTTTGAAAGCCCAGAGAAGAATGGTACTAAGTATAGTACTTAACAACTAGGGGGTGCTCCAAAGTTGTGGTGACTGCCAGAATCTGAACCAGCATGATATCAGTAAACACAGAGGTGTCCTTGACCAACAAAGGTCTGTTACTTTTTAAGGATCTAATGAACAGAGGAGTGGAAAGGTTATAGATAACAAAGTGAGCTTGAATACCAACCAGATAATTTGAGATATTTCATGGAGAAAAAATGATTTTGATGTAAAAACTCTATAAAGGGTAGCCAATGATGTGTATTTACCTGTGATGGCAGCAATCTAGCAACAACCAGAAAGATAAGAAGTTTGCAAACATTCTCGTATAACATTTTTTTAGTTGAAGGTCAAAGGACTTGAACAGTTGAGCAAAGTCACTGGTAGTCAGCTGGACTGCAGCAGATGGAACATCTGAAATTATAAATCATGAATTAGCTTGGTGAGATTAATGCGTGCTGAGATCCAGAAAAACTGAGGAAAAACATGTTGCTGTAATAACTGCCATGCAGCTGTATCAAACTTAAATCTAGATAAAAGATCAGCTACATTATTTTTCCCTGAAATACGAATAGATATATTATATATTGCAGAAATTAACCATAAATTGCAGGCACACAATACCAATGTTGCATCTTTAGTTCTACCAGACTTCAGGACTTCAACTGCAGCCATGTTATCACATCTAATGCTCAATTTTTTTGCCTAACCACTGACTAGCCCACACCTTGAGGGCCACTACAATATTCAGCATCTCCAGGTGAACAATGGAGTAGCTATTGAGGTTTTTTGGTATGAATCGAGCTTTAAACCTAACAAATCTATGTCTCTCTGGCCTACTTTCAGCTGGCAAAGTGCCCAACTGATACCTACCTTGCATAACAAGAAACCAGGTCCCAACTGAATTACTTTTTTAATAATATCAAAAAATTTGATTCTAGATAGATGTCTTTTGCAACCCCAGAGTTAACAGAGTGGCCCTTGGACGAGCTAAGGTCGACCATGGTTTGTCTGGAATCAGAGTCAGGTTTGTCTTTTATCATAAATGGGGAGACATGCAGTTCTATGGGCTTATTGTCAAAAGGCCCCAGGATCTGAGATAGGAGCTACCCTGGGGACAGAAAAAGCATACATGCATGGTGTGTATCAGTCCTTTTCAGTACTCCCAAATTATATCCAGAACTTTTTCTAAGCTGCTGTTGCTATTTTGAACAAAATCACAAGTCCTGTGATACTGTTGAATAACTTCAACAAAGGTTATAGAAACATGTCCTACATTGAAACTCAAATTTTGTAAACTTTCAAAGTCAAATTTTTTTCTGGCAAAAATTTCTAATTTGAAAAAACTTTCTTAAGTATCAAAATCGTTTGAAAGATCAAAGTCCTTCCCAAAAATGTCAAAGATACTTTAAAGTCAAATTGTTTTAAACATTTTTTGGTCAAAGTTTGCATCATTTTTACTGACCTTATGGCCATTATTTTAGAATGGCCATAAAATGAAACTTTGGTCACAACTGGAGTTGGCACTGGAGTTCCTAGAAAGTGTAGGTTGCTGGGGTTGCTGTGTCTGATTGGTCTTTACCTCTGCCCTGCTCTGGGTCCCACTTAAAAGTTTCAAAGCCTCATTTCTGAAAGTTTGAAAGTCTCTTTCTTCTAAAGCCTCAACTGCAAAATGCAAAGTACTTGCAGAAGGCTGTTCTGGTGGTCTCCTGCCTTTGCCCGAGAAAAGATGACAGCATTATTTTTATCTGTGTACACTGGTCCATGACCAGTTGGTCTACTGTTGAATGCTGGGAAACTGCACTCGGGCTTGTAACTGAAGGCTGTATTTTGGTGTCTGATCTCCATACTGTCCTGAGGGTTGAGGTGTATTGTGCTGAGGCAGAGGATGCAAAGGCTCCTTGGGCTGGGGACTTGAAGGCTAAAGATTTGCTGAGTCCGTTGCATCTGATGTATGTCTTCAAAAAGTTAAATTTATCCTAACTCCAGTTCTGATCCTGGCCAAACTTGTACTGGGTGAGTTTTCTGTAGCGAGTCATTTTGGATCCAAAAACCAAGTCTTGTAAACTTTGACACCTGGTCCACCTGGCTCATGCTCTGAAAGTTTCCTGGACCAATTTCTCAATCTTTTAGAATACTTATCCTCAGTTTCTCCCTCATTCCTAATTTGTGGGGATTTCAATATTCATGTGGATACTTCTTCAAATGATAGTATCAAATTCCAGAACTGTTTAGAATCATGCAATATTACACAAAATGTTCAAATGGCTACCCATGTTCATGGTCATATCCTACACCTTGTTCTCACTCCTACTGATGCCAGTGTCATCTCCAATGTACGAGTTGCTGAATTTATTTCTGATCATGCTCTTGTCCTTGCTCAGCTTGATTCAGTTAATCCTCCTTCACATAAGGCAAAAGTTGTCACCTTTAGGAGGTATCATAAAATTGACATGGATAGTTTCCGTAAGGATTTGGGAAATAGTGCATTCGTAAAACGCCCTGGTGATACAGTCAGCGGTTTGTGTGAACAATACTTAGATGATTTGAGCAAATTCCTCAACAAGCATGCACCATTGGTTACTCGTACTTTTACTAAGCAAGCTACTGGTTGGCTATCTGACACCTACCGGCTGGCAAAAACCGTCAGGCGACAGCTGGAATGAATCTGGCGTAAAGATAAATCTGCCTATAATCGAGCTAGACTTCAAAGACAGATTGCCTGGTGCAATTCACTGGTCAATAAAGATAAGGCAAATTACTTCAGAAACCTGGTCAGAGAAAATGCTAACGACTCCAAGAAGCTATGGCAGGTCTTGCGCTCTGCACTGCACTCTAGTCCTGAAGCAGTACTCCCTTCTCATGAATCTAAGAAAGGTCTTGCTGACCGGTTTGTCACTTTCTTCAGTGACAAAATAGCTAAAATCAGAAACTCATTTTCCTCTAGTGACTCATTCACTCTGCCTCCTCCACCTGATGTATCCAATTTCAGCTGCTTTAAACAAGTTTCTCAAGAGGAAATTAGAAAAATTATCATGAAGTCACCCACTAAATCTTGTTTGTTAGACAAATGGCCTACATTTCTTGTTAAGGAATGTATTGATATTTTACTGCCCACTATCACCAGGCTTGTTAACTGCTCATTGTCAGAAGGTGTTGTACCTGATGAGTTCAAGAAGGCTATTGTAACCCCATTGATTAAAAAGTAATCACTACCACCCAGTGACTTAAAAAACTACAGACCTGTTTCTGGGTTGGGCTTCATATCCAAACTTGTTGAACGTGTTGTTGCTTCTCAATTGAATGACCATGTCAGTTTGAACGGACTAGAGAATGTCAGGCAATCTGCCTATAAACTGGGTCACTCAACTGAATCTGCATTGCTTTCAATTAAGAATGATGTTCATTTGGCTTTTGCTAAAGGTGAGGCTACTGCTGTCGTTCTTTTGGATCAATCAGCAGCGTTTGATACTATTGATCATGATACGCTACTTAATTCTCTTAGCTCCTGGTTTGGTGTGAGTGGGGTTGTCCTCAATTGGTTTAAGTCTTATCTCTCAGACCATGTTCAGTGCATTAAGATTGGGTCAATTTTATCTGATGCCAAAAAGCTGTTGTATGGTGTGCCTCAAGGCTCTGTCCTGGGGCCAATGCTTTTTCACTCTATACTACTCCACTGAGTAAAGTCATACGGAATCATCCTGGTATTAGTTTCCAGTTCTACGCTGATGACACACAATTGTATGTACATCTCACACATAAAAATGTTGCCTCGGCCCTTGATAAGCTGTCACACTGCATTGAAGACGTAAAGAGATGGCTCTCTACAAATAAGCTCAAGCTAAATCCTGATAAGACCAAATTCATTGTGTTTGGCTCAAAGTCTCAGCGAAAAAAACTTAATCAGTCCTTCCCGGTCAACATACTTGGTAATCTTATATCACCAATAGATGCAGTTAGGAACCTTGGTGTCTGGTTTGATTCAGATTTCTCATTCTCTTGCCATGTTATGAAGGTCTGCAAGGCTTGTTTTGCTCATGTCTGGGATCTTAAGCAACTCCGAGGACATCTGACACATGAAGCGGCTCTTATGGCTGCCAATGCTCTGGTCGGAAGCCGACTTGATTACTGTAACTCTCTGTTCAGAGGTCTCTCATTTCTAGATCTGTGCAAACTTCAATGTGTTCAGAATAGCCTTGCCAGAATTGTTGCCAACACCACCAAGTACTCACACATCACTCCAGTTAGAAAAGCACTACATTGGTTGCCGATTAAGTACCGTTCTATCTTTAAGACTGCCATGCTGGTATATAAGTTCCTACACAGTGGTAACCCCAAATACTTTGAACCCTTTCTGATTCCCAGACATAGTGCATACAACACACGTCGAAGTCAATCTGATGGCATATTTCTTGAGGTTCCCCACTTTGCTTCAGTTTTCAAGTCTCAAAACATTTTGGACTCAGTTTTGGGTATGACGCACCTATGATTTGGAATGACCTTCCTGATGAGGTCCGCTCTGCAAACTCACTTGCCTCTTTCAGGTCAAAGTTGAAGTCATACCTCTTTGGAAAAGCATACCCACCCTAAATTTCCAATCTCCTTCTGCTTTCTCCACGGTGCTGACCCCTGCTATGTCTCTGGTTTTTGAATATTGAACAATGTTTTTGTGTGATGCGCCTTAGAATCTGTCTTTTGACAGAGATTAAGCGCTATAAAAGTGTTATTAGAATTAGAATTAGAATTTGACAGACAGCTTGTGGCAGCTGGCAAACCTCTCCCACAGGCATTCCTTCTTGGCCTTGTCCTTAAAGTGCTTGCTTGTCTTGTCGCAAAGTTCACCATAGCCTCCTCATCTGAATCTTTTGATTAAATGTTCATCATATGCCCCTTCTTGTGCCTGGATTGTGATTTAGATGTGCCCATCTCTCCTCCATCCTCTGTGTCCATTTCAGTGTCATTTCTCTTAGTTCTTGGTCACTTTTCGGCCACCCCCTCCTCCATTGAGTATGTAGTTTCCTCCCTCATGACTACCTCCCTCTCCTCCATCTTTTGTTTTTGTGTCTGCTCCCTCTCTCTTTGTTCACTCGTCTCCCTCCACCTCTGTTTGTCAGCAGCTGTGTCCCCCAACTCAAACTCTGTTGGTGTGTCTGTGGGGACTTCTATGTTTGTCATTCTTCAGCCCCTTTTTAGGTCCAATCTTTCTTTTTAAAACCAGTGTTTGTCAAAAAAGGCCTATCAAAAAGTCAGTCCACCTAGTATCTCAAAACTAAATCCTAGTAAATATGTAAAAAACAAAAGGGTTATCTTAAATGATGCCAGCTGTAATCCATCAGATGCTTGATACCAAATAATGCAATGGGCAAACTGACTGGTCTTATATAGACAAAGATTTCATAGCCAACAAGCTATGGGTCAGTAAAATTAGGATGACTTGGCCTACACACTCCTCTGCTTGTCTGTTGCTGAAACTGCCTTGTTGGTTTCTGTTGTTCTGTTGATGTCTTCCAACCTGTTTTGCTAATATGTTACCGACTCTATGGTCGAAGACTTGAAGACTCCCCATCTTGACAGGAAGCGACCAAGTCACATTAGGGATGTTTACTACAGTATGGACAGTTGCTGTCTACGGACTGTCAGGAAGTGGTGTTCAGGTAAGATAGCTTTTTTGAAAATAGACACATAAACTGATCTCATGGTTTTCATCAATTAGAGACAGAAAAGGTTTTTTAATAATAATTTCATAAATACTAGGGATTGCTATTCGGTACTGCTATTCGGTACGATTTACTATTGCTAAAGGGATTTCATGTATATTATTTTGGATTCAGGTCTAATGCACCAAATTAGATCCAGAAACTTGTCATTATTTCTTCATCATTTTCAAAACATTTTATAGTTTTATTGAGAATAACATTGATATGTCTTGACACTCTCCATTGGTTGCCTATTGAACATTATTCTGTGTTTAAGGCAGTCTTCCTGGTTTAAGAGTTCCTACAAAGTGGTTGTCTTAAATATTTTGAACATTTTCTTATACCTCCACATAGTGTGCGCTATACTTGGTAGAAGTCAACCAGATGGTGTGGTGCTTGAGGTCCCACACTTTGCCTGTCAGTATAACAGTCTACAAAGCATTTTGGTCTCACCTTTGAATGAGATCGCTTGAAATCATCTGCCTGATGATGTACATTTAGCAACTTCTCTCTTATCATTCAGAAAGAAGTTGAAAACTTATCTGTTTGCAAAAGCTTACCCAACCTAGCATTTTTTTTCTAGTGACTCGCTCTGTGGTGCTTATCCCTGCTATGTCTGTTGGCCGATTGATTAGGGATCTTGGCTTTTCTGTATGATGTACCTGAGAGTCTGTCTTTAGTTATAGATAAAGCGCTATAACATTACAATTAGGATTATAATATCTTCAATTCTAAAATGGTATGCTGCGCAGTGACCTTAGACACGTCTTTTGCGCAATGCTTGAACCGTGAATATAGAACGGTAGATAAAACAACGTTGTTGAATTCAGTGTGCATCATCCCTTTGCGTACAAATGTAAACAAACAACTCGCGGTAAAATAAAACGTAAATTACGTATT
Source organism: Sabellastarte sp. h YS-2021 (assembly GCA_964017235.1). NCBI lineage: Eukaryota > Metazoa > Annelida > Polychaeta > Sabellida > Sabellidae > Sabellastarte > Sabellastarte sp. h YS-2021. The sequence continues at coordinate 17,445,328 of OZ024929.1, read as the reverse complement.
TGCAGCAAATATAAAGTCACATAATTCAGTGAGAATTTTTATCAATATTTTATTTAAAGATAGACTATTCATTAACATTTATGAGAGCACTGTAGGGGATTTCCTAACATTATTTTAATCAAAAGGCTGTTTGCACATCCATCACCATGTATGTTGCATTGATGGAACAGCCAACATGGCGTTGGATTTGTTAGATTTTTAAGTAAGATTTACCCCTTATTTTTACTAAAATATTTATGTAACCATTTTAGAATAGGAATAAAAGTCAAATTCTCGTGCTTTATGATGGTTTTAAACTATCAATCGGCTGTGTTAAAGAATTTATAGTCGCATGATAGTTTAAAGCCATCATAAAGCACACGAGTATGTCTTTTATTCCTATAATAAAACAGATGCCTCAAATCTTTTTTAAATAATTTTTATTGGTCACAATATAGATAATCTTACATATAACAAAAGCAAAACACTTTTTAAAAATTTTACTGTTTGCACTAAATATGTTAAAACTGTAAGGCAACAGTTCATTTGGCTTCATTTGGTATGAGTTATTGAATTTATTCGAACTGTCTATCAAAAAACCCTAACTAGAATAAAGTTTTTCTCTATTATCACATGCTGAGTGAAACAAAATTGTTCCTCATATTTTCTCTTTAATTTATTTTTAAGTCCATTTATATTTATTTATAAGGCACATTTTTATTTATAGCACTTTTGGGGATGTACCTGTACAGCCGGATTGGTTAAATAGTGCTTAGAGTCCTGTAGTATATGGAGATATTGCGCTGAGTATAAATACATAATAATAATAATAAAAATATAGTACTTAGTAGTGGCAATTAAGGTGTTAATTGGAATATAATGATTGTCCCTGTGTAAGTTTCCTAAGCTTATATCCATGGGTGAATATTTTATTAATCTCTCCAAGTTGAAATGTATCCAGTTTTCTAGATCTCTCCGTAATTCCACCACATAGTGACATTTCACAAAGAGATGCATAAATATTTCACAATCGGATTGACAGACTGTCTGATTTCTCAATGGACATTTTATGCAGTTGACTGTTTGTACCAAGTATTCTATGTATCATCTTATATTGAAACCATATCAAGCTACTATATTGTTCAACATTAAATATTAGATAAAAGACTCTTCGCCATGTCTTATTGCTATATGTATATCAAGATCATTATTCCATTTATTCCTTATTGTAAATATTCCTATATCCTTGGTGACATTGGAAGACGTCTCACATCTGTTTGATGTTTAATCACTTAGCTCCACCTTATGGCTTTGGCTATTGAAAGGAACCACCACACTTTGAGCTTTATGCAGGTGTTCCACTAGAGGCTGACCCTACGACCTGTATTATTGTAAGGTTGGCTTCAAAAGTCGGAGGGTCGGGGACAAAAATCCACAAAAAAAGGCGGGAAATTTTTGGGTCGGCTTCAACTCCCCGACAGGAGGTGAAACATACAGGCTTGTCTGGATTTAGAGGCCGACTGGCTGTGGGGTCGAGATGTTTTGTACAGACTGGTCTGGAAACTACCAGGACAAGCCCTAAAGCCCTAACAGACAAGCCCTAAACCCCTAACAGACAAGCCGTAGCATGTCCCAACAAGCCATATTGACAAACAGACAGGCCTGGAGAAACAAAACCCCATGACCAGACCTGAAGTCTGTATTGTAATAACAGTTTTCTATGAATTTTTGGGAAAAAAGAGGATCAAGTGTCGACCAATAAACAATTCTTAAAATAGGCCACTAGTAAATATTTGGATCCCATCGCGTGACCAAAATGTCCAAATTTATTTAAATTATAGTTTCCACATTTTTTGCTTTAATATTATATAAGAAATAAATCAACGTATGTCTGATGCAGATTATGAACGAAAAAGCCACTTAAAGTATGAAAAATGTTACATCCCGTGGAAAGAAACAGAGAGAGATGATCACTTCCACTGTTTCTTTGTCATTCTAAACATAATTTGTGATCATATTTTACCTCACATCATGCTGGAAATGGACTACAAATGAGCAGTACTTAAGTTACAAAAGACAAGCCGGCTTCATATTTTTTACGACAGGCCTGCAAGTGATAATGACAAGCCTGGAAGGGATACAGACAAGCCTTGAAGTATAACCGACAGGCCCTTAAGTTAACCGACAGACCTGTTGCTAGGGGGCTGAAAATAGGGTATGATATAAGAGTTGGTAACATTTGTAGAAATATCAAACATGTTTGACAATTTCGGATCATCTTCACTAGAATGCTGATTGCAATCACCACCACCTTTTTGGGTGTGGATATAATGTAGTTATATACTGGTTCACCAATGTTTATTCCTTTCTTGGTAATGCACTTCTTCAGCCAATCTCTGAGGACGTAGGTATAATCTTCCAGTAGGACTTAGAAAATGGAGGGGCATATGTGGTGAGGGTGTATGTTGTGGAAGTCAATGATTCATCTCTGATCTCCTTCAGGTCTGATTGGTTGGATATGTGTGAATCTAACAAAGTCCACCCATCTAAATATGCAATAGGCATTGACCAGTGAAAGCACTATCATAGAGTGAGAGCTATTATGATTGAATAATGCACTTTTTCAAACTTTGGAGTGTCATGCATCTATGCTTTCAATGTATCAAAGGCCATAAATTATAAAGCGTTCCCTCTGTTCCTGAATCATGGGTCCCATCCTATCCTCCTCGTTATTTCTTCAAACCATATTCTGGTGATTTAGAGGACATTTCTGCAGGTAAACGTGTGTTTATTTGAACAGCCAAGCATCCCTCAAGTTTGAAATTGGCTTGTCAAGGCTGTAAAAGTGAAATATTGAGTTCATTTTTCATTTTTTTACGGAAAAAAATTTTCATCATTATGGACAGTACACCCCACTCTGTGACTTTTTTAACAATGAAACTTCTGAATCACAGTACATCATGCCCACTCCCCTACCCAGTACGCTTTTGGACACCCAGGGAAAATTATTAACCTGGTATAATAAACCCTTACATTTCTGGAGTTATTATTTGCGTGGAAATTAGTATTGATTAAAATAACAAGCATAATTACACCCAGAAAGTACACCTCATTGCTTATTGCTTGAGGGATTACTACCATTAATTGGAGCTTTAATTCAGTGATGTGTGATTCTTTTCCCCCACATATATACTGCAAAGTATCTTGTAATTACGAGCTAGTACCCTATAATTACAAGATAGCATATGTTGTAATTATGACTTATGCTATGTTGTTATTACAAGATAGTATCATGTAATTACAAGATAGCATATGTTGTAATTACAAGATTTTTTTATCTTGTAATTACAAGATAGTATCTTGTAGTTACAAGATATGCTGTGTCATAATTATGAGATAGTATCTTGTAATTATGAGATAGCATATGTTGTCGCATAATAGTTTTAAACAATCGATCACCTGTGTTAAATCACTCAGCCCTAACAGTTTGATATTCACTAACAGATATGTAGAATTGTTAAGCTTATTTTTATAAGAAGGAATGTAGCTTTATTCATGTCATACCTTCATGCTTTAATATACATCAGATCAAAAGTTCAAAACCATCATAAAGCACTGTAATATGTCATCATAATACAAAACATATGAATAAAGCATTCATCCTTTCTAGTTTATTTATACATTAATCTATGTTTGTAGTTCTAACATCGCTTTCAACACCAAAAAGGTCAAATCATGGCGGGTAGTTTTATGGGCAGAGGAAACTAGTACATACAGTCAGGGTTCTATGCAGTAAACTTTCCGACCGTCAGCAAGCAACTACCAACTTTCCCACATAGGGTCCAGGGTTGAACTGCAGACTTCAGAGGTGGGAGGCGAGTGTGTTATCACTGCACCACTGCGGTTGCCATCCTTTGTTAGAAAACAAAACTTTATAATTCTGACATATTGACTTGTAAAAGGGTTTTGGGGCATCATCAGACTAGCAAACTTCCCCTAATGTACATAAAATGGGTTGATATCATTTAGTTTTAATATGGAAAAACAATTCTGCCATTTTTATTTGTTTGCTAAATATGGAATATTTGAAACTTCCCAATCAGAATTTTGTTACTTTTTTGTCATTTATTTCCTTATACAGTGTATTCTTATTATATTAACATGGTCTCTTTTATGAATGTTTTTGCACTAGAGCTGTAACAATCTGTTATTTAATGCCAAGAAATATAACTTCCTGTTACTGCAAACTGGGCAAATAAAGTGTAATGCCTGATATAATTGGCTATATGTCAATTGTATTTCGACTGTCTATTACTAATGTAGCAGTCTCATCAGAGGCTATGATTTATTCTAAGTCAGGACTCCCTGAAGTACATTGAGGGTTTTGGCTTGTACCCCTGGTTTGTACCGGTTTAGAACCGCTTCAGAACCGGTTCTGTACCTGTAAACCTGTGAATTTACAGGTTTGGGGGTTTGCCAAACTCTGACTTTAGTGGTCACCTGTAAAATAAATAAATTTGTGTATGAAGATATGCAAGGTTTAATCGTATGTGCAATAACCTTTTTGCTGCCAATTGGTTTTTGTGTAGACCCTAGTCTACATGAACCGATATTGTGTGGCCATAAAATTAATATGTGTGAAGAGTCAGATGTAGATGGGTGCTTTCAGTGTTTGGATAATGCCTATATGGATATCATTGGCAATATAAATAAGACAGTATGCATTGCATCTGAAAAGATAGGCACAACTGTCACTTCAATCATCAATTCTTTGTCTGTTAAGACAACAACATATTTGGTAATTATGGCTGATAATACTTGGCAAGGTATCTTTCCTTCAAGCAAAGACCTGGTTATAAATTTAACAAGCATATCTCACCTGGTGATGCTTGAAGGTTTTGAATTAAGGCAGTGTTATAAATCATACTTACAGCGGTATTTCTTGAGCTTCCAGCATGAAACCTTTTTACCTTTAACCAAGCTTAGGTACTTCATGTTGGACATTTCTCTTGGAGACCAAACCTTGTGTCCTATGTTTGCACCGTTATGTTCATTGGAAGTGCTATATCTAAAGATACGTGGATCTGGTATTTCTCAAATGACAGCTATTTTATCAAACTAAATTACACCATGAAGCTGTAAAAGGAGTGAGAGTATTAGAAATTCCAACATTCCAACTGATAAATAATGATGACTATGCTCCTAAAATTGACATAACTGATATTACCAATAACAGTTATTTCCAGGCATTGGAAAGATTTAGTCTTAGTGATAATTCCATCACCACATTGTCATCAGGATTTACACACAATATGAAAAGCCTGAAAGATATTGACTTATCTAACAACATCCTACTTGGCATTAAACTAGTGCCACTATTTTTGGAGCTTGTAGTCCATCCAGAATTGTCCAAGATAAACTTTGAAATGCAAGGGTTTATTGGTGGCAGTCCAGGAAAAAACCTGGAATATTTTTCACATGAAATGGATTTTAAACAGATCAACATGCTTAAAAAAAGAAAAAATAATGTCTTTGTAGGATTGGAGAGTAGTTGGATAAATGATTACCTTCAGTTAATAGGAAAACTTTCATTCTGTTGGAATAATCTCTCTTTAATATATGGCAAGGCTTACAATGTATCAATTCTATTCTGTAAAGACAACCTTACAACAGAATTGGTAACATGTATGATACCTGGCTTTGCACCAAAAATAGTTTTGCCTGATTTAAGAGATATTTATAACTCAGACTGCACCTTCAATTTTGAAATGCCAATAGGTAAGGATGTACAACAGATATACATAATTGATATTCATTTGGAAAAGTCAAATGCTTATGCATCAACCTTCACAGGGATGTTTTGCATGCAATCAGGAAACATTCTGAAAAAAGTTAATGCTTCCAGTAATGCAAAATGGCTCCGGGCTGTAAAACTACAAAAATCATTGGACAGTCTAACATCATTATCAGGGTTAGATGCTCTTGAAATATTGGACATAAGCAATAATAATCTCAATATCAAAGCTTCATTTTTTGCAAAGGAATCCAACTTGCCAGGTCTAAAGGAGTTTCATTGTGCAGGAAACTGCTTGAACTTCTCTAGCAGTGATTTTTTGTGTGAAGGTGTTTCAAATCTAGAATTTATTGATCTAAGCAACAATGGAATTAAATGTGCAATACTAGAAAAGTACTTCACATCCTGTTCAAAATTGTCAGACTTGGATTTATCCAAAAATATGTTGAACGACATGTGTTTTGATGTCCCGTTCCAGGCAGTAAAGTATCTTGACCTTTCTTACAATACTTTAGCATATTTTTATCCTGAAACTGTGAATCACCTTAACAATTTGTACCACTCAGAATCAGATGACATCTATCTGAATATAAACCTTTTAGGTAATCCCTTGGCATGTGACTGCAGAGTCAAAAATGCTATCAATTTTATTGAATAGATGATCAATCCACCAAGAAGACTTCACTTTCTTTTGTTAAATAATTATACCTGCACAAGTCCCACTGCTGGTTTAGTCAGTGTGGCAAATATAACTCAATCACAAATTGCCAAATGGAAGAAATTTTGTTGGCCAAATATCATAGAAGAGTGGTTAGTGATTATATTTTCTTGTGTCTCTGCAGTAATTATTGTTGTGTCTCTCATTTTTCTCTATCATAAAAGATGGCTAATCAAATACAAGTGGTTTAAATTCACTAAAAGAACATCTTCTGATTCAAAAATGGTAAATGGCCAATATCAATATGACGCTTTTATTGCCTACTGTGCAGAAGACAGATTTTGGGTGCACAATATTTTGATGAAAACACTTGAGGATTATTATGGTTTCAAGCTTTGCATACATTACAGAGATTTCCCTGTTGGGGGCTTAATTCATGAAACCATCATAGACATGATAGATCAAAGCCGTGAAGTTATCTTAGTGATGAGTGAGTTCTTTCTATCCAGTGAATGGTGTCAGTTTGAGCTGGAAGTGTCACTGAGACAGGCCAATTTAAGACAATCTCAGTTAATAGTGATCAAGTTGGGAGACCCCAAGTTTGAAGAACATCTAACTGCTCTTCATGTCATGACATGTCATGTCTATCTTGAATGGCATGATGAACCAAAAGATCGAATAGCTTTGTTTTGGGCAAAGTTAGTTGGCCGAATGTATGAGGACGACCATGGAAAAGGTAGTTTATGCTGCTGTAACTATGGTGCAAGAGCAATTGGATATGAACAACTGTAAAAGTATAATACATGATTTTTGTAGCTGTTTAGTATCCCAATAAATTAAAATTGCTGATATAGGTTTACACACATAACACATGTACACTTAAGTACTGTCATAAGAGGATTTTTTTTTCAAAAATAATATTTTTCTTTAACTTTAAGTATGTGTGTTGATAGCTATAGAAAATTATTTAATGAATGAAGTCTGTGTATGTATTCAATAATTGGAAAATTTCCATTTTGTTACCAATTATAAAGACAGAATGGTGTACTTTAACTGAAAAAGGATTTCTCATTATCACCATTTTTTTTATCTCGATAGTCTTTGTAGAAATTATGCAGTCTGTGTTGTACACTCCAAGTACCTTTAATGTAAAAATAGTTACTAAGCTGGAAGCTTGCTGGGCAGTAGTTTAACTACAATGTAATTCATATTAACAGTCTAGTAATAGCATATATACAGTTGTACTAATCAGAATGCTTTTATTAGAAACTTACATTTCCTCATGTCAAAGCAGATATGTATTTTTGTTGCTGTACGTCACTTATAAGATGGCCTTATCTTAGTTTGAGTTAACGTTTATGTTTAAAAAACCACTTATGTATTAAAATTTACATATTTTTACTGATAAAATCTATTCTGCAATGGGGTTTTCACAGCACTAGTGCGGTTTTAAACTACTTTTACTTCCCTATTCACTTCCCACTTAACTTTGATATAGTTTAAAACACAAAGGTTTTTGAAAAGACACAAATATAGGTATAATTATCTTCATGATCACTCAGTATATGGACATTGGGGGATAAAATCTTTAAACCATTTCATATGTGTTTCCTCTTATTTATTAAATTCTATAAAACCAAAATTCAACAAAAAATTATTCATATCTTCCTTGTGCATTTTCATATCTTCCTGGTGCATTTTACATGAGACAAATAGACAATTATTGGACAAAACTTTTAAACATAACATATGCAGCCATTTTTAGCTATTTTGTTTTGATTTCCTTCTTTTTGGTTGAATTCTGCAAGTAAAATCATGCATATATTTTTTTCCTTGTATATTTTTATGATACAAATATATGGTTGATTTTATACAAACACATCTATGTGTTTAATTTTGGAAACAATGCCAAGAGGGTTTGGTCTACTAGCGCAAGCCACAAATTTGTCAGAGACACGAGTAGTGCACTGAAGTTGTCACCCATCGTGGTACTAACGTAGCCCATCTCTGTTTAACTTCATAGAAGAGACAAGTACTCCTCACGCTTTGCCAGAATTCATGAAAGTCTGGAGACAAAAAAGTGATCTCTAGAAGTGGGAGCCTCGCTACATCTCATGTTTAACATAGCAATGTAGAAATTAAGACAAATACTTCATAAGAGAAGATTTACTTAGTAACCCATAAAGCAACTCTTTCATGCATCAAACAAATGAAATGTGTGCCTTTCACAAACTAATCACACATGTTTTAGGGCTGTCAGGGGACGATTGTTTTTTCACTTGTGTCTGAAACCATTGTATTTGCTTCATTTTGTATCTATGTGAATCTGAAACCAAATAAAAATATATCCTAAAACTGCATTCTGTATTTACCAAATGTACTATTCTTGTGTAAATTCTGCCTTAATATAAAATTTTGTTTTTATTCTTGACCCACAGAAGAACATTCTGTAGCATATAAAATACAAGGTGGCTTTAATCTGTTAATGGTAGCCATAATTTTGCATAACTTGCTTGTGTAGTCTTATATTTGTATAAACATTGTATGTGCATACTGAATCTAATAGTAAACCTTATTAGCTTATAAAAGATGATTTGGATTTGAGACCATAACACATTTGTTTATTCTGAATATTTTTCAAACAATAATTCCCATTTTTCTATTCTGTCATATGCAAGATACACTTTAAATTTTTATATTAGATTACGCTTGTCCTGATTTTATAAGGACAAAAACCCGCAAACCTTCCCAAAAACTACCAATACTTTTCTCATTTTTTTGCCTGAACTTTTTTATATATAAATTTATTATGTTGAATAATAGTGATATGTGATCTAATTTGTGACTGGGTTAAAATGTTATCAAGGGAAAAATGTGTGTGGCAGGAAATTCAAGAAACATGGCATGAAGAGTTGAGCTTGAACATAATCTGGAGCCAGGTAATTCCAGCAATATAATGTAAGTTCCTTTATTAGTGGCTTGTAAAATCTTGGACCACCTTTAGCGAACAATAAGAAATTTATCATGGAGCAATCACACCTGCAAAGATGTTTGGTAATTCGAAAGAGAGACTTAGAAGAGGAGTAATATTCAGGCGATTGAAGACCAGAATTTCAATAAAAGTGTGCCAAATTCTGACACCTGGAGACTATGAGTCTACGTCACAAAAGCCAGGGCTGGTATTCACGAAGGGTCTTAGACTTAGTCAGGTCTTAGGCTTAAATCCAGTCTTAAAGTTAAGACTTTTGTCTCAGCTAAGTTTTGTCTTAAAACCGTATTCACAAAGGGTGACTTAGCTAAGTCCAAGATTATCATATAACCACAGTGGTTTTCTGGGTCATGTGACCTTTTATTTCTATTTAAAATATAATATTGGTGACAAATATCCTTCATTTGACAGATTTTATCTAAGAATAAGTGCTGTTTTGAAATGGAAAACCTTGTTACCACAAATAAATTTCCAAAGACTGCTTTAGTGAGGTGTTTTGTATAATTATACTATATTTACAGCCCTTTCAAATTTTGAAGTGGAGAAAAGTTTATGGCGGCCATATTTAAGTCCTCTTTACAAAACTTAAGCCTGCTACCAACCAGTCTTAGAGTTGAGCCCTTGGCTAAGCCTAAGACTGGTCTTAAATTCTTTGTGAATACCACTAAGTCTAAGACAAAAGAGATTTAGCAGTTTTTGGGCAGAAACTTGAGACAAAAGTCTCAACTTTAAGCCTAAGACCTTTCGTGAATACGGGCCAGGTAATTAATGAACACGGATTTGTGGGCAGACCATGTTTTAGGCCTATAGGCCTCGACAAGTTTGAGACTCACTTACTGAGCCAGGGTACCCTTTAGTCCGGAAGCATCTGTAACAAAATAATGCAAGACTTTTAGGAATCTCTAAGATATCTGTGTTTAATTGAAAGTTAGTTTCATTTACAGTATACTAATAATGTTGTTTTACTAAATTGTTAATTATTTTTTTGTAATTAGTCTTCAGTCCCATCCCACCAACATAATAAACCCGGTGTGATATTTTCTTTGCCAGAAATGTGTATAACTATCAATTGAATGTCATATTCTGAGACAAGAAGCCACATATTCTAGATAAATGTTGCCATATACTTGCCGCTAGTGTAACCACTGTAATACATAATAACTATAACCATTTTGTCAGTTTTCAGGATGATTTTAATGAGACCCATCAGCCCCCCCATAATCTTAATACAATTATGACTTTAATCATTTCAAAATCAGTTATGTCAAGATCAATATTATTCCTTAGAAAATATGACAAGGGAGCTGTTGTAAATATAATTTTTCAAGACCCTACAATGCCATGCATCAATGGCTAGTGCTTCTACGTCAGTGATGTATTTACAAATGCACTTTACAGAGCCATTGAATTTAGGAAGAAGTTAATGAACAAATTCAGATATCGCTTGATGGAATTTGGAGACTGGTATACAAGTTTTACTGTTAGCCTGCCTTAGGCCCCCCTGAAAGTCTGCACAAAATATCTAGTGGGTTTGAACTATAGAAGATATAACTGTACCTTTAATCATGAAACCCTGAGCAGCTGTTGGAATTCACATAGAGCACACTTCAAATACTAGCAGATTTAACTGTATCTTTTATCATGAGAGCCCTAGCAGTTGTTGGAATTCACATGAAGCACACTTCAAACACTAGCAGATTTAATTGAGCAGCTACTTTGTGAATAAATCATGTTAAAGTTATTTCACAGTGCATCATCAGAGAAAGGGAGGGCAGTTTTCCACCGATTCAAAATTGAAGGAGGGCAGTCTTCTAGGAGAGCACTTTTCATGGATTTGTACCGACCTTACTCCCCAACATGAGATTTTAGTGCCTGAACTTGACATTTAAAATTGAACTGTGAACTTATGATATGGCACCTGCGAAAGAATTCTTGTGTAAAAACTGTGGTGACGTTCACAAGCGTCCAATAAATAGTAAATGCCCTTTTCAAGCTAAAAAAGTGAAGATGATTATGTTCCTGATGACTTACCTGTACATTCAGAAGATGCTGCTGAACTTAATGTGCAGATATTAGCTGAACTGAAGAGCTTAGGTGGGCGTATGTCAGCCATGGAAGAGAAGATGGCATCCAAGGAAGCCACAGAAGTCAAGCAGTCCCCTCACCAGACGTCAATGGGAGCCAGCAATAGCACTAGCTCTCCACAGCGGGACCAGGTGGTGGTTCCGACCGTGGCTGCCCTGCAAGAAGCCAACATATCCAGGCAGAAGTTGACCAACGTATTCGGCAGTTTGTGGATCTAAATGAAGCAGGCAAGTCAAAATCACAAAGGGGTGGCAGTGAAATTGTATGGGTTAAACGGCAGGTACCATGGCCTCAGAACTTTGTTTTAGGGGGGAATAATAAGTCGAATTTCATATTATGCTTTAAACTGGAGCCAGTGGGTTTCTGGATTTGCAGCAATTGCTAGGGAAGAAAAAATATTGAAACTAAAAATGCTATGTACTTGAGTGAAATCATGGAGGATACGAATGATTTTAGCTGGCAGGCAGCGAAAGCCTCCCATGCCGTGCTGTTGTGCAGGATGGAGGAAGGTAAAGTTGAATGGCATGAGACACATAAGTTGGATAGAATTAGGAGAGCTCATGCTCAGAGGGGGGTAGGTCAAAATTCAGGGGGGAGGGACAAAACAAGTCAGAAATGAACCCAAGACCACAGCATGTAGATTTTATCAGAGGGGTTTATGTCACCATCTAAAAGATCATGAAACTGGGGGGTGTTTTATAAACATATCTGTTCTGCATGTTTTACTATGGGGAAGGAAAATAAGCACATGGTAAAAGACTGTCGTACATCCTTCAAGGTTGCAAAAAACTAGTAGGACACTGCTTTAAAGCAGTGCATAACAAAGCTTTTATTGTAAATAACAGTCAAAGTAGTGATGTGTTGTATACTAAGACTAGAGTTATATGTAGGTCAAATTTATATAATGGATGTAGCAGTAACTGGAGAGCAGATTGGCCGAGAATTTTAGGTAGAACTTATGCGGAGGTGGTGAGTTCAAATCCCTCCTCAAGCGTCTATATAGACAGTAATAAGGTAAAACTAACTACAAAGTCTTCAGTCACTGGTAGTTGTAGAATCAAACAAACTAACAGACCTACCTGTCTGCCAGATAGATCAGTTACTGGCCAGTACAAGACCCAGAGACCAGGTACTGTCAAGAAGCAATCAGTTAGTGGTTACAGACACAGCAGTGCACGCTTTTGTATCCCTGTGACTAATAGGTTTGAATCTTTAAGTGTGCCTAATGAAAACATTGCTGGTATCCAGATTGAGAATGGCAACGTGAATTCTATTCCTAATTATTCACATTTAAAAAATGAGAGTTCCGAGTTTGAATCCTCAAACATGATTGAAAGTCAATGTGTCGATTCTTCTGTTATGAATCTATCAAACACCTCAACACAAAGGTGTGTGAACCGACAACGGTCAAATACTGGTACTTGGTGGAAAAAGGTGAACATAGATCACAAACAGTCGATTTACGTAGGTAATAATAGTGAACCATTGTCACAGAACTCAACTTCAAAAACAATTCAAGAGGTAGACCAAAAACATGTAAAAATGTGCCCCAAAAATTATCCGCCTGAGGATAAATATGAATTAGCATTGGCAGTTAAGAACAAAAACAAGAAAAAACTCCAAGGTGCATCCTCAGATTCGACTTATCAGAAATGGTCAGACCAAAATCAACAAAAATTTGGCTTCATACCCCTAGGCCCTTTGCTTTTGCCTAAAAACAATTTCCAAAGGGTTATAGGCACAGACCCAATCAAGGTCTATGATATTACCAAAAATTCGGATACCTTCAACTTCATGTCCAGTCAAATACAAGTTAAGTCTCAACTTAATCCGGATGTATGGGAACAGTGTTTGAAGGGTTACTGGGACTCACAGTTATGCTATCTCATTAGGTATGGATTTCCATTGGACTTTAATAGAACTTCAAAGCTGGGTAAAAATACAATTGTCGGACCTTTCTCGGATCCCCCTTGCAGGAACTTCATATTTCCCCATTTATGACAAGGGAAAAGGCCGGGGGGCACATAGGAGGGTCATAATGGACCTGAGCTTTCCTCCATTCCTCAATTATATTGATGACGTCATCGGTTTTGGCACTATTTCCACGGCATACTTTACTCCAACTTCTCGAAAAATTGGGACTGGATGTTAGTGTCAAAAAATTGATTCAACCTTGCACTAAAGCCACATGTCTAGGAGTTGAAGTGGACACCACAAATTTTACAGTGGCCGTCCCCCAGGAAAAATAAGCTAATATTCATAAAATATGTACCCAATGGATTGGTCGCCAGAAATGTAGCAAAGAAGGAGCCTCATTATTGGGCTCTTTGCTGTACATATCCAAATGTGTTCACAATTCTCAATTCTTCCTGAACCGGATGTTGGACACCTTAAGGTCACATTTTAATAAAGATGACATTTCATTAGGTGTCAATTTTCATAGGATCCAAATTGGTTTATAAAATATTTGCCACATTTCAATGGAATAGCCTTTTTAAACCATGTTCCAATCAAAAAAGTAATCGAATTGGATGCCTGTCTAGAAGGGTTAGGTGCAATCTATCAAAATCAAGTTTATAGTATTAGAATTCCAAAAAATTTTGAAAATTATACCATTGTACACTTGGAAATGTTGAACATTTTAGTGGCATTAAGAGTAGGGGCCATGGCTAGAAACATTTCAATGCTATTGGCTATCCGCAACATTGAATTACAGGTAATACACATTGGGCTCCTCCCCGTTATGTCTGGTTCAGGCGATTAAAAATTTGCTACTGATCACACCAGGCACTGAAAATTCTCCATTGTTTCAAGTTAAAAATGAAGCTGCCCAATGGGTTCCTCTCACTGATTCTAAGGTCAGGCGTAATTTCACTCAGATACTTACCCGATTAGGTCTTCAACACTCAGGTATGTCTCCACACACCTTCAGGCATTCAGGTGCAACTCTGGCTTTTAATTCAAATGTATCTATCCAAAACATACAGAGCCATGGCACCTGGACGTCTGATTGTGTCTGGAAATACACCACTCAAGACCATAATGCCTCACAGCAAGTGGCTGATTCCCTCAAAAATTTGCTCCATCGCCCCTAGATCTTCTACTCCCTAGTTGGGCATTGGTGGAGGTTGGCATCTACCTCAAACATGCTATTTTTAATTATTTTTATCATGTAATAAATACTAAAGGTCACCTTACATTGGCACAAAGTAAGTTTAATTTCATTCTTCACTTAAGGCCACCCTAAGCTTATGTTATCATGGAATATTAATGGACAGTAAAGTCAGTAATTTAAAGTAATCTTAACTTGATATAACCTTAGACTTGTTTGAGGGGGCTTTAAACTTAGCTTTTTCAAATTCTTAAGGTGACCTTTAATATAGATGCCTTTTAGTATTGTACACATAAATAGTTGAATAATAATAATAATATTAATCCCATTTGCTGTGTTATACATTGTGTTATATAACTCTGCAGCAGTAGGGGCACTGATATAGCATATGTACATAGGCGCCATTGACCGTGATGTCAGTGGTGGGGTGCTGTAGTTGTAAATAGTATTAGGATAGATTTTTAAAGGAGAGAAACTGTTAATTGAGGCCCAATTGGGCTAAAGTATTTTATTATGAGTCTATTTTTTTCGGACATACAGGGAAAGATCTAAGTATGCTTGCCATATAAAGCATCTTAAAATGGCCCAATATGGCCCGATGGTTCTTCTCTATCTGTAAGTAATGATTTACATAAAAAACACCATAAAATACCACCATTGAAAACCCCACTGATTTTGGAAAATCCATGAAAAACCCACCCTCAAAATTTCTGGGGCCATAGAAAACCCCACTGTAACAGAATTGACCATTTTAGGAGACAATACATTGATGGATTGTTTGGATTTCATCAGAGAAAGTAAGTATATTGTATATTGTCTCTTAGTATTATTTCACAGGTGATTCAATGGTGAATAAAATTGAACAGAAAAGCCTTATGTTGCATGTGCTGGTCAATGGGAAGTCCTTCCATGTTTAATCCTTCAATAGAATAACTGGAAATAGTGGACTAAGATAAACAATTGAGTCTTGGTATATGACCAATGTATGTGGCTTCATGTGAAAAACAAACATTCATAAAGCTATGTTTAATCCTACAATAGAATAACTGGAGATAGTGGATTACAAAGACTAACAACTGAATCTAGGTATAGGGACAGTGTATGTAACTTCTCAGTAAAATCGTCCATTTAAATCTCAGTTTTAATTGAGTTTTTTTAAATTTCAATTAATGCAACAAAAACATTTACCTTTTTTAATGACATCATCCAAATGATAATGATTTTTCAAGCCATGGTTAAATTTGAAAAACTCCACAATTATTATAAAATAAATTTTTAAAAGATTACTTTTTTTATTTTATGTAAAACAATGTGAAATGAGACATAACCGCTTGTATGGAAGACAAAGTAATTCTCAAGCAGCCGACATTAAATTATTTCCATAAATACGTAAATTTTATAGTGTCTTCAGAACAATGATATATTGTTATTATCAATCCTTTTATTCATCTATTTTCACCGACAGGATGCTTTGATTAACAACCACACATAAAATATTTTATAATATGAATGTGACAGTTCTGAAATCAAGTGAATTGTGACCCATCCTTGTCGGTTCCGAAGACATTCTGTAAATCATAAGAAGTGGGTTTTTTAAGCCCCTGTCAATTTTAAGGGTCCAAAAACAGTGGGGTTTTTATGTTGGTATTTTTTATGGTGGGTTTTTTTATGATCCCCCTATGTAATAGATATATGTGTGTCAAATGTCATAATTTTCAATCATCAAATACAAAGAAATAAACTTTACTATTCACATCCAGCTTGTATAGGCTTAGGATACACGTTGAAACTTTGAGATATCAAATGTTACTATGAATATGGCTGTTAAATTAACAACTGTTGGATCGTTGGTTAACTTTTCCTATTTTGTCTTATGGACAGACAGACGGTAAAGTATTATCAACTTTCTAAACCTTAGAAACAAGTTTCTTTCTTGAGAAAATTTGCTACAGTGTAATGACATGTGTATTTCATCGTCAATACTGGAAGAATACCATTATTTACATATTCTCAAACTCTTTTCAATCTTTCTGCTTCTTTATTGTCCTATTATGTCGATTTTTACATGAATCATTTATATTTTTCCTCAGTTGCTAAAACAGAGTGAAAATCTTTATAATTTGCAATTTGTGACATTTTCTCTACTTATTTACCCAGCTTTAATACTGTTAGTATCAAATAAATTATAGTCCAGTGGATTTGTGAGAAAGTATGTTTTTTTCTGCTATTATGAAGGTTTTTGTTGATTCAGCATCTGTGAGCTGTCATAATGAAAAATCAGCTGGGTACCAAGCTTGAGGAATTTTTTTAAAAGCAAAAAAAAAATGGCTGCCATCAATAATGGCACATACATTCACTTCTAATCTTGGTGTCTAAGCCTATGTTTCTGGGGTCAAGGAATCTATTTATTATGTTATAAAAGGTTTAAATACAGTGTCAGATGTCATGTGTAAATGTCAGATTTTTACACTGTCCCAATAGTTCCTCAAAGTTGGAAGGCAGTTGTATAATTGCTTTCTCAAAATTGTACTGACCAATGCCCCATATGATGTTATGTAGAGCTACTGAATCAAATTTGTAATTGGTAAAACCAAAAGCATTGGTTTGTTCTTTGACATATTGGCTCAAAGTCAGTGTGTTTAACTTGTCCCTGCCCTAAAGTACTATTCTGACTACTGTAACAATTTCTCTTGGATTAATACTTGTTACCGGAACATTGATGGGACTTACATTTGGAGACTGAAACCTGGCTACTACCAGTACTTTGCCCTATTTCCTTCTTGCTTTAAAGGGTTGACACACATGTCAATGTCACCGGCATAGTCTCTCTTGTCATATAATTCTTTAAGAGATGTTGCTTAGTGATATGCGATTGTCGTTGGAAGCACTATGAACTGACTTCACACTGACCTGATCATCGTTCCTTCATTTCTAGTTTCTAGACTTATCTAAAGCTACAAATTTTTCTTTGTAAAAAATGAGTTTGAACTTTGAATTGTTGGAAAACCTAGAATCTTCTAGAGTGTAAGAATTATCTTAGTTTTCTGTGTGAACACGTAAAAGGTTAGATATTTTGATATGAGATATTATTCAGATTTTGAAAAATGCCTGTGGTCACCCTCTGAGCAAAGTTGCTTTAAGCCTATTTCTTACATATCGTCTGTATATCCTTCATATTCGATAACTAATTAACTACTCCATCCCCATTCCTATGTAGAACTGAGTGGGCTCCTTAGAACTAGTCACGGCATCCTCTATTAGCTCCATGGGATGGATGTTCTATCATATTCTCCCTTTTTTAAGGATCTTGCTCCTCCTATCGTATTCATATGAAGCCTAGAAGCCACTTGGTTTTATTGAGTTGCTCTTAAGTAGGTCGGCGCCAGAGTGTGCGCCCAAAAAGTCGAGTCTTGTGGTTATTTAACTTTTTTTTACTTTTTTAAACTATTTCAATTGAATTATGTAACAACAGAACTAAACCACCTTCCTAAATCTGAGCTGAGTCCTGAAGTTCCCAGTACCTCTGGTTGACCTTCCTGTGGATCTCAGCTAATTTCCTCTGTGCTTGGCGTGACGGAATGACTGTGTCTGCTAAATTCTGACTGACAGTCCCTTGCACCGTGTGAGCCTGAGACACTGGAAAAGATAAGCAATCTGACACATCCATTAATAGTGCCCGAAACTTATTATTGCACTATTATTGGACAGCAGACCAGCTAGCAATATTGTGACTCGATTCTGTACTGATCATCTCATAGCTCTGCGCATGCTCAGCTAGTAATAATGGCTAATATACATCCAGCGAGTTTTAACCAATCAGACTGCAGTATTTGAGGGCAGTATGACGTGATATTGTCCTTTTTGGATATAACATTTATCACTCTGATGCCTGCATTGTCCTGTAAGTAACTTGTTATAAAGACATGAAACATCCAATAAAACAACTTATATATTTTATAGTCACAGAGCCCATCTTGCTATAATTTATATCTCATTATAAAGACAAAATATTTTTAACGTTTTCTTCATTATAGGTTTGGAATAATTATTTTTGTTGACTTTTTTCTCAAAATTTTTAACTGATTGTTCCTGTTAAATTTATCGTAGTATTGTCCATATGACTCTGTGTACCCTTATTTACTTACATGTTTCAGATTGGGATTAACTTGTTAAGATACAACATATCATATCCATATAACTGTATAAACTAAAACTGATCAAATGTAGCCCTTTTAGTAGAAACAAATATTTGTTGAAAGAAACCTAAAACCCAAACAAAGAGATTATTTTCCTTTTCGCTCAAGAGTTACTAAATTACATATTTTTTATGATTTTACAATATTTTGAAAAAATCTTAGTAAAGTGGTAGCACTCTTGCGCTGCAGCAAGTTTACCTCCAACCACCCTAAGTATATTAACTGGTGAAAACTAAAATTGTGAATATCGTATCACTTCTATTGGTCATAGGTCAGTTTTGTCATGGCCACCTGTTAAAATATTCAACACGTTTGAAAACTTTATCAAGTGACCATCTCTGCCCTGAGTGTTAATCCACGATCTTGTCTGGCTATAACAGCCTTGCTTATTTTTTTTCTTTTAAGGGAAAAAACGTAAAAGTTTTTGTCACTCTTTTCATGGTATATGCATAATACTGTCTTCTGACAAAGTTTAAGAAATTTCAACCCACGTGACCTTGTGAATAAACTTGTTTACATCAGCCAAACCAACTCAGAGACCTCAGGCTGAAGTATCAAGGGCAAGCCAGTATGCCCAGGTGTACCATTTTGCTAGTAGAATCATTAATGTAGAAATAAAGTCCGAGGTTTTGTGATTTATAAAGTCTAGATAATTCACAAATTTCCGGCGAATAACGGACGAGTGCGTAGGGTTATAAATCACTAAACTGAGGACTTTATTTCTATTATAAAGACCGCATTTAGTATTTTTTATATAATAACTGTGATAAATATGGCCACATAACCCTTTTTTTCTTGCACTGTTTTTGCTGTTGCATTGTTTTGGCTGTTCCACCTTGCAAACATACATGGTGACACATAAACGAGAATCAGTTTATTTTACTATTTCAACACCTTCGCTGAAAAACAGACAATGGCAGACAATATTTTGTTTCTAAAATTTTACACAAACTGTTACATTCAAAAAAGAATTCTGATCCATTGTCTATTTTTCGTGTCACAATTTACCAGACGTTTCAAAATGTAGGGTAAATAATCGCTTAACGGAATGGCCAGAGTACAATTATACGTGTATAATTCCACGGGAACATTGTGCGCACTGTAGGGATTTTCGTTGTCTGCGCACTTCCGGTCTTTATAATGAAATATATAATACCACATCCTCTGTCAAATATTGCATATAGCCACAACTTTTTAGAAAATCAAGGCATACCAAATCAGAAATCAAAGCTTCTCCCCTGATAATCATTATTTTATTTAATCTAATGTAGACGTTTATAGCGCATAATCTCCATCAATTGACAGACTCTAAGACACAACTGAACCAAATCAATGTGAATAATCTTAAATCCAATAAAAAGAAATAATATAAAAAGTAAAACAAAATTGCTTAATTTGCCTAGAATGACTCATGGTAAATACTTACCTGAAATTGTCAATGATATACTAGTAGAATGTCACCTCCATAGGAGAGTTATAAAATTTGTTCATTCTTTATTCGATAGTGAGAACTCAGTCATTAAATGCTGTACTAAATTAGCACTAAATGGAAGCAGGTCTATTGTTAGCAGAAATATTAACTATGTATTGAGCAAGTATCAGTTAAGAAAAGGTGAAATAGAAGCAGTACCTATTGGTGTTTTTATGTCTAAAGTTAGAGAAATTGTAACAGAGAAACTAAATAATAAATATTGAAAACATAAAAAGAGATATGAGAGACAGTCTGCGCAACGTTTTTAGTGAAAGATCAAAGAGCTTTTTCACTGTTGGTGATCTTAATGTGTTACTAGAGCATTTCTGTGTGAAGTTATGATGATACTGCTTCTTTAGTTCATGTAAATAGATAGGTTTAAACATACGTATAATATTTTACTGTTCTTTTTTCTCTCTGTATTTTTTTCTGTTTGTAACTTACTTGTATACCTTGTGTATGAGCAAATAAATAACATAGCTAAGTCATACCAGCAGGACTTATAAATGAATGGACATAAGGGATGAGGGTTTGATGAAATCAACGGATCCATCTTTGATATCCTTCAGGTCTGAGTAGTTGAATATGTCTGAATTTACCATAGTCTATCCACATAAATATGTATTATGTATTCACCAGTGAAAGCATAAGTGGGGTGGAAGCTGTTACTGTTGAATAATACACTTTTTCAAAATTTGGGGTGTCTTATGTACATGTGTTTTCAATCCATGTATCCAAGGGCATAAGTATGGAATATTCCCTCTGAATGCAGCCTCATTTGCCAGCAAGCCAGTTGGGGTAGACCAAAGTCTTTTCTTGATATTCGTCTGTGACAGCCTCATGGAATTCAGGGTGAACTTACTTATGCTTGACCTATCCATCCGGAAGCTGTACTGCAATGAGGTGGGTAACTTTACCCACTGGTCAGGTATTTCAGTGTGACCCACAGCTTGAGGAAACCCTTATGGGTCCCACCCTCCGCATTTATTCATGAAATAGTTCTTGGGTGCTCCAGAGGAAATTTCTGCAGGACTGGGCATCCCAGCTTTCCAGCTCCACACAAGTTAATGATAGTGGACATATTCAGCTGTTCCTCCAGCTAAGATTTGAACCTACTTGTACAGCTTATCTTTCTTGATCATTGTGTGCTTTGACATAGTCACAAGTTATTTTTTTAGCTTTTCAGTAATGTAATGACAACTGTTCTTGACTTGTACTGATCATCTATAAACTCATGGGGCAATACAAGTCATCTCTCAAACTGCTGGTTTCACTTATTCACAAGACTTGTATTTTGGGTTGTGCAAACAATCTTTTCGCTCAACAGAAATCAATAAACATGCAATATTTTTAGTCATTCCAGAGTTTGTATAAACAACCACAAGGCTTAGCATCCCCCAAGCTTGAAACTGGCTGAAAGTGAAACAGTGAAATTAGCAATATTGAGTTCATTATCTATCTAAAAGTCTATCGTTTTTAATTCAACCGGAATAGTTGTGACTTTAAAATTAATTTATCAATATTGATCAATTTATCAATAATTAATCAATATATTGAAATCATCAAAGTTAGAACAATTTCAAACTCATGATTAGCTTTACAGAGTGCGTGAAAAAATAATGAAATTTTTTTTTCAAATTTTTTTATTTAGAGTTAGAGTAATTTATTATCTTGTAAACGGTATGATTTCAAGCTTGTATTTATATCAAAACATCACATCTTAAGCATAGTTTTCAATTATGCCTATGGACCTTACGTTGGTCAGTTTTGCCCTCCCAGGAGCCTACGGTGCCTATGAATACCAAATAGTTAATCCCTGTTCATAGCATTTAATCCATATGGAAACGTGACCTACTTACATAAAATTGGTTAACCTTAAATCCCCAGCCCTGAAGCCATAACAGGACTTTAGTTTAAATGTATATGTTGACCAGCATACACACGAGTTGACGTTTTTCTTAACTTCTCTCCCACCATACCCTATGACATTATTAAGTAACTTCTTTATTTCAAATTGTTGTTAACTTATTTCTATATATTTTATCCTGGTTTTAGCATATACTTGTTGTTGTGTTTTGCGTCTTTTATTTTGTTATCTGTCTATAATTACATAAAAAACTCAAATAGTTATTACATGTATTATTGTGAACTGAAGGTTACCTAACCTAACCAAGGTCAATAACCTTCCTTCGGCTACTTATATTACCCCTGTACACATCTTGTAGGGCTAAGGTGTTTCTTGGGACCTAGATTATGGTCCCCTCTATCATATTGGATAACCATCATCACTGACATCCAATTATCGGACACCCTGAGGTTCTCAGTGTAGGACTTATCCATTGACCTCCTGAGTTAGATGACCTTCAGGCGGATTTTTTTTGTACAAATAATGCGTAAAACATTTTGAACTGTAAATAAAAGTTGATTTAGTGATTATGTATAACGTTGAAGAAACAGATATTTTGTAGAAATTTGATGAATGTATAAATAATAAAATAATTCCACATCCATGTGTTTATCTGTCTTCCTGGAGTCTTGGGGACTGTTTTCTTGTGTTTATCACTTTGAATTTAGTTGCTGTTTTACCTCGCGTTCAACAGCCAGGATCATATTGCGACGGGTAGTTTTACAGGTGGAGGAAACCAGTGCATACTGCACTGTAAACCACCGGGCATCGGCAAGTAACTACCAACTTTTCAACATGAAGCGTCCGGCCCGAGATTCGAACCGGCAGCCACAGAGGTTGGAGGTGAAAACTCTAACCGCTACACCACCAAGCCCCTTGTGTTTATCACTTGACCCAGCTGTATTTTCCTCTAGAATCATTTGCAGGTCATATAAAAATATAGTACAAACAAAATATAAAAATGAAGAATAAAAATCATGTAAACCTTTGCTAAAACACTAAGCTAAATAATTCTCCATATATTGTTTAAGGGATTTGTGGTATCTTTTAAAAAGCAAACTTTCCCCAATTTGCATAAAAGTGACTGACATCATTTAGTATAAATACGCAAAAAAAAAATTGTTTTCTTTTTCACCCGTTTGCTAAATATGGAGCATTTGAAATTTCCCATCAGAAGTTTGTAAGATTTTAAAATTTATTTCCTCATATAGTATATGTATTCTTATAATATTAACATGGTCTCTTGGATGTGTTTTCGCTCTTCTGCACCTAGAGAGTAATGAACAATATATTATTTTATGCCTTGAAAATTTGTGTGTTCTTCATATAAAGCCATGTATAGTTTAATCCTGTGTGCAATTGCTATGTTATTTCCAATTGGTTTTTGTGCAGAGCCTAGTCTACGAGAATCCATTTTGTGTGGCCATAAAATTGATATGTGCGACAAATCATATGTAGATGGGTGCTTTCAGTGTCTGGATAATTCCTCTACGGATATCATTGGCCCCAAAAATAAAACAGTGTGCATTGCATCTGAAAAGATAGGCACAACTGTTAATTCAATCATCACCTCTTTGCATGCTATGACAACAATATATTTGGTAATTATGGTTGATAATACTTGGCAAGGTATCTTTCCTTCCAACGAAGTCCTGGTTATCAATTTGACAAGCATATCTCATCTTGTGAAGCTTCAAGGTTTTGAGTTGAGAGAGTGTTATGAATCGTACTTGCAGCATTATTACCTAAGCTTCCAGCATGAAACGTTTTTGCCTTTAACCAACCTTAGGTATTTCATGTTGGACATTTCTCTTGGAGACCAAACCTTGTATCCAATGTTTGCACCTTTACACTCACTGGAAGTGCTATATTTAAAGATACGTGGATCTGGTATTTCTCAAATGGCAGCTATTTTATCCAACTTACATCATGAAGCTGTGAAAGGGATGAGAGTATTAGAAATTCCAACATTCCAACTGATAAATAACAATGACTATGCTCCTAAAATTGACATAACTGATATCACCAACAATAGTTACTTTCAGGCATTGGATAAATTCAGTCTGAGTGATAATTCTATCACCACATTGTCATCAGGTTTTACAAGCAATATGCCAAGCTTGAAAGATATTGACTTGTCAAACAACATCCTACTTGGCATTAAACTCGTGCCAGTATTTTTGGAGCTTTTATTCAATCCTGAATTGACCAGAATTAATTTTGAAATGCAAGGATTTATTGGTGGTAGTTTGGGAAAAAGACTGGAACATTGTTCACATGAAGTGGAATTTAAGCAAAATAAGATACGTAAAAAGAGAGAAACTGATGACTTTCGAGGAACGGAGAATAGATGGATAAGAGATCACCTTCAGCTACTGGAAAAATTTACTTCCTGCTGGAATAATATATCATTATCATATGGTAAAACATACAATATATCCTTTATATTCAGTAAAAACAATCTTACAACTATATTACTCCGATGTATTATACCTGACCTTTCACCAAAAATACTTTTGCCTGATTTAAGAGACATTTATCACCCAGAATGCATTTTTTTTGTCAAAATTCCAATAGGCAAAAGTATACGACAGATATATATAAATGATGTTCACTTGGAAAAGTCAAACACTTATGCAACAATCTTTAGAGGGATGCTTTGCATTCAATCAAGAAACCTACTGCAAGAGATTAATGTTTCCAACAATGCTAAATGGCTCCCTGCTGTGGAAATGCAAGAATCCGTCAATAGTCTTACATCATTATCAGGGTTAGATGCTCTGGAAAAGCTAGATTTAAGAAATAATAACCTCAGTATTAAAGCTTCGTTTCTCGCAAGCGAATCTAACCTGCCAAGTCTAAAGGAGTTGTATTTTGCTGGAAACAGATTGAACTTCTCTACAGGAGATTTTTTGTGCAAAGGTGCTTTAAACCTAGAATTTCTTGATCTGAGCAACAATGGAATTGGATGTGAAATGCCAGAAAAATACTTCAAACACTGCACAAAACTGTCACACTTGGATCTATCCGGAAATAGGCTGAATGACTTGTGCCTTGATGTCTCATTCCCAGCCTTAAAGTTTCTTGATCTTTCTGACAACAAAGTGGCATACTTTTCTTCTGAAACTGTGAATCGCATTAACGGAGTGTACGACTCAGAAGAAACCTATCTTAATATAAATCTTTTAGGTAACCCCTTAGCCTGTGACTGCAGAGACAAAAAGGCTATTGATTTTATTGAATGGATGATCAATCCACCAAATGGACTTCACTTTAGTTCGTTAAATGATTATACCTGCACAAGTCCTACTGCTGGTTTAGTCAGTGTGGCAAATATAACTGAGTCACAAATTGTCAAATGGAGGAAATACTGTTGGCCAAATATCATAGAAGAATGGTTAAAGACTACATTTTCTTGTGTCTCTGCAGTAACTTTTGTTGTGTCTCTCATTTTTCTCTATCGCAAAAGATGGCTCATCAAATATAAGTGGTTTAAATTCACAAAAAGAATGTCTTCTGATTCAAAGATGGTAAATGTTAAATATCAATATGATGCTTTTATTGCCTACTGTGCAGAAGACAGATTTTGGGTGCATAATATTTTGATGAAAACACTTGAAGATTACTATGGTTTCAAGCTTTGCATACATTATAGAGATTTCCCTGTTGGAGGCTTAATTCATGAAACCATCATAGACATGATAGATCAAAGCCGTCAAGTTATCTTAGTGATAAGTGAGTTCTTTTTATCCAGTGAATGGTGTCAGTTTGAGCTGGAAGAGTCATTGAGGCAGGCTAATTTAAGACAATCTCAGTTAATAGTTATCAAGCTGGGGGACCCCAAGTTCGAACAACATCTCACTGCTCTTCATGTCATGACATGTCATGTCTATCTTGAATGGCATGATGAACCAAAAGATCGAATAGCTTTGTTTTGGGCAAAATTAGTTGGCCGAATGTATGGGGATGACCATGGAAAAGGTAGTTTATGCTGCTGTAACTATGGCGCCAGAGCAATCGGATATGAACAATTGTAAAAAGTATGTTAAATGACTGTTTAAAAGAGCAATTAATAAAGTACAATAAAAGGAATCTTTGTTAATAATGTTTTATCTTTAAATTACATTATTCTTGTTTGTGGTTGTAGACAATAACTCAATGAATAAAATATAATGCATGAATTAACTGTAATGAATAAAATATAATGCATGAATTAACTGGCAATTACAATTGTTTTACATAGTTATACAGCTAGAATAATGTACTTTAATCTACAATGGTTCATTATTGTAATTATGGTTTTATTGATCTCTGTAGTCTTCTGAGAAACTTCATAACCTATGTTGTATGTTCAAGTATCTTTTACATGAATTAGGTTATTATTCTGGTAATTGCTGCGCAGTACCTTAAATATAATGTGATACATATTAACTATTCCTTAATAACATTTATAGTGCTTAAGATTTAGATTTATTTTTTTTGTTGTTTTAC
This sequence comes from Sabellastarte sp. h YS-2021, assembly GCA_964017235.1. NCBI lineage: Eukaryota > Metazoa > Annelida > Polychaeta > Sabellida > Sabellidae > Sabellastarte > Sabellastarte sp. h YS-2021. Next base: position 17,418,647 of record OZ024929.1, on the reverse strand, counting down.
GGTGCATTCAACAGCCAGGTTCATATTGCGATGGGTAGTTTATGGGTGGAGGAACCAGTACATACTGGTTGGTCAAGATTCTGCATCGTAAACCAAAAGGCATCAACAAGTAACTACCAACTCTCCAACATGAAGTGTCCGGGCTTAGATTCGAGTCAGCGACCTCAGAGGTTGAAGGCAAGCACTCTAACTGCAACACCACTGAGCCCTCTAGCATTTATATTACTGCACTAATCAGATTAGGTTTAAGAACTTGCACATTCTCCTGCAACTTCAAACATGTGTTTTTCTTGTTGATGACACTACAAGGCGACCTTATATAAGTTTCAATTTAACTGTATGTTTTAAAAGGAGGTATTTTTTAAAGTGCAGCCATTAATATACTAATATTTCACTAAAAATATTTGTTCTGCAATGCTTTCACTTTTATATCAGACATATCTAAACTATTTGTATTTTTCTAGTCTATTTTAAACTTTCAAGGTGCTTTATCTCTAACCAAGGCAAAGTTTAAGGTGCAACACCAGGAACTAATTTAGTAATCATAATTCCGTAGATATAGCAGAGAAGTCAGAGTATTTTACTCTATGGTGGAAGGATATATTGAATAGATGAGATTTTAGCTTATTTCTAAAACAAGCAAGAGAGGAGGCAGAATGCACATAACCAGGCAATTCATTCCAAACAGGACAAGCATCAGGGACAAATCTACAAAGTGTATCTTGAATGTATGTACTTTTTCTACCACTGATCTTGGAAGTAAAGTACTTTAAAAATATAAAAGTTCACAAAAAACGTAAATATCGAGTTCAGTTATTAATGTGATCACACAATAACATAAATAAAATCCATATATAGCACATGTAGAAATTTTCTTTAAACCAATTCATTGGTATTTCCTCTATTTATGTAGATTATTCGACCAAAATCATGCATGGATATCTTCCTTGTATACATATATAAACTTATGTGTTCAATGTTTGGGTAATTCCCATTTTGTTATGTGTATCATAATAAAGGTAGTATGATGTCCTATAAATAAGAAAGGCTCAGAAAAACAGGTATCAGGTTCAGTTAAGTCATCTAATCAAGAAACACACAGACATATATAGAAATCTTCTTTAAACATGTCCCTTAAAGATATTTTCTTCAAACCATTTCAATTTTACTTCATCCCTTTTGATTCAATTATGCAAGCAAAAACAAAGTTTGAGACTGAAAGTTCAAAATGATTGTTATCCTTTATTTTTGGTATTAACTTAAATCTTACTCCAAATAAACTATATAATATACAAACACTATAATGTTGACTATATGTAGTATTATTTCATTCGTAAAATACCTTCTGTAAAACATGTAATATGAGGTAATGTTAAAGTATCAAGGCCACATTAAATTATGGATAACTTTCATATAGTCTTATATTTGTAAAAAACATGATTTGTAGGCTCAGATTGAATTTAATATTGAATATAATTAGCTTATAAAATGATAAATTTATTACACATTGAATTGCTTTTCCTTCTTTCCATCTTTCCCGCTTTCCTAGACTTGGGAGTGTGCCATTTTTGCTGGATGCTGCAAAGTTTTGAAACAATAACTCCCCAATGTTCTATTCTCACAACCAGAACATACATTTTAAATTCTCTGTATTAAAGAATCTTATGGTTTACAAAACCACAAATATTTTCATTGTTTTTAAACCTGAACTTGCTATTATTATACTTAAATTAGACATAATAGGACAGTCTGTGTCACTTATTTGGATAACAATGTTGGTATTCATTTCGCGCTACAGAAGTACATTTGGCAAATAAAATATTTTGTTACGACCATGAATAATGATAATTGCCAATACAGGTTTTTAAAACAATTAGAATTATGTAAATTCGATAGAGTGTATCCTTAGACAGGACAAGATGATGTGCAACAAAAGTTAAGGGAAATATAAAATCTTGTTTATTTTTTCCAATTCTTATTGGACTTTTATAGAGCTCCATATCCCCTTTACAAAGGGGACTCTAAGGACAAGATCAAGACAGTCAACCAATTTTGGTATCCAGGGAAAGAAAATAGGTCAAGCACCACAGAGAATACCGGGGGTGATTAAAACTAAGGTGGGGTATGGCTTGGTGTAGGTTTTAAGCTGCTTTCCTAAAGTGGCTAGGGAGTGGAATGGACAATTAATCTCATCAGGAAGAGCATTCAAAATTTTGCAAGCATCAAAAGCAAGGCTATTGCCAAACTATACCCAGTTGGTAATTTAAAACTTGAAATATGTTTTATTAGAATAAACAATTAATTAATTATTAAAAGAATTAAGTCACCAAAAATACAAATCACCAGTTTTCAATGCGGTATCGATATTGAGTTTGGAAAATGTTTACTGAGAATTGTTTTCTTTTTTCCTTCTTTGAAGCCTAATTCTAATATTTTACAAGCTGACACTACACAATAATAAAGTTTCATTTCCCTCTGCTCTTTTACATTCCATGTATTAGATGTATTAGTAATTATGGACATAATATATGTTGCGGCATATAGTTATATATGTCTCCCACGCATTAAGAGAGACTCATGTCAGTTCATTTTCCTGCTTGTTCATGACTTCCTGCTTGGAAAATCCCCAAACACAACTTGTATATACATAATTGAAATTTAACCAATGGAACCAGAGATGACATATAAGGATAATGGGCATACATTTAGCTAACCTTAAAGAAATTATTTGTCTTCTGAGATAATGGCCACTGTGGGTCTTTAGAGTTGTTCACGTTTAAATGGGAAGTCATGTTTAGACCACTATAAATTATCTGAGGGTCTGTTAAAGGTGTATATTCATAATTTATTGATTTAACGATTACCATCAGGCCTAGTATCTTATTGATTGTATTGTGAGTCATAGTTGGAAGGGAAGAGCAAACCAGTACATATAGTAGGTCAAGGTTTCTTAAGGAATTATACCTTTATAATAAACGTTGATCAAGCAGTTTCTTTGCATCTAAAAGCAAACATGACAATGTTCACAAGTTTCATAAATATTAAACAAACTCTTATCCCAGTTTTTCATTTTTTGTAATATCTGATTTCAATGAAGAATAAATCTTCCTCCCTTAATCTTACAGTTGTTACCTGAGATTCATCGATAAATGCACAATTCATCTGGAGGAAAAATGTTAATAAATGAAAGTTCTTCTGGTCAAAAACATTTATAAATTCCACTGTAACATATAACTAAACATTCAACATTTATTAATTAGTTAATTAATTTTGATTGTCTATGAACATTAGCTTAAATAACGAAAATATGGACAAGACAGAATATCACACACAAGTTAATGTTGTTTCAGAAACATTCACACACAATGTACTCTAAAAATAGATAACATTTGCAAAATACATACAGTTTATTAGTGCCAGAACTAACTTATTCAGATTACTTCATCTTTAGGTGTTTTCGATAGCCTCGAGTTTATATAAAATAGGATAACTAAGCTAACCAAAAACTAAAGAGACAACTTGGGATAACAATACCTTCACATACAGGATTACATCAAGGTCACCTTAACTCAACATTTAAAATTACTTTCTTTAACTTGCACTTAATGTGACATTCATCTAAAATATAATCTACTACATTTATGGAGCAATATCAATAAGTAAGTGCTAAAATAACTTCAGAATAGGTTTGAATCACAGCTAAGGGACATTCTCAGTCAATATCCAGAGGTGGGGTATGAATGATAAAAATGTTTTTTTTCTTTTTTGTTTTTTTTTGGCTTTTTTTTTTTGGGGGGGGGGGGTGTATCTTAAGATAGTTGATAAAGGATGATACTGTATTACTGCTCCTGTATAAAATGTAGGAAGTTTTAGAATATAGATGCAAGATGGTTGACAAACTTGGTAAAGGGTTTTGGGGATTTAATCACTTTGTAGAGGGCTTGTAAGAACTTGGTTGTCTAGACAAGGTAATATTGATAGGAGTCTTTCCACTGATGTATACTGGTTACCTCTGACAGGGAGTGAGTTTTGGTGTTTTGGGAGTATTTGTTTTTCTCCCTGTTTGTTTGTCTGTGGACATGATAACTCCAAAAGTAATAAAGGAATTTTTTTCTGAAATAGTTTATATAATACGTACTTAATCAAAGGAAGTGACAAAATTTTGGGATCCTTGTCCGGATGATATTTTGGACACAAAAAAATCACAAATTTTCAAATGTCGTATTTCCAAGGTATTTTCTAAGAGTTTGGCTTTGTGGTTGACATTGCTCCAAAGGTAATGAAAAGATCCAGGTAGAATTTTTATATGGGTAGGGTCCGGCCAACGATCTGTGGGAAGGATCTGGAGCACATTTTGGAAAGAAAAAATCCTGCATTTACAGAAATATGCCCTGGTAGAGGTATGCACTGTATGAGTGGTTTCTAGTTGGCCATGTTTTAGAACATTACATAATTTGCCAAATAAACAGAAAAAGGGGAAGGAACTAGGGCCCAAGCCCCAGGGTGGGTGAATCGTTGATGTGTCCTCTTGGTCCACCAAAGTCAAAGTGACAGAGGAACCCCAATCTGCAAGGTCAATGATGCGTTAACAAATCAAATTCATGCTTACATCAAATGCCTGTTAACATGAAATGCCCCACAAATGATAGTATATATGTCGTGTACAAGTTGGGATTTTGTACAAGTTATAACTTGTACAAGTTATAACTTGTACAGCTGAGTTGTTCAAATTTCGTACAAGTTATAACTTGTACAAAAATTATGCCTGTAGTAATGTGACAAATTCTATATCAGTTTATGCAGAATGATTCAAATAGATAATAATTGTTAAAAACTAGCAGTCACCATTTAACCCATCTTAACCAACAAAAGGTTTCTTAAGTCTTTCAAATGCAATCTGTGTTAATCCACACTGTTTAAAATGAATGATTAGATTTTGGTGCAAAAGTACTTATCTGTAATGTAACTCAGTTTTTATGCGACTAACTTTCTAATTTCCTTATCACTTATAACCTGTGCTACCTTGCACTAGTACTTTATTCAATTTTTATTGATATACTTTAAATAAATTTTGTATTTTACATTATCCTTGTTACTTGTTTAGATTTGGAGAAAGAAAGTTCAAACTTTCTAATAGAACTTGAAATTTTAGCACTTACAAACTTTCAAAAAACATTGGTCTTACTTGTTCACCTAATTATACCATTAACTGCAATCAGTTAATTAAGGGAGGCTTTATAGGAGTCTAAAACTATTGAAAACTTACTGGTACAGCTTCAAAACCATTAAAAAGTGTATTGGCCTAACTTGTACAACTCATTTGTACAAGTCAAGCTTTTTAGAAGCATAAAATCTGTACAAGTTATAACTTGTACAACTCAGCCGTACAAGTTATAACTTGTACAAGATTTTGTACAAGTTATAACTTGTACAAAATCCCAACTTGTACACGACATATATACTCATGCTAAGGTCAACCACACGAATGAATACCTGAACACATAGATGTCCAGCTACACATTCCCAGGTCCCCCCCAAGACAATGAAAAATCCAACATTGGGATTATACATTATATTTATTCATCTAAAATTATTTGTATATTAGTGTATATAGAACTGTTATATCACATACATGTTATAATTAGAATGTCACAGTTAGTATTTTTGACTCTGACAAGTCTGGAATCTTCAAACCTTATTAAATTCATGACTGTTTATCTAGTTGTGTGTATCTTGAACAATTACACAAATCCTTCTGGTTTGATCTTCATGGAAAAAATGTGAAAATGGGTCTTCGTCTGACTTAGATAACATCAAATATTGAGAGTCATCACCTGGATATTGAGATCACCGCTTGGAGATAAAACTATCAAAGATTCAGATTTCCTCATTTACCTATTATTGAATGTACATGCCTTGGCAAAGGTCTGCACTCTCCGAGTGCTTTTGTTCCTTAAATGATGTTAACTTCAATGATAAATGATAGCATCAGAAGCTGTGAACAGAACAAGCAGTATCTGATGTTTTTGTGACTGCATACAGGTGTTATTTGTGAAAATGCACTTTTTGGCAAATTACTTATCAGACATTGCATTTTCTTAAATGTAAAACTTTATAAACCGTAATTCTGTCAGACATTCCTCACATCTCCCAGATGTATATTATTTGTTTATGTATGTTATGTAAGTTAATACATTTCAGAAATACAACACTATATTTTAAAAATAGCTATGTCCCCCAAATATGGTGTGTTAAAAAGGCAGTTTAAATGGGGATTTTCCCACTCGGTAACTTATCTTTGTATAAACTGTCATTTGATACAAAAGACACACGAAGATGTGATTTCATCTTCCTTATCATTAAACACAACGAATAGTCCAAGCTAGCTCCTTTCTGAACAATTAATAAAAAGATAGTGGTAATTGCACATCAAAATAGTGATATTTTCTTTTCATCATGCTGAGTGTGTTAATTTGTTATGTGTTCTTAACTGGTCTTGTTACCAACAATGGAGGTAAAATCTATAGTCAGGAAGTCAAATTAACATGTTCAAAAGCTTCCACTGAAGGGTGTTTTCCGTGCTTAGAAAGTGACCAATCTACTGGTTTCACACTGAGAAATAAAACAGTGTGCTTTACGTCACCCAGCCACTCAGTGGGGAAGTTTTTAACTACGCTTCCTGCAAATGAAACAAAGTATCTGGATATTGTTGTGGATAATACTGGAATGGAAAGCTTCCTTTAGTCACTGAGATCCTAAATATTACCAACATATCACGTTTTACTTTCATGGAGGGTTTCAACTTAGGGAGAGATACCCTAGATTTTTACAGGGTTTTAAACTGTATTTTACCAAAGATACATTTGCACCACTTCATAACCTGCGCTTTCTCACAATTGATATTTCAGTGAAAGACTACAAGTCTCTTCCCTCACTCTTAATTTCATTGAGATTGCTTGAAATGCTCTACTTACGCTTACATGGGCTTAATGTGGAGGTTATGAAAGATATTCTTTCCAACATTTACCCGGATGCCAGGCATAGTTTGAAGGCTCTACAGATCCCAACATTTCAGCTCATAACAAGTCCGGCTTATGCACCAAAAATGAACATTACTGACATGACAAATAATACTTACTTTTTGACACTGGAGATGTTGGATGTAAGTGACAATTCATTAACAGTGCTCCACTCTGGATTCACAAGAAATATGCCTAATCTCAAAATGATTGATATCTCATAATATGCTGATTTGACAAATTACCTCACCACTTTTTTATGAGATCTATTTCAATCCCACATTGATTACTATAAAAATGGAAAAGCAGGGATTCATTGGTGGTGATCCTGATTACGTGCAAAATGCTGTTTCAGCAAAGGAGTCCATTGCTTTGAAACCCATGATTCAGGAAAATGTGAACACAGAAGGACCAAATGATAAACCCTTTCCGGCAATATTGCCAAAATGTAGCCATGTATTTCGAATAGTGGTTATCTGTTTCAATCTCATATCATTTGAATATGGTGGAAACTTCAATATCTCAATAGTTTTTGAATCAAACCAGACAGCTACAAACTTAGTGCAATGTGTTTTACCAGAATTTATTGTGGATTTAACAATATACTTTCCAAGTGTAAAAGAAATTTATAATGCTGACTGTACATCCCTTATGGAGATACCTGTTGGTGAAAAAAATTGAAAATATATTAGCCAGTAAGAAAACACTATTGTTTATGCCCCTACATTTGGGGGAAGTTTTTGTGTAAGGTCACCAAACAGCATAAAAAGTGTTAATATATCCAATAATGCAAAATGGATGCCAGCAGCGAAAGTAAAGAGTCTTTAAACAATCTTTATGCAAAGTCATACATATGCATCCAGTGGAACAATCTTGGCCATCTACTTGCTTGGCAACCCACTGGCTTGTGATTGTCGGTCAGATGCCCTAGAATTTATTGCATGGTTAACCAATCCACCAACCTATCTACAATTTATGGACACAAATCTGTATACCTGAACCAGTCCAAAAGGGTTAGTAGGTCTACCTGTAGTCACTAAGGCACAAATAGACCAATGGAAAGGTAACTGCTATCCAAATCATACTCATGAAATTTATACAATTTGCTTTTCTTGTGTGTCCACAGGACTAGCAATAAGCCTAACTGCAGTTGTTTACAGAAAGAGGTGGCTTCTGAGATACAAATATTTCAAAATGACACAAATGCTCTCCAAAAAGGAGGGAACTGACAGAAGCCTATATGAATATGATGCTTTTGTTGCATATGTTGGTGAAGACAGGTTTTGGGTACATGGTGTATTGATGAAAACCCTTGAAGATCATTACAGATTTAATCTGTGTATTCACTATAGAGACTTTCCTGTTGGAGCACCAATCCATGACACCATTGTAGAATATATAAGTAAAAGTCGAGAAGTGATTCTTGTAATAACTAAGTTTTTTTTGTCAAGTGAATGGTGCCAGTTTGAGCTGGATGAGGCCTTGAGACAATGCAATTTGAGACAATCTCGCTTGATTGTGATCAAACTGGGGGATCCAAATTTAGACCAGCAACTCACTCTAATGCATGTTATGACTTGTCATGTGTACCTTGAATGGGATGATGGTTTTGAAGATAAAAAGTCCCTGTTTTGGGTGAAATTGGTTGGCAAGATGTACTCTGATGATTGTGGACATAAAACATTTTGCTGTTGTAGATATGGCTCCAGAGCAATTGGTTATGAGCAAATAATGTAAAATGGATATATTCTTTCAGAGGGTCATTGGATCTCTCCTGATTTAACATGTATAGTCTGAACACTCGAGTAACTAACACTGCCCAAACTGAAGGACAAAGACTCAGGGAAGACCATTTATTGCCAGAGGTTTTTAGCCTGCGCACTGGGGATAGGATCCAGTTGCAGAGGACCACCATTTTATGTGGTCATCCTAGCAAAATTGGGTTTGCACCCACATCGCCTGTTTCAAATGTGTTATTCACTAGGCCACAGGGGTACACATACTGATAAAATGTACCATTATTTTACCTTATTGTAGAATGGTGGTGCAATTTCGGAAAATATTTACACCACTTGTAACATTGTATATTGGACTGTTTCAGTTATTGGTAGTAATAAGTTATGCTTCCTCTTGTGAAATCTGCCACGTTTGAAGGTAAACATTCTTAGTAACAGTAATGGTATAGTTTGTGCATGAATGGAGAAGGTTAACATGCTGAGTAGTAATCCTTTGTTTTGCAAAATACTACTTATGATTGCTGTAAGTGCTAATAAAGTCCGGAGAAGAACAGAACTTCTATCATTCAGTGTTATGGAAAATCAAAGCAGAAGAACATTTAGTTGGTATGAAATGTAGCTACAGCAGAATTTGTGGCAAAAATGAGTTTTACAATAATTCAAAGTACAGCATTGCCATTCATCGCTGTTAGTGTTCACTCAACCATATTTCCGTGAATTTAACATCAAAGTTATAAGTCCCTGCTACCCAAAACTCAAATTTATAAATTAAACCCATATTTCATTTGCATAATTTAATGCAATCCCACTCTTTGTGGCCAGTCATCAAGAATTGAGGAGGGCAGGGGGATATGCAAAAGGTCACCAACTTTAGTTGTAGGGCCCGCTGCATCATCTTTGCAGTCCACAACTTTAAAAGTTCTGTTGTAAGGGCAAAAAGTCCTGCATTTAAAATGCGGCCTATTTGTTTCTATTTGTGGATATTTCAAGGTTCGAGAGCAATGTTTACAGAATCTGTTAAGATTGACTGTAGTTTCCCAGCCTGCCACAGTGAATGTTGCAAAATAACAACAGGTCATCATTTCCGATCAAGTTTCGGAAATCTCCGAGTTTTTGGTTGTAGAGTCTTTTACTTCACAGCAGAACAAGTCAGGAACGCAGCAAAACAAGACATAAAAGCACACCAATAAGGTGTTTTCAGCAACAGACAAGCTGGGAAGTGTGTAGGACAGGTCAGCTTCATTTTACCAATCTATGGCTTGTCGGTTATGCAATCTGTGTCTATAAAAGGCAAGTGGACATGCAGAATGCATCATTTGGGTTTTCAACTCTTACGGATTACAACTGGCAGCATTCAGATAGGCCTTTGCTTCTTTTACAAATTAACTAAGGATTTAGTGTACAGCTATAACTTGGCCAGGTTTTTTTTTTTTTTTTTTTACAAATGCTGCCTTGATTTAACTTAATAAGATGGGTCCTAAAAAGAAAGAATGTGAGGATTAAAGTCCCAACAGACACACCTACAGAGTTTGAGTTGGAAGATAAAGCTGCTTACATACAGAGGGGGGGGGGGGAGAGAGAACAGAGAGATGGGGAGAAGGCAGAAAAACAACAGACTTAAGAGAGGGAGAGGGAGGAAAACTAGAGGGCGGAAACTCCACAGTCTGAGAGGAGTGAAAGCGAAAGGGACACAGTTGGCGGAGGAGAGGCCAGCAAATTTAAATCTGGACAGATTTAACTTCTTGAAGACCCACATCAGATGGAAGGGCCTCAACAGATCTTTAGGCTTCAGGTTCCCACAGAGAGGAGCCAGTGCTAGTACAGAATAAGCCCACAATATTTCATGAGAGTCCACAGATACTGACAGTATGGAGACCAGTATCTACACCAGCCATTCATCTGCAGCATTGCCAATACAAGTGTAATGTCCAAGCCTTTATCAGGCGACTAGTAGGTCATGAATCAATTTTCCCAGATGAAGACTATGCTCACATCTTTCCTCACATCTCACATCTTTCAACACTGGTGTTGAAGTTGTGATTTGGTTGGTAATTGTTGGGAATTTCTTGGAGATTTGGGGGTAAATTTGTTCGAATTTGTGGGTCAATAGTGTAATACTAGCTTAACCCTATTAATACCGTGTTGGGTCTTTTTTGACCCCGCACACCAAAAATGCTCGATAAAATTTCAATACGTTCAATTTTCTTTATCATATTTCATGAATTTGTTACTCTTTTACCAATATTTCACAAACCAAGACAAACGACTTCATGTATGAGATGTGTACAAAAGAATATGGTAATTACTCCTGGGGTCATAAATGACCCGGCTGAAACAAACTATTTTGTACAAATTATTATCCAATAAAATATGGAAGAAACTTATTTTTTTCTTGCCAAACTGAAGTGTGGCTGAAATACAAATAATAGAAGGTGGGAAAATGTAGAAGGTGGGAAAATGTAGAAGGTGGGAAAGGTTCAGATCAAAGGTGGGCTGGGGGTATGTGGGGAGATGGATATGGTAAGGGAAAAATATTTTGCCATTGTCATAAACATTTAATAACAACATTCCTGCATAATGTATAAATAATGTATAAATTGATACATGAGTTCTCTATAATGTTCAACATGATACATGATAGTAAAGCCATGCTTTTTTTTGTCATTTTTAACAAAAAAGTTTTCAAAAGCAAATTAACAATTTGATGTGTTATTAAGATAACAACTGGTCTTAACATGGTTATATTTTGGTGTCTAATGTATTGCAGTAAAATAAATGTTTGGTCTTAACACAGTTATTTTCCTTTACCAATAGGTATATAAGAACATGTAATTAATGTAAAGAAACCTTTGTCAGTTCTGTAACCTAAAGAACATAGAAACTATCCAATAAGTATATGCATACACTTAAAATGGCGGTCCTCTGTCATTGGGTCCTATCCCCAGTGGTAGGCTAAAGAACCTCAAGGACGTTGATAAATGGTCATCCTTGAGCCTCTGTCTTTCAGTTAGGGGAATGCAAGTCACTTTGAGCTTGGACTGTACTTAGTTCAGTCGAATGGGTCAAATAGCGCTTTGAGTCCTGTAGTATATGGAGATATTGCGCTGAGTATAAAAATCAAATACAAATACAAAATTTCCAATATTACTGCTAAAAACTTCTGCTAAATCTAATGAATTTTCCATCTACATTTGCATTATTATTCTGATATTTGATTATTAATATTAGAACAATACCAGTAAAAAGTCATATTTTGCACTGACTAACTTTAATATGGTTGACAAAATAAATGTATTACTCAAAACTTTAACTTATATTGGCAAATCCTCAATAATATAGATGGGGTCATTTGTGACCCATCATGGTATAAATAGGTTGTAAAATATGTCGGTAGGAATAGAGTTAAATAAAAGTTCTTGGAATAACTGGGTAGTCCTGAAAAGGACTGATAGATTATATTTTCTTATGCCCCCGGGGTAATTCCTCTTCACACATCGCAGATCCTGTTCTCCTGCCAAACCAATGCACCAACATGATTTAAGTAATCTTTCAGTAGGTCTCGTAGATGTTTTGCCTTCCTCAAAAGATTACTGACATTTTCATCTGGCACATAAACTACTGTTTTGTTTGCTATGACTGCTATGGGGTGGTACCATGTCCAGTCGACCTTTGTGAGTCGTTAGCATGTTGTGCCACACAACACATATCAAAACAATGTATCTGACAACCTTTGGCTTTTGCTCCATTGCGCAATTGGTTTTCATAGTTGTTCTCTGTTGAAGAACTGTTGTGTGTACTTTATTTGACCTTAGATATGTGACCGTTGACATCAATTTTAATACCTGTAGGGCCTTCTTGGATGTGCTGGGTGGGCATGGGTTTTTTGAGTAAAAAAAAAAGTTTGATACGATTTTCAGCCTTGTAGTTTTGACTTTAAAGCACTTGAATTTGGCCTCATGAGGTCATGGTACCAAATTCCTTGGGATTTCACGTGAATTCAAACACCACACTTGAATCTGCAGCAAGGTCTTGTGGGCCTGCCCTAGTCATGTTACGCAGGTGTTCCACTGGAGTCGACCCTTCAACTGACCCTACATCTCTAGGGTCAGTTGTGACAGTCGTAGGAATGAAGAAGAAAGGCGCAAAAATGCATAGTTGGGTAAGAATCCCCTGAAGAATCAGAAGTACCTCTCCTGACAAGCCTGGACGGGGCATGGCACATTGAGGGGCCAGCCATAGCAGCTGCTGTCAACCTTAACTCTGACACTAATTCTAGGGTTCACAGCCTAAATCCTAGGCTTGACCTCTGGTCAGCCAATCACAAATCAGTGAAACTGGGGTTTTGGCGCCAGCCTAAGTGTGGGTCACTTTCAAACTGGACGCCATTAGGGACACATAAGAAATTTTAACTAATCAGAAATTGTGCTTACTTAAAGTTTTAGTGTTTTTTTTTTACAAAGATGCCATCTGGGAAGAAAATGTTACCCCAATCTAGGAAACGTGTAACAGTCTCAGCTAGGGCGAGGATTTCTGTGACAAAGACTAAAATGTGATTAACATGGAATCCGATGGTTCTTATTTAGGAAACAACGAAACTGTCACACAACTGTCAACCTTCTCAGATAATTCTGACGCTGTTATGACCATGTTATGTGAGATAAGCAACTCAAATGCAGATCTGGCCAGACGTCTGGACTAAGTTGAAAGCTGTAACTCAACACCTATTAACCCACAGTCCCACAGTATTGGTCAATTAGCATCACAACAACTAGGTCCCTCACATTTACTTCATTAGGCAGACATAGCCAGTCAGTTGAGGGACCCCTCCTAGTTACGGACATAAGACAACCATAGTTACAGTTTCATCCTTCTCTCACACATCAACTTTCTCAAGCTCGGGCTCCAAGAGGTGTCAAGCACCAGGATCTAAGCGCAGAGGTTCTGTCTCAAACCCAGGAGCAGCCAGCTCAGACTATGGATTACCGTGACACTGTCATGCCCCCTTCACACTCTGAGGAACAAGTCGGGCATTTTTGAAATGGTTAATAACGTCCTGGATTCATATGAAGGGCATGCCCCTCTGACCTCTCTTAAGGTAAGCCACAGTGTAAAAAGTCTGGCAGGTATAATTCGAAAGACACAGTATCCATGGTCCTACATCTACTCTGGCCCAATTAAGGCTTTCATGCATCCAACAGTAAAAAACACATCGTCTGTGATGATGTCTGATCGATCTTTCCCTACCACAATGGATCTCTGACCAGTTGTCAAATATTTATGCCATGTCAGATCCAACAATGCCAAAACAGGCCCTACTTCAGGTAATATTTGCAATGAGGGACGCTCTCTCACTTCCATGGCCAGCTGGGCATTTCCCATGCACCAGGTAGAGGAGGGTCACCTCTCTTTGACCGACTCTACACATTGGGACATCAACAGATTGAGCACTTCACAGGCAGCCCTAGCTCACAATCCGGCCACAACACAGTCAACATTACCCAAAAGACCATGTAAGTACTTCAACAAGGGATCTTGCTCCCATGAGGGCCATCATGGCAACTATGCACATTTTTGTTCTCCCTGTATGAAGCAAGGAAAGACCCTAAACCATACCAAAACCAGATGTAACACCAAACAAAGACACACTGGTCACCAGCAGCAGAACATTAGTTAGCGGTTATCTGGGCCACTTGACCACAGCAAAGACAATTCTATGGGTTTCCATGATAAGCTGGGGTGTAATGGTAGTAATAGTTTACAATTTGATGAATTAAGGAATACTGTTGGTTTAAAAATTAAAAATGAGTCATTAAATGACAATAGTGTAAACAATGTGATGCCAGTAGCTGTTAATTCATTTGAATTCCTGTGATGGTGGTAGTTTGTCTAATTTTAAATTACAAAATGTTTGCAATGATGTTAATGCTTTGGACGTTGTGTCGCATGTGAATATGACTGCTTGTGATTATATTTCATTGTTCAGGGACTCTCAAAGCATTTGATAGTAATACCAACTTTGCTCCACAGCATGGCTTTCCTCCAAGTCCAATGATCGCACATGTGGAGGCTTTCCACCAGCCCTTTCCTAGAAATCTTTGTTTTCAATCATGCCACAGTTCAGTTCACAAAGTTGACAGGTTTAAGTAGGCCTTTGTGAACCATATCGACAACTCTTATAATCAGTTCGTGTGTACATACACAATTTTCCACAAAATCAGCCAAGGGGCTTTTATTATTTTTTTTTTTTTTGAAAATTTCTCGTAAAACTGGGCAGATAAATGTACTTGATTGCTTCAGCCATCCTGTGGGTACTTTGCAGGTATATGATTGATAGTATGTGGCTATGGATATATCCTATTGTTTCTGACTCAGCAGTTTTGCATGCTAGAAAACCTAAACGAGCCTATGATAATTATAAGCAGGACTCCTTCATTAAGTAAATATATGGTATTTCATGTGAAAGTTATATGAACAATGTCATTAATTCATTGATTGATGCACAGCATGATAACATTGCTAACAGCAATGATCAAAGACTGACACTACAAGGGTGCAAAGACCATGGGAGTAAAGTTGTCAATTCTCACATCCACGTAAATGACATGCCAAATAAAAGGCCCCACAACCACTTACACAAGGACATAAACTATCCCAGTAAAATTAAATGTTACATTGCCATCCAACCTACTGACTTCGAATTTATTGGTCTTGATGGGCCAGGTATTGACACCAAGAATATTCATCAGTATTTAAATGTAGCTAAGACCATCAAAGAATCGGGCGTGCCAATCTATAAACAAGTTAGTGTTCCCATAAAATCTGGCCTTATTATTGAAACATGGAAGCATTACCTTCATGGCTATGAAGACCAGGTACTAGTCTAAATCCTTCAATATGGATTTCCTCTATCCATGAAAGATTCAAAATCAGTTGTTGAACTAAATACAAATAATCATTTTTCGACTATCCAACATCATCAAGCTGTCTCCTCACAATTGGCTAAAGAAAGGCAGCTTTGGGCTATTATGGGCCCTATTCCAGACTTTCAGGATCACCCTATACACTGTTCACCCTTACTAACAAGGCCCATGGACACTGATAAATGATGTGCTATACTTGACCTCTCTTTTTCAAAAGGTTCATCGCTAAATGTCCAAGCAGATGGGGACCTGTTTGATGCTACAACTGTCACTTTGAAGTTTCCATCTGTGGACAACATGGACAACAATGTCCAAGAAATTCATAAGCATGATGATGACGTCACCTTGTCCAAAATCAACATTGCTCAAGCTTTTAGGAATCTTTGCATGGACCCAGCTGACGCTATGAAATTAAGCCTTAAATGGCAGAATGGTGTCTCGGTTGACCCTGCCATTGTGTTCAGCTTGGTCCATGGGAATGCGGCATTCCAGCATGTCAGCAACACCGTCGCTTTCATATTAACCAGAGCTGAAGTGAACATAGTTGCCTACATTGATGATTATGTCATTATTTTGCCTAAGGCCACTGCACAACTACATTTTGGCACTCTGGCATCTACCTTGTCACAGTGAGGCTTGCCTAGCAACCCAGAAAAACAAACCCCACCTTTTGGGGCTATAACATGTTTGGGCATCAAGACTGACTTAGATGCTAATACTCTTAGCATTGATGCTGGCAAACTAACCTCCATTTACCTTCAGTGTCAAGGCTGTCAAACATAGCTCTTATTTGACAAAAAGAGAATTTCAGTCCCTATTGGGCAAATTGCTATATCTACATAAATGCGTGATCCCATCTCGCATTCTCATGCATAGCATGTCTGCCCTGTTTAGGAAGAAGTCACATAAATGACACATATATCTCACTTCAGAATTTCATAAGGATTTGACCTGGTTTCTGGCCATTATCCCTCAATTCTACGGCGTCAGCTGTATAAAGAAACCCGATATACCCTATAATCATGCACTCCATATTGACGCCTCCCTCACTGGTCTGGGAGGAGTGTGGAACAATCGAGTCTATGCAACTCCAAGTTTTGATATCTATGGTATTGGGTTGAAAATTATCCATCTGGAGATGCTCAACTTGCTTATAGTGCTTAAACTATGGGCCCAGAAGTGGTCACATTCTGTGGTCAGATTTTTCTGTGACAACCTGGCTGTGGTTTAAGCGGTTCGAACTGGGAAGACCAGTGATAACATACCATCATTGTGTCCTATAAATATCTGGCTAATTACAGCCTCACACGACATTGACCTTGATGTTGAACATATTCAAGGTAAATCTAACAACATAGCAGATCTACTATCTCGCTTGTATTCTCCTAAGCCTGTTGACACTAAATTGTTAAAAATTCTTTTTAGATCCATCCAGCTGTCCATAGATACATTTGGAGTATATCCATTAATTCTAGATTCAAGCCCGACCCGGGGGCATGTTTGACATACCCACTCTTTATAACTTGTTATTTTCATGTGACATCCTCTCTGATCCAGTCCTATTTGGGGTAGTATTCCTCACTGCTTTCTATGGCTTCCTTAGAATGTCCAATATTGCTTCTCATAGCTCTTCCAAATTCAATCTGACTTCCACCTGTTCAGGCAAGATCTAATATTCGCTCCACCTGGCGCCCATCTGTTGACTAAGTGGACTAAAACTCTCCAGCATCACAAATCTCACCATTGGATTCATTTGTCATCCATTGATAACCACTTCCTGTGTCCAGTACGAGCTCCCGATGCACTTTTGGCTTCTAGGGCCCTTCCTCCATCTGCACCTCTCTTTGCCAACAACTTCTATCCCTATGCTCAGATCACTGACACCCACATTCGAGATACCATGAAAAAGGTGTTGGTTCATAGGAATATATCAACCAGAGGACATGGGTTCCACAATTTTAGACATTGGGTCGCAACTCTTGCATTTGACAATAATGTAAAACTTCAAGATATTATGGCTCTTGGTCTTTGGAGTTCAGCAATCTGGACGTATCTGGAAAAATGCCTCCAAGGCTCTATCTATTGTACCCACCACCTTTTCCAGAATCATCCCTTACTTTCTCTAATTTTGGGGTTGGGGCTTTTTAAAATATTACACTTAATATTGCTTTACTAACGTATAAATAAATTTGCCCAAACCAATTGTAACTGAGCTTGACCCTTATGACCTCACAACCCACGAGATTGACCTTCTGACCTCACAACTTGCACAGCACTTTCAACCACAGATATCACACACTGGGTTTGAAGCAAGGAACTGGACGGGCATGGCACAGTGAGGGGCTTGCCAAAGCAGTTGCTTTCAAACTTAATTCTGGGACTACTTCTAGGGTTCACAGCCTCATTCCTAGGCTTGACCTCTGGTGAGCCAAACACAAATAAGCGCAACTGGGGTTTTGGTATCAGCTTAAGTATTTGTCACTTTCAAACTGAATGCCATTGGAGATACAAAAGAAATTTCACCCACCACCTGTTCTTGTAAAACCTGACAGAGGTATAACCTAGCTTTCATTTTCGACTAATGAGTGGGACCCCTTTAGTTCTAACTTGCTTTTAGGGAGGTCTCTTCAGATTAATGTATCTCATTATGGATCAGGGTTTCTGACTGAGTCCTTATATTACATTTAGGTAGGACCCGGCTGACCCGGGCACCCCCCTACCAACTTTGACTGAAGATTACTTTGTGATTCTTCGCTTTTTCATTTTGAAATAGAGCTGGACCCCTTTGCGACTTATTCCCTTGAAGGGACGTCTCTGTGGACTGATATGGCTCTTTTGATTTGGGGTACTTTCGATTCGACCAGGTTTAGCCTGTATGATTTAATTTACTGGTTTCACCAGATGATCTTGTGACATCAAGAATATAAGTGGTGTGCACGAGATGATCTCATTATCACAAGAAAATAACAAGATGATCTTGTTATCACAAGTTGATCTTGATATCACAAGATGATCTCATTATCACCAGATCATCTTGATATCATGAGATGATCTTGTTATCATGACTTATTATTTCATTATAATGAGATCATCTCATTATCATGACTTATTTTCTTGTTATCACGGGATCATCTTGTGCGCACGACTTAATACATGGTGCAATTTTTATTTTACCATGTCCTATTAGGGGTTCCATACTTTTTAAATATCACTCTGTCACATTTTAAACACTTAAATTCTTCTGTACTAACGTGTAAATAAATTTGCCCAACCAATTATCTTTGCACCTGAGACTTACCCTTATGACCTCACAACTCACAAGATTGACCTTCTGACCTCACAACTTACATGACACTTTCAACCACAGATATCACACACCGGGTTTGAGCCAAGCAACTGGAAACTACAATTGACTGTGACAAACTATGTAAAACATTGGTCCATTCTCCAATAAAAGACATAGTTACCAACAGTTCGGCTCCAGTGGAACACCCGCATTACTTTATAGGTCTGAATTTCTTTAAACACTGTCAGGTTTATGGACCACTTTAGTGGAAGGTAGGATGGTGGAAGCCAAGAGCGGTTTATACAAGTGTATTAGGAAGTTTAATATGTTTACACATCTTGGAAATACAACCCTACATTTTAAAAATAGCAATACACTATAAATGTGACATGGTAGAAGGAAGTTTACACCGGAATTTCCCCATTCAATGATTTATATAAGTTGTCTGAACCATTATTTAACATTTATTTATTTATTTATTTGGGGTTTTACGTCGCTTTCAACACTGTACAGGTCATATCACGACGGGTAGTTGGAAGGGCAGAGGAAACCAGTACATAGAGTTCGCTAGGGTTGTGTACTGTAAACTGCCGACCAACGGCAAGCAACTACCAGCTTTCCCACTTAAGGCCATCACGGGGATCGAACCCCGGCCTCAGAGGTGGGAGGCGAGAATGTTACCACTCTGCCACCGTGGCCCCTTTATTTAACATTTAAGACACATGGAAGTGTGGTTTCATCTTGTATACAAGGAATAATCCATGTTAGATCTCTGAAGATTATTAAAACTATATTTAAAAGTGCACATTATAATAGTTATAATCATATCTTCTTTCCATCATGATGATTGTGTTAATTTGTTTGGTACTCTTAATGGGTATTTTCACCAACAATACAGGTAAAATCAATGGTGAAGAAGTCAAGTCAACATGTTCAAAAGTTTCCACAGATGGGTGCTTTCAATGCTTAGACAGTGACCATTCTACTGGTTTCAGACTGAGAAATAAAACAGTATGCTTTACTTCACACAGACACTCAGTGGAAATGTTTTTAACTGCTCTTCCAGCAAAGGAAACAAAGTATTTGGACATTGTTGTGGATAATACCTGGAATGGGAAATTTCCTTTAGTCATTGAGATCCTAAATATTACCAGCATTTCACGTTTTACTTTCATGGAAGGTTTTCAACTGAGGGAGAGATACCCTAGATTTTTACAGGAATTTAAACTGTATTTTACGAAAGGTACATTTTCACCACTACATAACCTGCGCTTTCTCCGAATTGATATTTCAATGAGAGAACACCATTCTCTTCCATCTCTCCTAATTTCATTAAGATTTCTTGAAATTCTCTACTTACGCTTGCGTGGACTTAATGTGGAGGTCATGAAAGATCTTATGTCCAACATGCACCCGGATGCCAGGAATAGTTTAAAGACTCTACAGATCCCAACATTTCAGCTCATAACAAGTCCGGCTTATGCACCAAAAATGAACTTTACTGACATGACAAATAATACTTACTTTTTGACACTGGAGATGTTGGATGTAAGTGACAATTCATTAACAGTGCTCCATTCTGGATTCACAAGACATATGCCTAATCTCAAAATGATTGACATCTCAAATAATATGTTGCTTGGACAAATGACCTCACCACTCTTTTATGAGATCTATTTCAATCCCACATTGATTACTATAAGAATGGAAAAGCAGGGATTCATTGGAGGTGATCCTGACTATGAGCAAAATGTTATTTCTGCAAAGGAGTCCATTGATTTCAAACCCATGCTTCAGGAAAATATGAACACAAAAGGACCAGGAGATGAACCCTTTCCAGCAATATTGCCAAAGTATGGCTATGTATTTCAAAAAGTTGTTACCTGTTTCAATCTCATATCATTTAAATATGATGCAAATTTCAATATCTCAATAGTCTTTAAATCAAACCAGACAGCTATAAACTTAGTGCAATGTGTTATACCAGAATTTATTGTGGATTCAACGATATACTTTCCAAGTATAAGAGAAATTTACAGTGCTGACTGTTCATTCTTTATGGAGATACCTTTTGGTGAGAACATTGAAAATATATTAGCCAGTAATATGCACTTTGAAAAAACTATTCTTTATGCCCCTACATTTGGGGGAAGATTTTGTGTAAAGTCACCAAATAGTATAAAAATTGTTAATATATCCAATAATGCAAAATGGATGCCTGCTGTGAAAGTACAGGAGTCTTTAAACAATCTGTATTCTTCCAAAGGCCTAGATCAACTAGAAATTATAGACATCAGTATGAATAACCTTGCTATACACCCTTCATTGCTAGCAAAAAGGTTAAATATTCCTAAATTAAAGCAGCTCCACTTTGCAGGAAATCTGGCACAATTCCAAGAACATGAAGAACTGTGCAATGCCGGTTCACAACTGGAATATTTAGACCTTAGTTTTAATAGCATTGCATGCAAAGTCCCAGATTTTTACTTTCACAGCTGCAGAATGTTAAAGCATTTAAATCTGTCCAACAATATTCTTACAGGAGAATGTTTGCATCAAATGGACATTAACAGAGCTTTAGAAGTCATTGACCTATCAAATAATAATATTGAATATTTATCTTCAACATTTATGCAAAGTCATTCAAATGTATCTGGTGGGAAAATGTTGACCATCTATTTGCTTGGCAACCCTCTTGCTTGTGATTGTCGGTCAGATGCTCTAGTATTCATTTCATGGTTAATCAATCCACCAACCTATCTACAATTTATGGACAAAAAGTTTTACACTTGCACCAGTCCAAAAGGGTTAGTAGGTCTATCCATAGTCAATGAGGCACAAATAAACCAATGGAAAAGTAACTGCCATCCAAATCATACACGTGAAATTTATATGATTAGCTTTTCCTGTGTGTCCACAGGATTAGCTATATGCTTAGTTACAGCTGTTTACAAAAAGAGATGGCTTCTGAGGTACAAATATTTTCAAATTACACAAATACTATCCAAAAAGGAGGGAAATTACAGAAGCCTATATGAATATGATGCTTTTGTTGCATATGTTGGTGAAGACAGGTTTTGGGTACATGGTGTATTGATGAAAACCCTTGAAGATCATTATGGATTTAAGCTGTGTATTCACTATAGAGACTTTCCAGTAGGAGCACCAATTCATGAAACTATTGTAGAATATATAGGTAAAAGTAGAGAGATTATTCTTGTGATAAGTAAATTCTTTTTATCCAGTGAATGGTGTCAGTTTGAGCTGGATGAGGCTTTAAGACAGTGCAATTTGAGGCAGTCTCGTTTGGTTGTGATCAAACTAGGTGATCCAAATTTAGACCAGCATCTCACTCTAATGCATGTTATGACTTGTCATGTGTACCTTGAATGGGATGATGGTTTTGAAGACAAAAAGTCCCTGTTTTGGGCGAAATTGGTAGGCAAGATGTACTCTGATGATCCTGGACATAAAACATTTTGCTGCTGTAGATATGGCTCCAGAGCAATTGGTTATGAGCAAATAATGTAAATAGGTGTACAATTACATGCATATATTGTAATTATATTTAATTTTCACCATGTGAAATGTTGAATTTGTAATGTTTAATTGTACATATTTGTGATGTTTAATGTATTTAATTGTACTTTTGTAATTGTAGTTCAATTACTAGCTTAGTGTGGGAAACAGCAAAATTGTTATTATGATTTAAAAGGCAAAGTTTTCTTGTCCTGGAACGAAAATCCTATTATTTGTAACTTAGTTAGAAGTGCTACCAAAGAGAGTGACAAATACCAAACTTCTTGAGCTGCTGAGGTTGGTTGCATATTATTTCAGTCAAAGTAAATCATCCATAAATCCTTAGATTGTTATTGTTGATGGCTGTTTCAAAATGGCGCAATAATTTATCTAGCCATTTCAAAACTATCTCAATAGAATAAGTCAAGCTGCATTCTTTAATGTTGAATTGTTTGCCCTTGGTTTTAATAATTGCTGAATTGTTTTGTGCCTCTCCATTGGATGTATGTCTATTGTTCATTAGTTTATGATTAGTCTACAACAGATCAACTGTTTTATATATATGCTTTAGAATATAATACTACAAGAAAAGAATGACCATTGTTTTCCTTTAATGTCAACTTCAATAAGTAGCCAGTAGATAATAATTAGTGAAATGACTAGCTATAAATAGGTAACATTATAAAGCATAAATCTCAACCCTGATTAAGTTATTCATTTAAGCAGATTGGCTCAATCCTTTTATAATCACTAATCTGTTGATTTGATACCAATTATTTAAAACAAAAGAAGGTCCAGTGAAGGGAAATTGTAACAAATCCTAACTTCTTTGAAGTGGCTGCTGACACTACTGAGCCAGCAATGTTTGCATACTTACTGCAATTAAACCTAGGGAAACTTAAATTAATTCTTAGGTTTAATTGGATAGTTTTTAAAACTTGAAAGCTGTCCCTCAAAATTGCATTATAGAGCTTATACAAGTAGAATAGTAATTATATATTGGTGCCGGTGAAAATTTATAACACTTTAAATTCAAGTCATTTAAATCAGTATTTAAATAATTTAAACAGTATTGAAAACACGGGCCAGTTGAAATCAGTGAGATAGTTTTGAAATGGTCAACAGCTCACCCAGGTTTTGGCCATGAAAATTACTTAGCTGTTTCCAAATGGCCATGACTGTTTAGAAACGGCCAGTAGCTATCAAACGGCAAATAACACTACTGCTTTGATATGCATCTGTATGACAAATGCCATGTATAATATGTTTAAGCATCAAATTTAGCAGACAAAAGGGTGATCTTGTTCTTTGAGATTTCACCTTTATACTTTAAGGGGCGTGTGTCTGAAATGTTTTACTTAGATATGCTATACATGTATGAATATGTTGGGTATATCACCTTAACTGTATGCGCATACATTTTATTTAAATATTCTGGAGAAACTTTATTTTCATATTCTGCTAAAGATGTACCATCAGTTGATGCTTATGCACTGTAGTATTGTAGGCAGGTGTTGAGGGAGGTTTGAGTAATGTGTACAGTTATTACTTATAACAGGTATGTTATACAGTTTAGTTAATGGTAGTGATAAATGATGGCAATCCCCTGTGCAATCTGTCACAATAATAAATTTGAAGGGAAGTGTTCTTGCTAGTAGTAATAGCACTGTTTATGCATAAACAGAAAATATATTATTTTACTGAATTTTGATGGTTTGTGTTAGTGTTGTTAGTGCTAATTATACTATATAATTTTGCTATTTCAAACCCGAATGCTATTACTGATACCCATGTTTCAAAGATGGAATTTTGTGGCAACCTGCCCTTTTTGGCCAATCATCAAGAATTTTAAGTGGGCTTCGGAGGTAATGCATATGGTCACCTACCTCAGCCACAGGATCAACTGCATCACTTTTACAGTAAAGATATGTACGTTTGTCTGTTTATTTGGTGGTTTGTTAGCAGGATTATGCAAATAGTGCCAGTTGAACCTTCACCAGAAGATTACGTGAGAAATATGGGTCTTGGTTCAACATAGATTCCATTAAATTTTCAGAGTGATCTGGATCACCATCTGGATCCAAAAATATCAAAGATCCGGATTTTCCCATTTACTTAATATTTAGCCATTTTGTTTTAGAAAACAGGTTCTGAAATAAGTTATACATGCCTTGGCGGTGGCATGCACTCTGCATGTGCTGGTTTTCTTATTTTCATTCAGATGGGACCAACATAAGCCCCATCCTTTATAGGACCCATATTGTTATCAGCCTACTTGCCCCCCATTTAGGACCCATGTGATCATGCTTGCTGAAAAGACAACCAGTGACAATAACACTGGCCTCTCTTTTCAGTACTCTGGAGACTCCTAAGACTATACTCCATCCTTCTGACAAGATCAATTGGCTGCATTTCTATTGAAGAATATACACAACTAGTCACAACATCGAAAATATAATTTGTAGCACCATTATAAGAACATTTTGTATTCGCCTTTCAAAGGTCAAAAATTGCCCTTGAGTATTACATATAGTTGAATATGTGGAAGTCTATTTTTTGTCTAAATTTAAATTTTTGTCTAAGACTACTGTCACAAAACTATGACAAATCTTTTCAAAATACACAATATGAGATGCACTAAAATACTGTTTCGGACTTTCACTTAAATGCAACACTAACATTGCAGAACTTCGCCATATTGTTACACATCTTGCCGAAAATAAACAACCCATAGAATTAACATAGGTAATAAGAAATATAAAAAATAAATAATTCATGTTAAAAAATATAGTCACAACCACAACTTGACTTTTAAAATTTCAATTGTTCAAGTTTCGATAATGTTTCAGATTTTACTAACAATATTTCTCTCCAAATAAAAATTAGACTGATGCTTAAGTATAATCTTAAACTAAAGTCACACTAAGGGTGGTATGTCCCGTGGTTATAGACATTGGACAAAATGCCCCTGTCCTTCAACTACTGTGCAAGGTCTGTATGCAACCTTGCGATACAGTGGCGAAACATCCAGTACCTTGCGTATTCTACTGGAGTTTCAAAATGTTTAAATTTCCGCCTCTGAATATGAAACCATGAGCATGTGCAGATGAATGTGAGCATGCACATAAGAATTTCTTCCCACAGTAACTAATGGTGTGGCCCACAGTGTATGTAAGGTTGTGACTAAGGTTATGGCGGCATAAGGTGAGTTGCAGTATTGGATGTTTCGCAACTGTGTCACAACTTCAAATACGAACCTCACACGGTAGTTGAACGCAGGGGCATTTCGCCCAATCCCTATAACCATGAATTATACCACCTGTAGTCTGATGGACACACCAAATCTCGCAAAGTATGAGGCATCCTTGTAGGTGGTTCTGCCGGCGAGTAAAACCTCTTACCGCAGGATGTACCACCTGTAGTGTGACTGAGGCATTACAAAGACCACAATACTGCTTACACCACTGTTCCACTGCAAATCCCACGAAGCTGTCCTGTCCAAATACAAAGTGGATTGAATCAGAAATGAAACTATGCAAGCCTATGCAGTTGTATCATGAGGCTAAAGTACGAAAAGGCTACTCGAGTAGTAGTAATTCAGACACTCCAAAGAGTAAGTTGTTTACACTCTAAAGATTAGTAGTAGCACCCTTAATATAAGTCTTATTGTCTGATGAACAAATCAGATGGATTGTGAGTAATCAAGTCAAGAATTAATGCTCACTGACAAGGGTTATGGAAATTTGGAGGATGGGCTACACTCTTTCTGGACTGTGCTCTCAAGTGAAGAGTGAAAAGATGAGTCATGCAACAAAGAAAAGATTCCAATTTGAAAAAAACTATCAGGGCAGTTGGGAGGCAAACTCAGAGAGTAGAACACTGGATTCACATTTCCAAGCACCTGGGGCCGATTTCATAAAGGGACTTAGACTTAGCCGTTTTTTGGCCAAGTCAGGGACTTAAATGGATTTCACAAAGGGTGACTTAGCTAAGACCAAGCTTTTCAAATAACCACAGTGTTTTTCTGTGTCATGTGACCTTTTGTATCTATTCAAAATATACTATTGGGTGACATATATCCTTCATTTGATGCATTTTATCTAAGGATAAGTGCTGTTTTGAAATGGAAAACCTTGTTACCACATATAAACTTCCCAAAGGCTATTTCAATGAGGTGTACTATATAATTATAGTTTATTTACAGCCATTTCAAATTTTGAAGTGGAAAAAAGTTTATGGTTTCCATATTTAAGTCCTCTTTACAAATTTAAAGCCCACTACCTCCCAGACTTAAAGTTAAGTTAAGTCCACTGTTTTAGCAATTTCATGGACTTAGCTGCTTTGCGAAATCCGACCAAAGTCTTAAATTTAAGTCTAGGTCTGGGCTTAAGTCCCTTTGTGAAATCGGCCCCTGTACTAAAAAAATACTTACTTTATGCAGAAATCTATTACTCCAATTTTCAGAAATTAAACCTCTATTCTAAGGTTATTTTAATGCTGTTTTTTTAATGTTTTTTGTTGTTGTTTTGTCTTATCAAATTATTAATCTTTTTGATCCTGTGGTTGAGGTTGGTGACCATATGTATTACCTCCGAAGCCCCCTTAAAATTCTCGATGATTGGCCAAAAAGGGCGGGTTGCCACAAAATTCCATCAATGAATTTTCTGTGGGCACACTGGGCAAAGGTGCATAAGAAGGCATATCCTCTAGTTACAACTCCTGGCCCTGATTTGAGAAAATTAGGGTTTATATCCTGACGTATTTATTTAAGAATAATACAGTAATATACTTGCTATATTAATAGAAAGAACAAATTCCCAATATTCTTTGCCAGTTCTGCGATGATGCATTTTCCTTGATTTAGATTTATTTGTTGTTTTACGTCGCGTTCAACAGCCAGGGTCATATTGCGACGGGTAGTTTACAGGTGGAGGAAACCAGTGCATACTGCACTGTAAACCACCGGGCATCGGCAAGTAACTACCAACTTTCCAACATATGAAGCGCCCGGCCCGAGATTCGAACCAGGGGCCTCAGAGGTTGGAGGCGAGAACTCTAACCGCTACACCACCGAGCCCCCTTGCATTTTCCTTGAGAAACATCCCATGATTTCCCTGTCCCATGATTTTGTTTATAAAGTGTCATTAGCTTTGGTTCACAATTGCATGAAAATGTTTTCTGATAGGCAACAGTAAGATTAAACGAACAAGTTGGGCAACCTGTAAAAATGTGGTATCCCGCCTTCTCCCACCTCACTTTAAATTGCTTGCCTAAAAAAAATATAATTTCTAACCGCTTTGAAGTTTTACGTACAAGTGATCTATGAATTTATGTTAAACTCAATTTTAATATATGTTGCAGTCATTTGAAAAATATTTATGCAAGCTCTTTTTCATGGTTTCCCGATCATCTGACAGATATTTACAAAACTGACCCAAAAAAAAACTGAGCTTCTTTAGTCATGTGAACAAACTGAGCCGAATAAACAGGGCCCCAAATAAAAGCTATTAAGTTATCATTCATCTATATTAAAAACAGCAGACATATGATAAATTGCAAGTGCAGAAAACATAGAACAAGTTGACAATCTTTTAAAACCTTTAATATAATAAATAAAGGTTGTACGTGCTGGTAATACAACCTTATTGGAGATCGAAAGACGACTGCAGGTGGTCTGGCTCTATCCAGTTTCAATATTACCCATTGAGTATTCTGTATATTTTGTAGCCCAGACAGGCTAAACATCCTCGCTCTTGACTGCTAGTTTCAGGGAGCAACCAGTCTTACACGCATACACTTAGCCTATCACACACTGGTTTAGCTAGTATACAGTACAAACCACAGTACACTGTGAGTAAATATAACACACATCCCTGCCTACAACTTCTCACTTCCATGCATACTCAATGAATTTCTGAGCATCTTGTATACCATTTTTTAACTAAACAAATGTTATTTTACAAAAAACCACATGACCTCATTTTAGCGGGGAAAATATTGATTTTTACAATATTATTATATTTCACGCTTCCCAGAAATTAAAGATGTGGTTTAATTTTGAAGTATTGATCGGGTGTAATAATTTGAGTTTAAGTTGTAAAAAGCCTGTTTCAGATCTCTTATCTGTTTCCAGCAAAAGCTAAACATTGAGTAGTTTTCTTGTTATCTACTACTAATCCTTTCTTTCCTTTGCATTTTGCTCAATACAGACACAGTATTATAGAAAGTAATTAGAACTTTTCAAGTGGTGAGAAGTACAGGGAATCCACAAGGAAACCATAGTAACTTTTGAAGAAAACTTTTTTCGTCTGAATAATTACAATGGAAAATTCGTAGAAAAGTGTGGATTTAGTGTTGATTTGAAGGAAACTTTACAGATATAAGTTTCAAGATTTTGTACTTTATGGACGTATATTTGTACTAGGGAATCAAATCACAAGTCAGGATGGCAGTTGTAAAAGTTTATATCTCCCGCAATCCGGGAAATATGGAGGTTTGTATTTTAAGTTTAATATAACTTGTAATTAATAAATTCTACATAGTCAGTTTAACATGTTTAATAATAATAATAATAAAACAAATAAAGTAATAAGATGAAAACATAAAAATAGGCAAATCAGTTCCAATTATTTCAGGTTTGATTAGATCTCCTTGCGTAACTTGTAATATTCCTGTATAAGTTATAAATGTGGTTATATATACTATAACCACATTTATATTTTATTCAAAGTACACAGGCTGTGAGCTGCCGTACGTTTTAATCAATTACTTACCTACTGGTATTCAGTCTTATATGTTCATTATCCGACATTCTGTTAACTGAAGTCATTTCCTTTCTCATAGATTTATACATCCCTATATTGCTTTATACACTAAAACAAGAGCATTCAGAGATTGCACACCTCTGCCAAAAAGCCCAACACCTTCAATATTGCATATGAGTTCAATGAGTGCAAAAATCCTTTCAAACATTCCTGGATCCAGATGGTGATCTGGATCACGACCAATATCAAATCCAGTCTTCCTTGCGCTATTGTCAACACCTGAAAAATTTCATCAAAATCCATCTGTAACATTTGGAGTTATTTTGCAGATAAATGTACACTACCAAAAACATATAACCTCTTTGGTAAGGTAATAATTATAAGGCCTATTATGAAATAGCAAACAGTTGTAACTGGTTGTGAATGTTTAAAATAATGTAACTAATTTCCGTAGTCTATTGCCATTATAGATTATATTTTTCAAGCAAATACAATAATAATATCAGTAAATGCTCAATCACCGTAAGGTTAGCCTTGCATAGGGCTTGCATTTTGTTATGTGATCAGGTGAACTATCATTTCACATAATGTACTCTTATATGCACTGCTTTTAATATCACTGTTTTAGGGACTCCTTTTAAAAATAGCTGATTTTAAAGTCAGCAGCTTTGCTTAGGCAGGTACTGTCACAAAGATTGGGAATGCTGACACAAACATGATTTGTCCTGAGTGACAATATGAGTAATATGACCAATATGTTTGGCCTTGTAACCTGCTCTTGATTGAGATTTGTTTAGTCGTAACATCCATCCCATTGGAAGCACTGAGGCCTGATCAGTGAATTTCTATGATTGATCTTCTAATGGTTCAAGATTTCTCTGCACCAGTTTAACAATAGAGTGTGCAAGATAAGTCATAACGCCACAAAGATAACTCCTAGCACCTTCAAGATAAGTTGAGGCATCGTAAAGATAAGTTGTAACTTATGACCAAAAGATTGATCCAAGTTCTCAGGACAGAAGCTCTCTCTTGCAACAATTTTACACATGTTTAATGTTTTTCATGGGCAGCCACAATCGTCATAATTTAATGCCTGACCACAACAACTGAAAAGATTCATTTTTTATCTACATTGCATACATACATGGTTATAGGGATGCAATCTCATGATAGTAGTTCAGGCGCATTACACCAAGATATTACGGAGGGCCTTGTAAACTTTATTGCTTTTAAACTCTGATCCCTCCTATCTCCACCTTCTCATAATGTGTAGTTCAGTAGATGGAGCAAAGCACTGCTTACTAATAGGTCAACGTGCTACACTCTAAACTATCAGGACCAAGTAAGCAAGTCTTCCCACCTGAGGATAAGATATGAAACATTGACCTCAGAAGTTTCAGGCAAGCATGTTACCACCACATTACCATTACTTGCCAGCATCTCTTCTGTTACAGAGTGTAAGCAGCATTTTTTCAATAAACTTAGCTCGGTCAGATGAAATGGCAATATCATTGTTTCTTTTTGCTTTGTCATTCAAGGGATAAATATTGACCTGATGTATGTACGGAGTCAAAAAAAGAAATACAAGATATATTGTAATTTATTCTATATAAAACTTGCGTTTGTTTTTTGAGTAAGTAGTAACCTATTTCTTCTCATTAGAGAATCCTACCTTTTAGAGCTCTTTTTAAAGTAGGTTGGCTGTTTTCTCCCCTCTTTGATTTTCACCTCCGCCAAGGAGGTATTATTTTCATAACTATTTATCTGTTTCTCTGTCCATTTGTTTGTTGGGATTATGCAAATTCTACATTTTGGATCTTCCTGAAAAAAAATCAGATGTTGAGTCTTGGTCTGACTTAGATCCCATTAAATTTTGAGAGTGATCTGGATCACCCTCTTGATACAAAAAAAAATCCAGATTTTCCCATTTACTTATTATTATGTGCTATAGCGAATGGTATGTGCTCTGCAAGTACTCTTATTGCATTCTTGATTTGACATATGTTTCAAGCAGAATTGCTCCTTTTTCATGTTTACTTATTACCCAGGTGAAGAAGCAACAGGACCACATCTTGTGGACCTTGGAAGGGAAGGCCATTGAGCATGTTCTGGTGGACATTGCTGACCCAAGGCATGCGGAGGACAAGAAATTTATGAATGCCAACGCCAATCCAAGGCCTGGAGAAAAGATGCCCAAACCCCCACAGATCTTTTGTGATGATGAATTGATCGGGGTAAGAACCATCTAGTTTCTGTGGAGGGGTAGATATATCTATCTTGTAGGGACAGTCTCGAAATGACTTTTGCCATTGAATCGTGATTTTAATAGGACTTGATATCAGACTTCGGTTTGGCTTTTCATATTGATCTATATTGAAATAATGTTTAACACCATAAACTGCATCACTTTAGAACTCGGTTCATGCTTAATTTGCCACAATGTTATGTTTTTTTGTGCCAAAAGAAATTTGGTTCATCATGACTATTATAGCACGTTACAATGAAGGGCTGAAACATCATATTATACCTTGTATAATAGATTATATAAACTGTAATTTTAGACTTTTAATGTGTAATTATTTATAAATTACAGGACATTGTTGACAACTTGGCTCACTAATTTCATGAGAATGATATATTATAATTTGACAATTTCAGTGTTAACATTGAAATGTGGGACTATTATTCATTGAAATAATGAGATACAGTACCAATACTTATCTGATATCAAGTGTTTTACTTAATCTTGTTTTAATATTTGGCTAAGTCATCCTAATTATCCTGTTACCTGTATAAGTCTTTGGCAATATCTCTGTATGGCAGGGTCTCATTGAGTTGTCTCCTCTCATATGGAGTGATTCAAATCCAGACTAAGTTAACATTCAGGCTGTAAAGTGTACGCAAATAATCATAGATAAATAGTAAAATAGAGTTATTATTTATTTAGTGAGTATAAAAGTACAGAAAGAATACACCTACAGTGTTGACAATGTTGTAAACATTTCCATAAAATTTAATTCAAGGAACACTTCTTGTACCTTGCAGCGGAAAATTGGGTAAAAGTGCCAGTTTTTATGCTGAAATGAATGTTCATTTTTACAGAAGAATGTACAAGATTAGTCATTGCACCACAAAGATAAGTTTTAGCACCACAAAGATAAGTTGTAAGTGACTTATGACTGAAAAAGTTGGTCGTGACTATTCATAACAGAAATGTTCATTTATAAAGGTTTTTAAACTTATTTAAAACTGAAATGAGCATCTATGATAGATGTGATTACACTCACAATCTTTCTGATTGAAAAGTTAGAAAAGGCCAACCAGATTACACTGGGGATGATATTATATTAAGTTAAGGAAGCAGACTGACAAGAGTAGAACTGGGGTTTTATATAAATTAATTTATTTCTAGGACTATGAGGAGTTTTTCGAGGCCCTGGAAAATGACGAACTGTATGATCATCTGGGACTGGATATCCCGGAGGACGAGTTAGAGTACGCCAGGAAGTACAAACCTGAGGAAAAGGTGAGGAAATAGTACAGAAACTTAACAAAAGGAAGGAAATAGTACATAATTGCAGTCAAGGTGACATAATGGTGTACAATCTCATTAAAAGTGATGAAGTGGAAAAAAACCTCAGGAAAGGTGAGGAAAAAGTACACTATCTCAACCTTAATGGTAACATTGTACAAAAATCCCAGAAAGGTGACAAAATATTACACATTCTCATTGAAGGTGAAGAAGTAGCTGTTCAAAGTTTATTTTTAGCGATCTAATCTTAGACTAGTCTACATACTTTTAATATGCTTACTCTTTGCAATGAAAATCTACAGCGCGAAAAGAAAAAGAAAAGT
This sequence comes from Sabellastarte sp. h YS-2021, assembly GCA_964017235.1. NCBI lineage: Eukaryota > Metazoa > Annelida > Polychaeta > Sabellida > Sabellidae > Sabellastarte > Sabellastarte sp. h YS-2021. The sequence continues at coordinate 17,385,548 of OZ024929.1, read as the reverse complement.
TAAAAACACATGCCAGGGACAGTTACAGTTTGTTATAAAAAAATTGGAGAATTGGCTAATTGGAATTTTATGTTTGTCTTTCGTTTGTCCATTTTTTGTCCGTTTGTCTGTCCGTCAACATTTCCGTTTCCGGACTCTAACTTGAAAACGTTTTGTCCAATCGAATTCAAACTTGACAGGGAGATATATCACCATCATAGCTAAGTTGTTTTTGAAATTGGTGTAATTCCATCTGTTCGTTTGTCCGTTTATAGCATAGATACAATTATGTAACCTAGATTACAGGTTTTACATTTCTTAGCACGTCTAACCTATTTACCTTAACTGGGTGACCTAACATTTCTTTCTTTGTTTCTAAATTTAATTACACCAGTCGCTAACCTTATTGCTGCCTGTGCAACCCACCTTTTGGGGCATTTCTGACCCTCTTGTTAAACAGGTTTTATTCCCTCTATTAAAAACTTTTCAGACACCCTGTAGAGATGGGACAGGTTGCAACCATCTCACAGAGACTTTACCAATTGGTGTACAAAACGGAAAAAAAATAATAGTACAACATTACAACAATTAAATATACAGTTGTATAACACAATATAACTCCAATGAAATTAATATACATGTACTTCATTTGGTGAGGGAACAAGAACCTTATTTTAATAGGAGAAAGGAAATTAATTTACTATTTTAAGTATTTAATAAGTATTAAATTTAATACATCTATTCATTTTGATTCTAAGTACAATTATATATTTACCTTAACATTTACCTCAAGAACAGAAACTTTGAATATCTGAGCCTCAGCAAATAATCAGCTCCTACTTACACAATGTGATGTTTTTATTCATATAACAGGAAGTGAAGGAGGAGATTGTGGCAGAAGAAGCAGTCACGGCTGAATCTGCTGCTCCTCTCGAATCGGAGAAAAAGAAAAAGGTACAGTGTTGTAATATTTTACTTACTAGATGCCTGATTTGTAGAAACCTGGCATTTACATATTACATATGTTTGAGTTTTAACTTTTTGTTTACAGGTTTATTTTGCTTAAAAAGATACGTACTAGTTACAGTAATTTGAAGTCATTTTATGAAACTGGAAATATCAAAGTAATCTTTTTGTCTTGAGTATAAGTAAGTGGTCAAAGAAAACACAACAAACCAGTAGCACTTGGAGGAGCACAAACCTCCGCTCAGGGGTTCTGCTACTTGATATTGGTGAAAAGTCCCTGAAAAAATTCTGGAGTCCAAATGAGGTTCCAGACCACCTGTGAGGAGGACCATGCCAAGGGCTGACCATACCTTGGTTGAAAATATTACCCCAACTACCCCAATTGAGTTATATTAACCACAATTACAAAGTATTGATGACAAATAGATAAAAAATGTTGTCCAAAATTTACTGTCTTTGAAGTCCCCACTTCCAACTGTAGCTTTCAAAAATTCACTGAGTTCCTATTCTGGGGAAGATAATGTCCCAGCAAAGCAGTAGATTACATTAAATTCATGACTTTTGTGTAAGATCTTCTTTGTCAATGCCTATTTGTGACAAAGTCTTGGTTGAGACAAAATGCTTAGATTTAAAACTGGGCTAATCCTAAAGGTAAGAGTAAGATTAAACCATTTAGTGAATCCTCTGAGGTCTTTACTTAGGCGATGCAAAAGGTTGTAACAATGTCTTATATTGATAAATGTGTAAGTCTGACTGTCTGAAGTCTGAGGCTTCTAACCAATTAAATTCTCACATATATACTCGTTAAATTAAAATAATTGTTTTGAATTTTTACATTGTGAGATAGCATAAGATGCAACATAATTAAATGTATGTTCGGGAAGTTTTTACACATTTTTGATATATTTTGATCAAAGAAATAGAGTTTATTAACAAGATATGATAGCTTCTATTTTTTTCTGTTTGGAATGCTCCTCCTGATGAGATTTGTGCGTCTCCTTCCCTGACCTTTCTCAGAAAGCAGCTCGAAACCTACCTGTACACCAAGGCATACACACCTTAGTCTTACCCACTCGCTAGTGTTCTCTGTGGTACTTGACCTCTTTGCTGTCCCTGAATACTGAGATTGGTTGACTGTTTTTGGTTTTGTTTCGCCCTAGAGTTCCCTTTGAATAGGGGAGATTAAGCGCTATAACAGTCTAATTAGAATTAGAATTCTTTACTTTTGTACAGTTAGATTAGGTTCTGGTTATGTCTAATTTTCCCTTATGCCTATAAAATAAATATGTTTTCTGGTGTCTCCAATTGTACCTAAATTTAGAAACATTTGTTCTACTAATACAAAGATTACAGTACATTATTGAGTATGTTAGACAGAGTTATTGAAGACAAAAACAGAAGAGATCTTGAAGCAAGGCTATTAATATATACAGTCACATAAACCATTCAGATTTGCTGTTTTTGAGTCTTTCTTTTGACCTTTGACCTTTTGGTCAGCAGGCATTCAATTAAGTAGTTGATGTTTTGGAATGTACTGGTATTAATCTACAAAATAGGTTTAATGCTGTGTTTCCCTGTTTCCGATGCATGACTGGCGACCGCAAACATTTTAAATTCTATTTTATGCACTACAATAGTTAAATATTCATAAATTATAAATATATAGTTAAATATATATAATGTTTGTGAGATAAAGTTGTGCGTTTCATATATTCAGCCACTGGTAGAAATTTCAAAGACAAATATACCGTAATTTTTTTGATAAACCCTCCCTCTTCAATTATTGCCCCCAGCACCTTAAACGCAAAATTTTAAATAACCTAGGGTTAGGTCAAGAAACCTAACCAAGCCTAACCATTGAGAAAGCCCACTTAGAGATAAAAACATTTTGATATATTTTTCAGTCTTACTAAAACATACATAAATAGTATTACCTACAGAAAGTAAATCAGAAAAGTACATAGACAAAAACTTGTGATTGCAAATTGTTAAGTCCATAAGAAAGCAGTAAATTACCAGAGTGAAATATATTTTTAAATTTTATCACTGGAGAAGATAAATATGTATATAATGGAAGTCTAAAACACTAATTTAGTGGAAGTATCTTATGTGTCATTTAAAAATATTCTTGAATCTTGATGCAGATGATCTTAGGTCAAGTCATCATAGCAACAAAATTGTTAACACAATACAACTCTTCACTAGTACATACTAGTTACCACCAAGAATGACCATAACAAGAAGCTCAACACCATATACACAAAAAAGTATGTAGAGTAGACTGTTTCTTATCTGAAACTCTTGGGGTATCTAAAGTATCTAAATGATGTTTTGCAAAAACCGACTAATAGTCTGACAGAAACTAAGTTGATAGAGTTAATTGTATCCCCGACGCGAAGCGGGGATACTATGGATTCATCATCGTCGTCGTCCGCGTCCGCGCCCTCGTCCGCGTCCGCGTCCGCAGAGATTTCTTGTTAGCGACCTACAGTCCACATTTCTTTCCGGATTTCTTTCATATTTGGCAGGTGACTTGATATGGTAGAGGACTCGCCACCCTATCTTTTTGGTAGGCTTTATGTCTAAATTAGGCCTGTGGTAGACAAAAATGTCTAAAATGTGGAATATTGCTTGTTAGCGACCTACAGTCCACATTTCTTTCCAGATTTCTTTCATATTTGGCAGGTGGCTTGGTATGCTAGAGGACTCGCCACCCTATCTTTTTGGTAGGCTTTATGTCTAAATTAGGCCTGTGGTAGACAAAAATGTCTAAAATGCATTAAAAGTCATGAAATCATGCACTAAATCACTTATAACTTAAAAAGTGTTGCATTTAGAGCATTTTGTTAAAATATGTTATTCAGATACTTTTTTCATAGCTACAACATGGTGAGTAACTTGGGTGTCTGTCTCAATAGCTAAGTGAGTAATAGCTACTTTTGGGCTTTTCAGTAACTTCCATCATGAGTAAAATCAATTGTAACTTGAAAACTATTGCATTTACAGAATTTTGTATAAATATGTTATTCAGCTACTTTTATGTCAGCTATAACATAGTAAAATTTCAGACCTGTAGCTCATGGCATAGCTGAGTAATAGCTACTTTTAGGTTATCACTGTTGAGTAAATTACTTATAACTTCAAAAGTATTACATTTAGAGTATTTTGTTTCAATATGTTATTCACCTATTTCGGAGTCAGCTATAACATAGTGAAGTTCCAGACCTGTGGCTCATTGCATAGCTGAGTAATAGCTACTTTGAAGTTCACACTGTTGAGTAAATCAGTTGTAATTGGAAAAGTATTGCATTTACAGAAATTTGTGTAAATATGTTATTCAGCTACTTTTGGGTCAGCTATAACATAGTGAAATTACAGACCTGTAGCTCATGGCACAACTGAGCAATAGCTATTTTCAGGTACTGACTGTTGAGTAAATGACTTGTAACTTGAAAAATAGTGCATTTGGAGTATTTTGTTAAAATATGTTGTTCGCCTACTTTTGGGTCAGCTATAACGTCGTGAAATTACAGACTTATAGCTCATGGCATAGCTGAGCAATAGCTATTTTCAGGTTGTCACTATTGAGTAAATCACTTGTAACTTGAAAACTATTGCATTTACAGTATTTTGCTTAAATATGTTGTTCACCTAATTTTGGGTCAGCTATAACATAGAAAAAATTCAGACATGTAGCTCATTGCATAGCTGAGTAATAGCTACTTTGACGTTATCACTGTTGAGTAAATCAGTTATAACGTGAAAACTATTACATTTACAGTATTTTGTTTAAATATGTTATTCACATAATTTTTGGTCAGCTATAACAGAGTGAAATTGCAGACCTCTATGTCATGGCATAGCTTACCAATATCTACTTTCAGGTTCTCACTGTTGAGTAAATCATTGTATCCACTGGATAGCCGTAGTGTGTAGAGAGATTTCACCATTACCGCTCTAACAAAAAAAAATATTATAGCTAGCCTTCTCGAGTTTGCAAAGTATATTACAGGGTGCACCACAGTACTCTATTGGTAGGCTTTATGTCTAAATTAGGCCTGTGGCTAAATTACTTACCTACTAAAAATGAGTAATTCTGCATTTTGTCTAAAAGTATTGCAGATAGCAAATTTTTCTTAAATAACTCATTCACCTACTTTTGGGAGAGCTTTCACATGCTGAAGTTCCAGACCTGTAGGTAATTACTCACCTACTCAAAATGAGTAAATGCGAATTATCTCTAAAAGTATTGCAGATAGCCAATTTTTGTCAAATAACTCCTTCACCTACTTTTGGGAGAGCTTTCACTTGGTGAAGTTTCACACCCGTAGGTAATTACTCACCTACTCAAAATGAGTAAATGCAAATTATCTCTAAAAGTATTGCAGATAGCGAATTTTTGTCAAATAACTCCTTCACCTACTTTTGGGAGAGCTTTCACTTGGTGAAGTTTCAGACCTGTAGGTAATTACTCACCTACTCAAAATGAGTAAATGCAAATTATCTCTAAAAGTATTGCAGATAGCCAATTTTTGTCAAATAACTCCTTCACCTACTTTTGGGAGAGCTTTCACTTGGTGAAGTTTCAGACCCGTAGGTAATTACTCACCTACTGAAAATGAGTTAATGCAAATTATCTCTAAAAGTATTCCAGATAGCCAATTTTTGTCAAATAACTCCTTCACCTACTTTTGGGAGACCTTTCACTTGGTGAAGTTTCAGACCTGTAGCTAATTATTCACCTACCCAAAATGAGTAAATGCTAATTATCTATAAAAGTATTGCAGATATCCAATTTTTTATCAAATAACTCATTCATCTACTTTTGGGAGAGCTTTCACATGGTGAAGTTCCAGACCCGTAGGTAATTACTCGCCTACTGAAAATGAGTAAATTCGAATTATCTCTAAAAGTATTGTAGATAGCCAATTTTTCTCAAATAACTCATTCGCCTACTTTTGAGAGAGCTTTCACTTGGTGAAGTTTCAGACCCGTAGCTAATTATTCACCTACTCAAAATGAGTAAATGCGAATTATCTCTACAAGTATTGCAGATAGCCAGTATTTCACAAATAACTCATTAATATGAAAACAACTTAGAGGAAGTCATGGGCTGCAAATCTTTTCATGTGGTCAGATTTCACCTTGGGCCCCTCCTGCTTATTATTGGTCCTAGAGGTTTCAATGTGAAAACGACTTATACGAAATCATGGACTGCGAATCTTTTGATGTGGTCAGACTTCACCTTGGGCCCCTGCTACAGGGTCAAATAAGGGTAGCCAAACTTAAAAGTGCTTTCACCTTGCTTATTAACGAAAAATGCTTTTTATCTTCTAAACTATGTTAGTTGGCCTTTGTCGGTGGATACATCCAGCATCTGGCCACAGATGCGTCCTATTTCTAGTTTTTTTTGGAACTGGTAATTATAATGAGGATAAAACTTATTCGAAACAGTAACAAAGTATATAAGAAAATCAAAAAGGTTTGTGTAAATGTACTTGATTTACAGCTAATATTTACAGTTTTACTTTTCATAGCTAAAAGTGAACATATAATGTAACTTACACCCTGAATTAAATTGTAAACATTGTAAATAATATGTACGGTATATATGAAAATTTTTGAAATTGAGTATGGCAAATTAGAAAAGAATATTGCTGTTGTTTGTATAAACACATATTATATATGGAACTTGTCAATGAATATTGTATGCATTTGTTGTTGGACAAGAGCCCCTTGTGGCCATTATAAGCTGTGGGCAATTGTCGTTAAATATATTATGTTTAAAAAAAACTCTTGGGGGACATCCCTCAAATTCGGATAATCGTGAGGTTCAGAAAGCCAAGAGTGAGACAGTCACTGTGGTTATTAGCGGTATCTTCAATGGTCAGTTATTCACTGTATTGGTGTTAAGTGCTTAAAAATAAAATGAAAGGTTCAATACACTTTTTGTTAAATCACTGAGAATTTGTATTGAAAATAACCACTCTTTTTCTTTTCAAGTTGTTGTTTTCATTTTACTGCAATAATTTTCATATAATTATTTTATTTACTTATCTTGAGATAAACTATTTATGCATTTCTAATTTTTTCAATATATGGTGAATATTTTTTGTGGTGTTACAACCAATTTTTTGTGAATGGTTAATTGAGAACCATTTTACTTATATGTTATAGTTAACTTCTTCATACCTCAATAAATAGGTGTTTCCATATTGATAAAAGTGCCACGAAATTCAAGCGAGATAGATAAGATAACATGTCAGCTTCTCTTTTTATCTGCCGGTAAGATGACGAACTAGCCAGTAAAAAAAATCATAATCTGAAATTGTAAGAAATTATCCCAGTATTATTTCCATTATTCTTGTTTTGATAGATTTATGAATACCAAAGATATTGCTAACCACTGCCACAAGAAATTACTTTATTGCATACAAAATATCCATACAGTAAAACATGAGAAATTTGCCATAATATACTTCAGTCGCCACTGGTGGCCCCTCTTAAAATCATGAAAAAAATGAAGCTGAATTCATTGCAATTTTGTAACAGATCAAATATTTACTGTTATGTCTGTGATAAAGGCCTAAGGGGCTATTCAGTTTTCTCAAAAGTCAGGCATTTGTAATGGCAAAAAGAACTGGCATCACATATTTCATGTAAGATATGCTATGATCTTGAAATGTTCAATTAATTCTCTTGCTACTGTTTTTCCACTTACTTCGTATTAGTGTTGCAAGTGAAAAATAAGGCTAACAAAAATTAATTATACAAGTCATTTATGTATTCTTTGTTGTGTACATGTAGCTACTTATGACAAACATCTCTAAACAGACTTCCAACTACTGAATACTGTTCACTTAAAAAAAAAATCTTGTAAAAATGTTTGGAGGGGGGGTCATAATTACAGAGGGGGAGGGGGACATTTATTACAAAATTATAGTGTAAAGTAATCTCAAAAATCACAGATATGGTAAATATAATCCATAATTTAGAAAGAAATTAGGGAGTATCCTATGTCGGGAATGTTTCATATACATACATACTGTTGCAGATTACTCACATTTCGTCTTGTCTAATACCTTTACATTTTAGACACAAGAAAGTATGCTTAACCATGTCTGCTTTGTGGTGGTTATTGTTCTTGATGTTTTTCCCAACAATAAATAAACTGCCATTTTTCTCAGTGGTAAACCATTAATTCTTTGATGTAAATAGTCTGTTGTTATATGACTTCACATTTTCCACATAAATGTCTTTGATATGGACCAAGAAGTATTATAAAGGTTTAATCTTTGGATTTAACATTTTTCAGAAGAAAATATTATTATACGTAATTCCACAGTTCCACTGTGTAGAATTTGCCTGCCTCCATGATTTTGCATCCGACGTGCATAATCGTGGAGGTCATACAACTGGAGCTGTTAAAGAGTACTTCACAGTACTCATTAAATGTTAGAGTAATAAAGTATTAGGAGTACAAAAGGAAGAAAACACATACTCTGTTTCCATTCCAATTAAGGTAATTTTTAAGGGAAAGCTCACATTAAAAGTTACATAAATGAATGAGGGCAAATGTCTGTTAATTGTGTTTGCATTTATGATGTGAAAGAGTACTTCTTGAAGAGTAGAGTAATAGTGGGAGAGTACTTGAGTACAAAAATTACTACTTGTGGGAGCCCCATGTACAGCTGATCTTTTCCCTGGTTTATTTATTTTTTTTTTTTGAGTTTTTTTTTGAGGGGCTTTTTCGACAGGCTCTGTTGTTACAGTTTAAAATCATTTACATTGTCCAATGGATCATGATAGTGGATCTGGGGTATAAGCAGAGAGTGCACGTTTGAGAGAGGGATTTTTTCTGTGTTACGGTGTAACTCCTTTAAGTGGAACTCCCCTAAGTAGATTATTTCAGTTTAAGTAAAAGTAAACAGATCAGGTCCTAAGAGGCACTTTTAATGCCTTTTATCTTCATTTCCTAGAGCAGGTATTCGTAAAAAATCTCAAACTCAAGCCAAATATTATCCTTGTAACTTAGGGTTTAAACCTTAAACTTGAGTTTAAACACAAACTGAAACTCAAATTTTAGTGTAAACCCATACTTAAATTCTATGCCAAATAAGTATATATGTAAACTCAGGCTCAAAATTTGAGTTTATATTTATGTAAGATTGAATTTGAGACCGTTTCTTGAGTTTGAGGTTGAGAGTTTTTAAGAATACTAGCCCAGATAAGTGGAAATATCTTCTTAGTCCATTGAAATTGCTTTTTCAGGGTTTTAGCATATTTTAAGCATGCTCAGTTAGTACCATATCTTTTTCATACATGTGCACAGATATTTGGTATACACAAAGCACTATTATTAAAAGATATAGGCTTGCCATCAATGTTGCAATGGTCATTTTCTTCTGCAGTAAAAGAACTATTAATTTTATGGTGCAAGGATTGTTGTTTTGTTGTATGTTGTTGTGACTTCACCTTTGACCTGGAATTATTTGTTCCAGTCAAAAGCTTGTATTTTATATCTTAACTTTCCAAATTTCTATGAGAATTTGAATGTATATGTCATGACATAAATTCAAATCTGACAACATTTTAAATTCTATCAACAAAATTTAAAGTTTCATTTAAAATTTAAATCTTCATTAAATCCTTAAATAATTTCAGAATCAATTTAACTTGTTGTCCACAGACACTACTCTAGTGCTGCCAAATAGTTTTGAATTTTGAAATCTTTGCAGAATTCAGATTTATAGCTTACATTTTTACAGGTTTGAGATTCTCTCATGACAAATACTCTAACTGTAGGGCTAAAGCTGAACCTCCCCTCACACCAACACCCTCAGAAAAAGCCTTCTTGGTTTTCTTTCAGGTAGTATCTTTAATTATTTCAATATACATGAAATTCCAGTGTCTGTATGCTTTACCAACATCTTCAACAAGGTCTGTACTTTCAACAGGTGTCTTTGAAGATTTGGTAGCATATACAGATATGTTAACTTAAGGCCAACTACAGGCAATTTAATAAAGTCTTCTTTAATTGTCAAATTCATGTTTATGAGATAGGAATTATCACAATCAAGGCACAGAAAGATCACAATCAAGCAGTCCTGAATAGTAACTGATACAAGTTACTGGCTTTATAAAATTTGTAAAGGTAAAACAACTGGGGCTTAAATGTAATGGGGCCCTAATGCCTGTACTCATCAAATATGATATGATGCAAGTTGATCTGATGGGATCTGATTATAATGGGGGTTGTTGCATAATATTGCAATCCAATCGAAAACCTACACCCTGATTCAAATTTTCCATGGAATGGACTTTGTCCTCCGCGACTGAGGCACAGTAGGGGGAATTTTCTTGCAGGAAAAAGGTTTGCCATAATCCTGTAATTGCTCTGTGATCCATTTCCTGATAAGTTTTTGGAGTATGTGATCTGTACAATAGGTTTCTGAATAGCTTTGCGATTGGGTTCTGATCCCTGGGATGTTTATACGATGTACACACAATGACCTTGATCGATGTACAGTCTCTCAGAACATCTATACCATCCATCCAATTGGGTATAGATGAAAAGGATCAGGTATGGGATCCAAAAGATTGAAAAGATAATTTAATCAAACTTTGCCGATTCCTTGTTACAAAGTGATTTATATTTTGAAAATTATTCAATCTTTTATGTGATTGGCAAGTATTTTCAGTGTATACTGTCTATAGAGCTGTAGATAAATTGACCCAACTTCCCTATTTATGGTCAAAGCTAAAAATGTTTTATCTTTTTCTTAAATAGTGTAAAAAATATTTTCTGAGCATAATGTATCATTTCAGGTTGGAATGGCCATTTAGAAACAAAAATAATAATCTTCCCATTATTTTCTTCAGTTTTGAGGTTCCTGAGCCCATCATATCAGTTTGGTGGGTACAGGCATATGGTCTTTATGTTATCAGTAGGGGTGCGGGGGCTTATGTCAGTTTACCATATTTTCTACATCTATATTTGCTATTGCTTTTCCATTGCATGATGTCTATGAATGAACCTAATATTATGCTTTCCACCGACCACACCACCGAAAAACTCGCAGAAGAAGAAAGATAAGTCCAAAAAGAAAAAAGACAAGGAAGCGAAAAAGAAGGACAAGAAAAAACAGGCAAAGAAGGATGCAGACTCAGATGAAGAGGTAGAAGAAGATGTAATCTAATCCATATTCTACAATCTCTGTAAATATAACAGAAGAAGCATACAGACAGGCATTAAAGATTAATCAGGCTTTAAAAGCACTCAGTCTCCCCACAAGGAAATTCTAAGGCACAAAAATTGAAAATAAAGATAGGAAAAAGTAATTAAAACTAAGCAGAAATCGTTTTTAATATCTAAAAAGCACTAATTATAGAGTGCAGAACCTCCACCAAGGTGGCTGAGTGTCCCCATATTGTAATTTCACCCCAAAATTACTTGTTTTATTTTCATCCTCATAACTGGACAGCATGACCATGAAAATACAATGAAACTGGGACCTCTTTGAAAATTCACTATCTTTCTTTAATTCCTGCCTATAATCCTGATCTATTACAAAAGCTTCTCTTGGTAAGGTCCTGTCTCCATAAAACAAAAAACAATTTCTTCATGACATGTTTTTAACTTTTCAAGCTAATGTTGTTTTATATCGTTATCATCTGTAATATTGCCTTGTTTATAATTTACCAATGTTGTAATAGCCTTCAGTGTACCTTTGCTGCTTATTCTATTTTCTATATAACCTATAGCATGCCTTAATTGCTTAAACCACCTCTATAAAGCTTATGTGAATACTTTTCTTGGCTTGTCTAAATATGGCAATTGCTATTAAAGGCCTTGCTATTAATACCTTTGGTAATAAGCATATGTCCTTTAGAGATATGGGTTAACTCTTTTTTAGGTTCTGGGAAAATATTAACAAATATTCTTTGAATTGCTTTACTCTTGGCATTTTGAAAATAGCAGTCTAATAGTAAGAATAGTAAATATTCAAATGATATGAATATTTATGAACATGTACTCTTAGCTCGTATATTCAATGTGGAGACTAGAAGATAAAGTCAAAAACACAGTTGTTGCAATAACTGAATGCAAGCCACAATAACATACTGTCAAATGTAAATAAATGTATTTTATTTTCAGGAAAAGGCTTCAGTGGAGGAAAAAGAGGAAGCAAGTGAAGCAGAAGTAAGTTCAGTGAAACACATTAAAGACATTTTCCTCAGTTTAATGAAAGAGGTTATACTGAGCGAAAAAGACGAGTGTGATGTAGGGTGACAATATCAGTGCCTTCCCATAGAGCAAAGAATGAAGTTCAAATAATAATATTGTTATAGAACGATTTCTCGATCAATTTTCACTGTAAAGGGCGCTCAAAGGAGTCATTGTACAAAGTTTTCATTTTGGGCAGAGTTTTAACAACTTCACGGTCTTTTTTGAAAATTCATGGATATCTTGGAAAGGTTAAGACTCAGCAATTTCAGAAGTATTTTGACCTTACATGGGGGACTCAAAAAAGTCTCTCAGGAGCACGTTTGCTCTAGCCATACAAGCAAATAGTACAAACTGTATGGGTATTGTGTACACCCACTATATCCAGCATTTGGTTCAGTGGGCAGGTGGATGGCGGGAACAATACCCTCGTCTAGGCTGTATCTCAGAAACCATAAGGTGTAGGAAGTTAATACTTTGGGATAATGACATATGTTTATGTATGCAACATCGTGGTGACCTTGACTTGATGTTTGGCCTTGTAGTAGTGACCTTGACTTTTAAAATCTTGTCTGGGCTATGTCTCGGAAACTGTAATTGGTTGGGAGGTGTAGGTGTCTAACGTTATGGCGTAACCTTGATTTGACCCTTGACCTTACGAGAGTGACCTTCACCTTTAAAAACTAGCTTGGGCTATATCTTGAAAACTGTAAGGTAGTGACTTTGATTTGACCTTTGATCTTATCAGAGTGACCCTAAACTATAAAATCCTGCCTGGACTGTATCTCGGAAACAGTAAGCTACAAAATATGGTTACTTTGTGGGGTGAATGATTGGGTTGTGTAGGTGTGTAATAGTGGGTGGACGATTAGACGTGTGCTCGATTAATCGTCGGTGACAGTGTAAAATCGCGCTCGGTCATTAACGTTTTTTAATGATCGAATATTCAGCTTATATCTTGCCTTTCCTGATTCATCTCAATATCCACATGTTTTCCATATATTTTACGAATTTTTACTTAATAAATCAACAGATTTGTCATGCATTTCGAGTTTGTTTATGTCTACCACCATATTTACAGGAAGTGGGTGCTTTCGGTAGATTCTAAATATCGGAACACCGTTATTCTTACCGGATTGACCTATACTTTATTCCGGAAAGTGTTTCTTAAATAACAAACAACAATGGAGTAAAATACTCGATTATGGGTCGATCATCGGTCGGAAAGATGGGCGAATAATCGACCATGAAAAATCGAGGCGATTCCCAACACTAGTGTGTAATGTTGTGGGGTGACCAGGAAGTTGATGTAATGCTTGACTTTTGCATATTTCTTTCATAAAGATATATGGATTACTGTAACTTATTATTATATGTACTTTTAATTGTACTATCTCTTTTGACAACTATACTTTACATATCTTACACTTTCTATTCTGAAGTTCTCCTGACCTATTATACTATTTCAGCTCTTCTATATCTGATGGTGTTTCATGCTATTTCCCTGGGCTGTGGGTTACAGTCATCTCTGATGCTATTATATTTTATCCCATTGGATTTAACTTAACAAGGTTCATCCATGAACAATGAAAACCTAAATAATTAGAAAAGCTTTTGGAAAATGTAAAACCTCTCCTTTAGGCTCAATACCTGCAATATGGCTTGTGAGTGCAAGGATTAAAAATCCTTTTAAAAAAACGTCCTGGATTCAGATGGTGATGCGAATCACTACAAATATTTAATCATCTGTTCCCTGTTCCTTGTGCCATTGTCAAGAGTTCCTGAAAAGGTAATCAAAATATGTCCAAAACACATGCACAGGGTACTTTTGGAACCATGTCATTATGCAAAGAAAGGCTGATGCTATGTCAAGCTAAAATCCCACTTGAAAGCCTACCAGCTGCACATTTGCCAGTAAAAAAGAATTTTTGAAAATATATGATTTTATAAGTAATATTCTGTCTTATTAATGCATATTTACTCGTGTAAACTACCTACGAGTGGGTAATCTTATTTGAACATGTTTCCTGTACATATATTTTTGTTATCAACTGACTTTAACAAGTGTAAGAAAACGTTTCTTATCAGTGATTTGACACTTGTAAGATGCTGGGTCCTGAAAGCTGGTTCCATTTATAATTACGGTCTACTCTCTATCCTGATACAGAGTCTACTGTGTATTGAAGGGCAGTCCATTTGAATGTTGCTCTGTACTTATTACCTCAATATGTGGTGTCTAAAATTTGCCAGAAGCAAGATGCGATTTGCTTGTCATTTCTATAAATTTGCTTTTAAAAACTTTTGGCACAATCAAAATTTGGCTAATAGCAAAAATTAAATTTTCTCCATGAACTTTCATTTTACTTTTTTTCAGTTCAATACCCTCAATTTGACAAGTTCATACATGGCGCCATTTAACAGTGTTCAATTGCTCAGATCACCCTGGCCACATTCTTTGCTTTTTGTTCCAAGAAGCTGCTCATAAAAATAATTGTCACTAGCAAAATGTAGCTTGTGCCAGAAATTTTAAAATTCGGTCTGTAATTTATTATGTTAAATTTGTCTCTGCGGTGAAATTTTGGCGTGCTCTCAATTTTTGACAATTTGTCCCATTTTTCTGAAAATTTGCAATGCTGCTTCAAATCCTTCCTTTAAATTCAAGGAGATTTCAGTGTGACTAATTTTACATTTCTCATTCACTTTTATATTCTATTTTACAACAGTCTGGTGGAGAGTCTGAAGAATCTAGTAAAGAAGAAGATGGTGTTGATGGTGAAACAGATGATACAAAGGTATAGTTTAATACCTCCTGGTTTATACCAGTAGAAGAGAGTGTGACCATACCTACAGAAATTTAATGGTTTAACACTTTGTAGAAAGTTTAAGGACTAGTAATATGAAAGAATGTATAAAGCACCAAATTGATAAAGACATCCTCTAAAGTACTGATGTCCAAGAAGGGATGGTCCAATTTCCGAAAAATAGTCCATGTTAGTGTCCAATAGTGGAGAAGGACTATGGTTGTGGGAAGGCTAACCTAAATAGATACTAAAGCAAGGCTAGCCTAAATAGGTACTAAAGCTTCTAAGTTCACAGCAAGATGTTCATCTCTGGCCATTACATCATATTAAAACAGCTATAATTACTATATACCAACAGTCAGAGTAACACAGAGTGCTGATTGAACGTAACATAAGTAGTATTATTGCAACTCTCCCTACTTACGATATTATTGATTGTTGTGTCTGTTATGGTCGATGATTGGATGTTTTTTTGCAAATCCAGTTGAAACAAGATTAATATACCCGGTATTTGCATAATTGAAATATAATATGATTAAAAGGTTAAGAATTAAACCATTTTCACATATTTTGGGGGAGTTTTTAACATTCAAGTATGTGGAAATGGAATCATATGGCCGGTCATCAGAAGTAGTTGAAGCATTGTTTGACTGTAAGCTTCAGTATTATGCCTGACTGACACTACTAGAATAACCATGGATGGTCTGTATTGTTATGACCTTATCCGTTGAAAGAGAGACACAAAAACCCCGCCTTTGACCTTCAATCATTCGTGAAATGACTGCTCATGTGTTTATGATATAGTCCAAGAAGAAGAGAAAGGTGAAGAAGAAGACACCAGCATCCAGTGAGTCATCAGAGTCTGAAAGTGAGGATGAAGAAAAAGTTGCAAAGAAGAAAGAAAAGGTACACTTTTATCTAATCAATGTTTTTTTTTCACCTGTTCAAGGCATCATAGCTTTTTTCAGTGCTCCACAGGAAACTTGTGCTGATTATGTTTTAAGCAAAATAAAACAACTTTGCTATGGCAGCCATTTTTTAAATATTCTTAGAATTTATTTTCATTGTAGAATCTGAACTTTTTAAACCCTCTTGATGGATTTTACATCCTGTAACAACTGTTGCCATGGCAAGAGGAAAGTCCAAGCTTCATGTCTGTGCTTTTTTTCATTCCTTAGCAACATATCCAAAAGCATTGTGTCTCTGTAAGCTCACATGCTGGAAGTATTCTCTATTTTTGTGTAATACATATCCTGTTGCCAATGAATAAGTTTTTTCACTCCCCCAGCCCATGGGCTTATGTTTGTGCAAGCCCAGTCTTTCTATCTTTCTGCTTATAAATTTAGTTTTCACTTTCTGTATCTTTGATTTATTTTCATCTTTAAATATTTAGATTGGAATGAAGGTTGTATTTCAATTATTTATGCAAACAGGGATAGACAGCAGATGGGACACCTGTAAGCCAGCAATTTTGAAAGTGTGAAAACAACGGAGGGTATTTTCTGTTTAAAATGTAACTTAAAAGTGGAATTTACCATTTGATCAAAGGGACATAATCATCAGTATTAATATTGAAAGGCCAAAGTTGGGGTTATTCACTTATGGTCAGAGCTATAATGAGATCAAGACAGACTCTCATTGAATGTCACATGTTGAAACAAACTAGATCTGAAAATGTGACCTTTTCATCTGCTGTCCATCCCTGTGTAATTAATATCACAATCTTAGTATGGCCAGCCAGTTATGCATGAATATTTGTTTTATATTGTGTATTCATGTTATTCATGCATCCAGTGCATGGTACTCATTTTTTCACATTTATTTCTGAGAAGAAAAACTATTGCAGATGTGTAAAAAGGTAGGTGTTGGTGTGCTAAGTGAGTAAGGTGGCCTTTGCAGTTCAGTAACTCACCCGACTGCCAGAATAAGCAAGTTTGTGGATACCCATATTAAAAAATATGTACCCACAACTAAATCATACATAAGAGACACACAGGATTTCATTACAAAAATCAAAGAATTGGGCCCTATACCCCAAGGAGCAATTCTAGTCACCCTAGATGTAAGTTCCCTATACACAAACATTCCCAATAAGGAAGGAATAACTGCAGTAGCAGACCAATTAAGAAAACACCAAACCAAAACTGGTATCAGTAGTTACATATTAGACCTACTGAAACTTGTGTTACATAACATGTATTTTGAATTCAATGGAGACTACTTCCTACAAATAGGAGGAACAGCAATGGGGACCGCCTTAGCACCAAACTACGCCAACATTTTTATTGATAAATTTGAAACTAAGTCACTGGACAATTACCCTCTCAAACCACTAATATGGAAAAGATTCATAGATGACATTTTTATGGTATGGACTCACAGTGAGGAACAATAGCAAAAATTTGTTCAGTACCTTAATGATATACACCCTACCATCAAATTCACACATGAATTTAGTCAGGAAGAAATTAACTTTCTAGACACCACAGTAAGAGTCCTTCCTAACAGAGAACTATACACCACACTCTACAATAAACCAACCGACACTCATCTATATCTTCATTACAATTCAGCACACCCCCATAGTGTGACTGCAAATGGCCCATTTGGTCAATTCCTCAGAATCAGAAGAATCTGCACGTTGAACTCAGACTACCAGATCAATGGCCAGAAATTGATCAAATATTATCTAGACAGAGGATACCCCCTTAAAACTCTCGAGAATCACTACAAAAGGGCAGCCAGATTCTCGCAAGATGATTTATTGATAACAAAAAACAAGAAAAATAAATCACCTCAAGTGCTAGTTACAACTTACAACCCTAGGAACCCCAACATATCAAAAATTATTCGAGATAATTGGAACATTATAGAAAACACAGAAGATCTACAAAAAATCTTTTCTGAAAAACCCCTCATAGGTTACAAAAGACTCCCTAACCTAAGGGATATTTTGACTTCCAACAAAATTAGTTGGCCATTCAAGGAAACTAAAAATGATATCTCCAGACTTCCACCAGTCTGTACTAGATTAGGCAAGTGCACCTATTGCCCTAGACTACATAAAATAACCACATTCACAAGCACCCACACAAACCAAATACACAGATGCAAAAATCTCCCGGACAAACACAGACTGACTTGTGAGATATAACATAATATACCTCATACAATGCACTAAATGCAATAAACAATATACAGGAGAGACTGGAAGACCATTCAGATCTAGGATGTATGAACACACAGCAAGTGTAAAGAACCCTAAGAAGACTTTGTCCACACCTGTATCAAGACATTTCACTGCTGAAAACCACTCTCACAAAGACATGAGATTCAGTGTAGTGCAATGGTTAGGAAATGAGACAGGACCAAAAATGATGAGTACCCGTAGAAAGCATGAACTCAAGACATATTTGGGATATCCCTACCATTGCCCCAATTGGCATCAACCAATATGTATAATATAATCCCTCTTACTTGGTATTCTTGTCCATATACCACCCTTAATCTCTTATTGCAGATGTGTACTTGTGTAATTAAGAAAGAGAACAGATGAGACAATAGTGCTGGCATCACACAGTATTGAGACCATTTTGAAATGAAAGGTTGTAACAAGTTTATAACAAAAAGAGGAGGGTTAGATGCTAGGAGGGCTGAGAATGTACTTTAGGATATATTGTGGTATACTACATCTGATAAGATTCCAAAGCCACTCAGAATCTTAACAAGTATAGAATGAAGGGGTTTATATTCTCTGGTGGCAGGAAAAAGGGATGATGTTTGGTACACTGACTGTCACCACATAAATTGGTAGGACGTTCTTACGATATCATTCAGTAGTATACAATAAATATGCAGAAATTCTGATATTTTCACTAATGTTGCATTGTAAGATTTTTTTTGTGATTTTGATGAGATTTTTTTTTTATTTTCATTGACTCCACTTCATGTTAGTGGGCCTATTTGATTGTGACAACACTAGAACACCTCTCGTTCGGTATCCAAGAATTGAAATGGTTTTGAGGTACCAGGATGCGGAAAATATGATACAGTCTCATCTAACGTAAATAGTGACTCTAAAGCTCACTAAAATCTCTTTCTTTTTGGTAGTCACTGGCTGTTCTGAAGAGTATCAAACACATTTGCATATCAGCTTTTGCTATTCTTCATACCAGTTGGATATATAAAATATAGAATGATCCTAATATGCACCTTGGTCTGGTTCCTTTGGTTTTGAACTTTTGATTTTCCTTAGTCCCATTCACAAAAGGTCTGAAATCTTAGCCAAATTTTGCAAAAGATTGGACAGATAGTTTAAAATTATCAGAAAAAGTGATGAATTAGACACAAATGTCCCATAATTGAAAACAAAATAAGGGGGGTTTTACTAGTGGCAAATTTTACACAGTGTAGCATGCTTGACACTTTTACCTCCTTGTACAATAGAAAGTGAAGAAACCCAGTAAGTCTGAGGAGTCTAGTTCAGCCTCAGAAACCTCCACTGCAAGCAGTTCAGCAGCCGAGGAAAAAGTCAGTAAAAAGAAGAAGGTATGGACTGTGTCTATTACTTCTCACATATGTGTTGATGTAGGAATTGGGATGTTATTTCCTTATGTTGATATTAACGGTTAATTTTAGCTTTCTTATGGCCTATTGATTAATAATTTGAAATATATAGTTTCACACCATGTATTAGAAAATTAATTGACAGCTACTCTTTAATACCAGAAAGGTTACAGTAATTTATAAAAATTATTCAGAATGGCTGTTTTAAGCTTTAAACAGCCTTGAAATTAGGAAAAACTTAAAATAGCTCTTTAATAGTGTTTCATATAATATCCCCATGTATTGATGTTTGAAGACTTGCACATCAACTTTTGTAGGACATCATTCAAAATGTATAATACTGAAGCAGTATTTCAACTCATGTAAATTGCAAACTGGATTTTGCTTATTTAATTTTTTATGAGAACTTATAATAATTTTTCGAATACATTTTTGTTCAGTGTTGAAGTTATGTTTAACCCATTTGTGTGTGTACATGTAGTTTACAATATCTGATGTTCTATTTGTGACCAATTTTATGTTTGGGTGTGTTTGAGTAACATTTATCTGAATTGTGACAACTATTTTTCGCTCTGGGAGGGGATATAACATCAGATAAAAAATTCCATATCCCTAGCCTCACATGTTTTTCATCCAATCCAAAAATGGATCCATGTGTACATTGACTAAGAGTACTTGTGAGTTCTGTCCCTGCAAATATGGGTTCCGTTCATATTTGCTGGACACATCAGCTGACACAATGCCCCAGTCGGAATTCTATTCTTGTTTAACATTCTAAGGCATTATTAACACCCACTGTATTTGACACAAAAATATCAAACACAGACTGAGTAGGTTAGTTTACAAAACTACTCTAACCAGAGTGGGATATTTCAGTAACACATGTGAAGGTAAACTAACATAGCAGTGAACTCAGTTAAGGCTGTGTGTGTTCTGGGATCCAAATATAAAGAGGGGAAAAAATGATTGCTAGGTGAGATATAAGTTATTCTACGGTGATTATGGTAATTAGTATAATATTCCATGGATAGGTGAGACACAAGTTAGTGAAGAGTGATGGTTAAAAGTTATGTACCAGTAATATAATCTTTCATATTATATGAGCTGTAAGTTATCCTACAGTAATTCTTATATTTAATAATTAAGTCAATAAGTCAAGTTGTGTCTAGTGATTCTTATAATTACTTAATCCAATGTTTTTATATTGGGTGAGATATAAGTCGGTATACAGTGATTCTAATCATTAATATACATACCATGGTAGTGTTTCGTCTTTAACTCATGTGGCTTTGCATGTATCAATATACATTATGCATCAATGCACAAATTTAATGCATATCCTACAATGCAATTTTTAATTGTTTGCTCATGCTTCAAAGTCATTCCTCAGTGTTTATAAAATCTTAATTTTTTTCTGTTTTTTTTTTTCTCAAAATGAATGTGCAAAGTTTACTTTTAGCATACACCTGTATCTGCATGTTTTATCACAAAAGCTCAACAAGTAGCTTATTACTTGAGAATTTCTCCGTCCTCTGAACTCAGATTGTATTTATTTGTCTCGTCTCATGATAAAATTTAGGAATATGCTTTAGTCAGGTTATTTTCCTAACGTATAACCCACTTGACACATATTCATACCAAATATGATCTTTTTAAATGAAAACTAAACATCGACAAAAGTTTTTCAGTGGAGCTCTACCACATAGTGAATGAAGCAGTTCATGAAATTTATTGTAATATCTTTTGTTGTTGTTTTTGTTCTTATGGAAAAATATGGATTTGGATATTATTTATTTATTTATATTATTTTTTTTTTGTGTGTGTGTGTGTGGGGGGGGGGGGGGGGGGGTTACATGTGATAAAACTGAAAATTTGCAATTTTGATGTTATACGTTATCTACCTGCGACCTGAGCTTTCACGTTCAATACATTTGTGTGACTGTATAATCTTTAACCTCCAAAAATCATGTACATGTAAACTAACATTAATAAATGCTACAAGCTTCAGTTCTCTGATGTTCCTGCTGTCCTGTTTTTCTGAACCTTTGTGTAGACTCATAAAAAGTCAGGTAGCGAATCTTCCGAGGAGACCTCTTCAGCCAGCGAAACGGATGAAAAATCTAAAGAAAAAGAAAAGGTACCATTCACACCAGTCATATCTTTACTACTGTTTAAGAGGAGTACAAAATGGGAAAATTAATTTTTATTTCATTCTTTAATTTTGTTTACCATGTAAAACTTTCCACTTGGCTGAGTAAACTGTAATGAAACAAGGTTGAAATTTGTTTTAAACTGCTTGTGTGAGCTGCAGAGTAACCAGACACATGAATAGTGCACAAGAGTAGTTACCCAATCCATGGAAGTTTAGCGACAAAAAAATCTGATCAGTAGAAGTGCTAGCCTCAGAGAGAGAGAGCTCTTGCTTAAATATGCACAAAATTTCAGAAATTGATTGAACAAATGTCAAGAAGTTATGTAGATAATACATTTGAATTAGAGTGTCCTCAAATTTACAGTTTGGGGAATGAGATCTGTGTAGCAAATTTCACATTATTCTTTTAAAATAGTGTAGTGTGAATCTATTTTTCCAATTATGGTGAATTATTTTTATGAGCCCAATAAATAGAAAATTGTATCTATGGTTACTGCTAAGATTGATAAATTTAAATCAAAATTAAAGATAATTTTTTTTGGGTCAATCATGGTATAATTGTACTCATTAATATTCAGTTAGGCGATATGACTGGTGCCAGTCAATGACCCACATATACCTTAAGAGATTCCTTCAATGTAGTAGAATAAAAATGGCTGGTATATTGGCTGCACACAGATATATATAAGGATAATTTTTTTCAGGTCATTCGTGGGATTATTGTACTTATTAAATATTCAGTTAAGCGACATGATGTCATTACTTCTAATAAGCAATGGCATAGTAGTATTGTAATCCTTTGGTAATGTAAGGGATTAACTACCATGTGACTGTAATTACAGGTATCAAGTGCAGAATCATCTTCTGAAGCTGAATCTAGTTCTGAAGAAGAAAAGGAAAAGGATGAGAAAAAGGTAATAGAATGATAAGGTTGTTACCATAGCAAGAAACTGCCTTTTTGCCACATTAACCTTTCTACAAGGTGTACATAGTGCTACTCTTGCCATATCAGCATGCTTGGGGAGTCAGATTGTGATCAGATAATGAAAAACATTTTTAATTGGAATGCTTGCAGCCATTGTGTGAAGGTAGAAAGAACCAAGAATAAGTTTAATAATATTTTTTTTTTATTCCATATTTCAATCACACAAATAACTTCACATCTTTACGTACATAAACAAGTGGTGGAACTTGTTTTGTTACCCTCTACATAAGGTGCCATTAGCTTAGTACTTTTCTTACCGTCTACCCAACAGTCTGCTAGTTTTGCGAGAATTTTCTGTTTAACTGAATAAAAGACTATAATTTAAGTAAAACAAATTTTGGGGGGATTTGAAAATTCAGATCATAGCATCAGATATTTGTATAATAGAAGATTGGATAATGAAGGTTCTGCCTCCCTCCATTCTGACTTGGTTTTCAATAAAAAATCTCAAATTCAGTCTCAAACATATACATAATCCCTACTGCTTGGCTTGGTAATTTGGCGCTAGCCTGAAATTGGCAAAAAAAGTTAAGTAAACAATAATTTTTATATATAGCCAATCTGGTTCCAGATACATAACAGTATGATTTGCAACCTACATATTGAATATTTATGTGTTAATTTAGGACACTGATATAAATTAGGAATTGTGCCAGATAGACCCATAAAGAATCCTCTTGAAGGTAACTTAAAGAAATTCATCCTAAATGACTCAAATACAGAGCAAAAATAAAGATTTTGTGCTTAAGTGGTCTCACTTTACTAAACCAAGCAGTACAATTGGGGTATAAAATAAGAGTTTATACTTATGTGGGACTCTGTTTAAGGTTGAGACTGTGAGTTACTGAGTTTAACAATGAGTTTGAAATTTTTTTATGAAAATACCAACCCTGGTTTGTTTTTAAAAATTTGATATATATCGGAACTGCTAATTCGTAAACTTCCAGGGAAATCATGTTGTGCTCAACGTGTTCAAGTACCATATTGTCTAGGCACCAGACTGGCCTGGAATGACATTTTAGCAGAAGCATGGTCAAATGTCTAGAATTGCTTGCTAGATTACCAACTCTTTACAGTTCACTACATAATTTAATTTTATAGGAGTCTTTACTTATATATATATTTTGTTCTTTTCCCAAGTTTTCATAAAACTGTAATTTTGCTTATAGAAATATATGCGCCATTAAAATTGACAGTTTCAGTTTGTTGATATGTATAAAGAGTTGATGATTCTATTTCAGCATAGTTTCACTGTGATTTAACAAAACACTATCAACTCTGCTTGTTGCTTAATATTCAAACTTTTTGTACCATAGTACAAGTTCACACTTTTCCATTTGAGCGGATATGTTTCTATGTGTACTTGATTGAGTGGGTGTGTGAGAAGCTGGTATAAAAGTGAAGAAAAGTATGGATATTTTTTATCATTTTCAATGATGATGTCATTCTTATTTTTATGTATATTTTATTTTTTTTTACTATTCCAATAAAATAGGCCACAAGAGTGGAATTTAACAAACATCAGTTTTACGAATCCGCATATGTCTTATATAACACTTTTAAAACAAAGAAAATAGAATTTCACTCTCACGAGATTTGAAACAACATTTTCTTCTTCTTCAAAAAAAAAAAAAAAAAAAAACAATCAAAAGATGGCAATTATTTTTAAAACGGAACATGATTGTTATGTCATAGAAGATATCACTTGGCAATTTGTAAGATGTAGCTCTAAGTATAAGAAATATAAAAAAGAGATCATTGGTGGCCTTGGGGTTAGCATGTTTCTCATCTAATCATAGACTATCTTCTCTATGTGGGTTGAACTCTCGTAATTTACAATGCTGAGGGTCTGTCCCATAATGACCCGGGCTAGTGAGTATGGGACTTAAAACTCCAAATTTGGACTTGAGAGAAATGTACTAAATGTAACCCACTTTAAACTAATAACAACCACATTTCTGGTTTGTGGTACAGTTACTTTGAACATTTTAAACAATCACAGAGCTCTTCAAGATTTGTCTAAATCCAAAATATTCACTCACTTTGTGTTGTATTTATAGAAGCAAAGTATCGCCTATAAGCTTTGTTTTAAGACAGAATCATATATTGTGGTTCTCGAATGGAAATGTGAGACCAGGGCTTTAACCTTTTTCTATGGCTTTTGTTCTTGTTACAATTTCTGTACCTTGCTTAATATTCAAACCTTCTGCACCATAATTTTGAAAAACCTGCTTTTTTTCCCTCCAACCCAGCCAAGCAAGAAACCTGCCAAATCCTCATCTTCAGAAGAAGCAAGTTCTTCTGAAGAATCCAGTTCATCTGAAGAAGAAACAAAAAAAGATGTCAAAGCAACAAAGGTAAGATTGAACTATGGAAAATGTATAAACAATTATATGTATGCTTCCCTTCTATCCACTTTCATCTCTCTTTAATGATAAAGATCTCACTTCTTATAGAAATATGAAAAATGTTTATCCTTTTATAAATCCTAAAAGTTATATAATTTCCAGTCTGATATTATCATTCTGCTGTATGATTTAGGAATGAAAATGCTATATCTTTTTTATGTTCTGTTATTTATCCATTTTTTTGCAAGATGTATGCTGACAAAGAAATTAATCTCTCCCAGACACATTTGTGTCCTTAACCAATTTCACACCAAAGCAGAACTGAAGTCTATGTATGTAACAATAAATATACTTATTTATCTAAAGCAATACTAGATAATTATTTAAATTAATTATATATGGATATGTCTATAAAGAAAATGATAATACAGTAGTATTTTTATAATAAATTTTATAAATAATTCCCCAAATTCCTTGCAGCTTCGTTGAGAGATTGTTTTCAATAAAAAACGATACCATGTAAAGATGGTATTGACAAGCATGAATTTCTAAATCAGAGCATCTTTCTTTTTTTCTTTTCTTCTATATACAGTATTGGTTTGTGCCAAGTTTGGACTCTATACAGTTGGATATTTGAATATGTTGATAATTATATATAATCCTTATTCCAGTGCTAATGTTAGCATGGTGTAAAAGTGATCATGGTATTTCTCCTGAACATTATGTATTCCTGGACACAGGTTTTACAGTGCATGTAGCTGCCTAGTTATCTTGTTCCTTTATCGGTATTGCTTTACCAGTAATTATGGTCATGCCAAAGCAGTTATGGACACCCCTATAATTAAGGCACCAATTCTTTAAGTTTGGAAGTACAGCTACTTTTTGATAATACCAAAATCAAATAATGATTGACAGAAATTTTACCTTCTAAATACATAGCTTGAGTACTACTTATACCTAGTTCACACCTTTCCATCCTGGAGTTACAAGCTACAACAAAATGGATTGGTATACTTTCAGTTGTGGTCTATGATGGCTGAGTGTCCACTTTCTATTTAGTAACACACCTTCTTTGGGATCCACATTTGGGTAGGACATCTTTAGTGCAATTCAACAAAACTCAAAACTCATTTTGTACTCGGGATCGCTTTTTTGAAATGTTTAAAATACCACTCATCAGCCGTCATCAGCCATAGTCAAATATGCATGCTGGAGAGATGAAAGGAAAGTGGATAATAGGGGCGTTTCATTCTTCATTTTTATTACCCACTTTCGAGTCTCTTTTTTTTGGAGCCATAAGAAGAAGGTTGTCATGCAGAAAGAAAATTTGTACAGACATGACTGTAAGGAAAGGTGCAGTGATTAAAGTACTTGGGCCAGTTGCAGAAAAGGACTTAGGCCAGACTTTAGCTTGAAGTTAAGGCTTCAGTGTTGAGCTGAGGCTAAGTCTGTGGTCTTGAACTTAAAAGATTTCTCTAAGTTTTTGCTAAGTCTTGTATTTAAAGTTAAGTCCCCCTGGGAGTGGGTATAACTTTTGTAAAAGGAGACTCAGGTATTGGCTACCATAAATTTTTCTCCGTTACAAAATTTGAAATGCCTGAACATAAATCGTAAATATAAAAAAAATTTCTAAATTAATATTTAGGATTTTTGTGGTTTACAAGATTTTTCATTGTAAAACAGCATTTTTTCAACAGATAAAATGTATCATGCAAAGGAAACATGTCACTACTAGAATATGTTGCCTTGAAATAAAGGGTCACATGACATAGACTTAGGCCAAGTCTAGACTAAGTCTAAGACTATCAGATTTGTAAAGTCAATGAGTCAGTTTTTGATCTAGCATAAAGGATAGTGAGCCAGTTTTGTGAGTTTTATCGCCGACAGGAATACTTATCAGAGAAGAGAGTCCAGTTGAAAGGGCACTCAAGTTCAGATAGGCAAATTGACAATCATTGGCAGACTGGCTAGTATTGAAAACTCACCATAATTGGCAGATGGACCATAATTGCTGGCTGAGCCGTAATTGTTGAAAACATTACCAAGCAATGCTTACAGTCTCTTCCTAGACTCTTCTCATTTTTATCACTGTTAATTTGCCCTTGTCTGTATTTCTTTAATGTTTTGTACCTTGCAAAAATATCCTTACAAGAAAATGGTGATAAATTGCCTTAAAATAAAAAATTGGCCCTGTCACCTGTATTACCCAGGTAAATGTAAGTAGATAAGTAGTTTTTGGTCCTGACCTTTGAAGTTTAAAATGAATCAACTTCACAAAAGCATAGGTAACAAATTACAAACACGGTCAACAACAGGGTTACAATTGTCTTTTACCTTGTCTACCATTTAGTCTACCAAAAAACCCAGCAAGGTTTCCTCTTCTGAAGAATCTTCAGAGTCGAGTTCAGAGGAGGAAAAGCCAAAGAAAGACAAAGACGAAAAGCAGAAAAAGGTGAAAATATCCAATACAGTACCTTAGTGCAATTAATTTCTTTTATTTCAGTCTAAAACATCAGATTATATAATTTAACATTCAAATCCAATCACCTATAAAAATAGTTTTGTTGCCTAAAATTTAATAATTTAAAAGTAAACTAATCTAATCTGTTGCAATATCAGTCTGTATTTATTTATTTCATTGTATCCCCGGACAAAAGTCAGGGATACTTAGGATTCAGTACGGTCACGCCTCCGCAGAGATTTCCTTTCAGATGCGATAACTTAAAAATATTTTACCTTTAAAATTTGGTATGTGGGTATATATGGGCAATGCCACGAATGCCATTGTTTTGTGACCTTGACCTTCAATTTCAAGGTCACTGGTGGCCTCTTAAAGGTAAGAATTTTGCCATTTTTTCACATTTTGGCCCAGTTCTCATATACAGAAAGTCAGATCATCCTATGGCTGGTATATATAATACATATCTATGTCCTCTGTAAGCATGCAGAAATTTGACCTTGAAGTTCTTCATTGAAGGTCATCCACAGACCGCCAAAGTACCTGACTGAGGCCATTTTTGGCCTTTATGGAGATATGTTCACACTTATCTATATTACATGGAAACTATTGAAAATGGCTTTGGAGGTTGAGTACATGATGGAGGACCAGCATCCAGTTTGTTGACCTTGACTATTGTTTTCAAGGTCACCTTAGGCCTGCTAAAATGACTCAAAATGGTACCTTAGACTGTGAGGCCATATACCTCCTTTATTATTTTTTTTTTTTTATTTATTTATTTATAACATATTTGATAGTATACAGTGACAATACATAAGGTTCTTATACTGACAAATCATGAAGAAAACAAGAAAATAACATGTTTTTCATGAGAACATTTGACATAAGCTCATACATACATTTCACAAAAGAAGATAAATTAGCCATCAACTGTATTATTAGAAACAATGAAAAAACAAATAGAAAAAAGTGACATCAGACCTGTACACACAGGAAATTTAAACTGACAGTGTAAATGAAAGTTTTCACACTATATTGAAAATGTTGATCCAATGGTCCCACATATTCATAAAGCTTGTTTCGTTCAAATTCACCTTGGCTAATGCCCTCTGTTCATCAAAAATCTTTGTTATTTCTTTTTGTAAAAAGTAAACGTTTAACATGAAGCCCTTTTTTGAACACCAATAAATATATTTTTTGGTTACTAGTATAACAAAATTTATAGGCCAATAATCTTTGTTTCTCTCAATATATCCAAGTATTTTCATGGAATCCGTTATCCTTAATTTTATCCCAACTTTATTGGAGATCCACGATTCTATATTCTGCCAAATAGGTATAACTTTAGAACAATGACAAAAAAGATGAAAAATTGTTTCTTTTTGGTCCTTACAAAACACACACACATCACTTCCTTCACTTCCTTTATTATTGGCTGTTACCGCTCTAACAAAAAAATATTATACCTGGCCTTTTCAAATTTGCAGGATATATTCATAACCATAAAATCTTGCCTGGAAATATTTTTGGCCTCATTTTGAAAAACAAGATGGCCGCCACGGCGTTTTTTGTCAGTCATGAAAAGTGCTAAAATCTCCCTTATTATTGGTCCTAGAGGTTTGGGATGGAAAACCAACCTATAGGAAATCATGGGCTGGGAATCTTTTGGTGCGGTCGGATTTGACCCTGGGCTCCTCCTTCAAGGTCAAACAAGGATAGCCAAACCTAAAAGTGCTTATATCTTGCTTATTATTGGTCCTAGAGGTTTGCAATGTGAAACCAACCTACAGGAAATCATGGGCTAGGAATCTTTTGATGTGGTCAGATTTAACCTTGGACCCTTCCTTGGAGGTCAAATGAGGATAGCAAAATCTAAAGTGCTTATAAATCGCTTTTTCTTGCTCCTAGAGGTTTGTAATGTGAAAATATCCTATAAGAAATCATGTGCTAGGAATCGTTTGATGTGATCAGATTTGAGCTTTGGCCCCTCTTTCAAGGTCAAATGAGGACAGCCAAAATTGAAAGTGCTTATAACTCACTTATTCGTGTTCCTACAGGTTTGCAATGTCACACCAACCTATTGAAAATCATGGGCTAAGAATCTTTTGATGTGGTCAGATTTTACCTTGGGCTCCTCCTTCAAGCTTAAGTGATGGTTGATTGGCAAGTTTTCTCTCTGGTGGATACAATTTGCATCGGTTCTCCGATGCGCTACATCTACTTACATTTGTATCTTTCATTAAGCAAACATTTTGTTTACTTAGTGTCACGCTTCAATGATGTCCCGTCCGGGGATACACTGTGTCGAGACGAATCTCTAGTTAGTTAGTGTTTTTGGTCACACCTATAGTACCTTATCGCTTATATTGTGATGGGTACTAGAGGAAACCAAGTAGCAGCTTTCGCACATGAGGTTAGGCCTCATGAATTTCATTTCCTATAAGTAGCCGATTTGATTGTGGGTGTTAGAAGACACATATATACAACCAGACGTGGATCTGACTGATGACGGTTATACCTGATTCCCATGATGTTCAGTAAATGGGGGATATTATACCAGATTTATTATTATATTTTTCATGCATGATAGACACATAATGTAATACAACAATCCCCAATTCTTCTCTCTTGATCTTTGATTTATTGGTTCATAGCAATGCTGCTTTTAATATTGCAATATTGCATGCACTATGAATCTTGTCTCTCTGAGTACTTTCATGCATGAGTTGACCCTTCCAGCCTGCAAAGACAACCAGTAGTAGTGAATCCTCCTCTTCCGAGGAAAGTAGTTCATCTGAATCCAGTTCAGAAGAGGAAGAAGACAAGACCAAAAAAGATACAAAACAGGTAGAGCCAAGTTACCCACTTCAGTACTCATGTCTCCAGTCTGTCATCTCTGGTGTAACGCCAAAACAGTTTTATGGTAAACATAAGATCAAAGTGGGGTGTTGATTGACACAACAGATGACCGATGACCAAAGATCAATTAATGACCTTATTTGCTACTACGTTGATTATTATAGTATGAAACATTACCAGGTAGAAATATACATCAAATTTGTATGAATTTTGTTTGTTTTAAAAGCTTGAGTACCTTCTGACAATGCCTGGTTTCTGTAAACATCGCAGCATGCATAAACAAAGCAAATACATCCCAGTAGTGCTCAAGAATATTTTGAAATATGATAAAAATACAGGATATTTGTTTTTATTTATAGCAAATTAATGTTTCTCTAAATAATCAATTATTTTAAATTGCCAATAACTAGACATTATGCTACACTCAGGTGGGTGATATATCGATTGCATATCAAATCCTTCTTCCACTGTTAGACTAGACATGGTACGTTGATGTTCAGATTTATTTTGAAGTCCCATAAGTATTTAAGTCCAAAAAACTTCATTACAATTTCACTTTTTGGACTTAATTTTAGGAAATACTTGCACATGTATACAAATACTTTTTACAAAGAAGGTTAATTATGTATTGGTGGCATGTATTTAACTGTTTGCAAAATAGCTTGAAAAGTTGTGGACAGAGTTTGACGCAATTTCCAGGAAATGTCACCAATTGCCATATGAACATATGATTAAATTTTGATAGTGATCCAGATCACCGTCTCAAATGTATATCGCCCATATTTTGAAAATGTAGTCATGATAATTTTATTAATGTTTTGTTTTTGGGCTTACTGTATAATTGGTTTGCCTTCTCTTGTCCTCTTTTAAAGTCTCATTTTGCACTGTGTAATTTCTGGCCAGATATTTGTATTCCCTGAGAGTGCTCTTGCTAATGTGCTTTTAAAATAAATTCATTTAGTTGAACTTGCTTCTTTGATAATAATGCTTTATGTTACTTTAATGCCACCATGCTTTTTTTGGCCTTTCCTTTATCATTGATTTCTTCTTTGCCATAAATATTCTTATCTTTTTTATTCTTGTTTTTGCATGTTACACATTACAGTAGAACCTCAAGTATCAAAGCGTGCTGGGAAAATAAGTTTATTTGAAACTAGTGGAGTGTTGAACTTCATAAAACTGAAGACAACTTTTTTTTGGCAAAAAAAGGTAAAAACAAGGTTTAATCCAAGGTAGAGGCAGATTTTGCATGGGGCTGACATGAGTTAAATTTATTAAATTTAGGTATGTTTTTTAATATTACTCTAGCCTTGCTTAAGGCTCCATTTGTACCATAACCATACCAAGCACAGATATTTGGTATTCATAAAACACTCATACATATTAGGAGATATGAGCTCATCAGAATCTGTCTCAGAAGTATGCTGATGTAAAGGCCAGCACATGTAAGAGGACATTATAAAAACTGAAATTTTATGATCTGAACTGACAATTTTCTGTAATTACAGAGAAAGATGAGCCTTTAGATAGGCCGCCATTACTGTAGTTTTTTCATAATTATTAAATATTGCCAGAATTTGAAGGAATGTCTTGTGAAAGTTGCAGAAAATGAGCATCACTTTATGAGAGTATCTGTCCCACTGCTCTTCACTTACTTTTACACTCCACATATACCGTATTTTTCCAAAATATGGCCCGGGCGTTAATTATTTTCAAATGGTTATCAGACCAGGCGTTAAATTGAACCAGGCGTTCTTTTGAAGTATAAAAATAGTGTCATAAATTGTAAACAGTGTGCTTGGTACCCAGGCGTTAATTTGAACCAGGCGTTAATTTGAACCTGGGCATTATTTGGGAAATTTACAGTAGTTCACTATTCGAGTTCTCAGTGGCCAGGTAATCTCCTACAGCTCTAATTAATATAACCTTTACTAAGTACTGTTTTAATGACAATGTAGGCAAGTAGTGGTCTATTCTCTTTTTTTTTTGAAAGCAGTAAACAGGGAGCATTTTATGGCAATTCTCAATTGCGAATATTAAATACAACTGCCATTATGTAATTAGAAAATAGTACTTTGATACTATAGTACAAGTAGTTCATTACACCTAGGTCACACAGACTTTTGCTGGCATCATATGAGCTACATACAAACCGAAAATATTTTAGAAAATGTTTTGTGGTTTGGTAGTGTCCATTATGTTTCATAAATCGGGATTTGTATATGAGTAGGACAGGGTTTCCAGCACGTAGCAGATTTTCTGCAATACATCCTCTCACAAGCTGTTAGTATTTAATTTTACATGCAGGCGGGGTGAGGGGGGGGGCTTGCGCAGTTGCTACATGTGGGAGTCATTGTTAAACATACCAACATACATGGTCCATTTGTGGGAAGCTTGTAGACCAAAACTCAAATACTTGTGTTCAGAACCACATGGATCTGTATGACCAGATGCACGTACTCTAACAGTCTTGTCAAATCTTACTACCTGACTACTTTTGAACAGTCCCAATTAAGGCTGGAGGACATCTGGAAACACCTGTCATCCCACACCATTTAAGAGTTTGCAAAGGTCCAAGATAACATTTCATAAATCCAATTAACACCATGAACTGTTAATAATCCAATGTTGTCAAATTTTGCAAATCTGTACCTGCCTCTCGACGTTCACAGTTAGGGTTTTACATCCCGTTCAACAGCCAGGGTCATACAGGCCCTTAGCATTGGGAGCCAAACCCACACAGAGGTGACGACTGTGATCTGATTTCAACCTTGCTAACAACTGGGCCACTGAGGACCTCTAACCTGCCTCTTACCTCTGTGGTCATATCTTGGAATTCAGCTTATGACAGCATGTGATTAGATATTAATGCCCAGTCCCAACTTGACCTCGGATTTAAACTACAAACCTGTAGCCATGATAATCGAACTAAATAACCATTTGAAGATTGATGCCTCTGGTATGATAATTAGATATTAAAGTTCAACGAAGAGTATATAATGAAGTGTACTCAAGATATGGGGACCAAATGTGCAAAAGTTCTAAATTTTTGGTATTTTTTCAGCCATTTATAATGTTAATGATTTTATGATTTTGAGGGGGGGGGGGGGGAATTCGGGCATGTTTTGATATTACTAGAGGTTCAGCTGTGTATATGCATCTTCTATATACCTTTTACTGCATTTACCAAAGACCACCAAGGCAGCCACAAAATCCTCCTCTTCCTCATCAGAAACCTCATCCTCAGAATCTGAAGATGACGAAAAGAAAGGCAAGGTGAGACCTGAATGTAGATGTCACTAAGTGTCATACTTATTTCTGATATTCATACTGTGGTAACCACAATATTTTAGTATTATATAAACCTTATCCTACTGAATGGTTAATGCTTTAAGGTAGACGATGTTACTCTTTATGTGCTTTATACTTTATACTCTGTTCCGCTTTTGCAAATAATTTTAAATGCAGGGATGGGGTGTTGAAAAAAGAGTTGAAGAGTGGACACACCATGTGATTGATCCATGAGTGACAAAATATTCTAACAATGAAAAAGATTACCCTTGTTTCTGACTACTATGACTCCTTAAGATAACCTCTAATAATACACATTTGCAGTAATTCATGGAAGCCTTAATTCTAAACTTTTCTTTGTGCATGATCTCTTAGCTACACATTACAAGATCATTTGTAACAGCAGACAGAGCAAAATGTAGCAACATGTAGATAAGTTATATCACCACAAAGATGATTCGTAAGCAACTTACACCCTCATAGGTAAGACATGACTACTTGAAACAGAAAGGCTCACTCACAAAGGTTTTTAAACATGTGTAAAAAATGGGACAAAGGTCTATGATCGACATGACAACACTCTGGACCTAAAAAAATTATGTTATATGATCAACAAGATTACACTGGGGCTACATTATCAGGGTGGTCAGTTGGCAGATTCACTACAATCAAACAGGGTATTAGGCATTATTGTTTGCAGATTTTACTCCATAGCCTTTAAAATCAGTGCAGGTCAGATGAGTGGCAGGAAAAATCTGGTCCAGGCTGTATCTCAAAAACACTAAGCTGTAGCAAGCTGATCCATTGGTAGTAACAATGGCCTTCACTGGGGGTTGTGCGGTTGAAGGTGTGCAACATCGTGGTGTGACTTTGACAGTAGTGGGTGGACGATTAGACCAACATTCGATCAATCGTCGGTGTCATGGTACAATCGCGTTCGGTCACTGACAACTTCTAGAAATCGATTAAATCTTACCCTTCCTTATGTGTCTCAATATCCACATATTCTTTTATATTTAAGGCAGTTTCCAAAACTTTCCTTTAATAAACTAATAGATTTGTCATGAATTTTGGGTTTGTTTACAACTACCGCCATATTTACCGGAAGTGGGTGCTTTTGGTAGATTCTGTATGTCGGAAACACCGTTATTCTTACCGGATTGGAATACACTTCATCCCGGAAAGTGTTTCATGACAGTGGAGTATAAAAGTCGATTATGGGTTGATCATCGGTCGGAAAAATGGACGAATAATCTACCATGAAAACTGAGGCGATTCCACTCACTACTTGACAGTTGTCCTTGCCATAGTGATCTTAACCATTAAAATCTTTTTTTGGACTGCATCTGGGAAACCATCTGGTTGGTGGTGTAGGTGTGCTATGTCATGGAGTGACCTTGATTTAACCTTTGGCCTTGCCCTAATGCCCTTGACCTTTAAACCTTTGTCCAGGCTAGATCTCAGAAACCATAAGGTGTAGAAATTTGATAATTGGTAGGGGCATTGGTTTGGGGTGAAAATGGTTTGGGGCTCTGCCAAAATGTCTTCTACTCCCGTATTTGAGACAAATTTTTGATTGATATCACAAAGATATATGGATTGCTGCAACTGCTCATTATCTGCTATCTCCATTGACAGCTAGACATCAATTAATAATAGATCAATAAATACATTGGGGTGCAGCTCTGGGGTATGGGCACATGTATCATTGATTCTATGTTTAAAACTGTTTTTGGCTCTAGTTGGTCTGCAAGAGGAGTTTGATCTGTTTGAGGAGCCAGTGAATGATATTTTTTTTATATTTGTCACTCTAGATAGAATTAAAACTTGACACATGGAAGGATAAAAAACCCCATGTAGACTTTTAATTTGAAATTTCTGCACTGTTATCGGTATGCATGGTGTTATCTTATGCATGGCGTCATTCTTGAGTGATACATATATTGGTTATGCAAAAAATTCAAGTACCCATAAGCAACATGTTTGATAATCAGGGAGTAT
The DNA here is from genome assembly GCA_964017235.1 of Sabellastarte sp. h YS-2021. Taxonomy (NCBI): domain Eukaryota; kingdom Metazoa; phylum Annelida; class Polychaeta; order Sabellida; family Sabellidae; genus Sabellastarte; species Sabellastarte sp. h YS-2021. The sequence continues at coordinate 17,349,915 of OZ024929.1, read as the reverse complement.
AATCGGCCGGAGAGCTCATAGATTTATCTAAAACAGTGGATATCGTATTGTAAAAATGTCTCATATTTACATAGCAAACCAGTTTGTGGAAAGTGGCAGAACTTGTGTGTTTTTAATTATTTTTAAGTTTCTGTTTTTATTTGTTAAATTTTTGTATCCTACAAATAAATTTTACAAAATCACAATGAACTTATTATGACAGAACAAAGCAAAGTAGACTGAAAGAACATACACAGGTGTTTCTCTTGCTAATAGATTTGGCCAGAGACCCATTATAACCCATCTCCACCAAGTAAATAGGAATTTGTCATTCATCTGCTTGGATTTGATCACAGTGCCTTTGGATCAAACAGAGAAATAAGTTTGACTCTTTATCAACTATGAAAGGAGAATCCTCAGACTTCAGGTGTTAACAGATTCAGTATGCAAAGGTATTATAATATGTATAAATAAATTCCAAATTATAAAGGACTTTCACATCACCTTTTCTTGTATTTATAGGACACGCCAAAGAAAGAAGAAACTAAAGAAACAAAGAAGGAAAAAGAGGTAAAACTTAGATGTTTTAACCCCATTGAATACTATAATCAAATCCAAAGGGCCCAGGGGCTGGATTTACTAAAATTGTGGCTTAAGTTTAAGACCTTTGTGTAAGACTTCTTTCCAAACTTGAGTCCAAATTTTGTTGATTTTTTTTTATTCAAATAAGGGTTTAGCCCATTTTTTGGACTTAAGTTTTGGCTTATTGTTGAGCCTGATGTAGGGTTTTCCAAAATACTTCAAATATGTATGTAATATATGTACACTTATATAATCTACCTCATTGGCCAAAGGTACCTGAATCACACACTGCAAACTCTGTTATCCAAACAACTTTGGAAAACAGAAATTTGTACAGATAATGTGTATTTAGTGAGTAAATGCTGACAAGAACATAAAGTCCTTTGATAAATCCCATCTCCAAAAATAGCCAAAATTTAAAATAAACATTTTTGAACATAGTCCTACCTTGTGTTTTTCGTACCTCTTCTGTATTACATACAATTGCTTTTTATACTTAGGTATGGGTGGATGTTCTTTCTTGAATTCCAACTTGATTCCAAACTTAGTTGAGACAGAATTATTGCTTTCATTAACCTGACTTCAACATTATTAGAATTACAATTTGTTTAATGTCAATCAGAGGGAGATTGTTATCTCCAAAATATTTTGAGATTGTAGGATTTCTTGGCTCTCTGTAATATTTAAGTTATAAAACAGTAACAAGTACGATGTGCCAATGGGAATTGCTAAGAGGAGATTGGGAAGCAACATAATTGCCTACCAATGGGAATTTTTGTCCAAATTTGTTACACATGTACAAGAAATTGGAGGGATATATGGTTTATTGCTATTTAAATTTTTGTAGCATCAGTTCCCACACAAGGGCACAAAGATATAGTAAATCTTCAGTCCTATACATTGAGGCATACCAACCACTGGCATTCTCTTTGGTGCTTGGCCTCTTTTCTGTCCCTGGATACTGAAATTGGTTTGACTGTTTTGGTTTTGTTGCACCTAAGAGTCCCTTTTGAATAGGGGAGATCAAGCCGTAAAAAGTCCAATTAGAATTAGTCATGGACAGTTAACTGATATGAAGCAGCAAAAATTTACACAAAAAGACTTTCAGTTAGTTTATACATATCAGATTGTCCTTCTGATACTTATACCTTTAAATTATAGAAAAAGTTTGTGTTCATCCGAGAGGTGTATATTGTATCAATGTAAATGTTTTATCACACTTGCAAAATATCTGTCTTAGATATTATGTCAGTTATAACCTTTCATAACACGTAATCTCTAAAGCATTATATCACAGTAATATTCAACTTTTTATTACTGTAATGCTAACATAAGCTTTCTGAAGACACAAGTTCCACTGAATCATCATCAGCTGTAGATTCATCCTCAGAAGATGAATGTTCTGAAAAGTTGGGTAAAGAAATGGTTCCCTCAAATAAGACTGGACCTCAAAGTAAGAAGTTGTCTGATTATAGTGATTCAGAAAGTAAAGATGAAAGTTCAATAGAGTCTGAAAGTGAAGGAAATATTGAAAGTGATACTAAAAGTAAAGAAGAATCAGAAAATGAAAATGATAAGAAAAGAAAATACCAGAATGAAGCTAAACATAGAAAAGAATCTGCAAATAAATGTGAAAAAGAATTTGGAAGTGAAAGAGAAACTGAAAGTGAAGAAGAATCAGAAAGTGACGCTGAAAATGAAGAGACATCAAGAAATAAATTTAAGACTGAAGGAGAAAGATATAAAACTGAAAGTAAAAATGGATCAGAGAGTGAAACTGAAAGCAAAAGTAGGGAGACACCAGCAAATGAAAGAAAAAGATCATCAGAAAGTGAAAGTAGCTCATCAGAAGATCCATCTTCATCCTCAGATGTGGAAAGCTGTGAGTCATCACAGAGTTCTGAAGAGAAGGCAAGAGAAGTTACTCTGAATGTTGTATTCTGGTGCTCCAATGAATTGATGTTGTCAAAATTAAAACCACTGACAAAATCCATTTGACCACATGTATTCTAGATAACAGAATTGAAAAAAGTACTTTGATATTCTGATAAGCATTTACAATTGTGATAAATATGGACTTGCTGATGGTAAAAAGTAACGCATTTTCTAACCTATTTCAAAGGAATGAACACTTGTCTATGAAAACAATTCTCATAAAAGAGTAATGGTTTGTAAGAATATTGGAGTGTCCAAAAAGTCCCAGTCCATGTGGGTATTGTCTAGTGCAAATAGACTCAATAGCAATAGAGTGAAAATTAGTGTAAGATAAATTCTTTTATAAGCGGACAGAATTTTGAGATGCCTACATCATAAATTTTGGTATTTTTAACCCCCTATAGTCGTCCCCTGCGCCATCCGGGTGGCAGCAGCGGCGGCGGGCATAAAGCTTGTGGGTGTTCCACAGTCTAAACTCTTTCACCAATTTTCACCAAATTTTCATAATTATGTTTACCCCAAGAGGATCTAGAGCTGATTAGGTTTTGGGGGTATCTGGTCACAACTGTTGCCATGCCAACACTTTTAAGATTTTTGGGTCTTAAAGTTTGTGGGTGTTCCACAGCCTAAACCCATGCACAGATTTTCACCAAGCTTTCAGGGTATATTTACCCTTAGAGAATCTAGAGCTAATTAGGTTTTGGGGGGTATTTGGCAACAACTGTTGCCATGGCAACACTTTTAATATTTGGGTTTTAACATTTGTGGGTGTTCCACTGCCTAAACCAATGCATGGATCTTCAGCAAATTTTCAGGATATGTTAACCGAAACAGGATTAGAGCTGAGTAGGTTTTCAAGGGTATCGGGTAAAACCTGTTGTCATGGCAATGCTTTAAATACTTTATGATCTTTAACTTCTTAATTGAAAAGCAGGCAATATTAAACCGATGTTACCACAGTTGTATTTTTATTTCCCACCAGCCAAGGCCAGGGTTGGCCGGGGAAAGGCCTTCCGTGCATGTATGTGCATGTGTACGTTTGTCACATTTTTAAATCTAGCTTTATATCTCATTCATATATGAAGATATCTTCACCAAAGTTGCAGAGAATATTTATGGCCATGAAAACATGTCTGTAAAAATTTTGTTCTCATTTTCAAAAATAACCTGGCCGCCATAGCCAATTATTCGAAAATTATTGATATGTTTTAAAATCTAAAATCTAGCTGTGTCTAATTTGCACAAAATATAAATGGCAAGGAAAGCTTGCCTGAGAGTAATTTTGGCCTTGTTTTGAAAACAAAATGGCTGCCATATCACATTGTTAATGTCAAATGGGGGAGCATATCAAAAAGCCCTAATATCCCCCTTATCATTGGTCCTAGGTGTTTTGAATGAGAAAACAACTTATTGGAAATTTGACCTTTGACCCCTGCTTCAAGATCAGGGTCATCGTACTAAAAGGGCCTTATATCTCCCTTATAATTGGTTCTAGGGCTTCAAAATATGAAAACAACTTGTCAGAAAGATTCCTTCATTACAAACAAATGAATGCACCAAAAACATAACCTTCTGGTGTAGGTTACAAGAACTAAATCATGAGGATATTGAAGGTTCTGCTGTAAATACTATGCAAAAAAACTCTTGTGCCTAAAATCTGAATAGTTAGGTCTGTGCATAGATATTGAAGAAACTGGGACTTCTTCATGATGTGAACTATTAACAAGCAAGTTTTCCTTTTTGATAACTATGTGTACAAACTGAAAACATTTTTTTGTTGTTTTCTCTGTGTTTTTATGTTGAGGAATTTTGAAGTATTTAATCAACAAAAATATGCCTTTAAACTGTGATCAATTCTACATGGAAAATAACCAAAACTTTTACCGACCAAATAATACTAACAATTAATTAATTAGTTTGCACTCTGTAATTCTGTAACTAGGCTATTTTACTAATAAATATGAATGTAGTCTGATTGATGTAATGTAATTGTGGAAACAATTGTCGTAACCAGCTTTTGTCTATGCATATAAATTATAAAAAAACTGATAAATATGCATTTATGCTTAAAACTTGAATACTTCTGACAAAATGGTACAAGTTTTACTTTAAAAAACATGTAATAAATACAGTACTATACTAATATACTCGAATAAATGTTACAGTTTTGTCTTCATTATTTAAGATATTGGTATAAAAGAATAATAATGTCATATAAAATCCTGTACAGAATGTTAATAGGGCATATGGATATTAATCAACAGGGGCCATGTATTCAAGAAAGGTGTGACCCAAATCTTAGGCTTAACTTGGCTATATTTGTATACAAAAGTTAACCCTAAGACTTGGCTGAGACCTTTTGTGAATGCATGTGGAACATTCATTTGTCTGTGAAGTGTAAATTGGCAAGATAAGTATCCAGACATATACATGACAAATGTCCCATAGTTTATATATGGTGTGAAACTAGTAATTCTGGAGGAGTCGCCATTGCATAAGAGTGGTGTTACAACCTCTGTTTCACAAACTAAAGTTTGGAATGATCTCACCGACTGGCTCTACGATGTACTTGACAAATAAGTTTTGCACTATGTGAAATTATGTATGGTATAATTACATCTTTTTACGAGATTGTCCCATATTTATTTCAATTTAACTTTATTATATCACTGCGTAAATTATTTTTAATTACGTGCAAATCCATGCAGCAACCAATTGTTTTTCCTGAATTTATCTATTTTATCTAAGGAAAATATCTAACCTCAGCATGTGAGTTGTATCTTAAATAAATAATGATTTTCAAAGTTATGTTTCTTACTTTAGTGCATCACATGATAAAATTACAGAGTAATAAGAACTTAATATATGTTATAAAAGCTCGGTTTGATACAGCTTTGTATTTCATAGTATCTGTAATATTGTATGCTATGTTTTAACAAAGAGGCAATAAAATATTAAAAACAAAGAAAAAATCTCAGCAAATGTTCATAATGACTAATGTGATTTCAGTGTTGTGAAATGTTAATGATTATAAAATAATAATGCTTACCAAATTTTCTCGGACATTGAAAATGGTGGGAAATTTCCCAAAGGTCTTTAGTGCTCTCCAGTTATTCCCTGTGGGCTGGGATTCCTGTCTGCCAAGACTGACTATTTTTTATAGACAACTCCACTAAATGTAACAAAAGTGATAGTCATTTGATGTTACTCCCCAGACCACAAACTTTGGCATTTAAAATTGAGTTAACAACTAACACTTGCTTTTTGCATAATTCAAACCAACCATGCTTTTAATCTTCAGGAATCGAGCTCTGAAGAATCTTCCTCAGAAGAAGAGAGCAGTTCTGGTGCTGATACTGAGGTTGAAGTGAAGAAATCAGACACTTCAACCAAGAAAGAAGAGGTAAAAAAGGAGGTCTGTATCAATATAAAGCTTAGACCTATAATGTGTTCTTGGTGAGTTGCTGAATGACTGGCTGTAAACTTACAGAAGTCATTAGTTCAAATACTGTGGTGTGTACCTGGTTGATTGTTTGATTGATTGAATGATTGATCGAAAAAAACTGCTTTTAATACATGGTGATAGGTCAGATCACAATAGGTATTTAAATGGTTGTGGGAAAGCAGTGCATAGTTATTGAGCAAGTTCTGCAATGTAAACCACTGGGAATCAGCAATTTTGGTCTAAATTCCCCAAAGGCATCAAAAGTATAGATTAATAATTTTGGAGTCTGACTAATGTTACAAATAGTATTGCCAATGATATATTGCATAAACACCTAAATAAAGTACCCTTCCAAGTACGAGTCACAATATGACCAATACAAAGGTACTAGGCATGCCACATACACTAAACAATTCTATGATATCATGAGCCCACAGTCTCTCAAAAAGTACTCTAAAAAGTTTTTTTCCCAAATGACAGTAATTTATAACATTCCTACATATGTTGCTTTCAGCCGGTTTTTAGTGCCATTTCTCAGTAGTAAGGAAAGTGAGGATTTTTAAAAGTCCTGTACAATTCTGGTCAAAGAGTAAAAAATACTGTTGATCTTTATTTTTCACAGACAGAAAAAAAGAAGGTGGAATCATCCTCAGAAGAATCATCTGAAGAAAGTAGTTCTGAAGAAGAGAGTGAAGAGGTGAGTTTGGTGCAGCCTTGTACAGACAAATTGTCAACTCATAGCCATTTACTTAATTTTGATTTGATCTGAATAATTTACAGTGTTCTAATTTGATGTAAGTATCCCTATAAAACACTGCTGAGGTCCTCAGTGACCTAGTGGGTTAGCAGGTTTGGCATCTAATCACAAGCCGTCACCTCCTTGTTTTTTGACTCCCACAAGTGACAAAGCTGAGGACCTCTCATCATATTTCCTTGGCTATTGAACTGGATGTAAAACTCTAACCTTGACTTTGAAACACTGAATTTCCAAGCAGGGATAATACAGTATTGTTAAGAGGAAACATCCATGTTTGGTTGGGGTGTACTAAAACGCGGCATCCCAGAATCGGTACAGTTTTGCATTGGCAACCCCCTGATGTACACATTTTTGGTACCAGTCCATCCCTAGAAATTAGCCACTGCATAAGTAAAGACAAGATGCATAAATAGATTGACAACGCTTATGACCAATTAAGGCCGATAATCATTATTGAAATGCATTTAGAGCCCATCAACAAATGAATTTTTACATTGACCTGAGCATTTCATTATCTTTAAGGTGACTTTCACATTTCATTAGATTTAAGGTGACTTACAACATACTTATAGGCAAGCAGTTTAAGTTATACAAAGTCCCAAAGGTCAAACTATCAACAAAATAGGTTATATTGAGACAGGATCTAGGGTTTTACACATATCAGCTGGATTTAAATCCTTTACTGAGGAGGTTAGTGCTAATTGGTTAAATGCCAAACTTGTTAAGAACTCTGACACTGAAAAATAAGTGATAGAAGAAAACAGCAGACAGTATTTGTTCAAGATTTTTATCGTAAGTGAATGTGTCTATGTACACGGGATACGGCTAATGTATTTGGCATGTCACCAAAACTTCAGACAGTATAGTTATGGAAGGAGTGTGTCCGTGTGCATGGCGTGCAGATGTGGCTTGCAGGTTTGAACTATGGCTTGTGTTTATTTTTGAGCAATGACTGAATTTTCACACAAGCCGCAAGCAAGATAGGACATACATATATCTGGAGATATTTACAGTTGTTTGGTATCAATAATTGTGACTCATTACACTGAACACAATGGCGAAAAAGTTGCTAAAATCCAATCAGAAATAAGGAAGTTACAGTCTTTTAAAGAACTCTTATTATCTATGTTCGTGCCAAAGAAAAAGAAATATATATGCAAGTCACACCTGCAAGCTGTGCACAGGGATACATACACTTAAGCAATAAATATTGACAAAAAACTGCCAGCTTTTTAACAAAACAGAGCTGAACAAAGGGTTAAGCCTCTCTTACATCCCATTGTATGTGCACGTACGTCCTGGTTACAGAGAAAAATTACCTAATTTGCCAGGGACACTTAAGGTAGACATGAGATTTTATAACAAAATATCAAGGTCAAAGAATAAAAATTGTCATGCACATTATTCTCTGAGTGCAAGCAGTATAGTTACAAATGCATCCCTATCTCGAGGGATATTTACGAGACTTGGGCATGTGCATGCTCCTTGCCAGTGTTGCAGGTTTTCCCCATTTACTTACATTGTTTGCACATGTCCTATAATACACTCACATGTACCTTGCATATATATAAACCTACTGTGTAACCTGTAGCTGGTCACAGTCTGTTCTTGAATATTCAAATAGAGACACTCTGTTGAAACAATTCACCTGTTTGCACGTGCGAATCTCTGCTACACCACTAGCAGGCCATGCTCATATTTTTCAACAATATTTGCAGCACACTTAGTGTGTGTACACGTATGATGGGATGTAAGAGAAGCTTTAGATGGCAAGTATGCCACCCAATAAAAACACCAGTAGCCCATGAAAAGGTTGCCATCAGTGAAAAATATATTGGCTTGAGGGTTAAAAAACTTTTTTTGGTTAAATATTTGCATAGTATTCCTGTAGTGAATTGTGACTTGCAGTTTGTTGAATCTTTATTTTATCTTTTGTTTTTCATCATAAGAAAAAGCCAAGTGCAAAGAAAGACACAACAGATTCTAAAAAGGAAGCCGCAAACTCGAGTTCAAGTGAATCTTCTTCAGAGGAGGAATCAGAATCTGAGGATGAGAAAAAAGATACTAAAAAGGAAGAAGAAAAGAAAGAAGAGGCTGCAAAGAAGAAGGCAGAAACATCCGAAGAATCTTCATCTGAAGAAGAGTCATCCTCTGAAGAAGAAAGTGAAACTGAGAAAAAGGAAAGTGAAACTAAAAAAGGGGAAATCAAGTCAGAAGTGAAAAGTGAAAGTAAAGCAAAGAAAAAATCTTCATCAGAAGAAGAATCTTCTTCTGATGAAGAGTCATCCTCTGAAGAAGAAACTGAAACTGCGAAGAAGAAAGAAAGTGAACCCAAGAAAGATACTAAAGCCAAAGAAGAATCTTCATCGTCCGAAGAATCTTGTTCTGAAGAGGAATCATCGTCCGAGGAAGAAAAGGAGAGTGAAACAAAGAAAAAAGAAAGTGAAAGCAAAGTGGAAAGTAAAGGTGAAACTAAAGCGAAGGAAGAATCGTCTTCTAGTGAAGAAGAATCTTCAAGCGAGGAGGAATCATCTTCAGAAGAAGAGGAGAATACTAAAACAGAGACAAAGAAGGAAGAAGCCAAAAAGAAAGAGGTAAAATATAGAAAACTTGAATATGTTAAACATGTAGCCACTTGACTGTCATTTGTGTGGGTATGGGTTCGAATACAACTCAGAATATGTGCAATACACAGAGGATTTGTTCAGATTACAGAATATTAGATAATACAGGTGTTACAGTACCAAAAGACACTTATACTTTAAAGAAGTACATGTACCAAAGCTGTGATATGTTTTTTCCCCCATTGAAAAATGTACAATAAACATATACTCAACTCAAAGGAGGCAGGACAATAAGCATTTCTGAGTACATGTTTGGTAGCCACCTAGCAAGCCTGAGTTTTGCCACTCAGGAGTCGTGACTCTCAATTAACTTTAAGTCTCAAGACTTAAACTACCTTTCAAAATATAATTTACTAGTTAAACAGTATATTTCAAAATGTTGCTTACAAAATGTCTGAAACTAAGCAATATTTAAAAGGCGTAAAAATGAAGAATTTTAAATGTAGCCCTATGCACTTGCTTATCCAGAGGAAGAGTTCAGGGGTTTCAAAAAAAACCCATGAAAATGTTAGGGATTTGACAGTGAACCCAGAGCAAAAGACGCAGATTTAAAAAGTTGAATATCCTGCACTGGATTGCACATTCCAGGGACATGTGAACCACACACACACACACACCCCCTATTTATTAAAGCTGGATATGTCCCCGGAGTCTTATGCGGAGAGCAGCACCTAAGGAGTAACAAGGAGTGTAGAGTTCATCAGAACATATCAATGTATATGACCGAGCAATTCCTTTACCATATTTTGTTTTGAATTTGGAGAAATTTGTGGTAAATTTGAGGTGTTAACAGTGAATATCTTTAATGTAGCCCAGTCTTTTGTGGTGAACAATGGCTAGGGAATGACAAGGAATATAAAGCTAACCAGTATATATATCCGTATAATTGACAATTGCATTGCTTTACCATATTGGGTTTTGAATTTGGAGAAGTTTTTATGACTTTAGTGACCAGTCTAAATTGTTTTACCCTTTCTTTAGTCAAGCTCTGAAGAATCCTCTTCTGAAGAATCATCATCTGAAGAGGAGTCGTCGTCTGAAGAATCGGTAAGTATTGTTCTTTGTTGTGTGCTTGAATTGACCTTTAACCTTGCCATAGTGACCTTGACCTATAAAATCTTGTTCGGGCTATATCTCGGCAACCGTAAGCTGTAGGAAGTTCATACTTGGTAGAGACATTGGTTAGGGGTTGTAAGTGTGCAACGTCATGGTGTGACCTTGAGTTGACCTTTGATCTTGTTATAGTGACCTTGACCTATAAAATCTTGTCTGGGCTATATCTCGGCAACCGTAAGGTGTAGGAAGTTGATAACTGGTAGGGACATTGGTTAGGTGGTATAGGTGTGCAACGTCATGGTGTAACCTTGATTTGACCTTGCTGTAGTGACCTTGACCTATAAAATCTTTTCCAGGCTATATCTCGGCAATCGTAAGGTGTAGGAAGTTGATGCTTGGTGGGGATACTGGTTAGGGGCAGTAGGTGTGCAACATCATGGTGTGACCTTGATTTGACCTTTGACTTTGTCATAGTAACCATGAGTTTTAAAATCTTGTCTGGGTTATTTCTTTGATTCCATAAGGTGTAGAAGGTTGACACTTGGTGGGACATTAGGGGGTGTAGGTGTGCATCATGGTTTGACCTTTTTGCTCTGTCAAAGTGTGTGCAGCTGCCACATTTGAGACATCTTTCTCATATGACAAAGATGTATGCATTGCTGCAACTGATTATTATATACACTTTTAAATTATTGTGCTATTTCCATTAACAGCTATTCTCCAATTAATCGATTTTACAGCTTTATATTTTTTAGTTTGCTGATTAATGCTGTCATCTTGCATTGGAATTGCCTTGTTTTAGTACTTTATCTTTACATACATTTTCTTTCTCTCAGATTTTCTCTACTTAAACATTATTTGGAGCTTTTTATAACTGGCATTGCTCTGAAAGTGTCCAGATCTTTTACTGATTCACCATTTCTATATCTCATGGTATTGAAAACTTTTTCCCCAGGTTGTGGGGTACGGGCATCTCTGATGCTATTTTTCAGTAATGTCTCAGATACTATGTAATCTACAAGTGTATATTATATATCAGTATAAAGGCCTTTTTTACAGTGTTTCTGCACATGTTTGTTGCATAAAAGTCCATGCAGAAATGGCTGGGACATCGCAAGTTAAAATTGAGGTTTTGATATTCACTGGTGCCCCTGTTTTTATAATAGTGTTGTGTTTTTTTGGTTTTTTTTTTCACAAATATGGATTATTTATCTCATAAATTGTACAAAACGGTGGATAATAAATGGAAAACATCCCTCATTACATATATACAGAAAAAAATATATCACTGATGAAGATTAACAATTTAATACTCTTGCTATGCACTCGTATAATATTGTCATCTTCATTTGTGGCATATTTTTTGTGCATATGTCATTATGGAAGTTTTCCTATTAATGCAATTCTACCATCACACATTAGTTAGTTTTTCATTAGTTCTTATAGAATTACATTTTAAACTGAGTAGATATAGTTTGGTTTCTGTGACTTTATAGTTAGAGTGTTTGACTTTGGAGTAGAAGGTCTGGGTTTGGTCCATGGTCTGGTAATGGAGATTATACCCTTAAGCAAGGTACTTTACACATATGTGCCCCTCTTCACCTAGGAGTAGAGTAAGGAATCTAAAATTTGCCAGAAATCTAAAATTTGCCACCTCTAAAACCTTACTTAATTCTGTGAAAAGAAAATGATGTTTTATCTTAAACTTGTTATTATTGAGTTCAAAAAGCCTTAATCTACAATACATTCAACAAATCTCACCTCAATTCATTTATTTTATTTAGTATTTCCACTTGCAGCAGATTTCAGATATGTGGCTAATTTTAGATTTCTTACTCTATAAATGGATACCAACAGTAGTTAGGGAGGTAAACCTGTGACAGACTGGTATTCTGTTCAGGGGAACAGCATCACTCTGAGTCACTTCATGATAGAAAAACAGGATCTAAAGACTGGCTTAGATATGGGCCAGTAGTCCTGAATAATGACTTTGTCCAGTCTCAACATGCGCAAACTACAGTGTATTCAAAACACACTTGCTAGGATTGTCACAAACTGTAACAAATACACACAGGCATCTCCTATTCTCAAACGATTCCATTGGCTCCCAGTCGAATTTTGCTGTATCTTCAAAACTGCCACTCTAGTTTACAAGTTTCTTCACAATGGTCATCCCAGTCACTTTGGTCCTCTTTTGTCTACTCATTGTGGAAGATATAGTACAAGATACAACCATCCAGATAAAAGATTCTTGGAGATTCCTCAATTCTGTCCATCTGTACATAAATCAAAAATTCACTTTGGCCGCAGCTTTGCTTTTGATGCTCCCACAGTTTGGAATCATTTGCCTGATGACGTCCGTTCTGCCCCAACTCTCACCTGTTTCAGGAAAAGGTTAAAATCGTATCTCTTCAAAAAGGCATTTCCAACTTAGCATGCACTCTAAACCGTTGTCTCTGTGGTACTGGACCTGGCAACAGCTATGGTCAGATGATTTTTTGAATTTGATTTTGGTGTTGTGCCTTAGAGTCTGCCTAGCAGAGATTAAGCGCTATAAAAGTACAGAATAGAATAGAACCTCTAATTTATCCAGACTGTATGATATGAAGAAACATGTCACTTGATTAAAGTTCAAGGTGAGGTTTTATATCCCGTTCAACAGCAAAGGATCATACTGGCACAAGCCTTTAACATTGCCATTTGCCAGAAGTCAAACCCACACAGAGGTGACAGCCAGTGATTAGCAGCCAAACATGCTGACCACTAGGCCACTTCCAACCTGCTCCAGTACACCAAATCTCTAGTACATGACTGTATTCATTGAAAAAGTTTGATCATCAGTCATAACAATCTGGCAAAGATAGACACTTTAATTGTCTGTTGTCTTTTTATTGTGGATGACAAATGAAAGGATTAAATAGACACTAAAATATTTTACTGTAAATGTGGCAGTCAAACCCACACAAAGGTGACAGCCTGTGATTAGATGCCAGACATGCTAACCTGGCTAAGCCAGTGACGACCTCTATCACTCTTTTGAGCAAGTTTAGATAATAGAAGATCAAACAATGTATGTGCATAACTTCTGTATTTTTGTTTCCTGTATTTTTTTTTGTAGGACTAGAGATTCTAAAACTGCTATGACCGCCTCCCCAATGTATCTGGAAGCCAAATGGAAGGACATCTACAGTTATAAAAAATATTGGATCTTTGATTAAGAAAAGTTATGAAATTGTCTGAATTGGTCCAACTAATATGAATTAAACAAAATGTCTTCATGAAAGGTAGTTTATGTCCAAGGGTCCTCCATTAGCAGAACTGATTTGTTCATTTCTCACTTAAGGGAGAAGAATGTTGCCACATGAATAAAACGTAACAGGAGATAACATGTTAAAATCCTTGAACTTTGGAAGCCTTATTCATAAAAAGGATTATTGAAAGATCAGCAAAACATTGGCTTAAGTTAATTCAAAAATCAGATAAGAGCAAAGTTTGGTAATCACAGAAACATTGAGCTGATTCTTTGGTTCAACTTTGAATTAACTTTGATTCATCCGTCAAAATGGATTGAAGTTTATATCAAATATGATCGAATCTTCTGTACCTAATCAAAAAAAAAAAAAAGCTTAACCTTGTGAATACCAATTGAAACCCCAGGGTTAGTGTGGCCATTTCCCATAAAGATTAATCTGATTTTTGGCTAATTGTTTATTCCATGGTTTCATATTGTTATTTGTGTCAACAATCCAAGTGAGTACACAAACATTGAAAAGTAAAAGTCAGAAAACTTCAATTTGTCCACATCCAAGTTAAGTTTGTTTTCAGTTTATGGGAAAGTGTCTTTCTCAAGCTTAATATTAATTCCCTTCTTATTGTTGAGGCTGAAGCAGTTAGCTCAATTTGGTCACTGAATAGCTGAATGTATTAGCTGTTGACTTGCTGGATTACTGTTTCCAATGTAAAGTTTCTTTGAAGAAATCCTGAAAATACCTGATGTGCGTGCACCTGGAATGTAAACACCACTGGAAACAATATAGCAGATTTCAAGGTACTAGAAAAGTAGAACATTTACACAAATCATTGTATAATATAGAAAGAAACACCATATTTTGTATATTTTATTCTAAAATGGTACGCTGCGCAGTGACCTCAAACACGTCTTTTGCGCAATGCTGGAATCGCCAATATAGAACGGTAAATAAAACAATGCTGTTGAATTCTGCGTGCATCGTCCCTTCACGTACAAATGTAAACAAACAACTCGCGGTAAAATAATATGCAGCATATATGAATCAAATAATTCTGTTAGGATTTTTATGTATATTTCATTTTAAGATCGACTACTCATTAATATTCATGAGATCACAGTATTATGTGGGGGATTTCCTAACAATATTTTAACCAAAAGGTTGTTTGCACATCCATCACTATGCATGTTTAGTTAATGGAACAGCCAACATGGTATTGGATTTGTTTTGATTTTTGCGTAAGATTTACCGCTTATTTTGAACAAAATATCATGTAACCATTTTAGAATAGGAATAAAAGAGAAATTCTCGTGCCATCATAAAGCACTCGAATATGTCTTTTATTTCTATAACATCATGTACAAACAAGACCATCTTTCAGTCTACATGTGCAAGCTGCAAAGCTATCAGAGACACGAGTAGTAATTTATGCAAGTATGGTGACAAAAAGAAATCCCTACTCAGACACATCCCATAGCTAGTCAAGAACTCAGACAGTCACCCATCCAAGTGCTAACGTAGCCCATTGCTGCTTAACTTCAGTGATGAGACGCACACTCATTGCACTACTCCACAATTCAACAATTATGCATTGTTGCACTGGGTAATGATTGAGTAAATATATGTATGTTGTTACTGCAGTTAATTGTTTCAGCCCCAGTTTATATGTGCTGTGGTGTATTTTATGTCATTTCAGGTCCTGTAACACATGTATCTATGCCACCTAAGATGATCTTATGTGTAGTTCAGTGTTAGTATTTTGAAACTCTAGAGCTTATTCCACAAGAGCTGTAAAAATGAGGTACTTCAGATGCTTGATATGGTTAAACTAAGACAGGAAACATCTTCACAAGATGTTTTTAAGTTGATCAACTTCAATTTTACCAGATGCAAGTATTGTTTACCAACTATAATTGCTGCTTTGTTAAAGTGTCAGCCATTAGAAAGCCTTAAATAACAACATTTTCAATAACGGGTTCTTAAACATTCTCTGCAGATTCTATCATTTCTACCATATATTACCACAATTAAATGAAAATTGGAATATACGGTTTACTGTTTACACCACTTATGTAGATCCAGTGTTTTGAGATGTAAAAGGAAGTACCACGGAAAACGTCTTGTCAGCCCTTCAGCAAGTGCTAACACTGTGTATAAATACAGGATTATTTGAGTTTTCATCAGATGTTAAACTTGTATCTTTAAGAAGCTGTCGGATTTGAAATAAAAAATATCAGTATTCATTAAAGTTAGATTGTACTCTATTTATCTATTCATTTGTATTTATTTATTGTTTTAATACTGAAGTATTTTAAATATTGGTCTCATCCTATTGATTTTGTTATATTTTTTTTTTATTTTTTGCCCCGATTTATCTCTTTCTCAGAAGAAACTACAGTGGAACTTCTGTTATTCTTATATCCGCCATGTTTACTATTTGACCTCAAGAGTGGACATCAGACTGTTGCATGTTACTTTTATCTGAACATGATGGATAAATAAAAGTAAAATAATCCTACTGACATAGCCTGACATAGATTATTTGTTGTAATTAAACTGAAAAAAAAACATACACAACTTGGGTAATTTTCCAATCAACCAAATGTTTTGGTAGAATTGGTTCTAGTTCAGATAAGATAATATTCAGAAACTGGTTCTTGTTCAGATAAGAGAATATTCAGTAAGCTGATTCTTGTTCCGATAAGAGAATATTCAGAAAAATTTGAATGTAAAATATTTAACTCATCCAAATATTTTTTTGACATGATGTATTTCGTGTTTCAGTAGTAAATCTTTACCCTGCTCAGGTGGATGAATCAAACCGGATCAACTCCCTGTATAGTCTGAATAGTCTTAATTTGGGTTGACAGGGGTTCGGTGTGTGAGTACAATAATCCGTTATCTTAATTGCGAGAAGACTAATATTATGCTAATTGTTTTAAAACAAAAGGTGGTCTAATGACATACAATTTAGCTAAAATTGTAAATTTTTGCAATTTTATCCTCCAGTCAATCAAATTTCTTCGAAGGTACTGAGACAAGCAGAGGAACTAAGAATATATGGATACTGACTGATGATGCCTATGCCTAGTATGTGTATTTATCTACTGTTAGTAGTTGTACTGTAGACTTGTCTTGTGGCCGCTTGTTAAATATGGAAAATTGCAAGCCTTCCAAACCAGATTAATCTTAGCAGTATGGATACAGGGGTGGACAGTCTTATGGAGAGGACAGTACAACAGACAGGCCATTAGTTTTACCGTCTGTCCTTTGTACTGTCTTGTCCGTAAGTCTGTCCACCCCTGTCCTTAACCCAGATTAAAATAAATCAACAGGCTTCACCCCTCACTCCCTGCCTGCGCATAATGTATATGATTAAGAAGGTGTTAAAGATTGCCAGTTGATCTTTTGTAATGAAGTTGTAAACAAAGATCACATGGTGCATACAAAGTCATGTGATTGGGGTCTAGGTGCACATGTTTGGATAACCGAAGTTCTGCTGTATATTATGGTGTGTATACAGATTACTGTTTGTCTGATAGTGTGGCTGTATGTTGAATAAACATTTTAACTGATTTATATCTCTTTTATCCACTTTGTGTTTCAGAGAAATATTTTTAATTCTAATTAAGCGTCCCTGAAAGGGCGCTTATTTGTTTTCACCTCAGTTTCCTCGCCGCCGCCGCATTATGGTCTCCCTTGAATATCTCCCTTATTATTAGAAGGATTCAAACCATATTTGGCACTTATATACCTTAGGCGTGGGAAAATTTTTCTGCATGCTTAAATTTGACCTTTGACCTTTATGAAGGTCACATGATCAAAAACAATTTTTTTAAGTACACCCCCCGTCATCACAGTTCAGGAAAAACTACTTACTACACAGCCTTATGCTTTGACACACCTGTTCATACTATCGAAAACGCGAGCTGATTAGATTTTGGGAGCATTCCCTTGAAAAATGTCTCATTTATGGGTGATTTCCTCACACCTTCCAATCTGAGAGCCTTAAATTTAGGTCAACCCCCCTATTATCTTCTTAAGTATTGCATTTAGAGCCATAAAATGTATTGGGAGGTAATAGGAAACCATATGTGGAGAGTCTAAATAGCCGGTCAGTTTTACCCCACGGCCCCCCCTTATGGGTCAAACTGGGGTCATAAAATAGCTGATTTTGAGTTTTTGCCTTATATCTCCTTTATCGTTGCTTTTATAGCTTCAGAATGTATTAAGAGGTATTGGGAAAGCATATGTGGAGAGTCTAAATAGCCGGTCAGTTTTACCCCCCGACCCCCCCCCCCCTTATGGGCCAAACTGGGGTCATAAATAGCTGCTTTGGAGTTTTTGCCTGATATCTCCTTTATCGTTGCTTTTATAGCTTCAGAATGTATTAAGAGGTATTGGGAAAGCATATGTGGAGAATCTAAATAGCCGGTCAGTTTTACCACCCGACCCCCCCCCCCCCTTATGGGTCAAACTGGGGTAAAAAATAGCTGTTTTGGAGTTTTTAACCTGATATCTCCTTCATTGTTGCTATTATAGCTTCGGAATGTATTAAGAGGTATTGGGAAACCATATGTGGACAGTCTAAATAGCCGGTTAGTTTTACCTCCTGACCCCCATGTATGAGTCAAACTGGGGTCATGAAATAGCTTTTGCCTTTATTTTTGCATTTATGCTTTCACAATGTATTAAAACCTATTGTAAAACCCTGTGGACAATCTAAATAGCAATACATACTTGCACGCATGATTATATGATTATATTATATGATTATATGAAGTGATCAATACTCGTTACTGAAATGCTTTGTAGTATTTACACAAAATTTACTAAAGTTACATCCAATGTTGTACATCCAATGTACAACACTTTCTCCAGCTTGTCTATGTCTACAACGCTTGTTTATGTTAATTAAAGAAGACCTTTGTAGGATTTTCCCTGTCATGATATCACTAAGGGGGTTGCTTTATGTAACAGTACGGTACAGCTTTGTGCATTCTTAGCTTTACAGCATGCTTATTAAAACCACAAGGCATTTTAAACTCTCAGGGACGCTTTGCTTTTGTTAGCAAAAGCATTCATCTAGTTAAACTTTAGAGGTTCGTAATCTCCGCTATGATAGCAAATTGTAAGTTGTAACAGCTACTAAGTTATTTCAGTGTCAAAACTCCTCTAAATTTAAAATCCAGGGATAAGCGAAATATCATGGAATGTTTTACTAATAAATTTGAGCTCCTTTCATTAATGAGCGTCACACCCATACTTAACTTAACATTTTATAATTATATTTATATATAAAAATCATTATCTTCCTTGAACATTATGACCAAGTAACATAATATATGCTTTTAACATATAACATTGAAAAAACAATCTGCCTCATAGTGTACAAATCAGATCCTTTTAACCATGGGTTTGCCATTCAAGATAAAACTTCACTTGCAAATAAATTGAACAGCCATATATCCTTTTTATCCCATATATCCTGATTTCAATATTACCAAAACAGGGCATCTTCTATAGCCGATCAAGTGCAGTAGCCTCACTAGGGGATGTCACGGTTTCCTCAAACCTAAGAAACAAAACAAGCAGACTGTTTCATTCTCGAAGAACATTTTCCAAAAATAGCACTCAAAGAGTGCATACCTCTGCCAGGGCACATAATAATAAGTGGAAAAATCCAGATTTTTACCCCACAGCCTTTAAGGGCTGTGCGGGAATTGTTTTCACTCATGGCATCCGAATGGGGGTGGGGTTGATATCAAAACGTTTGTCCGGGCAGTATCTCAGAAACTGTGAGAAACTGGTTGGGGGTGTAGGTGACGTGACCTTGATTTGAACTTTCTGTAGTAACCTTGACATTTAAAATTTTGTCCGGGCTATATCTTGGAAACCATAATGTGTAGGACTCAGTGGGGTCATTGGTTAGGGAGTTTAGATGTGCAATGCCATAGTGTGATCTTGATTTGACCTTGCTGTAATGACCTTGTGATTTAAAATCTTGTCTGGACTATATCTCGGAATGTGTAAGGTGTAGAAGGTCAATATTTGGGACATTAGTTAGGGGCCAAAGGTATGCAATGTCATGGTGTGATCTTGATCTGGTCATTGACCCTGCTGTAGTGACCTTGACCTTTAAATTTTGTCCGGACTCTATCGGAGAAACTGTAAGTTGTAAGAAGTTGATACTTGATATGGACACTGGTTAGAAGGTGTGGGTGCTATTTCCATTGACAGTTATGCTTCTATTAATAACTCATATGGCTTCACAATATTTAGTTGACTGACTAATGCTGTCATTCCTATCGTATTGTCTTGTTTTAAATTATCCTTACACTACATTTTCTCTCTCCTCAACATTATTTCTCTACTTAACATTATTTGGATCTTTATCTGACTAACACTGTTTGCTCTGAAAGTCTCCTGATCTTTTTCTGTTTCACTTCTTCTATGTGTCATGGTGACAAAAATTGTTTCCTCGGGCAGTGATGTAGGGGCATCTCTGATGCTATTTTTTTGTATCCAGACTGTGATCCAGATCAGTCTCCAAATTAAATGGGATCTAAGTATGACCAAGACTCATCTTTTGATTTTTTTCATGAAGTTCCAAACAGTAGTATTTGCATAATCTTGCTAACAAACAAACAAATGGTCATGAGAAATTAATGCCTCCTTGGCGGAGGTAATAAGCTTCCTAAAATTGTCTGTTTTATTGTACTACAATAGCTTACCATGTGGGACTGAATGCTTTACTGGTAGTCTCAAGGAACTACGACCAACGTCTAAGAAAACAAGAGGAGAGTGCCCGTGAACGGGCACTGTGTCAGCTGACTGAGTGTTTTTGATTTGTGAAGGTGATTAGAGGACAGAATAATTATCAGGAAAAGGGCTGTACAGAAATACAGTAAATGGTAACTGAACAGCAAGTTCGAAAGAAATTCTGAAGCTGACAGAAGAAAAGGATAAAAAAGTTGTGCCCTGTAAATGGTATTATGAAGGAAAATAACAAGGTAATTGTTTAAGTGTAAAAAATAGGTTAAAACATATTTAAAGAAATACTACAAATGCAATATCCTCGTTCGACCTTGAAGAAGGGGTCCAAGGTCAAATCTAACCACACAAATACATTCCCAGCCCATGATTTCCTATGGTTTACCATTCCAAACCTGTAGGACCAATTATAAATGAGTTATAAGCACTTTTAAGCTTGGCTGTCCTCATTTGACCTTGAAGGAGGGGTCCAAAGGTCAAATCTGACCATACCAAAAGATTCCGAGCCAATGATTTCCTATGGGATGGTTTACCATCCCAAATCTCTGTCACCAATAATAAGCGAGTTGTAGGCACTTTCAATTTTCGCTATCCTCATTTGACCTTGAAGGAGGGTTCCAAGGTCAAATCAGACCATATCGACAGATTCACAGCCCATGATTTCCTGTCTGTTTACCATCCCAAACCTCTGGGACCAATAATAAGCGAGTTATAAGCACTTTTAAGTTTGGCTATCCCTGTTTGACCTTGAAGGAGGGGTCATTGAAGGTCAAATCTGACCACACCAAAAGATTCCCACCCCATGATTTCCTACAGGTTGGTTTATCATCCCAAACCTCTAGGATCAATAATAAGGGAGATATAAGCACTTTTCATGACTGACAAAAAACACCTGTGGCGGCCATCTTGTTTCTCAAAATGAGGCCAAAAATATTCCCAGACAACATTTTATGGTTATTAATATATACTGCAAACTTAAGAAAACTAGCTATAATATTTTTTTTCATCAGAGCAGTAATGGTGAAATCTCTCTACACACTGCAGCTATCCAGTGGATACAATGATTTACTCAACAGTGAGAACCTGAAAGTAGCTATTGCTCAGCTATGCCATGACATAGAGGTCTGCAATTTCACTATGTTATAGCTGACCAAAAATTCTGTGAATAACATATTTAACAAATTACTGTAAATGTAATAGTTTTCAAGTTACAACTGATTTACTCAACAGTGAGAACCTCAAAGGAACTAATTACTCAGCTATGCAATGAGCTACATGTCTGAAATTTTACTATATTATAGCTAACCAAAAAGTAGGTGAACAACATATTTAAGCAAACTACTGTAAATGCAATAGTTTTCAAGCTACAACTGATTTACTCAATAGTGAGAACCTGAAAATAGCTATTGCTCCGCTATGCCATGAGCTATAGGTCTGTAATTTCACTATGTTATAGCTGACCCAAAAGTAGGTGAACAATATATTTTAACAAAATACTCCAAATACAATATTTTTCAAGTTATAGCTGATTTACTCAACAGTCAGTACCTGAGAATAGCTATTGTTCAGTTGTGCCATGAGCTATAGGTCTATAATTTCACTATGTTATAGCTGACCCAAAAGTAGCTGAATAACATATTTGCACAAATTTCTGTAAATGCAATAGTTTTCCAATTATAACTGATTTACTCAACAGTGAGAACTTCAAAGTAGCTATGAAATGAGCCACAGGTCTGAAACTTCACTATGTTATAGCTGACCCCAAAATAGGTGAATAACATATTGAAACAAAATACTCTAAATGCAATAGTTTTCAAGTTATAAGTGATTTACTCAACAGTGATAACCTAAAAGTAGCTATTACTCAGCTATGCCATGAGCTACAGGTCTGAAATTTTACTATGTTATAGCTGGCCCAAAAGTAGCTGAATAACATATTTATACGAAATTATCTAAATGCAATAGTTTTCAAGTTATAAGTGATTTACTCAACAGTGATAACCTAAAAGTAGCTATTACTCAGCTATGCCATGAGCTACAGGTCTGAAATTTCATTATGTTATAGCTGGCCCAAAAGTAGCTGAATAACATATTTATACGAAATTCTCTAAATGCAATAGTTTTTAAGTTACAAGTGATTTTACTCATAATGGAAGTTACTGAAAAGCCCAAAAGTAGCTATTACTCACTTAGCTATTGAGACAGAGACCCAACTTACTCACCATATTGTAGCTATGAAAAAAGTAGCTGAACAACATATTTTCACAAAATGCTGTAAATGCAACACTTTTGAAGTTATAAGTGATTTAGTGCATGATTTCATGAATTTTAATGCATTAAAAATTATTAAAAAAATTTATTAAAAAAAAAGTAAGACAGATCCAGGTCTCATACTCAAACAAGAGAATCTACCTCTGGCCTAGTACATATATGCAAGATATGAGAGAAATCCCTGCAATAGTCACTGAGAAAATTGTGATAAAAAGTTGAAATGTTCACACTTTTGGTGGGGGTACCCCCCTTGTAATGTCTCTAGCAAACAGACGAACAGACAGATTTGCATGCCTTGAACAATTTTTCATCCTCGATAGATAGATCCTCGATAAAAAAAAACAGCATGTCTCTAGGCCTTGTAGTTTTGGAGAAGAAGTTGTTCACACGGATGCGTACGCCCACGCCGCAGAGTGATGACATAATGTCAGCTGACATAAAAAGACATTTATTCTTGGCCGTAGCCTCAGGTTGTCGTCACGTGATCTGCCCCTTATGTTACAACTTTTCTCGTTGGTCGCCACCATCTTACAATCTTTGGGAAGTATTTACTGCCTTTTTCTTTCTATATCTCAGTGCAGTATTATTGTTAAACGTTCCCGTTTACGTATTTCATTTATTACTGTATAAAGCCCATTCTGGCCAATTTTCAGCACTTCCACTTTTGTAAATCGTCCTTATTTTAAGTTTTATGAACTCACCTCGACTGGCTTTTCTTCTGCGAGTTGTTGACTCGAGGTCTACTCGCGTTTGTTTTATTGCGTTAAAGTATGTCTTCTCAAGGAGGAACACACCAAACTAGTATAAATACCTACAACAAATGCATTTATTTCCTTCCTACCTGCAGAGAGGCAGGTAAGGTCGACGATTCGTGTGTCACAGCTAATCTTAAAAAATCTTTGTCTTCTCGCGTCGACATACATATATTGGTGGCGTTCAATATCTTTCGTGAAGATTTTCAGAATCTTTACAAAGCAAGGGAGGTGGATCAGACCTCTTCTGCTCACAAAACAAATGCACCCTCCAATATCTGGACAATACTCGAATCCAGTAGTGCTATCGAGTCACTGGAGGTGGAGTTCGCCTCAGAACTCACAAATTTCTCGCCTCGACTCGTATTCTAGTGGCCTCGTAGATGACTCGTGTCAAGGTCGTAGTTTGGCCGAGGATCCCTCGTAGGTTGCCTCGACCAGCCCAAAACAATATTTACACTCTTCCAGTCCATATGCTGTGGATCCGAGCTCCTCGGACCACTATTCTAACGACCTTCAACCAGCCCCTAGTAGACCCAGAGCACTCTGATAACCCAACACAAGTCGAGGTCCAGATTTGTACCCTCATCTTCAGTAGATCAGTACCCTGAACATATGCATAGGTTCCCTAAGCCATCCAGGAAGTCATACCCTGATCAGGACCATTTAATTCACAGTTGGTGAAGAAAACCCCAACATGACCCCTACCCTCCTTATTATAGGGAAGTAGCATTGGCTGACATCCCATTCCAATATGCTGAGGAGGTGGATACGTTTCGACGCATCCTCAAGTTGCCTGAACCTAGGGAATCCTTACCTAGATCTTCAACTGCGGTCATGTGCCTTGATGATGAGAAAGGCAGGCAAAACTTAGACCAAGAGGTCCTTCCTCCATGTCGCCTCTCAATTCAATCATTAAGAATGCCTTTGATAATTTGATCAGGACTTCCAAACAAAAATTTACCTGAGGGCAAATACATCCAACCTCCTCCTTCCACTGTCAAGTGGTACCAGCCAGACCAGTCTTGTTATGAGGACAAAATACAAGAGCTGAATACAAACTTTGCCAGGATTTGTATTTCTCCTAAGTCATCTGGGCTCCTAGGTCAAGGTCCCTCTTCCAATTCTTAAAAAATTGGAACATCAGGCAAGACAGAATTTTTCCACTCTTAATTTCGCCACTACCTTGGCCAAGACTTCCTCTTTCTATCATGTCACTTTGGGGATATGACCGCCTGGGGTCATAACTCTCAGTTCTGGCACCAGACCATTAAGATGCATTGTGGGAGGTTACGGTTAATAGATTTTGGTATAAAAGCCAGTCTTTGTGTGGATTTGGCGCCACACTCGTTTACATTTCATGGAAGCCACTTGTTTTGAACCCACCCCATATATATATATATAAATATGTAATTGTGTCCACAACCCCTGGTAGATGGGCTTCTGAGGTACTCAGTGTTCACTTTATATTTTCAGATTGTCTTCAACTAGCAATAACAGCATACAAGTCGTGGTGTAGCAAGGCCACTTCTGTTACCTTGGGCGAAAGCTGCTGCATGTTGGTGTTTTACAACTGGGAGCTTAGTAATCCTCTGTGATTTCTAAATGTAAGACAGTTTGTTAGGCCCTCTATCAAGTACGATTACTTAGTAATCTGTTCCAACGTTACTAACTCGAGGTCTTAAGGTGAGAGAGACTGGGGCTATATTGCTTAGTCCTTTAGGGCGACCTCTGAGTTCTTGAAACGGAACTGTATTTGGAAGGTAACAGCAGTAATGGAATAGGGCTTGTTACTGTAAATAAATTTAATTCATCTCATTGGGCTATTGACCCTTTGTATGTGTGTAACTTAACTTAGAATATCTCTGATATTATGGAAGTTATTGACATGTAACTAGAATATACTAACATGGACTTGCTCACCACTGTGAATTTTGAGTGATGTAAATGTTAATCGACTGTGGCTTGTATATAGTTCTGTAGAAAATTTTATACTAACATACTCATGACATGGTCCAAATGACTCTGTTGCGTTTTAAAGAATTTTGTGTTTTAACCAGCAATATAAGTGTAGTAATAACATTTTCCTCATGACCTGTCTTAAATACTGGACTTGTACCTGCAAGTACACCAGGTACCTGACATACTAGCCAGGGTCTAGGTTGTCTAATTATGCTGGCTGACAAGCCTATACGTGCATTCCAGATCTGTCTAAACGAATGTTATATAACTTGAATGCATACATTGTGAAACGTTTATGTAACTATTATGTGCTTTTGAAGGTTAAAATATTGCTAAATTTTGAAGGATACTTACTATTTTATCCAAGTCATTTTAATTTGTATTAGTAACCAGCTTCAGTGTAATGTTCATGGTCATGGTAACTGGTGCTCTTAAATGCTTGTGACATGAACATGTTAATCTAACGACTGTGATACTAATTTAGTTACTGTGATGGCTGGTTCATGGTTTTATTGTAAATTTACAAATACCATGTCATTCAATGTTATAATTTACATTAGTTTGAATCTTACTGGCATAGGGTCACCTACTTTCAGTAACACATATATATTGTCTTCCAAAAATCTGCGGGGTTTTCCCCCCTTTACTTAAGGTCAGCCTAAATTACCTTACCTTAAGGTGACCCTATGCCAGTCTTAATCTAACTACAGAACTGTAAATAAAAGTAGAAAATTATTAGTGAATAAATATCATTACCCGCTTTGCTTGTTTAACCTTTGACCCCTTGGGGTCATTCTGAGTTGTCCAACTTCTGGGGCTCGAGGAACTGTGGAGAAGTGTCAATGTAGCCAGAAACATTTAAAAAAAAAACAAAAAAAAAACTGGTCAAGTCTCAGATCAGGAAAGGTGCCGACCCTGATAAAGTAGCGAAACGTGGTTATGAGGAAGCCTGCGAGTCTCTGGATCTGTGGAATAAGACTATCCTGATCCAACACAGGGCCTTTACTTGCCTTAGTAGTCCTTGTCCCATATTCTCCAGAGAAAATTATACTCATTGGGCAATACTGGCTTGATTAGGCTCGAAGCCGAAATGACCCTATTACAACCACACTTAGGAGAAACCAGGCTGAAACTAGTTGGTGAAGGAAGAGTAGGACTTCCTTCTTAAACAAGAGGAGAGTGCCCGTGAACGGGCACTGTGTCAGCTGACTGAATGTTTTTGATTTGTGATGGTGATAATGAGAGGAAAGCATAATTATCAGGGAAAGGGCTGTACAGAAATACAGTAAATGGTAACTGAACAGCATGTTCGAAAGATATTCCGAAGCTGACAGAAAAAAAGGACAAAAAAGTTGTGCCCTGCAAATGGTATTATGAAATAAAGTAACAAGGTAATTGTTTAAGTGTAAAAAGTAGGTTAAAAATATTTAAAGAAATACTATAAATGCAATATCCTCGTTCGACCATGAAGAAGGGGTCCAAAGGTCAAATCTGACCATACCAAAAGATTCCCAGCCAAAGAATTTAGGATGGTTTACCATCCCAAACCTCTCGGACCAATAATAAGTGAGTCATAGGCACTTTTTAAGTTTGGCTATCCTTGTTTGACCTTGACAGAGGGGTCCAAGGTCAAATCCGACCACACAAAAAAATTCCCAGCCCATGATTTCCTGTAGCTTGTTTACCATCCCAAACCTGTAGGACCAATAATAAGCGAGTTCTAAGCAATTGTAAGTTTGGCTATCCTCAACTGACCTTGAAGGAGGGGTCCCAGGTCAAATCTGACCACACCAAAAGAATCCCAGCCCATGATTTCCTATATGTTGGTTTACCATCCCAAACCTCCAAGACCAATAATACGCGAGTTATAAGCACTTTAAGTTTGGCTATCTTCGTTTGACCTGGAAGGAGGGGTCTAAGGTGAAATCTGACCACACCAAAAGATTCCCAGCCCATGATTTTCTATAGGTTGGTTTTCCATTCCAAACCTCTAGGACCAATAATAAGCGAGTTATAAACACTTTTAAGTTTGGCTATCCTCATTTGACCTTGAAGGAGGGGTCCAAGGTGAAATCCGACCACACCAAAAAATTCCCAGCTCATGATTTTCTATAGGTTGGTTTTCATTCCAAACCTCTAGGACCAATAATAAGCGAGTTATAAGCACTTTTATGTTTGGCTATCCTCATTTGACCTTGAAGGAGGGTTCCAAGGTCAAATCGGACCATATTAACAGATTCCCAGCCCATGATTTCCTACAGGTTGGATACAATGATTTACTCAACAGTGAGAACCTGAAAGAAGCTATTGCTCAGCTATGCCATGACATAGAGGTCTGCAATTTCACTATGTTATAGCTGACCAAAACGTCTGTGAAAAACATATTTAACAAAATACTCTAAATGTAATAGTTTTCAAGTTACTACTGATTTACTCAAGAGTGAGAACCTCAAAGTAACTATTACTCAGCTATGCAATGAGCTACATGTCTGAATTTTTGCTCTGTTATAGATGACCTAAAAGTAGGTGAACAACATATTTAAGCAAAATACTGTATATGCAATAGTTTTCAAGTTACAACTGATTTACTCAATAGTGAGAACCTGAAAATAGCTATTGCTCCGCTATGCCATGAGCTATAGGTCTGTAATTTCACTATGTTATAGCTAACCCAAAAGTAGGTGAACAATATATTTTAACAAAATACTCCAAATGCAATATTTTTCAAGTTATAGCCGATTTACTCAACAGTCAGTGCCTGAGAATAGCTATTGCTCAGTTGTGCCATGAGCTACAGGTCTGTAATTTCACTATGTTATAGCTGACCCAAAAGTAGCTGAATAACATATTTGCACAAATTTCTGTAAAGGCAATAGTTTTCCAATTACAACTGATTTACTCAACAGTGAGAACTTCAAAGTAGCTATTACTCAGCTATGCAATGAGCCACAGGTCTGGAACTTCACTATGTTATAGCTGACCCCAAAATAGGTGAATAACATATTGCAACAAAATACTCTAAATGCAATAGTTTCCAAGTTATAAGTGATTTACTCAACAGTGATAACCTAAAAGTAGCTATTACTCAGCTATGCCATGAGCTACCGGTCTGAAATTTTACTATGTTATAGCTGACCCAAAAGTAGCTGAATAACATATTTATACTAAATTCTCTAAATGCAATAGTTTTCAAATTATAAGTGATTTGCTCAACATTGAGAACTTCAAAGTAGCTATTACTCAGCTATGCAATGAGTCACAGGTCTGGAACTTCACTATGTTATAGCAGACTCCAATATAGGTGAATAACATATTGAAACAAAATACTCTAAATGCAATAATTTCCAAGTTATAAGTGATTTACTCAACAGTGATAACCTCAAAGTAGCTATTACTCAGCTATGCCATGAGCTACAGGTCTGAAATTTTACTATGTTATAGCTGACCCAAAAGTAGGTGAACAACATATTTAAGCAAAATACTGTACATGCAATAGTTTTCAAGTTACAACTGATTTACTCAATAGTGATGACCTAAAAGTAGCTATTACTCAGCTATGCCATGAGCTACAGGTCTGAAATTTTACTATGTTATAGCTGACCCAAAAGTAGCTGAATAACATATTTATACGAAATTCTGTAAATGCAATAGTTTCCCAATTACAACTGATTTACTCAATAGTGAGAACCTCAAAGTAGTTATTACTCAGCTATGCAATGAGCTACAGGTCTGAAATTTTACTATGTTATAGCTGACCCAAAAGTAGGTGAACAACATATTTAAGCAAAATACTGTAAATGCAATAGTTTTGAAGTTACAACTGATTTACTCAATAGTGATGACCTAAAAGTAGCTATTACTCAGCTATGCCATGAGCTACAGGTCTGAAATTTTACTATGTTATAGCTGACCCAAAAGTAGCTGAATAACATATTTATACGAAATTCTGTAAATGCAATAGTTTCCCAATTACAACTGATTTACTCAATAGTGAGAACCTCAAAGTAGTTATTACTCAGCTATGCAATGAGCTACAGGTCTGAAATTTTACTATGTTATAGCTGACCCAAAAGTAGGTGAACAACATATTTAAACAAAATACTGTAAATGCAATAGTTTTGAAGTTACAACTGATTTACTCAATAGTGATGACCTAAAAGTAGCTATTACTCAGCTATGCCATGAGCTACAGGTCTGAAATTTTACTATGTTATAGCTGACCCAAAAGTAGCTGAATAACATATTTATACGAAATTCTGTAAATGCAATAGTTTCCCAATTACAACTGATTTACTCAATAGTGAGAACCTCAAAGTAGTTATTACTCAGCTATGCAATGAGCTACAGGTCTGAAATTTTACTATGTTATAGCTGACCCAAAAGTAGGTGAACAACATATTTAAGCAAAATACTGTAAATGCAATAGTTTTGAAGTTACAACTGATTTACTCAATAGTGATGACCTAAAAGTAGCTATTACTCAGCTATGCCATGAGCTACAGGTCTGAAATTTTACTATGTTATAGCTGACCCAAAAGTAGCTGAATAACATATTTATACAAAATTCTGTAAATGCAATAGTTTCCCAATTACAACTGATTTACTCAATAGTGAGAACCTCAAAGTAGTTATTACTCAGCTATGCAATGAGCTACAGGTCTGAAATTTTACCATGTTATAGCTGACCCAAAAGTAGGTGAACAACATATTTAAGCAAAATACTGTAAATGCAATAGTTTTCAAGTTACAACTGATTTACTCAATAGTGATGACCTAAAAGTAGCTATTACTCAGCTATGCCATGAGCTACAGGTCTGAAATTTTACTATGTTATAGCTGACCCAAAAGTAGCTGAATAACATAGTTATACGAAATACTCTAAATGCAATAGTTTTCCAATTACAACTGATTTACTCAATAGTGAGAACTTTAAAGTAGCTATTACTCAGCTATGCCATGACCTACAGATCTGAAATTTCACTATGTTATAGCTGGCCCAAAAGTAGCTGAATAACATATTTATACGAAATTCTCTAAATGCAATAGGTTTTAAGTTACGAGTGATTTACTCAATAGTGAGAACTTCAAAGTAGCTATTACTCAGCTATGCAATGAGCCACAGATCTGAAACTTCACTATGTTATAGCTGATCCCAAAATAGGTGAATAACATATTGAAACAAAATACTGTAAATGCAATAGTTTCCAAGTTATAAGCGATTTACTCAACAGTGATAACCTAAAAGTAGCTATTACTCAGCTATGCCATGAGCTACAGGTCTGAAATTTTACTATGTTATAGCTGACCCAAAAGTAGCTGAATAACATATTTATACGAAATTCTCTAAATGCAATAGTTTTTAAGTTACAAGTGATTTTACTCATGATGGAAGTTACTGAAAAGCCCAAAAGTAGCTATTACTCACTTAGCTATTGAGACAGGCACCCAACTTACTCACCATATTGTAGCTATGAAAAAAGTAGCTGAATAACATATTTTAACAAAATGCTCTAAATGCAACACTTTTCAAGTTATAAATGATTTTGTGCATGATTTCATGAATTTTAATGCATTAAAAATTATTAAAAAAATTTATTAAAAAAAAAGTAAGACAGATCCAGGTCTCATACTCACACAAGAGAATCTACCTCTGGCCTAGTACATATATGCAAGATATGAGAGAAATCCCTGCAATAGTCACTGAGAAAATTGTGATTAAGTGTTGAAATTTTCACACTTTTGGTGGGGGTACCCCCCTTGTAATGTCTCTAGCAAACAGACGAACAGACAGATTTGCATGCCTTGAACAATTTTTCATCCTCGATAGATAAGGTATCTTTTAAAACAAACAGCACGTCTCTAGGCCTTGTAGTTTTGGAGGAGAAGTTGTTCACGCGGACGCGTACGCCCACGCCGCAGAGTGACGACATAATGTCAGCTGACTGACAAGTCAGCTGACATAAAAAGGCACCTCAAAAGGTTCTCAGGGTTTCGGACCCCACCAGAATAAGCCCTTTAAAAACTCTGGAAGGCGTCCTTCTGGCCGTCTTCCTTGTTTAAATCATAGTTGGTGAAGGAAGGCAAGGACTTCCTTTTCTAAAAGGCACCTCAAAGATTCTCAGGGTTTCGGACCGTACCAGAATAAGCCCTTTCGTGCTCCCCACACAAAGAGGCTCCTACAGGAAATGCCCCTATGGGGGCAATACCTCACAAAGCAGTAACCAGTCGTTTTTCTTCCAACAGGGGAAAACAGACCTTCAGAGGCCCCAAGGGGTCGTTTTTTTGACCCCACAACAGGGGAAGAGGGCATGGATCCCTCTTCCCAATGACTCCTTTAAAGCCTCAAGCAGTCCACCAGTAGGTCGCCTCCATTCTTTCAGCAGAGACTGGCAAACTAACAATTGTTCATCCAATATATTGAACCTTCTCACCAATGGCTACGTACTGCCATTCCTCTCAAAGCCCAACTTGGTCAGTTTTTCTCTGATAATATCAAAATACAAGGCCCTCCCAAAGGACCAAGCCTTGCCCCATTGCATCCAGTCTCTACTCTCAAAGAATGTTATCGAAAGGGTGGAAAATGTAAAATCTCTCGGGTTTTACAGTCGCCTGTTTCTAGTACCCATGCCTCACCAAGGTGGAGGCCAGTTATAAACTTAAGCAGGTTCAACACTTTTCTACATGTAGAAAAGTTCAAGATGAAAACTCCAGAGTCCATCAGAACTCCCTGATTCCAGGGGAATGGGTATTGTCGATAGTTCTATCGGACGCCTACCTTCACATCCCCATCTATCCCCACTCAAGGAAATACCTAAGATTTTGCCACAGGTCTCGGGTGTTCCAGTTCTCCTCCCCACCTTTCGGACTGTCCACAGCCCCCCCAGGTCTTTACCATGATTGTAAAGGAGGTGAAGCTCACGGCCCTCTCCAGAGGTCTCAGACTCCACCAATACCTGGACAACTGGCTGATTAGGTCTTAGTTGCGGGAGGAACCCAGCCCTTGGGATGGATCATCAATCAGGAAAAATCACAACTGAATCCCACTCAGGTGTTTACGTTCGGGGTTATGAGTTCCACCTGGATTCAGCCCTTGTAAAACCCACTCAAGAGAGATGGCTCAAACTCCAGGATTTTATCCTACACCTCAAGTCAAAACATGTTTTTGACTGCAAGATATTTGATGTCTCTAATTGGGTCGCTAGCCTCAACAGAGAAAATGGTCCCAGAGGGACGACTTCACATGAGGCCCTTTCAGTTTCACCTCAAGGAGCACTGGAAATTTCCTCAACCACTGGACAGCCTCCTTCCTTGGACAGAAGCCATCTCTGCACACCTGGTTTGGTGGCAGAATCCTCCAAACGTGATGAAAGATTCACACCTTCATCCCAAAGACCACAGTATCCAACTCCTTACAGACGCCTCAAAGGAAGGTTGGGACTCTCACTTAGAACAAAGTTCTACCCAAGGTCTGTGGTCTCCCCAGGAAAAAGGGCTTCACATAAACGTCCTAGAATTAAAAGCTGCCTTTCTGGCCCTGAGACGCTTCAAAGACCAGTGTCAGGACCAAACCGTGCTAGTTGCGACGGACAACTCAACTGTGGTAGCTTACATAAACAACAAGGGGGAACACACTCAGCGGAGATGTGTGCACTCCTGTGGAGAATCATGACCTGGTGCCATCATTCTCACATCACATTGAAAGCCAGACACATTCCAGGGTGTCTGAATGTGATGGCCGACCTATTTTCCAGGTCGAATCAGGTACAGTCGACCGAATGGTCTCTACATCCACAGGTGTTCAAACAGACCTGCCAAAGGTGGTTCACTCCCCACGTGGACCTATTTGCCACTTATCTGAACTCCAACGGCTCTCCTTCACAGGGTGATCCAAAAAATCAGGCAATGCAATCGTCTGATCATACCAATAGCCCCAGGCTGGCCAGGGATGCCCTGGTTTTGGGACCTACTGCAACTCTCAACAGAGATCCCACTGCAGCTCCCGGTGTCGACAACACTCCTCAAGCAGTTCCACAACTATGTGTTCCACAGCAACCTGCAGCACCTCAACCTCCACGCCTGGTGTTTAGGAGTGGACAACTCCAAGAACAAGTCTTCTCTGTGGAAGTGGCAGAGAGAATTGCTGCACCTCAGCGGTCATCAACAAGGACCATCTACAAATCACAGTGGGCCCTATTTAAAAAAATGGTGCAGAGAAAATTCAGTGAATTTCTCCACTCCATCTGTGAAACAAATCTCAGATTTCTTCATGTATCTGTACCGAGACCTAAACAGGCGCCCCTCCACCATTTATGGTTACAGGACTGCCATTGTTGACACCTTGGGCCCATCGAGCCAACTTATTGCTCATAATGAGGACCTTCATAGGTTGCTCTCCAGTTTCCACAGGGATCGCCCCAAAAGTTCCAGAAATCTCCCCAAGTGGAACTTTTCTGTTGTTCTCAATGCGCTCACAAAAGCACCCTTTGAGCCTATGAAAAGACACAGACCTCAAACATCTCATTCTCAAAACTGCTTTCTTGCTAGCTTTGGCCTCCTGCAAGCGCCGCAGCGAAATCCATGCCTGGGTTGCAAACAAAGTATCTAATCAAGGCCACTGGGAAAAGGTCTCCTTGTTCCCTTCTTCTGACTTCATAGCCAAAAACCAACTAGCAAGAGAAGATTCTCAAAGTGTGTCTCCGGTGACTATCCCTGCTTTGCCTACCATTGTGGATAGACAGTTCAAGAAGACAGGACCCTGTGTCTGGTGTGGGCCCTGAGGTACTATCTGGACCGAACCAAGGACCTAAGAGGTTCCCGGTCCCTCCTTTTCATTTCCTTCAAGAAAGGACATACATCAGTCATCAGACCCACTACTCTCTCTTCTTGGTTGAAACAAACCATCCTACTTTGTTATAAACAAGCAGACCAGCAAGCCTCGGATTTAGTCCAAGTCAAGGCGCATGACATTCGGGCCTTCGCAGCCTTTAAGGCGTTTTACGGTAGGGTATCGGTGGACCAGATCATGCAAGCCTGTCACTGGAAAGCTCTCTAGAAAGCTCACAACACGTTTACCAATTTTTATCTAAAAGATCTTACTTGGTCGGACAATGACAACAATCTGTATCTGGGACCAGTAGTAGTGGCACAACAGGTCCTAGACCCTTCTCCTCAGTCCAGTAATCCTCAGAAAGAAAAAAGGAGGGGGGGGCACATCCGCTACAACCAAGTCTTCAGGAGTCTAATCCCAGGGTCTAGGTATACGTCTACCTCATCAGGGTGTATCCGGTAAGGTCTATCTAATCTTTAAATCACTATAATTGTACATTGTATTAAGGACCTTAAGGTTGTCATTTTAGTCAGTACCCGAGCCTTAAGCTCAGGTTCTTCCGTGATCGTCCTTGGGACTGACCCCGTCTGTGTATCTAGGGTACAAATCTCATTCTCGTCAAACACCCCGACAGTTTTTAACACTGTCATTCATTCAGGTTTTTGGCTTCTACAGGCCCGGTCTTCGGGATTGGGGCCCTGTAGACGGGACTCAGACTGGTACTTTCGATCTTTCATTCTACTATTATTATCAAAATTCTAAGAAAAAACAGACTTATCTGCCAGTCTCAGCTGTAATCCCTTCTCCGGACGGTTGGATTCAGCATTCAGTCCCACATGGTAAGCTATTGTAGCGCAATAAAATTGAAAATTTTAATTACTTAAATGTAGCTTTTATAAGCTACAAGCTTACCATGTGGGACTGAGGAGAGTCCCACCCTGCCTCCCCGCTGTATTACAGCTGAGGGGTATGGGTTTAAATCTCAACGAGAAAAGTTGTAACATAAGGGGCAGATCACGTGATGACAACCTGAGGCTATGGCCAAGAATAAATGTCTTTTTTTCTTAGACGTTGGTCGTAGTTCCTCGCGGCTACCAGTAAAGCATTCAGTCCCACATGGTAAGCTTGTGGCTTATAAAAGCTACATTTAAGTAATTAAAATTTTCAAATTACAGGGATACAGTATTTGGCTTTACAATTCATCTGAAGACATCTCTTTTGTGTAGCATATATCTCTTTCTAGTCGCTGTCTTGATCGGATGTTATTTAGGTTTACAACTTATTTTTGGAATGTAGATTCTTTTTCTATTCATGAGCAGCAACCTTTGTGAGAGAGTTTTTCCTGGGTTTAGCTTTGAATAAATACTTCCATTATTGTTATTAGGTACTCAGATATCAATTTTTAGGAAATTTTCTTTTACAATATAATGCCATATAAATGTTAATTTTCAAACAGGAAGTACTAGTTCACAGCAATTCCTAAAACTTATCAAGATTTTTGGTTTGGTATGAATTGGTCCCTAATTGCAAAATCGTGAAGATTCCTTGATGTGAAACAAAAAATCTATTTTAAGTTTTTTATTCGAAAATCAAAATTGACAAGTTAAAAGTTTAAGTTTTAAAAAAAATGACAGTTAACACAATTTTCATCCAGCTAATTAATTTTCAAGAATAAATATATCCTTGTTCATTAGTAATAATGTCATCAATTGGCAAGAGGAGAATATACCGGTATTAATACAGGTACTTTGTCTTGGATCTCTCTCATACACATGGGGGTGTGCTTGCAACACATTTGACCCCTACATCTTAGGATCTGGGTTCTAATCTTAGCCAAAAATGTTGGTAACTTCAAGTCGATAACCACTTGTGCTGGCATAGAATCCTAACCAATTATATTTATTTCCTGCTTTCATATGAAAAACCACCTGATATTATTTCATCTATAGAATTTGTTGAAACCTAGCAGAAACACAAAATGAATTAAACAATATAAATTCTACTACAAATAGAAAGCATTTGTAGAGTGCAGACCTCCACTAGGGTTTTCCTCTGGAAATTCAGGATTTTTTTAGTATTCAGAGTATAATTAAAGTCTTTCCCAATATATAAGTACGTATTCTTTTGGCCAGGCCCTTTCCTCATAAAACAAATCAGATCAACCTGTCCATTACATTTGAGTTTCATGAACAAAGATAAGCAGACAAACGAACACATCGAAAAACTTAACCTGCTGTAGAGGTAATTAACATCAACAGAGTATAACAAATATACATAAAAACCACAAAACCTAAGTTATGTTGATTTATTTTTTCCATATACAAAGAACATGCCATACTGCTAAGAAATATGAGCAGGTGATGAATTATTTGTCAATCCCCAGGACCAGGCATCAAACGGGCATTAACGTGATTAAAAAACAAATGTTGATTAATAATGACTACGGTCATGACATTCAGTAAGACATTCACTTGAACCAGGCAAAGAAATATTAATCAATATTGACTTCAAGCAAGATGTTTCACACCAGAAATTTAGTTGAACAGCAAAACAAATGGATCAATACTGATAACAATACAATCTTTATGCAATACTTTTGTGACATGTAGCAAGATGATATGTTATATTGTTATATTTCAAACACAATCACCAGGCATCAAGTTTTATCACATTAAACAACATGGATCAATATTAAATATTCGTACATTCATTTCAACTGGGAAAAACTAGTGGTCAATATCGCTTTAGTCAAGGCACTCTGCACCATACATCTTTTTTTTTCTGAATTATTTATTAAAATAAAAAATGCTATAATGGTTTAAGAAAAGTACAGGGCCAGTATTCACGAAAGGTCTTAGCCAGGGCTTTAGGCTGAGACTTTTGTCTCAAATTTCTGCCCAAAATCTGCTAAGACTTTTGTCTTAGGCTTAGTGGTATTCACAAAGAATTTAAGACCGGTCTTAGGCTTAGCCAAGGGCTCAACTTTAAGACTGGTTGGTAGTGGGCTTAAATTTTGTAAAGAGGACTTGAATATGGCCGCCATAAACTTTTCTCCACTTCAAAATTTGATATGGCTGTAAATAAAGTATAATTATACAGAACACCTTACTACAGCAGTCTTTGGGAATTTATATGTGGTAACAAGGTTTTCCATTTCAAAACAGCACTTTTTTCCTAGATAAAATGCATTAAATGAAGGATATATGTCACCAATAGTATAGTTTGAATAGAAAAGAAACATCACATGACACAGAAAACCACTATGGTTATTTGATAATCTTGGACTTAGCTAAGTCACCCTACGGTTTTAAGACGAAACTTAGCTGAGACAAAAGTCTTAACTTTAAGACTGGATTTAAGCCTAAGACCTGGCTAAGTCTAAGACCCTTCGTGAATACGGGCCTAGAATGTCATAAACAGGTGATATCATTTAACTATATTTGGTTGATTGTGAAAACTCTTAATTGACAGTTCTGGGGCCGGTTACATAAAGGGTCTCAGACTTAGCCTGGGGTCGATTTCATTTAAAGTTATGACTTTTGTCTTAAAATGAGGCTAAGTCTGTGGTCTTAGACTTGGAGGGTTTCACAAAGCTGCTAAGTCTAGACTTTGGCTAAGTCTACCCAAAAGTTAGAAAAATATATGGCGGCCATATTTAAGTCTTTGTTTGCAAAAGTTAAGTCCACTACCGGGTAAACTTAGCTAAAGCTTAGAATTAGCAGCTTTGTGAAACCAAAGACCACAGACTTAGCTTCATTTAAAACAAATGTCTTAACTTTAAGTCTAAGCCCAGGCTAAGTCCTTTTGTGAAACTGACCCCTGGAATACTTATACCATTTTTAATCATCGTAACATTTAATCCTGAAGCCATTTACATACAGTTTGCTCACTAACCTATGGGCCAAACAAGAAACACAGTTCTGAAGAGAATGCCTTCATCCCTTAGTACCCCCACAGCTTCGAGGATTTACAGAGATTTTTGTATCATATTTTATTGTTTTCATCACACAGCAACACAAACAAGACCACTGCCGCGGTATGTATCTCCCGCCGAGTACCGCAGGGGAAGAAATACTACATTGTAATTTTTCCCCTTTGCATAGGACACTGTTGTACCATCCTGCAGGTCGAAAATTCGCTTGAAACCGCTCTATCTGTTATGCTTTTCGAGATATTGACACTTTTCCATTTTCAGCAAAAATCCAAGATGGCCGCTGAAAGTGGCGAAAAATGAAATTTTTCCCCTTTGGACAGGACACTCTTGTATCACCCTGCGGGTCAAAAAATCGGTCGAAATCGCTCGATCTGTTACGGTTTTCGAGATATTGACACTTTTTCATTTTCCGCAAAAATGTAAGATGGCCGCCAAAAGTGGCGAAAATTGAAATTTCCCCCTTTGCACAGGAGACTCTTGTACCACCCTGCAGGTCAAAAATTTGCTCAAAATCGCTCTATCTCTTACGGTTTTCGAGATATTGACACTTTTCTATTTTCCGCAAAAATCCAAAAAGGCCGCCAAAAGTGGTGAAAATTGATATTTTACCCCTTTGCACAGGACATTCTTGTACTACCGTGCAGGTCAAAAATTCGCTCGAAATTGCTCTATCTCTTATGGTTTTCGAGATATTCACACTTTTTCATTTTTTTCCGCTAAAATCCAAGAAGGCCGCCAAAAGTGGCTAAAATTGAAATCTTTCCCCTTCGCATAGGACACTTTTGTACTACCCTGAAGGTCTAAATGCAATAGTTTTCAAGTTACAAGTGATTTCACTCATGATGGAAGTTAGATAAAAAATCCAAAAGTAGCTATTACTCACTTATCTATTGAGATAGACACCCAAGTTACTCACCATGTTGTTGCTGTGGGAAAAAGTAGGTGAATAACATATTTTAACAAAATGCTCTAAATACAATACTTTTCAAGTTATAATCGATTTAGTGCATGATTTCATTAATTTTAATGCATTACAAAATATTTTAATAATTCATAAAAAAACTTTAGCATGTGAAATATCTCCAAAATGTAGGTGAATGAGTTCTTTGAGAAATACTGGCTATCTGCAATACTTTTTGTGATAATAGGCAATTACTCATTTTGAGTAGGTGAGTATTTAGATATGGATCTGAAAATTCACTAATTGAAAGTTCTCTCAAAATATAGGTGAAGTGAGTTATTTGAAAAATACTGGCTATCTGCAATACTTTTAGAGATAATTCGCATTTACTCATTTTGAGTAGGTGAGTAATTACCTACAGGTTTGGAACTTCACCATGTGAAAGCTCTTCCAAAAGTAGATGAATGAGTTATTTGATAAAAATTAGGTACCCACAATACTTTTAGAGATAATTAGCATTTACTCATTTTGAGTAGGTGAGTAATTACCTACGAGTCTGAAACTTCACCATGTGAAAGCTCTTTCAAAAGTAGATGAACGAGTTATTTGAGAAAAATTGGCTATCTGCAATACTTTTAGAGATAATTCTCATTTACTCATTTTGAGTAGGTGAGTAATTAGCTATGGGTCTGAAACTTCACGGAGTGAAAGCTCTCCCAAAAGTAGGTGAATGAGTTATTTGAGAAAAATTGGCTATCTGCAATACTTTTAGAGATAATTCGCATTTACTCATTTTGAGTAGGCGAGTAATTAGCTATGGGTCTGAAACTTCACCATGTGAAAGCTCTTCCAAAAGTAAATGAATGAGTTATTTGAGAAAAAATGGCTATCTGAAATACTTTTAGAGATATTTAACATTTACTCATTTTGAGTAGGTGAGAAATTAGCTACAGGTCTCACACTTCACCAAGTGAAAGCTCTCCCAAAAGTAGATGAATGAGTTATTTGAGAAAAATTGGCTATCTGCAATACTTTTAGAGATAATTAGCATTTACTCATTTTGAGTAGGTGAGTAATTAGCTACAGGTCTGAAACTTCACCAAGCGAAAGCTCTTCCAAAAGTAGGTGAATGAGTTATTTGAGAAAAATTGGCTATCTGCAATACTTTTAGAGATAATTAGCATTTACTCATTTTGAGTAGGTGAGTAATTAGCTACGGGTCTGAAACTTCACCAAGTGAAAGCTCTCCCAAAAGTAGGTGAATGAGTTATTTGAGAAAAATTGGCTATCTGCAATACTTTTAGAGAGCATTCGCATTTACTCATTTTGAGTAGGTGAGTAATTAGCTATGGGTCTGAAACTTCACCATGTGAAAGCTCTTCCAAAAGTAGATGAATGAGTTATTTGAGAAAAATTGGCTATCTGCAATACTTTTAGAGATAATTCGCATTTACTCATTTTGAGTAGGCGGGTAATTAGCTATGGGTCTGAAACTTCACCATGTGAAAGCTCTTCCAAAAGTAAATGAATGAGTTATTTGAGAAAAATTGGCTATCTGCAATACTTTTCGAGATATTTAGCATTTACTCATTTTGAGTAGGTGAGAAATTAGCTACAGGTCTGACACTTCACCAAGTGAAAGCTCTCGCAAAAGTAGGTGAATGAGTTATTTGAGAAAAATTGGCTATCTTCTATACTTTTAGAGATAATTCGCATTTACTCATTTTGCGTAGGTGAGAAATTAGCTAGGGGTCTGAAACCTCACTAAGTGAAAGCTCTTCCAAAAGTATATGAATGAGTTATTTGAGAAAAATTGGCTATCTGCAATACTTTTAGACATAATTAGCATTTACTCATTTTGAGTAGGCGAGTAAGTAGCTATGGGTCTGAAACTTCACAATGTGAAAGCTCTTCCAAAAGTAGGTGAATGAGTTATTTGAGAAAAATTGGCTATCTGCAATACTTTTAGAGAAAATTCGCATTTACTCATTTTGAGTAGGTGAGTAATTAGCTATGGGTCTGAAACTTCACCATGTGAAAGCTCTTCCAAAAGTAGATGAATGAGTTATTTGAGAAAAATTGGCTATC
Organism: Sabellastarte sp. h YS-2021; assembly: GCA_964017235.1. Classification (NCBI taxonomy): domain Eukaryota; kingdom Metazoa; phylum Annelida; class Polychaeta; order Sabellida; family Sabellidae; genus Sabellastarte; species Sabellastarte sp. h YS-2021. Next base: position 17,308,780 of record OZ024929.1, on the reverse strand, counting down.
TGCAATACTTTTAGAGATAATTAGCATTTACTCATTTTGAGTAGGTGAGTAATTAGCTACGGGTCTGAAACTTCACCAAGAGAAAGCTCTCCCAAAAGTAGGTGAATGAGTTATTTGAGAAAATTGGCTATCTGCAATACTTTTAGAGATAATTCGCATTTACTCATTTTGAGTAGGTGAGTAATTAGCTATGGGTCTGAAACTTCACCATGTGAAAGCTCTTCCAAAAGTAGATGAATGAGTTATTTGAGAAAAATTGGCTATCTGCAATACTTTTAGAGATAATTCGCATTTACTCATTTTGAGTAGGCGAGTAATTACCTATGGGTCTGAAACTTCACCATGTGAAAGCTCTTCCAAAAGTAAATGAATGAGTTATTTGAGAAAAATTGGCTATCTGCAATACTTTTCGAGATATTTAGCATTTACTCATTTTGAGTAGGTGAGAAATTAGCTACAGGTCTGACACTTCACCAAGTGAAAGCTCTCGCAAAAGTAGGTGAATGAGTTATTTGAGAAAAATTGGCTATCTTCTATACTTTTAGAGATAATTCGCATTTACTCATTTTGAGTAGGTGAGTAAATTAGCTATGGGTCTGAAACTTCACAGAGTGAAAGCTCTTCCAAAAGTATATGAATGAGTTATTTGAGAAAAATTGGCTATCTGCAATACTTTTACACATAATTAGCATTTACTCATTTTGAGTAGGTGAGTAACTAGCTACGCACCTGAAACTTAACCAAGTGAAAGCTCTCCCAAAAGTAGGTGAATGAGTTATTTGAGAAAAAATGGCTACCTGCAATACTTTTAGAGATAATTCGCATTTACTCATTTTGAGGAGGTGAGTAAGTAGGCCAAAGTTCACCAAACCATTTCCCCTTAGCATAGGATACTCTAGTACTACCCTGTGGTTCAAAAATTTGCTCGAAATTTCTCTATCTCTTACAGTTTGAGAGATATTTCTGATTTTTCACATTTTCACTAAAAGTAGCAATAAAGTAGCCATTACTCACTTGTACATTGAGCAACAGTTGTGAAACTTAAATATGTTACAGTTCACAAAAAAGTACATGAACAACATATTTCAGAGAAATTGTGTAGCTGCAATACTTTTGAAGATATAAGCCATTTACTCATTATGGTTATCATTAAAAATTGAAAAAGTAGCTATTACTCACTTAGCTATAGAGATACACTTCCAAATTACTGACCATGTTGTAGCTGTGGAGAAAGTAGCTGAACATCATATTGGAACAAAATTGTGTAGCTGCAATACTTTTGAAGATATAAGCCATTTACTCATTGACAGTTAAAAGTCATGTAATTATATTAGGTAAAAGCGCTATTACTCACTCAAAAGTAGGCCAAAGTTCACCAAACCTTTCCCCCCTTAGCAATAGGATACTCTAGTACTACCCTGTGGGTCAAAAATTTGCTCGAAATTGCTCTATATCTTACGGTTTGAGAGATATTTCTGATTTTTCACATTTTCACTAAAAGTAGCAATAAAGTAGCCATTACTCACTTGTACATCGAGCAACAGTTGTGAAACTTAAATATGTTACAGTTCACAAAAAAGTACATGAACAACATATTTGAGAGAAATTGTGTAGCTGCAATACTTTTGAAGATATAAGCCATTTACTCATTATGGTTATCATTAAAAATTGAAAAAGTAGCTATTACTCACTTAGCTATGGAGTTACACTTCCAAATTACTGACCATGTTGTAGCTGTTGAGAAAGTAGCTGAACATCATATTGGAACAAAATTGTGTAGCTGCAATACTTATGAAGATATAAGCCATTTACTCATTGACAGTTATAAGTCATATAATTATATTAGGTAAAAGCGCTATTACTCACTCAAAAGTAGGCCAAAGTTCACCAAACTTTTCCCCCCTTAGCAATAGGATACTCTAGTACTACCCTGTGGGTCAAAAATTTGCTCGAAATTGCTCTATATCTTACAGTTTGAGAGATATTTCTGATTTTTCACATTTTCACTAAAAGTAGCAATAAAGTAGCCATTACTCACTTGTACATTGAGCAACAGTTGTGAAACTTAAATATGTTACAGTTCACAAAAAAGTACATGAACAACATATTTGAGAGAAATTGTGTAGCTGCAATACTTTTGAAGATATAAGCAATTTACTCATTATGGTTATCATTAAAAATTGAAAAAGTAGCTATTACTCACTTAGCTATAGAGATACACTTCCAAACTACTGGCCATGTTGTAGCAGTGGAGAAAGTAGCTGAACAACATATTGGAACAAAATTGTGTAGCTGCAATACTTTTGAAGATATAAGCCATTTACTCATTATGGTTATCATTAAAAACTGAAAAAGTAGCTATTACTCACTTAGCTACGGAGATACACTTCCAAACTACTGACCATGTTGTAGCAGAGGAGAAAGTAGCCGAACAACATATTGGAACAAAATTGTGTAGCTGCAATACTTTTGAATATATAAGCCATTTACTCATTATGGTTATCATTAAAAATTGAAAAAGTAGCTATTACTCACTTAGCTATGGAGATACACTTGCAAACTACTGACCATGTTGTAGCTGTGGAGAAATTAGCTGAACAACATATTGGAACAAAATTGTGTAGCTGCAATACTTATGAAGATATAAGCCATTTACTCATTATGGTTATAATTAAAAATTGACAAAGTAGCTATTACTCACTTAGCTATGGAGATACACTTCCAAACTACTGACCATGTTGTAGCTGTGGAGAAAGTAGCTGAACAACATATTAGAACAAAATACTGTAAATGCAATAGTTTCAGAGTTATAAGCCATATAATTATATTAGCTAAAATAGCTATTACTCACTCAAAAGTAGGCCAAAGTTCACCAAATCCAAAAAATATTGAAGAGCAAAAAAATTCATTAGGACTTGCGATTTACCAAATATGTGTAACTGTAGTAGTTTCAGAGAAAACTGCGTGACACACGCACGCACGCACGCATGCACGTACACACGCACATGGTGCAAATTATGATCTCCCTCCGGCGAGCCGGGCGGGAGATAAAAAGCCTAAGATACTGACATTTTCAGTGACTGAATCTCAAATATTCTTTGCAGTTTTCATTTGATTAGTTGCAATCAAAAACAAAAACCAGCACCAGACATTTAGTTAAAACCAGGCAACTTTTAAAAATATTTGTTATGATATTTATTTTGTACAATATTGTTTATACTGTGAACCATTTGACACTGACTGTTGTAGCATCGATAAAGAATATGATGGGCATTGTCGGATGTCTATGTTCTCTGATTCATCTTGCTAAATTATAGTTTGAAACAAAAATCACACATGACACTGATATATGACAACAATGCAAGAAATGGCCACAAGTATTCCTCATTTGCCTCCATAAAATTTTACATTATATTCATCTAAATATCCAGTAATTACAGTTTATCAAACCATAGAAGTCCACTTCAGCCGTCAAAAGAGTAGCATAAGTCTATGCAAATTAAGCTGCATTACTAACCAGTAATTCTGATCATGTGCCAATTATATGGCCACTCTGATAGTGTTTGAAGTTTATTTTCATCCTAAATGAGAAATATTTAGGTATCTTTTACTTTATTGGTCATCAAAATGTATCTACTGTTACCGAAAAAGAAAGTTATCTTTCATACTTAAAAAACTCAAAGTGGAAAAACCAAATGTTCATAACCAAACGTGCTTGAAAGGCACTTCAATTTAAACTTGCAATGTAAATTACCACAATCTTGTTATTCCAATAGCTCCTCATTTGGTTTTTGTCTACTCCACAGATGCATACCTCAACAGCTTGTTGCTGACATTTTGAGGCTGAGTTCCAACCCAAATAGCATTCATTGTAATGGCTGCACTTGTGGGTGCCTGTGGCTGCAACAGCACTCTCCATTGTTTTGTATTTACATTGTATGTCTGCAGTCTGTCATTGCCATGGTCACACAAAAGGGCATTTCCTGCATGGTCGACATCAGAGAGAAATGGATTTTGCAGTTCCCCAGGATTACTGCCACTTCCAGATGTGCCAAATTTGAACATAAGCGTGCCAGATTCTGAATGAAGAACATAGACGCAGTCATTGCTATTTGAGCAGACCATCAGCATGACATTTGTGGCTACGAGGGTATCTGACCAAGATCCGCAGTTGTATGGCAATGAGAACTCCATTTTCTTCTTCCAGGTACAGCTATCTTCAGCAGAGGTGTACACGTAAATCTTGCATTTCTCACATTGTAATGCATATAAGGTTCCTCCACTCACATGTACATCACAGAATCCTTGGTAATGATTTAAGAACTGTAACACCATACCAGTACTGTCAAGAAGCATGATACCATAATGGCTGTCAGAGGCTATGATTTCACCATCCTCTGTCTTGGCTATCCCAGTGATGTTGTAGAAAGACTCGTCCTGTATATGACTTACCTGTTGGCCCTTTGAGGAGTAGACCAAGATTCCTTCTTCACCAGCTGCACACCAGATTTCATCCCAAAAGAAGCACACTTTCCGGGGCAAAAATCTAATTTTCTGATTCTTCATTTGCTTGTATCTTGTGTGGATGATCTTTTTATTTGCTTCTTCTCTATTTCTTCTATCTTGTCCTTTGCCAGTCAAAATTTTGTCTATGTTGTCTCTATCTTCCACACTGATAAGGTCTGGCAAAAATTCTCCAAGCATTCGGGGCATCGGTGAGTCAAGCCGCACAATACCTGATCCTGGCTCATCATAATCAGTCAGTGCTTGTTTTGCACTATGTCTGCGCACAGGTGTTCCCATCTGTGACATTGTCTGGTGTTTTACTGGTGATTTTTCTGGTGACGCTGGTTTTCTTACCAAGACGCTGTACAACGTGCCAGCATCATTATCAGGATTTGGTGTTTTCAGATCTTCCTTCACCTTTTCATCACCAACAACCTTAACATTGATGGATTCTGCAGGATCCCAGGTTGGGCCATATTTGACTTCAATGGAAGACTTTGTCCATGCCTCTTTGGTCTGAAGGTGTTTTTTACTATTGTGAAGTATTTTTGCCGTCATTTCATCAAGATGGTGCAGGGTGTTGTTCAATATATCAATATCATGACATTGCACGATCTCAGATAAATACCCAATCTTTGTTTCCAGATCTTGTTCACACTCCTGCAGTAACTGTTCACACTTTTCCATTGCACCACTCTTTTGGCTGTTAAAAGCTTTGACTCTGTAAGTGATTTTGCTGTAATGGTCATCTATCTGGCTTTTTAGAGTCTCTTTCTTCTTGTTTATTTCTAGAAGCTGTTGCCTCTGAGTGACTTTAATATTCTTCTTGTCTTGCCCTGTCTCTTTACAGCTGGTAAGAAGCAGAGCTTTCTCTTTCTGAAGCCTTTTTATATGTTTTTCAAGTTCCTGCTTTTTAGATATGTACATGGCATCATATGCCATCAGGTTATGCCTCTTGGTAGCTTTACTCCCTTTGTGGGCTCTTTCACAATCCTCGCACATATATTCCTCACAGGTTTTACAAAATGACCTGACCTCTTTTTCAGACACCTTGCATACTTCACAGAGTTTTCCAGTAGACTTTCTATTAGACTTTTCTCTCACAAACACGTTGAAGTTATGGTGAAAATCGATCATACTTTGAATTTTAAATTCCTTCTGGACATCCTTAATGTCAGTAGACTTCCTACAGTCGGGGCACTGCACCTTGGACCCTTGTTTTAATCCGTGAATACAGTTGTAGCAATATGTATGCAAGCATTTCAGGGCGTGTGGATTCTTATAAACCTCCAGACAAATGCCACAGGTGATGTGATCTACTATAGTAGTTGGACCAGAAGTTGCCATGTTTTCAGTTGCTTTGCAAAAAGATTCAGTTGCTCAGATTACACTGTGGCTGTGTACAAAAGAGATCCTAAAACACACAAAAATATAATTTCCAGTAAGTACAATTTCAAATCATTTTATGTCAACCTCTGTTTATTAAAACTGTCATTTAGTTTAAATAAATAATACAGTATCATTCATGGAAGTTGAACCACAGACCCTTTGACGAAAAATCAAGTCACATAGCCATAACATAGGTACATTAGATTACAGAAAATAGATTAAAGAAAACAATGTTCATGGTCATTTAACAGCTGAGAGTTTTATTGGATTCCTCAAATATTGTCATGAGCCGGGTTTGAAACCAAGGTCATAGAGGCGAGAGTGAAGTAGTCAAATAATTTACTTGATAACCACAAGGTATCTGAGACCCTTACAATAGTGTTCAGGATCCATGTGTCTCGAATATCTGTCATTTATTTGTCCTTTTTTCCTTTTGGCAAAATAACTCAAAAAGTTGTGGACAGATTTTGATGAAATGTTTAGGAAATGTCGACAATAGCTCAAGACAGAGATTATTACATTTTGATAGTGAATCAGATCATCATCTCAATGTAAAAAGTTTTTGGATAGATTTTTAATCATTGCACTTTTATACCATATTGGAGGTATTGAGCCTTGGGTGAGGTTTGCACTCTCCGAGTACTTTTCTGGATATATACATAACATATTTTTATCTAACATTTATGTTATATAACTATAGGAAATTGGTATATTTGCCTATTATGGCAACTTCACAAGCATTATGACTTTAAATATCATACTACTAACCGTTCAAAATCCAGTTTATTCAATTAAAATGCACAATAAATTGTTTATTATTATATCAATACCTTTACAACTAACAATCATTGCTCTTCCATAAACCTCTGAAAACAAAACATAAACCTTTCATTTTTTTTCATAACATGAGTCAATTAAGTCGATAGGAAACATTTTAAAATGTGTAGTTTGAACAATAAAGAGTGCACCCCCCCCACCCCCCCCCACCCCCCCCCCCCACCCCCCCCCCGACCCCCCACCAAAATGGATCTGTAACTGGCTTTAGGTGCAGAGAAAAAACTGCACCACATCAGCTCTCTCCCATGGATAACATATTTCAATAACTATTTACACTGGGAGTTTGTCTCAAAGGATTTGGCATGATCTTCATTATCTTAATACAACTGAAAGCTTCATTACATAAACTAATTATCGCAAGTTCAAAGACCACCTCTGCCAATCTTGATAATTATATTGTGACAAAACTTACAATTTATGTTAAAGTTTGTACATGACAATATTTAACAAATGAACCTTACCATGAAACCCTATTTTCACATCACTTTACTGTTTATCTTCAAATCCTGTTTAAATAGACTATACCTTTTCTTCAAGATAACATTTTACCTTTAACCATCAAGTCCAGTTTAAATAGGCTATTTTTTCAAGATAATATTTTTACCATTTACTTCAAAGTCCTGTTTAAATGTCCATTGTTTCAAGATACCTAAGAAGCCTAAGAACCTAAGAAGAAACATTTATTTTTATAATCAATGAAATAATCACCTGGGAGCACTGGTGATTAATTCGGTCTCAAGAAGTACTTCCCATGCTAAATTTTGGTGTTTACATTGCTGTGGAACTACATTCCTCCATCACAAAACCTGGCCATCAAGCACTGTTTTGTAATTTCTAATATCTTATTTAAGTCCTGGCTCTTTGCCACCAATTGTTTTGTGTACCATTGTGTGATTTTTTTCCAAGATTTAACATGGATTTCGGCTAATGTGACATTTATTATTACCTCCGCCAAGGAGGTTATGTTTTCGCCTGGGTTTGTTGATTTGTTTGTTTGTTTGTGAACAAGATAACAAAAAAACTCGTGGACAGATTTTGATGAAATTTTCAGGATATGTCTGAAAAGGTAAAAGGAAGAAATTATTATATTTTGGGAGTGATCCGGATCACTATCTGGATCTTCTGGATCCATGAAATGTAATTTTTAAAGACAGATAACTCAAAAAGTTATGGATGGATTTTGATGACATTTTCAGGAACTGTCCTATATGGGTCAAGGAACAAGTGATTAGATTTTGGGAGTGATCTGGATCACTGTCTGGATCATCTGGATCCAGGCTGCCAGATAATTTTAGGATGGATTTTCATGATATTTTAGGATATGTTAGAAATGGTAAAGGGGAGAACTAAATGGGACGAGGAACAAGTCATTAGTTTTTGGGAGTGATCTAGATTACTGTCTGGATCATCTGGATATATGCTGCCACATGCGTTTGTGAACAAGATAACTCAAAAACTTATGGACAGATTTTGATGAAATTTTCAGGATATGTCTGAAAAGGTAAAAGGAAGAAATGATTCAATTTTGCGAGTTATCCGGATCACTATCTGGATCTTCTGGATCCATGAAATGTAATTTTTAAAGACAGATAACTCAAAAAGTTATTGATGGATTTTGATGACATTTTCAGGAAATGTCCTAAATGGGACAAGGAACAGGTGATTAGATTTAGGGAGTGATCTGGATCACTGTATGGATCATCTGGATCCAGGCTTTTTTTAAAGGAAGTTATAGCCAGATCATTTTAGGGTGGATTTTGATGATAGTCCAGGAATTGAGCTCCCTTGGCGGAGGTCTTCGCTCTCTGAGTGCTCTTGTTTACCCTGGTATATTACTTAAAATATAATTAAATTGATGAAATAATATAGCACGAGGGAAAAAAAATTATGCATGAGGGCAAATAATATATTTTGTCAAGGAATCAGAATTGTAATCCCCAACAGTTGTTTAGGCCAATATCATTATGAGAACAAAGACGCATACTTCATTGCAATAAAGTTTTTCAAGAGCAAATTGCCCCTCTATCAATGCTATGCTAAGTTTCATAGCAGAGTTTATTTGACATAGTGAGTGGGAGGGCATTACACCTAGGTCACACTTTTCTTTACTGTAATCATGAGCTACAACTGAACTGGCTTCTGTACTTTCAGTTATGTTCAGTCTGCTTCATATTTTTGGCGGGATGCCTTCTTGAGATTGGCATGTGACATAACTCAGAGCATTCTGTGTTCAGGACTGCTTACTAAAAATGTTTTTAGGACATTACACAGGCTATCAGGAGCCATGCTAAAATATACAAGCTAGAGGGGTGAAGGAATGGATATTCAGGGAGGTTCATTCTACAACGTATCCCAGGCGAAAAAATTTTATTTTGACCATGGACTTGCATGGATGTCCATGGATGTCCAGGGGCACCAGTCCATGGATATCCATGTTTTGTTAAATGGCATCATGGTCAAAGACCATGGACTTACTGACCATGGTCAGAGTCCATGGTCTGTCAAAACATGGTCTAGTCCATGGACTTTAACCATGGTCATTGTCCATGGATGTCCATGTTTTGTTAAATGGCATCATGGTCAAAGATGACGGACTTTGAAACCATGGTCTACTTCATGGACTTAACAAGTTGTCCATGGACTTAAACCATGGTCATTGTCCATGGTTTTCCATGTATATCCATGTTTTGTTAAATTACACCATGGTCAAAGACCATGGATTCACTGACCATGGTCAGAGTCTGTGGTATGTAAAACATGATCTAGTCCATGGACTTCACAGGGTTATCCATGGAATTTATCCATGGTCAGTGTGTATGTATGGCCATGGGCATCCATGTTTTTTTACATGGAACCATGGTCAGAGACCATGGACTCAGTGACCATGGTCTAGTCCATGGACTTTGACCATGGTCAGGTTTCCATGATATAGTCCATGGACTACCCATGGTTGGCCATGTTCAATATGCAAGAATGTCTGTAGATGTTCGAAAAAAAAATAGGTAATTATAGAAGCTACATACCTTTAGTCTATTTGGAATATCAGCTTTGAAGATAGCCTGACATACTACACATTACTATATTTCCTTTTTAATGTAATGTATATAATTATCCAGATTATCTCATTCAATATAGAATGTAGGAACACAGACATTTTGAATACATCTCAAGTATGTAAAACACTATTTCCATTTATAATCTAATTTTTATAATTATCCAAGATTATCCAATTCAATCTAACATGCAGAACACAAACAGGCATTATGAATACATCTGAAATATGTTAAACACTGAATATAAAGAAATTTTCACCAATCATTTTATGGAATAGATTCCAACAAAACACAGCTCTTTGTTTGAAATAATGAGTGAAAATGAGTTTGGCTTTCTTCAGTGTAAATCCCTTGAGAACAGGTTTGGAGCCAAAATCCAGCCAGTGGTAAAGAACCCTGTCTTGGGTACAGGAGTACTTGTTACTTTAAATTGGTGTTAATAAGTTATAGTTAGATATGAAGACTGGCCTTCAAAAGCTAGAAATTAATAAACAAAAAAACAATACAATTTGGATTGGAGAAATCAAGAAATAGAATCAAATTATAGACTTACACTTCATAACACGAGTATGTTGCAAATCTTCCTTTATATATTTTTCACTTTAAGGTGACCTGACCCTTAAGTTATCACACTCACAGGCAGCACAGTAACCTTATGTATGTACAGTAACCTGTGGAATAACTGACCTTAGTTTATATTTGCAGCATAATCATTATCACAAATTAGTGTAATCACCCCATGTACATAAGATAGGTTCTACATGATTTAATATAAATTGACCAATCCTAAACTGATATAAGTTGTTTTGCAAAGACACAGATGTACTTAGACATATAAATTAAGGCAAACTTTCATGTTAAGATAACCTGTTACTTCTATCTGGACACCCTTGTCAGTGAATACAGCTTATACACAACAGACAGAAAAGCCATCAGTGTAGTTTCCAGTTGCTAGCCTTATTCTTACACAATCTTATTTATTTAAATATAATGTATCATCAGCAAATTATTAGAGTGTAACTGAATATACCTGTTATTTGATAATAAAAACTTGTAACATGTTGTTATGTGGATAGGAAAGTTTTTTCAGAGCTTTATGATTTGATATGCAACAGCTTAGTTATCAGCCAATTATCAAATAAGAACAGCCTTTCAAGAAGACTATGGAATTGTGTCCACTGTATTAAATGTTTCATTATCTTCCCCATCACATAAAATGTTCCCTAGTTTGTATAACTGCACTAAAATGTGGGATTCAGATAAGGCACATTGTTAATTTACAGTTTTATTCATTTGTTAATATAAGATACAACCAAATGAAAAAATAGTATTATTATGTTGAAATTATTTTTATTTTTTTGCCAATGTTGGTTTGCCATGATTTTTCATGTTCTACTTTTCCATAATATAGTGGATCCACAAACGTCACAAGAAGCCTAATAGTAATATTTTTTTCATGTTGCAAACAAAAATATATAATTTATAAACATGAATTTAGACAGTGAGGACTGACAACTAAAGGTCATATGCTGCCTCACATGGACTCGATCTTAACATAGAGTCCAATATTGGTCAACCATGAATACTTAATTGCAGTTCTCGGTCAACCATGGACCAGAGGACAGAGTCCATGGTCAACCATGGACCAGAGAACAAACTCTATGGTCAACCATGGACACTTGAATGTAGTCCATGGTCAAACACGGACAACTAGACTGAGTCCATGGTCTAACATGGACACTTACATGCAGTCCATGGTCAGGACATCAAAAACCATCACGTCCATGGTTTTTGATGGTCTGGGCCTTCATACGAGTATGGATTTTGATGGTTGTTCATGGATATCCATGGTCGACCATCAAATACCATGCAGTCCATGGTCATTCATGGTCACCATTTCGCCGGGGATACTACCCAAATATGAGGGTCTCATGTCACAGCCATAAGGGCAAGGTCATCAACTGTAAAGCAAATACCTACATATGACACAATGAGGAAATATGTGGCCACAACATAAACACTGACATACACCAACAAATATATACATACCCCACCAATTAACCGTATAAATTGTACAATACCTTGTTATTTGATTACTTCTCAATATTGTTTCCACATATATCAAAACAAGGCCTTATAAGCCATTCACACTACAGGCGGTATCCCCCTGGGTGGTAGGCACTGAGTGAAATGCCCCTGTCCTTCAACTACCATTTGATATTTGTATGCAAACTTGTGACACAGTGGCAAACCGTCCAAAGTTTTGAGCATCCTACAGAAATTTTAAATGTTTAAAACTTCCGCCTGTGAATTTGGAACCACAGGCATGCACACAAGAAATTTTCATATGGTAACTGAAGGTGTGGTCCGTGGTTTATAGAAGATTGTGACCCGGTTGTGTTTTGGTGTAAAACATAAGGTGAGAGGAGGTAAATGGAGGTTGTCTCTCAGTAGACATTTCTCAATTTTAGAGGTTTCCCCCACCTTGGTAGTTAGTTTTGCCTCATTTGCATACACTGTTTATGATGTAAAGTGGAGATTCTCCTGGTCATGCACTTTCGTGAAAACCCAGGGACAAATTATGCTAATTGACTAGACAATATGCAAGTAAAATTAAAGTGACATGTTCTATTTATACAGGAGGGGCATGCAAAGTCTGCCTAACATCCAAATTATATTGCCTGACTTTACCTGTTACAACCTTATGCACATAAAAATGAATAAGCCAAAAGGCAACACCCACTATCATAAATTTTTATGTGTTTTCTTGTTTTATGATGAAATAAATGTGTTTCCTTAATTCCTGTGTATTGTTATTATTAAAAAAACAATTACTTTTGTAAAATTAATTTGATAGTTTTGATAAAAAGGTTATCTTTTTTGAATGAAGTTGCCAGTGCAAACACTCTCTTTGACACATTCCCCCTTGCACAAAGCCATTGAGTACACAACCCATAAAATCTAATATTGATACTGTTGCCAGTATCATTTGTAAATAAACAAATTGAACAGAAATTTAAGTTTTCATTTATAGTCCATGAGCCAGCATGGTTGGTCGGTACCAAATTAGGGAATAATGCTTATGGTAATTTTTGGGAAGGTATCCATCTGTAAAGTTAGAAAATATATGATAGCAGTGTATCAGTGGTAGCTTTATGTATGCTATCATGCTTTTCATAACACCCCCCTATAATGAATATTTCGTAAAGTATGGTAATATGAAGAATAATGAATATATACTGATTTTTGTTAATTTGGTTAACTGACACCTCCACATTATAATTTGTTAAAATAACAATAAAGTTTAAGGCCTATTCATGCCATAGTCTTTTATATTTTACATTGAAAACAGTGTTATTGGTGGTAATCCAAGCACATGCGTAATTTTGAGCAGAAGCAAATTCTTTCACTTTTGACAAACATGTTGGTTGATTATTGTAGAAAATGCTTAGACAACCCTATGATACCTGAAACTACATTGGATTTGTTCAGAATTTATTTAACAATTCAAATATCTAACTGGAAGAATATTTGTGCTCACAAAAACAAAGTGTCCCCAAATGTTAGATGCAAATAGTATAAAAGTAGAAAAATGTTTTTGAAAAGAAAAACCGCTGTGAGAAGAAATGAAAGTTAAGCAGACAGTGTGGAGGTTTATGCATTTACATGAAAGAAAAAAATGTAAAGCTTTATTTTGTTTTCTATGATCATTAATACATTTTAAAGCTGTAAAAGCAATAATAAAGGAGATATAAGGCAAAAACACAAAATCTGCTTATTTATTTAATATGACCCCAGTTTGACCAACAAGAGGGGGTCAGGGGTTAATCTGACCAGCTATATAGGAATATATGGAATCGATTCTAAAGCTGTAAAAGCAATAATAAAGGAGATATAACACAAAAACAAAAAATCTGCTACTTAAATAAGCCCAGTTTGACACATAATTTTAGCGAGGGGTGTAAGGGGGTAAATCTAAGTGGCTATGTGGACTCTATATGCTTTCCTATAACCTCACAATACATTCTAAAGCTGTAAAAGCAATAATAAAAGAGATATAAGGCAAAAGGACTAAATCTGTTACTTTTAAGGGGGAGTTAGGGGTAAATATGACCGGATATCTAGAATCCCTGTCTAAGGTTTCCTATACCCTGTCAATACATTCTAAAGCTGTAAAAGCAATACTGAATAAGATATAAGGCCAAAAGACAAAATCTGCTATTCTATGACCCCAGTTCGATCCATAGGAGGGGGTCAGGGGTAAATCTGACAGACTATCTAGACTCTCGGAATATGGTTTCCTATACCACTCCATACATTCTAAAGCTGTAAAAGCAATAATAAAGGAGATACAAGGTAAAAACAGAAAATCATCTATTTTATGACCCCAGTTTGACCCACATGTGGGGTCAGGGGATAGATGTGACCGGCTATATAGACTGTCCATGTATGGTTTCTTAATACCTATTTTTACATTTTATGCTGTAAAAGCAAATACTAAAGGAGATATAAGACAAAAAGCCAAAATCTGCTATTTTATCACCCCAGTTTGACCCATAAGGGGGGTCGGGGGGTAAATCTCTTCATATATTTTAAAGCTTTAAAAGCAATAATAAAGGAGATATAAGGCAAAAACACAAAATCAGCTATTTTATTACACCAGTTTGACCCATAAGTGGGGGCCAGGAGTTAAATTTGACTGGTTATCTAGACTCTCCACATCTCTCACTGTTGAGTAAATAGCTTGTGATTTGAAAACAATAGCATTTACAGAATATTTTTAAGTATGTTTTTCACCTACTTTTGGATCAGCTATAACATAGTAAAATTTTAGACCTGTAGCTCATTGAAAAGCGGAGCAATAGCTACTTTGAGGTTCTTGCTGTTGAGTAAATCAGTTGTAACTCAAAAACAATTGCATTTGGAGAATTTTGTTTGAATATGTTATTCATCTACTTTTGGGTCAGCCATAACATAGTAAAATTGCAGACCTGTAGCTCATTGCAAAAGTATCTCACTGTCTTACTGGACAAGCAAAATATCAGCAAATGACATTTTAACAATCACAATTCAAATCTTACCGGGAATACTTGTGGTATCATACAGTTGTATCTCTTAATATAATTGTATCATGACCATTGCATCTAATGCTGAAACAAGAGGGTCAAAGATGCCCCAAAAGACAGGTTGCGCAGGCAGCAATAAGGTTAACGACTGCTGTAATAACATTTAGAAACAAGGAAAGAAATGTTAGGTCACCCAGTTAAGGTGCATGTGTTAGACGTGCCAAGAAACGTAAAACTTGTAATCTAGGTTACATAATTGTAAACTATAAACGGACAAACGAAAGGACAGAATTACACCAATTTCGAAAGCAACTTAGCTATGATGGTGATGTATCTCCCTGTCAAGTTTGAATTCGATTGGACAAAGTGTATTTGAGTTAGAGTCCAGAAACGGAAATTTTGACGGAATTACACCACTTTCGAAAGGAACCTAACTGTGATTGTGATCTATGTCCCTGTCAAGTTTGAAATCGATTGGACAAACCGTTTTCGAGTTAGAGTCCGGAAACGAAAATGTGGATGGACAGACAAACGGACAAACAAACAGACAGAATTACACGAATTTCGACAGGAACCTAGCTATGATGGTGATCTATGTCCCTGTCAAGTTTGAATTCGATTGGACAAACTGTTTTTGACTTAGAGTCTGGAAACAAAAATGTGGATGGACAGATGGATGGACAGACAAACGGACAAAAAACAGACAAACGAACCGACAGAATTACACGAATTTCGAAAGGAACCTAGCTATGATGGTGATCTATCTCCCTGTTAAGTTTGAATTCGATTGGACAAACCGTGTTCGAGTTAGAGTCCAGAAACAAAAAATGTGGATGGACAGACAGATAGACGGACAGACAGATGGACAGATGGAGGTCGGACACATTAATCTAATAGGCGGGCTGGTTACACACAACCCGCATAAAAATCACTGATATTGTTAGTGTTGTTTGCACAAATATAGGCATTAGTTTTTCATAGTTCCAAAATTAGTTCTTATATGTGTAATTTTTGGAAAGCCATCACAGAAATTACACTTTTATTCTTTCATAAAAACTGATGTTTACACACAATGTATTTGCACAATGCCTATTAACAATGATGTTAGATGTCACTTTTGCCCAGTTCACCCCAATTTCTATATCAAATAACACATTATAAGTAAAATTTGTATTAATTCCAAAACATATGAAGTGAGAACCATCTTTTTGAAGTCGGACACATTATTTAATGCAATATACAATTTTTGAAAATGTGATTTGGAGTAGGTTTATATATCATGCGATAACACACAAAAAGCTACCATCAATGCAATGCTATCACATATATTCTGAAACTAGAGGTGTATACCTTACCAAAAACCACTATGACAGTTATTCCCTCAACTGGTACCGATGGCTCAAATTTGTGGTCCTGGCTCGCGGACTATTAGGCAGAGAAAGTTAAAACAATATTTATGCTTTAAATAAAATACAATTTACATACATGCAGCATTAATGCTTTAAAATTATTGTACCATATGGTATAAACGCTGTATTGAAAATTGAAAGAGATACAGGCATATCAGAGAGCAAAACATGAATTGGTGTTAATGATATCCAATTTTAGGCTAATACATTAGTATGTCATGCAGTTTTTCTGGGAAACATAATTCAGAGAAATAATTTGGATAAAAGTATTTGAACACTTGAGATATTATTGTAAAATAATATAAAATTATAATATTACTGTAAAAAAGTATATGAAATTTACAAAAAGGTATTGGTCTTTACTGACACTATCTTTTTGTTGTCAAAATAACACCCCTGTTCCACTGTAGCAAGTTTTCTTCCTAACTGTCCTGGTCATATTTGTGTGTGTATTGTCTATTTGTTTTTGTTTTGCAGCGCAATATCTCCATATACTACAGGACTCAGAGCACTATTTAATCCATCCAACTGCACAGGTACAGCCGCAACTCACAAGTAACTCACATTCTCCTCACTGAAAGATTGAGTCTTAAGGATGACCACTTATCAATGTCCTGAGGTTCGTTAGCCTGCCGTTGGAGATGGGACCCAATGACAGAGGACCACCATTTTAAGTGGTCAACCAAATGACTATGTATCTGCCTGTACCTGGGTTTGAACCCATGGCCTCTGAGTTCCTAGATTTGTGTGTTACCCGCTAGGCCATAGTGGCAGATATTGGCTATTATCATTGGGGACAATCAAATATATCAATCATGTTCCAGTAAGCATTCATTTCCCCATTTTTAAAACTGTTATTTTGGTGCTATGACTGGGAACTGGACAAATCAGCTCTTTGCCAAATCGCCAAATCAACCCTTTGAAATCTCAACCATGTAAACTCGGTCCTCATTAGAAACAATCAATAAAATGTAATAAAAGAGCACTTTTAGAGTGCTTAATCTCTATCATATCATTTCATGGTGATTTTCGATGCTGTAATCAATGCCATTTATGCTCAATCACTTGTTTTGTTAGAGTTATGATAATGCAATTGGTTTGATGGAGATTAAGTGCTATAAAAGGTTTATTGGATAATATATTAGTTGAAGCCCATAACTTCTGTTTACCAACACAAAAACTTTTGATCTTTTCCCTTTGTTTATCACAGTCTCTTTGAAAGCACAATAATTTTCTGGGGGCAGATTTCTGGGGGCCTGTATAATTATTGAGTATTTTATCTTGGAGTCAAGTTGTTGGGTGCCACTTTGGATAAAAGACCAATTTGTCTGTGATTCATTATGACTAATCTGTTGTATGATAAAGTATATGTTATCCACATTTTTCATGATACAACAAATCTTTCCCAAGAGTGACTGCAACTCAGTCTTATTTAAGGCTGCAAGCGAGCCCAAAAATGGGCCTCAATTCCTTGTTTTGAAAAACCGATTCAGACTCGGTTAATCACTTGATTATCGCCCACGAAACAAACTGAATCATATTTTGACATATCACGCCTTATAAAATAGTTAAAAGGCACACAGCAGGAAAGAATTTTGATAATTTATTAAATTTAGGGCAAAACACACATTTATAATGCAAAATATAAGAAAATTTTAACCATTTTTATATTGCCAGATCTGAGGCATCTAAGACTTCGAAATATGTTATATTAGAATGCCGTCAATTAAAAACATTGTCACACAAACAATTAAAGTTTGCAAATGCTTAAAATATAAAAAAACTGAAACAGAAATACCTTATATTAAAAAAATATAAATATATTCATATATTTTAAGTGGAAAAAAATTGATGTACATTTTACGTTTAGTTGTTTTCAAATAGCCGGTTCATTTTTCTTGCCTTGAGTACTGAACTGAATCGTTTCGTTTCCCAGTAACCAAATAATTGTTGCAGCCCTAGTCTTATTGGAGTTATTTTTATCAATTGTGGTAGTCATAGAGCAGGTCATAAGTTTGACTGGTAAGCCAATCTTTTACTTAAGAAACATTAAATGAATTATTTCACTTCACCTCAATTGTAACATTGGTTGTGTCTTATGGTCAGTCACAAAAGTGGAACAGGGGTATTCCAGATGTTTATTGGAGTTTGCCTTGATTAATCTGTTTATCATGTGGGGTGATGGTGCATTATATTTGGCCTTGTGTTTTTTAATTGACATCAAAATTCCATTGGTTTATATGTTGAAATGAATTAGTATAATGTTAGTCAGCACCAAATTTGCATGAATTGTCCCTAGGTGTTTCACAAAAGTGACTAGGAGAATCTCCACTTTCATCATAAACAGTGTATGCAAATGAGGCAAAATTAACTACCTACGTGGGGGAAACCTCCAAACATGAGAAATGTCTACTGACACACATTTATACTACTCCCGTCCTACTGCCATCCTGTTATTTACAGTTACACACAGTGTCTAATCAGTAGCCATTTGCTTCACAGCTTATGGATACACGAAAACCTCGGAAGATACCGGTATATAAAATAAGGTATCCTGGGAGGTGGTTTTCCGCTGCTGAGAAAAACTTATGACCGCGGGGTATACCAACTTTAGTGTGAATGGGGCTTTAGTGGCCAAGCCATTTACAGGTTAAGGAAATGAACATTCAGCTCTCACTACTGTGCTTGTGGGTTTGAGTCCAGTTGATATCAATATGTGGTATTTAGTGAGGGCCAGTACTGAAATAACCTCAGTTGTTACAAGGCACTTAAAAATCTCAATTTCCACATACCTGTCAAATGTCTTTATCCAGAATGTTAGACTCCTATGAACACTTTATTCTTGTGGACTGATATCGCATTATCTGTTGTCCTCTGTATTGTGGACGTTATCAGTGTACAGACAAAAAAAAATAATGAGATATAAATCAGTATTGACTGTGTTTTTTTTTTTTCAAAATACATAAACTATCTTGTACACTACTGGACTTTTACTGAAGTGGTGAAAAGTATGAGCTTTCACTCAGTGTACTTTAATCAAGAGGAACGTTATCTTTCCAAGTTAATACACAAATTACCAGAAAAACAGGTTAAAGCACATGATCCAATCAAAATGGCCAGTGGCTCTATAATAATGTTTCATTTTAATTCTCGGAATTAAGTCAAAGTTTCTGTGATACCTTAAATTACATTCAGTTTAACAGCATTTCATGTGACTGGAGCCCACCCCCACCAGTGAATTATTGCCCCACTGTTTTTCCTTTATTGAACTGAACTGTGTCCCATTACTGTGTCCAATTACTGAAGGTATATTTAGATGTACCTGACAAATATCAATTAAGCAAACTAACATTTTAATTAAACTATTGACTGATATATATCATTGATGTTACTTGACACGGGTAACAGTTAAGGGTTAAAACCTCCTGTTCTACAGCCACGGTCATACTGTGTCAAACTCTCTGAGTATTGCCACTTGGAGGAGTCAAACCCTGACAAAACTGACAGTACCAAAGCTGTCTGCCTTTATACTGTCTCATTTAAAAACCATGTAAATACGTAATTCAATTGACATTACACTCGGGGATAACCTGGCATACGTAAGGCTCCAATGTATGTACCACATCTTTTTCACACATGTACACAGATATTTGATATTCATAAACACTTGTACATGTTAGTTATTTATTGATTTATTTATTTGGGGTTTTACGTCGCTTTCAACACTGTACAAGTCATATCACAACGGGTAGTTGGAAGGGCAGAGGAAACCAGTACATGGAGTTCGTTAGGGTTCTGTACTGTACACTGCCGACCAACGGCAAGCAACTACCAGCTTTCCCACTTGAAGCCGTGCCGGGAATCGAACCCCGGCTTCAGAGGTGGGAGGCAAGAGTGTTACCACTCTGCCACCGTGGCCCCTTTGTAAATGTTAGAAGATATAAGTTATAATCAGACTCTGTATTATATGCTGATGCAAAACCCAGAACTATAAGAGTTTATTGTGGCTACAAACTATACTATGAGTGATGTAAATTCGCCAGTTTTTTGCAATTTTGGTTCTGCTACATCAAGTCACAATTTCTTTTTTCAATTTTTTGTTTTAATAAATATGACTCATCAGTGCATTATCCAAAATTGAAAAAAATTTTAACTCACCTTGACATAGGTTCACTCAGAGGACTGTTGTTATTTCATACAAAAATATCTATTATTTATGAAAATGGATGTAAATTCGCCGTTTATTGAAAAAACTGTTTTTCAAGTATAATACCTACCATACTGTGAAAAATTTAAGCTAAATAATTATTTTACATCTTTTCTAGCCAAATCCCAGATAGCATGCTGACGTTGGGCCAACGTCGGGCCAACGTCGGCACATCCGTCGGCCCGACGATGGGTGCCGACATTGGCCAAACGGCTTTTTGACCGGCGGCCCGATGTTGGCCCAACGTCGGCAAGCCACCGAGAAAAAATTACTCATTGTATGGCATCGACCAATCAGATTGTCCATAAACAACTTTTTCAGTGTGAATTTATAATGAGAATGTTATTTTTATTTCTAAAATTATGAAATAGTTGGTTAAAATTTGTGGGCTCACTGAAATATGATTTTTAGACATACCATAATAAATAATTTTTTACTAAGTTTCACAAAATCCCCTATTATTGCTCACCACCATCTTGAATAAAAATCCACCGTTGGCCCAACGTCGGTAAAATGTAGAGATATATAACCAGAGTTGTGGTTGGCAGTCAGCCGTTGGCCCAACGTCGGCCCAACGTCGGCAAAATCTGCCGACCTTGCGACCAACAGCCAACGTCGGTCCGACGGCGGCATGATATCTGGGATATTGTCATTAACATAAATGTAAATTTTCAAAAGTTTATCCCAGAGAAGTGTAAGATGTTGGTTGGTATTTGTTAAAAACTGCACAATTTACACTCTTTAAAGTCACTTGTAGAAATGTATCATTAAAAAAATATATTAATACTCTGAAAATATACAAAGTTGGACGATAAAATCTTGTAGTGCAATAGATATGTATTTTATCTATTTATATTTAACAAAATTATGAAATGTTTTCCATATATCTGCTGTAAAATTTACAAAAACCAAAAAGTGGCGAATTTACATCCAGTGGCGAATTTACATCACTTGCTCTATGCAGATTACTTTATTTTGTTGGTTATAGAGACTTGTCCCGTTACTGATATATAATTCTACATAAGGTGAATTCATAAAATGATGGAAAAGATTCTAAATATTTATGATAAGGCGTGTATACAATATCATTTTATTAAGTACATTTAATTACACTAAAAAGTCCAAGAGAGCCACCCACTTATTTCAGCCATCACCTGCGAAACATTAATTTTCCCGGAAGTTCTATCAACACATGACGTTCCAAACACAAACTAGTGACGTCATTGTTTACAATTTAACTTTGACGGATATACCACAAAAATCCATGCTCTCTGCAAATTTAGAGCACGAATTCTGGGTTTACATCACAAAGGCTTATATCCCTATTCATGTCCATAATAACTGTGTTCCCCAACATTGTTAATTTTCTCACGATTCTAATTTCTCTGTGTCATAATGTCGCCATATAAATCACAGAAAAGTCGTCGCCATATTTAACTTAGAAATTAAGCACAAGATGACTTAAAAGACTGGATGCTTAAATATATAAATTAGTTGATATTTAGTCGATTTTCCGTTTCCGCCATAGGATTCCTTAGCCTTGGCACAGGCGTTAATATGTATAGTATAGATGCAACTTTTTCGTTGCATTAATTATTTCCATAGTGTTCTCAAATATTTATTTGGCTTAGCTAGCTGGGGGGGGGGGGGGGGGGGGGGCATCTCTCAGACTAGAAAGGCCTCAAATACAGTGTGCATCAATATGGTAAAATATTTTACGTTTGTATTTTGTTTCCGACAGCCTGGAAGGCCATGCAGACTAAGGATTCCCTTACTTTTCAGAGCTTGAGAAACTACTTCAAATGTAGTGCCTAATCTTTCTAGAATCTTGCATAAATTACTTACTAGATATATCTTGTGGTATGTTGTAAGCCAACCTTCCTCGTAGAGGGGGCTTGCCCCTTGTAGTATGGATGTCGAGAATGAGGAGTTCTTTTTATAATCTCATATAAAAAATTGGCTTTAATTATTTAATTATTTTTTTACTCCATTGCAATGTCTTCAGATTAATACACTGAACATATAACTGCATTACAACGACATTTTAAAATATTACTTATCCTTGGAACACAGAATAGCAGATCATCCAGAACAAGCTAGTTGAAATCCATGGTGTAACAGTGTAAAAGAGTGTCCTAGGCCAGACAGAGCTGGATCTTTTTCCCAACTAGAGCACTAAGTCATTTGTTTTCTCTAAGCTGACTAATAAGAAAATGTATTATCCTCAACTAAGCTTATAACTACATAAACTTATCTACCCTTCCTGTTAATTATAGAAGACTGTATACTGGTTCATTATTTACATAAAAGCTAAACTACTACTAAAAAAAACTTTTTTTTTTTTTGCAATAGGGATTACATTACCTGCCAATTTTTTAGTGTACAAAGATAAACTGTGAAATTCGGGGACATAAATGTCTGGTATGTATAATCCGCAGGAATATCTGTAATTGTGATGTTAATTAACTGTTAGATAAGAGGTGACACCTAGCTGGTGGATCTTTCATAACTGGGTTAAAACAGGCTGACACTTAATGAAATGTAAACACATAAAATGGGAGTTTAATTAGAGGAACTCATGCTAGCCTTGCGCGAGACTCGAGATTTTTTTGCAATTAATGAAAACTGTAAGTTGATACAAAAAAGTTTCAGTTTGTACAAAGTATTATCCATGAGAAAACATATTTGTCCTAAGAGCGGGACATAAGTCTACTTACTATAATTGGTGTTATATAAATTCTATTAAGGCCATAATTCCTCATTTCTCAGTCTTTCTAACAAAAAAAAAACGTAATGTATATTTCACTAGAAAGTTATTTTTACAGAGATTCTGCTTGCATAGTTTGCACTGAAATCTTTGCAGAAACGGCAGAGAAAACTCAGGTAAAAAATATCAGATATATTATTCACTGGTGACCGTATATATGTCACAGTCTTTTTTTTTCGTCTTTTTTTTCATAATTTATTAAAATATGGCCTTGTTTTACTTATTGTTGAAAAAAGTGGTGGATGATAGAAGTCAAACATCCCTCATTATACATACACAAAAATATCGCTAGTGAATATTTCTGGCCAAGTAAAATTTCAAATACAAAAAAAAAATTAAACAAAAACCTGGATGTCAAACTACCGAAAAAGAAATTCAATCATGCAATGCAAACAAATGAGATGGAATCTTCCTGGAAAATAAGAGAGGAAGACTAAGGATGACCTGGAGAGAGAAGCACAGAGGCAGGGCAAAACCATATGGAACTGACATGGGGTGAAGCTAAAAGACTCACAAATAACAGAGTAACTTGGAAGTTGCCTGCGGCTGTGTTCTCCATATAGAGAAATGCGGATTTACCATGAAGATTTACCATGTAAATATGGTAATAAAACTTAAAATATATTGTCACATTCATTTGTGATATGCTATTTGTATGTCTCATTCAGAAAGTTTTCCTAATATACTCTTACACATACTGGCTTTTACATCAGCATATAATGGTAAGACAGAGAATCTGATGAACATGAATCCTTGAAGAATACCCATCAGGAAGAATGCCCATCGATACTATGGGCAAAGTTCCTGATGGGCATTGTTCTGATGGGTATAGTAGCTGATGGGCATTCGTCCTGATGGGCATTCTTCTGTACACCGATGAACACATATCCCTTAACATGTGTGAATGCTTTGTGAATATCAAATATTTGTGTATGTGTTTGGAAAAGGTATGGTACAAATTTCAGTCTTAAGCAAGGTTAAACTCACACATAACACAGAACATTTCCTTTTTAAGTGTAATAAACAGTGTCACACATAACACATAACATTTCTTTTTTAAGTGTAATAAGTGTTTATCAACTGAGTATGAGAGGCCATCTGTGACCTAGTGGTTAGCAAGTATGACATCTAATCACAGGTTGTCACCTCTGTGTGGGTTTGACTCCCATAAGTGACAATGCTGAGGGCATGTCCCAATATGTCCCAATATGAACCTGGCTGTTGGACGGGAACAACATGTATTAACCCCAACTTTGACTTACTTTACACAACTGGGTATGGAAGAGAAATGCTACTAGTAGTAGTAATAGTAGTAAAATAAAAAATACCCCCTGTTAATGGATTTATTGTAATTTGCCCTTTTATTCAAGTTTTTATGGAGAAGGTAGATACATGGTTTAGTAATCCAATAATCCAATTCACTACAGGTGTTAAGTCCCATGGTTAAAAGTTTTTATTGGCTGCAGAACCAAACCCAGGTCACCCGATTTTGTCAAAGTTGTAAACACTACAGGCTGGCAGTGACTGATTGGACATAGTTTTTTAACATTAGTTTTTTTTAATAGTAGGATGACAGTACTACAAACATTGGTCACCGAGAGACAACCTCCATTAACCTCAACTCACCTTCGGTAGCCTTCGGGATGAACATGTGGTGAAATGACAAATACCTTAACTCAACTTATGTTGCCATGTTACACTGAAAGACAACTGAATCACAACCTTATGTACACCATGGACCACATCTTCGGTTACTGTAGAAAGAAATTCATATGCAGATGTGCGAAATTGTCTGTACATGCTCACAGTACCAAAATCAGAGGCGGAAAATTCAAATATTTTAAAACTTCGGTAGGACTCGCAAGGTAATGGATGGTGATCCAAGGGACATGGATGCTTCACCAAACGGGGGTTACCACGGGTGATACCGCCTGTAGTGTGAATGGGGTTTAAGACATTTTGGACTCAGTTTTGCGTATGACACACATATGATTTGGAATGACCTTCCTGACGAGGTGTGTTCTGCAATCTCACCTGCCTCCTTTAAGTCAAAGCTGAAGTCATACCTCTTGGAAAAGCATATCCACCCTAAATTTCCTATCTCCTCCTGCTTTCTCCGCAGTGCTGACCCCTGCAATGTCTCTGGTTTATGAATATTGAACAATGTTTTTGTGTGATGCGCCTTAGAGTCTATCTTTTTGACAGAGATTAAGCGCTATAAAAGTGCTATTAGAATTAGAATTAGACACAAACTTTGGTTCCAAAAGAAAAAATATTTTTTGCAAAAAAAATAATAAAACATACCTCTGTGTTCAATAATAGTAATCTTATCCACTGGTCACCACAATTTCAATGTGTGTTTTTTTTTCAATTCAATATCCAATTGTGCTCAAAATTCAATGTTGATTTTGTCAAATGTTAAATGTTCGACAACTTTATATACACTGGCTAGAAAAAGTCCAAATACCTGCAGTCTGCTAAGATGTAGACAATACTGTAAAATTCTGCAATTTTGCTCCATTCTAATTTCACTCGTGAGAAACCCTTTTAAAATGAAACTATCTCATAAATTGTAGTGTCCATTATACACCTAGGCACCACTTAATATTCCTAGTTTAATTTAAACTAGCTTAAAGCCATCATTTTTGCAGCATTTCATTCTTGAACCTGTAGAGGCACACCCACCAATTTGACAATTTGATTGGCTAAAACGTGATTGTATATCAATTGTACTGAATGTGTTTAAGGCAATGTTTAAACAGTGAAAGGAGTAGAAAAAACAGAAATATAAATAAAATACATATATAACTAAAGATCAGCAATGTTTTTATCCCAACCCCAGTCATTACCGTTTTGCTCTCCTGTGGTACAAGAGCTGGTACTTTCCAATAGACGAATTCTACAGTAGCTAAAATAAGGTGGTTTACTGTAAACGGGGTTTTTATTTAAGAATCCCCTACCCACTTGCATAATAATTGCTAAACAAACAGTATATTTTCCATTTACCCATCTGGGGAAGCTGTGGCAGGGTAGCAAAAGCCAGCATAGCGTTTGTAAAGTAATTAATGTCAGTAAATTTGTGATGTTAACATTTTTAGTGGAATACGCCATGCGTCTTGCTTTGAACTAAATGTAGAAGTCGGAGATCAGTTAAAACCTGTGCTGTGCCCCACTGACACTGTAGGCTGTTGATGGCTATGCTTATAGGTATTTTATAAAACTCCCCTTTCCTCCATGTACTGCCACTCTTCTGTCAGTAAAGTTTGCATACTACGATACTCTCTGCTAACTGTCGCAATACACATATGTGTAAATGTTAAACTTTTTAAAGTCCCTGCCTACCATAGGCGCTTTCAAGTTTTGTCTGGTACTGCCAGATGTCATATCACTGATGTAGCTGTTCTGTGGAATTATCTCCAATTTTTGCGTTGTTCTTTCATCTCAGTTAGTTTATATATTTGCTGTAACATTACAGTATATTTATAGTATCTTTTCTTTGTCCAACCTCGGCCATTTAGTCCCCAAATTATAATTCTCTGCTGTAGCAAAACTGTAACTAGAGGTGTATGTGTGTATTAGCCTGGCCTTCCAGGCTGTCTGAATCATGATGCAAACATGAAAATATTTTTGCCATAATGCACTCTGTATTTAGAGGCCTTTCTAGTCTGGGAGACCTCAGCAAGGTAGGCTAAGTAAGTGTATGAGAACATTATGAAAAATACTTATAATGCAGTCAAACAGTTGTGTCTATATTATATGTACAAACGCCTGTGGCAAGGCTATGTGTGTATCTGAATTTAACGGGTAGTAATCATTCTTCAACAATTTTTCTTGCCAGCACTACTTAGACTGACTCAAACAGTTAAAAATTAAATTGGAAACTTATAGGAGTTCATTATACCTCCAGCATTCTTGAGTAAGGAAGGATAATATCTGAAAATACGAACTTTTGTCAGGGCTGGCGGTTTCTCCAAAAGTCATACACTTCCCATATATTGCATAATTACGAAAGAGTATTAACGTTGTTTTTGTTAGAAATATCTGTGTTGGCGAGTTACAATATACGTAATTTTCCACCAACACAGATGAAAATATAGCCAACACAGATGATATTTTCGCCAACACATATGACATTTTAGCCACCACAGATGAAAAATTCGCCACCACAGATGAAATTTTCGCCACCACAGATGATAATTTGGCCAACACAGATGATATTTTCGCAACCACAGATGATAATTTGGCCACCATAGATGATATTTTCGCCACCACAGATGATATTTTCGCCATCACAGATGGAAATAACACCAATGCAGATGATATTTTCACCAATACTTGTAGATAAAAAAAATCTCCACCACAGACAACATTTTAGCCAACGCAGATGAAAATATAGCCAACACTGGTGATATTTTCGCCAACACATACAGATAAAAAATTCACCACCATAGACAACATTTTAGCCAACACAGATGCTATTTACCCAACACACATGAAAACTTTGACCGAGGCAGATGAATATTTTAGCCAACACAGATGGAAATTTAGCCAACACAGATGATCATCAGTTCCCTTCAGGCAAACAACAAGATGCGGAGCATTAAATTTATTTATAAATAACATCTAAACTTGGTGTTGGTGGGAAACTATGTATATTGTTTTTATCTTTGTTGGCGAAAATATCATCTGCCTTGGCTATATTTTCATCTGCGTTGGCGAAAATATAATGTGCGTTGGCGAAAATATAATGTGCGTTGGTGAAAATATAATGTGCGTTGGTGAAAATATCATCTGTGTTGGCTATATTTTCATCTGTGTTGGTGGAAAATTACGTATATTGTAACTCGCCAACGCAGATATTTCTAACAAAAACAACACCACTGGTGGCGCTAATACTCTTTCGTACATAATAGACAAGAGGATTTGGTGAAAGTTTAGTAACCACTGGAATTAGTGCCTGCAGTATGACTGGCACATATAACAAATGAGGAACTTCTTAAGAACCATACTGATGTAGACATGCTCTTAGGTGCTGAAGTCGCATACGATGGGAGGGGAGAAAAAAAACTATACAGGGGGATAAGCTCATCTGAGTAGATAAGTCTTCAACTGTTGTCTCAATCCAGTGACCCTATCTTGGGTTCTGATAACTTGAAGGAGCTTGTTCCATTCAGTAGGAGCAGCCTTTTCAAATCTGCACATCCCCATGCTTTTGTTGGGTCTGGTTTAGGAAACAGAAAGGCAGTTACCATGTGTGAGATCACTTCATCAGAGATAGAAGCCTTTGAGGTTGTTTCAAATTTAATGTTTTGTATGCAAGTAGGTTGCATTTATACAGTAGAAGATATTCAATGGGGAGTCTGTGTAGTTTTTGTTCCAAGGGTGAATGTGACTGAACTGGTTAATCCTGCACACAATGCGACATAAGGGAATGTGATCTGAAGCAACAAATCTCTAAGTATCAGTATGTGGTATAGAATCTATTTCTGAACCTTATAAACAACAAATATATACCAGTCATTAAGACTTATGTTAAGCATTCAGGAATACTTATTACAGTTGAAGGAGAACCATTTCTAAATAAGCCACGAATTTTTCTTTTTTACTTTGTTTTCGTAAGTACGGTATTGTTCCACTGCCACGGAAGATTTTACTAGCTAGGAGATTGTAACCTGGTGATCTTGCTTTAAGTAATCCTGGCAAAAAAGGAGGGGAATATGGTATCGTCTTAATAAATATGTATCACCATATGACCAAAAGGACAAAATCTTATGACCTGCAACCGGTCACACTGATTCAAGAAGATCCCAGATAGCAAGACACTAGTGGGCACCGTTGGCTATGGGTGGCAAAATATAGCTAGTGGGCCACTGCTGGACCACTGACTGCATTTTTTTCAAAACTTTTAAAGCATTATAAATAACTTCATAAGCAACCTCAACTATTGTTTTCTGACATAATATTTAACAATATTCAATGCTAAAAACACATTATTTCAAAATATAAATACATTGCGTGGCCCACTGTTGGCCCACCAACTACCAAAGTCAGTGGCTGTAGCTCAGGGTCCAGCCTATGCCCACTGGTGTAAAATTCCTGGACATATTAGATAAAATGTGCATTTTCTTTCACCAAACATACGTTTAAATATCATTTATATAAACAACCTTATTCTGTACTCCTTCATTTTGCTCAGTCAGTCTTTCCTCCACTTTATTACTTTTTTATTGCTTGCTTATATATTTGCCACAGGTGGTCCATCAATGGCCCACCCACTACATAAGTAGTACAGACCCATGATGGGCATGCACTGGTGGCAAATATTTTATTTTTAGTTAAAGATATCTTCATTTTTCTATTTGATATAATTTTGTGTTTTGATGAAACCTAAAACTATCCCAAAATTATTTTTATCTGACAGATGCAACTATCATCTGTAAGAGCTATACTTAGTTGGTGGGCCAATGGTGGTTCTCTGGTGGCTAAACCTCAAGCTCTGCTGAATAGTATTTGTTTTGACAGACCTTGAAAAAATAATGCCAAACATGACAACCAAAAATGGGAGTCCCAGTAATTTTTTTCGGAGTCCAAGCTACATAACAGATATCACAATTTGACAGTTTAAGATTTATGTATTTTTCTGTATGTATGGGTAATATTCAAAACATCCAAACCATAACATCTGCTGACAGATGGCTGTCAATGGTGGACCACCAGTCAAGCTTGTTCCCAGATAGCATTCTGCCATCGGACTGATTTTGGCTGGTGGTTGCATGGTCGGCAGATTTTGCCAACATTGCCCCAACGTTGGGTAAACATGGCTATTGGTTGCATGATCAGTAGATTTTGCCAACATTGGGCCAATGTTGGCCCAACGAAGGCTTGCCAACCAAAACTCAGGCTGCCGAGGTTGGGCCAACAGTGGGCCAATGGTGGATTTTTATTCAAGATGGCGGTGAGCAATAAGGGGATTTTGGGACACTTAGTAAAGAAGGATTTATTATGGTATGTCTTAAAATCATATTTCAGTGAGCCCACAATTTTTAACTAACTAATTAGCAATTTTAGACATAAAAATAACATTCTCATTATAAATTCACAATAAGAAAAGTTGTTTCTGAACATGACAATTTTATTATTTGTTTATGGACTATATCATCTTAAGATACTGTTCCTCCATTGTTTACGTTTGGTCATGTGACTTATCACATATCATGATTTATTAAAATTTTACTATTGGGCCAACTGTGGCTGCCAACGTCGGAGCGACAGACATACCAATGTTAGGTCAACGTCTGCATGCTCTCTAGGTTGTTGGCTAATGAAGGTGATCCAACGGTGGACCAATAGAAAAGCTTATCATTGGCTGCCAACATTGGGCCACTGATGGACCACCAGTAAACCTTATTTTTGGCTGCCAACAGTTGACCTCTGTCTATCAGCTGGTCACACCACCAGAGAAGCACCATAACAGGTTGATGGCACCCAACAGTGGGCCACTAGTGGGCCACCAGTCAACCTTGTTGTTGCCTACTAAAGGTGGTCTACCGGTGGACCAATAGAAAAGCTTATCATTGGCTGCCGACAGTGGGCCACTGATGGACCACCAGTAAACCTTATTGTCGGCTGCCAATGGTGGACCACTGTCTACCAGCTGGTCACGCCAATGGCTAGCCACCAGCTACAGCCAATATCAGACCGACTGCTATGCTGCTGGTGGGCCAGTGCTGGCCCTACAGAGTCTTGCTATCTGGGATATACCATGTCATCATACCAGTGTTTGGCAATTATTGTTCACTAATCCCTAGGTCACATTCTTTCCATTCTGGGATCATCTAGTATAAAATAAAATGGCTTGTCTACCTTTGGCTGTGATTCATACCACCTGGATTAACGTAGGACACATTCAGTGGGATTCGCATTTGGATACGACCCATTAAATGTGATTCAACACAGTTCAGAAAGCAACTTGTGTTTAGGACTACTACATATTTTAAATGTTTGAAAAACCTCTTGGAACCTACCATAAGTGTACTACAATATGCAGGCTGGAGAGGTGAAGTTAGGGGGCAGATATATGTGACCCCTTCCCCCACACAAACTTCACCATACCCGAGCAAGATACAAGGTCTCATTTCAGAGGCATAAGGATGAGATCATCAAGCAAAAATATTAAATATATACAGATAGGACAACTCAGGAAAGGTAATAATCTAGGCATAATCAGGATTCTTGTTAACACGTATTTCATGTGACAGTATCATTATGTTCCATTATTACAGGAACAGGTGTTTTGTCATGAAAAATGTAAACAAAATACGTAGAACCGCAGAAAAAGAGAATTTTTAACACATTTACTATACAACTGATAAGATTGGATGGGGGCATACGATCCCTACAACCACCCTAATTCAAAAGATATGTTGCACATCCCACCAGATTATGTCCCTGGCCAAATAGTCAGGGTAGTCAATATATAAACTTGTGAAAGTGGGACTGAAGTTTAAGGTGAGGCTGAAACATCAAAATAAAAGTTCTACACTCTATTTTGCAGCCATTGTCTTATTGCTTCAGACCCTTAACATTTCCACCAGACCTTGTGCAAGGTCTTTCCTTAGTGCATTATGATTCTCTGAGAACATTTTCCTCTAGAAGTAATTTCAAGTGAGAGTGTAAAATCCAGACTGTTATAAAATGGTTGGTGCTTCATGGTGGAGCCCGCGAAATTGGTTCACGCGAAAATTTTCTACAGGACTTGGAACCTCTACCACATTTGGGGGTGTGGTAGAGGTAGAGGTAATTTTAATTGGGGAAGGTGTGGTAGAGGTGGGGGAGAGGTGTGGTAAAGGTGAGATATAGTATATATTTGTTGCCACATCTACCACGTTTTGGGGTGTGGTAGAGGTAGAGGTTCATCCCAGTAAGTTTAATTGGAGAAGGCATAGTACAGGTGGGGGAGAGGTGTGGTAGAGGTCACATATAGTATATATTTCTTGCAACATCTACCACGTGTTGGGGGTGTGGTAGAGGTAGAGGTTGATCCCAGTAATTTAAATTGGAGAAGGCATGGTAGAGGTGGGGGAGAGGTGTGGTAGAGGTCAGATGTAGTATATATTTCTTGCAACCTTTACCACATTTTGGGGGTGTGGTAGAGGTAGAGGTCTGCCCCCTTAATTTTAGTTGGAGAAGGCGCGGTAGAGGTGGGGGAGAGGTGTGGTAGAGGTGAGATATAGTATATATTTCTTGCAACATCTACCACGTTTTGGGGGTGTGGTAGAGGTAAAGGTTGATCCCAGTAATTTTAATTGGAGAAGGTGTGGTACAGGCGGGGGAGAGGTGTGGTAGAGGTGAGATATAGAATATATTTGTTGCAACATCTACCACGTTTTGGGGGTGTGGTAGAGGTAAAGGTTGATCCCAGTAATTTTAATTGGAGAAGGTGTGTTAGAGGTGGGGGAGAGGTGTGGTAGAGGTGAGATATAGTATATATTTTTTGAAACATCTACCACGTTTTGGGGGTGTGGTAGAGGTACAGGTTGATCCCAGTAATTTTAATTGGAGAAGGCGTGGTAGAGGTGGGGGAGAGGTGTGGTGCAGGTGAGATATAGTATATATTTCTTGCAACATCGACCACGTTTTGGGGGTCTGGTAGAGGTAGAGGTTGATCCCAGTAATTTTAATTGGAGAAGGCATGGTAGAGGTGGGTGAGAGGTGTGTTAGAGGTCAGATATAGTATATATTTCTTGCAACATCTACCACGTTTTGGGGGTGTGGTAGAGGTAGAGGTTGATTCCAGTAATTTCTAATTGGTAAAGGCGTGATAGAGGTGGGGGAGAGGTGTGGTAGAGGTGAGATATAGTATATATTACTTGCAATGTCTACTACGTTTTGGGGGTGTGGTAGAGGTAGAGGTTCAACCCAGTAATTTTAATTGGAGAAGGCGTGGTAGAGGTATGGCAGAGGTGTGGTTGAGGTCAGATATAGTATCTATTTCTTGAAACATCGACCACGTTTTGGGGGTGTGGTAGAGGTAGAGGTTGATCCCAGTAATTTTAATTGGAGAAGGTTGGGGAGAGGTGTGGTAGAGGTGAGATATAGTATATATTTCTTGGAACCTCTACCACGTTTTGGCGGTGTGGGAGAGGTGGAGGTCTGTCCTTTAATTTTAGTTGGAGAAGGTGTGGTAGAGGTGGGGGAGAGGTGCAGTGCAGGTGAGATATAGTATATATTTCTTGCAACATGTACCACGTTTTGGGGGTGTGGTAGAGGTAAAGGTTGATCCCAGTAATTTTAATTGGAGAAGGTGTGGTACAGGCGGGGGAGAGGTGTGGTAGAGGTCAGATATAGTATATATTTCTTGAAATGTTTACCACGTTTTGAGGATGTGGTAGAGGTAGAGGTTCATCCCAGTAATTTTAATTGGAGAAGGCATGGTAGAGGTGGGTGAGAGGTGTGGTAGAGGTCAGATATAGTATATATTTCTTGCAACATCTACCACGTTTTGGGGGTGTGGTAGAGGTAGAGGTTGATTCCAGTAATTTCTAATTGGTAAAGGCGTGATAGAGGTGGGGGAGAGATGTGGTAGAGGTGAGATATAGTATATATTTCTTGCAACATCTACCACGTTTTTGGGGTGTGGTAGAGGTAGAGATTCATCCCAGTAATTTTAATTGGAGAAGGCGGGGTAGAGGTGGGGGAAAGGTGTGGTAGAGGTCAGATATAGTATATATTTCTTGCAACATCTACCACGCTTTTGGGGTGTGGTAGAGGTAGAGGTTGATCCCAGTAATTTTAATTGGAGAAGGTGTGTTAGAGGTGGGGGAGAGGTGTGGTAGAGGTGAGATATAGTATATATTTCTTGAAACATCTACCACGTTTTGGGGGTGTGGTAGAGG
Organism: Sabellastarte sp. h YS-2021; assembly: GCA_964017235.1. NCBI lineage: Eukaryota > Metazoa > Annelida > Polychaeta > Sabellida > Sabellidae > Sabellastarte > Sabellastarte sp. h YS-2021. The sequence goes on along the minus strand of OZ024929.1, from coordinate 17,274,651 downwards.
TACAGGTTGATCCCAGTAATTTTAATTGAAGAAGGCGTGGTAGAGGTGGGGGAGAGGTGTGGTGCAGGTGAGATATAGTATATATTTCTTGCAACATCTACCACGTTTTGGGGGTGTGGTAGAGGTAGAGGTTGATCCCAGTAATTTTAATTGGAGAAGGCGTGGTAGAGGTGGGTGAGAGGTGTGTTAGAGGTCAGATATAGTATATATTTCTTGCAACATCTACCACGTTTTGGGGGTGTGGTAGAGGTAGAGGTTGATTCCAGTAATTTCTAATTGGTAAAGACGTGATAGAGGTAGGGGAGAGATGTGGTAGAGGTGAGATATAGTATATATTTCTTGCAACATCTACCACGTTTTTGGGGTGTGGTAGAGGTAGAGATTCATCCCAGTAATTTTAATTGGAGAAGGCGGGGTAGAGGTGGGGGAGAGGTGTGGTAGAGGTCAGATATAGTATATATTTCTTGCAACATCTACCACGTTTTTGGGGTGTGGTAGAGGTAGAGGTTGATCCCAGTAATTTTAATTGGAGAAGGTGTGTTAGAGGTGGGGGAGAGGTGTGGTAGAGGTGAGATATAGTATATATTTCTTGAAACATCTACCACGTTTTGGGGGTGTGGTAGAGGTACAGGTTGATCCCAGTAATTTAAATTGGAGAAGGCGTGGTAGAGGTGGGGGAGAGGTGTGGTGCAGGTGAGATATAGTATATATTTCTTGCAACATCTACCACGTTTTGGGGGTGTGGTAGAGGTAAAGGTTGATCCCAGCAATTTTAATTGGAGAAGGTGTGGTACAGGCGGGGGAGAGGTGTGGTAGAGGTCAAATATAGTATATATTTCTTGAAATGTTTACCACGTTTTGAGGATGTGGTAGAGGTAGAGGTTCATCCCAGTAATTTTAATTGGAGAAGGCGTGGTAGAGGTGGGTGAGAGGTGTGGTAGAGGTCAGATGCAGTATATATTCTTGAAATGTCTACCACGTTTTGAGGGTGTGGTAGAGGTAGATCCCAGTAATTTTAATTGGAGAAGGCGTGGTAGAGGTGGGGGAGAGGTGTGGTGCAGGTGAGATATAGTATATATTTCTTGAAACATCTACCACATTTTGGGGGTGTGGTAGAGGTAGAGGTTGATCCCAGTAATTTTAATTGGAGAAGGCGTGGTAGTGGTGGGGGAGAGGTGTGGTAGAGGTCAAATATAGTATATATTTCTTACAACCTGTACCACGGTTTGGGGGTGTGGTAGAGGTAGAGGTTGATCCCAGTAATTTTAATTGGAGAAGGCGTGGTAGAGGTGGGTGAGAGGTGTGTTAGAGGTCAGATATAGTATATATTTCTTGCAACATCTACCACGTTTTGGGGGTGTCGTAGAGGTAGAGGTTGATTGCAGTAATTTCTAATTGGTAAAGGCGTGATAGAGGTGGGGGAGAGATGTGGTAGAGGTGAGATATAGTATATATTTCTTGCAACATCTACCACGTTTTTGGGGTATGGTAGAGGTAGAGATTCATCCCAGTAATTTTAATTGGAGAAGGCGGGGTAGAGGTGGGGGAGAGGTGTGGTAGAGGTCAGATATAGTATATATTTCTTGCAACATGTACCACGTTTTGGGGGTGTGGTAGAGGTAGAGGTTGATCCCAGTAATTTTAATTGGAGAAGGTGTGTTAGAGGTGGGGGAGAGGTGTGGTAGAGGTGAGATATAGTATATATTTCTTGCAATGTCTACTACGTTTTGGGGGTGTGGTAGAGGTAGAGGTTCAACCCAGTAATTTTAATTGGAGAAGGCGTGGTAGAGGTATGGCAGAGGTGTGGTTGAGGTCAGATATAGTATCTATTTCTTGAAACATCGACCACGTTTTGGGGGTGTGGTAGAGGTAGAGGTTGATCCCAGTAATTTTAATTGGAGAAGGCGTGGTAGAGGTGGGGGAGAGGTGTGGTGCAGGTGAGATATAGTATATATTTCTTGCAACATCTACCACGTTTTGGGGGTGTGGTAGAGGTAGAGGTTGATCCCAGTAATTTTAATTGGAGAAGGCGTGGTAGAGGTGGGTGAGAGGTGTGTTAGAGGTCAGATATAGTATATATTTCTTGCAACATCTACCACGTTTTGGGGGTGTGGTAGAGGTAGAGGTTGATTCCAGTAATTTCTAATTGGTAAAGACGTGATAGAGGTAGGGGAGAGATGTGGTAGAGGTGAGATATAGTATATATTTCTTGCAACATCTACCACGTTTTTGGGGTGTGGTAGAGGTAGAGATTCATCCCAGTAATTTTAATTGGAGAAGGCGGGGTAGAGGTGGGGGAGAGGTGTGGTAGAGGTCAGATATAGTATATATTTCTTGCAACATCTACCACGTTTTTGGGGTGTGGTAGAGGTAGAGGTTGATCCCAGTAATTTTAATTGGAGAAGGTGTGTTAGAGGTGGGGGAGAGGTGTGGTAGAGGTGAGATATAGTATATATTTCTTGAAACATCTACCACGTTTTGGGGGTGTGGTAGAGGTACAGGTTGATCCCAGTAATTTAAATTGGAGAAGGCGTGGTAGAGGTGGGGGAGAGGTGTGGTGCAGGTGAGATATAGTATATATTTCTTGCAACATCTACCACGTTTTGGGGGTGTGGTAGAGGTAAAGGTTGATCCCAGTAATTTTAATTGGAGAAGGTGTGGTACAGGCGGGGGAGAGGTGTGGTAGAGGTCAGATATAGTATATATTTCTTGAAATGTTTACCACGTTTTGAGGATGTGGTAGAGGTAGAGGTTCATCCCAGTAATTTTAATTGGAGAAGGCGTGGTAGAGGTGGGTGAGAGGTGTGGTAGAGGTCAGATGCAGTATATATTCTTGAAATGTCTACCACGTTTTGAGGGTGTGGTCGAGGTAGATCCCAGTAATTTTAATTGGAGAAGGCGTGGTAGAGGTGGGGGAGAGGTGTGGTGCAGGTGAGATATAGTATATATTTCTTGAAACATCTACCACATTTTGGGGGTGTGGTAGAGGTAGAGGTTGATCCCAGTAATTTTAATTGGAGAAGGCGTGGTAGTGGTGGGGGAGAGGTGTGGTAGAGGTCAAATATAGTATATATTTCTTACAACCTGTACCACGGTTTGGGGGTGTGGTAGAGGTAGAGGTTGATCCCAGTAATTTTAATTGGAGAAGGCGTGGTAGAGGTGGGTGAGAGGTGTGTTAGAGGTCAGATATAGTATATATTTCTTGCAACATCTACCACGTTTTGGGGGTGTCGTAGAGGTAGAGGTTGATTGCAGTAATTTCTAATTGGTAAAGGCGTGATAGAGGTGGGGGAGAGATGTGGTAGAGGTGAGATATAGTATATATTTCTTGCAACATCTACCACGTTTTTGGGGTATGGTAGAGGTAGAGATTCATCCCAGTAATTTTAATTGGAGAAGGCGGGGTAGAGGTGGGGGAGAGGTGTGGTAGAGGTCAGATATAGTATATATTTCTTGCAACATGTACCACGTTTTGGGGGTGTGGTAGAGGTAGAGGTTGATCCCAGTAATTTTAATTGGAGAAGGTGTGTTAGAGGTGGGGGAGAGGTGTGGTAGAGGTGAGATATAGTATATATTTCTTGAAACATCTACCACGTTTTGGGGGTGTGGTAGAGGTACAGGTTGATTCCAGTAATTTTAATTGGAGAAGGCATGGTAGAGGTGGGGGAGAGGTGTGGTAGAGGTCAGATATAGTATATATTTCTTGCAACATATACCACATTTTGGGGGTGTGGTAGAGGTACAGGTTGATCCCAGTAATTTTAATTGGAGAAGGCGTGGTAGAGGTGGGGGAGAGGTGTTGTAGAAATCAGATATAGTATATATTTGTTGACACATGTACCACGTTTTGGGGGTGTGGTAGAGGTAGAGGTTCATCTCAGTAATTTTAATTGGAGAAGGCATGGTAGAGGTGGGGGAGAGGTGTGGTAGAGGTCAGACGTAGTATATACTTCCTGCAACATCTACCATGTTTTTGGGGTGTGGTAGAGGTAGAGGTTCAACCCAGTAATTTTAATTGGAGAAGGTGTGGTAGAGGTGTGGTAGAGGTCAGATGTAGTAGATATTTCTTGAAACATTTACCACGTTTTGGGGGTGTGGTAGAGGTAGAGGTTGATCCCAGTAATTTTAATTGGAGAAGGTGGGGGAGAGGTGTGGTAGAGGTGAGATATAGTACATATTTCTTGCAACCCCTACCATGTTTTGGGGGTGTGGTAGAGGTAGAGGACTGCCCCATTAATTTACGATTAGTTTAAGTTGGAGAAGGCATGGTAGAGGTGGGGGAGAGGTGTGGTAGAGGTGAGATATAGTATATATTTCTTGCAACCTCTACCACATTTTGGGGGTGTGGTAGAGGTAGAGGTTCATTCCAGTAATTCCAATTGGAGAAGGCGTGGTAGAGGTGGGGGAGAGGTGGGTAGAGATCTTACAAAGATTTGCGTGCAAAGTGAAAGGTATAAGACTTATTTTCAACTGGAGTGTTAAATTAGTTTCTTATCAAATTACTTTCTTTTACTCTGTGTAGCTTTGCTTCATAATAGGACAAGGCACACAGCACTTAACATTATATTTTTGTATCATTATATGTTCATTTTAATAATTTCTGTTTGCCATATGAATGATTTCACACAGCATATATGATATTGAGGCCACCTTATATTCTTTACACCATTCCTTGTCCAAAATTCTTTTCACAGTGTGAAACTTTGCCAGATAAGACAATGCAGATAAGAGAGGCCTCCCTTACTGTTATTGAAATGCCCCCTCCCCTCTGTGCCCCTTACTATTGGGAGGGGCTTTGAGGCAATCTTGGCTATCGACAGAAGATCTTGTGTTTGATGTGTTTTCACGAATAATAGCAAAGCAGTTTTGGTGGAAAGATATATGAAAAAGCAGAAAAGATATAAATGGGACACATTGAGAAGATAAATCATTGGGGTAAGAAATATGTTCCTATCTGGTGAATACTCCTCATTTCATATTTCATTAGCATAAAATGAAAGGTGAATTGGACTGACAATACAATGGTTAAAGTAATTGATGATTAGTGACAACATAAAATGTTGTAGTAGTTTGGGGTACCAAAGTCTAGAATATTTTATCAATTTCACTGACTTTATCTCATGGTTAGGGTACTTGATCATTACTGACAACGTAGCGTACCTTAGGTTCTGAATAATAAAGTGAAAGAAATGAAATATATTTAGTATTAATACAGTGGCACAAAATCATTTCTGTATATTTTCCTTTGAAGTGAGAGGCCAACCCATTGTTATTGATTTGTATTCACTAGGTTAGTCCCTAGTTGAAGTTATCCCTATTGTTGTCTAGTCACCACAGCCTTCTGATTGGGATCTTGCTACTAGACCTGCAACTATGTGCAGGGCTTTAAGCGAACTGTGGCTTGTCACCTGGGGCTCTCATTTTATGAACTGTTAGTGTTTCATTTATTTACTTCAAAGAGACTTACAGTAATAGGTCAGACATAGGTTATTCTTCTGTGATAACTGAGTTATAAGTTAATGACATAATCTATGCATTGTCTTTTTTAGGTTGGATTTACATTACATATTGAAACAAGAGTAGAGTGCCCGTGAACGGGCACTGTGTCAGCTGAGTGAGTGTTTTTGATTTGTGAAGGTGATAATGACAGGAAAGCATAATTATCAGGGAAAGTGCTGTACAGAAGTACAGTAAATGGTAATTGAACAGCATGTTTGAAAGAAATTTCGAAGCTGACAGGACAAAAAAGTTGTGCCCTGCAAATGGTATTAAAAATACTCTAGAGTTTGGTACCCCGAAATACTACATTTTATATTTTCAGTAATCATCAAGTACCTTAACCATTGTATGGTCAGTCCAATTCCAAGCTTTCCTTAACCTAAGTTCCCTAAGCTGTGTCAGTAACCATAAAATGCCCTAATCATGAGATGAAGTAAGTGAAATTGTAAAAATATTCTACAGTTTCGTACCCTAAATTACTACAGAATTATATATTGCCATTAATCATCAATTACCATAATCATAATACAGTCAGTCCAATTCCGACCTATCCCTAGCCTAGGTACCCTAAGCTATGTCAGTAATCATGAAGTACCCTAAGCATGAGATCAAGACAGTGCAATTTTAAAAGTATTCCACAGTTCGGTACCCTAAAGCAATACAGAATTATATAGTATCAGTAATGCTCTAGTACCCTAACCATTACATAAGGTCAGTCCAATTCAAATGTAGTCATAACCTAGGTACCAGCCTAAGCTATGTCAGTAATCATGAAGTACCCCAAACACGAGATAAAGTCAGTGAAATTGATAAAATATTCTAGAGTTTGGGAACCCTAAACTATTAGAAAATTATATTTTTATTGCGTTAATACATCCTATCCAATGGACAATTGCTAAACCGGTCGGCGCAGACCGGCCCGCCAAACGCCAAAAAAAAAGACGTCCTGTGTTTCCACCGGCTGGCTGGTCCGTAGTACTGTGCACTCCCCAGATGGTGCCTCGTACTTCCTTCCTGTCTAGACAACCTGACGTCATAGCATCTTTTTCGTTTGGCACGTGTACTGTGCAGACATGTTTTTTCAACATCTCCAGATATTTTAAGGAAAGTGTGCATTATGACGGATTTTCAACCTTATATGTGAATATATTCAGTGTAGAAGTACTATCTACTGATCAAGCACGGATTTACATGTAAAATCTGCTGGAAACGCTCCCTAGTTGACTCAATTTAGTGTTGATGATAGGGCAGTAATCGACGAGAAATATGAAGGCAGCCATTTTGCTAGTTTCCTCCCTTTCAACCTTTGTGTTGTTAGGGGCAGATCAATAATATTGAGGAATTATGGATATATTTCTTACAGGTATTTTTATCCGTGTCTTTTGTTTAAATGTATACTTCTGTAACCTTCCAGCTACAGTCAGTGACTGTCAGTCACCATAGAAACGTCTTTTATACTTTTTCTGGCGTTTGGCGGGCTGGTCTGCGCTGACCGGTTTAGCAATTGTCCATTGGATAGGGTATTAACTTACAAAAATGTAATTTACTTATTAAATTTGCAAATTGTCCCTAATGATCAAGTACCCTAACCATTGGACAGAGTGAATGCAATTCCAAGCTTTCCTTAACCCAAGTACCCTAAACTATGTTAGAAATAGCCTAAGTACCCTAAGCTATGTTAGCAATCATGAAGTACCCAAACAAGGAGATAAAGTCCATCAAAGATACCCTAAGCTATGTTGGTAATCATGAAGTACCCAAAGGATGAGATAAACTTATTGCAATTTAAAAAATATTCTAGAATTGGGTAACCAAAAGTAAATGAGTTTGTCATTCTTGAATTACTCCATTTGTGGGTAAAAGTGCTGATACCTATAAATTCAGGGGACAAGATAGTCATGTAAAAATGTTTACAGGGGGTTTAACACCAAAGCTACTGTCCAAGTTAATCCCCTAATACAACACCCCCTCTCCCCCACTATTTACTATGCATGACATAGAGTGGCTCAACCTTTTCTTGACTCCCTTTCCTGAGTTGACTATTGATATAAATCCAATTTGTGTTTACCCAATTGTTAACTAGATTGTGGTGGATCCTGTAGGTGTATGTTGAAAATCCCCAGATTGAAAATCCCCAGAGGGAAAATCCCCAGAAATCTGCAGACCCATAGAAAATCCCCAGATGGGGCTTAGAAAATCCCCAGATCAAAAATCCCTAGATCAAAAAGTCCCTAAAAGTAAAAGATAAGGTACACTTTATTTGGAGTTACTGAACTTTACATACATTCAGGTTAACTTTGCTGCACTGAATATTAAGATTTTAACATGATTTTAAAAACACATCTTTTTAAAAATTGCTGTTAACATTTCCTTTGATAGAATTAGTTTCTGAGAAGGTTTAAAAGCTCATTTAAGATGCCTGTAACATTATCAACCCATAAATAAAGAGTTAAAAGGTGTTTGAATGGGTTCCATGGCATACATGAAAGTGCTTAAATGTTGAGTTGAGTCAACTACCATCCCGAGCAGTTATCAAAGAAAGAATCAGCCTATCTATCTATAGACAATGGGACAAATAAGAGCCACTTCCCCTGATAGCAATGAAAAGTTAGGGCCACACTTCATAGGGGCAGATTAAAGAACACAGTTATAAAATAGTTCTTTAATACATCAATCCATAGAGGGCTACAAATCTAATCAATTGATTAAGAACACAGTTATAAAATAGTTCTTTAATACATCAATCCATAGAGGGCTACAAATCTAATCAATTGGAAGCCACATGCATTCCCTGGAAGAGGTAGATTAAAGACTGCAGTTAAAAGTGGTTTATTTAATCAATGAATAATAAAAAACAAAAGGGAGTACCACACAATTGGTTTGGAGAGGATAGAAACTGGAAGCCACATCATAGACAAAGGCAACATAACAGTGCATTTGTCAATGTAAAGACCACAGTTAATACTGGTTTATTTAATGAATGAACAACAAAAAGGAAAAGGAAGGGCCAAAATTATTTTGAAGATGATAGTAATTGGAAGCTACACCATACCCAAAGACAATATAACAATACATTTGTCAATTTTGTCCAATATTGGGGATTTTTGATCTGGGGATTTTCTAAGCCCCATCTGGGGATTTTCTATGGGTCTTCAGATTTTCAGGGATTTTCAATCCGGGGATTTTCATATACAATCGGATCCTGTATTATCTCCCCTTAATTGTTCCTTCAGGTCATATTGAATTCTTAATGTCTCCCAAGATAATAAAAAATAATCTGCAATATATTTTAAAATATTACCAGTTATAAAGGAAGACTGATTGAGTTTGTAAAAAGATTAAAAATACTATATTAAAGGGCTTATACAAAGGGTGGGGTTTTAATGACATTGCAATTCTGAGGGTGCGGTTTTCTATGGGTTAGTCAAAAAGGTGGTGTTTTTTATGGTGGTGTTTTTTAGGAGCCCCATATGGACATATGTAAGTGTTGTAAATTGTACTTTACCATTGGAATTCTCTACAAAATATAACCCAAAATATTCAAATTGGTAAGTTTAGAACAAAACATTTTGCAACAACAAATGTCTTGTGTTCTACCAAGATATATAAACTTCTACCTTGAGGGAATTACTTTTTCACTTTTTCCACAAGATGTTTTCAATCTCTATGTTACTGCACAATTAGAATTTTAATCCTGTCACATACATATACATGTATATCCAGAAAACATTTATAAGGACTGGCCTACCTGCCACACACTAAACTGGCACAGACAAAACAGAGATAATATCTTATGTAAACAACCACAAAAGATTGACACCAGGAAGGGGGGATGGGCATTGGGAGCAGGTTTGTTATCTGGTCACAGTTTGACATTTCCAGAGCACTTCATTTAAAACAAGTGTTATGAATGTAAGGTTACCTTAACATTGTGTTCCCAAACCATGAAAAATATTGGTACCGTAGCTACTACAGAATTACATATTGCTACTAATCCTCCAGTAGCCTAACCATTGCATAAACTCAGCGCAAGGAAAACCTACTCATAACATAGGTACCCAAAGCTATGGAGTAATGATGAAGTACCATAATCATGACATAGATTTAGTCAAATTTAAAAAATATTCTAGAGTTTGCTTGCTGAAGTACTACATAATTATATACTCTCACTAATGAAGTATCCTAACCATTGCAGGAAGTGAGTCCAGTTCCAAGGTAATCCTAACGTAACTAACCTAAGCTATGTTGGTAATCATAAAGTACCCTAAGCATGAGATAAAATCAGTAAAAGTGATAAAATACTCTAGAGTTTGGTACCCTGAAATACTACAACATTTTATATTGTCACTAATGATCAAGTACCTTAACCATTGTATAGTCAGTCCAATTTCAAGCTTTCCTTAACCTAAGTTCCCTAAGCTATGTCAGTAATCATAAAATGCCCTAATCACGAGATGAAGTAAGTGAAATTGTAAAAATATTCTACGGTTTGGTACCCTAAATTACTACAGAATTATATATTGCCATTAATAATCAATTACCATAATCATAATACAGTCAGTCCAATTCGGACCTATCCCTAGCCTAGGTACCCTAAGCTATGTCAGTAATCATGAAGTACCCTAAGCATGAGATCAAGACGGTCCAATTTTAAAAGTATTCCACAGTTCGGTACCCTAAGGCAATACAGAATTATAGTGTCACTGATGCTCTAGTACCCTAAGCATTACATAAGGTCAGTCTAATTCAAATGTAGTCATAACCTAGGTACCAGCCTAAGCTATGTCAGTAATCATGAAGTACCCCAAACACAAGATAAAGTCAGTGAAATTGATAAAATATTCTAGAGTTTGGGAACCCTAAACTATTAGAAAATTATATATTGTCACTAATGATGAAGTACCCTAACCATTGGACAGAGTGAATGCAATTCCAAGTTTTCCTTAACCCAAGTACCCTAAACTATGTTAGAAATAACCTAAGTACCCTAAGCTATGTTAGCAATCATGAAGTACCCAAAGAAGGAGATAAAGTCCGTCAAATTGGAAGATATCTTAAAGCAAGATACTTTAAGCTATGTTTGTAATCATGAAGTACCCAAAGCATGAGATAAACTTATTGCAATTTAAAAAAATATTCTAGAATTGGGTAACCAAAAGTAAATGAGTTTGTCATTCTTGAATTACTCCATTTGATACCTATAACTTCAGGGGACAAGATAGTCATATAAAAATGTTTACAGGGGGGTTTAACACCAAAGCTGCTGTCCAAGTTAATCGCCTAATACAACACCCCCTCTCCCCCACTATTTACTATGCATGACATAGAGTGGCTCAACCTTTTCTTGACTCCCTTTCCTGAGTTGACTATTGATATAAATCCAATTTGTGTTTACTCCATTGTTAACTACATTGTGGTGGATCCTGTATTCTGTCGCATTGTTCCTTCAGGTCATATTGAATTCTTAATGTCTCCCAAGATAATAAAAATAATCGGAAATATATTTTAAAATATTACCAATTATAAGGGAAGACTGATTGAGTTTGTAAAAACATTAAAAATACTATATTAAAGGGATTATACAAAGCATGGGGTTTTTAATGACCCTGCAATTCTGAGGGTACGGTTTTCTATTGGTTAGTCAAAAAAGGTGGGGTTTTAAATGGTGGCGTTTTTTATGGTGGGGTTTTTAGGAGCCCCATCTGGACATATATAAGTGTTGTAAATTGTACCTTACCATTGGAATTCTCTAAAAAATATAACCCAAAATATTCAAATTGGTAAGTTAGAACAAAACATTTTGCAGCAACAAATGTCTTGTGTTCTACCAAGATATATAAACTTCTACCTTGACAGAATTACTTTTTCACTTTTTCCACAAGACGTTTTCAATCTCTATGTTACTGCACAATTAGAATTTTAATACTTTCACATACATATACATGTATATCCAGAAAAGAACATTTATAAGGACTGGCCTACCTGTCTGTGGTACCATGAATTACAATCTTATCAGATTTAGATGCCTTAATCTTGCCTAACAATGCACCTATTTAAGATACATGAAAGCTTTTGTTCTTGTACAAGAGGACTTGAAAGGGGGGTTTATTCACATGTTACAGAGGGGCAGTTGCAATACACTTTACAAAAACAAGGAGGGGGAACTAAACATTGTAAATATTGTAATGATTAAAAACATTTTTTTTATCTAATTTATATAAGTCTCTCAAATGACATGTCTGGAAATCTAAATTCCGTAGATGAAAAACAAATTAAAAGTGACAATAGTGTTTAAAAATAGAAGGGGGGCTTTGATCATCATGTAATTGTCTGATCATCATGTAATGATTAAAAACATTTTTTTTTGATCTAACTTATAGAAGTCTCTCAAATGACATTTTTGGAAATCTAGCATTCATTAAATGAAAAAAATAAGTGTCAATAGTGTTGCCAAATATAAGGGGGGGGGGCTTTTGCCCTCCTCCCTCATATTTAAGGGGGGCTTGTGTCCTACCTTTTAAAAAGGGGGGGATTGTGTCAGGGGGGGCTTTTGTCAGGAGGGGGGGCTTTGGTCTGTTCCCCAACTGCCACACACTAAGCTTACACAGACAAGACCGAGATAATATCTTATGTAAACAACCACAAAAGATTGACTACAGGAAGGGGGGGGGGTCATTGGGAGCAGGTATGTTATCTGGTCACAGTTTGACATTTCTAGAGCACTTCAATTGAAACAAGTGTTATGAATGTAAGATTACCCTAACATTGTGTTTCTGTTATAACTATAATGATAAAATAAATTAAAGTACAGAAAAACACCAAATAATATTATGAAGGAAAGAAAACACTGGCTAGTGGATAAAATGTTTCTTGTTAAGTAATACGAATCACCTCTAAAAGTATGTAACTCTCACTTGTCTAATGCTTTAGTTTGTGTGCTAGTTTCCCCTTTGTCAGACCTGTACCACACCTCTCCCCCGCCTCTCCCACACCCTCTCTAACTCAAATTACTGGGACAGAGCTCTACCTCTCCCACACACCCAAAATGTGGTAGAGCTTGTTAGAAATAATGACAATGTACATACTATATCTGACCTCTACCACACCTCTCCCCCACCTCTACCACGCCTTCTCCACTAAAATTGTTGGGACAAACCTTTACCTCTACCACACCCCAAAATGTAGTAGAGGTTGCAATAAATATAAACTATACCTGACCTGTGCAACAACTGTCCCCCACCTCTACCACACCTTCTCCAAGTGAAATTAATGGGATACACCTCTACCTCTATCTCACCTCCAAAACGTGGTAGAGGTTGCAAGAAATATAAACCATATCTGACCTCTACCCCACCTCTATCACGCCTTCTCCAACTAAAATTAATGGGATAGACTTCTACCTCTACCACACCCCCAAAACGTGGTAGAGTTTGCAAGAAATATACACTACATTTGACCTCTACCACACCTCTCCCCCACCTCTACCACACCTTCTCCAATTAAAATTACTGGGATCAACCTCTACCTCTACCACACCCCCAAACTGTGGTACAGGTTGTAAGAAATATATACTATATTTGACCTCTACCACACCTCTCCCCCACCTCTACCACACCTTCTCCAATTAAAATTACTGGAATCAACCTCTACCTCTACCACACCCCCAAACCGTGGTACAGGTTGTAAGAAATATACACTATATTTGACATCTACCACACCTCTCCCCCACCTCTACCACGCCTTCTCCAATTAAAATTACTGGGATCAACCTCTACCTCTACCACACCCCCAAACCGTGGTACAGGTTGTAAGAAATATACACTACATTTGACCTCTACCACACCTCTCCCCCACCTCTACCACACCTTCTCCAATTAAAATTACTGGGATCAACCTCTACCTCTACCACACCTCAAAAACGTGGTAGAAGTTGCAAGAAATATATACTATATTTGACCTCTACCACACCTCTCCCCCACCTCTACCATGCCTTCTCCAACTAAAATTAATGGGATAGACTTCTACCACTACCGCACCCCCAAAACGTGGTACAGGTTGCAAGGAATATACACTACATTTGACCTCTACCACACCTCTCCCCCACCTCTACCATGCCTTCTCCAACTAAAATTAATGGGATAGACTTCTACCTCTACCTCACCCCCAAAACGTGGTAGGGGTTGTAAGGAATATATACTATATCTGACCTCTACCACATCTCTCCCCCACCTCTACCACACCTTCTCCAATTGATATTACTGTGATAGACCTCTACCTCTACCACACTCCCAACACGTGGTACAGGTTGCAAGATATATTGACTATATCTGACCTCTACCACACCTCTACCCCACCTCTACCACACCTTCTCCAACTAAAATTAATGGGATAGACTTCTACCTCTACCGCACCCCCAAAACGTGGTAGAGGTTGCAAGGAATATACACTACATTTGACCTCTACCACACCTCTCCCCCACCTCTACCATGCCTTCTCCAATTAAAATTACTGGGATAGACCTCTACCTCTACCACACCCCCAAAACGTGGTAGAGGTTGCAAGAAATATATACTAAAATTAATGGGATAGTCCTCTACCTGTACCACATATTCTATTTATTACCTAGCCCACCCCCCACCCCTCCCCAAATTTTCGCGGGTTCCAACATGAAGTATCAACCTATAAAATGCACTCATTTATTGTCTAAAATACCCCCCCCCCCAACTAACCAAAGTACGTGTAAAGACTTGTGAGCAAGTCTACATCGTGGCAGTCAACCCCCACCCCCACCCCCACCGCATAGGGGCGACAGACTTTACGCTAGGCTACAGAGGACTGCAAACTAAAGAGAGAATGTTAGTCGTTTACGAAAGAGTATTGGCGCCACCATAGTGTTTTGTTTTTCTACAGTAATCATATTATTTTCCGTTAATCAACAATGAGAACTTCACTAACAATACTGTAAACTTCGCCAATAATGAAAACTCCACCAACAACAATGGGAACTTCGCCAATAATGAAAACTTCGTCAACAACAATGTAAACTTCACCAATAATGAAAACTTCGCCAATAATGAAAACTTCACCACTACGATGAAAAGTGTTGCTAAAAATAGTAACAAGCGGTACATAAAAAAACAGGGAATGGACTCTGATTTTATGGACATGTGGGTGTAACAGTAACAGGCGGTACATTATAAAACATGGAATGGACCCTGATTTATCTGCATTATGTAGTAATTGTCTGAGAGTTTTTGGTAGTTGGCAAGAATTTAGTTTCTTACCTCCACTAAGGAGATTATGTTTTCGCCTGGGTTTGTTTGTGAGCTTGTTTGTGAACAAGATAACTCAAAAACTTATTGACAGATTTTGATGAAATTTTCAGGATATGTCTGAAAAGGTAAAAGGGAAGAAATGATTCAAATTTGGGAGTGATCCCGATCACTATCTCGATCTTCTGGATCCATGAAATGTATTTTTTAAAGACAGATAACTCAAAAAGTTATTGATGGATTTTGCTGAAATTTCCTAAATGGGACAAGGAACAAGTGATTTGATTTTGGGATTGATTTAGATCACTGTTTGGATCATCTGGATACAGTATAGAACAGTACAGAACCTTGACCAAGTGTATGTATTGGTTTCCTCTGCCGATGAAAGTACCCTTTGTGATATGACCTATACAAAGTGTTGAAAGCGATGTTAAAACCCAAATAAATAAATTATTTATTTATAACTTAATAATTCCACCTTGACCTGTATCTGACCTTACATGGGATGGTTCATGTAAGAGGAGAGTTTTGATGGTGTATTAGGTTTGGGTTTGAATCTAAGATGTAATTTACCTTACCCTCTAAATTGAGTTTGAGCTTTGAGCGGCTGACCTGGTGTCAAGTCAAACGAAGAATATGTAGGATTGATACTGGTTTAGATGCATTTACATAACAAACCTTTATTTTATTCGATTCTAAGTAAAAAACTAATTTGTTGACAAGGAATGCGAGTTTCATAAACTGTATATGCTTGAGCCACACCCAGAATACAAAAAAATAAACTTTGGGACCAGAGTGAGGGCATAATGATTCTGTAGCACCAATCAGTTACATTTATGTGTCATTTCATCATTTTTAATGCAGCAATGCACAAACTTGGTACTATTTTTTCTAACCCTGGCAAGACTATTCTTGATGCACTGCAAGTCTCAGTGGTTTGAGCATTGCAATAGTCGAGTCTGCTGCTGACCAAAGCATTTGCAGCCATGGTAGCAGAATCCTGTCAAAAGTGTTTTCAAGTCTGCCTACGACCTATAACCTTTATCATTTTATTCAATTTAAGTTTTATAGTGCTTAGTCTCCATATCAAGACAGACTCTAAGGCACTTCATTATTACCATATTTAATCTCGTAGTCCAATATCTTTTTGTCAGATATCATTTAAATTGACAATCTTAAGTTTGGTTAGCCCTAGTTGGGTTAGACCTATAACCTTTATCATCACTTAAATTTACAATTTTAAGTTCAGTTAGCCCATCATAAAATTGGCTACCAACTTAATATCCCAACTTAAACTATAGCCATTCATGAAATGAACTGACTCTAAAATTGGGCACATTAAGATTCATTGTAAACTTCGCCAACAACAATGAAAACTTCGCCAACAACAATGAAAATTTCACCAACAACAATGAAAACTGCACCAATAACAATGAAAACTTCACCAACAACAATGAAAACTTCACCAATAATGAAAACTTCGCCAACAATGAAAACTTCGCCAACAACAATGGAAACTTCACCAATAATGAAAACTTCACCAATAATGAAAATTTCGCCAACAATATTGTAAACTTTGCCTTTTACCGCATCTTCCTTCTAATTGGCCAAAATGTTAGCCAATCACAGAAGGGGTGTGGCTGAAGCATATACAGTTTATGAAACTCAAAAAACATTCCTTGTTAGCCAATTATTTTCTTCATTGATATAATGAAATAAATGTTTGCTATGTAAATGCATCTCAAGGGGCCACGGTGGCAGAGTGGTAACACTCTCGCCTCCCACCTCTGAGATTGGGGTTTGGTTCCCAGCCTGACCTCAAGTGAGAAAGCTGGTAGTTGCTTGCCATTGGTCGGCAGTTTACAGTACAGAACCTTGACCAACAGCATGTACATGTTTCCTCTGCCCTTCCAACGACTCGTCGTGTTGAAAGTGACGTTAAAACCTAAATAAATAAATGCATCTCAGCTAGTATGTGAACAGGGTATTGGATTTGTTAAGCTTGTTTGTAAAAATATCTATTTTAAAATCTTTCAAAATTGCTGACCGCATCTTGGGGCTTTCTACTTTTATAAGGCACTGCAATCTGGAAATAAATCAAGCTCCATTCCATGTTTTATAATGGACTGCTTGTTACTTTTTAGCAACATTTTATGGCACTTCCTTTGTTCTTTCTAAGCTGGTTTACTGTGTCACATTGGATTAAGTGCTTTTAGACACAGCATACCTTGCAGGGTGTTCATCAGATTCTTATATGAGCTTTTTCTGGACACCGCAAAACTCGTATATACTGTGTTCTGGTCCAATTTGAAGACAATAGTGCCCAAGGTGTACCCCCTTCTCCCCAACCCAAAGTAGAAACAGGGGAGGTGAAGACATGTGGCCTCCAGCAAGGTTACCCAAACTTATGGCAAAGCCAAAGAACTAGCAAGTTTAGAAATTTAGACAGGGGATTAAAGCCATGGCAAAACTGGCAAGCATTTTGTGAGGAAAAAGAAATGGTCTATGAAGAAAGAAAATGAAAATTATAGTGTAATGGATATATAGAACGGTTTGTTATTTATTTATTTATATGGGGGTTTTACGTCGCTTTCGACACTGTACAGGTCATATCACGACGGGTAGTTGGAAGGGCTGAGGAAACTACTACATACAGTTGGTCAAGGTTCTGTACTGTAAACTGCTGACCAACGGCAAGCAACCACCAGCTTTCCCACTTGAGCCCGGGAGGGGAACCGAACTACAGGTGGGAGGCAAGAGTGTTACCATTCTACCACCGTGGCCCCTATATAGAACGGTTTGAGAATGATCAGACTGTGCAATTTACAGTATAAAGAGGTGTCATACAGAAGGTCTGGATGCACATAGAACACAATAAGCATAATCACGCAGATGTCAGATCACATGCAAACATGAGTTCCCAACAAGCGTGCAGCACCAGGGCACAGCAAACGCAAGTTTTACTGGGTGCAGGCAAAGCTCTTATGAGAATGTGATGAACACCCTGCAAGGTATGCTGTGCCCAAAAGCACTTAATCCAATGTGACATAGTTAAATAGCTTAGAAAGAACAAGGGAAGCTGAGGTAGCAACAAGCGATACATTATAAAACATCGAATGGAGCCTGATTTATTTCCAAATCACTGTGCCTTATTAAAGTAGGAGCACTGAGATGCAGTCAGCGAATTTGAAAGATTTTGAAATATTTTTTTTTCAATCCAGCTAGACAAATTCAATACCCTGCTCACATTATAGTTGAGAAGCATTTACATAGCAAGCATTAATTTTATTAGATTTTAATTAAGAAATTAATTTGGTGACATGCTTGAATTTCATAAACTGTAAATGCTTGAGCCACACCCCTTCTGTGATTGGCTGACATTCTGGCCAATCAGAAGGGAGGTGCAGTAAGAGGCAAAGTTAACATTGTTGTTGTCGAAATTTTCATTATTGGCGAAGTTTTCATTATTGGTGAAGTTTACAGTGTTGTTGGTGAAGTTTGCATTGTTGGCAAAGTTTTCATTATTGGTAAAGTTTTCATTATTGGTGAAGTTTACATTGTTGTTGATGAAGTTTACATTGTTGTTGGCGAAGTTTTCATTATTGGTGAAGTTTGCATTGTTGTTGGCTAAGTTTTCATTATTGGTGAAGTTTACAGTGTTGTTGGTGAAGTTTGCATTGTTGGCAAAGTTTTCATTCTTGGTGAAGTTTGCATTGTTGTTGGTGAAGTTTTCATTATAGGTGAAGTTTTCATTATTGGTGAAGTTTGCATTGTTGTTGGCGAAGTTTTCATTATTAGTGAAGTTTTTATTATTGGTGAAGTTTACATTGTTGTTGGTGAAGTTTGCATTGTTGGCAAAGTTTTCATTCTTGGTGAAGTTTTCATTATTGGTGAAGTTTACAGTGTTGTTGGTGAAGTTTGCATTGTTGTTGGTGAAGTTTGCATTGTTGTTGGTGAAGTTTACATTGTTGTTGGCGAAGTTTTCATTATTGACGAAGTTTTCATTATTGGCAAAGTTTTCATTGTGGTTGGCAAAGTTTACACTGGATCGTTATGTGTCCAATTTTAGAGTCAGTTCAACTTATGAATGGCTATATAGTTAAAATTAGAATGTCAAGTTGGTAGTCAATTTTATTCTAGGCTAACTCAACTTAAGATCGTAAATTTAAATGATGATAAAGGTTATAGGTCTAACTCAACTAAGGCCAACAAAACTTAAGATTGTCAATTTAAATTATATCTGGCAAAAATATAATGGACTACAGGATTGAATATGACACTAATGAACTGCCTTAGAGTCTGTCCTGAGACGGATATTAAATGCTATGAAAATTAAGTTGAATTAAATGAGGTTATAGGTCTTAGGAAGGCTTAAAACACTTTTACAGGATTCTGCTATCACAACTGCAAATGCTTTGGTCAGCAGCAGAATCGACTATTACAATGCTCTCTTTAAGAAACTTTTAAGGTCATACCTCTAGAACTAGCATTGAATTGAGAATAGTCTTACCTGGGTGATGACAATTTGTTGCAATGTTTTTGAATGGCTGCACAAACTGGCTCTTCCAGCTGCCACTCAAGTCATTTTCGACAATCTCGCCAGATTTTGATTAGGGTTGGTTGGTAAAAGTTATGGCTTGTTGATTAATTTCGGGGCTTGTCCTAAAGGGTTCCTGGGCAGTCAGGAACAAATCGATTCCAAACCTGTTACAGTTTGGCAAAAGTAGCGAGACTCGTTGATTCTCTTTAAGGCTTATAGGGCTGTTAAACTGGTTGGTGGGACTATTTTCTGTGAAATATCTATCTGTTAAGCATTTGTAATTTGTGCTTTATTTAAATGAGGAATCTCAGATGAATTCGATAGTACCCAACACACGATGCTGCTCTTATGGCTGCCATATGCTTTTATGGGAAGTAGGCTTGACCACTGTAACTCTTTCTTTAGGAGTTTCTCTGCTGCTGGTCCACACAAGTTTCAATACATTCAGGAAAGTCTCGCTACAATTGACTGTAAAGAGACAAAGTATCCTAATATTACCCCATAATAAAGGCCATGCACTGGTTACCCATTTAGCAATGCTCTGTTTTTAAAACGGCCCTTTGGCAAAGTTTACAGCATTGTTGATGAAGTTTTCATTGTTAATGGAGTTTTCATTATAAGTGAAGCTTTCATTATTGGAGAAGTATTCATTGTTGGTAAAGTTTTCATTATTGGTGGAGTTTTATTATGGTTGGCAAAATTTACAGTATTATTGGCGATATTCTCATTGTTGGCAAAGTTTTCATTATTGGCGAAGTTTACAGCATTGTTGGCGAACTTCTCATCGCTGTTGGCCAAGTTTTCATTAGTGGTAAAGTTTACAGCATTGTTGGCGAAGTTGTCATTGTTGGCAAAGTTCTCATTATTGGTGAAGTTTTCATTGTTGTTGGTGAAGTTTGCATTGTTGTTGCCGAAGTTTTCATTATTGTTGTCGAAGTTTTCATTGTTGATGGAGTTTTCATTTTTGTTGATGAAGTTTTCATTATTGGTGAAGTTTTCATTGTTGTTGGTGAAGTTTTCATTGTTGGTGGAGTTTTCATTATTGGTGAAGTTTTCATTGTTGGTGAAGTTCCCATTGTTGGTGAAGTTTACATTGTTGTTGGTGAAGTTTACATTGTTGTTGGTGAAGTTTACATTGTTGTTGGTGAAGTTCCCATTATTGTTGGTAAAGTTTTCATTATTGTTGGTGAAGTTTTCATTGTTGTTGGTGAAGTTTTCATTGTTGGTGGAGTTTTCATTATTGGTAAAGTTTTCATTGTTGGTGAAGTTCCCATTATTGTTGGTGAAGTTTACATTGTTGTTGTTGAAGTTTACATTGTTGTTGGCGAAATTTTCATTATTGGTGAAGTTTTCATTATTGGTAAAGTTTGCATTGTTGTTGGCGAAGTTTGCATTGTTGTTGATGACGTTTGTATCATTGGTGAAATTTTCATTGTTGTTGAAATTTTCATTATTGGTGAAGTTTACATTGCTGTTGGTGAAGTTTACATTGTTGTTGTCAAAGTTTGCACTGAATCATTATGTGTCCAATTTTAGATACAGTTCATCTTATGAATAGCTATAGTTTAAGTTAGGATACTAAGTTGGGAGCCAAATTTAGGCAGTCCTAACTCAAGATTGTAAATTTTAATGCTGATAAAGGTTATAGGTCTAGCACAATTAGGGGTAACTAAACATATGATTGTCAATTTAAATGATATCTGGCAAAAAATCGAATGCACTACAGGATTGAATATGGCAAAAATGAACTGCCTTTTAGTTTGTCCTGAAATGCAGATTAAGGGCTATAAAAGTTAAATTTAATTAAAAGACTAAAAGTTATAGGTTTTACACAGGCATGAAAACATTTTTTTCAGGATTCTTCTATCATGGCTGCCAAGACTTTGTTCAGCAGCAGACTCGACTATTGCAATGCTGTCTTTAAGAGACTTTTAAGAGCATACCTCTGGAACTAGCAGTGATTTGAGAATATTCTTGCCAGGGTTCTGACAATTTCTTGCAAATTGTTGGTTCTTCTAGCTGTCACTCCAGTCATTTTGTAAAGTCTGGCCGGCTTTTGTTTAAGGTGTGTGGGTAAAAGTTATGGCTTGTTGGTAAACTTTAGGGATTGTCATAGAGGGTTCCTGGCAAGTTGGGAACAAATTCTTTCCAAACCTGTGGATAGATGAATTTGATAGTACCTTACACATGATGCTCATCTAATGGCTGCCAATGCTTTCATAGAAAGTAGGCTTGACTACTGTAATGCTTTATCAGGGAGTTTCTCTGCTAGTTTACACAAGTTACAGTACATTCAGAACAGCCGGGCTACAATTGTCTGTGAAGCCACAAAGTATCTTCATGTTTCCCTCCATAAGAAAAACCATACACTGGTTACCCATTCAGCAATGCTGTTTTTAAAAAGGCACTACTAGTGTATAAATTCTTAAAAATGGCTGCCCAAAATATTTCTAGCCATACCTTAAAATAAGACCATCAGCCAACAATACCAATGGAAGCCAGTCTATAGGTGTAATGTGTGAAATTACCCAGTTTTTACTGTCCAGTCTAAGAGGCATCATGGTCTTTGGCCTACAATGCTCCCAAAATTAGGAATGAATTGCCTGGTGATGTTAGGGCTTCTGCTTCCATTTCCTCTTTTAGAAAGAGATTGAAATCCTACCTCTCTGATGCTGACACTTGCTATGGTTACGTTTATGATTTTGGCTGTTACGATGTTGGATGCTGCACCTTAGAATATGTCATTATGACACAGATTAAGTGCTATAATCTTTTAATCTGTCATTCAAAAAATGGTTCTGACCCCCAAGTTTGGAAATACACTCAAAGACAGAGTTGATTGGGACCAGTGGAACACCCCCATTACTGATTAAATTTTATTATTTTTGGCAAAATTTTTATCATTGTTGGTGAAGTGTTCATTATTGGTGAAGTTTTCATTATTGGAGAAGTTTTCATTGTTGTTGGTGAAGTTTACATTGTTGTTGGCGAATTTTTCATTAGAATTGATGAAGTTCTCATTGTTGTTGGTAAAGTTTTCATTGTTGGCGAAGTTTTCATTGTTGTTGGCAAAGTTTACATTGTTGTTGGTGAAGTTTTTATTATTGGTGAAGTTTTCATTATTGGTGAAGTTTTCATTGTTGGTGAAGTTTTCATTATTGGTGAAGTTTTCATTGTTGGTGAAGTTTTCATTATTGGTGAAGTTTTCATTATTGTTGGCAAAGTTTGCAGTATTGTTGGCGAAGTTCTTATTATTGGTGAAGTTTTCATTGTTGTTGGTGAAATTTGCATTGTTGTTGGTGAAGTTTGCATTGTTGTTGGTGAAGTTTTCATTGTTGATGGAGTTTTCATTGTTAGTGAAGTTCTCATTGTTGTTGGTGAAGTTTTCATCATTGTTGGTGAAGTTCTCATTATTATTGGTAAAGTTTACATTATTGTTGGCGAATTTTTCATTATTATTGGTGAAGTTTTTATTGTTGATGGAATTTTCATTGTTGGTGAAGTTTTCATTGTTGGTGAAGTTTACATTGTTGTTGGTGAATTTCTCATTGTTGTTGGTGAAGTTCTTATTGTTGTTGACGAAGTTCTCATTGTTATTGGTGAAGTTTTCATTGTTGTTGGCGAAGTTATATAGTAGTAAGTTTGCAGCAAAAATGATATGATGGTTTTGAAACACTATGGTGGCGCTAATACTCTTTCGTAGTCGTTTTTTCAAAGCATAGTTGACTACACGGAATCTTTAATTGTGTAATATTCACTACCAAAACTTTTGATAAAGGTTCCAATGACATTCATGAGCTATATACAAAAACGTGTTTTTGAGTAGTAATTACGGACATCGGCCAGTATTCATAAAACTTGCTGAGACCAAATTTTGTCTCAAGTCTCAAGTTTTGGTCTCGAATCTGAGACTGTTTTTGGTCTCGGACTTGTTAGCTATTCACAAAATAGTTGAGACCAAATTTAGTCTCAGATTTGGTCTCAAACTTAAGACTGATATATAGTTGTCTCAAATATTTTGGTAAAAGTCTCAAGCATTATTCCACCTTAACTGATATTCATGTTTTTACTTTTTATGGTTTAATGTTAAGTAGAAATAATTTACAACATATACAGGGGGGACAGCGATTCGCCCATTAAAACACCAAGATGTAGTTTCTTGAGAGCAAATATGCAGTGTGGTTTTATAAAAGTTATCAGAATGAAAAAAGGTTCCTCAAACTGTAAAATGATAGTAGCATCATAAGTATATTTTGTGATAAGTACAAATACACCCATAGAACTTGTCCCATGGCAATAAGATTAGGGCTGTTGGAAAGAGGACAGCATTTCACCAATTATTTTATACTGTTCCCAAAAAAGTTACAAAGACTGTTAACCACTTTGCAACATATGAAGTTATAAATAGTATTTATATTGACCCCAGACACAGTTTAGAGAACATACAGCTCTTTGCGTCAGATGCAGTTTGTTAGGCACATTTTACACTGACATGCACACTTTTTTATTCATCTTTATAATCCTGCATGCTGTCGACTCGAAAATCTTAGAAAAGTATCAAGACATGTTGCACACTTTTCTATGCTATAAGGCTCCTTCAGTATCAACACAGATGTTAGTTTTATATGAGGTACAATAGAAATTGGCGAATTGCTGTCCCCCGCGAATCGCTGTCCCCCCTGTATATAATACTTGGCCTAAACTTTTGTAACAACAGATAGCCCAAACTTTGGTTTCAAAAGTACCTTACTTTGAGACACTTTTCAACAGTGTTTTCTGACTGCATAGCAAAAAAGAAGTAGATCATGTGACATGAAAAATAAAAAAACACGTACTTGTTGACACAATTTTCTATTTATTTTTTATTTTAATAGACAGTATAATTTTGTTAAGAATTAAAACACACAATGGTTTATGGTATGTTTACATTGGAAAAACTTGAGACTGGTCTTAGCTTGATCTCAGCTGAGAACCTATTGGTGAATATTTGCCACATTTGCTAACTTGTACAATATGATCGCCAGAAATTATACTCCCAAATATTCATACCTATTGAACCATGAATCGGAAAACGCACAAACACACATACATGTATCGTTGCAATGCATTAGGTTACACTTATCCAGATGTAAACAATATCCAAGGATTTTTGAGGGAGGAAGTTTGTTTTACCATCTTCCTAAATTTGATGTGTCATAATGTTGGAGTAATGTCTAATGTTTAATGTCAAATGGGGTTATCTTATTAAAAGGCTTTATATCTCCCTGACCATTGTTCCTAGGGGTTTGGTTTGGGATGTGAAAACAATTTGTAGGAAGTCAAGGAATGGGAATATTTCCCAGGTGTTAAATTTGACCTTTGATCCCTGCTTCAAGGTTAAATGGGGTCATCATACTAAAACAGCCCTCCCATATTATTGGTGCTAGGGCTTCAGAATGTAAAAATAGCCTATTGTAAGTCCTGGTCTGCAAATGTTTTGCCTGTGAACAATTTTGGCCTCAGTTTGAAAAACTAAATGGCCGCAATAGCTAATTATTTGAAAATCATTAAGATGCTGTAAAACTTGAAATATTGCAGCTAGGTTCATCAAATTTGCACTAAAGATATATGGCTAGAAAAATTAGCCTGAAAGTAATTTTGTTCTAGTTTCAAAAACAAAATGTCCGCCATATCACATTTAATGTCAAATGGGATCACAATTTAAAAGACCTTATATCTCCCTTATCATTGCTACTATGGGGTTTGGAATGTGAATGTGAACTTATAGGAAGTCATGGCCTGTGAATCTTTTCCAATTGCTGAATTTGACCATTGACCCCTTCTTCAGTGTCAAGTGGGTTGATCTTACTACAAAGGCCTTATATCTCCCTTAATTTTCCTATATTACTGATCCTTAGGCGGGAAATAACCACTACGGCAGTTTCTGTACATATTATTCGGGAAGTTTTCCTATTTTATACACTCGTTGGCATGTCAGTCATCAAGTTTTGTGATATGTACCAAATCTTCAGGATATGTTTGTTCCATGGGAAACTAGAGGTGAACGAGTTTTATCGTTTCATAGCAACTTATAGCAAAATTTTTGTGGGAAAAAATCTGGGTCATTTTCACTTCACCGACAGGACATAGTGCATCACTGTTTGTCTGGATCCAGATCCCAACCTGCCTTGAGGTTAGCCAGTTTTTCTCCACGACAAGATGGGAAACTACCAGGACAAGACGTAAACCCCTAACAGACAAGCCGTATCAGGCCATGACAAACCCTTGAGATAAACTAGGGGCCACGGTGATAGAGTTGTAACACTCTCGCCTCCCACCTCTGAGGCCGGGGTTCGATCCCCGTGATGGCCTTAAGTGGGAAAGCTGGTAGTTGCTTGCCGTTGGTCGGCAGTTACCCTAGTGAACTATATGTACTGGTTTCCTCTGCCCTTCCAACTACCCGTTGTGATATGACCTGTACAGTGTTGAAAGCGACGTAAAACCCCAAATAATAAATAAATTGAGATAAACCAACACGACTGGAAAAGTGTACAGAATCACCACAACCAAACTTGCAGTCGGTATTGCCATTCTAGTTTTGATGAATTTCTGGGAAAAATAAGGGGATCGAGTGTCAACCAATCAACACAACATTGACATTTTTGTTATTTTAATTATAGTTTTCAGGTTTGGACTTTAATATTATATAAGAAATATATCAAAGGATTTCTGAATCAGATTATGACCAAAACAGCCACTTAAAATAGGAATTCATTAACAACATTGAATCCTCTTCAAATATACAGTTATGTGGTTCTGGCAATATCTCACGTTACAATGAAAACCCTTTTTCTTGTTCCTGGCTTTTATTTACTCCAAATTTGGACCTCTGGGAAAGACACCTTTTCAATTTTCTCCCTGTGAGCAATTTCTCTACACATTTATACCAAATAAATCCTAGCCTCTGGCAAATACCTAATTCTGGACATAAGGATAAACATGCTGTAGCCCTGGTCATGTGATGGGATCCAAATATTGTGTGGACTTTCCTTGACCTCATATTCTCGATTTTTTGATTGGTCAACACTTATTCCCATTTTTTCCCAGAAATTGTTTGATTATGATATGACCATATGAAACATTTTTTTTCAGGCTCCATAGTATTTACAGCATACATGTGAACCTTTTTTACTTGTTAAGTTCAGGATTCTGATTTCTTACACTGTTTTGTTTTTCTAATTCTAATTTTCATATTGTAACAGTATACTGTAAATGGGCTGCAAATGAGCAGTAAAAGAATTAAGTGAAAAGACTGTAAGTGATAAAAACAAGACTAGAAGGACAAGACTGGAGTGCTTAGGAGAAGACGGGAAGTGAATAGGACTAGCCGGTTTCCAGATGGGCGGAGCCAAGGTCGGGACCAAGTGTCGGGGAGGGTCGGTGAAATATCAAACATGCTTGATATTTTGCCCACCCTCCACAACAAGCCGGGAAATCACAACCAACCCCAAACGGGATTTTGAACTTTAAATCATACATTTCATGTTATGGTAGTATCCACTTGGGTTCTTAAGTGTACATAAGTCAGGACTCATACATAGGACCTGCTCAACTCAACACAGACGGCCATGTTTCCAACATGCATCTGGTGCCTGTACATCAACGCATTTGTTCTTCCAGTAAATTTGTTAGCTTTTGTTTAACTTTAAGTTAGCAAACTCTTTTGTAAATAAAAACCTTAGTTTACTGTTGGTTATATTTTCGTAAAACCTCTCAAAATCAAAACCTTAGTTAGTTTACTGTCAGTTATATTATCTCCTGCCTGTGGCCAAAGGCCATGGTCAGGAGATTATAAAACGCCTTCCGCACGTGCATCCGTCCGTGAGTCCGTCCCTGAGTCCATTTGTCACATTTTTGCATAAAACTTAATATCTCATTCATTTATAAAGATATCTTCACCAAATTTGCAGGGAATGTTTATGGCTATGAAAAACTTTCTGAAAAATTTTAGCCTCATTTTGAAAAACAAAATGGCCGCCATAGCTAATTGTTTAAAAATCATAAAGGTGCTCTAAATCTTGAGATATTCCAGCTAACTTCATCAAATTTGCACAAAAGCTATATGGCTAGAAAAGCTAGCCTGATAGTAATTTTGGCCTAGTTCAAAAAAACAAAATGGTCACCATATCACATTTAATCATTAAACTGTAATGTGAAGCAGGGTTATCCTATTAAAAATACCTTATATCTCCCCAAATATTGCTCCTAGAGGTTTGGAATGTGAAAACAACTTGTAGGAAGTCATGGACAGGGAATCTTTTCCAGGTGTTGAATTTGACCTTTGACCCCTGCTTCAAGGTTAAATGAGGTCATCACACTAAAACGTCATTATTTCTCCCTTATTATTGGTGCTATGGTTTCAGAATATAAAGACAGACCATCAAAAGTCCTGGCCTTCAAATGTTTTGCCTGAGAAAAATTTTGACCTTATTTTGAAAAACAAAAAGGCCACCATAGCCAATTATTTAAAAATCATTAAGATGTTCTAAAACTTGAAATATTGCAGCTAGGTTCATCAAATATGCGCAAAATATATATAGCTAGGAAAGTTAGCCTGATAGTAATTTAGCCTAGTTTCAGAAACAAAATGGCCATCATATCACATGCTAAATGGGATTATCCTATTAAAAAAGGCCTTATATCTCCCTTATCATTGCTACTAGGGGTTCCAAATGTCGGTAACATTCTCAGCAGGACAGGCCCGAAACACAAACAGACAAGCTGTAAACCCAAACCAGCAAGCCGGTTACACAACAGAAAGCCGAAACTGTGTAGGACAAGCCGGCTTCATTTTTACGACCCATTTTTACGCTTGTCTGCTGATATCAATCTGTGACTATATAAGGACAGTCAGTTTGCACACTGCATCATTTGGAATCTGGCATATTGATGGATTACATCTGTCAGTGTTTCAAGAATAGGAGTTTGTTTTTTATCAATTATCTAGGCTAGTGTTAAGTTGAAGTTGGCTGACTTTATATTTTATGTTTTTAACGAAAATGTTGCTTATGATTTGACAATGGGTTCTAGGAAGCACAGAAGAGTGAGGAAGATTGAAGTTCCCACTGACAGTGTTCCTGAATTTGAACAGGGGGACACTGCAGCAGTTATTCAACGGAGGAGGGAGGAGAGGGAGGCAAGAGAGAGGTAGGAGGCACAGCGAGAGAGGGAGGAGGCACAGCAACAGAGGGAGGAGGCAAGGAGCGAGGTGGCAAGAGTGGAGGAATCACATTCGCAAGAGGAGGGTCATCCAGAAAAAAGGCCCAGGAGAGAAAATCTTGTTTTATATTTCAAACTATTTAAAAACCAAAAGTAACCTAAGCTGATGTATGAAGTCTCTGTGATGTGTAGCTAGCATCTTTGCAGTGACATATGAGTTTTTTTTTGAGCCACGGGGGGATTATTTCGATTTGGTTCGATCCCGACTCTGGATCCCAACTTCAGGATTCAATCAGTCTAGTCGGGGTGAGTCTGTAAAATGCTACAGTCCTGTCGGTTTGTGACTATTGCTTGTCGGGGCCTGCTAGGGTGTGGTGGTGTGTCATATCAGAGTAGGGTGAATGGGTTTTATCAAATAATGAATAATATATTAAGAATACTTATCTGTTGACGTTATACACATAAATAAACACAGAAGCAATTTACGCATGTTTTCTTTAATAAAACTAACATATGTTACTGATTAACATACAATATCAGTATATCACAGAAAGTAAAGGTATCACATTTTATTGTTTTGTTCATAATTCTTTATACAGCATTAAAATTAACCTGGTCATAGAGTTTTATTTACATATCCACAAATCACAGCGATGTAACCACAGGACTGGAGGTGTACATGTCATTGCAAAGCTGTGCCACTGAAGACATCACTTAGTGCTCAATTCTGATATATCCACGATAACTTTTTAAAGTACAACTTAACATCCCCCTACATAGGATTCTTTAATGTCTTTATCCACATATTCATTTGATGGTCCTAGCCACAGTATCAATTAACGTCCCTAGTCATGTCATTATTTAATGTACAAGTTAATATTGTCATTTAATGTCCCCGTCAATAGTGTCATTTAATTCCCCCCATCCCTAGTATCAATTAATGTCCCCATCAATAGTATTATGTGATGTCCTCCTTGACATGATCACTTAATGTCCCCATTCATAGTATCATGTAATGTCCCCAAACTTTAGTATCATTTGATGTCCCAATCATTAGTAGCCACCAGAATTATTATTTAATGTCCCACAAATAGAATCATTTAATGTCCCACTAACAGTATCATTTAATGTTTCCACCCATTATTAATTTCAGTTCTGAATCTGTTGACTTTTCTTGTGTTATCTGTGAATCATCAGCCACTTCCTCTCCATTATTTTCTTCCTGAAATAACAGATACTGAATCAATTTAATATTGGTTTTCAGGTCACTATCAAGATTCACACATATCCCAACATGATTCTGTAAGCAACTTCTAAGTTTCCCATATATTGCTGGAACGAAAGTGTAAATCCATGAGTATTGTTGTAGAACTTGATTCTACTAACAATCAAAACGGAAACGGAACTTGATGGGGCAAAAGAGAAGAGCAACAACAAAACTGGGGTGTGTGGTGAAAGGATCAGGGGCCATATTCTACAACAATATCCAGATAAGGTGACCTTAGATCTAAGGAAGGCATGGTTTTTCACTTAAGAGTTTCTTATATACTTTGTTTTCACGAAACAAAAGTTAGGAATGTTCAGTTTCATCATTTCTTACTTGAAATATGACAAATATTTGAAATCTAAGTTAGAAATGATCTTAGTTCTCTTGTAAAATATGGCCCCAGGTGTCACTACTGCTTGAAAATGTTACCCTAACCAGCTGCAATGTGATTGTGGTATGAGGAAAAACTAGAGTTTTCCAAATTCAAGGGAAAATGGAATCAGATCTAAGGCCCCTTGATATTGACAAGAAATCAGTATAATATCAGTGGAAATGAGCCAAACCTGGAACTTGCTTGTCTGATGTAATCAGAATAATTGAGCATCTACTTAAAGAGAATCTACTGTTCTTGGGCACTCTTTAACAGTCTTAATGAAATCAAATGATTTTAAAATCAAACCTGTTTGTCCATGGTCTCCATCCGGTCCATGGCCAGAGTGAGTTCTTCACCATCTACTTTCTCCTTGTCAATCCTCTTTAAGCTCCGCCTACATCCCAGTGCTGCCAAAACCTCCTCCCTGTAAGTGTCGCTCTCCGCAAATGGATTGTCTGCAAAAAATTAAAGAAAGTCAGATACTGTAGTAATGTTTGGTTTATGTGACACACAATAGAGAAATATAGAAACTCTAGAGAAACATTTATTGACTGGGACAAAATACAGAAACCAGTCATACTGCAGCTAAGTTTGGATTATCTGGTTCAAAATGCAGAAAACTATTGAGCCATCTTGTTTGTCCAAATGGCACCAATTTTTAAATCAACCTAGCCTTGGTGATGCCCTACCACCCTGATAAGTTTCAAATTGATCAACGAAAGCATATTTGTGTTAGAGTCCATAAACCAAAATGTTGACAGACAGATGGACGGATGGATGTCGGACACATCAATCTAATAGGCAGGTTGGTTACATGCAAACCGCCCAATTACAATTTAACCCAGACAGGTACAAATAATTCAACTACAATTCGGTAACATTTTAAAATTTGAAACTGTGTGTCAAAATTGCATTTTGTAGATTACTGAAAATCAATAATAAAGATTGGAGCACAGATATAAAACAAAATGTTTACAGTGTATTGGGCTGCTATTAGTAGTTGTACTGTACACAAAGAATCACTTGTGATCACTTTTTAAATGTATAAAATTTGGGAGCCCTCCAAACAAGATAATTCTCTGTAGTGTGGAGACTCAACCCAGATTAAAATGACTCTGAGTCAAATATGCCTCAACCCTCACTCCCTGTCAACTCAGGTTTTGTGTGAATTGGGCATTCTCTGAGAGCATTCAGGTTTAGCTTTATTTACCTTCAACAACGATCTCTGTAATGGTCACTATTCCACGGATTTTCTTTAAATCTCGTGCCTCATTTATATTATTTCCTCTGAAATATATAAAATCACAAAAAAAACTGTCTAACATTGAGAAGAAACAACCTGAGCATCTCATTGCCATATAGTATAAATATTTAAAGTTCACAGTTTATTGTTTTATTTCCAATTCAACAGCCAGGGCCATATCGACACAAATCCATAGCAATTGCCACCTGTGAGAGTGGAACTCACACAGAGGTGACGGGTTGTGATTAGATGCCAAACTTGATAACCATCAGCCCTGCAAGGACCTTTGCTATAAATATATAGCTGTAAATCTTCTATTATCAAAATTATGTTAATTTATTTATTCGTAAAGAAGTAACAAGGTTTTGAAACTATATAAAATATCATACATAAAATTATATACAAGGCTTAAATATTGCTAATATATTCTATAATATCATGAAAAATCATTGGATTGGGTTGTCACTTGTTTGTATCATTCATTTGAATCAGTTTCACACAATCTGGCAATGTGCCAGATGCACTATAATTTGTGTTATCTTTATCTATCCTATATTTTTACCAGAAATATTACTTTTATTTTGTAATTCATTACTGGTTATTCTCTATTAAATTTTTTCCAAGACTGTGAAAATGTGATGGGATGGTTAAAATTATTTATCAAAAATTCATTTAAACAAAGTTAAACAGTAAACTTATAATAGCAAACAAATGCAGTTGTCATAAAATGAAAATATTATATAAAAGAGTCTGATAACTAAAAACAAGGCATCATTTCACTGAAGTAATATATCATTTGGAGTGAGACCACACGAGACACACATGACATCCAAACTGAATAATTTGAGTTTTTATCAATTACTACAGCTAAGGTAATATCAAGACAGCCCATCAGTGATTTTCACACCTTGTCAAGAACTGGATCTTGAACCCAAGACCTCAAGAGTAAGAGCCAAGTGATTAAACTCCAAGCTTGTCAACCAATCGGTCACTGAATCCTTGCCAGGCAAACTCAGATAAAGGATTAATACATTGAGATCTCACCTGAGATTCAGGTACTCAATCACAGGTAGCTGTTCTTGTACCAAACCATCCAAAGATTCAATCTGATTCTCACGCAGGTGTAACTTTTTCAGTTTTGGCAGATATCCCACTTTCTCTATCTTCTCAATTACATTTCCTGGCTGTATGGAGGAAAATACACAACATAAATGTGTTTTAAATAAAGGTCTGCGACTTCAATCTTGGATGCTTTCTGATTACTGTAATAAACACTTGTCAGACAAGTATGTACACCGTAAAAGTTGAAATTTTCACTGGGTATCAATTTTAGCCATTTTGTATGTAAAATTAATTCATAAAGACATTTTAAATATATATTGATCACTGAAGTAGAAAATAGCATCAGAGATGCCCGTACCCCACAGCCTAGGGAAATATTTTCAACACCATGAGATATAGAAGTACTGTACCAGTACAAACTTCAGGATACTTTCAGAGCACTGTCAGTTATATAAAGGTCCAAACAATGTTTAAATGGAGAAATAATGTTTAAAAGAAAGATAATGCGTACGTCAGGTAATTTATAGAGTCAACAACACAACTATATCCACAACTAGATATGTTTATTTTAATAATACACAAGTGCCGAGGTTATGGCTCATGTACACACAAGAGAAACAAAAACATATACCGAGATAAGGTATTGTAAAAACAATAACAAACAGTGTGGCGCAATGCTTGTTTCTGTGTTTTACTAACTTTTTAGAATTAAAAATGAAAAAGAAATACATCATAGCTACCATACAAATTACATTATTAAATTACAGAATATTATCAAGGTGCAGTACCTTCTATGTTCTTCGTGAACTGAAGAGCGATAAAACTGAAGATTACAACCTAAGTAAATGATCAAAGAGAAATAAAGAATTGTAAAGATTACTAATAGGTATTAGTGTATTTACTGGAAGCAAAGGTTTGGTTTAAGAATTATTACATAATACAATGTCCTACAGATACTGTTAATGATTCGTTCACATTAGATATACCTAAATGGTAACACTTGTTATATGATTAATTAACACAATGTGGTGAATAAGAGATACAGCACAGCTTTTGGCACCAGAGGTTATTCATATGGTCAATGTCATGTGCCAGCAAAGTTGTAAATATGGAATTAAAACAGAAATAAGTGTTCTCAATTAAGTTGACTTTAAACAAACGATTATATGACACAGAGTTAAGTATTTAAGATAGAATATAGTCATTCAAGGAACTAAAACAGAAATACATGTTCTCAATTGAGTTAACTTTAAACAAATGTTTATGTGACACACAATTAAGTTTTTAAGACAGAATATAGTCATTCAGGTATTCTGGGGGATGTCTATGCCGTCGAGTGCGAGGACTGCGGACATCCGGTGTGGGGCTGCCCTGGGATGACACAACAGGCATGGTGTTAGCGTTCGCAGTGGTATCCACATGTTCATTACAGGCAGGATAATTAGAGCCTGAGGTTGATGGTTGAGCATTGGTGCCTGCAGACATGCTAACCTCTGATGAGTCACCAAACTCAGAATGTGTGGGGTCGGTGGTTAGAGGTATTGAAACGTCATCACTTGATGTATCACTTGCGTAGGGATCTGAGGATTTATTTGGGCACAGAGGTACCTGGGATGTTGGTACAAGGTAAACATCACAATATTTTAATTCATATGTCTTGGCACGGAATTGAGAGTCAGTGAGTTTCCTTGCCCAAAAGCGGTCCTGGTTTAATGCTGTGACAAGGTACTTTTCTCGTGTGGTGTGTTTATTACCATCTTGTTTCACAAAAACAAGATCACCCACTTTCACATTGGCTTTGGCAGCAGGCCGGGCATTTGGAGCTTTGCTTCGAGCACTGTATAAGTGGTTGGCCTGACGATTGGCAAACTGAGAATCAGCAAGGGCTTTATCTGAGATGTTTAACTGGTCACCGGTGTAACTGTCACGTTGAAATAAAATTTCCTTGGCTGCTAGTCCACGATCACGAACTCTAGTGTTCAATGTAGCTGTGACAAGTGCCAATTGTGGTGGAGTAATAGGACCACCTTCAGGATAAGCCCTTTTTAATTCCTTTTCTAACTCTTGAATGGCCTTCTCAGCAATAGGGTTTTTGTTCTTGTTTTTGATCCGGCCAATTTCAAGGCTTATGTTGAGGCTGTCAAGGACACGGTCTTTGGCAAGACTGGAGAATGCAGATGCTCCGTCAACGCGAATGATACAGCCTGAGGCATCTTTTAGCTCCGCTATAGTTTCAATAATTGCTGCTCGTAGTGAAATGGCTTGTTCATTTGGGATGAGTCTGGTTGCTGTGAAAGAAGAGAAACAGTCACGTATGAGCAATATTCTTTGTCGAGCACGGCACAAAATATCACAAGCAAATTGGACACCTGGGTGGCAAGGAGATGGTGTGGTGGAGAATTCTTCCAACTCATGTGGCAGTGAAGCAATGGCCGCACACTGTGAAGTGATAGCAGCAATTTCTTTGTCCATGTCAAGGGCAAAGAAGTATCTGTGACATATTGCAGAAAGTTGGGTTTTGCTGGGATGCTGGAGCTTGAAGTGTAAGGCATGGAGTAAACCAGCTAAGGCATGCTGGGGGACAATGATGAGTGAGCGTGTCTGAGTAAAAGGGATGTCCTTCTTCACAACAAGTAGACCATCGGGTGACAAGGTAGCAACTCTGAGGTAACGCTTAACAAGTTTAATGGTGGTGTTTTTACGGTTTGGCCTGGTCCCTTGGGCCAAGTGAGCATAGGTCCTTCTGAGTGAGGGGCAGTCCTGCTGTGTAGCCTTCCATGCTGTCCGAGATAAAAATGGCATGTTAAATTTGCCATCCAGTATGTCAGAGATACAGAGCTTGTGGACAGTAACTGTAGCTGAGTTGTGGATAAAGCGACAGATTTGACAATCTTGAGTGTCACATTCCATTGGATGTCGTGAGTGATAGTCAGCAGGAAGATTGGCAGCACCAGAGATATGTTGCAGGGAAACTTTATAGCGACTGAGGGCTGACAAAAATGTAGACACGTGCACTTGAAGAAAACTGACCCCGACATAATCTGTCATAGGCTTGAACGCAGGGCCGAGAATCAGAGACAATTTGAACAGTGTTTGTGGATTCTAAGATATAGGGTGACCAATGATTGATGGATGCACTGATAGCAAGAGCTTCAATTTCACAGGGTAACCAGTTGACGTGGTGCTGCTTAAGTCTAGCTGAAAAAAATCCACCAACATGCATTACCCCATCTCGTAGGACATACAAGATGGACCCAATGCCACCATTGGAGGAGGCACCATCAGTGGTTATTATTAAGATGTCACTGGGGGAAGGAATGACAATAGCTTTGATATCATTGAGAGATTTCTGGGCAGCTGAGAAGTGTGATGAAAGTTCCTCTGTCCAATTGATAATGCTGGAGGAGTCCTGGCCAGCGGTGGCTGTTTCCAGGGGTGAGAGTAGGTGGGAGTATTGTGGGATACAGGCTTTGAGGTGTTTGAAGGCACCGCACCATGATCGCAGTGCCTTAACTGTCCGTGGTAGAGGTGACTTCAGGAGTGGGGTGATTTTGTGTGGAGAGGCTTGTATTCTTCCTGAGGACCAGACCCAACCTAATATGGTCGTAGTGACAGGGCAAACAACAGTTTTAGTTGCTGAGAGACGAAGGTTGTTCTTTAGGAATCTTTGTAAAATGTGCTCCCAATTGAGGAGGAGCTCATCAATTGAATTTCCGCCAGTGTAAAGATCATCTGCAATTTTAATCACTTTTCCTGCATGCATAAGGTCACCAATGACTCTGGACATTAGCTCATCCAAATGCTCAGTTGAACCGGGCATGCCCATTGCTGCTCTAGTGTAAACCCGTAGGCCCTTGAACGGAGTGATGACACCAAGGTATTTTAGTGAGGACTTCTGCATTGGGTGTTGAAAGAACTGTTTTGTCATATCTGTCTTGATAATATATTTATGTTGGGTAAGGAAGCGGAACACATCATCAGTTGTGGCGGTACGGGAGGGTGAAGGTTTAGCATAGGTACCAATAGTGTTGAAGGCTGTGACAAGTCGAAAATCATGGTCACCTTTCTTTACCAAAATGCTGGGGGACACATATTCTATTTTCACACCTACATCTTCTGGTTTGGCAAGGACACCTAGGTCCTCTAGCTCATCCATTTTTTCCTGTAAAAGTCTAAGCTTTTCAGTGTTGTAGCTAGGGAGTCTGGCCTTCACCGGGGGAGGGTCAACGGGACCCATGTTGATAAAGGCTCGCACACGACCAGAGTAGTCATTGTACTTGTCAATACGCTTATTGAACACTTCATTATATTGCTTATGGAGATGCCTGAACCGGGATCTGTCATCATGTGATAGCTGGTTGTCAGGGTCAATGGCAATAGAATTACAGTGTAGGTTATAGGTGGCCTGAGGGTTTTGTAAAAGACCAGGGCAGTCTGTAGAAGAGTAGTTTATGTTGTGGAGATGGTGGCCCTCTGTTAAGTAATGTGCTTGAGCTATGTGTTGGTGTTTGCGGACAGCCACCATATTAGGGGATGAATTTATGATGCGGATTTTGCCATCCACAGCTGAAGTGATGTCAGGTTGGATCCATGAATTGGAATGGAAATCGTATCTGGGCTCTACAGCTATGTTAGTAAAATCTGAAAACTCATGAGGGGCTTCAACCTCAAGGAAATCACCTGGGAACAGGGTTTCATGTGTTGGGCTTCTTAACAAAAATGACTGGGTACGTCTGACTTCGAGCCGAGGTGTAGGTCCAGGGTCGTATGGGATTTTATGTTTACCTTGAATGATAATACAGTTGCGGGGAATATCAAGTTGAATATCGTTATCTCTCATAAATGGGACACCAGCAAGTATGTCACAGTCTAGGTCAGAAACAACAACAGCTTGCAGAGAGAAAGACAGTGAACCTCTAGCTAATTTGACATGGACTTCCCCGCAGGCCCTCATGTGAGTCTTGCCATCAGCCTGGCTGGCAGAATGAGAGGTTGGGGAGATAGGCATCTGTAGTTTGGTTGCAAAGTCATGTCGTATGAGTGATGATGTAGCTCCAGAGTCACAAGTAAGGCTAACAGGGTTATGGTTATAGAATGCACTGAAACATGGGGAGGCAGCTGTTGTAACTTTCTTGATGGAAGTGTCGTCTGGAGAGGGTTCTAGTCATTCATCATCAGATACGCGCAGTTGATCGACTTCATCTGAAATATCTGCGCTTACTTCCAGTTGGGTGTCAGTATCCACCTTGAATGACTGTATCATGGTGCGCTTATCTGCCCTAGAGATGTAATCACATTGAGAGATTGAGTGTCCAATATAAGGTCTGTTTTCAGCTTGACAAACTCTGCACTGTAGTTTAAGAGTAGCTTTTTGGCGAGCTTGAGAAGTAAATTTAGAGTTTTGCTTTTTGTAGGAGAATGGTTTCTTCTGCTTAAATGGGGTAAAGACACGAGCAGTTTTAATATCATCATGACGCAACTCTTCTAGGAATCCATCCAGGGCATCAGCAATTTGTGGTTGTAAATCTTTCAGAGTCATACGCTGTAAATCATAGGCAAAGGTGCGCTGTACCAAAGCTGGGAGAGAAGGGTGAATTAGCTCCATCCAGCGTAAGACGGCTAGCCTCTCAACGGTGGGGCTGATATCTTCATCTTTGGTGGGGTTGCAATCATTGTGTTTGAGTTTTGAGTCTTTTCGCAGCAAGTTATCCTGGAGATGAGCTAGGATGCGTTGGTATAATTTTTCTGGCCGTTCTCCTTCCTCCCAAGTTATGGATGAGAATTTCATAAACTGTGTTTCTGACTGTTGGAAGCCATAGTATTTTCGGATAAACTGGCAAATGCTGTCTATGGACGTGCTCTGCTTGGTTATGTCATTAGCAAGGTAGTGTGGGACCCACTGGGTGATCAGTCCCAGCATCTGGTCAAGATTGGCAGCCTTCTGTTCTTTTGTTAGTCCATCAGAGTCAGTGAATCCCCTAGAGGGATTATCAGAAGTGAGTCTTTCCCAAGTAGCCCCAGACTCTAGGAATGGTTTAAATGTTGGTTCTTGTGCTAAAGAGTACAGTATGTTGTGCTTCCAACTGGTAAATGATGAAAATGACTCCTCTTCTGTCAGTTTCCAAGGTTTAGGACCACGTGTAGAGGCACCACCAACAGCCATAGTGTATACAATAAACAGTGTAGTTGTCTTAGGAAATTAAGTTTTAAGTGTTTATTTATTAGCTTGGCATGGGTAGGACTGCTGCCACCACGTCAGGTAATTTATAGAGTCAACAACACAACTATATCCACAACTAGATATGTTTATTTTAATAATACACAAGTGCCGAGGTTATGGCTCATGTACACACAAGAGAAACAAAAACATATACCGAGATAAGGTATTGTAAAAACAATAACAAACAGTGTGGCGGTATAAAGATGAAGTATTAAAACAAGATAATTCAATAACAAGATGACAGCATTAATCAGTAAACTAAAATTCAACACTCTTTATCTACATCTGCATGGCCGAATTATGGTTTAGATGGTTTGAATATTACCACACAAACAGAAGTGGTAATACATTTAATGAATGCTTATTGTGGTGTTGGAGCAAAATCTGTGGCTCACTTGATGAAATTCTATCTCTTACAATGGGAAGTTATGAAAGTAAAATTCTTAATAAATTCTAATATGATTTTTGCTTAATCTGCATCAAAAGACAGACCCAAAGGTCCATGAAGATTTTAAAGGTCAAGGTCACTACGACAAGGTAAAAGGTCAAATTAAGGTCACACCATGATAATACACACCTATAGCCCCTAACCAATGTCCCTACCAAGTATCAACTTCCTACACCTTACGATTTCCGAGATATAGCCCGAACAAGATTTTATAGGTCAAGGTCACTACGGCATGGTCAAAGGTCAAATCAAGGTCACACCATGATGCTGCACACCTACACCCCCTAACCAATGTCTACCAAATATCAACTTCCTACACCTTACAGTTTCCGAGATATAGCCCGGACAAGATTTTATAGGTCAAGGTCACTACGGCAAGGTCAAAGGTCAAATCCTGGTCAGACCATGACGTTGCACACCTACACAGCCTAACCAATGTCCCTACCAAATATCAACTTCCTACACCTTACGGTTTCTGAGATATAGCCCGGACAACATTTTATAGGTCAAGGCCACTACGGCAAGGTCAAAGGTCAAATCAAGGTCAGACCATGACGTTGCACACCTACACCCCCTAACAAATGTGCCTACCAAGTGTCAACTTCCCACACCTTACAGTTTCCGAGATATAGCCCGGACAACATTTTATAGGTCAAGGTCACTACAGCAAGGTCAAAGGTCAAATCAAGGTCAGACCATGATGTTGCACACCTACACCCCCTAACCAATATCCCCACCAAGTATCAACTTCCTACACCTTACGGTTTCCGAGATATAGCCCGAACAAGATTTTATAGGTCAAGGTCACTACGGCATGATCAAAGGTCAAATCAAGGTCAGAATATGACATTGCACAACTACAGCCCTAACCAATGTCCCTACCAAGTATCAACTTCCTACACCTTACAGTTTCCGAGATATAGCCCGGACAAGATTTTCAAACTCAAGGTCACTACGGCAAGGTCAAAGGTCAAATCAAGGTCAGACCATGATGCTGCACACCTACACCCCCTAACCAATGTCCCTACCAAGTATCAACTTCCTACACCTTACGGTTTCTGAGAGACAGCCCGGACAAACTATTTCCCGCTGCCCACCCACCCGCCCGGACTCCCGCCCGCCCGCCCATCCGGACACCATGGGTGAAAACAATACCCCGACAGCCCTTAAGGGCTGTGGGGTAAAAATGAATCCAGTATCAGTGAATATTCATTCTGGTATATTTCTAAATATTTGAAAGTTAATGACATTATCGTTCTGTTAAAATTTGCAACTTACAGAGTATCCAATGGACTTAAGTGAAACATTCAAAGAAGATCTTATTATAACTGATGCAGACACATATGAAGATATTACATATGATTCCCCTTCAATGATAATCTGCTACATTCAGTGCTTTTACCGCTGGTACAGGGTGAAAAATTAACAGTAATAACCATATACAAGGTTACCAAAGTATCAGTCATCTCAACTATTGTTGGACTGGTTAAATGTTTGCTAATGTATATCAACTTATATGTTTTTTACTGTAATTCAAACAATCATTATAAAGACCGGAAGTACGCAGTGAACGGAAACCCGTCTGTGCGCATAGAATCAGCTGGGAGTAAAACCTCCGATAACCGCCCGCTGAAAAACGGAAGTGTCGTTTCGAATTTCTCGTTGAAAATTTGTCCACTTTTACGAGGGCGATCATGCATTCAAAACAGTATGGCAGCTCCCTTGTTTGTGTCACATCGTAAAAATAAAGAGATATTTCTTTCAACCAGGTAGGCCAGTCTTTACAATAGTAATAAATACCGATTGTGAGGGCGTTTGTTACAGGATATACGCCCGGCAAAAATTTCAAATAATGTCAGAGCGCTGTGAGGCGCGAGGGCATTATTTGAAATTTTTGCCGGGCGTATATCCTGTAACAAACGCCCTCACAATCAGTATTTATTGCTACATTAGAATTATTGTTACTGTCTGCACAATACTATGCATTGTCGAGGTGATAGAAAACTTCTTATGGTTTCATAGTTTTGTTCAGTCCATTTATATATCAGTAAAACAATTTAATTACAGTGTGGCTTTCGATGGCAATTTGTGGTTGTAAATCTTTCAGAGTCATATGCTGTAAATCATAGGCAAAGGTGCGCTGTACCAAAGCTGGGAGAGAAGGGTGAATTAGCTCCATCCAGCGTAAGACGGCTAGCCTCTCAACGGTGGGGCTGATATCTTCATCTTTGGTGGGGTTGCAATCATTGTGTTTGAGTTTTGAGTCTTTTCGCAGCAAGTTATCCTGGAGATGAGCTAGGATGCGTTGGTATAATTTTTCTGGCCGTTCTCCTTCCTCCCAAGTTATGGATGAGAATTTCATAAACTGTGTTTCTGACTGTTGGAAGCTATAGTATTTTCGGATAAACTGGCAAATGCTGTCTATGGACGTGCTCTGCTTGGTTATGTCATTAGCAAGGTAGTGTGGGACCCACTGGGTGATCAGTCCCAGCATCTGGTCAAGATTGGCAGCCTTCTGTTCTTTTGTTAGTCCATCAGAGTCAGTGAATCCCCTAGAGGGATTATCAGAAGTGAGTCTTTCCCAAGTAGCCCCAGACTCTAGGAATGGTTTAAATGTTGGTTCTTGTGCTAAAGAGTACAGTATGTTGTGCTTCCAACTGGTAAATGATGAAAATGACTCCTCTTCTGTCAGTTTCCAAGGTTTAGGACCACGTGTAGAGGCACCACCAACAGCCATAGTGTATACAATAAACAGTGTAGTTGTCTTAGGAAATTAAGTTTTAAGTGTTTATTTATTAGCTTGGCATGGGTAGGACTGCTGCCACCACGTCAGGTAATTTATAGAGTCAACAACACAACTATATCCACAACTAGATATGTTTATTTTAATAATACACAAGTGCCGAGGTTATGGCTCATGTACACACAAGAGAAACAAAAACATATACCGAGATAAGGTATTGTAAAAACAATAACAAACAGTGTGGCGGTATAAAGATGAAGTATTAAAACAAGATAATTCAATAACAAGATGACAGCGTTAATCAGTAAACTAAAATTCAACACTCTTTATCTACATCTGCATGGCCGAATTATGGTTTAGATGGTTTGAATATTACCACGCAAACAAAAGTGGTAATACATTTAATGAATGCTTATTGTGGTGTTGGAGCAAAATCTGTGGCTCACTTGATGAAATTCTATCTCTTACAATGGGAAGTTATGAAAGTAAAATTCTTAATAAATTCTAATATGATTTTTGCTTAATCTGCATCAAAAGACAGACCCAAAGGTCCATGAAGATTTTAAAGGTCAAGGTCACTACGACAAGGTAAAAGGTCAAATTAAGGTCACACCATGATAATACACACCTATAGCCCCTAACCAATGTCCCTACCAAGTATCAACTTCCTACACCTTACGGTTTCCGAGATATAGCCCGAACAAGATTTTATAGGTCAAGGTCACTACGGCATGGTCAAAGGTCAAATCAAGGTCACACCATGATGCTGCACACCTACACCCCCTAACCAATGTCTACCAAATATCAACTTCCTACACCTTACAGTTTCCGAGATATAGCCCGGACAAGATTTTATAGGTCAAGGTCACTACGGCAAGGTCAAAGGTCAAATCCTGGTCAGACCATGACGTTGCACACCTACACCCCCTAACAAATGTGCCTACCAAGTGTCAACTTCCCACACCTTACAGTTTCCGAGATATAGCCCGGACAACATTTTATAGGTCAAGGTCACTACAGCAAGGTCAAAGGTCAAATCAAGGTCAGACCATGATGTTGCACACCTACACCCCCTAACCAATATCCCCACCAAGTATCAACTTCCTACACCTTACGGTTTCCGAGATATAGCCCGAACAAGATTTTATAGGTCAAGGTCACTACGGCATGATCAAAGGTCAAATCAAGGTCAGAATATGACATTGCACAACTACAGCCCTAACCAATGTCCCTACCAAGTATCAACTTCCTACACCTTACAGTTTCCGAGATATAGCCCGGACAAGATTTTCAAACTCAAGGTCACTACGGCAAGGTCAAAGGTCAAATCAAGGTCAGACCATGATGCTGCACACCTACACCCCCTAACCAATGTCCCTACCAAGTATCAACTTCCTACACCTTACAGTTTCCGAGATATAGCCCAGACAAGATTTTAAAACTCAAGGTCACTACGGCAAGGTCAAAGGTCAAATCAAGGTCAGACCATGATGCTGCACACCAACACCCCCTAACCAATGTCCCTACCAAGTATCAACTTCCTACACCTTACGGTTTCTGAGAGACAGCCCGGACAAACTATTTCCCGCTGCCCACCCACCCGCCCGGACTCCCGCCTGCCCGCCCATCCGGACACCATGGGTGAAAACAATACCCCGACAGCCCTTAAGGGCTGTGGGGTAAAAATGAATCCAGTATCAGTGAATATTCATTCTGGTATATTTCTAAATATTTGAAAGTTAATGACATTATCGTTCTGTTAAAATTTGCAACTTACAGAGTATCCAATGGACTTAAGTGAAACATTCAAAGAAGATCTTATTATAACTGATGCAGACACATATGAAGATATTACATATGATTCCCCTTCAATGATAATCTGCTACATTCAGTGCTTTTACCGCTGGTACAGGGTGAAAAATTAACAGTAATAACCATATACAAGGTTACCAAAGTATCAGTCATCTCAACTATTGTTGGACTGGTTAAATGTTTGCTAATGTATATCAACTTATATGTTTTTTACTGTAATTCAAACAATCATTATAAAGACCGGAAGTACGCAGTGAACGGAAACCCGTCTGTGCGCATAGAATCAGCTGGGAGTAAAACCTCCGATAACCGCCCGCTGAAAAACGGAAGTGTCGTTTCGAATTTCTCGTTGAAAATTTGTCCACTTTTACGAGGGCGATCATGCATTCAAAACAGTATGGCAGCTCCCTTGTTTGTGTCACATCGTAAAAATAAAGAGAT
Organism: Sabellastarte sp. h YS-2021; assembly: GCA_964017235.1. Lineage (NCBI taxonomy): Eukaryota > Metazoa > Annelida > Polychaeta > Sabellida > Sabellidae > Sabellastarte > Sabellastarte sp. h YS-2021. The sequence goes on along the minus strand of OZ024929.1, from coordinate 17,230,533 downwards.
ATTTCTTTCAACCAGGTAGGCCAGTCTTTACAATAGTAATAAATACCGATTGTGAGGGCGTTTGTTACAGGATATACGCCCGGCAAAAATTTCAAATAATGTCAGAGCGCTGTGAGGCGCGAGGGCATTATTTGAAATTTTTGCCGGGCGTATATCCTGTAACAAACGCCCTCACAATCAGTATTTATTGCTACATTAGAATTATTGTTACTGTCTGCACAATACTATGCATTGTCGAGGTGATAGAAAACTTCTTATGGTTTCATAGTTTTGTTCAGTCCATTTATATATCAGTAAAACAATTTAATTACAGTGTGGCTTTCGATGGAACCACAGTGTATAATGTGTTGCTGATGGGATTTGTTCCGTCTCCTTTGTCATGTCCTTCACAAAGAAATTCAAGTCTTGCCTTCTTCTTACAGTATATCCAAAAATATCCTCTTTATTAAGCCTGTGTCTTTGTGGTGCTGACCTTTTTGCCCATGCCTGGACTTTGAAATTGGAATCCACAGTTGTTTGTTAGAGTCTGGTTTCCCAGTGGAGATTAAGCACCATAAAAATTGGCCAATATTAGATTATATTATCTGATCAAAACCCCAGGCTCCCAATAAGATTTGATTTGAGAGGTTGTACTATTTTGTACAGTGAAACTTTTCCACTACTATAGCATCACCAAATCCAGAAAGGTTAGGTAGCTTCGGTTACTTTCAGCTAGACTGTATGTTAGTTTGTAAAATGTACAGTATATGAAATTAACACCTAGTGTCCTAGACTGGTACCTATCCCCCTGACAGGTATCTTTCTAGAGATACTGACACACAGTTCCCAAAGTCCTGTAACTTAAAAGAAGTTTTCATATTCTGTTTCTTTAATCACCAAAATTATTTCAGGTCTAGGGTCACCAGGATAGAATTTCCTGGTAAAATTCCTGCCATTACAGAAAACAATAAGTTTAAACCTTTTGTTCTTTAACATTTTTCAGTTGCAGGTCTGGTGGACCTGGACATTTTTCTGGTAAACTTCATACACTGAAAACCTACCAGATAAAGTTCCTCTAGATTAGGTGGGAATTCTGCATCTAATGATGCAATGCGGTTTCCTCGCAGGTCAAGGATTCTCAGACACTGAAGTTTGTCCAAATCTTGAAAGCTTATCCTGCTAATTCTGTTGTCTGAAAAAAAAACAATGACATTCTAGAATAGGTATGAATAGTATATAGGGGTCTCATGTGGCTCAGTTGGTAGGGTGTTGGACTTATAATCCAAGGGTTGTGGGTTCTATTCCCAGTGATGCCAGCTGTTTCATGTGGGATAACATCCTTGGGCAAGATGTTAACCTGGTCTGTGCCTCTCTCCACCCAGGAGAAATATGGGTACCCAGCTTTAAGGGATACTGGCTTCTGCGCCTTGCATGGCAGCAATAGGTAAGGTTACCAAGGCTAGCTATCCTTGCTGGGGTAATACTGTGTAAAGCGCTTTGAGCTAATGATAGAAAAAGCACTATATAAGAGCCCAGTATTATTATTATATATGTGTTGGCCATCACTGTCCATGTATTGTACCAATTAGGTTTTTCAGGAGTCGTGTCTCACTAACTTGCAAATACATGTATTGATTTTTTTCCTTTAATGAGCCTTATAATCCGTTGATAGACAGATCAGTTCCTACAAATATCTGATTACAACAAATTACCATTCAGATGTAACTCCTCCTTTAGAAAAGGATGTCTCATGACCACCATACTGATGATATTAAAGTCCAAAATCTGATGATATGTAGTTTATCCAGTTGTACCCTATAACCTTTTACTACAGGGGTTATTTTGGCACAAGCTGTGGCAGCAGAATGGTTGTCCCTCTAGTGGGATTGTGGCTGATGTCAGGCGTAGAACCCGTTATAAATATCATTATGCTATAAGATATGTTACAAAAAGTAAAAGGACTATTATTGCTAATAAAATGGCCCAACAGATCTTAGATAGTGAGTTAAAAGGTTTCTGGGCTAATATAAAAAAGGTGAAGGGTGTCAAGTCTAATTTACCCTGCAGTGTTGATTCTGTTGCGGGGCAAGAAAAAATCAGTGACCTCTTTGCATCAAAGTATGAACAATTGTACAAGTCTGTACCCTACAATGTGGAGAATTTGAACAAACTTAAGGCCAAGATTGACAGTGATGTTAATTTAATGTGCAGTGGGGAGTTAAAATTGGTCAATAAGATTACTGTATCTAATGTAATAAAAGGAATATCTGTCCTTAAAAGGGACAAAACTGATATTGACTCAGGTCATTGTACAAATCACTTGATATATAGTTGTCACAAGCTACATGTTGTACTAACTCTTTTGTTTAGTTCCATGCTTATTCATGGTTTTGCCCCTAGTGGTATATTAAAAGGAACGGCTATACCTATTCCTAAAAACAAATTTAAATCCATCAACGATTCTGGTAATTACAGGGGTATTACTCTGAGTAGTATTATTGGAAAATTACTGGATAACATTATTTTAAACAGGTATAGAATGTTATTAAATACCTCTGAATTTCAATTTGGTTTTAAATCTGATTCCTCAACCACTCAATGTACCTTTGTTTTAGAGGAAGTTTTACAATATTATAAAAATACCAACACCAATGTTTATGTTATGATGCTGGATGCCAGTAAGGCATTTGACCATGTTGAATATACAAAGTTGTTTTCACTTCTTGTCAATAGAAAACTATGTCCTGTTGTTTGTCGATTACTATTGTATATGTATACTAATCAGCGTCTTTGTGTGAAATGGGGATCACAAGTTTCAAGAGAATTTTGTGTTCATAATGGCGTCAAGCCAGGCGGTATACTTTCACCTTTACTGTTTACTGTTTATGTAGATGTATTACTATTATGATTAAAACAGGCAGGCCTTGGCTGTCATATTGGTAATACATTCGTGGGTACTGTAGCATATGCAGATGATGTAGTTATACTTGCACCAACAGTTAATGCCTTGAAGTCAATGTTAAACATATGTGATGACTTTGGAAGAGACTATCAAGTTTTGTTTAATTCCAATAAATACCAACTGTTACACTATTCCACAAGTAGAAAAGTAATTGAAAACATTGTTCATAACAATCAAGTGATTGAGTGTAAAGCTCTTGCAACACATTTGGGGCACACGGTAGGACCTTGTGCCAAAACTAATGTAATTCAAGATGGTATTGATAGGTTCACTACTGCTTTAAATGGCATTATTGCATCCTTTCATGATGCTTTCACAGATGTTAAGTATAAGTTATTCAAATCATACTGTATGTCTTTGTATGGCTGTGTGCTGTTGGACTTTGAATCAAACTTCATTTCTAGATTCTATGTTACTTGGCGAAAAGGTATCAGAAAATTACTAAAGTTACCTCTTTTAACTCATAGTAAATATCTTCCGCTGATTTGTAATGACATACCCATAAACGCACAATTGTATAGGAGATTCAATACGTTTTTATTCAAAGCATGTAGTAGTAATAATGTACTAGTGAAAATGTGCTGTAACCTAGCCATTTATGGCAGTGGTTCGTCTGTTTCTAATAATATAAATGTTGTAACTGAATTTTTTCAATGTAACAGAAATACAGTATGGGCTATGCCAAGTGTCTTTAAAAGTGTTGTAGATAATTATGTTGACAAAATTTATATGTTGGATGATTTACTAAACATTGGAAATATTAAAGATCTTCTTTTCATTAGAGATACCAGATTTACTTTGTTTAAATATAATGAAATTAATGACTTGCTAGAATTTTTCAGCACTTGGTAGCTGATGGCAATTATTATTATGTTATCTCTGTGTAACTTATTTGTACATAAGTACAGGCTGTTTGTGTTTGTTCTTCATGTTTTTTCCCTCTGTGTGTGTTGCTTGTAAAATGGTATTGAACATGTATGTACATTGGTGTTATTTGTAGAATTATTTTGTATTTAAATGTAGTGTACCTAGTGTACGATTTTGAGAATAAATAAATAAATAAGCCCTATAAAACTCTGATAAGCTTAAATTACCAAAATCTGAATATATGACAATTGATCCATATATGCATTCAAATCTGTAACGATAGCCCTACACAAGGAAGATTCCTGCCTTCCATTGTGATGACATTGCTAGCACTGAGGTCCAGATACTTGAGATATGTACGTTAATATAGATTTATGATATTCAGACTGCTCTTACCGAATTTTGCTCAATGCCTTTTTTAGTTAATACACATACTACAGAGCTTAATAGTTAATATTGTGCATATACTTCTCCATTCTAGATCTCCTTCAAGATAGCTTTGTAGCATTGAAAGATGCAGGAAAATTAACCAGATACAGTACACATTAAGAAATGAAGATTGATAAAACCAGTGTTAATTCAGTACTAGTACTATAAGTTGTAGAATGGTGGAAAACAACTGTGGGAGATACAATAAACCTATGGAATATTCCAGAATAAATGCTTTAGAAGACTTTTTAAAAGTTTATTGGCCCAACAAAATAACCAGTAAAGACCTGTTCAAAAGAACTGGAATAGAAAAACAGAAAACAATATAAAGAAGAGGAGATGCTTGTACACTGGACAGATCTTAAGAAGAGATGAAGACACAAAGGTGGCAATGACCTGGGCACTATAGGGAAAAAGACATAAAGGCAGACCAAAGGAAGCATGGAGAAGCACAGCCAACAGAGAGACGCTGGTCCAGCTGGAACCCCACTGGAGTGCAGGGCTGCTGCCACAGACAGGAAGAAGTAGAGGAATATGTGTACTACATAATGCCACATGAGCAATGAAAAAGACAGCATAATTCACTATGTAAATGCCCTAGCGCAATGCATTTTTAAAACGGGTGTTGGGGGCTACTATTAAGAGACTTAAATCTGAAGAAATTATAAACATTTATCCCATATTTTTGTCCATTTTATGATTTCATAATGATTTTGTTGAAGACCAGCCATGTTTTGGTTTCATGAGTTTCACTTTATTTCAGTAGGCCTGTTGATTGGGGATGTACTAAAAGGCGTCTTTTTTCGGAATCAGAGTGATTTTGCATAGATTTTGTCTGAGTAAGTAAAAGTATCCACAATGAGGATAGCTACTACAATTAAAAAACTGGGGAGGTGGAGCAACAGGCGCCCCCTTATTCAGTGCACCCCAGTGTAAGATTTTCTTGTTATGTAATGACCTCGATAGGGTAGCAATGTATTGCTAATTCATTTTCCCGCCAAATGCTACATTTTGTCATTCAACACTGTAAGTTAGTTGGGGCAAGACGTGTTTTTATGTAACAAAGATTTTTAGCCAGGACTTTAGTTTTTTTTTCTTTATGTCCTCAGTGTTGAAGTGTGGTTTCTGGCTCTACGTTTATTATATCATCAGACCTTGGGACTCATGCTGTGGAAGACTTGGCGAGCACAGAATCAGGATTAGTGCTATGATTAATGCGAGACTTGCTCTGGGTTGCTGGAGCCACGTTGAAGGAATGAGTTTTATTTAATTTCTCTATTTACAATTTATTTACGTATTTTACATATTTTAGTCTTTTATTTAGTCATTTTTTAGTCATATTTACACGTAAACTGCTGTTGCAGGGGCTATGCTCTTGACTTATTGAACAAATCATAGTTACATGTTAACTGCTGTTGCAGGGGCTATGCTCTCGGCTAATTGAACAAATTCTTGCTACCATCGTGCTACAAAACTCATTCATTTAATATTCTCTCATTAATCACAGCACGGTTTGTGTGTGTATTGAATTTCAGAGAATTAACATTGTAACATAAAAATCAGGCAAAATGCCTTCAAAGGAACTGTTATGCAAGAAATGCGGTAATATGCATAAAAGACCGATTAATAGCAAGTGTCAATTTACTGACTCTCAGACTGAAGAATTGGACAGTCGTAATGATCAGTTAGCTACGTCTAGTGGGGTGACTAGTCAGTCAACCGACAATGAACTCAATATGCAAATCTTGGCAGAGTTGAAGAATCTAGGCGGTAGAATGACCGCCATGGAGCAACGCATGGCAGAAACAGATCAGCTGGAGGTCACCCAAAGGTCAAAGTCAACCAAGGAAGCCAGTACAGCGGCAACAGTGTCCAGTACAGCCCAGTTGGAACAGACGGTGGTGCCTTCTGTATCAGCATTACAGGGAGCTTCACATATACAGGCAGAGGTCAACAGGCGAATCAGGCACCTCACGGAACTAAACGAATCAGGCAAGTTAAAGTCTCAGCGAGGGGGTCATGATACTGTATTTGTAAAAAAGCAAGTCCCATGGCCACAGAACTTTGTTCTAGGGGGAAGCAACAAAAGTAGGGTGTCTTATGACAGTTTTAGTTGGTGCCAGTGGGTATCGGAATTTGCAATGATTGCTAAGGAAGAGAACAATATTGAAACTAAGAATGCCATGTTAGATTATCTTACTGAACTGATGGATGACGCTAATGATTTTAGTCTGCAAAGGCAGCTCACGCGGTGCTCCTATGTAGAATGGAGGAAGGCAAAATTGAATGGTCTGAGACCAGTAAGATTGATAGAGTTAGGCGTGCGCATGTGCAGAGACTCCCTTCTCAAAGTTTAGCCACAGGTAACAGAACCAAATTTGAAACAAAGCCCTCTTCTGACACCAAATCAGCTGTTTGTCGTTTTTTCCAAAGGGGTATGTGTCACAAAGATAGGGACCATGAAACAGGGGGTACCTTCTATAGACATATTTGTGCCACTTGTTACACAATGGGTAAGGAGCACAGACACATGGCCAAAGATTGCAGAGTGTCAACAAGGTCAACAAAAAACGAGTAAGGCACTGCCACAGGGCAGTGCCTAAAGTTGATAACCCAGTTTTAGTAAAAAATAGTGTAAATAATCACAAAACAAGAACTGTGTATACTAACAATAGCAACAATGGCTTCAGTCATAATTGGAAAGCAGACTGGGCTAGAATCTTAGGTAAAACTTATGCACAAGTGGTCAAGTTTGGAATGAAACAAAATCAGACAGTTCAAAATCAGAACTCCATTGATTATACAGCCCGTCAAAAGGTTCAAAGGTGTCAAACAAGTGTCAAAAAATGTCAAGTCAGTACTTCCCCAGTCTGCTCTGCAAATCTGAAGCATTTGCATAATGTCAATAAAGTCATGTGTAAGGACAACAATGTATGTCGAGAAAAAATTGGTCAAGTGCACTTGGGCTCTGAGTGTAAAACCAAAAATAGGTTCGCACTTCTTGCCCCCTCGACTGAAATACAAGGTGACAACAACACAGATTGTCCCAGTGTCGAGAATGATCATATTGTAGTGACTGGGTGTCAAGAAAATGACACACAATTTGTCGGGGCGTCAAAAGGTATTGAAAAAATCACCATGCGTCGCTCTAATTCAAACAAACACGAAGGTGAAAAAATAAAGTTAACAATATTGAAATAGGGAATCAAAAAACCCTAAAAATGTGCTCCAATGATCAGGGGACAGATGACAAGTATCGACTGGCTTTACAAATGAGAAATAAAAACAAAGAAAGAATGAGGCAGGCCAATACTGACCCCACATTCAAAAATTGGAATAACCAGAATGAAGACAAATTTGGTTTTATACCTTTAGGTCCCCTAGTGGTTCCAAAATCAGATAAAAAACGTAGTCTGGGTTTGGATCCGATCAAACTCTAAGATGCAACCAGAAGTCAGACTGATTTCAATTTTCTAACGTCCCAAATACAAGTTCCATCACAATTGAACCCAGACGTGTGGCAAAATTTACTCAAGGGCTATTGGGATGAACAACTACCTTTTCTGATACGTTATGGGTTTCCCCTTGACTTTAATAGAAATTCTAAATTGGGAACAAATGCAAAAAATCACTTGTCAGCACTAGCCTTTCCTCAGGATGTAGAAGCATACCTACAAGAAGAAATTCAGTTTGGGGCTATACATGGCCCATTTAGGGAACCTCCCTTGGACAACCTTCACATTTCCCCATTCATGACCAGGGAGAAACCGGGGGCACCCCCACAGAAGGGTTATAATTGACTTGAACTTTCCCCTAGGGGAGGCAGTAAATTCAAATATTAGTAAAGAATCGTATCTAGGCACTGATTTCATACTAACCTTACCCTCTATTGATACAATCACCAACAAGGTTAGAAAATTCGGCAAAGGTTCCCTCTTATACAAAATAGACATTAGTAGAGCTTTTAGGCATGTCAAAATTGACCCTAGAGATTACTTCCTGTTGGGTTTAAGGCACCAGGATTACTATCTGGACACCTGCCTGCCTTTCGGATTCAGGCACGGATTTTTCAACGCTTAAGCGATGCCATACGCTTCATAATGAGGTCACAAGGTTATGACGTCATCAACTATATTGATGACGTCATCGGATTTGGAACTATAAGCACTGCTAAACCATCTTTTGAAGCACTAAAATCCTTACTTCACAAACTAGGCCTAGACATAAGTGTTAAGAAACTGGTCACTCCCACTAGCAAGGTCACCTGCTTAGGAGTAGATGTGGACACGGTTGAATTTACTGTATCAGTTCCAGATAAAAAATTGACTGAAATAATTCAAATTTGCAACAATTGGACTAAAAAATCACAATGCACCAAGAAGGAGTTACAATCACTATTAGGTGCACTACTATACGTATCTAAATGTGTAAAAAGTGCTCGATTTTTTCTGAATCAAATGTTAGATACACTTAGAAGTCACTTCAGCAAGGAAAAAATTACACTAGATATAAACTTCTATAGAGACCTGAACTGGTTCAAAAAATTCCTCACTACGTTTAATGGCAAGGCCTTTTTTGTTCACCGCCCTATACAGGCTACCATAGAGCTTGATGCATGTTTGAAGGGACTGGGTGCGGTTTATATTGGACAAGTATATGCCATACCAATACCACAACATTGCCAAAACTTTTCAATAGTACATTTGGAAATGTTAAACATTTTAGTGGCAGTACGGGTGTGGAAACAAAATTGGAAAAATAAACGGGTATTACTCAAATGTGACAATCAGGCTGTGGTTACAGTCCTGAATTCGGGAAAAACACAGAATTTGACCTTAGCAGCAATTGCTAGGAATGTCATGATGGATATAGCTCAACATGACATTGACTTGCAGGTCGTACAAATCTTAGGAGCTGATAATAAGATTGCAGACTTATTATCCAGGTGGTATATTACCAATGACCCTCATAAAATTTTGAAAAAATTATTGCCCAACCCCAGGTGGTTACACCTCCCTCAAGATATAGCTAACATTGACTGGTCTGTATAACAGGTTTACACACAACGGCGGCACAGTTGGCTTCCAGAGCAGCACAAAGAGTACAACAGGCATTCAGACCAGCCACCTTGGCTTCATACGACAGAAAATTCAGACTGTTTGTTGCATATTGTTGTTTCATACACATACAGCTACACCAACTTTCTCCAGTTATCCTTCTCTCATTCTTGGAATTTTTGACTGAAAATGGGGTTTCAAATGCTGCCATTGCAAATTACATCTCAGCTGTGAAAACTAGCTTAAATATGTATGGGATCTCCACATTAGCATTCCATGATAACAGGATCAAATTGTTTCAAAGATCTCTGGCCTTGAACAAGAAATTTACGGTAAAAATTAAGAAAATCATAGATGTAAATCTACTCAATAGAATCGTGGATATATGTGATACAATGTGGATGGGGCAGATCTTCAAAGCATTATACTTAATGGCCTTCTTTTCTTTTCTACGTATTTCTAACCTAGTCCCACACAAAATTTCAGCTTTTTCCCCCCTTGAACAGCTTACTAGGGGTGACGTCTTCTTTGCCCCACCAGGATTGCACATACTAGTAAAGTGGAGCAAAACAATGCAAACTAGAGATTCTATCAAGATTTTGAAGCTCCCATCGTTAAATGCCTCCCCACTGTGTCCAGTGAGAGCTTTGAAAAATTTGTTACTACTTACCCCAGGCCATCAGGATTCCCCTCTCTTTCAGATTAAAAATGATAAAGCCCAATGGCTTCCCTTAACAGATACTAAAGCAAGAAAAAATTTCTCACAAATCTTATCAAGACTAGGTTTACAAGAATCCTTTATGTCCCTCCACACTTTCAGGCATTCAGGTGCCACCCTAGCTTTTAACTCAAACATTTCCATTCAAAATATTCAGAGCCATGGCACCTGGACGTCTGACTGTGTCTGGAGATATATAATACAAGATCATGATGCCTCCCAACAGGTGGCCGACGTTTTCCAATCCTTGCTTTCTCGCCCTTCTACTACCTCCTAGTTGGGCATTGGTGGAGGTTGGCATCTACCTCGATTATATATATATACATGTACTGTAAATAGTATTCTTTAGTAAACTTTAGATTAGGGTCACCTTATTTTCATCATAAGTAAGTGCTAAGTTTTAAATGTAACTATTAAGGCCACCTTATCTTAAGCTGTCAGCTTAAACTCAGTTTATGCTCATTATGTAATGTTTTTATCTTGATAAGATTCTGACAGCAACTTATAAAGTACTTTGAGGTGGCAGTAAACTCACTTTCTTCTAAAACTTTAAGGTGACCCTAAAGTAGAAAGACGCCTGTAGCATTGTAAATAAACAATAGAAAGTAGAAAATTAAAATATATATATCCCATTGTGTTGTATTCATTCAAAAAGTATCCGCTGTCATAGTCACACAGGTAGGGGCACTGATTTTAGAAGCTGCTATGATCATTTTAAGACTATTAAAACCATTGTAGAGCCTGCACAAGACGTCATAAAATGTCTACACTATCCAACCTCGTACATAAGAAATCTAAAATTCGCCACTTACCTGAAATTCGCCACATGTTGAAATACTAAGAAAATAAATTAATTGAGGTGAGATTTGTTGAATGTATAGTAAATTAAGGCTTCTTGAACTGAAAAATACCAATTTTAAGACAAAACGTCATTTTCTTCATAAAACTAACTAAGGTTTTAGAGGTGGCGAATTTTAGATTCCTGGCGAATTTTAGATTTCGTACATATTTGTGAACAGTCCCTTAGCACAAAAAGGTCTGATTAACTTTAGGTTCCATTACCGTTCAGGTTGAGCTCCTCCAGTAAAGGATGACTCATGTTGTCCATGCTGATGATCTTGTTATGGCTGAGGTCCAGAGTTTGAAGGTATGGCAGCTCATCCAGTTGTATGAACTGTAGTCTGTTCTTGCTGGCACTCAATGAACACAGGTGAGTGATGGTAGCCAGAGGCTGCAGGCTCTTGATGTAGTTCTCTGAGAGGTCGATGTAACGCAGGTGGATGTATCTCTCAAGTAAATCCACGTCTGTTAGTTCTCTGAAAAATAAAACAGAAAGTAGACAAAATGATTGTGGCTGATTAACATCAACTTTTCGGTGGGACCCAGTTCTGCACAGCAACCCCCCCCCCCCCCCCGTTTTAATGAAAATTAGTTTCATAAAGCCTCCTTCCTCAATGGAGACCTTGAAATTTCAATGAAAAACCATTAAACTTTAAGGAAGCAAGGGAATTTTTAATAATTTTGGTGTCACATGACGGCCATCGTTTGACACTTTGAGCCCAGCACGGCACCACATTTATCAAAACTCACTTCCTTAAGTTTCAAGAAACTCCTTTGGTAAGGACAGTTAAAGGAAGCTTTGTAAATGTTAAATCTAAGGTAAGAACTGACGTTCCTTTACTTAAGGAGATGCTTTCCAGAGGAGGCTTTTTGAAAATACATGTATCTAAAATACTAATTACTAAATATCTGCCAGATACCTTTATCAAGTATTCAAGTAATTATTTATTTATTTTCATTTTTGGTTTTCATTTTGGATCAAACTTGGATCACATATATGATTACATTATTACTCCATAACTCTCTTGGTTGTACGAGCTGACAATCTGCAGGCCTTCTATCATCTATTAAGGCTCAAACTTTTACCAGAATCCTTTTCAATGATGTACACAGTTGATTGGTATTCATATTTAGCATTTATACATGAAAGAGATATTCAATAACCAGACATATTATACATTTATTATCCACCATATGCCATATCCACCATATGTGACCCATATAGGGGGATATACAGAGTGGGTAACATTGTTTGTATACAACAGGGCTTCCACCATGGATAACTAGTGTCAATAACTTCCAGTTTTCACCAATATCTCGGATATTCTGTAACCTACAAATAAATTGTGTTATATATATTGGAAAGGTCTTTATATTACAACGCTTCTGTTCAAATTTTTTTCTTAAAAATGCTTACTAAAATTGCTGAAAAATAACAAGATAAACACGGAGGTTTTTTTATATTCTACGATGCCCCTGTACATATGACATCTTTCTCAGATTCTCTCTAGAAATATAAAGTTATTTTAGTCATAAATGATACAAAATGGTGGATAATAAAAGTAAAACATCCCTCATTAGACATATACAGAAAAAAATACATCACTCATAAAGATTATCAATATAATACTTGTGCTACACACTCGTATAATATTGCCATCTTCTCTCAAAATATATTTTTTCTTTATGTGTCATTCGGGAAGTTTTCCTATTGTATATGTAGGAGTATATTATGGAAAACAAAAGTTTATTATGCAGATTAAAACTTTGTTTTGCAAACAAAGCTCTTCCTAATTACAAGGAAACTACCATGTAGATAAAATATGTAGATAAAATATATGAATTAGGTGGGCTCTACTGATTGGTACTGATAAAGCTTAACTAATACCCTGATCACACTACAGACAGTCAGCATACTTCCTTCTTAAATCATCTTACACCTTCTTAACTGTTCTCTCTCCTCCAGCACAAGACAAACATTTCAAAATTTCCGCCTAGCAAAGGAGGAATGAGGGACATCACCAATTACTATCCATAAGTACAGATTATCATATCATTTCTGTTGCCCTTATGCTGCCTTTCCTCCCCATTCTGTGTCATTCTGTGTCTTTCTGTGTCTCCAGTCAAGTCATATGTTTACTGTTTTCTTTGCCATGTTAAACTGTAGACAAGCTTGTCTATACCAGAGCAACTGATACCTTTTCTCTTCTGTATCTCTTCTGCAGCAAAATATTGGCTAGAGCTATATTGCTGGCTTTCAGACAGTAAAACATTTTAAGCATGAGCACTGGCAAGGCTTGCACTTATAGCGATCACTTTTTTTTTGTCTCCAGACTTTCATGAATTGTGGCATAGCGTGATGAGTACCTCTCTCTTCACAAGTTAAGGGGCAATGGGCTACATTAGTACTTGGACAGGTGACCGCTTCAGTGCACTACTCGTGTCTCTGATGGCTTTGTGGCTCACGTGAGTAAACAGAAACCCCTTTTGGCCTTGTTTCTTTTGTTTTGTCTGATGCCTATAACTACTGAAAATGCCAGCTATAGTAACATCGGGACATAGAAGGGGATTCTCTTCAATTTCACTGCTAGTAGAATCCCCAGCATTACGTACAGTGCTTACTGGCCTCCAATCTATCAAGTTTTATATGAATAATTTTGAACACCTATACTTGCTTGGCTGTGAGACTCCCTACCATGTAAATAAACTACTGTGCCTTTGTTGATATTTGATCCTAGTCAGCAGTGTCTTGTGATTACTGCACATAGAAAAATAAACACAGCTCCCTCTCTCTTAAAAGCAGTCACATCAATTAAGGCTTTCATCTTTCTAAAATACTCCATAATGTGACTTCGGAAGGAAAAACAATTGTTACTGCTTACATTGGAAGCAGGATTATTGGATATAATATTTAAAATTTAAAAGGCAGAGATTCAGACATTAATCTTTTATGGTCAGCATTTTAAACCGGTAGATTTCTAGAGAATATATTTAATTTTGTTGAATCGCCAACTCTGACAAATTGAGCTGAGGCAGAATTTCCAAGAAAACCCAACAGAGCTGATATACACATGGATATTACATGCATTGCCAACCTGGGACCTGTCCTCGGATCCTATATGACTATACGTTATACTTTTAAATTCCCTTGGCTCCACAAGTTGCAGGTGAGGGGGAATCTTAATGCTTTCTACTGTATAGATTATCTGTTTTACCTGAGCCAAGATTCTATTTCAGGCAATTCTGATTTCCTTACATAGATATAAACACAAGCCTGGTACAATATTTACAAGAGGTCTTAACTTAGTCTTAAATCTAAGACTTGTGTCATAAATTGACATTTCTCTTAGTCTTGGTACTATTCACAAGATCATAGTCACATTTTAGTCTATCTCTGGTCATAACTCTCTCGAATATGTTAGACAAGTCTTTAATGTGGCTACCACATACTTTTCTCCACTTCAGAACTTCAAATGGCAACAACAATGAAACTGATCAAACCATTTAAAGTAATTTATTTCATGTAATTTTAGTGTTCATCAGGTTTTTAACTGTAAAACTTTTCCCATTCTGATCCATGTGTCAAATAAATGTGATGACACCTGACATTCCATCAACATAATATTTACCATGTAAAAGCATAACTGTACAAATACAGTCACATGACACAGAAAATCAGAGATGCCCGTACCCCACAGCCTGGGGAAATAGTTTTCAACACCATGAGATATAAAGTAGTGAAACAGTACACAGATTGGGATACTTTCAGAGCCGTGTCAGTGTCCAAATAATGTTTAAGTAGAGAAAATAACATCTAAGAGAATAAAACTACTTGTGAAGATTAAGTATTAAAACAAGACAATTCAGTAAACTAAAAATTATGAAGCTTTAAGGACTTCTCCCATTTTCATATTCATTTGTATGGTCGAATTATGATTTGAATGTTTTGAATATTACCCATACATGCTTTTATGTGGAGATGGGGAAAAACCTGTGGCTCACTTGATGCAATACCATCTGTTACAATGGGAAGTTGCAAAAGTAAAACAGTTAATGACTTCTAATATGACTTTAACAGTGCTTGATCTACATCAAAGACACCCAAAGGTGCAACAACATAGATTCAAGTAAAAAGATATAAGAAAGATATAAGAGAGATAATAGAATCAGATATCCCTGTAGAGAGATAAAATAGCATCAGATATGCAAGATCAATTGTCAAATCCAGGTCACATCATCACATTGCACACATATAAACCCCGACCAACGTCCCTACCAAATAACAACTTCCCACACCTCATGGTTTCAGAAATATAGCCCAAACAAGGAATTATAGGTCAAGGTCACTACGGCAAGGTCAAAGGTAAAATCAAAGTGACACCATGACATTGTACATCTACAAACCTTAGCCAATGTCCCTACCATCAACTTCCCACACCTTATGGTTTCCAAAATATAGCCCAGACAAGGAATTATAGTTCAAGGTCACTACGGCAAGATCAAAGGTCAAATCAAAGTCACACCATGACATTGTACATCTACACACCCTAGCCAATGTCCCTACCCAGTATGCACTTCCTACACCTTACAGTTTCCAAGATATAGCCCGGACAAAATTTTATAGGTCAAGGTCACTACAGCAAAGTCAAACATCAAATCAAGGTCACACCATGATGTTGCACACGTACACTGCCTAACCAATTTCCCTACCCAGTATCAACTTCCTACACCTATCAATCTCAATCCGGATTGATAAGGGTTGAGTGTGATGGTACTGTAATTAATTGATTTACTGCCTTGAAACAATTGTATAACTTTATACTTATATATCTATATAGCTTAATCCTTTGTAAGCAGAAACTCAATTAATGCAACGGCCACCAGGCAAGATTGTTGTATGATTTCTGTATGACTGCAATTTGTATAAAATGTATGAATATTTGTAATTGTAGTAGGATGATCTAATAACATTGCAATTAGTCTGTTGCTGAAAAAATGGCAAAATCTAAAAAATCTAAAGTTTCTTTGATTTATGATGAAACCTTATGTAAGCTAGTTATCTATGTGAAAGCTAATCTAAATTGGGATCTTTCATAGTTTTAGCAATGTGGGAAAAATAATTGTAATTTAAACAAGTTACATTCAGCTGCATTTGGAGGCTTTACTGTGACCAATTTTTAAGACTGTCAATCCAGATTATACTCTGTAGTGTGGGGACAGTCAACCCAGATTGAGATGAATCTGCTTCAATCTGCTTCAACCCTCAATCCTTGTCAACCCGCATTGTAGCGTGAACAGGGTGTTACATAAGGATATTGACCCACCTTTTTGAGACATCCAGTCTGACATATGCACAAGATAGGCCATTCCCAATGGACTCCAGCATGTACAGATTTCCTCCAAACATATGGTCATGACTCAAAGGATTCGGATCAACTTCCTGTAAAAACAAAAAAAAAATAATGAACTGGATCCATCTTCAATATGATTCTAACATATACTGGGGTGGTATTCACTAACATGGATCTGTAAAGATCAGATCAAATTTGAACAAAAATAATCACTTTTTCATCAGATTTTTGGATCACTACCTGTCAATGTCATCTATCCCACTACTTGTCAGTATCCCTGGTTCCACTACCCATTCAGTGTCACTGGTGCCACCTCCTGATAATGATACCTGTTCTCCTACCTGACAATGCTACTTATGCTTACCGTTTCAGGCTCTTCTTCCTCCTCTTCTTGCTGTTCTTCAGCCATTTCCAGCATATCCTCTTCATCCAGCATCTGTTCTGCCTCCTCATCGTCCATCTCATCCTCTAACTGCTCCCCCTCATCTTCAAGTTCTTCTATATCTGACATCTACAAGACAAGAGCTTTGATATGTCAGTACAAAATCTCATCATGTTTGACATCTGCTAGTCCATATCTCAAAAACATCTGCCATGTGCTGTGCAAAAGCTCAAATATATCCGACATCTGCATTGCAGGATTTAAATATATCTGATACCTGCAAGAAAATATCAGAAATAAGTCTGACATCTGCAATATAAAAGTTCAGATAAGTAGGATTATGACTTCTACCGTATGAGACCTTCACATCTGTATTTAGTGTGCGAAGTGCACCGGAAACCCTTCCACGTGCGCCAGACCTGCAACTTTAAAAAAAAGGTACAGGTACACATCAAGCGTTGCTAGTCCATATTGCAATGTAGTTTTATCAATATATGAGTTTCAAAATTGACCAAGTGGGAAGTACTAAAGAATAGATGGTTTAATGTTATTTTCTATTACGGTGAAAATGCTTGTTGTGCTAGCCCTAATCTCAAAAAAGTAACTGGAAATATGCATTGAAAATGGGAACATTTTTGGACGTTTCTGTCTCCATAGTATAATGCAGATCTTTCCTAAACCTTTAATCACTTCTCTGGTCAGATGTATCCTATCCACATAAAGGTTTTCAGAAAGACACGTTTATTACTTTAGGAGTTAGCATAAACATAAACAGACAAATGAATGCACCCAAAAACATAGTGTCCTCGTTGGGATAATAAGATCAACACCACAGCAGTGTCATAGAAGTTTTAAAAAGTGACCCTTGCATGACCAAAACGGCTTAAAAGCTTTGTTTCAGCTTCAATAGCTCTGAGCAGTTTAAAATTTAGCCTTGTGTATTTTTGTTACAGATTCAAAACGTGAAGTAATCACACACTTTTTAAAACTTTGAAATAATATGACGCAGTACTTCAATTGAAAGGTACATTTCCAGACGAGGGGTACTGAGAGAAAGATAGAGACTAAGCAGAACCTCATGACACACAAACCCTCACCTGTTGATAGTGCTTAAAAAATCTGGAGATTCCATCCACATCCGGATATAGAGCCTGGTTTTTAACAAATTGACTCCTTTGAAAGGACCTCCTTACGCTTATTTATTTATTTATTTGGGGGTTTCCGTCGCTTTCAACACTGTACAGGTCATATCACCACGAGTAGTTGGAAGGGCAGAGGAAACCAGTACATACAGTTCGTCAGGGTTCTGTACTGTAAACTGCCGACCAATGGCAAGCAACTACCAGCTTTCCCACTTGAGGTCATGCCGGGAACCAAACGCCAGCCTCAGAGGTGGGAGGCGAGAGTGTTCCCACTCTGCCACCTTGGCCCTTACGTAAACGAAGGTCCATTTATTTCCCTTTAGGAAGGCTACCTTAAATATTAGTTGCACAAAGCCTCCTTACCATCCAAAACTTTTCCCTTCAAACTTATGGAGGGAGAAGAAATTATTAAACATTCCCTGGAAGACACTTCCTTTAACTGAAGGTATATGTGCATCACAGGAGATTTCTTGAAATTTGAGGAGTGAGGCTTCGTGAAACTGGGTTTCATTAAATGGGTTAGAATTTCAAAGAAAACCTAAAATTTAAGGCCTTAACTAGACCTGTGAAACTGAACCCTACTCAACTTAGAGGACTGTTTAATCACAGACTGTCAACTGTGTGTGGGTTCGAGTCCCATAAGTGAAAATGCGGACGACCTGTCTCAATATGACCCTAGCTGATGAACCCCAACTTTGAACTTTGTACATTACAAGCTACAAGCATATAACATTATTAAAACACGAAGCAATTTACTTCTAAAGTAAGTTTTACCTTTAGATAAAATAGATGTCAGCTCACCTTGTTTAATTATCCAGCTATCCAATAATAAAATACAATATCCAGCTGATTAAAACAATAATACTTTACAAAGATTAAAAAGCTTTCATGAAGTGCAAGAACAATTGACTGTTCATCAAGTTAGATTTATCCAGAGCAGTTTATATTGAAAAGTACCCTTCTTCATTGGAGTAGTTATCACAAGAAATAATCAATAAGATCCATCCTAGCATTCAATTATTAATCCTGCCTGTCACGTGTAAAAGGTCTAATTCTTTCTAGTTTCCAATGACAACAAACATTGTTGTCCCGACAAATGCAACGCCTTATATTTTACTGTAGATATTTGAAATTGTGCTCCTTTTGTGTTTAAATTGTAACTCGGGTTTCTCACAGGTAAATTAATCTAAATTTGACTCAGTTTCTTTGGATATATTTTATAATGAAATTTGTATAATTGTCCATTCCACATTGGATTCAGTAAGCTGCATAGTTATCATGAATAATGAATATCATGCATGAATATCAAATAAAATTGGGCCAAACCCGACAGGCTTACTGCAAAATAGTGGTATCTGCAAGGTATTGAAATAACAGCATATACTTTCACCACCTCAGGTAATAACACTAGAGACTTTATGTATACAATGATAAACCATATGAAAGTATTTATTGATATACTAAAAACATCCTTTCAACAACTCTCAACCTTTGATATGTAGAAGTTATATAAATTATATAAACCTTGGTTTAATATTACAACACCTTAATTAAGGTTAACATTAAAGTAATATATTGTATAAAACCTAAGTTATAGCTTCTTAGCTTGAGCATTTTTATACATTCATGCATACATTTATGAAACAAAGGGTGGTTTAATAATTAGTTTTATAAGCACAAACATGGGAGGCAATTTATTTGTACCGTTTGGTTTGGTACAATTGAAATGTCTTATTAATAATTTCACGCTGAGACCAATCTTACTAAATGGTAATAAATCACAGATTAATGTTTGAAAAAAATCTTTCCGACCAGCTATTTAGAGAAAAGTATTACCCGACCTAGATCTGACTAATTTTTCTGGTAACTTAATCCCATTTATTTTGTTCATTAAACACTATCTCTATGCAAACTTTTATGGTGTAAACTAAGTTACTTTATGTCATTAAATATCTTACATAAATTTATGTTTTAGATTCCATGTTAGTGGTAATTTAACTAATCCTTCTCCATGCTTATTGTTTTAATAAAATTACTTTTTAGGTTGAACAAATAATCCTATTCTTAAACTAAGGGAGAAAAATTATTCACCTTCAGTGCATAAATACTCACAAAGTGCTAGAATAACGAAAGCGCTCATAACATTCAAACCTTTTTAACCATAGAATCAACACAGTCAGGCACTTAGAACAAACCCAGTTTGGCAGGTAAAATTGTCAAACATTATTTCATGAAATGTTTTAGATTATTTACATCTTAAATCAAACTTACCTTTTCTTATTTTTATCTTTAACTTCTTTTTCAAAGTAAAATAGTTAATATAACTCACTAAAAGTGTATTATTGAAAATCTGAAATAAAAACTCTAAATTGAAAACATTAAATGCATTGAACAATTCTTGTTTTAGAGAGTTTATGGTTACAACTTAAAGTGAAAGTGGTAAAGTTAACATTATAAGATGAATATATTGCCACTGAATATTTCCTGAATAAATTAGCATTCCCCCGAAGGACCTGGTCCCGCTGTTCACTTTTACTACAAATAAATCATCCTCTAGTTAATGCACGAGACATGGTTTATGAATCAAACGCTTTTGTCAAATCAATGAATATTTATGATAATTACTGCAGTAAAAACCTTCTGTAGTATATCAAGCACTTTATAGGAGATTTATATCAAACAATGAACTCAGTTGACTATTTGCGTCGTTGGATCTATGAATATATTTTGCTATTGTCATGAAAATCTGGACTTAACTTAATGGGAATATTTTTGCCAAAGAGAAGAACATTCGACATTACATATAACATGCTGGGAGGGAAATAAATAAGTAATTTGTTGCATAGAATTTCAAGCCTTAGTGAAAATTGAGTCCCTTGTTAGCAAAATCAACAGAGGGACAGAATTATTCAGTCATTTCTTTGTTGACAAAAGTTAAAAGGTCTTGACAGATTCTTCTTGATACAAGAACTTTGCATAAATGAAAAAGCCTGTTGGAGCGAAACTTTACTTGTAAAATATCTGTCCAAATTCCTTGCTTTGTTCATTTCAAGGAATAGTTATTTCATGCATCAAATATGGCGCTGAATGTTCATAATGAAGTTTCTGTTTTCACACTACTACAATACTTCATCTGTTCATAAATAAACCTTTCAATCAATCTAATTGTGATGATCCAAAACGTTCTATTTCCAGAATTTGCACTGGTTGTGATGATAAATGGTCATCCCTGAGACTCTGTCTTCAGTTTAGGGAATGTCAGTCATTAGACAGCTTGGGTTGTACTTGTGCAGTCAGAATGGGCGAAATAGTTCTTTGGGTCCTGTACAAAAAGAGGTATTGCACTGAGTATCTGCCCAAATGCTATAAGGGACTGTAGATAGCTGATTGCTACAGCGTGATAATTGCAGAATTTTGACAATGTATATAGCATGCATTGATGTATTCTATCTACTTAAGTAACCATTGTGTCATAACCTAATTTAAAAAGGTAAAACAGACTGGGAACGTACCAAGACTTTTAGCAATTGCACTATTACTATGTATCTATGGGTCATATCTTCATGCAGGTAGATATATTATATACACTGAATATCTATCGTTATATATATGTAATGTTTGTAATTTTACTGCAGTTTCACTACAGTTTCTGAGAGAGTTATTTTTCTGTTTAACAAAAAAGAGACTAGTATTGCCTATGGTGATCTTCACAGTCTGGTTCTCGTACCACTTTCTTTTTTAAAGTGGACGGGTGACCAGTCTACTGATCCATCTGAAGTGCAATGCATTGTGGGTGTGACTGTCGTGAATCAGGAACTATTGTATTGTATTTGTATTTATACTCAGCGCAATATTATCTCCATGTACTACAGGACTGAAAGCGCTGTATAACCCATTCAACTGTGTAAGTACAGTCCAACTCTCAAATTACCAACATTCCCCAAACTGAAAGACAGAGGCTCAAGGATGACCATTTATCAACATCCTTAAAGCTGTTTAACCTTCCACTGGGGATAGGACCCAATGACAGAGGATCATCATTTTAAGTGGTCATCTGAACCACTATGTATCTGCCTGTACCTGGGTTTGAACCCATGTCCTCTGCGCTCCTAGGCGAGTGTATTACCCACTAGGCCACAGTGGCAGATAACTACTGTTATTTATTTTAAATACTAAAAGGATTTATATTTAGTTTATAGGTTAAAGTTAGTGTAGGTGTGGATATTGGGAATTATATTGATAATAAAGTAAAATATTCTTGATTATGCCATTTATTTAAAGAATTGTTATTTTGTGAGTGGTAATGGATGATTTCAAACCTTAAAACTGGTGCACATTTTCTATTTTTTTTTGGACAAATTTTAGTAAAATAATATCCAATAACATAAACATCAAGAGCACTCAGAGAGTCCATCTTTCGATTTTTTTTCATAAAGTGCCCAACAGTAGTATTTGTGTAAATCTGTAAACAAACCGACAGACAAACAGTCGTGAAAACAATATCTCCTTGGTACAGGAAATATTTGTAAATTACATATATAATTTGATCTTATATCAATGCAAACATGCATGAAAAGAAACTCACCTGCGCATATAAAAAGTGTAAATACGTATTTTTGTCTTCTAGTAGTGCTAAATTATCTTGTTCTTTGTATTTTAATTCACAGGATTTTTCTCATAAGATTTATTAGTAATACATATTAGAATTTCTTGGTTGCTACCAATAACCTTAACCAGACCATCGTGTGATCGATTAAACACTTGAACGTGAAGCATTCTCCAAATATTGTGCCACATCGGTGGTAGTGGATGGATTTCATCCTAATCAAATATAATTAGATTTTTAAAGGTATTTGATCGACATCTGAACAGGTCTGAAGCCACATTCACGACAAATATTTTTATGCCATACCATCGAATAGAAAAACATAATCCATTAAAGAGTTAAGCAAGCATTTAAACACGTTTGTTTATGTATAATAAATATTTGATGCTGTTTCTTGAGGAGTCATGTGCCAATTTATGGTTCTGATTCCAAGTAAAAATTTTATGATTATATACTTGGTCAAAGTCTTTGTGTTTGAATCTCTTCATTAGCCCGAACAGTTAAATTGGAATTGAAGACTTACAGGAGTTCATTATATGACAAGTATTTTGGAAGTACTGCACTGAGGCGGTCACCCATCCAAGTACTAACGTAGCCCATTGCTGCTTAACTTATGTGATGAGACAGGTACTTATCACGCTACGGCAGAATTCATGAAAGTCTGTCGTAACGCAAGATAATGACTCCCGCAATTTTTTGCACCCCTTCCTTTGATCTTAAGGGAAGTAATTATCTTGCAAGTAAGACTTTGCACCCCCAAACAATAGAGGGATTAGAGGGTTCAGAATATTGTAGAAAAGCCTGCAAGATAATCACCCCTGCTAGATATTTACTCCCCTCTCTGTTAAAAGAGACAATGGGGCAATGCACTAGTGTGTTTATTTAGTCAACTGAACATTTGTCAATACATTTACATCACTAACAATTCCGATTAAAGAAAAATGTCTAAAACTTTTCAAGGTGTTTAGAGGCAATACTCTACACGAATGTAGGACGTTTCAGACATGGATGTTTTGGACTAGGACGTTCCGGCCTAGGACATTTCGGACAGGCCTTTTTTCAAGGGTGAACATTTTGTGGCTGTACATCTAGGTGTACAGGTATTCATTCCTGTGGTCCACCTTAGCACTAGTATGTATACTATCATTTGTATCACATTTGATGTTAACAGGCATTTGATGTAAGCAGGAATTTGATTTGTCAACGCATCAGTGGCCTTGCAGATTGGGGTTTCTCTGTCACTTTGACTTTGGTCGACCACGAGGACACATTAAATCATTTATCGACCACCAATGCACGTGCACTTATGCATTTATTTTAGAGTTTTTAGTTTTTTAGTATTACTTTTTACTCTTATGTGAACTTGCTATGGAAAGATACAACTTGCGTTCTACCAGAAACCAAGAGATCTGTTTGCCAGTGCAGCTCCAGATGGCAGGGGACGGGGAATTTTTCACCCAGGACTTAGGAAGCAGCCATCCAGATCCCGGGCAAGTTACATTTCAGTCTAATAGTGCCAGTGATTCGGATTCGGAATTAGATTTGAGTGGTATATTCAAAAATTCTGATAATGAAAATGACTCCCCGTCAAAAAGTACTTTGCAGAGAAAACTTGATCAGAAGGGTCATTCTGGTGACGGCGTTGCGGGTAGCAAAAAATCTGTAGATCAAAATGAAATTAACATGCAGATCCTAAAGCAGCTGTCACTCTTGGGAGAACGTCTTACAAATATTGAACAAAAGGGTCGGGTCTGTAAAAAATCTTCGGATAAATCAAAAATAAAAAATTCGAATAAAACCAAACCGACTCAGAAGGCAACTCAGGTCAGGTCAGGTCAGTTCCCCAGGGTTTGGGTGGCATTTCTAATTCCACACATCCTACATTCCCCACTCCCGGGCAAATCAAAAATGATGAATTCATACAGCAACAAGTGCAGCAAAGGTTAAAACAGCTTTCAGACAATATCAGTCAAGGTAAGGAAAAAATCAAATCTCAGAGGGGTGGATCAGTGGATGTATTTGTTAATAACAGAGTCAAATGGCCCCATGAGTATATACTGTCGGGAACCAATAAAGAAAGGATCAGTTATGACCAGTTATCCCCAGTGCAGTGGATGGCTGGCTTTTGTAGGACCATGAGAGATCAGTCTGATGCTGAAATTCGTGAACATATGTTAGATTATGTCATTCATTTATTGGAAGATGCACAGGACTTCTCATGGTCTGCAGCAAAGGCCAGCCATGCTGTGCTGCTCTGTCGTATGGAGCAGGGGGAAATTAGTGGTTGGACAGAATCTGACAAAATCGAACGCATCCGACGTGCACATGCGCAGAGACATGTCACTGCTCCCTCTGAAAAAGGTCAAAAAGGTCAAGATAAGGCACAGCATGCAGGTAAGGTCCTTACATGTCTGTATTTTAACAAGAATACTTGCCTTCAGAAAAATTCTCACGAAACAAGAGGAGTATTATATAGGCACATATGTTTGGCATGTTTCACAGCTGAGGGCAAGGCATATCCACATTCTCAAGTAGATTGTCGTAAATCCAAATCAAAAAACCAGTAACAGTGGGCAGGTCACATTGGGGGCGTGCCCACTCAGATAGGGTTGTATATAATAGTAAATGTCAGGTACATAGCATAGAAAGGTTATGCAATCTTGATAAGAATGCACTTCGACAAGAATTTCAACGAGCATTGGCTTTTTCTAATTTCAAAAGTGGAAAATCATATGCACAAGTAGTCCAGATCAAAAACTCTAGAAATCAGAAAGTCCAACAGGTTCCCACAGCTAAGAACAACACCAAACGCTGCAATAAGGTCATGGGTTTGAATCCTTTAGCTAAACAGTTTGTCTCAGCTAAGGTCAACAAACAGCCAGAGGCCGTGTTAAGTAGATGTACAAATGTTAACACTTCTGTACCTAAAGCATACACCAATACAGATTTATGTCCACTTGTGGAGTTACCACTCAGTAACAGATTTCAGGCCTTACAGGACGTGGTAATGGAGACAGAAGCTGAGAACACGTTCGATCAGTCCCCTTTTGCTCTACACAGCAACCTGGCGAGTACTAACAAACGCAGTCGGGAACGCAATGGCCAACGCAATGGCGAACGCAATGGTGAACGCAATGACAGTACCCAGCTTGCTGGGGACTCCATTAACACAGAGGCGCCTACTTGTGCAGAATATCGGCTGTGTAAACAACAAAATGGGGTGGATTTTGGTTGCGTTCCCTTGTCTCCCATAAAGCTATTTACTGGTGATCCTACTTATTGGGAATCCATCCCCGACATTATTACTGCTCACAAAATGATACGACACTCGGGCCTCCCCAATTTTTTGGGATTGAGGATTCCAGTTAATACACAACTCAAAGTCGAGGCTTGGAGATATCATTTGAAAGATTACTGGGACCAGCAGTTAATCGACCTAATACAATATGGGTTTCCCCTGGATTTTGATAGAAATTGTGTATTAGGTGAGACTGTGAACAACCATGCATCGGCTAAAGAACATGCATCTCATGTGGACAAATATATACAGGAGGAGTTAAAATTTGGGGCTATGATTGGTCCTTTTCATGAAAAACCTTGTACTTTGCACGTCTCGCCTTTTATGACTCGGGATAAGGCTCAGTCTGAACTTAGGCGTACCATCATTGACCTTAGTTGGCCTAAAGGTCAAGCTGTGAATGACGGGGTTAGTAATAATATATACTTGGGTTCAGAATTTGACATGCATTACCCCACTGTGGATAGAATTGTGAAGCAGTTGAATGCTATTGGACCTGCTGCTAATATTTTCAAAGTTAACATAAGCAGAGCATTTCGACACATACGCATAGATCCTGGGGATATAGATCTTTTAGGCCTCCAACACCAGGGTAAATATTTCATTGATTTGTCCCTGCCATTCGGGTACAAATTGGGTTCATTTTTCTTTATGAAAATCAGCGATGCAGTTCGTTATATAATGAGTAATAATGGTCATACTTCAATGCTAAATTATATAGATGATCTAATAAATACGGCCCTCCCCTCTACAATACACAACTCTTATCATTTCCTTTTGAATCTGCTCCAGCAGCTAGGTTTGGATATTAGCAGTAAGAAGCTTCACCCACCCTCTACACAGGCTATTTGCTTGGGGATACTATTTAATACTATTGATAGAACCATCAGTATTCCCCCAGAAAAATTGCAAGAAATTGTGCACATGTGTAACAGTTGGTCAAAAAATTCCACTTGCACCAAAAATAAGCTTCAGTCACTACTGGGTTCATTGTTATACGTTAGCAAATGTGTTAAACCTGCTAGGGTCTTTCTCAATCGTATGCTGCAGGTTCTCAGGGAACAAGCTGATAAGACAATTATCACACTTCCTCCTGCATTTTTTAAAGATTTACAATGGTTCAACACTTTCCTCACTCAGTATAATGGCGTCACAATGTATGACATTAGGCCTGTAGCAGCTGAAATATTTTTAGATGCTTCGCTTACAGGACTAGGGGGGGTGTTTGGCCATCAAGTATATGCACTTGCTCTGCCTAAAGATTTTATGGGTTATAATATCGTACATCTAGAGATGTTAAACATAGTCGTGGCCCTCAAGGTTTGGGGCCGGAATTGGGCTAATAACAGAGTGCACATATTTTGTGATAACAGGGCTGTGGTCGACACACTTAACTTTGGTAGGGCTAGAGATGACATTCTGGCCACCTGTGCCCGTAATGTATGGCTCCTGACAGCCATGTTTAATATCACACTAATTACCACTCATGTATATGGTACAAAGAATGTAATAGCCGATTTGCTCTCTAGATGGGACAAGACTGCTGATAATGTTCATAAATTAGCACAATATATACAAAAACCCATATGGGTGGATACACATTTGGATCTTACATTGTTAAACTACAGTATTTGATGTATTTTATATTCCAGAGCCTGGGGCCGCCACAGCTATGCTTGCCAGTGCTGCCAGTACCCGCATTTTCTCAGGTTACAGACCAGCTACACTTGCTGCATATACCAGATATTTCAAAGGGTTTTTGGGGTTCTTGGTCGTGGCTCAGCTGTCGCTGCCCCAGGCTACTACACTGGATGTACTAGCATACATGGAACATCTCTTGCAAGATGGTATGTTGGTTTCCAATATAACCAATCATATTGCTGGTATTAGGGCTATGTTTGTTGTATATGGTCTGAATACGACTATTTTGACAGATAGTAGAATTCCTCTGTTCTTAAAAGCTGTCAGAATAAACAGGCCTCTCCAACCTCATATTACTTTGACCTTGGATGACGCATTACTGTTAAAAATCTTACAGGTCTGCTATCAATTTAGTCACATCCCAGTCTTTCAAGCATTGTATTCATTTTGTTTTTTCTCATTTTTAAGGTTGTCAAACATTCTGCCACACTCTGTGGCTACATTTGATCCCTCCAGACATTTATGCAGGGCTGATGTTATTTTTGGTCACTCTAAGGCTGTTATTGTTATAAAATGGACCAAAACATTGCAGGATAGATGTAAGACGACTTCTGTCACCATCCCTGCTCTGGGGCAGTCCCCCTTGTGTCCAGTGGTGGCTATCCTGGCTATGTTTGATTTATTCCCTGCTGATAAGGATTCTCCTTTGTTTCAGATCCCTGTGGCTGGTTCTCTTACCCCTTTGACTGATTCTATGGCCAGAAAGCATCTTAAGCAGGTTTCCACTGCTCTGGCGCTGGTGAAACCCCTTACTTTTCATGATTTCAGAAGGGCGGGGGCCTCCTGGGCTTTTCAGCATGGGGTTCCTATTCAAGACATACAGGCACAGGGGACCTGGACCTCCCAATGTGTATGGAGATATGTTCATAATTCTCCATCTGCACCTGCTAGGGTGGCTGAGTCTTTTCGTGCCCACCTAGCTTTCTAACCCTACTTCCTACTGGGTGTTTGGGTGTCTTTTACTCTGTTTACCTGCGTGATTTGACCTTGGAACTGTGTAATTGACCTTATAAAGGTCATGAGGAAGTTTAACTGTATTGAATTCACACAGTGACTTTGCTCACCTTGGGGTGCTGGCCTGCCTGATGTCCTGTCTGTAGTGGTATAATAGATTTATAGGGCCATAAGTTTACAGATGGCCTTAGGAACTGGGATGTTATAATGCCATAATGAATTTCATCATTGTGACTTTGTTTATGCTCTTGCTTCATGTACTAGTAGCATCACCTCGAGCTGTATCACTGGAACTTTGTGGATTTTACCTACAGGAACTTGCATGGAACATTCTATGTAACATTCATGAATATTTTAGTGCTATGATTTGGAACTGGTAGTCACTGATTATACTTTATATTGCGAATACTTGGGGGGGGGGGGGGGGGGTTCCCCTTGTATCAGTGACTCATTATACGAACTGTGACATTGTATTTATGATTTGCATGTATAACAATACTATATACTATCATATACAAACAATTTTAGATGAATAAATAGAATATATAATCCCAATTTGGGTTGTCATTGTCTTGGGGGGACCTGGGAATGTGTGGCTGTACATCTAGGTGTACAGGTATTCATTCCTGTGGTCCACCTTAGCACTAGTATGTATACTATCATTTGTATCACATTTGATGTTAACAGGCATTTGATGTAAGCAGGAATTTGATTTGTCAACGCATCAGTGGCCTTGCAGATTGGGGTTTCTCTGTCACTTTGACTTTGGTCGACCACGAGGACACATTAAATTATTTACCCACCCTGGCTTTTTGGGCCTGGTCCCTCCCATGTTTTATGTACATTTGGCTAAGTAAGTAGGACACTGGTACTAAGACTGTCTTGTAGTTGCAGGTGGATCTGGTTCCTGGAAGATGTCAAGGTCCTGTTGATGGGATGGTGATGTGCATCTGCCTTTGTGTGAACTGTTTATGATACCTAGCACTTGGTTGCTCTTCATTGTCACTTGGTTGACTGGCACTTGGTTGCCTGGCACATGGTTGCCTTTCTCTGTGTCTGCTTTCGTCGTTATGTGTGGATATTGAGTCTACTAGTATGTCATGGAATTTGCCTGCCGGGTGCCGACTTGGAAGGTCGTTCGTGGTTCTGGATTACCTCTGTAGACAGCTTGCCTCGTTGACATGCCTGCAGTTGCTGTTATGGAGTGTTGTGACATTTTACCTAGTTGTGCAGCTGGGTGGTTAAATTACACCTTTGTAGGATGGGGTGTCTTTTACTCTGTTTACCTGCGTGATTTGACCTTGGAACTGTGTAATTGACCTTATAAAGGTCATGAGGAAGTTTAACTGTATTGAATTCACACACTGACTTTGCTCACCTTGGGGTGCTGGCCTGCCTGATGTCCTGTCTGTAGTGATATAATAGATTTATAGGGCCATAAGTTTACAGATGGCCTTAGGAACTGGGATGTTATAATGCCATAATGAATTTCATCATTGTGACTTTGTTTATGCTCTTGCTTCATGTACTAGTAGCATCACCTCGAGCTGTATCACTGGAACTTTGTGGATTTTACCTACAGGAACTTGCATGGAACATTCTATGTAACATTCATGAATATTTTAGTGCTATGATTTGGAACTGGTAGTCACTGATTATACTTTATATTGCGAATACTTGGGGGGGGGGGGTTCCCCTTGTATCAGTGACTCATTATACGAACTGTGACATTGTATTTATGATTTGCATGTATAACAATACTATATACTATCATATACAAACAATTTTAGATGAATAAATAGAATATATAATCCCAATTTGGGTTGTCATTGTCTTGGGGGGACCTGGGAATGCAGACAATTTTTGGGGGGGCTATAAAATTTGCAAAATCTGCAAGTCCATAGTAGATTTTCTTCGGGGTGTGAGTCACAATATGAGAGGAGGTCAGCCAGACATTTAAATTGATACTCATTTCAATGTTCATGAATCTTGTGTTTTTACCAGTCATGCTATTGACAGGATTTGTTCAGTTAAAGTATACTATTGTGATAAATGTTCAGTTGAAGTGATAAATGTTGACAAAAATGATGTACAATAAATGTTCTTACCACTCATTCTTTTGTGAAAATAAAAGCCAGAACATAAAAAAATACTTTTTATAAAAAAAAATCTGTCTGAAACGTCCACCCCTGAAAAAAGGCCTGTCCGAAACGTCCAAGGCCGGAACGTCCTAGGCCGAAACGTCCATGTCTGAAATGTCCGTCCACCACTCTACACGTGTGCATGTTTGTAGGCAAAGTGATTAGCAATGTTTAAGTGTTTACTAGCACAGTTTTTAAATAAACATTTACCCATATAACCTAACAAATAGTACAATTTTATGTGCATATGTGAATATTACTATTAATGGCAAAAGGAAACTAAACAAAGACTCATTTTTGTATGACACTTGATACAATAATCCTTCCGTTAATCATGCCAAAAAATGTAAACTTAGCATAAATAAATAATTAAACAGAATACACGTGCTTTGCTTTGAGTTAATCCCTCCACATCAGTATTAAGTACAATGCAAGTGTTAAGTTGCAGTTAATCTCCAACACAATAGTAATCACCAATCTGAGTAGGGATTCCAAATCTTGCTATAGGGGTTAAAATATTTCAACCCCTAAAATTTCGATTGACCTGTGCAGGCCATTTTGTTTTATGGTGCTTAATCCCTATTGTTGGTTACACTTATTGAAGGTTCTTAGGTCTGGACTGCCATAAGTGGGGTCTCATGTATCTGGTATCGAGTTTGACCTCTGTCCCTGGGTTTGACCCTGCTTCTATGACCTTGCATTTGCACATTTTGGCCTTGGGTTTAGGCTTCAATGTGTTGAGTAATGCCACTGGTTTACAACTAAGGTTTAATAAGTAAATTGAATTTTGACTATTTTAATTAGGGGAATAAATGAGTGCATTGTGACACACACAGGAAACCTTTTCACAATGCCCTCATAACGGTTGCATAGTATTCAGCTTTCTTAATGTTCTAAATGTCTGTACACTTGGTTGCCCTTTTTAATTAATGTAATACATGTGGACTGTATGACTACGCTCCCCCCTCCTTCTCTGGAGTTCTGTCTGTTAAAGTAAACGAATATTCTTAACACAGTTATTTTCATGTAACAGTAGGTATATAAAACATGTAATGTAAGGTTAATGTAAAAGAATCCTTTGTCACCTCTGTAAAGCTCAAGAACATGTAAATTATGCAATGAGTGCATGTATCAATAATTTCAAA
Organism: Sabellastarte sp. h YS-2021; assembly: GCA_964017235.1. NCBI lineage: Eukaryota > Metazoa > Annelida > Polychaeta > Sabellida > Sabellidae > Sabellastarte > Sabellastarte sp. h YS-2021. The sequence goes on along the minus strand of OZ024929.1, from coordinate 17,198,961 downwards.
GGTTAATGCCAAATCCAAGATTTTTCCATCTACATATTGATATTTGTAGTTATAATTGAGTATTATTCCCAGATTAATACATTTGAAAATTGTTATTGTTCATTTACATACCTTATATGGTTAACAAAATAGAAATATTTCTCAAAAATTAATCTTTTATTGACAAATCCTTAAAACTGTATATGGGGTTATTGCAACAAAATATAAAACGCTAATTCTGAAGGTTTGCAGAAAGTTTTGCTGATAATGAGCTACATGCCATTAATAACATATGAATAGTATAATATGAACTATATAATATCTTTTGTTATCAAAGTTTGTAAAATAACTTCACTATTCTAGAAAGCTAAGCTTACACTGGGAGAAAGCGTAAGTTTATGTCATTGTTTACAGTTTTTAAAATTTCAACTTTTATGATATAAAAATAGAATATCCTAGATTATGATATTGTTTCATATAACTTTACTATTCTAGAAAGCTTAGCTTATACTGGGACAAAGTAACTGTGCACTTCACTATATAGGTCTGTAATTGTAACATGAGTAACATATAAAGGGAAGGGTAAAAGAAATACAACTAGACCTATGCATTGGAGAACCGATGCAAATTTGTATTCACCGAAAAGACAACTCAAAATAGCCAGTGAACCATCGTTTGACCTTGAAGGAGGGGCCCAAGGTCAAATCTGAAAATATCAGAAGATTCCCAGCCCATGACTTCCTATGAGTTGGTTTCACATTACAAACCCCTAGGACCAATAATAAGCAAGTTATAAACACTTTTAAGTTTGGCTATCGTCGTTTGACCTTGAAGGAGGGGCCCAAGGTCAAATCTGAGCACATCAAAAGATTCCTAGCCCACGATTTCCTATAGGTTGGTTTCACATTGCAAACCTGTACGACCAATAATAAGAAAGTTATAAGCACTTTTAGCTATGGATATCCTCGTTTGACCTTGAAGGAGGTGCCCAAGGTCAAATCCGACCACACTAAAAGATTCCCAGCCCATGATTTGCTATAAGTTGGTTTACCATCCCAAACCTCTACGACCAATAATATGCAAGTTATAAGCACTTTTGAGTTTTGGTATCCTAGTTTGACATTGAAGGAGGGGTCCAAGGTGAAATCTGACCACATCAAAATATTCCCACCCCATGATTTCCTATAAATTGGTTTTACATTGCAAACCTCTAGGACAAATAATAAGTGAGTTATAAGCACTTTTAAGTTTGGCTATCCTCGTTTGACCTTGAAGGAGGGGTCCAAGGTGAAATCAGACCGTACCAGAAGATTCCTAGCCCATGATTTCCTATAAGTTGGTTTATCATCCCAAACCTGTACAACCAACAATAAGCGATTTATAAGCACTTTTAAGTTTGGCTCTCCTCATTTGACCTTGAAGGAGGGGTCCAAGGTCAAATCTGACCACACCAGAAGATTCCCAGCCAATGATTTTTTATAAGTTGGTTTACCATCCCAAACCTGTACAGCCAATAATAAGGGAGTTATAAGCACTTTTAAGTTTGGCTATCCTCGTTTGACCTTGAAGGAGGGGTCCAAGGTGAAATCTGACCACACCAAAAGATTCCTAGCCCATGATTTCCTATAGGCTGGTTTACCATCCCAAACCTCTAGGACCAATAATAAGCGAGTTATAAGCACTTTTAAGTTTGGCTAGCCTCATTTGACCTTGAAGGAGGGGTCCAAGGTCAAATCTGACCACATCAAACGATTCCCAGCCCATGATTTCCTATAGGTTGGTTTACCATCCCACACCTGTACGACCAATACTAAGTGAGTTATAAGCACTTTTAAGTTTGGCTATCCTGGGGTCCAAGGTCAAATCTGACCACACCAAAAGATTCCCAGCCCATGATTTCCTATAGGTTGGTCTACCATCCCCAAACTCTAGGACCAATAATAAGGGAGATATAAACACTTTTCATGACTGACAAAGAAACGCCCATGGCGGCCATCTTGTTCTTCAAAATGAGGCCACAAATATTCCCAGTCATGATTTTGTAATAAGGAACATACCCTGCGAATTTGAGATCTCTACCTATAATACCCTTTGCTCTAGAGGGCCAACAAAAGTCGTTGCTGAAAGTCGATAAAACACCCGTGGCGACCATCTTGTTTTTCAAAATGAGGCCAAAAATATTCCCAGGCAATATTTTATAGTTATAAACATATCCTGCAAATTTGGTAAGGCTAGCTATAATATTTTTTTGTTAGAGCGGTAAAGGTGAAATCTCTCTACACACTGCAGCAGCGGCGGCGTAACAAAGCGAAATCCATAGTATCCACCAGATGCTAACTTTTGATCTACTAGGCTTGACTTAGAAATGATTGTTCCCCTTGAAGTTAGGATAAAATGGAATGAGGTGATGGTCAGTGAAATGCAATCAACTGATGATCTGTTGCTGATTTAAATGACTGTTCCCTTGCATGCTTTACGTACTTTTATGAATATCTGTGTCCTGAGCAGTTAATTCCTTTAATGTATATTGCAGTTGTGAAGTTTTCATTTATCTTGTACACTTTCATGCTTAATCTGATACGTCTTCTTGCAATCCAACAAGAGAACAACTAAAAGTATACTATCTTGTATTTATTTGTCTCAGACCAAGAATAAATAATGTGACTTAATGATTTTGATGGATTTCCTTTCGGCCAGGGGAATCGGCAATTCCACTGGTGGAGACTCCGATCAGAGTTTCCCCTAATGGAAATAGCAATTACAACCCTTAAATAACAGATCGGCATCTCCAGTAGTGGAAACTCTGATCGGCAATCAGAGTCTCCACTGTGACATATATCTGATACAAAGGTCCTGGGCATTATGTAAAACCAAAATAAACCAAATAAACTAGCCTAAACAAAACTCAGCCTGTAAATAAAGAGATTTAAACCCTATCAAAATCTGCCTAAGATTAGTACGGGATGTGTAGATGAACAATATGCAAGCTTACAAAAATGAAAATAAATATTGTAAGCAAGTTTTGTTGTTGAAGAGCAACAAAGATCATAGACTTAAATGAGTCCCAATAATAGTAATCATATAACAGCTATTAATCCGTGAATATTTTTTAACAAAAACTAAGTATCAAATGGGCATTTTATCGGCTGGCCTGTGCAAGTTGTAAAAACCAAAATGGAAAAGAAATTAACACAGAATACACACAAACGTGTTAATTAAGAAAAAAAGAAATAAAAAAGAAAGTTAAAATCTTTACTGTCAAAACATCTATATTATCTAATATTTAGTTTAATAAACAAACTAGATATGTGTTCTCTAAGAAATCCATCATAAACTTGTTTTCCACTTAATTCACCGTCCATTATGCAAACATTTTATGCACTTTCTATCTCACAAACAGATTTTGACAACAGTGCCATGGTAGACAAAAATATATACTTTTTATTCAAGTAAATGATACTTTATCCAAAATGAGAATATCAATTAGATTAGTGGTCACAGAGACACATAAAATACATAACCAGGGTGATTCTCAATGACTCATATTCCCCTGAAGGCCATTTTTCACAGTCTGAAATGGGATCTAAAAACCTTTTTTTCACAACCAGTCTCTTTGTGTAAAATCCACCTTAAGGATCTGGCTCAGATGACCACTTAAAATGGTGGTCCTCTGTCATTGGGTTCTATCCCCAATGGCAGGTTAAAGAACCTCAAGGATATTGATAAGTGGTCATCCTTGAGACGCTGTCTTTCAGTTATGGGAATGTCAGTAATTTGAGAGTTGGGCCGTACATGTGCAGTCGGATGGGTGAAATAGTGTTATGAGTCCTGTGGTACATGGAAATATTGTGCCGAGTATAAATACACAATACAATTCAATACAATAATCTATTATTTACTTTTACTAAAGGGATTTCTACAGTGTTCTCTTTCAGTAGCGTTTGAGGACTGTGCTTGAGGTGCCTCCGTTGTGGTTTCTCTATGATTTGTTCTTCTACCACTTTTCTGAGTGTTACACCCATCTCTTGAGAAGTTAAATTAAATTTCATGACATAAGGGTGTAGTTATCATTTTTAAGCCTGAGCTCTAGCAAGGCTGGCGCTTCTAGGAATCAGTGTCTCCAGACTTTCATGAATTGTAGCACAGTGTGATGAGTATCTGTCTGTTCTGTGAAATTAAGCGGCAATGGGCTACATTAGTACTGGGATGGGTGACCGCATTGTTATTTTACAAAGCATCTTTTCACCATAGGGTCCAGTTGAAACACTGTATACTTAAACTACTCATGTCTCAAAGTCTCTGCCCTTCTATATCTACTAATTCTGGCTGTACTTCAGATTCAGAAGAATTCAAACATATATATCTACTGTTGCTTCAAAAATTATTTTAAGACTACATATACATATTTATACACCATTTACGATCCTTGAATTTTTGAAAGCATCAGTAGAATCAGAGTTAAGAATAAGAGAATTTCAGAGTCATGTAATTTGACCTGCTTACAAGGAAAAAAAATTATTTTAATAATTCACACAGTTAATACACCATATAGTTAAGGCAACTATTTCATGTTTCTTGCAGTTCATTTACTTTTTGCTGTGTGCCAGATATTCCATCAGCTTTTTTTCCAATTCCTTAACATCCAGCTTCTCCAGGTTGTCTCCAAAATTCTCCACCTTTTGTTCCTGATGTTCAACAACCTCTGCATGGTCTCTCTTCATCTGCTTCATCATCTCACGTTCAGCCAATACCCGCACTTCTTGCATGTCTTTTTCATTCATCAACATCCTGAGGTCAAGATCAGACATCTCCCTCTCAAGGTCAGCAGGGCAGTCTCCAGGGGGCTTTGGAACTGGATTGAAAAATATTGGACTTTAAGTTAAAATACAAAAACTGGACCTTGTTATGTCAGTATAAAACTGACATTGTTAAGTCAAATAGAAATACATTGTACTGCTAGCTAATGTGATTTCTTTAACATATTTTTTCTGAAAGTGTTTTGCGGCAAACCATAAAAATGCATGTTAACAGGAGGGATTTTCCTAAAAGATTCAGCTGACCTTTTCCAAATACAGCAGTTTAAGTTTACCAATGATTATGGTGATATTACAAGAGGAAAACATAAGACTATAAACTCCAAGTTCAGTCTAAAATATCTTAAATATTAAACAATATTTTCAGACTTTATGAGCCTTTAAATCTCCTAGTTTGACGATTCAGGTCAGGTGGGTAACACAGATGGATGACCTTGAAAAAACAGGACATTTACCATACTCCTTTCGACTGCCTATTGTCTCCATGGTTAAAATTCCATGCTTTTTAAACAGGTATTTTTGTCTCCTTTATATAACTCCTAGTAAATACATTAAGGGCCACAACAGTCTGATCAGATGAGATTGATAACCATTATTTTATATATTTCTGAAGCCTTTAACCTGTATTCCTGTATTGTATAGTCCTTAGAATATGCTAGTACAGAGATTAGGTGCTATAGAGATTTCTTATTAGATTAGCAACTAGGATTTCTTCCGGTCACCATTTCTCATTACTTACCAGTATTTGGGCAGAGATAGTTCACTTGGAAATCGGGACATTTGTCGCACTTGATACTTTCCCTTTTGGAGTCGTAGGTACTGAGTTCATTGTCGAGGCAGAAGCTGTTGGAACAGTGAGTGCGTTTCTGGAAACCATTGATGCAGTAGAACCCCTTCATTGGGTTGGTCTGACCATCTGACCTGAGGGCATGGAAGTTACTTTCCGTCAGATAGGCACAGTCCTCTGGATGAAGACAAGGTAGAGAAGCCATAAGAGTTAGTCAAAAACATTTTTTCTTTCATAACCATCAATACAAATTTGAATTTTAGACAAGAATTTTATCTTGGTGCAACATGTTCCCGAATATGGCACAATACATAGAGAACTCCCAAAAGTGTGGTCAGGGGTAACTGGATATGGTCTAGGAGATCAAATAAGAGTTCCATGATTTACTTTTAGTTGATTCCAGCCCCTACTGTTAATAACAATTGAGATATAACACCAAGTATTTGAAGCTGATGATGTCATTGTTTTCACATTCACAACCCTGGTTTGGTGTCCCCCCCTCCTCATTGACCATGGTAGACAGGAGCTCATCAATTACCACATGTTGGGTTGGTTACCACACGGAGTTTTCATTGCACTTAGTAGTTTCCAGGCATTTTAACCACCAGGACATTGACATATACATTTGCTTATTACACATAAGCCTTTTATCCAAAGATATATATAATTTTGTCATTGTACTTATAGATAGGAAAATGCACCGGAGGCTCAGTAGTGTAGTGGTTACTACACTGGCCCCCAACTCCCGAGATCATGTGTTTGACTCTCCGAACTGACATTATTAGGAAAGCAGCTATTCGATTACTGATGACCAGCAGTTCAAAATACAGAACATTTGACCTGTTAGTATGCACTGGCTTTTTCTGCCCTTATATGGCCTAGATTCTACCAATGTATTGAAAGCAATTTACCCTCACCCCCCACAAAAAAAGTAAATTACATAAATAAGGGGGGAGGTTTTATACAGCTTTATGAGGACATTTACATTCTGAAAGAGTTGCAGGGGCACAAAAGTAATGTACAGGGCTTTTACACTGAGGGGAGACATTAACCAAACTTTTGCAGTGGAAGAACATGTAATGTAAGTACAAAGTGTGTCAAAGGTGAGTATAACAACAGCATTAAAACATATGTCATCATTAAAGGAAGAACTGCGTTGGTAAAAATTTACAGTGCATTCTCTCAATTGTAAATGAAAGAGAAACAAAAACAGCAATGATGGCAATGTTACCAACATTAAATAAATTTGCTTATAACATGAGTACAACTATAAAATGCATGTGATGTGTGGTTTACTTTTATAATGTTCACTCAATTTTTATCAAGTAATATTTTCAAACTTTCATTATGACAGAGACAAAGTCAAACTACAATAATGCACTATGGCACCCAGATAATCCTTCATTTGGACATCATTCAAGCATCCGTTCCAGCATCCCTTCAGACATGGATTAAACGTCAGCAAATCTAAACCATGCATCACTGACATTGCGACAGTTGTTTTATATGGTATTATAAAACTCCTGGAAATGCACATGATAACAAACCAATCATGGATTGGTACTCTATATTCTGCCTTGTAGTTGCCAAGTTATGATAGGGAGCAATACCTTCTGAATATGACATAAGCTTATTTTACTCACCTATTTCAGCCAAGGTGTTCACGTAGAAACTCTGTGGAATAACTTCCCACTTGACAGCCAGCGGATCGCGACACCAGAGCTTGCAGGTACCTGAGAATTTCTGATTATATCTCTCCACTAAAAGAAACCACAAAATAGTCTGATTTGAATACACAATGTTCCTACCCCCTTCCCACCCATATAGGTTAATGGTAAGTAAGTGTCGAATATTTGAAAATAATGGACTGTTTATGAGGTTCCGGAGGGGCCGAGTCAACATTCCATTATTTTCAAATATTGGACACTTACGAGGCTATAGACCTATTTAAATTACACCCCTCCTTTATTTGTAATTTTAAAGATCTTGTTTAACATCCTTACTTTTCATTTCTGGTGTGTATTTTAGTAATTTTATGATAATTTTAGTTGAAACAAGGCCACTGCCACAGCGGTTATCTTCCGCCTTAGGATCAGTAATAATGGAAAACTAAAAGAGGTATAAGACCTTTGTAGTAAGATAACCCCACTTGACATTGAAGAAGGGGTCAAATGTAAAAGTCAGCAATTGGCAAACAGTCTCAGGCCATGACTTCCTATAAGTTGTTTTCGAATTTGGAACCCCTAGTAGCAATGATAAGGGAGATATAAGGCCGTTTTAATAGGATAATCCCATTAAACATGTGATAAGACAGCCATTTTGTTTTTGAAACTAGGCCAAATTACTATCAAGCTAACTTTCCTAGCCATGTATGTTTTGTGCGAATTTGATTAACCTAGCTGCAATATTTCAAGTTTTAGAGCTTCTAAATGATTTGGAAATAATTGGGTATGGTGGCCATTTTGTTTTTCACAATAAGGCGAAAATTGTTCTCAGGCAAAACATTTGCAGGCCAGGACTTTTCATTGTCTGTCTTTACATTCTTAAGCTATAACACCAATAATAAGGGGAAAATAAGGACGTTTAGGTGTGATAACCCCATTTAACCTTGAAGCAGGTGTCAAAGGTCAAATTCAACACTTGGAAAAAATTCCCAGGCCATGATTTCCTACAAGTTGTTTTCATATTCCACTTGGAGCAATATTAGCGGAGATATAAGGCCATTTTAATAGAACAACCCCATTTGACATTAAATATGCGATATGGCGACCATTTTGTTTTTAGAACTAGGCCAAAATTACTATCAGGCTAGCTTTTCTAGCCATATAGCTTTTGTGAAAATTTTATTAAGCTATCTGGAATAATTCAAGATTTAGAGCACCTTTATGATTTTCAAACAATTGGCTATGGCGGCCATTTTGTTTTTTTTTTCAAAATGAGGCCAAAATGTTGCAGGTTTTCATAGCCATAAACATTCCCTGCAAATTTGGTGAAGATATCTTTATAAATGAATGAGATATTAAGGTTTATGTAAAAACATAATGAATGATGATTTGGCCATTGGCGGGAGATAAAATGAGTAAAAGTGTTTCTTTGGAAATGTGCAAAAAGGTTTCTATATATTGTCAAAATCACACAGCGGAACAACTGCCCATTAGTGAAAGATATTGGACACTTTTAAGAAAGGAAAAATTTCAGGTGTAATTTCATTAGCCATAAATAGCCCTGGGGCCTGTAAATCAAATCCACAGATCTGCTGACAAATTTGTTAGCTCTTAGTTAACTCTAAGTTAGCAAACTCTTTTTTAAATCTAAACATTAGTTAGTTTATTGTTGGCTAAATTTTTTGTAAAAACCCCTCAGATTTAAAGATAACTCAGATCTTGCTGTTAAGTATTAGTTATATAAACTCTCAGTTCTTTACATCCAATTAACTGTAAGATTACCGTTATAGTATAAAACAAAGTTGTTGAAGCACTGAAAAGTAAGGTGATGTTCAAAGTACCTAAATGTTACAATAATCTAGATATTTCAACTAACATTTATGATCCGGAGGAAATCTTTAACGTCATTATAACTACTACCGACAGTGTAATGACTACTCAAAGATTGCTTCGGTTTACTCCCTGAATTCTTCAGTTGAGGTGTTATTGTATAGTCATTAAGTATTAGTGTGTTATTTTACCAATGCTTCCATTTAGAGGCCCCAGGTCTACCTGACCACTCCTCATAATGCAGGTCTGACACTGGTAACTCTTTTTGTCATACAAGATTTTCTTTTCAGACTAGACGGTTGGGAACATTATAGTTCTGAATGTAGATAAAACGTTTAAAATATTTATATATTAAAAAACCTGTGCAAGTGATCAGTTCATGCCATTAATACTACCGACCGGCCTTTTTTCATGGCAAGTGTATTATGATTTGATCTTGAGGTTGATGTGATTGAACTCGACCACTCTTCAGCAAAAATCGATACAAGTTCGCCAGTTACCACACAAAAATGATCAATGCTTGATGTTACAAGTGGTCTTTATGGATCATGGCAGTTGGGAGTATTTTCAGTTGTATGGTCAATCTTCTCACTTGGGAAGAAAAACATAGTTTGTCACTTTCCCCGTCTTAATTTTGACTGGATCAATGTCACCCCCCACCAACTTTAAAATTGATTATGTCCTATGATAAACAGGGGTATTACCATTTTTAGAAGTTTAAAAATATGGATGTTAGACCTGAATGTAACTTTTAAAAATATTTTAACCACATCTTCAACCCACATCCTCTCGCTAACCATTCCCTGATATGATCTAAACAGAGTGTTAAAACAATGATATGTCCCCAGACAAGCTAAAGGCGGTATTTCACACCTGTAGCTACAATTTTGCAACAAAAAAGAGAATCAGAATTAGTAAGGACAATGGCCAAGGTTTCACAAAGAAAATGTACTGTAAAGATTACCCAAAGGCACGGTAATGTTACGACAAACATAGAACTACACTGGGTCACACAAAGAATGGCACAGAAGATATTGGAAAGGCAGCAGAAGAGCCACAGAACTAAAAGGACGCCTTGCAACTGACCAACAGAATTTTATACTCCCAGTGGTAGGCGGAGAATTTGAACTGTTACAAGCTTCCATGTGTTTGGTCGCAGAATGCAGAGAATATCACAGGATGCAAAACTTTTGCCGACAGAATTGTGACAGTACAAGGAGGAATTGGGAGGTATATAAAACGCCTATAAACGTAACAAATACCACTTGTAGGCTGGGTAAACATTCCCAAAGTATTTTCAAAGTAAATTCAGTTTCTTGGGATACTTTAAATGCCATATGTTGGGCATGCAAATATACATATTGTCCATATTGTTTCTCGAAAACATCCATACTTTTATATGGTTCTCATATGGTAGAAAAGGTCAAACAAAGAAACACACACAAAAACTATAGCATTTCTTTAAGGGTGACATTTTGAATTTTTTAGTGAGTAATCGCAAACAAAAATAGTATAAATCCGTTTGATTTTCTATTTACAGGGTACACAATTTATGGGGGGGGGGGGGGGGGGAGAACAAAGAAAGGATGTATGAAGAAAAGGCCACAGACAAAAAACAAAGATGGACATACGTTGAGGAGAGCATGACTTTTAATTTAGTTTTTCACAGAAACTTCAGAAATTTGACCACAAAAGCATAATAAAATCTTAATAACTAACACACCAATGGACATTACAAAGTCATTAGCAAATGACAAATTGACATAAATGATGTCACTTGCAGCAGCAGAGATGGTAGACATGGAGTGAAAAAACATGGAGTTGAAAGCAGCTCAACGAATCTGAAATGTCAATGAACAACTATCCTGGTGAGAGCAAAAATTGCGGTAAAATCACATCCCTTCATTTTTTTAAATTGCTGAGTTTGCAATTCTGACATGTAAATGTCTGTTTGGTGACAGCCGTTTGATTATAGATGAGCTCTAGAAGAAATAACCAATTCACTATAGGTTAATGGAAAAGTAAGAATCCATCAGGTTATTAACCCATTTAAATTACATTCCTCCCTTAATTCGTAAGATGCTGTTCAACATCCTTTTATTTCATTTCTGTAATTTTTGTTATGTATTTTGGGAGTTTTCAATTTTATGGTCATTTTAATTGACGGAAAAGTAAAATGGTTTCATTTGAAATGTGTGCAAAAAGGATTTCCATATATGGTCATAATCACTGAGTAGAGCTACTGTCCATAAGTGGAAAATACTGGACAATTTCAAAATAATAATTATAATAATAGAAACATTTGCATAGTGCTAAATTGATGAAGATCCTGTAATGTGCTGGAATAAAAAAGGGACAGTCCTTAGAAAAATAATTTCAAAAAATAGTTTAACAATTTTGTGGTAGTCAGTGCTCTGTAAGTTTTCAAAAAAATTTTTGGTTTTCGGCACTTTTTTCAAAGTTGGTCAAACGTATTGGAAGCATGGGACATTAATAAATTATTACATCATTGAGTGCTACATTGAACAGTAAATACTCGTCTTTACACTTCATATCAAATGCATAGGTATGGCCGGGCCCCTAAGTCTATGTCCTTGTAAAATAGTGTCAAGGCCATATTTATATTTTATCGTTGTATTTTGTATTACTGTGCTCAAAGCAAAACCTACACTACCACAGGAATTAAAGTGCTTTTTGACCCAACCCAACTTGCTCAGTGCAACCAGACATCTTTTGTGACTGTCATTCCCGAAACTGAAAGACAGGGTCTTAAGGATGACCATTTATTAATGTCCCTGAGGTTCTTTAGCCTACAACTGGAGATAGGAACCAATGGCAAATGATCACTATTTTAAGTGTTCCTCTGAGCTACTGTGTATCTACCTGCACCTTGGACCAGTGTCCTCTGTACACCAAGTTTGAGCTTGTTATCAACTAGGCGACAGTGCCAGATGTCTGGCACATGACATCTATATCTTGCTTTTGCATCGCCCCAATAGAATTAGCTTCTCCACATTGTCAACTTCCACAGCCAAGTATGTGGTTTCAGAAATTAAAAGAAAATAAAGACCTGTATCTCTTCATGGAAGTTTATCTCCCTGCCTTGCCAGAAAGCTCGTAGAGTTCACCTTTTTCTCCTTGTTTATTCTCCAGACATTCAGGACAATTGACATAGCATGGCGAGTGCCTGTCTCATCAATTAAGTTAAGCAGCAATGGGCTATGTTAGTACTTGGGTGGATGGGTGAATGCATTACTCATGGCTTTGCAGCTTACCCATGTAGACTGAAACACTTTTTGTCCTGGTTTAATATGGATAGTGTTATTATTATTGTTATTGTTGTTATAACTCACCCCATTTGGCCACAGTCTCATAATCTCCCATACCAGTACTGCTGTCATAGTTGATAAAACCTGTCCAGGTACCCGTCTGCTCCAATTCAGCAAGACTTTTATCTGCATCACCTGCAATATATTATGGCATTCCTGAGCCCTGATAATTTACAAATCAGAATGTCAAAGTGGTTAAATTGTTACTTCCTTATTTTGAAACATATATCTCTCCTTAAAGCTGTATGTACAGTACTGAGCTATATCTAAGCTTTGGTAAACTTTTTGCATGTAAGTTGAACAATTTGGTCACAGTTTTCTTTATGGGGCACCTAATGCGGAATGTGCTGCTTGTTGGGATTCATGCCTTTTTATTGCCTCCTGTGGAAAGAATTTTTGTCTTAACTTTTCATCCATAACCTAGCCTGTCCTTTGATATTGACATTTTGAAATTGTTCTTGTTAGTTTTGGCTTGGGCTCGCTTTTCTTGGCGGAGATTAAGCATTATACAACTTGGCTACAATTACAATTGCACTCATATTCAATGACACAAAATATAGGACATTTGAGATTACAGTTACAGGACAAATCTGGTACTGCCTCTCAAATATCTTATAGAGTTAAACCCTTTTATACCAAAATATAAGGTTGGGTAATATGTATTATGTGTTGTGTGAAAACGGGCAAAGCTTCTACAAAGTAAAAGTGTGTGTCCCATTCAGCAGCTGGGGTCACACTGGGCCTGTAAATCAAACCTTCACTGTTACAACAAATTTGTTAGCTCTTAATTAACTATAAGCAAACCTCATGTGTAAATCAAAAGCTTAGTTAGTTTACTATTTTCGTTAAAAAACTTTTGCATTTTAAGATAACGCAGACCCTGTTGTAAAGCTTTAGTTATATAAACTTTTTTTATAGCGAAATACCCTTACCATTTCCTAACAGTAGCTATTTCTTGGAGCCATCCAACCCAATGGTCAACGCAGAGATGTGATTTTAAGGTTTTCTAACAACCTTAACCAAGCCATTGGGTTACAGTAGTCCGTCCTCCCGCCAAATAGGTCACATGACCACATTGTTTACTTCATTATTTTTGTTGGCCATCAACAGTAGAGACGTGTTTTGAAATCTTGGGAAGTTGTTTCCATATTTGCAGGGATTATTTCATTTTTTATTGAGTTTTTGAATCATGGCGAACAATAAGGATTCATCAGATTCTAAGACAAAAAAATCCAGTTTTTGTGGACATATTATGTTGGGTTTTGATACCCACAGATATTGCTTCAAATGCCAGGAATCTGGCAAGGGTGATGATCTTTGCACACTTAAGAAAGACTGTCTTCTGTGTATTGCTTTTTCCGAAGAGCAGAAGCGTAAACTCGCTGAGAAGTTTTCAAAGGGTAAGAAATCTTTAAAAGAATCTACCTTACAAAAGGAAAAAGAAAAGATAGATGACTCCATATTGGATGAGGAAGACAGTTCGGTTGGAATGTCTTCTCATTCTGTGGTCGCTGGCCAGTCGTCAGGTTCAAATAGCCAGGCGTTGGCAGCGATCCTCTCACAGCTTAGAACCCTAACGAACAGAATTACTGCGATAGAAAACAAGGATTCCCCTGCGGAGGCAGACATCTTGGTTTCTAGGGAAGCTACGGGAAGGACGAGTTCCCAATGCAACAGGAGATCTATGTCCACTGCACTTTCTTCCGAAGAGGCACATTCAAAACGACCTGCGGAGGAAAATCCCTCTACGTCTGGGACTGTAGACAGTCGAGTTTCGATACCTGCTAAAAGAGTGAGGGTAGATTTGTCAGATGACAGGGAATATGATTCCTCACAAGAAGACAAACAACCAGTTCCTTCTTATTCAGATACCCTTTTTGCTATTAAAAAATGGTTGGATATTGCTATCACTGAGACTGATACAATTATAGCCCCTTCAGTGTTTTCACAAGCTTCAAAGCTGAAGAAGTCTGCAGAAGTTTCCTTGGCCTTACCACCAGCTGAGAATATGGTTAGTTTGTGGAATTTCAACGAATATGAGGCTTCGGGTGTTTCAAAGGAACATGATTCCTTGAAAACCAAGTCTTCCAGAAGGAATCCTTTGCCAAAGGGTCAATTTTTGAGCTTTGATAGACCACCCATGAAATGGTATAACATTTCACCTCAACCTCATGCAGTGGCAGCTCCCAAGTTGCAGGATGCATTCAGGAACATTACCTCAGCTCAGTTTCAAATGCCTTCTGCCATTTCAACACCATGGAAGCAGTTTACTCTCTGGGAGACTGTAAACAGGGAGAATATCAATGTCCTGAATCATATTTTTTGGTTCAATTCAGCCAATTGCAAGGCCACAGAAGAGATGGAGAGGCAGTTTGCTATTATAAAATCTGCTGAGAATGAAACAGATTTTAACAATGCTCTGGAATATGTACAGGAGTGTCTGCAGTTACAGGCTTCAGTCAACCAGTCTTCGGGGAAGGCCTTGGATTCTTTGCTTGGTAGTTCCATGACCATGTCAGCAAACATGTTACTGAGCAGGAGAGACAATTACTTGAAAAACTGTTCAAAGGATGTCACTGAGGATGACATTAGCAGGTTAAGAAATGCTCCTTTTACTTCTAATGAAGTGTTTCCAGTGGATATGCTCTCTGAGGTTCTGAAAAACTTTATTCAGTGGTCTCATGTGAATAGGGATTCTAGGAAGGAACACCCTTCAAGACATGAGGACAAGAGAGATAACAGGTCTCAGATTAGATCTTTTCGACCCTACCATGACAACTCTTCATCAACCTCAACAAAAAGCAGTGTCTCCTCTTCAGTTGGGAATAGAGGAAGAGGTTCCTTCTCCTCTAGGCCTTTCAGAGGCAGGGGTGGCAGGAGGAAGTGACTGTCTGTGCTCAGGAGGCCGTCTCTCCAGTTTTTGGCAGGTATGGGAGACCAAAAAAGCTCATCCAAGGGTTGTGACCATTTTGAAGGAGGGTTATTGTCTGAATTTCATAAATCAACCTCCATTGACAAAGGTTCCTGTAATAAGGAGCAAGTATTTGAACCGGGAGAAGCAACAGTTTTTGATAAAGGCGGTTTATCAAATGATCGACAAAAGAGCGATAACTCCAGTTCAAAAGGTCACATCCCTGGGATTTTACAGTCGTTGTTTCTTGTTCCCAAGCCAGGAAAGAAATGGCGACCAGTAATAGATTTGAGTGTGGTAAACAAATATTTGCATATTCCAACTTTCAAGATGGAAACTGCCAAAAATATTCGAGATTCGCTTCAGCAAGGCGAGTGGGTAACCTCACTCGACCTCACAGATGCATATTTTCACATACCAATTCACCCACGGTTTCAAAAGTATCTTCGCTTCAATGTAGGCGACAGATCCTACCAGTTCACTGCCTTACCCTTCGGAATCGCTACGGCTCTACTCGAGTTCACCATGGTAGAAAAAGAGGTGAAACTGATGGCTCTTGCAGAGGGCATCAGGATTCACCAGTATATAGACGATTGGCTAATGAGAGCAAAAACAAAACAGCAATGTCAAGAGAATACCCACAGGTTGATTCATCTTGTGCAGAGCTTGGGTTGGATCATAAATTTCGAAAAATCAGATTTAATTCCAACTCAAGAAATCGAATTTTTGGGTTACAAATTCGACCTCAGGGTAGGGCTAGTCTTTCCAACTCAAAAGAAAATTGATCGTCTTCTGGAAAAAAAACAGTTTCCATGTTGGAATCTTCTCAAACATCTCCAAGGAAGCTCATGTCACTAATTGGGAGCATGGCTTCAATGGAGAAGACAATACCATTGGGTCGTCTGCATATGAGGCCACTTCAATGGTATCTGAAGACACACTGGAGGTATCCCCAGTCTCTGGATATCCCAGTACCTGTGTCTCAGGTTCTCAAACAGCATCTCCAGTGGTGGACCAATCTTTCGAACTTGAGGAGGGGTTCCCCACTTCATCAGAAGGAGCACAATCTCCTTCTATTTACAGATGCTTCCCTAAAAGGCTGGGGGGGGCTCATTTAAAGCATCACACAGCCAGTGGTCTGTGGAATCAGGTGGAGTCAAGACTTCACATAAACATTCTAGAGCTAAAAGCAGTGTTTCTAGCTTTAAAATCATTCGGAAATCATCTTCTAAATCAAAATCTGCTGATTTCCACAGACAATTCGTCAGTGGTTGCCTATCTCAACAAGCAGGGAGGTACCCACTCTCAGGAGATGTGTGCACTAATCTGGAGAATCATGGCTTGGACGAATGCCAGGGGAATCCAGATTCAGGCAAAACATATTCCAGGGAATCTCAATGTGTTAGCAGATTCCTTATCAAGAAAGGACAAGGTGATTCAGACCAAATGAGCGTTGAATCATCAAGTATTCAATCAGATCTGCCATTGTTGGCATCAACCAATGGTAGATTTGTTTACAACAAAGTTGAATCACAAGCTGCCAATGTATGTGTCTCCTGTCCCCGACAGTCGGGCTTGGGAAACAGATGCATTGAACATCTCTTGGGAGGGTCTGGACGCCTATGTGTTTTGTCCAGTGGCTCTCATTCCTCAGGTAATTCAAAAGATGACCACCTACAGGTGCAGAATCATCATGATTGCACCAGGGTGGCCAGGGATGTCTTGGTTTTGGGATCTGGTGGATCTGTCCACAAGGCTCCCTCTGAGACTTCCCATGTGGGTGGATCTGTTGACTCAGCCTTTCAGCTGACTTACCTGAATCTTCATGCTTGGCATCTGGAGTCAGTCATGAATATTCAGAAAGATTCTCAGAGGAGGTGGCGAAGCGAATTAAGGAGCCTCAGAGACACTCCTCAAGGAGAATCTATGAATCAAGGTGGTACATTTTTAGGAAGTGGTGTGAAGAGAATCAGGTGGATGTCTCCAATCTCACTATTCCAGATGTAGCGAATTTTCTTAACTGTTTGTTTAAGGAAAGAAATCTCAAGTCATCTACCATTGCTGGCTATAGAACAGCTATTGCAGATGGTTTGGGTGTGAAGGGGGAGCAGATCTCTAAACGTCTTGAGCTGAATAGACTGTTAGCAAGCTTTTATAGAGACAAGCCAGTGGTGAATAGGTCTATACCTTCTTGGGATCTGGCTTTGGTACTCCATGCACTGACAAAACAACCTTTTGAACCCTTGGGAAAAGTTTCTTTGAAGTTACTAACCTTTAAGACAGTTTTTCTTTTGACTTTGGCATCGGGCAAAAGGAGAAGTGAAGTTCATGCTTGGACTCATTCATCTCTCAGTTATAAGGAGAATTGGTCACAAGTTACTTTGGCCCCGTCAACTGCCTTTTTGGCAAAGAACCAGTTGGCTTCAGATGGGCCTGCTGCAATTAAGCCAGTGGTCATTCCAGCATTGAAACCTCAGTTAGACAGAAGTTTGACTCAAGATAGATCTCTTTGTCCTGTGAGAGCTTTGAAATACTACCTGGACAGGACAAAAGATTTGAGGAAGAATAAGAATCTTTTGTTTGTAGCTATTAAGGAGGGCTTTACTAGAGATATTTCCAGGGCAACTATCTCATCTTGGTTGAAACAGACTATCCTTTTGGCTTATGAGAGTTCAGACTCTGAGTCTCAACAGCTACATCAGGTGAAAGCTCATGATGTCCGTTCAATGGCTGCATCTTTGGCATTTAGAGGAGGGATTTCCTTGAATGAGATCCTTGAGGCTTGTTTTTGGAAGTCTCACAATACACTCACCAATTTCTATCTGAAGGACCTCTGTTGGCATAATGGTCAGATTTTGAAATTGGGCCCTATAGTATCTGCTCAGCATGTGATAGATTTATAACTAGGTACTGAATTGTATGTTATATTTCTATGTTTCATAGGGTATTGTTTTTTGTATTTGTATGTTTTGATTGAGAATACATTGTATTTTCATGTATTTACAGGATAGATGGCTGTAGCACCTGTAAAGTGTACAGTATTGTTTAACTTGAGCCTCACTTGGAGTTTATGATGCGTCAGCTGATATTGGTGCCAAGTGGGGTTTGACCTGTTGTTGCGTTCAAGTTGAAGTTGAAGTTTTGTTTGTGTTGATACTTCTTGTACATTGGATGGAATTATACATTGTGAGATCGACCACATTCTGCCTTTAATTTTAAGGTATGTTGAATGTTAGGTGTTGACAGGTTAATGTTTATGTGATTTAATCGTGTTAAACGCACTGTTAAATGTTTAATGTTGGAGTTTATGTGTTCATGTTGGATGAAAAACTCACATGGTTGCTTTGTTACAGTTTCTCACAGTGTTTTCTTCTGGTTGTGGAAGTAGGACAGGTGGTGGAAGTTGCAAAAAGTAATTCCCTCCGTCCTACAAGGCTGAATTCAGCTACTGTTAGGAAATGGTAAGGGTATTTCGCTATAAAATTGGAAAATTTCATAGTAATTTGAATTTTTATTAGAAATACTTACCATTTCCTAACACTCAAATTTCCCTCCCGCCTCCCCGCAAGTCATACTTTTTAGTTGCAACAAAAATAATGAAGTAAACAATGTGGTCATGTGACCTATTTGGTGGGAGGACGGATTACTGTAACCCAATGGCTTGGTTAAGGTTGTTAGAAAACCTTAAAATCGCATCTCTGCGTTGGCCATTGGGTTGGATGGCTCCAACAAATAGCTACTGTTAGGAAATGGTAAGTATTTCTAATAAAAATTCAAATTACTATAAAATTTTCCAAATTTCTGTACATCAAACTGACTAGAAAGTAATCATGATTGTATAAAACAAAGTTACTGAAGTGTTGTATAGTCAGGTGATGTCTAGTTTACCTAAATTTTACAATAACGGAGACATTTCAAGTAACATTAATGGTCTGGAGGAAATATCTAACAACAATGTAACGACTACCAACAGTGTAACGACTACTCAAAGAATGATTCTATTTACTCCCTGGATACCTTGTTAAAAGTGTCATTGCACTGTCATTAAGTATTAATTTGCTATTTTACGAATGCTTCCATTTACAGGCCCCAGGTCCACGACATTGTCATTGAAAATTAGTAAATTTAAGCCTATGTTTTTATACAATAATATTGTCTTTTCTTGGAGCCAGTCAACTCTATGCATACATGTAAATTTAAGGTTTAAAATAAATTGACCAGGATCCTGTAAATGGAGGCATTCGCAAAATAGCACGCCAATACTTAACAATAATATAATGACATCTTAACTAAAGAATTCGGGGAGTAAATAGAAGCATTCTTAATGAACTTGCTACAAATGTTCTAAGTAACATTAAACCAATGTACTTC
The DNA here is from genome assembly GCA_964017235.1 of Sabellastarte sp. h YS-2021. Taxonomy (NCBI): domain Eukaryota; kingdom Metazoa; phylum Annelida; class Polychaeta; order Sabellida; family Sabellidae; genus Sabellastarte; species Sabellastarte sp. h YS-2021. The sequence goes on along the minus strand of OZ024929.1, from coordinate 17,179,276 downwards.
TGTTTAAAGCCATGATAAACCTAAATCAGTCAATCAATTAATCATATAGGTTTATTTTAGACATCTCACTATTTTTACGGCTCTACAGAGAAAATACCAATAGCTGAATATATATTAAAATAATTAATGTGTACTATGAGATAACTATAAATAATTTAATACATTTTACCGTGTATTCTTGTCCAGCCTGCATTCACACTGACGACATAAATGCCAAGTGCAATTCCTAAAAATAGAACTTTGACCATGATGTTTGATGAGTGGTAATCTTTGTTCTACTGAATATTGTGTGTTTCTTTTTCCACAAGTTTAAGATCTGTCGCTTCTTGTTACTTCTACAAACTCCACTCAACAGATAAATGGCAAGTTTTCTAAGGCAAAAACCCTTTATGTAGGGCCCTATAATTTTCTCCTGGTCTTTTCTAATTGCAAGGTCTAGACAAATATGGGTCGTATCTGATCGTTAAAATATTTAATGGCTTGGTCTCATTTAGACGACTATTGGTCCTACATAGTCCTTGATAATGTCTAATTGTTTAGTTTCATTTAGACTTGTAGTTCTTGTCTGCTCATTAATAGTATATAAAATTACTAGTCCTGCTAAAATACAGGATACAACTCAAAATAGGACTGATCATATACTAAAATATTACAATTGATCAACCAGTTTACCTCAGTGAAAAAACTCCATGTATACTCCATCTCAAACTACCTGATGCAGCTCTCCAACATTTAAGTTCCTGACCATTCACACTACAGACGGTATATCCCGCGGTCAGAGCTTTTTCTCGACAGTGGAATCACCTCCAAGGATGCCACATACCTTCCAAGATGTGGTGTATCATTCATATCATACAGGCGGTTTAATTCGTGGTTATAGGAGTTTGGTAAAACATCCCTACCCTTGGACTACCATCCGAGGTTTGCATGCGACTTTGTAACGAAGTGGCGAAATGTCCATTTACCTCCACTCACCTTATGTTGCCTAGTTACACCGAAAGATGACTGAGTCCTAAGGTTATATACAACGTGGACTACACCTTCAGTTACTGTAGCAAGAGATTCATCTACTTCTTCATTTGTGCATGCCCACAGTATGAAATTCAGAGGGGGGAAGTTTACATTTTTTAAAACTTTCATAGGGCACGCAAGGTAATGGACCTTTTGCAACTGTGTCACAAGGTTGCATGCGAATCTTGGATGGTAGTTGAAGTTGAGGGCCAAATCTCTATAACTGCCTGTAGTGTGAATGGGGTATTATAAAGACTGGAAGTGTTCAGTGAACGAAAACCCGTCTGTGCGCATAGAATCAGCTGCGAGTAAAACCTCTGATAACCGCCCGCTGAAAAACGGAAGTGTCGTTTCGAATTTCTTGTTTGGAAATTCGTCCGTTTTTACGAGGGTGATCATGCATTCAAAACAATATGGCGGCTCCCTTGTTTGTGTCACCTTGTAAAAATAAAGGGATATTTCTGTCAACCAGGTAGGCCGGTCTTTATAATAGTAATAAATACCGACTGTGAGGGTGTTTGTTAGAGGATATATGCCCGGCAAAAAATCCCCAATAATGCCCTCTGTATATCCTGTAACAAAAGCCCTCACAATCGGTATTTATTACTACATTAAAGACCACTGATTCTACTGTAAAGTTTAAAATATTCCACAAACAACTCAAGCTTTCCCCACCTAGTCCCTTTCTCTCATTCACATTCACAAACCTTGATTATTGATCTAGAACCTCCCTTGACCATCATTTTTTTGTCAATTCTTCTGTTAATTTTGTGCCCCAAGTTCCACATCTGGTGGAGATACGTAGTTTATATGTGTGTTTAATAATATATTTCAATTGTTGGATTTCATTTACATGGATAAATCATAACTGGCAATTAAAAGATTCTATTGGTTGGGTCTGATTTAGATGAATGGTTGATATCCGGCTGTTGGTGGCCATGGAAAGCAAGGAATGCCACAGTATGCAAACTTTACTGACAGAAGTGTGGCGGTACATGTAGGGATGAGGCATAATACAAAATGTCCATCAAAGGTCAAAGTTGGGGTTTTACGTCCCGTTCAACAGCCAGAAAATGTCCATCAAGATAGACAAAACAGCTTATATTGCAGTCAAGACATTGGGGCTAAATCGGAGCTATGATGGCTGCATTTTAACCATATAGTTACTTCTGCCAAGAAGGTTATATGTTTTTGGTAGTGTTGGTTTGTTTACCTACCTCTCTAAAAATAATTTGAAATGTTATGGACGGATTTTTGATGAAACCTTCAGGAAATGTTGGAAATGGGACAAGGAACAAATCATTCAATTTTGTCGGTGATCCAGATCACCGTCTGGGCGCAGAACATGATTAGAGATCTTTTAGGACATTTTCAGTTTCCGTGTATATGCCTACATAGTTTATTCCCAGAATGCTTGGCAAGAAATACAGGACACTAGCTGTGTATAATAATTCTTAGTTTGACTTGATTTCTAGCACCATTTCAGATACCATGATCTAAAACAGGTAAAAAATAAGAGTGGAAACAAGCTACTTGGCAAAGGCCTGCGCTCTCTGAATACTTCTCTAGTTATAAAGTCTTTCATGTTAGAACCATGTTCACACCTAAGCATATCATTTTTATACCACATATGGTGTAGAGGAAAGTTACCAAAACATTTCATCAAAAAAAGTTTGGAAGTCCAACAACTAAGTCTGAAGACACTGGTTATTGGTTCAGAAAACCTTGTCATACAAATATGACCCAGGTATAATTTGTCATAATATATGCAAATTACTAAGTAGATACATGGCATTCCAGCACAGGTAGAATTATCTTCTCGCCTTCTCCCCTAAAACCCATCTAGTCTTCATAGTGCTGGTTGTTTGACCATATTTCAGAATTTCTGCCATACTGGCTATAATATAAGCCATTTCTTACAAAAGCCCAATGGTTGAATTCATTTGCTAAGAGAAAAACGTAAAAGGTGACTCCCCACTTTTGAGGATACAGTTTGAAATTCAACTATTTACCTTATGTATACTTGCACTTATAGCAAAACAGATATTTTGCCCTCTCAGTCTCAAGTAATCATCTATATGATCTGTTGACACTACTTGACTGGCCCTTGAGCAGAAGGTAAAACCCCAATTTTGACCGTTGACACTCATGGATACTTCTAATTTTTCATATTTCTGACTTAAGTATACTGTGTCAGTTGAAATTTTAAATTTTCACGTAGTAGTCATTGCAGCTAGTTTAGCTATTGGAATAAGAGAGTAAAAGTCAATTCCTTGGGTGAAGGCTAAAGTCTGCATTAATTGGGAACTGATTTTGGCGAATTTCTGAAAATATGAAAATCAAATTTTTACATTTAGAATGTCTGCCGTATAACAGTTTTGCGACTCCTTTCAGATTTGTGGCCTTACTTGAAGATGAAAAGTTGGCAGTTTTCACTTAGGCACCTTGGCCAGCTATTACGCACTGGTTTCCTCCACTCCCTCAACTACCTGTCAAGATAAGCTAATCTACAATGTGAAAGGAACACTTCAACCCAAATGGGGCCACAGCTGGTCAGTGGTTACCCACTCGCCTCCCACCCATGAGATCATAGTTTGAACCCCAGTAGTCGCTTGCTGATGGTCCGTGGTTTACCAGAACCTTGAGTAACTGGATGTACTGGTTGTAAAAACACGAAATAAATAAATTGAAAATAAATGAATCAACAAAGTCTTGCATCCAGCTTTCAGCATCGTAAAGGTGAACTTTTTACTGGAAACATAATATCAGATTTTTGAAAGTATGAGGGTTTGTTATATCACTGTGTAATCTAAAAAGATTGTTTAATTTTTTTTAAATCAGGCCAAAAATAAAACAGTTTAGAAAATCTTTCCACCCAAACGCCCACTTATAGTGTGTCACCTTAAAACTGTGAAAAAAAACCATCCTACTGCTTGCTTATAGCTTTGAAAGGTGCATCAAATAAGGGATGTACAATTCACAATGTTTTGAGTGCTTTGCGCCTTAGAGGGCACCTCTGATATATATTTTGTGTAAAATTAGACTGGACTGTTTACCAGTCTAGTTTGACAAAAAAGGATTGGTATCGCCCATGTTGACCTTCACATAGACAAGTTCTCGTACAGCTTTTCTCTTTAAAGTGGGGAGGTAATACAAAGGACAAAGCAACTTGTGTTAAACTTAGCAGTTATCAAAGACTAACATTAAAATAAACCAAGATCTCTGAGTATGAATCAAAGGCCCTTTATAGTTAATTTTGTGCAGTAAACAAGTTTACCCATATTTACAAATATAAGAGCATTGTGGGTTCAAAATGTAATGCAGAAGATGTACATAAGATTTGAGGGTGTGAAGCCAGGATCGAAAAGGTGGAAGCCAGGCAAGGATTCAAACCTCCGGTAGCTAAACACTTGGGTATAACTAGAAAGGGTAACAGAGATTCATATTATAACAAGACAGAAAAAACAGATTGCGGCAATTTTTATTCACAGATTAGTACATGGTTAGTTTTAAAGGACAAGATTGTAAAAATGTGACTGATGTTTTTGAATATTTACCCAGAACTATAAAAAAGAAATGGATATGAGGAGAAAAGGCTCAAAATTACTGAGTATGAATCAAAGGCACTTTAATTTCTTATGTCGTACTATTTTTGCTCCTAAGGAGTTATCAGGGTTTAAATTTTCAAGAAACAAATAATTCTGATTTGGAATCAAAGGCCCTTAGTTTCTCTTACCCAGCAATTACCATACAAACCTAAAATTATTTAAATCACTTATATACTTGTTTGTACTATATATATGGATAAAAAGAGTTATTTTATTGGTAAAAAATATATGAATGACGTATTAAAATTAAGCTGTAATATTTGAACAAATTATTTCATTTGAGACAATCTTGAAATAACACATAAAAAATAACTGACCATATGTCCTACTGCCAAATAACAATTCAGTGGCTAAACATCCACCTGTCAAATGTCCCAGATCCTGGTTGTTCATCCCACTTTGACCTTTCAACTCTCACTGAACTTGGCAGTTTGCCCAAGACAACATTAGTCAGAACAAGGTCATATTACCTTGCCATGTGTTGCTAAGGTCATATACTCAGATGCAAGGTGCCTATCCTATGGCAAGATGATGTAGATTCAAATCCTTGATAGGGTATATGTGCATTTAAAATCACTAAAACACAGATTGAGGCATTTTGTTTACATCTTAGTCATATATACATTATATCCCCCCTCCCCCCCAAAAAAAAATATAGAAAAAGGAGTTTAAATATTGTGGTGACATATTTTTAAAGCCACATCCCACTATGACCTTTCAACTCTCACTGAACTTGAGACTGGTAAAAATAATCAGCAACAAGTTCCCCCGTGTACTCAAACAAAATTTTCCTGCCATGGTTGTTTTGTTTGCATCCAATAAGAAAGTTATTTTATTCATCATCTAATATTTATCATAAGCAAACAAGTAACAAGGAACACAAGTGTATTGTATTTGAAAAGGATAGTTTTTTTTTGGCTGTTCAATAGGTAAACAAGTGTGACCTATGTCTTAAGACTTTCTTCAAGCATCAACATTTACATTAAAACCAGGCATTGCCATAGTATATTCTGCATTCCTGTGTTGGGAGGGTATTTTGAGGTCATTGTTTTGTTCAATTTTGTTTAGTAACGTTTACTTGACAAGTGTCACAAAAAATATGGACTTTTGGAAATTCACTGACCTTTTGCTTCAACTAGTGACCATAACTATATGTGCAGTAAAAGCTATAGAATTAACCACTCTATCCGCAATTCACCACTGCAATCAACTTCAAAATTAAGCAAGAGATATAAAAGTTATTGAATATTCTGCAAGCTATTATATAAAAGACTACAGTAGTCACAAAATTATGAATGTATTAAGAATTTCTCATATTACAGCCCTGGATGCAGACTGTGTATCTGGATCCCCACCTAAATCTAAGTATCTGTTTCTCAAGCATTCCGTGAAAATAACATCAAAATCTTCAAAAATTTTAAGTTAGTTTTGCAAATAATCAGATAAACAAATAAACAGTAAAACATCATCTGTTTGCAAGACATTATAAGAGATGAGACAAAGGATGTCCTCAGTGCCTGCCAGATTTCACATGCTTTATATTGAGGGAGACATTTCACATTTGTTACTGACTATACAGAAGTCAGTGACTGACATAAATCTGTGCATTCTTAATGACACCCATGACACAAGGGTCTTTTTGTGCTCTAAATCTTTTCACAAGGTAATTTGGCCATAAAGCCTTCCCTGCTCAAGGTATAGTTTTTGTTGAAGATAAATTATTATCCCATTTTTTCAGATGGTGATGTTACTTTCTTGATACATATATTGAGGTGATCTTTATGACCCACCCACACCCCCTTTTGGAATATTTGGTCGGAAAGAAAAACTTGTAAATAAAGTAGCTAATAAACACTTAGAAAACCTACATATGAACAACAACACTCATTGGATAAATACCCTACAAAGAAGTGTCATGTGGCATAAAAAGTCACTTTAATTCTCTTCCTAAAACCAAGCACTTAGACTTGCTCCAAGTCTTTGTATTTCTTATTCCACCAAATTTAACATACATGGAATCATTATGAATCCATGCAATACACAGACTTGTCTGAAATACAGCCCCACATTCTAGTAAAAATTCATTCAGTCCTCATATAATACCTAAGGCAAAAGGACTTGAGAAAAGTCTACCAAACACTAGGCCCATACACATAGCATATATGAAGCTACACTGTTATTATAGTACTTGTGAAACATGGCCTGTATTCACAAAGAATCTTAGAAATTTTTTTCTAAGCTAAGAATTTTTTTATTCTTAGAATAAAAACCTATTCACAAAACAATTCTTACTTAAGAATACTTCTAAGAATAGAAGTAAACGGAAATGTGTGGAGAGGTTAGAATTTTCCTTAGACTAAGTTTTATTCTTAGAAAAATTCTAAGAATAAAAGCCATTCTTAGAAAAATTCTAAGAATAAGTGTGATTCTAAGAATAAGAATCTTTGTGAATAGGAATATTCTTGTTCTAAGAACTTTTCTAAGAAAAACGACAATTCTAAGAAAAATTCCAAGAATAAAACTAATTTAAAGAACAGGAACCTCTGTGAATACAGGCCCAGCTCTAGAGTAAGGAATCTAAAATTCGCCAGAAATCTAAATTTCGCCACCTCTAAAAACCTTACTTAATTCTATGAAATAAAGATGTTTTGTCTCAGACTTGGCATTTTTCAGTCCAAAAGACCTTAATTTATTATACATTTAACAAATCTCACCAGAGTTCATTTATTTTATTAGTGTTTCCACATGTGTCGAATTTCAGGTATGTGGCGAATTTTACATTTCTTACTCTAATTCTTTTGGAATTCATAACACTAATTGTCCATTGGAAAGGACGCCGATACGTTACCCCCCACTGGTCTTTCTTCCTGTGTATTTTGGTCAAATATAGCACGTGGTGGATAATAAACACCGGAACATGAAGGAGCCCCAAAAGGGTTTATTTCTCAAATTGAACAATTGTCCACACTGGACTATCTTCCACTAGTGTCTACAAGTGTGAAATCAATTTGTACCATGTTGCGATACAAAAGATCAAAATAAATCAACCTTAAAATGATATTAAGTCAAACTTTGTTAATTATTATCTTTATGTGTTCCCATTAGACCAGAATACAATTATTCTTTGCTAGTTATGAGCTCAGTTCCATATAATTCCAGGCTAATGGATGGTATTGCCTTACAGAGGTGATCAATCTACCTTAATTTTCAGAAAATAAAACCAATTATATTGTCAGTAATTGAAAATTAACACCACTCTAGGTTGGGTGGTGAAACTTACTTCATTGTGTACAAAATAACGACTTTATTTATTCCAGTGATTTATCACAATGAGAAACCATGTACAATGAAGTTTTGGGACTTTTGGCATTTTTTTCCGGGGACGAATGGGGGGGATGATAATTAAAACTGCTATTTTGTCGTGAATCATTTTACTAATTACCATAAGCACTTTGGCTACTGTGTGTGACATTTTCCCATGAGGACACTCGCTATTTAAGCCTGAATTATGGGACACTATGATTACATTTGGAGCAAAATCACTCGGAGAGTGCATGCCTCTGCTGAATCCCAACACCTTGTTTATGGGTGCAATGACTCCAGTCAGTGATTTGGTTCATGACCAAAAATTCAACCATTTGCTCCTAGTGTCATCGTCAACATTTCCTGAACATTTCATCGAAATCCATTTCTAACAGTTCAAGTTATTATGCAAACAATCAGACAAACAAGCGCCGCCACTTTACATAACCTCCTTAGCTAAGGAGGTAACCAGGGTCACATTGGGACAAGGCCTCAACATTACCAATGTTAGTACAATGTATATTTCACTGGCTAACATTACCAATATTTTTATTATGGTTGATAATTTTCAAAGGTATACCAGGGTCTGTATTCACAAAGATTCTTAGAATTTTTCTTAAAATTACACTTAAGTCTAAGAAAAATTCTATGCTAAGAATTTTCTTATTCTTAGAATAAAAACCTATTCACAAAACAATTCTTAGCTAAGAATAATTCTTAGAATAGAAGTAAAAGGAAATGTATGCAATTCTAGACCAAGCGTAATTCTAAGAAAACTTCTAAGAATACAGATCTTGGCATATGTGAACAGAAAGTTTGATATTTTAAATAATAAAAAGAGGCTGCATTTCATTACAGTACACAAAATGGACAACTCTCAAAGCTTAACAGGATCTAAGTTGTACCAAGATCCATCTTCTCATTTTTGATGAAGATTCATCCAGTAGTATTTATCGTAACCAAACAAAAGTATTTGCAAACAAACAAACAGGCAAATGGACAAACAAACAAGAGCATTCGGATGGGAGAGCCAAGTGCAGACTTTGCAAAATTTTTGTGCAGGGCATTAAGGCCCGTGGGCGCTACTGTGGAAATGCTCCAGAATCTGGGATATTCACCTGATCACGCCTAAATTTAGGATTCAGCAATTTTTTACCGAAATCGTCTACTGTAGCGCTCATGGGGCTTAATATAAGCATGAGCAAAATAAAATCACTCAGTTAATGCCCTGCACAAACATTTTGCAGAGCCTGCACTCGGCTTTCTCGTCTGAGTGCTCTTGTTCATGTTACACGTTTTTTCAACTAATTTTTGTACATCTAATCTACTGCTTTGCAGGCGCTATATCTTCCCCACGAAGGGGAACTCAGTGCACTATAGTTAATAAAATTTATTTATCATAAGGGTAGTTTTAAGGACAGAGGAAACCAGTACAGGCTAGTTGGTAAAGATTCTGCACTGTAACCATTTGGGCATAGGGAAGCAACTACCAATTTTCCCAAATTGGGTCCAGGGTTTGAATCAAAGGCCTCAGGGGCGAGTGTGTTAACTACTGTACCACCAAGCACTCTTACGTTTACAATAATATAATAATAATAATTTTCGAGTTGGAATTAAATCTGCCTTTTTATTGTTTATTATCCAACCCAGGCTTTCAACTGTGATCTAACCTTTGAATGTTTGACATTTTTGTTTGGACTTGACTATCAGTAACCAATCCTCCATATACTGGTGAATCATGATGCCTTGTGTCAAGGCTATCAATTTCGCCTCTTTAACTACCATAGTAAATACTAGAGGAGCTGTGGTGAATTCCAAATGGAAGTGTAGCAGGACATTTCTCCTACATTGAAGATACTTACCTTAGGCAAATTGGTATATGAAAGCATGCGTCTATAAGGTTGAGGGAAGCAACCAGCTCGTATTTTTGGGGGGAATTTCGAATATTCTTGGCAGGTCCCATTGTGAGAGTAGGTACATGCAAATGCCTGTTTACTTATATATATCACTGGTCACAATTTCTTACCTGGTTTTGAAACAAGAAACAGATGACTGGAAAATCCAAGGGTGTGACTTTTGAACCAGTGTTATTGCAATTTTCTGATCATTTGATAAACAGCCTCATCAGAAAATGCTGTTTCTCCCAGTTTGAATATTTGCTTTTTTATCATTACATAATATGCTAAAGGTCATTAAACTTTGAAATTTAGACAGCAACCCTCATTCAAAAATGGTCATAAACCTGCATTTAGTCACTCCCACGCCTGCCATAACTGGACAAAGTGTTTCATGGACACAAACACTCGCTTCCGTCTGTGACCCCTAGATGGCCTGGACGAATAGGATCCTCTTTCTCTGTTGGGTAGATTTGTACCAGTCCCTGTCAATGTGAAATCACTGCATGATGTTTCTCTGAGACATCTGATTAAGTATCCACTGGGAAAACCTCATTAAGAGTGAAGGGTGTTTCTCCAACTATTATTGTCATCCTCTGTCACATCAGGTGAACAGGTATTGAGATAGCTGTCTGTCTTAGCAATATGTAGGACAAAAGTCAAAGTTAGGTTTTGACGTCCCATTTAACAGCCAGGGTCATATCGGGACAGGTCCTCAGCATTCATTTGTGGGGATCAAACCCACAGATGTGACACCTATAATTTAGATGCCAAACATCCCAACCACAAGGTCACTGAGAATGTACGCAGTATGTTGGTCATGACTTTACCCAAGAGAACCAAAAGCTTTCCCAGAAGATTGCTTGACTGAAAATTGCATCTATAAAAAAATCCTGCACAAAGTCTGAGGCATTATTAAAATCAGTCTATTTTCATGAAAAACGCAAGAGGTGGCACCACTGATACCAAGAGGCACTTTGTTCTAGACAAGAAGCATTACAAGAACGTTTTTAGATTTACAAATTGATACTGCACAATCAAGTCATGTTTTGCATCTGATGCTCCTACAGTCGGGAATAAAGTGCCTGATGATGTTTGTTCTGCTTCCTCTTTTGCCTCCTTCCCAAAGCAACTGAAATTATATTTGTTCTCCAAGACCTTTCCACCATGGTTTTTCATTCATCCAGGGTCTCTCTGGTAACCATCGTTGTTATGCTCACAGATTGAAAAAAAAAATTACAAATACTGTTGATGAATGTTGTGCCTTAGAATCTGCTTAAAAGTAGAGATAAAGCACTATAAAAAATCTGGCCTTCAGGCTTTCTTGACCTTCAATTCACTGTCAATGTCATATTATGGAAAGTTTTAGGGTTGAAGGAAAGGAGTGTTCACTTTGTTGGGCAAGATTCTACATGGTTAAACACCAAGGTACTGGTAGGCAACTGTGAGCTTGCCCAGACAGGACCAGAGTCAAACTCATTACCTCAGAAGTGTGATACACATGCCAAACCAATGTTATCTGGGTAAAAAGATCACAAGGATTTGTTAGTCATTATTACTTAATATCTCAGACTTGCACGTGTCACCTTTTGTGACCTTTTATTTATTTATTTGGAGTTTTACGTCCCTTTCAACACTATCATGACGGGTAGTTTTGTGGGCAGAGAAAACCAGTACATACAGTTGGTCAAGGTTCTGTACTGTAAACTGCGAACATCGGTAAGGACCCTGTCAAATATAAAGTGGGAACCTGTCCTGTACCTAGTCAATGAAATATAAATAGAAGGTTTTATAGAAGTAATACCTATAATGTTTTAGCATTAAATGGCATTTTTCACACAACAAATGACAAAATATGGCCTTTTCAATAAAAAAATCAAAGGCTTCCACTAAAAGAATCAGTGCATACCCATTTTGAAAACATTCAGGACAGTATCTCCTAGCAAATGTATTTTATTTGGGGTTTTACATCACTGTCAACACTGTACAGGTCATATCACGATGGGTAATTTTGTGGGCAGAGGAAACCAGCATTTACAGTTGCTCAAGGTTGTGTACTCTAAACTACTGACCAACGGTAAACAACCACCAACCTTCCCACATACAGTCCGGGGCCTAGCAAATGGATAATAAGCAATCAGTGCCCGTAAATGAGCTCTGTGTCAGCTGACTGTGTGTTTTGAGATTCAGAGTAGAAAAGAACGAAGAAAAGGACACAAAAGTTGTGCCCTGCAAATGGTATTCAGAAGTAAAGTACCAAGTTAACTGTCAAGGGGTAAAATGTAGGTGAAAACATGTTTAAGCAAAATACCGTAAATGCAATAGTTTTCAAATTACAACTGATTTACTCAACAGTGAGAATCTCAAAGTAGCTATAGCTCAGCTATGAAATGAGTTATAGGGCTGCGATTTTACTATGGTAAATTTGACCCAAAAGTAGGAGAATGACACATTTAAAGAAAATACAGAAAATGCAATAGTTATCAAGTTACAACTGATGAACTCAACATTGAGAACCTGAAAGTAGTTATAGCTCTGCTATGCAATGAGCTACAGGTCTGCAATTTCACTATGTTACAGCTGACAAAAAAGTGGGTGAACAACATATTTAAGGAAAATACTGTAAACGCAACAGTTTTTAAGTTACAACTGATTTACTCAACAGTGAGAACCTGAAAATGGCTATTGCTCAGCTATGCCATGGTCTACATGTCTGCAATTTCACTACGTTAAAGCTGATTCATAAGTACATGAATAACATATTAAACAAAATTTTCTAAATGCAATAGTTTTCAAGTTATAAGCAATTTCCTCAACAGTGAAAACCTCAAAGTAGCTATTACACAGCTATGCAACGTGCTACAGGTCTGCAATTTTACTATGTTACAGCTGATCCAAAAGTCGATGAATAACACATTTATACTTAATATTTATATGCACTAGTTTTCAAGTTACAAGTGATTTTACTCATTATGGAAGGTAATGAAAAGTCAGAAAGTAGCTATTACTCAGCTATTGGGATAGACACCTACGTTATGCACCATATTCTAGCTATGAAAAAAGTAGCTGAATAACATACTTTAACAAAATGCTCTAGATGCAATACTTTTCAAGTTGTAAGTGATTTAGCGCATGATTTCATGAATTTTAAAGCATTAAAAATTATTTTAAAATTTCATAAAAAAATAATTAAGAAAGATCCAGGCCTGATAATCACTCAAGAGAATCTACTAATGGTCTAGTACATATATGCAAGAAAAGAGAAAAATCTCTGCAATAGTGAATCAGAAAATTGTGATAAAGTGTTGAAATTTTCACACTTTGGGTGGGGGTACCTCTCTTGTAATGGCTCTAGGGAACAAACAGATCTGCATGCCTTGAACATTTTTCATCCTTGATAGTTAAGGTATCTTTTAAGAAGAAACAGCATGTCTCTGGGTCTTGTGGTTTTGGAGAAGAAGTTGTTCAAGCGGACGCGGACGCCGCAGGGTGATGCCATAATGTCACCTGACTCACAAGTCAACCAACATAAATATACCAAAATGCAGGTGAGTACTAAAACTCGTAAAATAAGGGTGCTGATATTGGACACAAAATGTAAAAGAATATGTCATAAAAAAGCCATTTATCACTCATAATAAACAATTTTATGTATCATACAGATTTTGATTGGTAACTTTCAGTACATAACAGACAGTTATAATATTTCATCTCAGTAAAATTCAGTATTTACACAGATTTTTCAAGTTTCCACCACACAAATACATCAAACACAACTGGAAAAGAAGACTATTTACTATACAAGAGACAATTTGTTAACACAACAAAATGCACTGTCTATTGTGTTGCTGTACAATTTATTTCAATGGATCAGACAAAATGAAATATTATGACTTAAACTAACACCACACAAAGACACAAAGGACAGGGTGAAAGTTTCATTATCACATCTATTTAAAGACTGGGACCAGACAAAGGATTATGACAATCCAACCTGATGCCATTAGCACTCTCTGAAATGCTAACAGGTGATACAACCAAATATTTGTAAAAAGATGGGCAGTTACAGAACCAAAACCACACCATGCATTTAAAAAGTAAAAGAGTTACCTAAGTCAAGTTACCAAAAATTTTAGTGCAAACTATCTCAAAACAAACAAAATGCTGTTGATGTATACAAATGGTGCATGGAGAAAAGCCCAACAGAGAAAAGCCCTACAACTTTTTGTCCCCTATGGAGAAAAGCCCTGCGTCCTTTTTTCAGACAATGAATCCTGGATCCAAACAATATTTATACAACATAAAATGTGAAATCACTGTGCAGATAAGAAAAAAATGTTGCAATGAATAAAAGGAATCAAATTTGACCTAATAGGAGGTTAAAATGGGATTTATTTACCTCAGCAATGACCAATAAGCAATTTATGGTTGATAACGCCAAATTGGGGGGGTGGGTGTTTATGAAAACATGGACTTTTCAGAGAGTGTTGATGGTAACAGGTGTAAAGTTCACTGAAAAATGCTCTCCAAGGACCTAGTGACTCTTTCTAGTCAAGTGGAATTTCCACATGACAGAGTTTTACTCAATTATATTTAGGATAACTCTTAGGGAAACTGCCAAACTTTTCAATTTATTATTAGTATTCTCAAAAAGCGCACTTTCCACAGTGTCAGTATTATATGTGGATTTTATTATATCAGTGTCGCTTAGAAAAAAAAAATCATTGATTTGATTTTATGGGAGTCACAATGTTTCTGACAGGACAATGTCATAATGTCTGTTTATACACAACTGGGAATTCAAATAAAGTCTTACAAATGATCAGCTCACTATAACAGGAATGTATGAGAACATTATGGAATGATACACAAATAACCTCCCCTCCCCCCAAGTATATGGTATTAGAATGGCCAACACACTTCCACTTACATTCAGCGATAGCTTTACAGTAATGAAACTAATAATCCACCGCATCTGTATTTTACGGTAAGAAACATAAGATTGGCCACAATGTGTAAACTTTGCCGCAGTGAGGGGGAAGTGAGGGGGACTTGGGGGCGCACCCTTAAAAAGCAATCTGAGTTTGTGCTGGTACTGTATCAGCATAGTTCAAAGGCATTATGTAGTCACCTTATGTGTATAGAATTAAATCCAGGAAGTAGAGGGGAGGAGGGGGTCTCTCACTGGCGAATTTTACATACGACGACCAATATCATTTTTTTTTACTGTAACTATTGTCAAGGAGAGGAGTCACGCCTAGGGACCAGTTTATACCCACCCATGAAGTCCTGAATATGTTTAATCAGACCTCAGCCTCAGGGCACGTACCGCTTCCCCAACCACAACAAGGTGCACATGCCATCAATATACAGCAACATGCCATAGATATATAACTACATGTTATAAATATATAACCACATGTCATAAATATATAACCACATGTTATAAATATACAGCAATATGCTATAAATATAATGCAACATGCCATAAAAGCACGGCAATAAGCCACAAAGATGCAAGAACTTGCCATAAAACACAGCAATATGCTGGCTTGTTTGTCTTTCTCAATACAACAACCTTTAACCAACTTTCTTTCAACACCTGGTCAATGACGCTTGTATTGACTGATAGATTCCCTCGGTGTTGTGAAATGGAAACAGGCTGGCATTTTACATTTAAGGCACACAGGGTGACATCCAGACCTGTAACTCTAGAAAGATACAGGTCTGTGAGAACAGTTACCAGTTTCAGACAATTAATTTTCTACACTGCATACATGGGGATATTGCTTTATGTAATTATCAAAAAAGGTCATACGATGCCATTAGTATTGGCACAGCAATATAGTGAACAGTTTATTGCAAAATGGCTAACATTACTTATGCTACAAAACAGCAACAGTTTCAGCTTCACTATGGTATCTATCTTGAATTAAGGACTACAGATAGAGCAATTCCCCTTTCAAAGGAAATGAAGAAAAAAACTTGAGGAAAGTTCCAACAGGTTGCCAAGAAATATGTATGTTAAACTTTGTTACATTTATAAATACCCAAGGCATGCACCACAAATTCAATGCAATTGACTATATGCCTTATAAATAACTACTTAAGTTGGTGTGTATAAATATTTATATAAATATCCCATTACACAAAGAATTAACACAATTGGCCTATACCACTCATGAGAATGATGTATATATAATAGGGCACTTCCATATACTTACATATATATGGTAGTAATTCATTTTTTTGTTTATTTTCTGTGACTCGGTCCAATTATATTTCATTTCAATCACCCATTGATATTAAAATGTCTACAAAAGGCTTTGAGTTCATTTCTACCACCTAAATGCCACAAAAACGTTCAAGACCAAAGTATATAACAGAAATTAACACAATAATGATACAAAATATATGTATGTTACATCAAATATATAAAATTGACCATTTTATGCCACACACAAGTTGCCTACTTCATATACATACACTTCAATGAAATATATATAAGTTGCTTATTTTATCAAATATGCAAGTTGGCCATTCCATGAAATGCACACGATGTCCATTTCATGAAATGTATTAAAACTGCCTACTTCATAAGAAATGACCAGTAATAATGGAATGATTATAATGTTCAATTCACTTTTTCGACATTCATATTCACATTTGTGCCAAAACTTCCTTCACACACACACACCAGCTAAAAGGGAATGACTCATTATTCTACAATATACAACTTAAAATCAACCACAAATACTACACTGATCAATAATCTACACACAATTACATTTGGTTCTTGTAAACTGTATAATGATCACAGCTGATGCATTTCAGCACAGTAGAGTTTTCAGCATTTATTTTCTATAAGCAGTATGCACTCACAGCAACAATTGTCTTCAAACAACAATTTGACAGGCAAAAAGAATAGCGTTCAAATCTTAACAAAAAGGAAAGTTGTGATAATTAAACTCTGTAAGACAAACTCATCAGCACAAAATTAAGTCAACTGATAACCACCAATTCATCACCAGTGGACTTGAAACCACAAATTTATTACCAGCATGAAAAATGGCACTGAAGTCCATTACCACAATTTCATTACCAGCCAACCTGTTACCACAACTTTCACCAAAATCAGAGACAAAATACCAGATTTTGTTCCTTTCAGGTCTCCAACAAACCAGTTTTGACTTCTGAATACAGTACAAACACTAGATTTATCTAATAACAAATATGAAACAAACATATTCACGCAAACTTGATAAAGTTTCCCCGTGTGACTCAAAACATCACTACCAAAATAGTCCGATAAAAAAAATCATGTACACCGCACTTCATAGAGTTATTCATCTAAGTTAAAATTTTCTTATTCTGCAAATTCACTTTCGAAAATAGACATTTTTCTTAACAAAAATTCTAGTTCTCATAGAAAATAGGCATTTTTCTTAACAAAAATTCTAGTTCTCATAGAAAATAGGCAATTTTTCTTTAAGAGTGACAATTTAAGAGTGAGAGGAAAGAAACACTAAGAACAGACAAAGAATGCAAACTTTTAAGAATTACATGATAAAAATTATTTTGAGTTACCTTTATTTCTACACAGATTGCTAACACGCTCATCACAGCAACAATATTTAACGCCAGCTATTTTGGATACAGCTAAACCAGTCGAACCTCTAGAAGTAAGTCTATTAACAAAAGGGTTTTGTGAAAGCTGATAAAAAATCAGCTCAAGTTATGTATAAAAGGCTGCATAGCTAAATTAATTTGTCACCGACGGTCCATTGCTAATGCTTTCATGTAAATATGTCATGGCTCTTCAGAGGAATTGTTTTCAAGTGACGTTTAACCCCGTTATTTTCAAATCCCAGCAAAGTAGACATATTTCTGGCTCTAACAGGCCATATTACACCCTTTTTTAATGCATAACTCATTTAGAAATTGAATTTCTTTTCTAATTTTTTCCTGGTTTTCAGAATTTTGTTAAAGAACATGTCCCGCTCTCTTAATAAGCATTGAAAAATAAGAGTAATTCTGAAATGCAAGAATTTAGGCAAAATTAATTAAAAGTGAAGAAAAAAACAAGTCAAAATATCACATTCACTCAATATTAACTACATAACTGAAGATGCAACAAGTATCTACCATTCTACACACAGAAACACACCAACATTTAACATTTTATTAATTATTATTTTGAAATGTATAAAGATCATAAATAATCAGCTTTTTGGGATATAAAATTATGTAAAATATTAAAGCAAACAATTTATTTACTTCATTATGCTTAGTAAATGGAAAAATACATTGTAAAATCTCATAATATATACACATAGAATAAACAATAGCATGTGTTGCATAGAAAACAGGATATATCAACTTATCAATTCGTTCCAAAAACTACTCAACAGTAACAAATGATCAGTAGTATGTGTATATCATTGGACCCAATACATTCTATATGCTTATTTAAATTGATTGAACAATTGATCGATCAATTAATCAATCAATTATTAGACCCTAAATATACTGGTACCATTTCTAGTTTGTATTTAGCACAATTCTGCATAGGAAACAAAATTATGTACAAAAAAAGTAACTAAACATGCACCTGACTGCAAAATGACCAAAACTACAGTAGATTATCAACTATTGTAACACTAGAAACCTCCATTAAATATTTGATTTGATTCTACATATCACTTACACTCACACTTACAAAATAAAGCCTCACAAATTAAGACCTCAAAGGTTGTTCCTTTCATACCGAAATACAATTTTCAACCATTTTACTTGCACAGTACCCAGTTAGCTAATATAAATTTCAAAAACTACCCTGTGTGTTTAGAAAATTCTTTAGTGGATTCTTAACATCCGATTTGGTTGTACTTATGGCTGTATGGCCTGCTTTTGGTTGTCATATCACTACTTTTTTTCTACATGCGCATCTCAGAACTGACGAGTTTCAGTGAAAATCTGGGTATAAGCAGCACTTGTATTAGGCTAAGGATGTGGGGCTTAAGTGTCTTCACAGTCAAAATAACTAATTTAAAACTAAAAACAACAAAAACTGAAAATATACAATTCCACCCCATTTTTTTGCCCAATTACAAAAGGGTGCCAGGCATGATACTTATCACAAATCTAATGAAAACATTGCATAGATGCATAGTAAAGGCATCCTCACCTTTTGGACAATCTGATCATGTACATATAGTTGCTTTTCACAGTGCAATTTTTGCTACATGGCTTTCCTTACCGTGCATTACAGCGAGGAAACTAAAACTCACTAGAAATCTAAAATTCGCCACCTCTAAAACCTTACTTAATTCTATGAAAAAAATGTGTTTTGTCTTAAACAAAAAGCCTTAATCTACTACACATTCAACAAATCTCACCTCAATTCATTTATTTTATTGGTGTTTCCATTTACAGGGAATTTCAGATATATGACAAATTTTAGATATCTTACTCCTACATTACCTGAGGACCAGTATCAATGCATCTGGTTTCTGTAGTTAAGACATCTGTCACAGCCTGGGCTTTACATCTTTGGGTAACGTAATGTTCTGGTATGTGCTAGCGGCCAAATAATGTTGAGAAACCACTTGTAACTGGGTTATCTTAAAACTGTTAATACATTGCTTCCTACTGTAAATAACCTAGATGAAACCTTATATTTAGTCACATATACACCCACCAAAGTTATGTTTTGGACAAAGTATTTTATTTTTAGAGATATTTGGTTATTTCTGATAATTTTTTTCACATCATTCACCATATTTGCTACACTGATTCTTCAAATTAGTGACTGCTGTGCTGAAACGCTGGTACCTTTATTCTAGATTATTATTATGCACACACATCATCTAGTGTCCAGTGATAATGCATCTATATGCATTGGTATGCATATTCATCCCAGACTTAACCATTTGGACTTAACTTTTAGAGCCTTCACATAATCCTATCTTTTACTTCTGGCTGAGTTTTTACTGAGTACTTTTGGTCCCATGGCTGCTCTTATTATGCACCAACATCTGCTGCGGTCCTGTTGCCACAAACACACAGTCTCCCTGCATGCAGTGGTAATGTGTCTGCTTTCCCCGGTAAAGACACTTGTCGTTGCTGCAATCTTCACTCACAGCCACCTTACAGAAGCCCTGGGTCTCGATCTGCTCCATCTTGTTGTGATACTTCCTGTGCGATGTCACCTTGGAGAGGTCGGTGCAGACAAAGGGACACTTGCAACAGTGATAGTGGGTGCTTATGCCACTATACTCACATGACATAGCACTATCGCATCGCTGGCTTACCCGAAACATGGTGAAGTCGTCCCCTAGTATCATCTCCGTCCGCCGATGGTATTCGCTGTGCTGCTCCAGTGCCGAAATCTCATTGGAGCCAAAGTTACAGTTTATCTTGGTGCAATGGTAGTGAGTAGTGTTTGTTTTGTATCCACAGTATGGCACTCCACAGTCAGTTTCAGCAGCATACAACTGATATCCTTCTAAAATCTGATGTTCACCAACTCCCTGGATCTTCTGGTCCGTATTCCCCACATTACTCGACAATTTGGGTGTCTTAACTTGAAGTGAATCACCTCCACCATCATTGAGCATGTTGCTGCCTTTATTCAAAGCTGTCACAGAACGTTTCCTGGCTGACCTCCTTACATCTGGCACTTCTCCTTCAGATGATATGATTTCCTTTTTATCCTTTGTTACACTATGAAAAGCTCCTGTTTTGGTGGAACCATAGTCACTAAACAAGTTGCTATCTTTAGTAACATTAGGCCATTTCATACCTTCTTGATCTTTCTTCTGACTTCCAGCTTGTCCTTGGCCAGACTTGTCTGAATTTATAGACTCTGACAAGTCCATGACCAAATCCGCTGAGTCATCATCCTCTAGAGCCTTGTTTTGGCTTCTTTGCAGCATATCGGTAAAGACCATAGGGTTCAAGTTCAGAGAAGAAGAGGCATCTAAATCATCATCATCATCATCATCATCCTCTTCTTCTTCATAGTTATTGTTCATGTCAGAGTCTCCATCAGATTGGACATCAACCTTCTCTGAACTCTTTGCTAGGGAATCTACATGGCCTGACCCTCCAAAGTTCTGCATCTGAGGCACGTAACGCCAGCCAACTAATTTATTATTGCTATCCAGCTTCAAACCATGCTTTGCCATGTGGTTTCTGATTCGCACTGTGTCTGAAAAGGCCTGGTTACAGTCAATACAATGATAGTGGTCTTTCTTTTTCAACTTGCAAAATGGGTGATTGCAGCTTTGGTCCACATCAAAATGCATCTTCTCCAGCATGGTTTCCCAGTTCACTTGAGGTGTCAAAGTTGACCCCCTCTGCTGAAGCAATCCAGCTAAAGGCAGGGATTCTGAAGTGGGAGAGTCATTCTGCTGACTGATCACTAAGTGAGGTGGGGGTGCTATGGAAGATACAGGTTTTACCTGAGTGTTGATTGGCTGGATTACGATTGGATTGATACTTTGGTTACTGCTGAAAAGTGTTTTGCTGACATTTATGGCTGGACCCTGAGAGGCAGATGATGGCACAGGAACACCAACAATAACTTGTGGTACACTAAGCACTGGTTTGGGAGCGATAAGTCTCTGGCCAGAAATGGACGGCCGGGTTACTTCATGGCTTCGGCGTACAGAGTTACTGGTCTGTAGCATCAGTGAGTTAGCAGTTGGTCCAAATAATACTGAAGATGTGGCATTGCCTTCGGACCCCGTCACAGTAGCAGATGCTGACATAGCCTGAGTGACTATAGAAGCGCTAGGTATGCCTATATTTGGGTGAGGAGTGAGGCCCATTTCGGCCATCTTGTGTTTCTTATCATGCTGGGTCATGGTACTGTACCTCACAAAGGAATAGTCACACTTGGAACGCACACAGTGGAAATGACGGTTTGCCTTGTTGTTGTGACAATGGGGTCTGCGACAGTTCACCGTTCGGTCAAAGAATTCAAAGCCTGGTTGGATGGTGATGTAGCTATGAAAATCTTTGGCATGCAAGTTGAGGACATCCTTGTTGTCGGTGGCATGATGGCACCTCTTCCTGACACAATGGTAATGTTCTTTCGAAAAATAAACACATTTGTCATCTGGGCACGGGGTACCAGCGATAAATTTCTTGTAACCAAAGGCAATTGGGTGGTTTGTTCCATACCTCTCTACTTCAGCAGCTATGTTCTCCTCGCTCATTTCTATCTTTGGTACGACAGGTATGTCCACTTTTGGATACTTTGGTGGACGGCCACGTTTTCTTTTGAGGTCTTGGTTTGACTTGACCACGGAAAGACCCAAACGTTTTCCGCTGGTTCTAGAGAGCTCATGGATATGAAAGTGTTCCAGGCGTCGGAATACAGGTTCAGTATCAGATATGACATGGTGACATTCCGTCTGAAAATACAGAAGATTGTTTGGTTTGGTCAAAGTTGTATTTCCCTCACGCCTAACCTTATATTGTCTCAATGGGGTGACAAAAATATTTCTATTTAATCATGAAGTCTAGATAATCCTATTTATTATAAAAGAAAATTGCCCTAATAATAGCACTGGACAAAGTCAAATTCTAAGTTGGGGTTTTACGTCCGTTCAAAAGCCAGGTCACGTGAGAACAGGTCCTCAGTTTTGTCACTTGTGGGAGTTGAACCAACACAGAGGAGACAGACTATGAATAGATGCCAAACTTGCTAACCCACTAAGCCGCCAAGGACCTCATAATAGTGCTTGAATAAAATTTATATATGTGAATGTTTTGGTAGATAGACCGTCTGCTTATAATATTATATTTGATATCTAAAATCTGTGGACCAAGTACATCAGAAATCACAGGATTTGACTCTACTTATGGATACTTACAACTTGTACCTTCAAAATTATAGCAAATCTTAATATTTGTTTGCTGAAAATTGCTTTTACGTCTTCTAAACAGGGATTTTTACTTAGCAGAGGTCTTTTTAAAGAGATTTGAGTATAAATGTACACATACCCAGAGGCAATGGTAATGCTTCTGTTGGTTGAACTGACAGCCAGCTACACAGGAAGTGCCTGCTTGATATGTCATGTATGACAACTCAGTAATCCGCTCTAATTGCTCATGATGTCTGCAAAAAAAAACAGAAGGAAAAATAGAAAACTCCCATGGCAAATTATTTAATTTGTATACTGTGACCACACGGTCAATGTTATGTACCGTGTGTCAAATGTTAAGTGCAAACCGACCACAACACTCCCTGCATTTCATAAGGTGTGTATTCAAGTAAGTGACAATTTATTGGGTTGAACTGTCAAAAAGAAAAAACACTTGACTTTAATGTATAAAAGATTAAAAGAATTCTATTGCAAATCAATCGTAAAATAAAAGATTGATAAAGTGCAAAAAAACAAGTTCCCAGCATTTTCATTATCTCTACCAAGGAGGTTATGTTCTTGGCTAGTTTTTTACTGTTTGTTTGCAAATTAAAAGTTATGCTGATTTTGCTCAAATTTTCAGGATTATTAAGCACAGTCTCGATCCAGGATGTTTTTTTTTCCATTGTACTCATAACCAATATTGGAGGTGTTGGGCCTTACAGGTGGCATGCATGCTCTGAGTTCTCTAGTTGATTTATGTTTTATGTAAGCACTGTCAACAATTTAACTCTGGTCCCATCTTTCCTTTCTTACACACAAAATAAACCATAAATTTTTGAACCCTGGGTTCAATTCCTGACCCGATCTGAGAGTCGGAAGTTTGTAACTGTCTGATAGCACCTGATGGCTTTCAGTGCCGAATCTTGACCAACTAGTACACAATGCTTTCTTGCATCTCCCCAAATACCTATAGTGATAAGACCTGTACAAATGTCTTGAATGCAATATTTGCAAATCAAGCGATCTGACTCCATTAAATATAGGAGTGTGACGAGTAAAAACTATTTTGGTTGATTTCCATGGGCATGAAATTTTAACTCCAACATAGAGTCCTCATGAAGTTTAGTATGCAACCTTGACAGGAGACAACATCCAAAATGTTTTATACCAGTTAGATGATAGTCTAAATGTATATGAGCACTCGACTCTTAAACTTCGGATGTAATTTTCATTAAATTTGGCATTTTTATTGAGCTTCAATTACTCGCCCCCCTCATAAAATACTTTGTACCAAACAACTTGACTTTAATTCTTTGTATCTTCCTTTATATGTCAAACGAATACCAGAATAAATAACAACTATTTCACGAATGTTTGAAGAAAAATTAACACCCAGGGCTATAATTGGGGGTTAAATGTACTTACCGAGCATGCTCTCTGACCCCGTCCTTTGACTTGAATAACACCCCACAGGATGAGCTGTTGCAGTGATAATGGTCCTTGTAGAGTAACTGGCAGCGGGAGTTACAGGGGTCATTGGCCGTGTATCTGTGGCATCAAAACAGAGAGATTTGTGAATTCTTGGATTTATCACATTCTATTTTATTCTAGACTTTCATAGCTCTTAAGTTGAGCACAGAGGCAGACTCTAAGGCATGACCAGCTAAATGATTTTCATTACCACAAATGCATGGTTTAACCAAGAACTTTACCTACAGGAATGCAGAACATATATCATTAGACAGCATCAAAAGCAAACCTCTATCTATAAAGTGAGTTACACATTTATTTTAGACTTTTGGATGACTTAAGAAAGAGATAATAATAATTATCAGTTTCTTGATACACATTTAAAATAATGGAATGAAAAAATTTTATTTCTGCTTTTTCTTAAGGTTTAATGGTTCATTAATTTCTATTTATATATCATCATTAAACAGAGGACTTTCAAAGAGTAGTTTAATTGTACGAGACTACCACAGTACTTGTCATGACAGTAATCCATACAGGAGTCAAATCCTGTTTGGTCAATACACAACTGAGGTTAAAGCTGTGGTTTATTTATAAACTCACCTAGTAATGAACCGCTTCCAAGTTTCATCACGTTCTCTCTTCTCATTGACTGGGGGCGACACTTTCGTGGAGGAATTCTGAGGTGAATCCGACCTAATTTTACAAAGAAAAAATAATAATACTAATGAATTTACTTAAAATTTGTGTACAGCATTCTTATTAGAATTTATTTTCTCTACACACAAAATTGTAAACACAGGACGGCTTTTTCTGTCGGTTGGTGGGACCAGTTGCGCCAACTGGTATAGCAATTGTCCATTGGGAATTTATTTATTTGGGGTTTTACGTCGCTTTCAACACTGTACAGGTCATATCACGACGGGTAGTTGGAAGGGCAGAGGAAACCAGTACATACAGTTGGACAAGGTTCTGTACTGTAAACTGCCGACCAACGGCAAGCAACTACCAGCTTTCCCACTTGAGGCCGTGTCGGGAACCAAACCCCAGCCTCAGAGGTGGGGGGCGAGAGTCTTACCACTCTGCCACCGTAGCCCCTTGCCCATTGCGTAAGAAGTATTAAAAAAATAAAAATGAAAAATCCCTAAGATTCTCTATAATTTGGTCAAATCTGTTGTATGGTGGATTATAAATGTCCTAATTATCACATGTGAATCTCAAACTCATGAAACAGATCCCTTGCAGAGATTTGACAGGAAATAGCAACACTTTTACACAAAATTATTTCTGTAAGAGATAATGACAGTAAGGAATGGTATATGCATTTTATTTCCCAAATATTACACAAACAGCAGAGGGCACTTGTCTGTTTTACCTGTTCCCTGTTTCAAAACCATTCAGAAAGTGGCAGTCATCTTATTTTGAAAAAAAAAACAGCATGCCCTCCTTATCGGTGGCATGCACATAAAGACTATTAGTATATAGAGAGATAATAATTGTGCTACTGTAGGGGTTCACATGCAATTTCTATATATACAACACACTGAAATTTGACACTGTGTGTGCAAATCGATATTGAAATATTGTTTCAAAATGCACCATTTCAGAGTTACTGGTGCCTTGTTCGCCAAAGTTACATAAGATAGTTTAGAAAGATCATAAGTTAATGACATGACTCCTATGATGGTATACAGATTGTCATAATATTACTATGTATGTCGTCATACCATGCATTTCAGTTAAGAAACCTACCCAGCAATAAATTAGCTATCAATATGCAATATTTTACTGAATTTTGCTTCAATTTATCATTATTTATGCTATAGCTATTTACTTTCTGTAACTTGAGTGGATATTTTTCATAATTAGTTATATATCAATCATAATTAGTTGTATAATTACTCATATATAAGATATATAACAAATATATATTCAAATATCGACGCATGATATAATGACACATACAGTATTGTGATGACCTCTGTACTATGTATTGGGGGTCAGCTTGTGACAAGCATGTAAACACATCTCACCTCCCATCAGGATCCTCAGAGTCCACAGGACTTTCTCCTGTTGTGCTGGCAGAGTTCAGTGAGTCACCCAGACTCTGAAAATAGTAAGATAGCCAGTGTACCAGTCATACTGAATTGCCTGTACTGAATTGACGTTATGTCTAATTTACATCTATATATCCATTATTACATGATATGGAGTATAAATTCAATGAAATTGACTTTGATTATTAACAAACCAGCTGAAGAGTAGACCTTAATTAGAATCAGGCTATCTATATTATTTCGGAATATCAAAAGTTGTGTCAGATATTGTAAGTAAAGTGTTCTTCATGAAATGCTTATTTGAACATTTTATGAAGAAAAATTAGGGAAATGGTATGTTAGTCTCAACAGTACATATTACAACAACCACCTGGCATATTTGATATTAATTGTGCAAGGTTAAAAAAAACCACTTATTTTTATATCTTCTCTCTTTGAAGACCTATAAAGAAATTCTGTGATGAAATATCAGTATGGCTTCACATGATCACAAATGAACTCCAAATAATTTCTTTGTCCAGGATATACTTCAAGTTTATATTTATAAATATGACAATTTTTCCTTAAATTTCACAAGATTGTCAAAAATCCTTTTTTTTTCTTTCTGAGGTTGGGCCATCAAAACACGCTCTACTTATTCCTAAACTGGACTTACACAAGTTCTATGTACAGAGAGTCTAGTGCAGGAATTGAAGTGCAATTAGTGGGACATTGCATAGTCATCAATGCTAAAATATTGTTTCATGCCAGAAAATACACTATTTCACAAACACGTCAGTTACCAAAAACTACATGAGATACAGGGCAGGGTCTGTTACAATGATATCATGGAATCAACACCATTTCACTGTAATACTGTGATGACACTTTATAACCTGCATCTCAAACGCCAGAATATATAAATGTAGGAAAAAGTAGAATTTTAGTAATAAACCCTAAATCTCATGAAATTATAAAGTAACTTTTATCTCGTAATTTTGTACATTTTATTACTTCTTTGTGTTTTCTTTGAGAACAAGGCCGAAAGGGGTTTAGGTCTACTAGTGCGAGACGTAAGGCCATCAGCGACACAAGTAGTGCACTAAAGCGGTCACCCATCCCAGCACTTACATAGCCCATTGCCACTTAACTTCAGTGAACAGAGAGATATTCATCACGGAGATACTACACTTCATGAAAGTCGAAGACAAGATGAAAAAAAAAACGAAAAAAAGTGATTCCTAGAAGCGTGACCCTTGCTAGAGCTCGCGCTTAAAAACGGTCATATATTGGGGGCATGATAAAACACAATTTTTTTCTGTATCCCATAATTGGAACAGTTTTGCACCTGCAGGATACCGAACTGGAAAATCTACTAAAAAATTTGCCTTAAAGAGATGTTTATAAGTGATATAGTAAGTTTATCACAAGACTACTATGCAAGTAACCAAATTCTTAAAATATCTGAATATAAAACTTCCAACATATGAATATTCATGAATAAAATATAAAGTGATTACAAAAACACAACAAGATTCAGAAAATACTGCCTAAAATGTGGGGTATTTGAAACAATATTGACATGACCACTTTTAGTATTGATATTAGAATCCATGAAGCCACATTGACTGATATCTGAAATACTGATATACGAGTCTGTTGTAAGCAACAAATGATTAAATTTGCTAGCCTGATAGTGGCTTCCATTTACTATCAACTAACTGGTTAACTGTTCCCAAGGTTTTGTATGCTTCAGGAAGTACTGAAAATATCACATGGACATAACTCTCAGATGTAAACAAATGGCGGAATTTGAGATGCTAGAAACATAGAAATTTTACCCAAATTGTTGGGTAATTAGCAACTAACATCACATTTTTATATTTTTTTTTAGATAAAACAGATTAAAATGCTTTAAGTTGATACCTGTTTAAGTCTTAACTCAAAATATTTACAATTTTAACAATCACATAAAATCCCATGAGGTGAACATAAACATAAGAAAACAGTTAACCGGTTCAACATAATTGGCATGGTTAACTGTTTCTGCCTTTGTGTGGTGTATGAAACACGGCCAAAAAGTCTTTTGATCTACAGGCACAAGCTGCTATGCCATCAGTAGGGCACTGACATTAGAGCTTGGAAGCAATCACAAACATAAGTAGTGCCCTTGAATTTATGAAAATCTGGCAACAAAAAAATCTTGTTCAGATACATCCCACACCTGGCCTAGAACTCAGACGGTCACTCATCCAAGTACGTAACGTAGCCCATTGCTGCTTAACTTCAGTGAAGAGATGTGTACTCATCACACTACATCACAATTCATAAGAAGTCTGGTGACAAAAAAAAAAACAGGAAAAAAGCAATCTCTAGAAACACGAGCCACACTAGAGTTCGTGCTTTCTAAATCAGCTATCTCTGGCTCACTTAGTACACTTACTGTTGCCAATCTTTCCTCCTCCATTTTTGCCCCCAAATCCAGCCCACCGACTGGTTGTGATGGTAGACTTCTCGCAAAAGGTCCCAGCTCTGAGTCAAACTTCTCAAACTGATTAAAGGTGGTGCCACTACTCTTTGAAAAGCTCTCGGCATCCAGAGAATTTGAATCCGAGAGGTCATTCAAGGTCGGGGAATTGGACCTTCTTTCGAATTCCTCACTATTGGACTTGTCCTTACTCTGTTGCTGTCCGTTGGATGTGAAACCAAGCAACGCCGGATTCAACATGGCTCCATGGGTGGAGTTGGTGTCCTTGAAACGTCGGTAAGCAAACTCAATCTCCCGCCGCTCGTGTTTACGTTTGTGGGAGAGCAGCTGACTGGTGGAATGGAGGACATAATCACAGCCTGAGAAAAAATAGAAAACACATAGCCACAGAGGAAGAGATAAGCGAACATCTGGAAAACTTAACACATATCCACATGACCAGCAAGGCATGATGAATATAATTGGTTAATGCCTTACATTTACTTGCACATAATTTTGCAATTGATATGACTAGGCAACACCGCCATTACTAGAAAGTATGGCAAGAATGGCTAATGCTCTAAGTTTACGCAAAGACATACAATAAATTTCATTTGTTTTTAGACTTTTGCAATTTTAAACTGACCGACTGGCTGATGCTTAACTTACAATGATCTGACTGTACAATGAATATGATTATTTTCAATATCTTGTCTGCAATGAAGAGATTGGGGAATATCATAGGTTAAACAACTGCTTTAATTGGATATGTACTGACAAACCACTTAAGAACTTTCAGAAGAATGGGCCCGCAGCCTAATGCAGTGTATATAGTTACCTGGGCGTATGCAGTGGATATGGTTAGCCAAATTACTGAATCGACACCCCTGGTAATGACACGTCTCATATTTCATGAACTTCTTGAAGCCGTCTTTTGCCAGAATTTCATCCTTTTGGTGATATGTCTTGTGCTTCTCTGTAAAGAGTGGATAATATGAACGTTTCAATTTTCTCTCTGACATGCCTACAAATCATTACTGTGTGGCTTTTTAAATGAGACAATAAATGAGTGCATTTTATAATAGTCTGGATTTTACACTGGTACAAGTAGAAGAAAACTTCTAGAGAGAAATATACTCAGTAAATCATAGAACTCTTTAGGAAGGAACTTGCACTTGGGTCTATGTTTTCCCTGTACATGGGTAAAAACTTCTGTGCGGATGGTGGTCACGCCAGCCAGCTTGTATTTTGGAAAAGCCACATATTAATACGAGTCTGATTATTGACATAAGAAACTGCTGTTTATAGAATCCTGGTATTCTACTTCTTGTTTGGTCGTGGTTCAAACGAGTAAAAGCCACTTTGCGCTGTGAAGAATGAATATTTAAAAAGTGGCTTCCCTATAACCCTTTATATATGGCAGATATTACATTAAAACAATAAAAAAACACAATGACATTTATTTTATAAGACATGGAAATTTCCTTTTGTCATACTACTAATACTTTCCCAATACCATGATCAAGCAAACATGACGAGACTCCACTCTCTGTTCTTGTATTAAGGCTGTGACTTTGTTAGAAAAATGATACTGGGTATTCGCCTCGAAAGAATCGATCCGAATTCGGGTAACCGTGTTTTAGTTTTCACCCAGTGGAAGTGACAGAGAAGCAAACATGGCGGATGACGTAAACAAAACGTTACGAAAAATAATGTTAAATATCTGTGTATATAAGGAAAATTACGTGAAAAACTAACAGTAATTAAAAAAATCTGACAGAACACTAAGGTTTAGGCTAGTATTTCATTGATTTACACTATATTTAATATTTTTTCAGTTATGCGCTTCATCAGTTTGTACTCGGGTAACCGGGTAACCTATCACAACCTCAACAAGAACCAAAAAAAAATGACAGTGACATCTCGATATGATATCCCATATGATTTTCCTTTAACATAGGCAGAAGCGGCAACAATATGATGGATAATTTAATGTTACCATCCGGTGGACAGAATCACCTTATACGCTTACCGATGTCTGCCTTGTTCTTGAAACTGAAGTTACATCCAGGTTTCCTGCAATGAAAATGTGTCGTCCGTTGTCCATAAAACGGACACCCGGTGATGTTGCAGTCCTCGGTAGCCCGGAACCTCTGGAAACCCAGCTGGATAATAGCCGAGTCTTTTCTATGGTAATTGGAATGCATCTGGACATCAGAGGTACTGATGTAGACCTTAGAGCAACCAGACTGAAATGGAATAGATACTGATGTAGAACTTAGAGTAACCAGACTGAAATGGAATAGATAACTGATGCAGAACTTAGAGCAACTAGACTGAAATGGAACACTAATGTAGGCGAATATGGAGGGATATGGAATGACTTGTAATAAATACCTTGGAGGAACAGGACCGATAATAGACAGGAAATAAATGGTAAATAAACCAATACAGACTGATACAGATTAAATACTGAATTCTTTGATGCAACCAGAGTGAAGTTGCCTATTTACAGAAAACCCATCATTCTTTTACGTTAGATTTGATTTTATGTGACCATTCTCATATACAATGTACTTGAATAATTTCAAATCATAATAGACAGGTTGTCTGAGCAGGTATTATGACCAAAGTTTTCATGTGAAGAACCTATAAATGACTTGTATCCATAGTGTCTAATGTTAGGTTATTACAACAGTCATGTCTTGTTTTCATTTCAAATTTTTAGTTTTTGTTTTATTTGAAAATAGCACATGACTTATGACATACAATTTTAGCTTCTGAAACGAACTGGTTGTATACAAAGACATCTTTAGGATGGCTTGTAGAGTAAGAAATCTAAAATTCGCCAGGAATCTAAAATTCGCCACCTGTAAAACCTTAGTTAATTTTATGAAGAAAATGAAGTTTTGGTCTAAAAATTGGTATTTTTCAGTTCAAAAAGCCATAATTTACTATACATTCAACAAATTTCACCACAGTTCATTTATTTTATTAGTATTTTCACATGTGGCGAATTTCAGATATGTGGCGAATTTTAGATTTCTTACTCTTCCTAATTTTGAGTTACACAGGGTTCTACTTAATATGTAGTCTACTGTAAAAAAAACAGGAAAACACCAATACTACGGATTCATTAAAAACACCATGACAAACCAAAAAAAAAAAACAACAAAAAATAATCCCAATTAAAATCACAACAAACACACATAAAAACTAAACAACCAACTGGTGCTATCAAGTATTCACAAATATATATAACACATATTTATAAAGCATAGGCCACACTTCTGAGTTTTCAGTAATTTTTGTAACCTCATTTAGAAATCTTGTCCTATAGGTTTCACCAGTACAACAATGACTGGGCAAAGCCTTACAAGAATTCTGAATTCAGACATGTTTTGTTCAAATATTTGGAAATTTTTTAAGTTTGGGTTTTACATCCCGTAAACAGCTAGGATCATATTAGGACAGGTCCTCAGCATTGCCACTTGTGTGACTTTAACTCACTGAGGTGACATCCTATGACTAGATGCCAAACTTGCTAAAACCCTTGGCCATCGAGGAAAGAAATGTTCAAAGACACCTAACAGGAAACACCAAATGTGGCAGTTTTTTTCAAAGAAATTCAAGTCAGATTTTATCATTTTCATTACACTAAATACTAAATCAATGTTAGGAATATGACTGGGTTGATCTGAAAAATCTAAATGAGCCAACTATTGTAATTATCTAATTTCGGTAAAAAAATGCCCCAAGCTGATGCATTTTTGTTTTTTCAAAACAGGGGTATTTACAACAATAATACAAAAAAGTGACATAAGATTTTCATGTTACTTAAACAACAACCTTGAAATATTTCAATTATTTATATTTGTCTACTGCTGTGCTATCTCTAATGGGATTAAGAAACATGCCTGACCTAATCAATAATGTGAGGTTTTCACTGCATACTCTTCATTTTGTTATTTATTTGCTTCATTTGTATGATAAGTCAGCATATTTGGTATTGAAAGTCGCGTACTCTGAGGAGAAATCTTACTCTGTTACTCTGCTGTTAAATGACTTTCAAGTGTTTTTTGGCCCAAAACAGCAGATGCTATCTACTAATCCAACTCCTCCCTTACAAGTAGGAGATTACTCGGCATTGATAAATTTTATGTTCTGAGGATTAAATCTGAGGTGTTTGACTTAGTTTCCTGATGTACTGCATGCACCCACATGCACTGTCAAATACACTCTATAAGGCCCAGATGGAAAAACCGTAAAGTTTATAAAAGATATACAGAAATAAATATAAATCAGCCCACTACAACACACACCTGAATACAGTGATAATGGGTTTGGCGGCCATTGTGCACACACCCACTGAAGCGTTTACTACAATCGTCGATGGGACTATAGCGCAAGAAGCCATGTTGTAAGGACTCATCGCGCTTACGGTGCCACTTAAAGTGTCGGATCATCTCCTCCTTCTTCAGAAATACCTACAAGAGTACATTATCATGTGACCATAGTGAAACTGGCAAGAGGGCATCATGGATTGTCCATGATAGTACTAATGAGCATGCATAGTTCTCACCCTATACCTTCAAGAGAGCATTATAGTCTGTCTACAGTTATACTTACATTAGAGTATTATGGTGTTCCTACAGTTATAATTACAAGAAGATAGTATGGTCTGCCCGGTAGTAATACTTACAAAAAGTACACTATGGTCTGTCTATAGTGACAACCTAAATGAGAGCATTATTGTTTTCCTAGAGGAATACTGACAAAGGAGGCCTATGAAATAATTTAAAGATACGGACAATGTTGACATTTACAATAACAAAGGATTGTGGTCTGACTGTAACATTACTGAGAGTGTACTGGTCAGTCTTATAAGAGAGCATTACGTTCTGCCTATAGTAATCCTTACTGGGGGAAAAACAGGCAATTAAAAAAAAATATTATTATTCAGAAAAAAGTACAACAGTACATTATGGCTGGCCTGTGGTTATACTTATGAGAGGGCATAATGACACCTAAAGCATCAATTAAAAATGTTTTCATTCTTAGTCTAGTTACAGGAGAATATTTAATCTACAGGTCAACTGGATTTCAGTCACATAAGGCTATAATGCTAACCATAAAGATAATCTCTGATATTCCCAGCTCTCTATAGGTCACATGCACACAACTATATTTACAGCTAAACAATATCTGTGTACAATTTACAGTGGTGAAGTTAGGTCAACAATATCAAAACATTTAATAACAACAAAACAAAAAGGATAAAAAAAGACAGACCAAACTACAATAACAACTGGGGTTAGGCTTAACAACAGTACATCTATAGCCTTACTTAAGGCTCAGACTTAAGAAACAGTTTCAAAAATACACGCACCAGGATTTGTACTGATAAAGCACTCCTATATATCAGGAGATAATAGTTCTGTTTTACCAGTATATTGATCCAAAAACCAGTGTATGACTACATTATGTAAAGTGAAATGTTTTCATAACTACACAGAAATTTGAGCCTTAAGCACTAGGCTAATGCATACAATGAAAATTCATCTACTTGGTTGTAATTACATAAGTTTCTAACAAGAAAATTTGCCTTTCTAAAGTTGCTTAAATATGTTTGTTTTTTTTCTATGAAATTTACCACAGTGAGTATAAATTGATCTTACAAATTAACGTTATCATGAAAAGAACTTGAACTACCGTAATTGCTATAAAAACTAAAACCTCTTTAAATGGAACTTCTGAATACAATTGAATGTATGGTCAAAATTCATTAACATTCTTATGCTTAGAATAAGAAATTTCTTAGACTATCAACATTTTCTTAGGCAAATTCTAAGAATAAGAAAACTCCGTGAGAATAAGAATTAAATTAATTTTTATTATCCACCGTGAGTTGTATATGACCCATATAGGGGGATACACAGAACAGGATGTATTTTTTGTGTATACAATGGTGTCTCTTTACCATGGATAATTAGCATGAAGATTAACAATATTATATTCATGCTATCCACTCATATAATACTGTCATCTAATCATTCGTGATATATTTTTTCTGTATATGTCATTCGGGAAGTTTTCCTATTGTTTTAAATTTATATTGAAAGTATATTTTCACACAAATAAGGTACTTTTATATGGAAGATCTTTTTACTGTTCTTTAAAAATCATATCCAAGTGAAAGAATATGTTCATTTTTTGCCACAAGACTAAACACTGTTTTGTTGTATTTGACCTCCCATACCTTGTACGTGCACTCCACACAGTGAAAATGTTCCCTGTACTGTAATTCTGCACACTGGACATTGCCACAGTCTTCTGAACTTTGATACCTGCCAATGCATAGAGTCACTACCATAACTAGTTATTATCAGATGCCACTAGGGTTGGGTAGGCCTGGGGCCGTATTCACAAAAGTGAATACCAAAAATCAGCTCAAGTTTAAACAGTTGTTAAGCTGATTTTTGGTTGAGCTTGATCCCTTTTGTGAATACCAACCCTGGTATCTTAGTATTAAGCGCGTTTTACTGAAATATAGTGATGAAATTTTACAACTGCCACTTAGCTTGTAATCATATATAATGGAAGGAAAAGTTAAAATAATAGAAATATACCCAAAATCTGAAGAAACAAGACCACTACCGTGGTATTTATCACCCGCCGAGCATTACAGGTGAAGAAATACCTTTTCCGAGATATTCACACTTTTTCATTTTCTGTAAAAATCCAAAATGGCCGCCAAAAATGGCGAAAATCAAAATTTTTCCCCTTTGCACAGGACACTCTTGTACTACCCTGTGGGTCAAAAATTCGCTCGAAATCACTCTATCTCTTACAGTTTTCAAGATATTCACACTTTTTCATTTTCCCGCAAAGATCCAAGATGGCCGCCAAAAGTGGCGAAAATCGAAATTTTTGCCCTTTGCACAGGACACTCTTGTACTACCCTGTGGGTCAAAAATTCGCACGAAATCGCTCTAACTCACTTAGCTATGGAGATACACTTACAAACTACTGACCATGTTGTAGCTGTGGAGAAAGTAGCTGAACAACATATTGGAACAACATACTGTAAATGCAATAGTTTCAGAGTTATAAAGTGATATTATTCACTCAAAAGTAGGCCAAAGTTCACCAAACCTTTTTCCCCTTAGCATAGGATACTCTTGTACTACCCTGTAAGTCAAAAATTCGCTCGAAATTGCTCTATCTCTTACGGTGTGCGAGATATTTGTGATTTTTCACATTTTCACTACAGTAGCAATAAAGTAGCCATTATTCACTTGTACATTCAGCAACAGTTGTGAAACTTAAATATGTTACAGTTCACAAAAAAAGTACATGAACAACATATTTGAGAGAAATTGTGTAGATGCAATACTTTGAAGATAAAAGCAATTTACTCATTATGGTTATGATTAAAAATTGAAAAGTAGCTATTACTCACTTAGCTATGGAGATACACTTCCAAACTACTGACCAAGTGACCATGTTGTAGCTGTGGAGAAAGTAGCTGAACAACATATTGGAACAAAATACTCTAAATGCAATAGTTTCAGAGTTATAAGCCATATAATTATATTAGGTAAAAGTGCTATTACTCACTCAAAAGTAGGCCAAAGATCACCAAACCCAAAAAATATTGAAGAGCGTAAAATTTCATTAGGACTTGTAATTTACCAAAAATGTGTAACTGTAGTAGTTTCAGAGAAAACTGCGTGACCCACGCATGCACGCACACACATGGTGCAAATTATAATCTGAGCCTCTGGCAAGCCGGGCGGGAGATAATTATAAGCTTTTATCCCATATTTTTGCAAACTTTAAAAAGTGACAAGTTGAGCAGAACTGCCATGTTTCGGTTATGACACTTTATAGCATCAATCTTGCTTGTCTGCTCATATAATTGAAGGAGAACTTAAAATATCGGAAACAAACCAGAAATCTGAAGAAATTATAAGATTTTATCTTATATTTTGCACATTTTGCCACATTTACTGCAATGTAACTAAGAGGAAACGTCCAAGTTTATTTAGGGTGTTCTAAAACACGGAGCCCCAGAATTAGTATGGTTTTGCAGTGGCGATCTCCCGATGTACACACTTTTGGTATCAACCCATCCCTACTTGCCACAGCAAATATTCATCAAACATTGCCCATGTTAACCAGCTGATTACTGGAATTTGTTAAATTCATTTCCTTCTCTCAAAATGAAACTTTTCAGCTAAAAACATAATATGTACAGTAATATTGTCCTCTTATCTGTATATGCTGATCTTTTTTAGAAACAATTCTTTTATTTTGGTTGTTTACGCATTCCCAAACATAGGAAGCCATTTGAAAACTGTCAGTATATTTCAATAGATATTCCACTTCTAATTCTAACTAGACCGTTTTAGCACTTTAATAGTCTCCCCTATACAAGGGGACTCTAAAGAGCAAGAAGATATCATATTTAAGGAATAACACACGGCTAGCGTGGGGTTATGCAGGGTTTTACAGCGAATAGTGATATTAGTTCTAATGAGATGTGAGATGTAAAACCCTGCATAACCCCACTCTAGGAGTGTGTTATTCCAATTCTAACATGACATTTTGTATTTTCTTCTGTTCTGATGAAGATTTATAGTGCATATTCTTCATAATTTGACTTTTAAAAAGTGAAGTGGTATTATCACCCACCTATGTGAAACTAGCCGTGACATTATGCTCGGTTTTATCACGGCAACTGACCAATCAGAATCGCGGACACATCCGTGTCATGTTAGAATCCAACTTCATAAAATGCCATATTGTATGGTTGGATTGGGTGATGAAAAACTCCGCAAAAATGTGCAAAAATGCAAAACTGATATCCAAATTTATCCTTTTGAAAAAAACACTTGAAATACACCTGATTATGGTTGAAACCAACACAGAAAACAAAATAATTGGAAGCAGCATGAGTCACAACAGTACTAGCAATAACCTTGTGCAAACAGAAAAAAAATAGAGAATTCATGAAGATTACTCCTAACACTAGACTATGACCACTAATATCACATGGATTTGCCATGTTAATGCAGCTGCATGCTTCATTTGTAGTTTTTGAAGACACTTTTAATACATTTTTAAAACAGGTTTTTCAACTAACTGTCAGTAGAGTCTGGAAACTGAAAATGTTGGAAAATGAGACCAACCGCAACTCTTTTCACATTACACCATTAACCAAGACGTTTGAGGTATGATTTGGGGGCCACGGTGGTGCAGTGGTAACACACTCACCTCCCACTTCTGTGGGATTCAAATCCCTGACCTTATGTTCAAAGGCTGGTAGTTGCAAACTGATGGTACTGAACCTTGACCAACTGTATGTACTGGTTTCCTCTGCCCATAAAACTAACCATCATGATATGACCTAAACAGACCTATACAGTGTTGAAAGCGATGTAAAACCCCAAATAAATAAATTGAGGTAGGGGTTTTCTTTGCTAGATTTTGAACACAGTCTGGACTGCTGTTATTCAAACAATAATGTAAATATACAACCCTCTTACCTGCGCACATACTTTCCATAGTCAGGCAGCGAGGAACCTTTCAGAGGGCTGTACAAAGCACCAACTTTTGCCGCGGCAGAATTACCCTCACTCGAACCTTCTGACTGGTTGCCGAGGGATTCTGAAGACACAGGGAAGGGACAATTACACATCATTCAGTAATACTTGGTCCAGTTGATCATAATTGACTTGAGTCCCAAATCAGCACGTGATTTACAAGGAGAAGCAGTCGAGTGCAATATCTTGACTTGGTTTTTGCAGTAGTTCACACAGAATTGCCGTCATTATGAAACAGATTCATTTAATATAAATCCAGAATATATTTTTGGATAAAGTGCAAGTCTTACATGGTGACAATACCTACAATTCTGATAAAAGTTGGAATATTCTTCAAATTTAAAAACAAAATTGCATTATTGCTGTCAGTATAAATAGACAATGTATGTCATATGAGATCAGACTTTATTAACCTCACCCTTTGAAAGGGGGGGTACGAGGTAATGTATTAAGGTCTATGCGTCTGTCTGTGTGCATAACTCAAAAACTATACATTTGTATTTGGGTCATTTTTTTCAGTTTTCAACTTTTCACGCTTAGGTGGGGTCTATCTTTGGCTCAGTTCTCACAAATGATTCAGATCCGGATCCAGATAGAGTCTCCAGAACTTTTTTGTTTATTTTCACAAATATTTTACACTTATTGCACAGAAAAGGTGACACCGGACAGGAGCTATAAATAAAAGACAAAGAAGGTGTGTAGTGGGGACATTAAATAAAAACCAATTATAAGGGAGAGATATGAAACAAAATTATGGTCACAGAGCCGCTTTATAAATGTCCAACAACTCAAACGATAATATATTGCCCTGCTTGTTGTTGGATTGTTTTTGTATCATTTGGTGTTGTTATTGTATGGCTACAGGTCTTAACACGGGCAACATAGGGTTGGGAAGAGTGTAAAGAGTCAAGGTCCTATATCATTACTTAGCTTGAATTCTAGTATTTGCTCTATATATTATCTTCCACTTTCTCAAAGACAATATTTTAAACACAAGACATATAGTCATTAGTCCAAACAAAACTAAAAACAGAAGAATGATAAAACAACATCTAAAAAGTTCTGTTTGAAGCAACAGATGTATTATATATATAAAACTGACTTCATGATGAAAATAAAATGAGATGATAAGCATTTGAGAACTGTTTCACAAAGTACCTAGCAATCACCTTAGTATACGAACATATGCCTGAACTTTGAGTACTTAGAGTTTTTAATACTTAACAAAACCTTGCTGAATGAGTATCGAGTACTTAGTCACATCCCTACTGCCCTACTATAAAACTGCATTCTTTGGCATCTTTCAGTCTTTCAAATCATAATGTACACATCCATCACAATGCTACATTTTACAATAAAAATGGTACCATCTTGTGGGCATGGAGATAGTAGCTGAACAACGTATTTTACAGAAATGCTCTAAATGCAGTTGTTTTGGAGTTATGAGCACTTTATTCGAAGTAGCCACCATTCCTATTTATTTACTCACTTAGCTATGGACCTAGGTCTGAAAAAACAGCATCAAATGAAAAGACATAAGCAATAAGGTCATAAAACATTGAAAGGCCAAGGAGAAACAACCAGTGTGATGTACAGCCCTTTTTAAAAACGCGACAGACACACGCATGCACACACACGCATGGAATGCGTTTTATAATCTCCCGCCCGGCGGGCCGGCGGGAGATAATAAAAGTGAATGTGCTGTAAATGTATACATTATGTGATTACTGGCCTTTTTTGAAAATAATAAAAACATATTAATTCAAATTGCAGCCAAGAACCTCTGAGAGATTTCTAAAATTACATATTTTTCTGTTCTATAATGTCCTTTTTTAAATCTTTGAAATATTGCCCAGATTTAAATTTATGCTTGAATTAAATAGACACCCTGTTTACATTTGTAGCACTACTTTTAAATATTTTCAATG
Organism: Sabellastarte sp. h YS-2021; assembly: GCA_964017235.1. Taxonomy (NCBI): domain Eukaryota; kingdom Metazoa; phylum Annelida; class Polychaeta; order Sabellida; family Sabellidae; genus Sabellastarte; species Sabellastarte sp. h YS-2021. The sequence goes on along the minus strand of OZ024929.1, from coordinate 17,139,072 downwards.
GGACTTCAAACAGGAGCTGTAAGGAGAAAATGTGAGTCCTCATTAAAAGTATAGATTGATGAATAACACAAATATACAGTCTTTAATCTTATCCAGAAAACTATGGTGGAGATTACAAATATTTCTTCAAACTAAATTTTGCCAATATCTGGTAGACAAGGAAATTTTATACAGTTAACCAAAACTTTGTAAAATGCAATTTAAGATAAACATTTTAATAACATTTAACAAATTTTTAACACTGTAAAATATCCCTGACTTTGTGAATTAAATTTTTCTTTTAAAAAAAAAAGTGTTGGATACAATGTAAGTTTTGAAATGTTTAACCTTCACACCATACTTCATGATATGGTCTGAAACCTATCTTGGAATCAGACTGAAATCGTACGCCTTTGACAAATACATTTATACATAGTTTTTGTTATTGTTAGCCTAGTGAAGTTCTCCGGTTTTAGTACAAATATAGTTATATCGCATCAATATAATGCCAGTACTCCAAAAAGAAAAACTACACAATGAGAAAAGGGGGGGGGGGGGGGGGGGGCATCATTATCATAAGTTATCTTGTTCTTGTATTTTTGTTTTTTCAAAGATGTGAAAAAGTTTTGACTTGTGCTTTTAAGTAATCGTAATACCTAGGTCACATTGTTCCATCATGACCTCATGAGCTTTGTACTGGCACAAAATATTTAACTCATAGGCCCTTTTGTTTATGGTTCGATGCGTTTTGTATATAAGTCGTATCCATTATGTTTAATAAGTTGGGACTCCTATTTGGGTAGAACGCATATGACACAAAATGGAATCCTTTTTATGCACCTAATAACATAGCTGGTGTAGTACTCTTTCGAATTCGAGACTTGGCCATGTCGGGTGAGGCAGACCGACGTAAGCATTGAGTCCCAGATGGGAAGCTATTGGTGTGCAATAAAATGGAATCCTTTTTGTGCACCTAACAACTTTCTTCAAACAGTTAGAAAAATCTACCACAAGGTCTTGTGTGCTAAAATAAAATTTATGTGCGGGAAGGGTGTGGGGGGAGGGGGAAGGGGGATGTGCAGAATGGCTATCAGGCACATACAAGGTTTACTTACTGAACAATAAGGACAAGACTGTGACAAAGTCTCAAATGTGTGTCCATATGGCCACACAGAACAGTGTAAACTGGCCCTAATTGGTAATATATAAGATCCGTCAAGTTTATCAGAGTACTTACTGAATTTATAAACTGTTATGACGAGGTGAGCATTCATAAACATATGGCTTTTTGGCAAATTAAGCATGAGTGTAGCAACTGTAGTTCTGAAGTTCTATACTTTACAGCATGAAACGATCTTTTGGTATCAATCAATATGGCGAGTAAAACAGAAGTTTGCTATCAACATTGAAATCCGAATTCTGTACCATAACTAGCCTTTAGGTAGCTGTTCTACTATGGCAATCAACCTCCCCAATCCGTAAAATTTGCTGTTTGGAAACATTTGGGAGGACAATCTTTTCATTCATGAGATATGCAAATCACTATCTTAGCATTCAGGAACGACTTGGAAACTTTGGAAGTGTTTGGGAGTGAATCACATGTGTCGTATATGAATTCAAACTGTTGCAATTTTTTGTAAGCTTTCTGCAATCTTCTACAACCCTTATCAGATCTATCATTTGGGATTTCAATCCTAAAGCTACCTGAATATTATTCTTAAAGCAAAAGAGAAACCTGTCTCAAATATGGCAGGTGAAAACACTTTGGCAGAGCCAAAGATAAAGGTCACACCATGATGCACACCTACACCCCCTAACAGGGTACGACATTAGTGCCACTCTTTCAGTCCGCGACCGACAGAAATTCCTTTGGGTCAAAAAGATTAAGACCCTGCCAGTCTGCCTGTTCCGCAAGCTGTTTATTACAAACATCTTGCACAGTCAAATTATGGTTGGGATGTTTTTAATATTGTCCAAACATACCAAAGTGACCTCACACATTTGTTAGGATTTGCAACCTCTCAATCTTCATATATGTTTTGCATGATCGAATTATGGTTTGACTGTTTTGAATATTACCCATACTAGTGTAGGGATTGAAACGTAATTTCAATATCGATATCAAACTCTATTTTGCCTTTGCATGTCGATCGATATTGAAATATCATTTCACGCCGTAAAATCTATTATTTTGCACCTACTGATTCTTCAGATATCAAAAATCATTTTGCTAACACACAAGATATACAAAACTGACCATGAATTTAATACAAGCAGCATATAAAGCAAATAAATTTCATGAAAAATCTCACAGTAAGTCTTTTAATGCATAAATAGTGATGATGAAACTACAGGGAACTGATAAACTACAAAACTATTTTGAAAATTCTTCCTGGTGGGTGCTGGAAAGGATATTAAAACTAGAAATAGAACGCCCTGTTGATAGTAGGTGCGAATAGAAACAGGATAGCATAGAAGAACATACATTATCATGTGTAATGTCCACCCCATGAACCTTTTGCCAAAATTGTACAGTAGTCTTACAAGACCCTGTTTCATTTGTGAAATATATCAATGATGCTTAAATATTTATTAGTGTAGATGTAAATTATTTCAGCTTCATGCCTTTTTGCATTGGTTGGGTCGAAAATTTTGACGAAATCACTCTATCTTGCACGGTTAAGAAGATAGAAGCAAATTCCTGTTTTTCTATTTTTGGCAAAATTTGAAAATTCAAAATGGCCGCCATTTTTGGGAAAAGGAAAATTTTTTGAAAATTGCCAAGAGTACATTTCTTAGATACCCTATGGGTCGAAAATTTCAACGAAATAACTATTTTGCACGGTTAAGGCCAATTTGTGTTTTTCCATTTTGGGCAAAAATTCGAAAATTCAAAATGGCCGCCATTTTTGGGGAGGGGAAAATTTTTTGAAAACTGCAAAGACTACATTCCTTAGATACCCCATGGGTCGAAAATTTCGACGAAATCGCTCTATCTCGCACGGTTAAGGAGATAGAAGCAAATTTGTGTTTTGCCATTTTTGGCAAAAATTCGAAAATTCAAAATGGCCGCCATTTTTGGGGAGGGGAAAATTTTTTGAAAATTGCAAAGAGTACATTCCTTAGATACCCTGTGGGCTGAAAATTTCGACGAAATCGCTCTATCTCGCACGGTTAAGGAGATAGAAGCAAATTCGTGTTTTGCCATTTTTGGCAAAAATTCGAAAATTCAAAATGGCCGCCATTTTTGAGGAGGGGAAATTTTTTTGAAAATTGCAAAGAGTACATTCCTTAGATACCCTGTGGGTTGAAAATTTTGACGAAATCGCTCTATCCTGCACGGTTAAGGAGATAGTAGCAAATTTGTGTTTTGCCACTTTTGGCAAAAATTCGAAAATTCAAAATGGCCGCCATTTTTGGGGAGGGGTAAATTTTTTGAAAATTGTAAAGATTACATTCCTTAGATACCCTGCGGGTCGAAAATTTTGACGAAATCGCTCTATCTTGCACAGTTAAGGAGATAGAAGCAATTTTGTGTTTTGCCATTTTTGGCAAAAATTCGAAAATTCAAAATGGCCGCCATTTTTGGGGAGGGGAAAATTTTTTGAAAATTGCAAAGAGTACATTCCTTAAAAACCCGGGGGATGAAAATTTCGACGAAATCGCTCTATCTCGCACGGTTAAGGAGATAGAAGGAAATTCGTGGTTTGCCATTTTTGGCCAAAATTCGAAAATTCAAAATGGCCGCCATTTTTGGGGAGGGGAAAATTTTTTGAAACTTGCAAAGAGGACATTCCTTAGATACCCTGTGGGCTGAAAATTTCGACGAAATCGCTCTATCTCGCACGGTTAAGGAGATAGAAGCAAATTCGTGTTTTGCCATTTTTGGCAAAAATTCGAAAATTCAAAATGGCCGCCATTTTTGAGGAGGGGAAATTTTTTTGAAAATTGCAAAGAGTACATTCCTTAGATACCCTGTGGGTTGAAAATTTTGACTAAATCGCTCTATCCTGCACGGTTAAGGAGATAGTAGCAAATTTGTGTTTTGCCACTTTTGGCAAAAATTCGAAAATTCAAAATGGCCGCCATTTTTGGGGAGGGGTAAATTTTTTGAAAATTGCAAAGAGTACATTCCTTTTATACCCTGTGGGCTGAAAATTTCGACGAAATCGCTCTATCTCGCACGGTTAAGGAGATAGAAGCAAATTTGTGTTTTGCCATTTTTGGCAAAAATTCGAAAATTCAAAATGGCTGCCATTTTTGGGGAGGGGAAAATTTTTTGAAAATTGCAAAGAGTACATTCCTCAGATACCCTGTGGGTCAAAAATTTCGACGAAATTGCTCTATCTCGCACGGTTTAGGAGATATGAGCACATTTATCTTTTTAAGTATTCAAAATAGCCAATTACTCATTTATTTAATTAATTACTCACTCATCTATGAAGCAATTCCAACCAAAAGCAATCCCATACAAACTATTAACCCAATGAACCTCCATACCAAATTTCAGAAAGCTAGGCTTAATAGCATTCCTTAAAATGTCTGGAAACCAAAGAGCTACTCAAAAGTAGCAATGTAGCTATTACTCAGTTAGCTATAGAGCTATCATCACCAATAGCAATCCCATACAAGCTATTAACCCAATAAACCTGCATGCCAAATTTGGTAAAGATAGGATAAGAACTGTTGCCTAAAATGTCTGGAAACCAAGTGGGACGCCGGACGTCGGACGCCGGACGGCAGACGCCGGACGGCGGAAAAAGCAAAAATAATATGTCCACCCCCCAGTGGGGTGGACATAATTCCCACTTTTAGTATCAATATTGAAATTTAGAAAGACATATCGATCGATATTGAAATATTGATACATTATCCCTTCACTAACCCATACATACAGACGTGGCAATATAATGTCCCTACCAAGTATCAACTTCATATACCTTTAAGTTACGGTCTCTGAGATATAGCCCAGACAAGATTTTATAGCTCAAGGTCACTACAGCAAGGTCAAATCAAGGTCAGACTATGCGCTGCACACCTACAACATCCAACCAGTGTCCCTACCAAGTATCAACTTCGTAAACCTTACAGTTTCCGAGATATAGCCCGGACAAGATTTTGTAATTTCAAGGTCACTAAGGCAAGGTCAAAGCTCAAATCAAGGTCACACCATGACGTTGCACACTTACACCACCTAACCAATGTCCCTACCAAGTATCAACTCCCTACTCATTACGGTTTCCCAGAAATAGCCTGGACAAGATTTTCAAACTCAAGGTCACTGCGGCAAGGTCAAAGGTCAAATCAAGGGTACACTATGATGTTGCACACCTACACCCCCTAACCAATGCCCCAACCAAGTATCAACTTCCTACACCTTACGGTTTCTGAGATACAGCCCAGACAAACTTTTTCCCGCCACCCGCCCGCCTTTCCGGACACCATGGGTGAAAGGTTACTTTTGTCTACATATTTTCACATAAAGCAGTGAGCTGCTACACTCTGCATACAAATAGTGGACCTAACATTGTAATATCATATTTCCCATGTATCCTAATGTAAACTTATCACAAGGAAACTATAACTTGATTAATAATTATGATTATGAACGATGTAAACATCAAACTAATCAATTTGATACACTCACATACCATCAGACTCAGCATCAGTCTTCTTTAACTTAACAAAATGGTGAAAATTTTGAAAAAAGTGGATGTCTGGTGTGTATATTATTGGTAGAGCTGAAACGATTATTTGTACTAATCGATTATTAGGTTATCAAAGCACGGGTCGAAACCAATATTGTGAAATCGGTTAACTGTTTTCTCATGTATATCACCACACATGGGTTTTTACGTGATTGTTGAAACTTTGAATATTTGGCATTAAAACCTTAAAAGCTATCAAATTAAAGTATTTTGTCTGTATTTTATTTTTAAAATATCAAAATATTACATTATTAGCCAATTTACCCAACAATCTGATAATTTTTTTGCTTTTCTAATATCTCGTAATCTGCCATTTTGTTTGTTTACATCTGCAACACACAATTTCGGTATTTCTCATAAATGCTAAATCTCGAAACCAGTTCATCGGTAAGTCGACGGTTAATACAAGCGAATACCCGGCTAGCAAAGTTTGCTAATCATTTCAGCTCTAATTATTGGATTGGTTTGTATAGTGGACTTATCTATCAATGGTACAGACAGTGGGCAATCATTATCACCCCAAATATCGAGGGTAAGTCCTATCGCTAGCTAAAACATAAAAAGCTGTTACTCCTCAAGTAGAAAAAAATTTACACAAATATAGTTAGGTAGCTGGTAAAATATTATCAAGACAACAACGCCTTTTTTTAACTGTCCCCAATTGAAGTTAGATGACGACCTTTGGTCAAATAAGAACCAAAGCACATGAGATAAAACTCTCTCACTACCATCAAGCTTTTGATAAAGTAGATTGTCATTCTGAATATTATAAATATATCTGGTCTGTTTGTCTTTTTTTCTTCTCAACAGTTGAATATGTAGCAGGACTGATAATACAGACAAGCATATAGCATACATATATATATGAATGTATCTCCATAAAAATCATGGGCAACTTTTTATCTGTTGAATTTTCTGATAATGTTGATTTTGAGACAAAGTTCAATTTTTCGTGAAACAGCCCCCCCCCCCCCCCCCTTACACCCAGACACTTCCCACCCATAAGAGTAATTTATAGGTTACTGAATACTTGAAGTCTATTCACAATTATATCAGGACACATATGTGTGCGTCTCTATGATAAAAAAAAGAAGAATTATGAAGTTTATCTTGTTTAAAGTACTGAAAACTATTCAGTAGAAAGCTTTTATCAAATTACAGTTATCTCACACATTAGGTTGATATATAGTCTTTTATAAATTCACTTAGTTGGCTTAAATATGAAACAGAAAAAGATCGCATTTGTATAAAATATTGTGCAAGTACAATAACAGACCTGGAAATTGCATATACTGTCATCTCAAAGTAAAGTGAACCTCTATATTTGACCTTTATATTATTCATTGTTTTAATTTTATGACCTCATTTCCACTTGCTCCCTCCTTTCCTTGTTGTTTCAAACTGTGGTGCTGTTACTCAGAGCAGAAAATATACATACAATATGGCGCCAATGTTGACCCACTGAGTACCGACATCCGCTAACATCATTTTACTCCTGTCAAAATGAAACTATTCAGCTAAAATGTACACTAGTTTTCTTACCAGTTACAATTGTGATATTTTTAATAAAATATGTCTTCAATATTGATAGTTTATGTCTTGTCAAACACAGGCAGTGTCTTTGACAATTATCAGTGTATTTATATAAACATACAATTTTTAATATATAAAATGCTTTATTATAATATAGTGCCGCCAAGATGAGATTTAATTGATGACCATTTCTTTGTCTGTTTGTTAGCAGGATTAAGCATATACTACCCTGTCAGAGCTTCATGTGAAAAATGAGAAGATATTAGGCCTTGATCCAGCTAAGATCTGATTCAATTTTAAGAGTGATCCGGATCACTGCCTGGATACAAAAAAAACAACAAAGATCAGAAATTTCCCATTTGCTTATTTATTGAGCCGGTTTTAAAAAATCATACATGTTTTGAGAGAGGTTGTATGCGCTCTCTGAGTGCTCTTGTAGAAGCTATATTATGACACACATGTAAATATAATTAGCTACTAAATGAATACACTTTAATTCAAAATTAGACCTACATACATGCAGTATAACTTGACAAAATTTTGCAAAAATTCAAATAAGAAATCTGGCACATGTGTCTGGTTTGAAATTCAGTTTTACTGTCAATATATGAATATCGAATTTGAATAGAAATCCTTAATGAATATGGAAACATCATTTCAATGATTTCCTGCTGTAGAATATTTCAATATTGATTAATCACAGTTCGGAGTTTCAATATCAATATTAAAAGTGTCATTTTTTATATATATAATGGCCAAAATATTAGTGAATACTTTCCTGAACGATTCTTGTGTAAGTTTAAACATTTTAAGTTATACTAAATATTAAAACCATCTGCCTATATGGTGAAACTTGACCAGGGCCCGTATTCACAAAGATTCTTATTCTTAGAATTTTTCTTAGAATTCTCATTTTTCTTAGAAAAAATTCTAAGAATAAGAACTTTCCTATTCACAAAGATTCTTATTCTTAGAATTATACTTATTCTTAGAATTATTCTAAGAATGGTTTTTATTCTTAGAATTTTTCTAAGAATAAGAATTTGCTATTCACAAAATTCTTATTCTTAGAATATTCTAAGAATTTTGTTTAAATCTAAGAATGGCACATAGCATGCTTAACTTAAGAAAAATAGTTGTTTTGATGATTATAGTGCAGCAACTGATTGCAAATCGACATTCAGAACAGAGTGTTACATATTAGTTGTCAATTGTGTGTACTATAACGAAATGCAGCCTCTTTATATTATTTCAAAAACTTCCAGTTTTCTGTTCACATAGGCCAAGATCTGCATTCTTAGAATTTTTCTTAGAATACACTTAGTCTAAGAAAAATTCTAAGAATTGCATACATTTCCTTTTACTCTATTCTTAGAATTATTCTTAGCTAAGAATTGTTTTGTGAATAGGTTTTTATTCTAAGAATAAAAAAATTCTTAGCATAGAATTTTTCTTAGACTTAAGTGTAATTCTAAGAAAAATTCTAAGAATCTTTGTGAATACGGGCCCTGTTCCCCCTATCTAATCACTAAAGTTAAGTAATACTAGGCTTGGTTAGTACTGTGATGGGTGACCGTCTCAGTTCTGGAACAGGTCTGGGCACAAAAATGGTAACTCGGAGGCTCACTTATATGGTGGTCCCATCAAATTTACAGTTTTTCACTTTGTATGATACACTAGAGACATAATTTGATATTTTAAAAATTTCTTCTTTATGAAAATCATGACACATGTATCTCAGCAAACTGGCCTCTTATTTTAACACTTCAAATAAACACTCGATTGTATTTCAGAAAAATATGGTAACAGTAAATCCTAGATGAGAAAAATGGCATGAACCCACTGGCAATGAAAATAGAGATATTATATTATTATTATTCAGGTAAAAATAAGGGAAAAAAGACCTTTAAACCAACCAAAAAAAAATCTTATTCAATAGATATTAAAGTTGCATAATAAACCTTACATTTTGTAATCTGAAAAAAAAAATTTGCTCTTTACTTTAGAAAAAATAATCATAAAGATGAAAAATTGTACAATTATAAAAAAATGAAAATGTTTTAGTTTAAGATAAACAGAATTTATCTATTATTTGAGAATGTTACTGCAAGTGATGTTTATTTTGATAGACGTACATTAACTATCTTGAGTTAATCAAATACTCTATTCTTGTTTGGGGCAAAAACTGGAAACTTTACTTCATATATATATCATTCTATATAAGATCAGAAAAGTGCTTTCAGATTAATCTGTCCACATAATATGAATGTATATCCAATAACCAGATTATTTATTACTTACGATGTGTCGAATGAACTGTGTAAACACACTGAAGTACAAGTATATTATTCAGCAGAGTTGTGTTTTTGAAGGTAAATTTTCTCACCATGGCAATTTGGGAGAATATCTGCAATATTACAACCGTAGTGAAACACGAATTGGACCCTTTGCCAATCCGGGTCAATTAAGTCAATTTATAGACATAAGTACAAAATATTATAGAGTGTACACTAGACTCCGAAATAAATTTACAATTTATGTGCGATGTCAGTGATATAAAACAGAGTATGCTCTAGTGATAGGGCTCTCACAAGTTACTGAAAAAAAATCTTAAAACCTTATAAATTTATAATGTTGTACTAGAAAGCACTCTATGAGTGCAGACGTCTGGTACCAAGGCAGCCGAGCATCCCCATATTGTAATTTAATTTCACCTAAATACTTCTTTTTTTTATTATTTTTGGAGTAATTTCAAGAAATTCAGGATTTTTTTTTTTTTTTTTTTTTTTTTTGAAACAGAAAATGATCCAGATCTTTTCTAAAACTTCATCACTTCTTCTATTGCTCAGGACCTACCCACATAAAAATGTCATAGACATTAGAGAGGGGTTCATTATGACAGACAAATGAAGAAATGAAGTGATTGAACGCACCCAAAACATAATCTTGGTGGATGATTAGAGGTAATTAATTAAAGAAAAAAAAACTTTAAAGGTAAAAGACCATAATTTTTAAATGCCTTTAATGAGACTTATACACCTGATAAATTGTATGGTGGAAGTACATCAGGAGTTGTCAATCCATGTATGAAACCTATAAATCAATGCCTCAGTTTTAAAGGTAATACAGTACATTACCTTCATTACCTTCATTACCTAGGCGTTAGTTAGTTTCAATAAATCTGAAGGTAATAATTCATGGATTGACAACTCCTGATATACTTCCACCATACAATTTACCAGGTGTATAAGTCTCATTAAAGGCATTTAAAAATTATGGTCTTTTACCTTGAAAGGTTTTTTTTTCTTTAATTAATTACCTCTAATCATCAACCAAAATTATGTTTTGGGTGCATTCAATCACTTTATTTGTCTGTAGGCGATTACTCCATAATGAACCCCTCTCTAATCTCTATAAATTAAATAATTGTATTAATGTCAAAGGACAAAACTTTTGTGAGGTAGTGTACTAAAGTGACCTAAGTCATGTCAACTGGATTGGAATTGTTGATATCCTGACATTAATACTTATTGGTTTAAAGAGGTTTTTAAAGATCGGTTTTATGTTCGTTACTTGGCTACCTGTATATTGAGATAAAAATAAGAAGATAAAAAACACAGATAAATGTATAACTACATTATTTGCATATCTCTAACATACATCTTTTGTGGGGAAAAAATTCTCATTTATAAGCATTACACAGATAAATATTTGGCAATGTATACACTTACATTAGGTTATTTATAGGATCGTTCAAGTTTACCATATGAATTATATGCTAGGTCTGGGTTAAAATCCAGAATATTCAATATCAGGAAAGCTTGATTAAAGTGCAGAAAACACAATAAATAAAAGCGATTGAATAACCTAATACCGAGATTGTTTCTGACTCGTTGCATAAAATGAATATGTACAATCATGTCCTGGAATGATTAAGAAAGAAATGAATTATTTAGTGGAAATCAAGCTTTTTCTCGCATTTCAACAGTTTTAAAAAGAAAAGCGTAACTTAATATATACAGTGGCAAGTTTTTTTTATTGTTCTCCATTTTGTTACAAATAAAATAGATTTTCTACATTCTCATGGCTTTTGTCCATTAATTTATGCAATATATTTTTATTACATAGCCTAGGCGTTAGTTAGTTTTAATAAATCTGAAGGTAATAATTCTGAGACTAACCAGCTTGATTTTTTGGCACCTTGAAACAAAAACAAATTCTATATGTCTCTAGTTAATTGTCACTGATACGCTTAAGACATAAAACACACACATTATAAGTTACATACATCAGCAATAACATAAAGTACAAGATGTCTTTACAAGACATTTTATTTATTTGGGTTTTAACGTTACTTTCGACACATTGTATAGGTCATATCACAACAGGTAGGTTTATGGACAGAGGAAACCAGTACAAACAGTTGGTCAAGGTTATGTACTGTAAACTGCCATCAAACAGCAAGCAACTACCAGCTTTCCCACTTGAGGTGGGGCCAGGATTCCAACTCCGATCTCAGAGGTGGGAGGCGAGAGTGTTATCACTCTGCCACCCTGGCCCCCCTGCAAGATATTTTAAATTTAATAAACCTGTATAATTTAATTGCAATGAAATTTTTATGCTCCTTGGAATCTAATTACTGGAAAGAAGATTGAAGATTAAGTATCCTCAAATTATTTTAAATTACAGATGTGATATCTTTGCACATAAATACTTCCGTTGTTCTGGTAACTGATCTATGCTTGTCCCGTGGCTATAATATGGGAAGATGACCTTGTTTGACCGTCCTTGAAGTCTGACAGCATAGAGATTAGGCATTATGAAAGCATGATCACATTATGAAGTCAGATTTTGGTGGGCACACCAATACTCTACAAATTTAGAAAAGCTAGATCTTACATAATCAAATTAACTGCACTATTTGCTTAATGGTTTCACTAATAATTTGACTGTTTATTTTCTTTACACAAAGTTCAGACTGCATCTTGGCTCAGTAAAACCCCACTTCCCTACTTTTTTTTTCCACCAAATGTCTAACGTACTGTAGTAAATCTCTTCACGAGAGAATTATCTCAAAAACACACACAGGTAATCAATGAATACCGATTTCCCCTATCCCTCCCTCCTCCCCAACTTCTTTCCATTCATAACAGGTTTCCATGGGAACAGGCCAAACTATTGGGAAAGTTTAATAATTGAAGGGATTTGTTGTGGACGTATCCAAGGAAATGACTGAGTTTGGTCAATGGCTTGCTTTGAATCCAGATCAATGAATTTATTGGTTGGACTCTTTTGTTGTATGGATTTTCAAGTCACTGGAGCATGGAGGTAAATGGTTACCATGTCAACACATTATTTATTTAAAGATCAATTTAAGGGCTTGGTAAGCAACATTTTATTCTAGTGGCAGTGGCAACAATCTGACTAGAAAGACCACGGAGGTGTGCATTTCAGGAAGAAAGGGTTTTTCTATGAAAAACACCTGCAGGATTTCTTCTAAAATGAGACAAACACAGTCACATAATACGATAAAACTAGGGATGCATATTGGAGGGTAGTTCTCTCCAAAGGACTAATTCCAAAACTGTGATACAAATATTCAAGAAAAGAACAAAACACCTTTTGTTACAAAGTTTTGTTTGCTTGAAAAAGCCAGAAAAAATTGATTTTTTTTTTTTTTTTTTTTTTTTTTTTGAAATTTTTGTTTATCATAATTATATGAATATTTTCACTCTGAGAGAAAGAACTTTCTGGATTACAACCTTATTCCTTAACAAGTCTTTTTTTTCAATAAATGCAAAACAGTAGTTTCAAAATACTGCTCTTATTAAGGTGCTTCACATTAATTAAAAAATGTCGTGCATTCGAAATTTGAATGATATATTTTTTAGATGTAATATTAGTTTATCATAATCTGCTGCTAAGTTTGCAAAAATAATATAAACTTACTTAACATATCTTAGCCATTATAAATCTTGAGTCTGTAAACCTTACAAAATACATATGAGGCTCTGAGGGAAGGTAATATAATCCCTTAAATGTCTGACTTGTCACTAAAATGCAACTTTCTCATTTTCACAGATATTTTACATTTTTATTTTCTGATGAGTTTGTTTACATGAGCCACCACATTTGTTTTACTGGTGTTCATAGTTGGTTACATAAGTAAAACATGGGAAACAGGAGTTTACATAAAGGCATCATATCTGGACATTTCAATATCAATTAATCTACGGGTACCAAAAGAGTTGATTTCAATATCACTTCCAGCACCTGCCAGGAAGAATTTTCAAAAAGTGCAACAGTTTATCCGTTCCCTGTAGTTTGATCTTCAATATTCACATGTTTAGAAGATTTATACAGTATTGTGAGATGTTTCAAAAAATGTAATTCTTTTTATAGCGAGCTTGTATTAACGTCATGGTCAGTTTTGTATATCTTATATGTTAACAAAGCAGTTTTGATAACTAAAGGATAAGTATCTGCAATATAATGCATTTTATGGCAATATTTCAATATTGATTGATATGCAAAGCCAAATAACATTTTGGTATCGATACTGAAATTAGTAAGTATGTGCAATATAATGCATTTTATGGCAATATTTCAATATTGATTGATATGCAAAGCCAAATAACATTTTGGTATCGATACTGAAATCCCTACACAACCCATATCCGGATCAGTACCCGGCCCTGCTTTTCATCCCAAATCATATCAATAATATTTATATTATCAATGTGTTAATGAAAAAACATTAGTGCTGGGCAACTCCCCACCTCCAACCCCCCCACCCCACCCCCCCCAGTTTTCATGGTTGATCAATCACCCACTTTATAGACCATAACTAAAACACGAGTACATCCATTTGCGTCAGTTATTGTATAACAGACAAGCATCCCCATATTTTATCCCAATTCACACCCCGACAACTTAAAGGGTTTTGATTATGTTTCGACAATATCCTTTTTAGTATAAAAAATATTTCTATAGGTACCTGTCTGGTCATCCAACTGGCTCGGGGTTTCGTTTCTCTCTCTCGGGTACTCAACCATCTGGTACCTCTCTGATGATACCTCTGGTACCTCTACACCATTTCCATGCATTAATATCAAAGCATCATCTTCCTCAATGTCCTTCATCACCCCTCCTCCTAATTTCATCCTGTCTCTGGTCTTTAACCTCTCCTCTATCTCTTGTTCTTCCTCACAGGTGTTCAATATATTCCCTGTGGCAAATCGCTGCAGTGGTAGGTTACCTGCGAAGGTGGCAGCATCTTCTCCATAGCCGTATAATTTGCTCAGCAATTCCGTCACCGTAGATTGAGCATACTCCTTCATCACATTAGCATCTGCATGGTCTTGTTCGAAACTAGGCCCATCTGCCAATTTCAAACATCCACCAATGGTCCTAGGACAGTCCCTGCTTGACCTTCCAGAACCTTGCATCTTTTCTTCATGGTATCTCAGCAGAGATTTATTTTTCTCCTTTCTAGTCAAACTATTGCTCACCATGTCCCCAGTAATTCTTGCAGAAGATCTACTATCCATACCATCAGCCTTACTGTTATTGCCAATATAACTATTGGTACTCAGACTTTGATTTCCACTCCCCACTACCGATTTCCCACTCGACAAGTCCAGAGCCCCACAATCGTCCACATGAAATTCCGCTGTGCGGGGATTCGAACAGCTGAGATCTAAGACACCATCATAACTGCAGCCCAACCCACTGTCTAACAGATCATGATCGCTTCCTTTTGATTTTGTTAGGTCCGCTTGGCGCAGGAAATTTTCATCTTCTGTTTCAGAATCGATCATGGATGCAACCACCATGGTTTTGTCATCTTCATCTACTAACCCATTGTCTTTGCTGTTATTATTATATAAAATATCTTCACTTTCCTTGAATCTGTGTGAAGTTTTATCAATCATCTCACTGCTGTCTCTGAGCTGATGCAGATTCTTTGGTGCAGTATTTTTGCGGCGATTTTTACGACCAACACTTGTCATCCCTTCACTATTAGATAAGTTGGTAATAAGTCCACCCCCTTGAAATGAGGAGCTGGATGCTTTTGAGGTCATATTGAAGGTGGAGTCATAGCTATGACTAAAACTGGGTCTCTTGGTCGAATAATCCATTTGCAATGTCTCACTTGAAGGTAACTCTTGATCTTTTGTGTCCTGGTTATTCAAGCCAGGTTTTGGAATCCTTAGGACCGATGGCCTGGAAAAAAATGGCTGCTCCAAAGGTGATGGTGAGCTTTTCTGATGATCCAAGGCTTCACCATTTGGTGTTGGGGATTTGGTCACTTCATTTATTGGTTCTGGAGTGTGGCCATCCTTCAGTTTGGCACAAATTGCATCCAGAGATGGACTGTCATTCAACTTGGCCATGGGTGCTTCTCATGAGGACCTACAAGAAAAAGTAAAAATAAAGTTAATGTTTTATTATTTATGGTTTGTTAAGCCATTTGTAACAGCTTAGGTAATAGTTGAGGTAATTTATTGGTAGAGGAAGCCAAAGATGTTGCACTGTAAACTATTTTACTTTAAAAAGTGTATGTCATTTTGAGCAGCCTGGCTGGTTTGAAACACCTGACATTGCGCATTCGTAGAAAATAACCAGTTCCTGTAAATATGGTGGTAGACAAGGAGAAGATATGGAAGAGTGACAATTTTTGTGTGTTTTTTTTTTCATTTCATACATGAAAAATACCATCAGAGATGCCCATACCCTGCAGCCTGGGGAAATATTTTTTAACACCATCAGATATAGAAGTCATGAAAAAGTACATATACTTTCAGAGCAGTGTCAGTTATATATAGGTCCAAATAATGTTTAAGTAGAGAAAATAATGTAAAGATGAAGTATTAAAACAAGACAATTCAATAGCAAGATGACAGGATTAATCCGTAAACTAAAAATTATGACGCTGTAAAATTTCTTAACTGGAGAGTAGAAGTCAATGGAAATAGAACAGCTATGTAAAAGTACACATAATAATCAGTTGCAGTAATCCATATATCTTTTTCTCCAGAGAAACATGTCTCAAAAGTGGCAGATTAACACACTTTGGCAAAGCCAAAGCTAAACGTCACACCATGATGCAGACCTACAACCCCTAACCAATGTCAATTTCAACCTTCTACACCATACAGAACAGCCCAGACAAGATTTTATAGTCAAGGTCATTACAGCAAGGTCAAAGGTCAAATCAAGGTCAAACCATGATGTTGCACACCTACAACCCCCAACCAGTGTCCCTACCATGTATCAACATCCTACACCTTTAGTGACCTTACAGTTTCCAAGATATAGCCTGGACAAGATTTTATCAGTCAAGGTCACTATGCCAAGGTTAAAGGTCAAATCAAGGTCACACCATGATGTTATACACCTTCCCCCCTAACCAATGTCCCTACCACGTATTAACTTCCTACGCCCTATGGTTTCTGATATAGCCCAGACAAGATTTTATAGGTCAAGGTCACTATGGCAAAGTCAAAGGTCAAATCAAGGTCACACCATGACACTGCACACCTACATCCCCTAACCAATGTCTCCAAGTATCAACTTCCTACACCTTACAGTTTCCAAGATATAACCTGGCTAAGATTTTAAAGGTGAAGGTTTTCGAAATATAGAACGGACAACATTTTATAGGTCAAGGTCTCTACGGCAAGGTCAAATCAAGGTCACACCATGCCGTTGCACACCTACACCCCCAACCAATGCCCTTACCACGTATCAACTTCCTACACCTTACTGTTTCTGAGATACAGCCAGACAAACTTTTTCCAGTCGCCCGCCCGCACACCTACCTGCCCATTCAGACACCATGATTGAAAACAAAAGGGATGAACTTTTGCCAAATATTTAGACATTTGGTTAATTGATTATTAAATAAGGATAAGTGTCCGTTTAAAAATAATAGCGATCATACTTGATTAAACACACCATCACCAAGGATGAATTGAATACACCTCTAATCATCATCCCACTTATCGCCACATGTATTGAAATAGTTCAAAACTACAGTGCGGTAAACCCTGAGCATTACTGATTTTCAAGTATTTTTCTATCTAGTGAGAATCACATTCTGACACCTTCCCAAGATCCACTATGATGTACACACTACACACTTGACCAGTGTGACCGATACATTCTATCTAGCCTTGGTGAAGGCTCTTTTTGTACCATACCTTTTTAAGCATGAACACAGAAATTTGGTATTCATAAAGCTCCCATACATATTAGGACATCAAAGCTCATCAGCAGTTTGCTAAATGTGAAAGGCAGTTTACATATGAGTTTATTATGTAAACTGAAACTTTATTGTCTGAACTGAAACTTTTCTCTAATTACAAAGAAACTTGAATCTTTAGCAAGGCTACATTCTGATGATCAATTCCATAAGGACATCACAAACTTAACATTACAAAAAATATAGGCACATTCATCAATTCATCACCACTGCGCCCACTTTTTTGTCTGCCACATTCAATAGCAGAATTCTCTGAGATCAGAGCCTTTGTCCAAAGAAGTGTGAATCTAACATAACAAGAAGCAAACTTCACTGGAATTATGGTAATACGTTAAAAATTGGCACAAAATGATAGCTTTGATAGGAATTTTTTACACAAATCATACTTCCAAATATGATAAAGTGATTTTCCTCCCTGATCATATTGTGGAGAATCTCATATTTAGAACTCCACTGCAAATTTTAATCACAGAGCTGTGAAATTCCCGACCTGTTTTGGACTTCTTTCTTTCCATATGTTCAAAACATCATATTATGACCTCCATACAAATTCATCAGTGCATTTAAATACCAGTACAACTAAACAGAATTAAGGTTCAAAAGTAAATAGTACTCCAGGGGTCGGTTTCACAAAAGGACTTAGTCTGGACTAAGAATTAAATTAAAGAGTTTTGTCTTAAAATGAGGCTGAGTGGTAACACTCTCGCCTCCCACCTCTGAAATCGGAGTTAGGATCCCGGCCGGACCTCAAGTGGAAAAGCTGGTAGTTGCCTGCTGTTGATCGGCAGTTTACAGTACAGAATCTTGACCAACTGTATGTACTGGTTTCCTCTGCCCAAAAAACTACCCGTCGTGATATGACCTATACAATATGTTAAAAGCCACCTTAAAACCTAAATAAATAAATAAAATTAAAATGAGGCCGAGTACGTGATCTTAGTCTTAGAGGATTTCACAAAGCTGTGAAGTCTAGGCTTTGGCTACTAGTCCACCCGGCAGTGCGCTTAACTTTTGTAAACAAAGACTTAAATATGGCCGCCATGCATTTTTCTCACTTCAAAATTTTAAATGCTTAAAAATAAATAAATATTATTATTATTATGTATTTATACTCAACGCAATATCTCCATGTACTACAGGACTCAAAGCGCTATTTAACCATCCAACTGTACAGGTACAACCCCAACTCACAAGTAACTGACATTCCCCTAACTTGAAGATAGAGGCTCAAGGATGACCATTTATCAACGTCCTTGAGGTTCTTTAACCTGCCACTGGGGATATGACCCAATGACAGAGGACCGCAATTTTAAGTGGTCATCCGAGCCACTATGTATCTGCCTGTACCTGGGATTGAACCCACGTCCTCTGAGTTCCTAGACAAGTGTGTTACCCGCTAGGCCACAGTGGCATAGCGGTATACATATGTACAGAACAACTCCCTAAATTAGTCTTTGGACATATGTATGTGGTTACATGGCGTTCCAGGGTATATGTTACAACTAAAATATTTTGACTAGATTAGATATAAAAGGTCACATGACATAGCAAACCACAGTGGTTATATGATATGCTTGGACTTAGCTAAGTCACCCTTTGTGAAATCCATTTAGGTCCAGGACTTATCAAAGACAAAAGGCTCAGATTTAAGTCCCTGACTTAGCCTAAGTCCAGGCTAAGTCTTAGACCCTTTGTGAATGTGGCCCCAGAAGAAAATTTAGTAAAAGCTAGAACCTGCATCCTTAAGTCTGGAAGTGTGGCGATCATCCAAGTTTATAATAGTCAAACTGACATCATCACAAGCACTTACTAGAAATCTTTATAGGGCTACTATCAGCAATTAATTAATCTAAAGATACTATATTTTTGGACTTTTTTCTGACATGCTTTCCATATGCAATTACATTGCTACGTTAAAATACTAATATATTATATAATATTATTATCCTCAAAAAATGAGTACACCATTGTAATACTTTGTTGTTTGTACCTATTATCCATGCAAATCAGGTCAACTTAAAATGGTAAACAATAATCACCATAACATATTCTTTAGTTTTATATGCTTTTCTTAAAAGACTTAGTAATAATACATTTTATCCAGTCTTATACTCCAAATACATTTTTTTCTGGTTCAGATAATCTCTAGAATTTTTATTTGTACTGTCTTGGAAAAACCATTAAATGAACACATTTCTTTTCTGACTACAAACTCATAAATTTCCTTAAACTACATAATATGTATATATGTAAATACCATGTTTACGTAGCTCTCCCAAAAAATCCTAACTTATTCCCGATATAAATCCTAGGGAACCAGGCACAACACCAGCATTATACACTGAATCAATTTTACACAAATATCATTATTTTGCTGTTTTGACTACAATTGCTATAATAAAGCCAGTGAGTGTTTATTATGTGTATTCTATAGAATCTCACGCCTCAAATAATAAAAACGGAATATTCAAATAAACCTGTGCTTTTCACCAGCATATGGAGCCAATCTAGATTAAATAATAGACTACACTGAATTTTTGTTGAATTTTCTAAATAAATTTATACTACCACATGTGTATATGTATATAAATGCTGTTTTAAATATTTTGTTTTTCAAATTACATTAAAACTACACCTCAGCTCCCACTTTGCCAACACTAGGTGCCTCAGTGTGCCCATTTTAAAACAGATCTTTAAAGTCTGGAACCCGTGTAACACAGTTATATGATTAGATTGCTTTTCGGTCCACCACCAAAATTGCCCTGGAAATTGTTAACTGTTTAAAACTATCATGGTCAAAACCTTAAATGTGGATGTTTTTTGCATACGGCTGGAGATTAATAAATATGTTATTTATTGATCTCTATTTCCATTGTAATTAGTACTGCAAAAATGTCTGAAAAAGATTTAACAATACACTGAATAAATACTCCAAAATAGAGATGCTTTGTAAGCCCAACTTAAAAGTGAAAACATGCAACAGAATACGGTGAAAATTATCGAAAATGTCTAAGGTAAATATATCATGATCATCTTTCAACACAGTTAAAACATTTTATGGTAGGTTTCTCTACCTTTTATTCAGTTTTGAAAGTGTTGTTTATCATGACTAAATTCGTTTGAAGGGGAGCTTGGTGGTGTAGCAGTTAGAGTGCTAACGGTGTAGCGGTTTGAATTGCGACCCGGGCACTTCATGTAGGAAAGTTGGCAGTTACCTGCCAATGCCTAGTGGTTTACAAAGTAAAATCTTGACAAACTAGTATGCACCTATAAACTACCCGTTGCAATATAACCTCGGCCAAATCCAAATTAGTTTGAAGTTCATTTGTCTGTAGAGATGCCAAAACATAGACAAAAATTGTAAGCAACATCGGAGCCATATGTCTGGAACAGTGTGAACATAACGTTAGTAAACTTACAGCTTAAATATCCATAAAACTATATTCATATATATCTATATATAGATATATATATATTCCTTGTGGAACTGCAGAAAAAATACACATAGCCATTTTAATGTGGCATTTCAATCTTTTTCTTCTGAATATGTATATATTAATAACCTACATATGCGTACCACTTGAAATCATCAAAAATCATGTATATAACATAACTTTATAAATAACATCACTACTGTAACTCCTCCCCCCCCTCCCTCCTCCTCTCCACTTAATATAGTTATAAGCTTTTCTTTACACACATACACACCAAAATCTGTTGACTTTTACACACATTTTATATGAAAGCTATGCAAGACTGCATTTTAAAATTGCCAACAAAAATTATTTCATGCCCAAAAGAATGGGTTTTTCATAAAATTACAATCTCTCTAAACTTACAACTTAAAATATGTATAAAGCGGTGTTTGATGATATCCTGATAAAACATGCCAAACATCAACAGGCATTTGCATTAAAATACTCGGTTTTCTCTTACAAACAATGTTAAACTTTGATTTTCTGGGGGGTTTTTTCAATTTTTTTTTCTTTTTTTTAAAAAAAAAGAAATACATGTACCTTAATATTTATAAAATGTAAAAAGCTCCATTCTCTAACATACAGTCAGTCCTGAGAAATTGTTTCCATATCATTTTCTGTTCTTTTTTAAAATCCTTTCCAGATGGTTCATATTAAATATTAAAACCATTATCTGCACCCGTTAATGATTAAAGCACCCAAAACAAGCAACAAGAACAGTTTTCAAATAAATACAATGAAGCTTTAAAACAGATTCACCAAAAGGTTTTAAGAAAAAAAAATAAATAAAAAAACCAGGCAAACAGATGAAATGATTTTTATATCCACCAGACACAAACATTACAAGTATCCACTGTAAATTACTCATGCCAAATATGTGTTCTGAATTTATATGTATACACATATATAGAGAGAGATATCAGAAATGTATATATAAAACCTCTCCCAGTTTCAAGTGTAATTTTCACCCAAAGGCTACGTATTTTGGCAATAATATCACTTTCACTGTAATATCAAATATTCATATTTGTACACTTACGTGTTACATGTCTGTTTTAATGAACATCAAAATTCTACAATATGTCTCATTTAAAGATATATATATATATATATACATCTATATTTATGTACACAGAGTAAAATTCAGATATATATATATGCGTGCATTAAAAACATTTGTGTGAGAAGAGCGACTCCATTAAATGAAATATATGCAAAATTCTTCTACAAAAATGGCTGGTTTTTCTTTTTGTGTACATTACACAAATTTATCACTTCAAATATGGTGAAATTAAACGCTGCATAAAGATATACACTTTCTATTTAAATTAATAATTTTGTCCCCCACTGCATCCCCCACAATTTTGACAAATTTTGCCCCCCCCCCCCCCCCCCCCCTTTTCTTTTTTGACAAATATAGATTTCCCCCTTTTTATAAAGTAAGTTCTAAACAAACCATGGTCTGCAACTCTGTATATTTTTCGATTTGCAATTTTAATCTCAAATGTAACATAATTTTAAAACAAAATTTTTATTAATTTATCATCTACATATAAAAATAGGAGTTTACAAAACAAATGGAGGCAGATATTCAAATAAATTTATGTTTACTTCCATCACTAAAACATTATTACAGTATAAAACTAAGGATAAAGTGGTCAAATTAAAAGCACGTGTTTGTAATTTCATGGATCTATCTTTCTATAATAATTTGATTCAACAAGCAACTGCATTTGCTTATGTAGTTCTAAGTATTTTATCTTTTTTGTTTTCTTTTTTTTTTCTTTTATTTCAAGTATTTCTGCAAATGGAAAATTAAAATTTCAGATTAACTGTCATACCTTATTACAAAAGGAGCAGTGAAAAATGTTGTGGCTTATGTTAATCATGTCTTACTAAATGTAAGTTTCCATACAGACAACTGACAATAGACACTCTGCATTCAATAATGTCAATTTGGGGGGCTCTTTTTAGTGATTTAATTAAGCAGGGGTCAAAGGTCAAACTGGACTCTAGCAAAAGATTTGCATAGCACAATTTCCTATAAGCTGTTTTCTCACTCCGAAACCCATAGGGCCAATGATAAGGGAGATATTAGGCCTTTCTGATATGACCCCCTCCCCATTTGACATTAAAGATGTGATATGGCAGCCATTTAGTTACTCTCAGGCAAGCTTTCCTAGCCACTTACATTTTGTGCAAATCCAATATAGCTAGTATTAGCTACCTATAATATTTTTAGTTTTACAAAATATCAATGATTTTTGAACAATCAGCTATGACTGCCATGTTGTTTTTTATTAAAAAAGGACAAAATTTTTTTACAGATACATTAACATTCACAGCCATTAACATTCTCTACAAATTTGGTGAATATATCTTCATAAATGAATGAGACATAAAGGTTGACGTAAAAATGTGACAAGTGCACACAGGCACACATGCACATAGGTGTTTCATAATCTCCCAACCCTGGCCTTTGGCCAACAGAAGATAAAAATGCAACTGTAGTAACATCAGTTTAATAGTGCCCCTTTTTCAATTAAGAGGTTTAAGACCAAAAAGTATCTAAAGCTTTGCCATGGCAACAGCTGTAAACAGATACCCTCCAAAACCTACTCAGTTCTATATCCCCTAGCAGTTAACATATCCTGAAAATTTGGTGAACAACAGTTGTCAGATTTTGTTTTGGCAATAATATCACTTTCACTGTTACCCCCAAAAAGCCTTATCAGCTCAAGATCCTCTTGGTGTTATCATATCCTGAAACTTTAGTGTAAAACCAATGCACTGGTTTAGGCTGTGGAACACCCACAAACTTTAAGACCTAAGAAAACTTTAAAGTGTTGCCATGGCAACATAAGGCATTGTGTAAGGCATCCAGGGTTGTATTGGATCAGTTTGGTGTGTTATCAGGGCTTGTTCACACAGTTCCAACTGCTGGCACCATTAGTTACATAGCACTGTAAAATATGTAACTCATCCCGGCTTGTTGCAGCTCAACATGTTTCATATTTTATTATCTACCATGCGATGTATTTGCCCTAAATACAGGGAAACACAGACCGGGATGCATTTTTTTTATACACCAGCACCCCGGTACTGTGGCTGAGTGTGAAAAACTTTCATTTGTTTTCAACAATATTTCAGAAATTTGGAAAATTTAATAGTAATTTAAATTTTTATTAGAAATACTTACCATTTCCTAACAGTAGCTATTTGTTGGAGCCATCCAACCCAATGGCCAACGCAGAGATGCGATTTTTAAGGTTATATAACAACCTTAATAAAGCCATTGGGTTACAGTAGTCCGTCCTCCCGCCATTTAGGTCACATGACCACGTTGTTTACTTCATTATTTTTGTTGCAAGTAAAAGAATGACTTGCGGGGAGGCGGGAGGGAAATATGAGTGTTAGGAAATGGTAAGTATTTCTAATAAAAATTTAAATTACTATTAAATTTTCCAATTTTATAGCGAAATACCCTTACCATTTCCTAACAGTAGCTGAATTCAGCCTTGTAGGATGGAGGGAATTCTTTTAAGAAAAACCACTACCCAACCTACAACTAAACAACATGAGAACTTCACAATGGAATTACATGCATTAATGAACATATAACTTCCAAACATTCACAACATACAACTTCCAAAAAATGGCAGTATGTAGTTGTAGTTCTCACAACTGCTGACAATGTTGGTGTTGCAAAAAGATGTCATAAATAGATAGCCCATCTACATTGTAACATCCGACCCCAAAACAAGGTCAAACCAACCTGTAAGTGTCATCAGCATAATGCCAAATCCTTCCCAAGTCTGATTTAGGCAACATTGATATCTAACTACAAACATCCAGCATTGCAGACATACCAGCCACAAACTGCAAATGTACCAATATAAGTATGAAACACATACTTATAAAGTAACAAAACTGTAACTGCAACTGTAGGACCCAGTTTCAAATCTGACCCTATGACAACAGAGGTTTTTCAGACAGAAATTAGTATACATACAATGCAATTTCCAATAACATGTATCAAGAAACTCATGTAAGGAAATCACCTATAAACTAAAGATGCAATCAAAAACATACATCAATAGTTTCCGTGACTCAATCTTGACTCAATCAAGATGAAATAGGTGCCAAAAGATAAGTCTTATTAAGAAACTTTCTTAATGGCAGTAAAAACAAAAGATTTTGTTCTATCCCAAACCTTTTGATTACCACCCCTAACAGGACAGACAGACCCACATTGAGTCAAACTGATGTCCAAAGAGGCTAAGAGCTGGCATGACCACAGGCTTAATTGCAGTAGGCCCATCCAAAGCAAACTGGATCTGGCAATTGATGGGCCAGAGTTACTTGTGACCAATTCTCCTTATAACTAAAGGAAGAATATGTCCAAGCATTAATGTCACTCCTTTACCATGACTCTATAATCCACAGAGACAAAGACCACTGACTCAGTTGCAGTAATGCAGTAGGCCCATCTGAAGCCAACTGGTTCATGGCCAAAAGGCAGTTAGTGGGCCAAAGTTACCTGTGACCAATCCTCCCTATAACTAAGGGAAGGGTTCACTACTTTACCTAAAGTCAAAACCAAAGACCATCTTGAAAGGTAATAACTTCAAGA
The DNA here is from genome assembly GCA_964017235.1 of Sabellastarte sp. h YS-2021. NCBI lineage: Eukaryota > Metazoa > Annelida > Polychaeta > Sabellida > Sabellidae > Sabellastarte > Sabellastarte sp. h YS-2021. The sequence goes on along the minus strand of OZ024929.1, from coordinate 17,113,476 downwards.
AATCCTTCCTCACAAGCTCAAAGGTTGTTTGATAAGAGCATGAAGGACCAATGACAAAATCCAAAACTATTGGTTTGTCTCTTACTAAAAGTTGCTAATCTATTATTTATCTCAACTTTTAGATACTTCTTGACCCTTTAGGCCTTTAGGTATGTCTCTTTGAACTAGTATTTCAGGAAATTTGCTAATGTGGAATAGTGGGGTCTGAGATGTATATACGACTCTACACACCACTGCCCAGAAAACAACCATTGATTTACAGATTCTCCTAGAGGAGTGCTCCTTCATGATTCACCACTTCCTCTGGAAATCTTCCATAATATTCATGCCTGACTCCAGATGCCAAACATGAAGATTCATGTGAAGTCTATTACTAAATGGTTGAGTCAATAGATTCACCCATTTAGAAGGGGTCTTGTGGACAAATCCACCAGACCCAAAACCAAGACATCCCTGGCCACCCTGGTACAATATGATGATTCTATACCTAAAGGTGGTCATCTGTTGAATCACATGAGGGATGAGGGCCACTGGACATAACTGACCAGACCCTCCCCAAAGACATTCCATGCATCTGTTCCCCAAGCCCGACTGTCTGGGACATGAGACATGAGGACCAAGACCCTGGTCAAATACACGTCTGTCCATACTATCACAAGAGGTGTTCAAGCACCTTTTTCCCAAGCCTGACAGCAGACCTACCAAGGAAACCTGTGAGTCATCTTGTTGCAAACACATCAACCACTGATTGATGGCAGCAATGTCTAATTTGATTGAAAACCTGGCGATTCATAACCGCTTTGGTCTTTTTTTTTTTTTTTTTTTTTGCTTTTATCTTCCTAGACAAGGAATCTGCTAGAACATGTAGATTCCCTGGAATGAATTTCCCTGAATCTGAATCATTCTGGCATTGGACTAACCCATAACTCTACAGATTAAGGTACAAATTCCCTGAGTGGATGCCTCCCTGGCTGTTCATATAGGCAACCACTAAAGAATTGTCTGTGAAAATCAACTGATTTCAACTCAAAACTGATTTTTGAATCATTTAAAGCTAACAACATTGCTTCCAGCTGTATAATGTTATGTTATGAGGAGTCTTGATTCTTCCTGATGCCACAGACCAATGGCTGTGGATGACTCGAGAGAGCACCCCAACCCATTAGGGAAGCTTCTGTGAATGGAGAGAAAGTGCGCTCCTGAAGGAGTGGTGTATCCTCCTTCAAAATTAAACTATTGGTCCACCACTGACGATATTCCCTGAACCAAAGACCCAAGAAATGGAACATCCAGAGACTGAAGATATCAGCAATGTTCCCAGATACCATTGGAGCAACTTCATGCTCCGATAACCCAATGGTATAGTATTCCCCATTGAAGCCATGCTTTCAAAGTGACATGAGCTTCCCTGGAGATAAGTGAGAAGCTTTCAACATGGTAAGTGTCTTTCCAAGAAGACAATAGATTTCCTTTGAGTTGAGAAGACTAGACCTACCCTGAGGTCGAATTGTAACCATAAATTCGATTAGTGGAGTTGGAAATAAATCTGATTTTTAGAAATTTGTGATCCAACTCAGGCTTTCGACAAGATGCACCACCCAATGGGTGTATCCCTGGCATTGCTGTTTGAGCTTGTTTTCATTAGCCAACCGCCTATATACTGGCGAATACTGATGCCTTCTGCACGAGCCATCAGCTTCACCTCTTTTGCTACCTTCGTGAACTGGAGAGAGAAACTGTAGCCATATTGCCGGTTAAGGCAATGAACTGGTAGAATCTGTGGCCTCCAATGAGGCGAAGATACTTTAGTTAGCCGAATCTACCGACTAGTGAAGAGTGTGTACCCATAAAGGTCGAGTGGCGTCATCCACTGTCGTTATATAGACGAATTCCAAATGTTAAACAATTCATATGGAGTAAGGTACATGCAAAGCTTGTTTACCTGACCTTAAGTATACTGACAGTCATTTCTTCTTCACTAACCCCAAGAAATAAACTGTAACTGTAAGCTTCCAGCGATGTGACTGGTGATATCGCCCTTTTGTCGATCATTTCATAAACAGCTTTTATCAAAATTGCTGTTTCTCCCGTTTTTTTTTTTTTTTTTTTTTTTTTTAACTTCTGCCAACCTCACCTCTAAAAAGTCTGGCTGAATATTTTCCTTTCCCAGGACTTGTATAGTACCAAACTGGAGAAAGGTTCCTTGAAACCACAGGAAGCCAGCTATCATCCCTGCTTCCATAGGCCTGTATAAGTAAGATCCACTCCCCTTTTAACTAGCTGAAAAGTAGGAGGCACTTGTAACTCTATTCCATGGCTTATTAGATCAGAAACTAGAAGCATGCTCACCTCTAGAGTTACTAATCCTTGTTATTTCCATGAAAACACTAGATGAAAATCCTCTGAACATCTAATATGTCCAGCAAGAGAACATCATTAGGAGTGAAAATATGCATTGTAGATTTGCTAAAGACATTCTAAATTACATCCCTCCTGTTGAGTCACATGTTCTTAGACATGGTGAAACTGCAACAAGAAGATCTGGACACCAACTGGGTGACTGGACTAGAACTGCAAACATCATTGCACCCAGTCCAAAGCATATTGAAGTCTATAACATATCATAGTGATCCCTAGGATCCTCTAAATATGACCTAAACTGAAGGAGTGAGAATATACACGCTTCTTCTCTCTTACAGTCCCCTACCAGGGACCTTGTTTGCAAAGTGTCTGAAAGGTCATGTTCCTCCTGCAGACCTGCTATAACTAAGGAGCTGTCCAGGAAAGTAATGAATGTAAGGAAGTCCAAGCAAACTTCTTCCTGTATAGCTGCTCTTTAAAACATCAGAGGCTTCAAACTCCTTGAAACCCAACCTAAAAGCCACATTTAAATGCTGGCTGTTCACCCAAGAAATGTAAATGTGACCAAACAAGGGAGCATTCACAGAAACTGTGCCTGTTAAATCAATCCCTAGCCACTCAATAACAGTCAAGCAAAAGTAAAATAAGGAATAGATTCCTTGTAATGAGATGAATCATAATCACCATCTCCTGACAACCTGAATTCTAAACCTTTTGAGAGGTATAGAAACCCGATTGTAGTAAAATTTTTGTGCATTGATCAAAAAACCTCTCCTTGTAGATATGAATGACACTCCCGGACATCTGACAACCCGAATTCTGACCTTCTGAGAGGTATAGAATACTCGATTGTACATGTATGCCCTCACACAGGTATTTCCTCTGGTGAATGTTTTGACTGGACTTCGACGAAAGTGTTTTCCGAAGAAGTAGTCTTTTCCTGCATTCAAAACTCCTCCATGGTGTCGTGTCCATGGTAACTTAATGGCTGCCCCCAAGGGAGATTCCTTCGTCTGTAGCATCGACAATCTATTCGACTGGGATGCATACTGTGATAAAATTGCTTTCAACGCCTGGCTAATAGAACCCGACGTGAACAGCAATAACGGCCACTCGAATTGTCATTCTCATCCAAGATGGCGCCGTCCAGATCGCTTCTGTTATTGAAGAGTACATTCTTTCTATATACGTATGCTGCAAAATTATAGCTTCCAACGTCCAGCAAACTGAACCAAACGACTGGCAAGCTGTATAATAATATTATTCTTGCAGTAGGACCTTCTTTATGAAGACTTATTTCCTCGAGGTTGAAGATGATGGAACTTTCGATGTCGCCATCCAAAAAGTCCTTTATTTGCATAAAATAATGCATACCTTCGAAGATTCAATAAATGAATCAGTTCTGTATCATATACATATAAAAAATAAAGTGAGATTCACAGCAAAATCTCAAAAAATAAATGAAAACCTTGAGAAACTTCTACTAATTCCCAAAGACGTCCATACTGATGATGGCCAACAAAAATAATGAAGTAAACAACGTGGTCATGTGACCTAAATGGCGGGAGGACGGACTACTGTAACCCAATGGCTTTATTAAGGTTGTTATATAACCTTAAAAATCGCATCTCTGCGTTGGCCATTGGGTTGGATGGCTCCAACAAATAGCTACTGTTAGGAAATTGTAAGGGTATTTCGCTATAAAATATGTAACTTACAAATGTATTCTTACAGCAGAAAGAAAGATATCCTTACAGCACTTCTGCTCATGTGAATTACATAAAAATCCATGTAGAAATGATTGAGATATTGTAAGTTAAAGTTGAAATTCGCCAGGAATCTAAAATTCGCCACCTCTAAAACCTTAGTTAATTTTATGAAGAAAATAATGTTTTGTCTTAAAATTGGTATTTTTCATTTCAAAAAGCCTTAATTTACTGTACATTCAACAAATCTCACCTCAATTAATTTATTTTTAATAGTATTTCAACATGTGGCGAATTTTAGATTTCTTACTCTTCACAGGCTTTACTTATAGTATCATCTTCCACTATAATGTTGTTTTTTTTGTTTGTTTGTTTATAAATGTAATTCTAGCTCTCATGTTCCCACCTTTACTCCTCAATAGATTCATAAACCTAAAACTTATTTTACTGGATGTTTTGCAAATGACTGGCCCAGTCACTTGGAAACAGTCTTCCAATGGATGCAAGATATGCTCCCACACGATCATCATTCAGGGCCACTGACTCCAGGCTAAACTCTTCCATGCAGCCCATCCCCCTCCAGTGTCTTCTCCTCTGGACCTTGCGCGAATGTTTTCGGTTCTGACCCATTCTCCATCCATGGACGTGCATGCCTTCACCGAGTCACATAGTATTAAGTAGATGGGAAAATCGAGTCCATTTCTTTTGTATCCAGATAACTCTCAAAATTCAATGGGATTTAAGCCTGACAAAGACCTTTGTTCTTTGTTGAAGAAGATCCAACAAGTAGTATTTAGACAATCCTGCTAACAAACAGACTATTAAGCAGAATATTGTCATGAAAATAATACCAGCAAGCAGTCAGTGTTGAAATTAAGTATTCTTTGTTTCAGTTTTACTTCACTCAAATTTCCAGTGGTTAGCAACTTTGACAACTACTCACAGCCTGTCAATTCGGTGTGGATGCAACAGTTACTGAAATAAGTCTGGGCATATAGTTTGGGTCTATGTGAATATGACCCGAGCTGTCAAATGTGGATGCATTAAACCCTAACATTTTTACTCTTTTCAGCAATATGAAGGCAAACATAATTGACCATTTTTTTCCCTGAAAAGTAACAGAAATGTTTCCAATATGTGAGGATTTTAATTAGAATACTGTATAAGTTGAAAATTTAGCTATAAATTTCACTCATTCTCAGTTTTTGAGAGATTCACCAGAACTTAAACTGTCACTAATGGCTCATTTCTTCTGAAGAGAAAATTACACATTGAAAATTTCACAATGGAATTATTTTTCACTATCCCATGCTCTAAAATAGCTCACATTAATGCCAGGTGCAAATTTTCACTATATACAGTATTTTGTAAACTGCCATTTTTCAGTCAGAAAAAGTACCCTTCTCTCTATGTGTTAATAATCTAAATAATCCATTATTATTTTGGCCATATTTTGCCTTTGATGCTCCTAAGATCTGGAATGACCTCCCTCAAGATGTTCGCAGTGCAACATCAGTTGCCTCCTTCAGTAAGAAGCTTAAAACATACCTGTTTGCAAAAGCCTACCCACCATAGCCTCCCCGTCACATCTGTGTCTCCTTGGTACGACCTGGCTATGTCCTTTGATTAACGCTAACTGCCTTGCTTTATGTTTACATGCGCCTTAGAGTCAATCAGTGATGGAGATTAAGCGCTATAAAAGTCCACATTAGATTAGATTAGATTATTATACTCTATCTAACTGACATCAACTTACAATTTTTGTAGTCTTAAGTTATCCCGTTTAAGTAAAACTTTATTAAACATAATTATGTTTCCTGTAGGAATGAATATCGGACCCTCAGAGAGTCTTTGGCACTGAAGTTTACCCTCTATGTAGAATCTCTGGTTAAGCAAAGCTAATTCTGTGGTCATTTTGTGATTACACTAAAGAGGTTTGAACTGTAGGACTGTTTGTATACCCTCAACACAAAATCTCTATGTCATATCGCCTGAACATATGGAAAATAATTTTGAATAAAAACTGAACAAAAATTGGAAAATATTCCTTTTGACTTGCAACTATGGAGTTGCCCATTCTTTTAAAATACTGTAATGTATATATATATGTAATACTTCCCTGTTTGTAAAAGTTCTGTCGATCAATGTTTACACCAGAAAAAATTTACTTGTTTCTTATCAAGGTCTTTAGTCAACACGATCATTTCCTTTTTACTATTTGCTTTTTTCTGGATATTTAAACAGAAAATGAACAAATCTAAAATATTTCCCCAAAACTGAAACCAATTCACATAAATATAAATTATAAATATATATTTTATGGCAATATATTTTTATAAATATACATAGAAAAGGCTGTATTTTTGATAAAATTACAAAACCCTGGTAGAAAAATAATAAGAACTTAAGTCTTTTAAAAATATTAATAATTATTCAGTATATAATTAGCCACATTTCCTCATTAATCTCAACGGATTTCCTCATAGGAACACTCAATAAATTTTCCGGTTATTTTTACGTAAAAAAGCATGATAATGTATGACATAGATCTGTATATTGACTCTAAGGTCCAAGAATATTATATAACTTCTAACCACTAGGATATGTTTGTGAACTTCAAATCCAAAGTCTCTGAGGTGTTTCTTTTAATATATATTCATATATATACATAAGAAACTTTTTTAATACTGAGTTATTGGCACTTCTTTATAAGTTTATTTAGCAAAATCAAATACTTGGGGAAAAGAAATGCAAATTTCAGCTAGCATTACTTTAGCAACCGAAGTATGTTTCTCAATAAAGCATTATTTGATCTGGGTAGTCTGCATAATAACCACTGATCCTTGCAGTAGAATAGAATTGATTCAGATCGATAGAAATTTAAGAAAAACACGGTTTTCTCCTAGATTAACCATTTATACACCAGAAACTTAGTAATCGAAGATTCTGTTTCTTTCATTTACAGATATATAAAGTCATGTAAATATACCGAAAAAAAATAACAATGTCTTCTCACTAATATTTCCTGTAATATACAGTAGACTTGGTTATGCAGACAGCCAGTGTAGGTTGAATATATATAAAAAAATATATATAAAAAGCACTCATAGAGTGCAGACCTCCATGGTGTTTCCAAAAATTCAGGATTGTTATGTATCCAGAGTTAATGAGAACTTTCCTCATGAGCCAGTTACTCAAGACTCGAGTCATGTAGTCGATACTCAACCATCACTAGTGACTGATAACCAAAGTGTGAACAGGTTAGTGAATACTCGAGGAAATGCCCCATTACCAAAAGGAATCAGGATATCTCCTAAAATATAATCAGTTCTTCCTTAAATGCCCAGGCCCTACCCATGTAAAGCAATTTATGAAGATCCCCTCACTATGTGTTTTGGATTAATGTCAACCAAAAAACCAAGGTCACTGAAAATACATTGAAAATGTGTCCTATAAGAATTCAAGATTTTTTTTTTTTTTTTTTTTGTATCCACAGTATGGTCCGTATCTTCCCAAAGACTTAATCATATCTTCCTTTGGTTAGACCCTAACCCTATAAAAAATTTCAGAAAGATCTGGGTTTTTTTTCATTACTTATGCATTTATAGTGTTCACGAACAGACAGACAGACAGACAGACAGACAGACTAACGAATGCACCCAAAACCATTATCTCCCAGAGGAGGCACTTAGTGAAACCAGTTTTGTAGTACAAACATCAGAAAATGATGCATTTTTGTAGGTGCAAGTGACCAATTACCGCAAATAGAACCAAATCCAGTGCATGTTACAGGTTGTAATTGTACAATATGCTGTTTTTACATACTAGTATTTAACAGTCAGCCTGTTTTACCCACAAATCTAGTTAGTAGAATTACCTTTTAAATAGAGGTAATTTTTTTCTAGATCCTTGAGACTTATCAGTATTTAACGATATAAGTGAGGAAATTTGCATACTTTATACAAATGGTGTACAACAACAAAAACCAAAACGAATGATTAAATTATGTGGAGAAAACCGAATAATTAAAGACATACATTATTCATTTATGCCAGAAAAATATGAATGCACACACCAGATACACTGGACAATAGTCACACAAAGTGAAATTTTACATGCTAGTTTAAGTACTCTTTCTAAAACTGTGAGATGAATAACAAAATAGTAAAAGAATAAATATTTCATATAAGTAGTTCACCCACACAGATGTTACAAATTCTCACTTTTTAAGTGTCAGAATGATATACAACAAACTAACTGGGATAAAATGAGCTTTAAATTATATATGTCACAAATATAAAATTAACTACATTTACAAAAAATTACATGTTCAAACATGAGCATTTTTGTAGATATATATATAACTTTACAATATAGACTACATAATAATAAAAAATATACATTTTTTACAAAATGCCTGACTTGTTATATCCACTGTTCATACATAACAAAGTGTACAGATGTGTAAATTACAAGTAATTTATTCTGCACAAATTGTACACACTTTTCCAATATTGCATTAAATGTATGATTTCTCCCCCCAACACTTTAGAAGTACAGATATTTGCACAAGTAAATATATCTCACGAGACACCCAGCTACTTATCAAAATGGTCTAATTTATCTGAAAACTACAATTTTGTCTCCTAGAGGCCCAACTTTTACACTACAAAGTCCAAATGTTAGCAAATAATATTCATTTGTAAATTTATGCACAAGGTTTTTTTGCAGGCTTTTGCCACTTGGAGAGTTACAAGATAACCAGATAATGGTATTTTTGTACAGTTTTCAAACAAATAGGCAGTTTATCATTTATATATGTAGCTGTGTGTATTTAATGACCTATAAAGTTATATTTAAATATTACAGTAATTATCATGTTTAATTGTACAAATTATTCACTTTAATAGCCAGAAAGAAAATTAGTACATAACTGAACTCAAAATATTATGCAACACTTATTCAATATTTACTGTATAATAAAAAATTAAAGTGGCATTTAAAAGTTTCACTATGCAAGTAAAAAAAAAATATATTGGCTAAAAGCTGAATTACAAATACTTAACTATCGCTCAACTGTAAACATTTTATACATTTATTTACTTTTTTTTATAAATTCCTTAAAATTTAACAAGCAGATGTTTCCAAATATACTTGATTTGTAATCTACAACTTGCAGTTGCCAGTTTGTATTTCTATGAACATAAATTTTCAGCTAAACATTTACAATATTATTTGTAAATCACCTTCATAGAAATATACATGATACATTGCATCATTTTTTATTACTCCTAGAGATAAAAAACATCACATTGCAAAAATGGAAACACTATGTGACAGAAAGTCAAAATCACAATCGTAAATAAAGCAGTTGCAAAGATACAGGAATACCCAACAACTACTTCAGAAAACAACATAAGCATGTAAAACAGAATACATAGAAATTTAGTTACACACTGCTCACAAGAATAATTAATTTTTTAACACTTATAAACCCCAAAACTACTGAAGAACACATACCCAGGTGAAAACACTGAACACATAGAAATTACTTACAAACTGTCCACGAGAGAAAGTAATTTTTCAGCACTTAATATTAGAACAATAACTAGTCCTTGTCAATCAAAAATTCTACTTAACCAAACTTTCCACATACGGTTTAACCCTTTGATGTATAACTTCACAGGACCCTAAAATTACCAAAGCAAGAATTAAAAAAAAAAACAGGTGGATTTCAATAAAGGATGTGACGTGGGACTAAAACAGGGCCGGGTATCCACCTTTTCTCAATCCAGGTACTGACATTCTAGTGTGAACCGACTGTAAGAAACTGTGAATATGGAGGCTGGTGTGAATAATTTTAATGAACACAAAATGTCAAATATCTGTAAAGTAAGAATAATACTATGAAAAATGAATACTGAGATGGACAAATCTGACATCTATTTAGTTTTTATCCATACTCTAAGAATCATGGAAATAAATGATAATATTTGAACAGTTTCCTGGGTGCCCTGAATTCTCAACACAGTGTCCCCATTTCCTTATATTACCTCTTACAGCTCTGGTGTCAATGACAAGGTAGAGACACAATTATGGTGGTGAGAAGGCTAGAGCCTAAAGGGCAGATTTATTGCCTCCACCAGGACATAATGCTTTCAGCTGCATTCGTTTGTCATGACTCCAAAAGTAATCAATCAAAATTTTCTGAAATTATTTGTGCATGTGGGGTGTACAAAAAGTAAGAAGTGATTACATTTTGGAAAAAATTTGGACTAAAATCTGAATCAAAAAAAAACCCCAAAATTTTGGAAATTCCCCCTGGCTGACGTCTATGCTCTACGAGTGCTTACTAGTTCATTTGGTTTGTGAAATAAGCTCTGATTACAGGTGGCAAATCTATATACTTTGAAGGGAACCTGACGGCATGTGAGGGTCAAATTCCCCATGAGACACTTGCTGTTGAACAATATGAATGTAAAACCCAAACTTTGGAAGGAAATCAAGCCTTCAGCAAGGCTTCCAGAGCATGAATGTTTAAGTGTGTGTTTCCAGGTGTGCGATTCATGGTACAATAATAAGTAATTGGTAATGTCCAAAATGCAATTGGAAATTGGTGATGGCTAGTTCGTGATTGCAATGTTTTTACAATCAGAAATAGAAAAACAAGAGGAGAGTGCCCGTGAACGGGCACTGTGTCAGCTGACTGAGTGTTTTTGATTTGTGAAGGTGATTAGAGGACAGAATAATTATCAGGAAAAGGGCTGTACAGAAATACAGTAAATGGTAACTAAACAGCAAGTTCGAAAGAAATTCCGAAGCTGACAGAAGAAAAGGATAAAAAAGTTGTGCCCTGTAAATGGTATTATGAAGGAAAATAACAAGGTAATTGTTTAAGTGTAAAAAATAGATTAAAACATATTTAAAGAAATACTACAAATGCAATATCCTCGTTCGACCTTGAAGAAGGGGTCCAAGGTCAAATCTAACCACACAAATACATTCCCAGCCCATGATTTCCTATGGTTTACCATTCCAAACCTCTAGGACCAATTATAAATGAGTTATAAGCACTTTTAAGCTTGGCTGTCCTCATTTGACCTTGAAGGAGGGGTCCAAAGGTCAAATCTGACCATACCAAAAGATTCCGAGCCAATGACTTCCTATGAGATGGTTTACCATCCCAAATCTCTGTCACCAATAATAAGCGAGTTGTAGGCACTTTCAATTTTCGCTATCCTCATTTGACCTTGAAGGAGGGTTCCAAGGTCAAATCGGACCATATCAACAGATTCACAGCCCATAATTTCCTGTCTGTTTACCATCCCAAACCTCTGGGACCAATAATAAGCGAGTTATAAGCACTTTTAAGTTTGGCTATCCTTGTTTGACCTTGAAGGGGGGGTCATTGAAGGTCAAATCTGACCACACCAAAAGATTCCCACCCCATGATTTCCTACAGGTTGGTTTATCATCCCAAACCTCTAGGATCAATAATAAGGGAGATATAAGCACTTTTCATGACTGACAAAAAACACCTGTGGCGGCCATCTTGTTTCTCAAAATGAGGCCAAAAATATTCCCAGACAACATTTTATGGTTATTAATATATACTGCAAACTTAAGAAAGCTAGCTATAATATTTTTTTTCATCAGAGCAGTAATGGTGAAATCTCTCTCTACACACTGCGGCTATCCAGTGGATACACTGATTTACTCAACAGTGAGAACCTGAAAGTAGCTATTGCTCAGCTATGCCATGACATAGAGGTCTGCAATTTCACTATGTTATAGCTGACCAAAAATTCTGTGAATAACATATTTAACAAATTACTCTAAATGTAATAGTTTTCAAGTTACAACTGATTTACTCAACAGTGAGAACCTCAAAGGAACTATTACTCAGCTATGCAATGAGCTACATGTCTGAAATTTTACTATGTTATAGCTAACCCAAAAGTAGGTGAACAACATATTTAAGCAAACTACTGTAAATGCAATAGTTTTCAAGCTACAACTGATTTACTCAATAGTGAGAACCTGAAAATAGCTATTGCTCCGCTATGCCATGAGCTATAGGTCTGTAATTTCACTATGTTATAGCTGACCCAAAAGTAGGTGAACAATATATTTTAACAAAATACTCCAAATGCAATATTTTTCAAGTTATAGCTGATTTACTCAACAGTCCGTACCTGAGAATAGCTATTGCTCAGTTGTGCCATGAGCTATAGGTCTATAATTTCACTATGTTATAGCTGACCCAAAAGTAGCTGAATAACATATTTGCACAAATTTCTGTAAATGCAATAGTTTTCCAATTATAACTGATTTACTCAACAGTGAGAACTTCAAAGTAGCTATTACTCAGCTATGAAATGAGCCAAAGGTCTGAAACTTCACTATGTTATAGCTGACCCCAAAATAGGTGAATAACATATTGAAACAAAATACTCTAAATGCAATAGTTTTCAAGTTATAAGTGATTTACTCAACAGTGATAACCTAAAAGTACCTATTACTCAGCTATGCCATGAGCTACAGGTCTGAAATTTTACTATGTTATAGCTGGCCCAAAAGTAGCTGAATAACATATTTATACGAAATTCTCTAAATGCAATAGTTTTTAAGTTACAAGTGATTTTACTCATGATGGAAGTTACTGAAAAGCCCAAAAGTAGCTATTACTCACTTAGCTATTGAGACAGACACCCAACTTACTCACCATATTGTAGCTATGAAAAAAGTAGCTGAATAACATATTCATACGAAATTCTCTAAATGCAATAGTTTTGAAGTTATAAGCGATTTACTCAACAGTGATAACCTAAAAGTAGCTATTACTCAGCTATGCCATGAGCTACAGGTCTGAAATTTTACTATGTTATAGCTGACCCAAAAGTAGCTGAATAACATATTTATACAAAATTCTCTAAATGTAATAGTTTTCAAGTTATAAGCGATTTACGCAACAGTGATAACCTAAAAGTAGCTATTACTCAGCTATGCCATGAGCTACAGGTCTGAAATTTCACTATGTTATAGCTGGCCCAAAAGTAGCTGAATAACATATTTATACGAAATTCTCTAAATGCAATAGTTTTTAAGTTACACGTGATTTTACTCATAATGGGAGTTACTGAAAAGCCCAAAAGTAGCTATTACTCACTTAGCTATTGAGACAGACACCCAACTTACTCACCATATTGTAGCTATGAAAAAAGTAGCTGAACAACATATTTTCACAAAATGCTGTAAATGCAACACTTTTGAAGTTATAAGTGATTTAGTGCATGATTTCATGAATTTTAATGCATTAAAAATTATTAAAAAAATTTATTAAAAAAAAAGTAAGACAGATCCAGGTCTCATACTCACACAAGAGAATCTACCTCTGGCCTAGTACATATATGCAAGATATGAGAGAAATCCCTGCAATAGTCACTGAGAAAATTGTGATAAAAAGTTGAAATTTTCACACTTTTGGTGGGGGCACCCCCCTTGTAATGTCTCTAGCAAACAGACGAACTTGCAAATTTAATAAGTAAATTAAATTTTTATAAGTTAATACCCTATCCAATGGACAATTGCTTTACCGGTCGGCGCAACCGGTCCCGCCAAACGCCAGAAAAAGACGTCCTGTATATAATACCAGCAGGACCGGTCAGTAGTGTGCATTCGCTAGGTGGCGCATCATACTTGCTTCCTGTCTAGACAGAGTGACGTCAGTTCATCTTTTTCGTTGTCTAAACAGATTTAGACCCCTAGTAAGCTGATAGCGGGGTCGGTTGGGAGGGCCTTGCCTGTCCATTGGATAGGGTATTAACTTATAAAAATTTAATTTACTTATTAAATTTGCAATTTTATTGCGTTAATACATCCTATCCAATGGACAATTGCTGAATAACTACCGCTTGGTCGGCGGGTAAGTTACTAGGGACTTAGAATGAACTCATAAATGGTAACAAAATTTTTACCCTACGGCCTAGGCTGACTTAGTCAGGAGACCTATAGGTCCATGGTGGTTACCAGAGCCCGGTTGCCGGGGCTATACCAGCATTGCCCCCCCCCCCCCTTCTTACAGACCTGCTCTGAGGTAGGGGAAGAGAGGGATGAGTTCAGTCCCGGAAGGCAAATAAACCTCCCGAAGGAAGCATGTCAATTAGATTCATGAGCTATTTACACTATGTACATGTATACAAATCTCAATATAAGGGCTATTTGTGGATCTGCTGAGCAGCCACTACTAGGCCCAAGTAAAGAGGCTCTAAATCAGCCCCAGCCACATCCTTCAGAACTGTGTGAAGGTGATATATGACTTACAGTGGAAGGCTGAGGACTGTTCTAAGGAGACTCCTGACTGGAATGCCTTAGAAGCAGCAAAAGCCCTAACATCATGGGCTTTGACCTGATGCAAGGTGAGGGCTTACTGGTCAGAGAGCTCATGTCATAGGATCACAGTAGCTTGATCCATGAGGAGATGGTGGCAGGAGAGATGTCCTTGTCGACAACTTTCTTGGAAGGAGACAAAGACCAGCTCCTTGTTATGCCTAAGATCTGAGGTCCTATCCAGATGGTAACACAGGGCTCTGACTGGACACCAGGACCTGTGACCTATCCAGAGTGAGGACCGGGGCTGCATTAACCACAGGGGCCACACTGTCTGGACTCTCTTTGGCTAGCTAATTTTTGGAAGGAAGGCTGGCTGAGGGGTAGAAAGACACCATGGACCAATCTGGTGTCTGAGGTTGTTATGCAGCCAAGCATGGATCTCACCCTCCGCTTGCCTGAACCTAAGGCCAACAGGAAGACAGTCTTGATAGTCAAGTGCTTCAGGGAGGCCTCCTTAAGGGGTTCAAAAAGGAACCTTGTCAGCTGGTGTAGAACCAGGGAAAGGTTCCAAGAGGGGATTCCCCTGTTCTCTTGGATCTGTCTCTGTGGAAACTATCCAGGAGATCAGTGAGATTTTCATCGCTGCTGACATTAATGGGCAAATTCCCAAATTGTTAACAATGGCTGGTCTATAGCCATCAATGGTGCCCGGCTGTAACTTCCTGTCTTGAAAAGGTACAAAGGGAAGTCAGCTATAGCTTTTAAAGGTGGTGCCCAGAAGTCCATCTGATTACTGAGGTACCACGTGTAAAACATATGGTGCACTTGCCTCATAGACTGATCTGTTTGATCCTCTGGAGGAGCCTCAATTCGAGCTGCCACTGCCTCAGGGAAGCCCTGCTTCCTTGGTAGCTGGGGCTCTAGGGGCCAAGCATGTAGATTCAGATTTACCAGGTTCCTGTGAAGGGTCTGGTTGAGTAACTGAGTCAAAAGTCAGGCAGAAAGTGCACACAGTGGGATCTGACTGGACATGGTTACCAGGTCTCAGAACCAAGGCATGTTGGACCACCCTGGTGCAATCAGTATGAGTTGTTGCACGGGTGGTCCTGCAACTTTCCCACCACTTGCCCAAGATAGCTGCTGGTGGGAAGGCATATGGGTCCAGGTCCTAACAAGGAAGAATGAAGGCATCTACTGCCCAGGCTTGAGGATCTGGAACTGGTGAGGCAGAGATGTAGTTGTCCAACCTGGTGGCAAACAGGTCCACTTGAGGATGCTGCCACCGGGAGCATATTGCTTGAATACCTCTGGATGGGGGGACCATTATGTTTAATGGTCTGTCCTAGCCTGGATAGCTTGCCTGCTATCACATTCGGCCGGCTGTGGATGTGTCAGGTTCTGAGTCACCTGTGTCTGGTACACCAGGTCAGAATTCTCCACAAGAGGGCCCAAAGGGGGTCCGATTCCATCCCCCCTTTATACAGAAAACCACCATGGGGTTGTCTGTAGCTACAACAGCAACATTGTTCAAGCAGAGGTTTTGGAACTCTTTAGGGCCAAAAGGCCACCTTAAATTCCAGATATTAAAGTGTAACTTGCTTCGGAAGGGGCCAGGTTCCCCTTGCAGTGTGTTCCCTTAAGTGAGTACCCCACCCCTCTAAATGCATCTATAAGGATTTGCAGAGCATATACAGTAGGTGTAATGGTTGACCTTGAAGCACATGGTCTTCCTGCAGCCACGATTTTAGCTGAGGGTGGAGTGAACTGGGATCACCTTTTGGCGATTCAGGTACTCTCCAGCTATTTATCAAGTGCCACTGTATCGGCCTGATGAGAAAGGCCACCTATGTGGACAGGCTTTGCTATGGCTGCCAGTAATGCTATCAGGGGCATGAGCCGCTGGATCGGGCATGTCGATCCGGAGAGAAGTTTCTGGATTGCAGACAACGTCTGCAAATGCTCTAGGGTGGGTCTCACCTTGCCCTCTTTCAGGCTGAACTGGTAGTCTCTCAAGACAAAGACTTGCTCGAGGTCTAGTTCTAATTTTTCATGAGACCATTCAAACTTACTCCTGACACAGAGCTACTAGAGATTGTGTATGTTGGAGACATGGTTTAGTGGGGGCTGGCATTTCCTTGTTGTTTGAAAGGGGCGAGGCAGTATGCAACCATGAGGTTAGCCACTCCTCTGGCTGAAGAGAGGTTCATGTGGTTCCTGAAATTCCCGCTGAATCATTTAGGATACTGAACCAAAATCCTGCCTGGAGAACTGGTCAAACTGGTCGTTTCTGGCAGGGGAGGGTGTAGCCTTCCTGGGAGGTTCATGTAAACTTGAGGCTGGCCCCTAGGGTGGCCCAAGTTTGAACCGGCAGGTTGGTGCAAAAATACCAGTGTCAACACTGGCGACAGGTTCACTGATCCACACAGTAGGAAACCATCCAAAGGGGATCTGCGACATAAGGTCATTTCCACAGAACCCCACTGTGGAAACACTAATAGCCATTTATGAACACTGTGACCCCTGGTCCAATTAACAGATAAATTTTCCATTGCTTCAGTTGTGACAAACCAGAAAAGGGTTGTAATCTTGAGGGAAAGCTTGAGTTTGCAAACTCATGCCCCTGGTGTCAGCTGACACTGGTCACAAGCTGGGTAAAAAGGCAAGCTGGGTTGGCCAGTTTCGGAGGCTGGATCAATGGCATCTCCAGAATAACTGGTACAGCAGACTTCTTGTTGGCAGTATTCTAACCAATGTGGTTGAGTTCCGCATCTCACTGGCAAGAGTAACTGGCTGACTGATCAGGCAGATTGAGACAGTCAGCTCACCAGGACAAGTGACTGGTCTAAGAATTTCTCTGTAACCAGATTCCTCAGACAGCAACTGGTTGGTCTAAAATGGCCATTTGGACCCTTAAAAGACTTTGCTGGTCTGTTAGCCAGTCCTGTGGACCTGCCCAGTACCAGGGCCTAACCGGTTATAGGTTAAGCAATGCTCTGTAACCAGTTCCTGGTGGATCCATAGTTTTGCAAAGAAAACTCATTTGAGCTGGTAGAACTGGGCGACTACGTCTCAGCAGAGGTAGGCTTATCTAACAGAACTGCCTTCTTCCTGTCCGTAATGTTGGAATCAGAAGGTTTTCTCTGTAACCAACACTTCTCAGTAACCGGTAAGCCACTTAACTGTTAATGAACCGGTAAACTGGCCATTCTCTGTAACCAAGCATTCAGACAGCCACAGCTCTATCATTATTTGATCACTTGGTGGATCTGGCAATCCGGTAAGCTGGTGTTCCAGTTTGAATCAGGTTTCTTCACCGGAATTTCTGTCTATAAGCCAGACCAGTAGACTCTGTAACCGGCTTGGTATGAAGCTACTGGTCCTTGGAGGTTGTGTAAGCCAGAACCCGTCGGTAGGTTCTGTAACCGGTTGGTTGAGGCAATTTACTGAAGAACTTCCTGTCTATCTGACTGTCACAGGCAAATGTCTAACTGGTGACCCTGTTGTCCTCACTGGACTTGTTGCCTTAAGTTGCCTTCTGCCCATGGGAACAACTGATTTCTCTGTAACCGGTGAGCCTGCTGTCAGCACTGGCATGGTGGGAGCAGCAGATCTCTCTGTAACCAGTAACCTCTGTTAACCGGTAAATTCTCTCTGTAACCGGTAAACTTTGTAACCAGTGAGCCTGCTGTCAGCACTGGAATGGTGAGAGCAGCAGATCTCTCTGTAACTGGTTAGCCTGCTGTCAGCATTGGGATGGTGGGAGCAGCAGATCTGTGTAATCAGAAAATTTTCTCTGTAACCGGTAAACTCTGTAACCGGTGAGCCTGCTGTCAGCACTGGGATGGTGGGAGCAGCAGACCTGTCTGTAACCGGTAAACTCTCTCTGTAACCGGTAAAATCTGTAACTGGTTAGCCTGCTGTCAGCACTGGGATGGTGGGAGCAGCAGAACTCTGTGTAACCAGAAAATTCTCTCTGTAACCACTGACCAGATTCTTCAAACAGCCAGGGTCAGTCTGGTTAATTCACCTGTATTTTCTGCCTGTAAACCGGTCTGGTTGGCTCTGTAACCGGCTAAGGGGAAGCACACTGGTCCATGAGGGCTGTGTAGCCGGCACCCAGTGGGTAGGCTCTGTAACCGGTATTGTAGGCAGCATAAAATCAGTGGCCTGGACAGCTAGCTGGAGCAACTTTATAACCGGTTCCCGGTAGGCCCATCCTCTGTAACCGGTTGGTAGATCTTCTTACTCTCAACCTGCCCCAGTACCCGTACCAAGGTAGGGTCAAAGGGGGGGAGAGGGCTAGCTGGAGACCCCACCGGTAGTCTGAGCAGAGCTGGTACCGGTAAAATTCAGCACAAGGGGTCTAGACCTGGTCATCTTCTTGCTAGCTGAACCGGTCACACTTGGGGATCTGTGGAGCCACAATTTCTTCTGCTAGCCTTGCCGGTCGTGTATGGAGATCTGTGAAGTCACATGACCGGCACTTCCAAAACACGCAGATTGCAGTGACCAAATGTCATCTAATATCTTCACACCAACAGGCGAGTTGCTGGATTTCTTCTTGCCAGTTAAAAATGGGTGTTGATTAATAAATGGTCGTCTTCTTCTGATGAAAACTTCTGTTGAAAAAATACGAGTCCTCCATTGATAAATGCGTATCACGTGACCTCCATAGTTGAATGCGTATCACGTGACCAGGTCTGTGTCACGTGACCAGGTCTGTGTCACGTGACCAGCATAAGCTGGAAGTGATGACGTCAGACGATGCATTCTTCTTTCCTTCTAAATTCTTCTCGTCGACATACACGCAGAGTTACTCGACAATGTAGAAATTAATGGAGGGTAAATCGTGGTAAATATACATTTTGAACAGAAGAAGGAATGCTGCAAGGACAACACACGACCTCTCACCCACGACTTCGTCTCGACGACAAGCACAAAGAAAATCTTCAAAACTGGCCATAAAATGCTGGATACTGCCTCGTTTAAGTCCTGGAGAGGCCATGATATGTAAGTGACACAAAATATATATTTTCAGAAGAAAATAAGCTTTAAATTCGTAGAATAAACCGCGTTTTCTTCAAACTTGGAGATAAATTCAAAACGCGTCCGCACACTACACGCGCCAAACGAAAAAGATGAACTGACGTCACTCTGTCTAGACAGGAAGCAAGTATGATGCGCCACCTAGCGAATGCACACTACTGACCGGTCCTGCTGGTATTATATACAGGACGTCTTTTTCTGGCGTTTGGCGGGACCGGTCGCGCCGACCGGTAAAGCAATTGTCCATTGGATAGGATGTATTAACGCAATAAAAAGACAGATTTGCATGCCTTGAACAACTTTTCATCCTCGATAGATAAGGTATCTTTTAAAAAAAACAGCATGTCTCTAGGCCTTGTAGTTTTGGAAAAGAAGTTGTTCACGCGGACGCGGACGCCCACGCCGCAGAGTGATGACATAATGTCAGCTGACTGACAAGTCAGCTGACATAAAAAATCACATGAGAACAGGTGATTTTGGATCTTCTAGTCAATATTTAATTAATGATTATTCAGAATTATATGGAATTTGCAGTTTATCATTCTATAAACCGCTCACAATATGGCCGAAATGAACACAGACAAACATTAATTGGCAATATAATGTACTTTATAGTGCTTAATCTGTGATTTAGCAGATTCTAAGGTACATCAATGAAAATAATTGTTTTAAAGTATCTTTATACTTTTATAATTATTATAAGCCACAAAAAAACTATACGAGTTGTCATAACACTGTAAGTCATATACATTGTACATTCAAAACATCCCCTAAGTCGGTTTTATATAAAATAAACCTACATTATTCGATTACACAAATGTACAGGATTCAATTTTTACAAACTTATTTTCACTCCTCCAAACTTATATCATCCTATTGTTTTATCACTGAATGATACTGACAAGGTCTCTATGATCCAGACATAAATTGTATAAACATAATTTCTACGTGGAAGTGGAGAATATCTGTCTAAGAAAACACGTCCTTCCTGCTTGTGTGATAACGTTTAAATGACCGGAAAAATTGAGCCATTTTAGGTAATCTTAGTGAGGACTTTTCTTTTCCAATCAAATCAATGTTCAAGGATGATGCCAAAATCATTCTGCCCTTTTTCGTGAGGTTACAGTAATGTCATATTATGTTAGTGACGTCTCTAACATGTTGATCATGAAATTACATTCACCAATACGATGTTGGACCTTGCACAGTTCATCATGGAGACTCATCAGATGCGTGGATGGTGGTCCGACGGAAACTGGGATATGGTCTGTAGTGAAACTCATGTGGTGGACATGAAAGAAAAGGATGTGCCTTCATAATACGATTGTGCAGTTATATTATCATTACCTTAAATGTAATGAAGGACACTGTCCACTTTGCTTACACTGTGACCTCTTTTAACAACATCTGTTCTTTTAAAGGCTTTTTTTTTTTGAGGGGGGGATCTGATAATGTAGGACAGGTTTGGTCTAGCAAGTGTACACGATGACTGGTTACCTGTGCGGCACCATACATACCTTTGGGCCAGTGTGGGTAGTGATATAGTGATATGGAACTCAGTATATGCCTGGTACATAAAAACTTTTTAATGTGGCGAGAGGTATATATTTGTGGATACTATAGATTACACATTAGTTCGCAGACACCACAGTGATATTCCTGTTACCCCTCTGGAGACCAAGGTATTGTAGATAGAGTTCTCAAATTTGCCAGATATATTTATCATTACAAAATCTTGCTGGAAATATTTTTGGCCTCATTTTAAAAAACAAGATGGTGGTCACAAGCATTTTTTGACTTGAAGCAAGGAGTTATGTTGGCAAAGGTTGTTATAGGTAAAGATCTCAAATTCACAGGATATGTTAATCATGACAAAATCTTGACTGGGAATATTTTTTGCCTTATTTTGAAAAACAAGATGGCCGACACGGGCATTTCTTTGTCATGAAAAGTGTCTATATCTCCTTCATTATTGGTCTTAGAGGTTTGACATGTGAAGCCAAACCATCGGAAATCATGGGCTTGGAATCTTCTATTGTAGTCAGATATGACCTTGAGCGCCCCGTTCAAGGTCAATCTAGGATAGCCAAATTTAAAAGTGCTTATATCTCCTTCATTATTGGTCTTAGAGGTTTGACATGTGAAGCCAAACCATCGGAAATCATGGGCTTGGAATCTTCTATTGTAGTCAGATATGACCTTGAGCGCCCCGTTCAAGGTCAATCTAGGATAGCCAAATTTAAAAGTGCTTATAACTCACTTATTATTGGTCCTAGAGGTTTGCATTGTGAAACCGACCCACAGGAAATCATGGGCTAGGAATCTTCTGATGTGGTCAGATTTGACCTTGGGCCCTCCTTCAAGGTCAAATGAGGATACCAAAACTGAAAGTGCTTATAACTCGCTTATTATTGGTCCTAGAGGTTTGCAATGTGAAACCAAACTATAGGAAATCATGAGCTAGGAATTTTGTAATGAGTTCAAATTTGACCTTGGGCCTCTGCTTCAAGGTCAAACGAGGGTAGCCAAATTTAAAAGTGGTTACAACTTGCTTATTACTGAAAAATGATGTTCATTTTCAAAACCATGTTAGTTGGTAATTTTTCCAATGGATACATCTTGCATTTGGCCACAGATGCATCATTGATCTTGTTTGCTCTGGATTACTCTTGTACACCGAGACCCAGGGGTGCTACCTTGTGAGTCTGTGTTGTCAGTGTCATTCAATGGTCCTACAAAAATTAAAAACCCTGGGGTGACTCTGGGTGGTCATGGATCAAATCCACTATGTATATTTCCAAGACCATAATGCCATAATACAGGTGGTCACATTTTGCTGAAATGGTGTCACTATATCATTTGTATTCTTTGATGTGATGTTGTACATGTGGCCCTGGAATCAGTCCATGATGAGGTGTCTTTTTGTTTGGCCCACATATTGTGACTTGCAGATTTTTTAGGTGATACAACATATGAGGTTGTTAAACTTTTACAATCCAATCTTATCTTTGAGCAGTTTGAGCATCCTGTGTATACACTGGTAATCCCCCCCCCCCAAAAAAAAAAAACAAAAAAAAAACAACAAAATAATCATGTTCAAATAATATAGTGTTCCACTGCATGGACATTATTAGGTAAAAGTACAAAATAATCAGTTGCACCAATCCATATATCTTTGAAATGAGAGAACTACATCTTCAATATGACATGTGAATACACTTTGGCAGTGCTAGTGTTAAAGGTCACACCATGATTTAGAATACCTACACTCCCAAACCAATGGCCCATCCAAGAATCAACTTCCTACAGTCTACACCTTACGGTTTATGAGAAATGGCCATGAGACATGAGATTTTAAAGGTCAAGCTCACGAAGGTGACAAAATCAAAGGTCAAAGGACAAATCAAGGTCACACAATGACACTGCACACCTACATCCCCTAACTAAAGTCTCCAAGTATCAACTTCCTACACCTTACAGTTTCCAAGATATAACCTTGCTAAGATTTTAAAGGTGAAGGTCGCTATTACAGGGTTAAAGGTTAAATCAAGGTTACACCATGACATTGCACACCTACACTTCCTAACCAATGTTCCTACCAAGTATCAACTTCCCACACCTTATGGTCTCTGATATACAGCCCAGACTAGATTTTAAAGATGAAGGTCACTACAGCAAGGTCAAAGATCAACTCAAAGTCACACCATGACACTGCACACCTACAATCCCCAACCAATGTCCTTACCAAGTACTGTATTAACTTCCTACACCTTACAGTTTCTGAGATATAGCCTGGACAAGATTTTTAAACTCAAGGTCACTACAGCAAGGTCAAAGGTTGAATCAAGGGGACACCATGATATTGCACACCCGCAACCCCCACCCCAACCAACTTCCCCACCAAGTATCAATATTTTACACCTCATGGTTCCTGAGACACAGCCGGACAAGCTTCTTCCAGCAGACCAAACCACCTACCTGCCTGACCATCTGCACACCAGCGGTGAAAACAATACCCACACAACCCTTAAAGGCTGTGAGGTAAAATGTATTTTATGAATCAATAATAATAATAATAATAGTGTGGTCAATTTGGGTAATCAGTATAGAAATGTTTAAATATATGAGATCCAAGAGATTGGTTGAGAAAAGCAATGAAAACAAAGATTCAATGAAATTCTAGCAACAGTTTTGGCAAATTACCTTAAAATGTAAATTTTATAACTTTTACAAGAAAGTCCACTAGTATTTTGGTATATTAAGGGGAGTTTTCATATTTGCAAATAATTTCCCATACTGTGGTATACTCTATGCAAACCACTGCACAACCGTAAATATTTGTATTATCAAAGGCAGATCCTTGTAAATTGAATAAAAAGAGGTCCAATTACACTTACCAACCTTGAGCTATTTTTGTATATAATTGCAAAAGTTAAATGTTTTGGGTTTCAAGTTTTAACTCCATGCACCATAAATGTACTTACATATGTAGTTGCCAATAAATGTATATATGCACATATATAGTTCCCATGGAAACATTTTTGACATATAAGGGATATATTACACAAACAAATCAGACTGGTAAAAATGGCCTTTATAAACTAAGGAGTGAAATTGGTTGACCACAATGAGTATACAATAAAACTTGATATTGCTACAAATGATAAAACCTAATATTATACACATATAATATACAACAATATAACTGCTTTCCACCATAACTTGGCATATACTTCAAATTGGCACAAATTTGAAAATTTTAATTACTTAAATGTAGCTTTTATAAGCTACAAGCTTACCATGTGGGACTCAATGCTGTACTCGGATGGCCACAAGGCATCATGGCCAACGTCTAAGAAAAATAGACATTTATAGTTGGCCGTAGCCTCTCGTTGTCGTCATGTGATAACTTCTGACCAATCGCCCTACTTTCTCGTTGAAATTTTTTAAACCTACCCCTCAGCTGTAAACAGCGGGAAGGCAGGGTGGGACTCTTCTGAGTCCCACATGGTAAGCTTGTAGCTTATAAAAGCTACATTTAAGTAATTAAAATTTTCAATTTTATTACGCTACAATAGCTTACCATGTGGGACTCAATGCTGAATCCAACCGCCCGGTGGCGGGATTACAGCTGAGACTGGAAGGAATGTCAATTTTTCTTAGATTTGAAGTAATATATATATTAGAATAGTGTTAGAAATACCAGTCTGAGTCCCATTTTCAGTGCCCCAATCCCAAAGACTGGGCCTGTAAGGAGCCAAAAACCTATAGAATAGAAGACAGTGCTAAAACTGTCAAGATGTTTTGATTGTAGGACAGAAGTGCAGCAGTGCTCACTTAGAGGTCTAAGGGTCGCTAGGGGCCCGTCACGAGTGACATACCAGCCCAATGGTTGGAATTCTCATAAAATTTTTGCCACCTGAATATGAGATTAATGACAATTTAATAAGTCCTTAATACAAATTACTTTGATAAACTAAAAAACAAAAGTGACCTTACCCGTAACATCTTGAAGGTAAAAGAATACCTAGATCCTGGGATTAGACTCCTGAAGACTTGTTTGTAGCGGATGTGCCCCCCCCCCCCCCCCCCCCCCCCCACTTTTTTCTTTCCGAGGACAACTGGTCTGAGGGGAAGGATCTGTTCTGCCGCCACTACGGGTCCCAGATACATATTGTTGTCGTTGTCTGACCAAGTAAGGTCTTTTAGGTAAAAATTTGTAAATGTGTTGTGAGCTTTCTAGTGACAGGCTTGCATGATTTGGTCCACCGATACCCCACCGTAAAAGGCCTCAGAGGCCACGAAGGCCCGAATGTCATGCGCTTTAACTTGGACCAAGTCCAAGGCTTGTTGGTCTGCTTGTTTATAACAAAGTAGGATAGTTTGTTTCAACCATGAAGAGAGAGTAGCGGGTCTGATGTCTGAGGTATGTCCTTTCTTGAAGGAGATGAAAAGGAGGGAACGAGACCCCCTCAGGTCTTTGGTTCGATCCAAATAGTAGCTCAGGGCCTGCACCGGACACAGGGTCCTGTCTTCTTTGAATTGTCTATCCACAATGGTAGTCAAAGCAGGAATAGTCACCGGAGACACACTTTGAGAACTTTCTCTTGCTAGTTGGTTTTTGGCTATGAAATCAGAAGAAGGGAACAAGGCAACCTTTTCTCATTGACCTAGATTAGATACTTTGTTTGCGACCCAGGCATGGATTTCGCTGCGGCGTTTGCCGGAGGCCAAAGCTAGCAAGAAAGCAGTTTTGAGGGTAAGATGTTTGAGGTCTGTGTCTTTCATAGGCTCAAAGGGTGCTTTTGTGAGCTCATTGAGAACAACAGAAAGGTTCCACTTAGGAAGATTTCTGGAACTTTTTGGACGATCCCTGTGGAAACTGGAGAGTAACCTATGAAGGTCTGCATTGTGTGCAGTATGGTGGGCCGTTGGGCAACGATTGCAGTCCTGTAACCATCAATGGTCGAGGGGCGCCTGTTTAGGTCTTGGTCCAGGTACATGAAAAAATCTGAGATTTGTTTCACAGATGGAGTGGAGAAATCCACCGAATTTTCTCTCCACCATTTTTCAAATAGGGCCCACTTTGACTTGTAGATGGTCCTTGTTGATGACCGCTGAGGAGCAGCAATTCTCTCTGCCACCTCCACAGAGAAGCCTTGTTCTTGGAGTTGTCCGCTCCTAGACACCAGGTGTGGAGGTTGAGCTGTTGTGGGTTGTTGTGGAACACATACTTGTGGGACTGTTTGAGTAGGGTCGTTGACACTGGGAGTTGTAGTGGGATCTCTGTTGAGAGCTGCACTAGGTCCCAAAACCAGGGCATCCCTGGCCAGCCTGGGGCTATTACGATGATCAGGCAATGGCACTGCTTGATCTTTTGGATCACCTTGTGAAGGAGAGCCGTAGGAGGGTAAGCATAGGCAGTGAGACTCGTCCAGTTTATGTTCAGAGCATCTATGTCCCAAGCCTTTGGGTCTGGGACAGAAGATACGTACAGTGGAAGTTTGTGGTTCAGATGAGTGGCAAATAAGTCTACATGAGGTGTGAACCACTTTTGGCAGATCTGTTTGAACACCTGCAGATGCAGAGACCATTCTGTTGACTGCACTTGGTTGGACCTGGACAGAAGGTCGGCCATCACATTCAGGCACCCTGGAATGTGCCTGGCTTTCAATGTTCTAATTCTAATTCTAATTGGACTTTTATAGCGCTTAATCTCCCCAAACAAGAGGACTCTAAGGCGCAACAAAACAAAAAGCAGCCAACAAAATTCTGTGTCCAGGGACATAACAGGGGTCGAACACCACGGAGAACGCCAGGAGGATGATTCAGGCTAGGGTGGATATGCTTTGGTGTACAGGTAGGTTTTAAGCTGTTTTCTGAAGGAGGCCAGGGATGGAGAGGCACGAATCACATCAGGGAGAGTATTCCACACAGTAGGAGCATCAAACGCAAAACTATTACCAAACTGTTTGACAGATTTATGAACAGAGGGGCAGAACTTTGGAATAACTAGGAAATTACCACCACTTTGACTGCGCCTGGTACTGTAAGAACTGCTGTAGGAGGAAAGATGTGGTGAAAAATACCTGGGAAAACCTGTGTGAAGATACTTATAAACAAGTGTGACTGTCTTGAACACAATGCGCTGTTCAACAGGAAGCCAATGCAGTTTCTTTAGCACAGGAGTTATGCTGGTGTATCGACTGGTGTTTGATACAATTCTAGCTGCACTATTTTGGATGCACTGTAATTTGCGTAGATTGAACTTGGACAGGCTCCTGAAAAGTGAGTTGCAGTAATCCAACCGACTACTAACAAGAGCGTTGGCTACCAGCACAGAAACATCATGAGTAAGAAACCGCCTGACATGTCTGAAGTCACGGAGTTTAACAAAACAACTTTTGCAGACATTCTGAACATGCTTGGACAAAGAGAAATCTGAATCAAGCCACACACCCAGATTTTTTACTGAATCTGCAGGGCAGAGTGAGTTGCCCAGGATATCAATTGGAAAACATGCTTTCAACTTATCCCTTTGTCTCTTCGAACCAAAGATGATAAACTCAGTCTTATCAGGATTCAGTTTGAGCTTACTAGTTGTCATCCACTCTTTAACATCATTTAGGCACTTATTTAGCTTTTCAAAGGCAGCAGATGCATTCTTCTGGGATAAATGTATATAAAGTTGGCTGTCATCAGCATAGAAATGAAACTTTATTCCATTATGTTTACTGATAATGGAACTGAGGGGGGTAGTGTACAATGAGAACAACAAAGGACCCAGGACAGAACCTTGGGGAACACCAAATAGGAGTTTACAAACATCTGACAAAGTAGAACCAATTTTTACTGATTGGTAACGGTCCATTAGGTAGGATGTGAACCATTTCAGAATGGAGCCACTGACCCCAAACCAGTTTTGGAGGCAACCCAGAAGAGTAGAGTGATCAATGGTGTCGAAGGCAGCAGACAAGTCCAGCAATACCAAGGCAGTGGATTCACCTCTTGACAATGATAAGTGAACCTCATTTTTTATGTAGAGAAGAGCAGTCTCAGTTGAATGGCCCGCCTTATATGCCGACTGGTACGGGTTGTCTAAGTTATTGGCATTAATATGTTCTAACAGCTGCTTAGCAACCACACGTTCTACCAATTTAGATATAAAACTGAGACCTGATACAGGGCGATAATTCTTAAGGTCATTTGAGGGAAGATTTGGCTTTTTAATAAGTGGAGTGACCACAGCAGATTTGAAGGCATCAGGAACGCATCCTTCCATGAGTGAGCAGTTGACCAGCTTTGTAAGGGATGGTAGCAATATATCAATGCATTCCTTAATCAGGAATGTCGGCAGAGGGTCCAACAGGCATGATTTTGTTGGTGATGCTTTAATTATTTTATCAACAGCATCTTCAGAAACTTGCCTAAAGACAGTAATTTGGGGAGGATCTGAAGGAGGGTTAACATCATATTCAGTGCCAGAAGAAGCAAAATTATCTCTAATCTTCTTGATTTTGTTTTTGAAGAAGGAGGCAAACTGGTCAGCCAATGACTTTTCGGACTCATGAGATGGAAGTGTGGCATCAGAAACCCTGTTCAGGGTCTTATGGAGCTCACGCCAAAGTTTTCGAGAGTCATGACTATTGTCTGAGATCAGTTTGCTATAGTAGTCTGATTTATCTTCATTTACAAGTGCATTGCACCGAGCAATCTGGCGACGAAGCCTACTCCTGTTAAGTGTACTTTTAGCCCTACGCCAGGTTCTCTCAAATTGGCGCCTAAGGGACTTTGCACGTCGATAATCATCAGACATCCAATCGGCGGACTCCTTTTTCGTCAATTTAGATATAAGAGGTGCATGCCTATCCAGAACATCACTCAAATCATGTACATGTTATGTGATAGTGATGGCACCAGGTCATAATCTTCCACAGGAGAGCACACATCTCTGCTGAGTGAGTTCCACCTTGTTTGTTGATGTAGGCTACCACTGTTGAGTTGTCCGTAGCAACTAGCACTGTTTGGTTCTGGCACTGGTCCTTGAAGTCTCGAAGGGCCAGTGAGACCTAAGTGAGCGCCCCAACCTTCGTTTGAGGCGTCGGTAAAGAGTTGAATACTGTGGTCCTTGGGATGAAGGTCTCCACCTTTCATCACGTTTGAGGGATTTTGCCACCAGTCTAGGTGGGCTGCAATGGCTTCTGTCCAAGGAAGGAGGCTGTCCCGCGACTGAGGATATCTCCAGTGCTCCTTGAGATGAAACTGAAAGGGTCTCATGTTAAGGCGTCCCTCCGGGACCATTTTCTCCGTTGAGGCAAGCAACCCAATTAGCGATATCAAACATCTTGCAGTCAAAACATGTTTTGACTTGAGTCTTAGGATCAAATCCTGGAGTTTGAGCCATCTCTCTTGAGTGGGTTTTACAAGGGCTGAATCTAGATGGTATTCGTAGCCCACGAACGAAAACACCTGAGTAGGTTTCAGTTCTGATTTTTCCTGATTTATTATCCAACCCAAGGACTGAGTTAGGTCTACCACTGCCTGAGTGTTCACTTGGGCTTCCTCCTGAGACTGGGACCTGATCAGCCAGTCGTCCAGGTATTGGTGAACTCTGAGTCCTCTGGAGAGGGCCATTAGTTTCACTTCCTTTACAATCATTGTAAAGACCTGGGGGGCTGTGGCTAGTCCGAATGGGAGGGAGGTGAACTGGAACACCTGTGACTTGTAGCAAAACCTTAGGTATTTCCTTGAGTTTGGATGGATGGGGATGTGTAGGTAAGCGTCCGACAGATCTATCGATGATACCCACTCCCCTGGAATCAGGGAGGTCCTGATGGACTCTGGAGTTTCCATTTTGAACTTTTCTACGTGTAGAAAAGTGTTGAGCCTGCTTAGGTCTATGACTGGCCTCTACCTTTGATGAGGCTTGGGTACTAGGAACAGGTGACTGTAAAACCCGAGAGATTTTACATTTTCCACCCGTTCGATTGCGTTCTTTGACAGAAGAGACTGGATACAAGAGGCCAGGGCTTGGTCTTTTTGATGGGCCTTGTACTCTGACAGGATCAGAGGGAATCTGACCAAATTTGGCTTTGAAAGGAATGGCAGTACGTAGCCATTGGTGATAATGTTTAACATTTGGAGAACATTGGAGAACATTTGTTTGTTTGCCAGTCTCTCCTGAAAGAACGGAGGCAACCTCCTACTGGTGGACTGAGTGAGGCTTTGGAGGAGTCATTGGGAAGAGGGGTTTCCACGCCCTCTTCCCCTATTATGGGGTCGAAAACGACCCCTGGAGCCTCTGAAGTTCGGTTTCCCCCTTCCTGAGGAAAACGATTGGTTACTGCTTTGTGAGGAGTTGCCCTCATAGGGGCGTTTCCTGTAGGAGCCTCTTCTCTTGTTGTGGGGACCACGAAAGGGCTTATTCTGATAGGGTGCGAAACCCTGAGAGTCTTTAGAGGTGACTTTTTTGAGGAGGAAGTCTTCACCTTCCTTCACAAGTTGAGACTAAAACAAGGAAGGGTCCCAAAAGGACGAGTTCCTGAGTTCTTGGCGTCTCGTTTCCCCCAGTTGAGGTTGTAAGAGGGTCATTTCGGCTTCGCGCCTAAGCAAGCCGGTATTAGCCATAGAATAAAATTCCCTCTGGAGAATATGGGCTAGGGATTGCTGAGGCATGTAAGGGCCCTGTGTTGAATAAGAACTGTCTTATTCCAAAAATCCATGTACTCACAGACTTCCTCATATCCGGGATTTGCTGCTTTTTCAGGATTGGCACCTTTTTGGATCTGTGACTTACAGTAATCTTCTTGACAGTTGACTTAATGCTATGTTGACACTTCTCGAGGGAAGCATTGCAAGAAGAAGAAGTTTTAGCAAAGGCAGCGGTGAAATTGAGGGTTGAATATTTTGCCTAGCCTGATGCTCCAACTCTTTGAGAATTGGTAGGGGGACCTTGCCCATGGGGGCCCCAGAGGGTTTAGGAGTAATACAGATTTTGGCGAAATCTGTATTCAACTCCTGATATTTGTCCTGATAACAGGGCTGTCCCACCCTGTACCACTTAGAAGTGGATGGAGGAGGCTTGACGTATTTACCCTCGGGTAAATTAGCAGCCTTAAAGTCATGTTGAAATTTATCAAAGGCGTCCTTGATAACTGAGCTAAGTGGAAGAATAGAGGAAGGACCTCTAGGTCTGAGCTCTTGACGGCCTTTCTCATCGTCCAGACCCATGACTGAAGTTGAGGACCTAGGCATAGACTCCCTGGGGTCAGGGAGGGAAAGAATGCGCTCTTCAGCGTACTGTGAGGGAATATCAGACAGAGCTACTTCCCTATAGTAAGGGGGGTCTGGATCATGTTGAGGGAGGTCTTGATCAGAAACAGCCCCTGAGGGCTGAGCCCCAGAGGGCTTAGAAGACCTGTGTCTGGCTACAGGGGACTGATCCTCCCCTGAGGAAGATGACACATAGCTGGACCTTGATTTGTGTTTACTCTTATCAGAGTGCTTTTTAGGTTTGGTAGAAGGGATCCGAGGTTCATCGGATTCCTCATTAGATTGATCCAAGGCATACCTGGATTCAATTTCATGCCTACTGCGAGAGTGGCTATGCTTTTTGGGTTTGTCTGAGACCTTTTTCGGAGGTAGTTCAGATGTAGCAACGTACTGATCCAAGGTATCATGCTGGTCAAGTACGAGACGAGGAGGGAGTGCTGGACCGTAGTCCACATCCATATCCTCGGTTTGAATGTTAGTTCTGGGTCTCGGAGGGGGTAGGTCCAGATTAATAGCAGTACTGGATGTACCAGGTTTGGAAGCAGGAAACGAGGTCTGATCCACCTCTGTTTGCTTTTTAGCAGTCAACTCCTCTTGGAGCGACTGAAAAGCTTCCAACATGGATGCCGGGAAGGAACCCATTTGTTGCTGTAAATGAATATTTAAAGAATTGCCCAGGGATTTTTCAAGATTTGTTTCAATTTTTTGTTGCAAGGCAGTACCTGGGGTGGGTCGGACAGATTTGGCTGGTGTTTTAAGTGATAAAGAACTGAAAGGAAGGGGCTGAGGTCACTCTCGAGGTCTGCATTTGAGCCAGTGAAGAAATCCCCGTCGCCTTCGCCCAAGAGATCAAGTTCATCATCTTTTGTATTAATGTCCGCCTTTTGTTTTTTAAGATAGCGTTTCCTGTGCTGAATTTTCTTCATCTGGTCATCTGTAAAAGATGCACAGATATCACAGGGCGTTTCAAAGGTGACACAGGGGTCATTACCCTTGCCAGCCTCCCTACAGGTAGGGCAATAGTTGTGTAAATCGAAACTAAAACAAAAATGGCGGCATTTCTGAGCTCTTGGTTTGTCTTTATTCGTTTGGTGGATGGACATTTTAAACGCAATAAAAGACGTACAATGTAAAGGGCCTGAACCGATGAAAACTCAAAACACACGAAAACAAGAACTATACTTATCCTGTCAAAATAAAAATTTTACAGAATGATCTATGTTATATAATAAAAGAAATAGCCAAAAAAGAACCTCCAACAATAAGTAAAAACTGAGAAATAAATGAAAATGTCTGTATATTTACAAACAGCTACCAGTCAACATGGCCAACGAGAAAGTAGGGCGATTGGTCAGAAGTTATCACGTGACGACAAGAGGCTACGGCCGACTATAAATGTCTATTTTTCTTAGATGTTGGCCATGATGCCTTGTGGCCATCCGAGTACAGCATTGAGTCCCACATGGTAAGCTATTGTAGCGTAATAAAATGAAAATTTAATCAGTAAATCAAATTTTTACAATTGAATATCTTACCTAAAGGACGATTAGCTATGCCAGTGTACTCAAAATAATGCATGACCTAAGAAGTGTGTGGGGATGCAAAATTTTGCAAGGGGGCTTGCAATATATTGTATCCCTTCCAAAATAGTGTTTCCCCTTGCAAAATAATATACCCTCTGGCCCTGAGAAATATTAAACTATCCCCTAGATATCCTTTATGTTGTTTGTGCCTTACATTGTAAAAATAATTATGTAAATTATATCTAAGTACAATTTAAAGATACAGTTAAAATGAACTGACGTGTAAAATGGGAATTAGGGTGAAAGTATTCAATTCATAAAACTGGGTTGGGTGTGGGAGGGGAGGGGATATGGGTTTTATAATGATGAACTATTGTTTTCAGTTAGGGGTTGTTTGGGGGGCTACGTTGCTGTTCCATAATTAGATACAGAGACAACACCTTTGATTAGGACAAGGGGATTACACTTTTTGGAAGGGATACACTATTTCACAGCAAAATTCTGCACCCTTAATCCCGCTATTGATTGGCATAAAAAATATTGCAGAAAAATAATGCATACCCAAAAGATCAAAGGTGGGATACATTATTTATGGGGATGCATTACTTCGTGTTACAGATCAGCGTCAACAAGTCCAATTGTTTTGGGGGATTTTTTCTGTGTAAATTCCATGTTTTGTGCCAAGCTGGCCTACTGATTGCATATAGAAATAATGTCCTAAAAGGTGTATATTCAGAAGTTTTGGTCAATTGTCAAAGTTCACTCAGAATAACAATACTACAAATAAACAACATATTCACTATATTTTTACTTCCCCAAAATTTACCATATCTTCAAATAAAGACTTTAAGCAAGAAAAACCACACGTGTGTTTTGTTGTTGAATTATCCTCACATCACATGACATTTGCCATCTGCTATGAATCCCAAAAGAGACCTTATGTCTTGGTAGTGCTCGCTTACAAATTCCTTTCTCCCACCTTGACCTCTCCTGCGTGAAGAATCTGTAATGTACTGGTAACGCGGTCTGTATGGTGGCAAACATGTCTTAAACAAATACAAATCCTGATGTACTGTACACTTATGAAACCAAACAGATACTATCAAAACACAAAACACATTGAGCCACAAATGAGTCCAGACAAGTTAAATATTTTCAAATTGTATGTAAGCTCATGAATTGTCAGCACTGAACTGTGTAAACTTAAAGAGTCAGACTAAGACCCACCTACTTTGAAAATTTAATTCAGTATAATTCTGTGAAATGTTTTTTTTTTAATCTTGCCAAGAAAAAAAAACAGAATCCAACAATCACATAACATGCTTGGTGCAGCTATTAATCACCCTAGGGCGATACAAGGGCAAACTGGAGTCTTTAAATCAACAAAAATCTCACAGTTCAGGGGTACGTTTCACTAAAGGGCTTGGCCCTGACTTAAAGTTAAGACTTTTATCTTAAATTCAGGCTAAGTCTGTGGTCTTAAATGTAGAGGGCTTTACAAGGCTGCTAAGTCTAAGTTTTGGCTAAGTCAATCTTAGACTTTTGTAAACAAAGACTTAGATATGGCCGACGTATATTTTTGTCACTTCAAAATTTAAAATGCATAAAAATAAAGAAATAATATAGGGCACCTCCAACAAAATTAACGATTTAAGTTATTTTGTTGTATACTCAGTAATGTGTACACCTACAGTTGAAAACTGGTGAAAATATTTGTGTACCCTTCATGAACCGGAATCCGGTCCATTCCACATTCTGGTCTAAACGGTTTTAATATCAGACATGTGCATGTTTTTCCAGAAAAATATTAACAGAAGCTATATATTCTTGAAATAAAAGTGTTGTTTATTATAATCACAATTCTATAAGATGAAATGTTTCAAATATTACACCAAAAAAAATTCTGTACAATTTTTGTAATACACTGGAAATAGGTACAACAATCATATATTTTATAAAGGTATGGATACATTTATACTGAATATACACAATCCAGACTGTAAAATTTACCAATCTCTAATTAAAGAGGTTTTTCACTTATTCTATTGATTTAATTTCTGATGCTGGGTCACTCGGAATGGTTATGTTTAATTGATGGATTATTTAATGTCATGCCTAGTCCCTTGTTTCAGTTATATTGAGACAGGACCACCATTTATTTATTCATTTATTATTTTGATTTTTACGTCGTTTTCAGGTACAGGTCATATTACAACAGGTAGTCTTATGGGCAGAGGAAACCAGTACATACAGTTGGTCAAGGTTCTGTAAAGTGCCAACTAACGGTAAGCAACTACCAACTTTCCCAATCATGTAAGGCCTGGGACAACCATTAAGTGGTCATCCAAGTAAATATGCATCTACCCATACCTACCCCAGAACTCAGATGGTGATCCATCCAAGTACTAACCAAGCCCAGTACTGCTTAACTTCAGTGGGAACTGGTCAAGCTATACCATATAGGCTAACATGTTTAATGTTCAGCTGTTAAAGAGTGCTTCAGTTCTCCTTAAAAAGTATAGTAATGCATATTTCGGAGTAGAAAATTACGAAAAAAGACACTCTTTTCCAACCAAAAATTGGCATTTTTTAAAATATTCGTATCAAAAGTGAGTCAGACATATATAGACCAATTTCAGGCAATCTTCAGAGAAAAATGCGAATTCTGTTGCATTTACTGCTGAAAGGAAAACTTCTTGAAGAGCAGCATACCGGTGAAACAGTACTGAAGTACACAAATTATTGCATTTTGCAGCTCTAGTTTAAAGTGTTGCACAGTAATGAGAAAGCAGGCATTTACCATAGAAAATTAGGGTATTTCAATAGAATCAATACATTTTCCATCTCCAAAATATTTCTATTTTTTTCTTTGGGTAGTGCCAAAGTCGAGAAAAGGCATCAATTTTAATTATATATAACATTAAAAGAAATGCAAGTACAAAACAAATATATATCTAACATTACGAATGTCTATGAGTTAAAAAAATGTTGCGAATTCCTGTATGAGTTAAGAAAAATGGGTTACGATTGTTGAGATGGGTTTAGGATTGATTTTCCAAATGTAAGATCTGATAATAATCGTAAGGATTGCAGAAAGTTTACACCAAATTCAAACAGTTTGAAGTTACCAAAGAGACTCACTATTGGCTTCTAAACATTAGCACACTTCAGCTGACCATCCCAAACATTAAGATTATTGGTCAAGAATGTCCCTAAGAAAAGAAATTGACTTCCCAAACATCTAATTTTCAGGATTGCCAACATATCACAGGGTGTATCCACTAAATTTCAATATTTTTACCATGACTTTTCCATGACTACTCCATGACCAAAGCTTTAAAATCAGGGACCTTTTACATGCTTTGTGGCATGAAAGAGACATGTACCAACGCCACAAAGGAAGATGCAAAAGGCCAGTTTTGCCTTTGAGAACCACGCACAAGATTCCAGTCACAGTACAGGAAGATGTGGAAGACACTAAAATTCAGTCTCATTACATATATCCTTGTATGGAAATGCTAAATGAAAGAAAAACAACAACGCCATTTCGCGAGAGGATGCCTTTTAATTTCCATGACTTTTTATGAATTTTCCAAAACCTGGAGTCGATTTTCATGACTTTTCCAGGCCTGGAAACAATGGAAATCCATGACTTTTCCAGGTTTTCCATGACTGGATACACCCTGTTATCAGGGGTGGGGGGAGGGTAGGGGGTGGATCGTAATGAGTATGTGTCTCATCACTGAAGTTAAGCAATAATGCTTAATGGGATATATTAGTATTTGGATGACTGCCCGAGTTCCAGTCCAGTTGTGGGATGTATCTGACTAAAATCCTAGTGCGCTACTCCTCTCTGATGGCTTTGCAGATCGCACATGTAGACCGAAAGACATTTCGGCCTTGTTTTCTGATTTTCCATTAGCCAAACCAAAATCATCTTTACCAAAACATTCAGATAAATGAAATGTAAGTAAAATGTCGCACAATGTACACCATGAAGCACCCATAATGCAGCCTTTCAGAAACTTCTACTAGATGTGAATAATTTCAGTTTACCATTGCCTTCAAAACATTTTGTAGACAACATCTCGATGGCTTATTACCATCACAGTGAAAAGAGATTCTCATTCAAAAGTCAGTTTGAAAAAATACATATGGATTCTGGATTTCCGTATTTCTACCCTTTTTTATTGTAAATTAATAACTGGTCCAAATCAACAACCTTTTTCACGACACATAAGGAATAACAAAAGCACTCAGAGAGTGCATACCTCTGTCAAGGTCCAACACCTCCAAAACTGTTTAAGAGTTATATCATAACAATCCTTTAAAAATTCCTTGATCCAGACAGTAATCCATATAACCACTAAAATTTAACCACAAAACTCTTCCTTGTTCCATTTCCTGAAAATTTCATCAAAATTCATCCATAACTTTTCAAGTTATTTTGCAAACAAACAGATATATGCACACCACCAATTACATAACCTCCCTGGAAGAGGTAGTTATAAACACTCAGGCTACTGAATGAGAATCTCTATTGTTAAAACTTTTAGATTTACTGAATATTCTATTTCATAAACACATTTCTGCTATCTTAACTTTCTTATTTCCACTCATTTTTATACCAAAATACCTCTTTTACAAAAAACCTTCTGTGGAGGGCCTCAGTTTAGTAGTGGTCAGCAAATTTGGCTTCTAATCACTGGCTATCTGTCACCTCTCTGTGTAAGGTTTGACTCTGCTATTGGCAATGTTGAGGGACTATCCCAATATGACCATAGCTGTTGAACAGGATGTAAAACTCTGTGACTTGAACCATCAAGTTCAGATAATAAATATTCTACGTTGTCTTGGAAAGAAACTATGGCACTTCATGTCCCATGTCTCCGGCTATAGGATTATGGATTTCTGCTTTTCTGTATCATGTGCCTGGAGTCTGTCTTTAGATGCAGATTAAGCGCTATGAAAGTACTATTAGAATTAGAATTATGAATAGAGAAGGACCTCCATGCCATTATACAGCCATTTTGGAAGAGAAAGATTTTGGCTGGATAATAAACAAAATAGTCTTAAAATAGAAGACAGGCAGTTTAGTAATACACAATATCATAACAAATTTGGGAGAATGATAATTAGATCATCAAATTGAATACATTCTGCACAAGTAAAAAGTTTAACTAGAAGAAAATTTCACTAATTCTTCATTTTTAAAGAAATTCATTAGAATTATTTTTCACTTTTTCTATTAATTTCTACTTGAGATATTAATACAGATTTAAACTAGAAATAGGCCGCCCTGTTGATAGTAGATGCGAATAGAAACAGGATAGCATAGAAGAACACACATTATCATGTGTAATGTCCACCCATGAACCTTTTGCCCAAATTGTACAGTAGTCTTACAAGACCCTGTTTCATTTGTAAAATATATCAATGATGCTTAAATATTTGTTAGTGTAGATGTAAATTATTTCAGCTTCATGCCTTTTTGCATTGGTTGGGTTGAAAATTTTGACGAAATCACTCTATCTTGCACGGTTAAGAAGATAGAAGCAAATTCCTGTTTTTGGCAAAAATTTGAAAATTCAAAATGGCCGCCATTTTTGGGAAAAGGAAATTTTTTTGAAAATTGCCAAGAGTACATTTCTTAGATACCCTATGGGTCGAAAATTTCAACAAAATAACTCTATTTTGCACGGTTAAGGCCAGTTTGTGTTTTTCCATTTTGGGCAAAAATTCGAAAATTCAAAATGGCTGCCATTTTTGGGGAGGGGAAAATTTTTTGAAAATTGCAAAGATTACATTCCTTAGATACCCTGTGGGTTGAAAAATTTCGACGAAATCGCTCTATCTCGCATGGTTAAGGAGATAGAAGCAAATTTGTGTTTTGCCATTTTTGGCAAAAATTCGAAAATTCAAAATGGCCGCCATTTTAGGGGAGGGGAAATTTTTTTTTAAATTGCCAAGAATACAATGCTCAAATACCTGTGGGTCGAAAATTTTGACGAAATCGCTCTATCTCGCATGGTTAAGGAGATAGAAGGAAATTTGTGTTTTGCCATTTTTGGCAAAACTTCGAAAATTCAAAATGGCCGCCATTTTTGGGGAGGGGAAAATTTTTTGAAAATTGCAAAGATTGCATTGCTTAGATACCCTGTGCGTCGAAAATTTTGACGAAATCGCTCTATCTCGCACGGTTAAGGAGATAGAAGCAAATTAGTGTTTTGCCATTTTTGGCAAAAATTCGAAAATTCAAAATGGCCGCCATTTTTGGGGAGGGGAAAATTTTTTTTAAATTACCAAGAGTACAATGCTCAGATACCCTGTGGGTCGAAAATTTTGACGAAATCGCTCTATCTCGCACGGTTAAGGAGATAGAAGCAAATTTGTGTTTTGCCATTTTTGGCAAAAATTCGAAAATTCAAAATGGCCGCCATTTTTGGGGAGGGGAAAATTTTTTAAAAATTACCAAGACTACAATGCTCAGATACCCTGTGGGTCGAAAATTTTGACGAAATCGCTCTATCTGGCACGGTTAAGGAGATAGAAGCAAATTTGTGTTTTGCCATTTTTGGCAAAAATTCGAAAATTCAAAATGGCCGCCAATTTTGGGGAGGGGAAAATTTTTTGAAAATTGCAAAGATTGCATTCCTTAGATACCCTGTGGGTCGAAAATTTCGACGAAATCGCTCTATCTCGCACGGTTAAGGAGATAGAAGCAAATTTGTGTTTTGCCATTTTTGGCAAAAATTCGAAAATTCAAAATGGCCGCCATTTTTGGGGAGGGGAAAATTTTTTTAAAATTGCAAAGAGTACACTCCTTAGATACCCTGTGGGTTGAAAATTTCGACGAAATCGCTCTATCTCACACGGTTAAGGAGATAGAAGGAAATTTGTGTTTTGCCATTTTTGGCAAAAATTCGAAAATTCAAAATGGCCGCCATTTTTGGGGAGGGGAAAATTTTTTGAAAATTGCAAATATTACATTCCTTAGATACCCTGTGGGTCGAAAATTTCCACGAAATCGCTCTATCTCGCACGGTTAAGGAGATAGAAGCAAATTTGTGTTTTGCCATTTTTGGCAAAAATTCGAAAATTCAAAATGGCCGCCATTTTTGGGGGAGGGGAAAATTTTTGGAAAGTTGCAAAGATTGCATTCCTTAGATACCCTGTAGGTCGAAAATTTCGACGAAATCACTCTATCTCGCACGGTTAAGGAGATAGAAGCAAATTTGTGTTTTGCCATTTTTGGCAAAAATTCGAAAATTTAAAATGGCCGCCATTTTTGGGGAGGGGAAAATTTTTTGAAAATTGCAAATATTACATTCCTTAGATACCCTGTGGGTCGAAAATTTCGACGAAATCGCTCTATCTCGCACGGTTAAGGAGATAGAAGCAAATTTGTGCTTTGCCATTTTTGGCAAAAATTCGAAAATTGAAAATGGCCGCCATTTTTGGGGAGGGGAAAATTTTTTGAAAATTGCAAAGAGTACACTCCTTAGATACCCTGTGGGTCGAAAATTTCGACGAAATCGCTCTATCTCACACGGTTAAGGAGATAGAAGGAAATTTGTGTTTTGCCATTTTTGGCAAAAATTCGAAAATTCAAAATGGCCGCCATTTTTGGGGAGGGGAAAATTTTTTGAAAATTGCAAAGAGTACACTTCTCAGTTACCCTCTGGGTCGAAAATTTTGACGAAATCGCTCTATCTCGCACGGTTAAGGAGATAGAAGCAAATTTGTGTTTTGCCATTTTTGGCAAAAATTCGAAAATTTAAAATGGCCGCCATTTTTGGGGAGGGGAAAATTTTTTGAAAATTGCAAATATTACATTCCTTAGATACCCTGTGGGTCGAAAATTTCGACAAAATCGCTCTATCTCGCACGGTTAAGGAGATAGAAGCAAATTTGTGTTTTGCCATTTTTGGCAAAAATTCGAAAATTCAAAATGGCTGCCATTTTTGGGGAGGGGAAAATTTTTTGAAAATTGCAAAGAGTACACTCCTTAGATACCCTGTGGGTTGAAAATTTCGATGAAATCGCTCTATCTCACACGGTTAAGGAGATAGAAGGAAATTTGTGTTTTGCCATTTTTGGCAAAAATTCGAAAATTCAAAATGGCCGCCATTTTTGGGGAGGGGAAAATTGTTTGAAAATTGCAAAGAGTACACGACCTCAGATACCCTGTGGGTCGAAAATTTTGCCGAAATCGCTCTATCTCGCACGGTTAAGGAGATAGAAGCAAATTAGTGTTTTGCCATTTTTGGCAAAAATTCGAAAATTCAAAATGGCCGCCATTTTTGGGGAGGGGAAAATTTTTTGAAAATTGGAAAGAGTACACTCCTCAGATACCCTACGGGTCGAAAATTTTGCCGAAATCGCTCTATCTCGCACGGTTAAGGAGATAGAAGCAAATTACTCAAAAGTAGTACTGAAAATACACAATGAAGTACCTAAATGGCTATTACTCATGTACTGACAAAGCTATCAGTCCCAAATGCAATACCAAGCGAGCTATGGACATAACAATCTTGTATTCAAAATTGTAGTAAAATATCTTTAATTATTTTGGCTTAAATGCACGGAAACCAATGGGTACTGAAAATAGCTGTACTTAAGTATTACTCAGTAAGCAAAAGAGGTACAACAGCCAAAAGCAATCCCAAGCAAGCTACTGACCCAATAAGCCTGCATACCAAATTTGGTGACAATAGCTCTAATACTTTTCCTTTAAATGAGCGGAAACCATGCGTGACGCCGGACATCGGACGCCGGACGCCGGACATCGGACATCGGACAACGGACATCGGACATCGGACGGCGAAAAAAG
Organism: Sabellastarte sp. h YS-2021; assembly: GCA_964017235.1. Lineage (NCBI taxonomy): Eukaryota > Metazoa > Annelida > Polychaeta > Sabellida > Sabellidae > Sabellastarte > Sabellastarte sp. h YS-2021. The sequence goes on along the minus strand of OZ024929.1, from coordinate 17,071,903 downwards.
CAAAAATAATATATCCACCCCCCAGGGGGGTGGACATAAATATCACTAGAAATCAGTTTTTACTGTACAAGCTCATTAGTTAAAATAGCCAAAATTAACGCCTAGTGAAATCTTCACCTTATACGGCATCTGGATAACAGAAGTGCAGGTAATATAGATTCTGCTATACTCCTATAAGCCATACTACAATATTATAATCTACTTTATTTCTTAATCCCCTTCTGTGAACATTTAAATTTATTGTAAAAGTAGTTGGGGGGGTTCAGTGGTGTAGCGGTTAGATGGCTCGCCTTCAACCTCTGAGGTCGCTGGTTCGAATCTCTGCCCGGACGCTTGAAGTTGGAAAGTTGGTAGTTACTTGCTGATGCCCAGTGGTTTACAGTGCAGGCTCGGTATTCACGAAGGGTCTTAGCCAGGGCTTAGGCTTAAAGTTGAGACTTTTGTCTCAAGTTTCTGCCCAAAAACTGCCAAAAAAAGACTTTTGTCTTAGGCTTAGTGGTATTCACAAAGAATTTAAGACCGGTCTTAGGCTTAGCCAAGGGCTCAACTTTAAGACTGGCAAGTGGGAGGCTTAAATATTAACATATGTGTTTGTTTACATAGCCTTGACCTTACACAAAATCACGCACTGCATTGTTAGCGAAGATTTGATTGGATGGCAGGAGTGACTTTAATATTGGTGGTGTTAAGGAGTTAAGACAAAAGTCTTAGCTAAGTCCCCTTTTGTGAATATGGATTTAAGATAAAACTTAGCTGAGACAAAAGTTTCAATTTTAAGACCACATTTAAGCCTAAGACCTGGCTAAGTCTGAGACTCTTAGTGAATACCGGCCCAGAATCTTGACCAACTAGTATGCACTGGTTCCTCCACTTGTAAACTACCCACTACAATATGGCTGTTTAACACGACGTAAAACAAGAAAAAAATTAATGTAAAAATAGCTAAAATACATACCAGTCTCACCAGAGAAGATACACCCGCTCAGATAATTCAAACTGGACCCAGAGAATATGTTTTATAAAAACCTTTTTTAACCAAAACGATCAATATTCCATGGAACTTATATAAATATCATTGTTTAATTTGCCACTAGTACATTTACAAGTGTCCTTAAAATGTTACACAAAAAAATGAAATATTTGAAGTACACAGTTCTACACACAAGCATAGAAACATTATAAAAGTCTATAAATCTTCCGCAAAAAAGCCATAGAATTCAGAAAATGGTTTTCTTCTGAAAAGTGGGGAAATTGTCTGAATTAGCACAGTTATAAATATATCACTTGAACACACAGCATTAAGTGCTTTGCAATGCATATATAGAATTCTACATCAAATTTATAACTGGCCCATATGTAATTATAATGCAAGAAATTACATAAATGTGTTCTTGTGTTTCAACCAAAACACTTGGCAACAAAAGTTATATTAAAGTTTTATTGAAAAATTGAGGAAAATTGAAAAAAAAAGCCACCTTGGGGTTTTCTTTTAATATTTACCCAAGCATAAAAATTTGTCGTCAAATAACATAAATTTGCAAGAAAAATACATACATATAGTACATATACATGTAGTGTTCTTGTGTCTGGGGGGGGAAATGGGTGAAGATTTCTCAAATGGAAATTTATGTGCAGTTTATGAAACCCTACTTTTGGACATTTTATATAAGAACTCACAACTCAATAAATTATTTGCTGCATTAAGTTTGACTAAAATAATGTTCTATAATGTCAAATGCACCCAAATTCCTCAAAACTCTTCTTTTTCCATTTATAAATAATGTTCCCTCAAAAACCTTTGCAGCGTAAAGGGGCCAGCATGATTTAATAAGTGTTGTTAAAAATGTATGAAAAGCTTGGTTTGTAGAAAACAACATATAAACATATTGCCAACACTGGCATTTAATAACAAGTGTATAACTCAGTGTACAGTTGGCACAATTATGTGTTTTCATTTTCCATTGTATTTTTTTTTTTGTTTTGTTTTTTTTTTTTTTTTTGTTTTTTTTTTTGGTGGGGGTGGAGTGGGGGGTGGGGGGTCATTTGAAAAGCTTCTACATATATTTGTGCATTTTGTTAAAACAAACTGTATGGCTGCAAAACATTTTACTTATATATTATACAATATCTTAAATATGATCAGAGAGTAATTATTTTCAAAATCAAATGCACCAAACACTGGCAAACCAGTTAATTTTGAATAGTCAAACGAAAACTTGAAATACACAAACTGAACTGACATTTAAAGCAAGGGTAGTCTGTACAGCAGAGGCTCGTTTGAAGCAGGGGTTAATTTCAAATCAGGCAATATTTCAAACACTCACAGTACACATACAATAAACACAAAACTTATGAGAAAACAACTGAAAAGCCAAACTTGTTCCCTTTGTGAGTGTATGCTTTGAAATTTAAATAAATATCAGAAGTTTTTTTTTTTCTGTGTTACAACATTCTCTGCTATTTCTGACTGTTTTCACTGGGGAAAATTATTTACAGATAAACACACAAATATTCTTGATAAAATATGAATACAACATTCTAAACATTACCATATGCCTGAATAGGGATTTCTATATTCTTAACAAATCTACATGCAAATAATGCATTTTGTATAAATACTGATAAATAAATTATACAAATATGCACACAAACTACAAACACAATTCAATGATTGAAATTACATACTTACTAATTATATCTGTTGTTATTTTCAAAGGACACTAGCCACATTATATATATATTCCGAAACAAGTATATCCATATTCAATTTTACTGTTTTTCAAGCATTTCCACAAGATTCATTAAATATAGGTCATTCTGTATTAGTTATCCAGTAAGGAGAAAAAAAGACCATTCAAATGGATTGATCTTGCCAAGGATACCATATCTTAACTATACTGTGCACATAAAACTCTTCAATACTAAATCCAATAGTGAGGGTAGCAGTATTTAACAAAAATATTGGTTTTCTTAATCTGATACCTTATAATGTCCGAGATGACAACAAAAAAGCTTTATTTATATAACGATTTTTTGACTTATATAATATTAATACACAATTCAGTCACAATATGCATTAAATAAAACAACATTTGTTCATGCCTGAAAATATATCTCCATATAACTTTATTATTATATCTGTGTTTACATCAAATTTTCTTCTGAGGTTATTTATATCTGGACTCACAAATGTCCAAGCTAGGAGAATAAATGAATACTTAAGGTTAGGCTTTGACTGAAGTACCATAATTGTGCAAGGTTTCTTGTGTAAAAAGGCTGCAAATAAGGCGAACCTAGAGCAGGGGGAAAGTTTTGCTGTACTTTACATGTTTGCCAGCAATCAATCAGATCCACCATTTCAGTTTACAGGTTACCTTGGTAACAGTCCATAATTCTCTTTTGCTCCATACAAAGAACTGTGGAATAATGCATTGCATTAGCCAGTTCAGTGTTCAATTGGACACAATGAATGTGTGTCTGTCAGTGTGGGTGCGTGTGTGTGTGTATGCTCCACTTGACATAAGCAGTATATTGGAATGGTGTTTGTTTCATTTGTTTAAATTGAAGCCAAGGGTTCATTAGCATGGTTCATGCCAATTTTGTCCATTAATTCAAATTGATCAATTCGGTTAAAAAGTGGAAAATCGCTCCCAATTTGAATATTTGAAGGTTTACGAGAGAACGATAAAATTACCTGTTCAGACAGAATGGTCTAATCTAGCCAATGAAACACATGAATAAAGTTCTCTTCTCTTTCCAGAATATCATATTATTTGGCTTTTTTTGCTTGTTTGATTGTTTAAACACTTTTATGGAAAACGATGTTTGACCTCATTGATATAAGTGATTTTATAAAAAATTACCGAGTTTATCAATTCTTTGATATCGACTGTACAAGTGATTTTAATAAAAGAAACCCATTTACTAACAAAAAACCCCAGGCAAAACATAACACATGAAATTTCACTGATTGTAATTGTTGAAGCAACTTAATAAAAACAAAAATATAGATGAAGCATTTGTGACGGAGGGGTTAACAGATTTGGTAATGTTTTGGCTCTCAGATATTTGTTGGGTTCAAATCTAGTAATGGCAACCTGTGGGATACACTGTTCTGATATAGAAGGGGATATAAAAACCTCACTCTGTCCTGTGCAGGATAAATTTTAAAAAAAATAAAGAGGCATATTACACTCTAGTACATGAACCATTTTGGCAAGAAAATACAGCCCTGTTTTCAAGGTAACGCCAATTAGTTCAATCACAGTGACTGTGAATTTGAATAGTACCTTGTAGTTAGGTTTCTTTGCCTATTTTTAAACAAATCACAATGACTCTATAAACCACAAAAACTAAAGAATTTTGTTCAATTCTTTTTAGAAATAAAATAGCATCGGAGCTGCCCGTATCCACAGCCCGGGGAAATAGTTTTCAATATCATGAGATACAGAAGAACTGAAACAGTTCAAAGATCAAGAGACTTTCAGAGTAAACAGTGTCAGTTTTATAAAGGTCCAAATAATATTTAAGTAGAGACAGTAATGTTTAAGACAGACAAAATTTATATAAAGATAAAATATTAAAATGACAATTCAATAGTAAACTGGTGGCATTAATCAGTAAACTAAAAATTATAAATCTGTAAACTTATTAATTGAAGTATAGCTGTCAATGAAAATAGCACAATTAAGTAAAAGTGCATTTAATAATCAGCTGCTGCAATCCAGATATCTTTGTGATAAGAGAAATATGATCTAAATATATCAGGTCAACACACTTCAGCAGAGCCAAGGTTAAAGGTCACACCATGACGATGCACATCTACACCTCTAACCAATATCCCTACCCTGGACAAGATTTTACACACCAAGGTCTCTACAACAAGGTTAAAGGTCAAATCAAGGTCACACCATGCACACCTAACCCGGTAACCCATTTTCCTAAAAAGTATCGACCTTCTATACCTTATAGTTCCAGAGATATAATCTGGACAAGATTTTAAAGGTTAAGGTCACAACAGAAAGTTCAAAGGTCAAATCAAGGTCACACTATGATGTTGCACACCTACACCCCCTAAACAATGTCCCTAAGCTTTACGGTTTAAGAGATATGGCCCAGATAAGATTTTCCGACTCAAGGTCACTATCACAAGGTCAAAGGTTAAATCAAGGTCACACCATGACACTGCATCCCTCCATCCCCCCAACTAATGTACTTATCAAATATCTAACTTCTACAACTTATGGATTCCATGATATAGCCCGGACAATAACTTAAAGATCAAGGATCTACAGCAAGATCAAAGAAGACCAAGATTTTAAAGTTCAATGTCACTACAGCAAGGTCAAAGGCCAAATGACGGTTACACCATGATCTTGCACACCTACACCCACTGACCAATGTCCTTACCAAGTGTCAACTTCCTACACCTTTCAGTATCCCAAATATAGTCAGGACAATATTTTCTAACTCAAGGTCACTACAGCACGGTCAAAGGCAAATGATGGTCACACCATGACCTTGCACACCTACACCCCCTAACCAATGTCCTTACCAAGTATCAACTTCCTACACTGTTTGGTTTTCCAGATATAGCCTGGACAAGATTTTCAAATTCAAGGTTACTACATCAAGGTCAAAGGTCAAATCATGGTCACACCATGACTTTGCACACCTACACCCCTGATCAATGTCCCTACCAAGTATCAACTTAATACACCTTACAGTTTTCGTGATAAAGGCCAGACAAGATTTTAAGGGTTAAGGTCACTAAAGCAAGGTCAAAGGTCAAATCAAGGTTGCACCATGACATTGCAAACCTAGTTACCTACATTCCCTATCCAATGTCCCTACCAAGTATCAACTTCCTACACCTTATAGTTTCTGCGATTTTGCTCTGACAAGATTTTCAATCTCAGGGTCACTACAGCAAGATCAAATTTCAGACCAAGGTCAAACAATGCTGTTGCCTACCTACACTCACCAACCAATGTCCGTACCAAGAATTAACATCTTACACCTCAGGGTTTTCCGAGATACAGCCCGGACAAGCTTTTTCTTGCTAACTGCCTGCCAGAAAGCCCATCCGGACACCATGGATGAAAACAATACCCACACAGCCTTTAAAAGCTGTGGGGTAAAAACTAATGTTAAAAGCTGTTAGTTTCATATGAGCACTATCAAATGATGCCATTTATTTCCAAATTAAATTTATTCAAGTTTCTCCACCATCTATTTGCACTGGCAAGTGTTTATGCACATGCACTTATGAAGCCCCACATGGGGTTTTCTTCAACAGCTTTTAGTCAAGAGTACACAAAATAATATCTGCTTTATGCTCCACTAGGAGCGAAGAAAACAAGTAATAAGTACACAGAATAACATCTTTATGTAAGGTCATCTTTTGTGACAAATAAGAATATCAATAGAAGTGTAGAAGGAAAATTAACTGGTGAATTTTTAAGAACCTTGTCCTAGTATCCATAATCAAAGCATATTTTCAGAAAATATTTGTGAATGCCTTTATTCTGTATATATTTCTTATTTTTTCATCCCTTCACTTTGTTATATTTTGGCTATTTGCAAAGTTATGGGACACCTTTGACCTCTGACACTAAATGGGTGCATTTCACTGTAAAAAAAAGCAGTTATCACAACAGAATATCAGTCAAGAATAAAGGATCACCACTTACAAACATTGCAGACAAATAGCCATGGTCACCTTTGACCTGACCTTTATGGTTGAGAGCAAATATGAATGTTTTACATACAACTTAAATGAAACACAATATCATGAGCAGACTCTATAAAACTCCATGGGGTTAGCATGAAGTCAATTTTTAAGGATTTTTTAGTGCTGTAAAAGAAGTAAATTAGATTGAAACAGTATATTTGGAAGATATACAGAAGAAAATGATGGTAGAAACATTTTGGTTCAAAACTTGCTTTTTTCAATTGTAAAGTTAAACAAAATCTTTAAAAAATATTCCACAAAAGCTTCATGAAGTGAATTCCCATATTCATATTTTGACAACATCAATGGGTTTCTTGGAGTTATTGTATCCCCGGACGAAAGTCGGGGATACTTAGGATTCAGTACGGTCATGCCGCTGCCGCCGCCGCAGAGATTTCCTTTTGGACGCGATAACTTAAAAAATATTTTAGTTAGAACTTTCAAATTTAGTATGTGGATATATATGGGCAATGCCACGAACGCTATTGTTTTGTGACCTTGACCTTCAATCTCAAGGTCACTGGTGGCCTCTTAAAGGTCAGATTTTGGTCATTTTTTTACTTTTTGGCCCAGTTCTCCTATACAGAAAGTAAGATCATCCTATGGCTGGTATATATAATACATATATATGTCCTCTGTAAGCATGCGGAAATTTGACCTTGAAGCTCTTCATTGAAGGTCATCCACTGACTGCCAAAGTACCTGACCGAGGGTCATTTTTGGCCTTTTTGGAGATATTTTCACACTTAATGCTGACTATATTGCATGGAAACTATTGAAAATGGCTTTGGAGGTTGAGTACATGATGGACTTCTACCACCCAGGCTTACTGGTTACAGATCTTCATTTAAGGTCATCCACTGACCGCCAAAGTACCTGACCAAGGGTCATTTTCAGGATATGTCTGAAAAGGTAAAAGGATGAAATGGTTGAATTTTGGAAGTGATCCGGATCACTATATGGATCTTCTGGATCCATGAAATGTAATTTTTAAAGACAGATACCTCAAAAAGTTATGGATGGATTGTGATGACATTTTCAGCAAATGACCTAAATGGTACAAGGAACAAGTGATTGCATTTTTGGAGTGATCTGGATCACTGTCTGGATCATCTGGATCCAGGCTGCAACATAATTTTAGGATGAATTTTGATGATATTTTTTAGGATATGTTACAAATGGTAAAAGGAAGAGGCGGTAAAAGGAAGAAATGGTTCAATTTTGTGAGTGATCTGGACCACTATCTGGATCTTCTGGATCCATGAAATATAATTTTTAAAGACAAATAGCTCAAAAAATCATGGGTGGATTTTGATGAAATTTTCAGGAAATGTCCTAAATGGGACAAGGAACAAGTGATTACATTTTGGGAGCTATCTGGATCATCTGGATCCAGGCTGCCAGATGTGTTTGTGTACAAGATAAATCAAAAACTTATGGACAGATTTTGATGAAATTTTCAGGATATGTCTGAAAAGGTAAAAGGATAAAATGATTGAATTTTGGAAGTGATCCGGATCACTATATGGATCTTCTGGATCCATGAAATGTACTTTTAAAGACAGATACCTCAAAAAGTTATGGATGGATTGTGATGACATTTTCAGCAAATGACCTAAATGGTGCGAGGAACAAGTGATTAGATTTTGGGAGTGATCTGGATCACTGTCTAGATCATCTGGATACAGGCTGCCAGATGTGTTTGTGTACAATGTAGCTCAAAAACTTACAGACGGATTTCGATGAAATTTTCGGGATATGTCTGAAAAGGTAAAAGGATGAAATGGCTGAATTTTGGAAGTGATCTGGATCACTATATGGATCTTCTGGATCCATGAAATGTAATTTTTAAAGACAGATACCTCAAAAAGTTATGGATGGATTGTGATGACATTTTCAACAAATGACCTAAATGGTACAAGGAACAAGTGATTACATTTTTGGAGTGATCTGGATCATCTGGATCCAGGCTGCAACAGAATTTTAGGATGAATTTTGATGATAGTTTTAGGATATGTTAGAAATGGTAAAAGGAGGAAGTGGTAAAAGGAAGAAATGATTCAATTTTCCGAGTGATCTGGACCACTATCTGGATCTTCTGGATCCATGAAATATAACTTTAAAGACAAATAGCTCAAAAAGTCATCGGTGGATTTTGATGAAATTTTCAGGAAATGTCCTAAATGGGACAAGGAACAAGTGGTTAGATTTTGGGAGTATTCTGGATTATCTGGATCCAGGCTGCCAGATGTGTTTATGTACAAGATAAATCAAAAACTTATGGACGGATTTTGATGAAATTTTCAGGATATGTCTGAAAAGGTAAAAGGATGAAATGATTGAATTTTGGAAGTGATCCGGATCACTATATGGATCTTCTGGATCCATGAAATGTAATTTTTAAGGACACATATAAGTGAAAGAACTAGTGATTAGCTTTTGGGAGTAATCTGGTACTATGGAGAATCCTGACCTGGTGCTCCAGGAACCAGGCTCAAGACCGACATATTCACGCCTTAACTCTGTCCCGTCCGGGGATACACTGCGTCGAGACGCAATTTCTAGTTATATTTAAAGATTCACAAGAAGGGCCAAAAAATTCAATTTCATAACTTAAATTATTAAATTTAATAGATCTCAAAACATCCCAATCTGATCTTTCATAAAGTAGCAATGCAATTTTCAAACTCTTTCAAAACAAAAATTATCGTACAGGAATACAGCATACTTTTATTTTGGTAGATATTCTTGAAAAATCTACCCACTTCATCCTAACCCATGCAGAACCTCCAATATTCTCAATGTCTCAGTTGATCTATTGTAAAACAATGTAAACTTGCAACAGAAAAGGGCGATGCCTATATATCGAGAAGTTAACTTTTAACGAACATATAAATTTTGTAATACATGAAATAGAAAGAAGTATAATAATGTTATTTAAGATAAAAGATAAACTGAATCAAGATTCATAACCAGCTTTATACAATGCAATACAGCTTGATACAGCGATATTTATTTTATTGTAGTATTTCTTCTACTGGAATGTCTACCCCATACTTCCGAACAATCTTCCAATATTGACCGCATATCTTACTTATCGCGTATATTCCACATACCTTCCAGTAAATATATTACTCCTATTACAATTAATCAAAAGAAGGCAGTATGACTAATCTATAAATCAATCAATCAATCAATCAATCAGTTGTCCAGGTGCTTAATCTCCGTATCAACGTGTCATTATAAAGCTTATATATCACCATTACTTCAAAAACTTAAGATTCAAAATTCAGTGATTTGGTAAACTATAAAATAGACATGTTAACTTAGAAATTATGGAACAAATTTAATTAAGTTTCCTCCTCAAAAAGTCTATAGCTCCAAATCCATTGTCATTTAAAAGAAATTACAAAAATTATTATGTAAATATTAGTTAATATCAGAAATTACTTATTTTAAACCAAGTATATAGGTTGATATATACTAGTAGCATTATTTTTTTAAAGTATACTTTAGCTATGCAGTCCACTTTGCAATCTCTTTTGTAGTTTAATTTTTACATTACATGTCACTGATTTATAACTTACTTTTTTGTGCGTATATATACACACATATACTTGTATTAACAAAGATGAAATAAACGTTATCTTCTCGTTCAAAGGACTATAACAGGAAACCCTGAGTAATAACACCAAAGTAGCTATTATACTCGGCTGTGTATTATATTAGGACTGTATGACCAGCGGGAAGTGGGCGATAATGAAATATTTATACTACAGCCCCTAAAGAGCCATGCAATACACAGTTAAAATGCATAACGTAATATAAAAGACATAAAAGTAAATTAGCTTCACTCAAAGCGTACATAGTTCCACTTTCACACTATTTTTAAAAAACTTTTTCTTGAAATGTCTTTAGCAGAAAACATTGATCATAGTCGAAAAATTAGTGGTGCGAAATATGAACTATTCGTTTTCGCTTTCTCCACCGCATTTCGTAAATGCACATTTTATAGCGCCTTGTTTTGAAAACAGGCTACGGTGGTCGGATAAAAATACATCATTCACAAAGAACAATAATTTGTCACGTATGGTTAAATATGTGTGGCATAAACCTAATGGTACAACAAATACTGCAGAGAGAATTTATTGTGGTGAGTTACAGTAGTCAAGTGAGGTAGGTACAATCTCATCTGCCTAAGATTTCTCACAACCACACAGATATAACATGATATTGACAACAGAGATTAGGTCAAATACATGAAGATGTATTTAAATACGAACACTATTCAAAGTGTTAAAATACAATACAAACAAAATACTTTTTAGGGTTAATAGGGTGTTCAATATGTGTTGGTCTTCATACGGGAAAGAATTTCAGTTACATTTAAATAGGGTAAATGACTACGTTTGAATCATATGGTGTGCCTATGTAACTTCAGTGTACTTAGTCACTGATCGTGCATGTACAATAAATTGCACAACAAAACAAAGATACATAATGACACATTATGTCTTTCCACATGTATTCCATCAAATATGTAACCAAATTATATTTTTTTAAAAGACAGAAGAATAAAGTCAGTGATCAGTGTCAAAATACAAAAACAAGATGCAATCAGAGAGAGCAAAACAATCAACTCGATGTGAACAGCCTCGCAAGTTTTATATAGTACTGTTTGCATTTGAAACTATGTTGGAAGATATTAAAATGAAACAAAAATGTAATTATATTATAATAATTAATAAAATGGGGACAACATGTACTGGAAACCACTGAGCACACTTCAATCAGAGTAGCATTTCCAAAGTTTTGCAGGTTTATTGGTATTAAGAATATGAAGTGGATCACTCTTAAAATGTAATTACTTCTTCCCTTGACTAGGCCCTTAATACTAAAAATTTATCATCAAAATTTGTTCTTACTTTTGAAGAAATATCAAGTAGGAAGGCAAAGTCACTGAAAATATATTAAAAATGGGACCTAAAAAAATTCATGATTTTTTTTATTTCCAAAATATGATCCATATCTTTCCCAAAAATCAATAACTTCTTCTTTTGGCCAGGGTTTTCCAACTTATTTTTTTATAAAAATCTGTTTATTATTTCTAGAGTAATCTAAACATTAAAAAATAACATCAGAGATGCCCGTACCCGTTTTCAACACCATGAGATATAGAAGTAGTGAAACAGTACAAAGATTGGGATACTTTCAGAACAGTGTCAGTTATTTTAAGCTCCAAATAATGTTTAAGTAGAGAAAATAATATATAAGCGAAAGAAAATGTATGTAAAGTTAAAGTATTTAAACAAGACAATTCAATAGCAAGATGACAGCATTAATCAGTAAACTAAAAATTATGAAGCTGTAAAATTTATTAATTGGAGAATAGCTGTCAATGGAAATAGCACAATTATGTAAAAATTCATATAATAATCAGTTGCAGCAATCGATATATCTTTGTCATAAGACAACAATGTCTCAAATATGGCAGGTGAACACACTTTGGCAGAGAGAAAGTTAAGAATCACACCATGATGCACACCTACACTCCCTAACCAATGTCCCTACCAACTGTCAACCTGCTACACTGGTGTTGATTTTAAAACTCATGTTCACTATGACAGGGTCAAAGGTCAAATCAAGGTCACACCATGATGTTGCACGCCTACAACCCCTAACCAATGTCCCTTACAAGTTTCAACTTCCTACACCATACAGTTTCTGAGATATAGCCCAGACAAGATTTTATAGGTCAATGTCACTACAACAAGGTCGAAGGTCAACTCAAGGTCATGCCATAAGTTTGTACACCTACACCCCTTAAAGCAATGTCCCTACCAGGTAACAACTTCCTGCACCTTACTGTTTCAAAGATATCGCACAAACAAGATTTTGTAGGTCAAGGTCACTACAGCAAGGTCAAAGGTAAAATCAAGGTCACACCATGACATTGCACACCTACACCCACAACCGATGTCCCTACCATGTATCAACTTCCTGCACCTTACGGTTTCTAAGATATAGCCGGGAAACAAGTTTATAAGTCAAAGTCACTACGGCAAGGTCACAGGTCAAACCAAATTCACATCATGATGTTGCACACCTACAGCCCCTAACCAGAGCCCCTACCAAGTATCAGCTTCCTACACCTTATTGTTGCCAAGAAATAGCCTGAACAAGATTTTATAGATCAAGGTCACAAAGGCAAGGTCAAATCAAAGTTACACTATAGTGTTGCACACCTACAACCCTAACTAATGTCCCTACTAAATATCAACTTCCTACACCTTACGGTTGCCGAAATGTAGCCCGGACAAGATTTTTAAACTCAAGGTCAAAGGTTGAATCAAGGTCACACCATGACATTGCACACCTACGACCCCTAACCAATGTCCCTACCAAGTATAAACTTCCTACAACTTAGAGTTTCTGAGATACAGCCTGGACAAACTTTTTCCCGTTGCCCACCTGTCCATCTGGACACCATGGGTAAACACAATACCCGACAGTCCTTAAGGGCTGTGGGGTAAAAACCACTTCTTGGTGAAATTACTCAGTGAAAAGTTTTTGTGATGGCCTGTCAGGGAAATAAAAGAAAAAAAAACTGAAAACAGAAATTACTAAAAATGTAAAAATCATGAATATACTACCACTCTCTTAATTATCTTTGTCAATTTCAAGACATAAAATGAGAAGAAATATTTTTAACTAAAGACCGCCAATATCACAAGCTAGGTTTGTGACAATTGTAATCACATCATTAGAAAGCAAAAAATTGTTTTTTGTATGTGAGGAAGAGAAGCATATTTCTATGTATATGTCCAACTGAAAATAAGAAAAACTATCTCTTGAGTTTAATTTTCACTCAAATCTCACCAAATTTGAACTCGATTAATACTATAGTTTTTGAGTTAAAAGGGCAAAACGTGTACAGACAGAAGGACTGTAAGACAAGACAGAAAAAAAGAATGAAACTGTTTACAATAATCCTCTCTTGTCATTGAGCATTATTGAAAAATAAATCAATAAATAAAAGATATATACATATAAAAGAACACACAGACCCAAAAGGGATTTGTGCCCAGGTCCTTAAGATCACAAATACAATACTCTACATGCACAGCTACAGTGGCAGTTATGTGTATATGATGTTTGAATGATATATCCCAAATGTGAATATTAAATCAATATTATAATAAAAAATTTTTCCCTCATGATTTTCTATGAAACCTACAAATAAGTTATTTATATGGTTAGAAAGTCATTATTACAATGCCTCTGCTAGTTTTTATTGTGTATAAAATTATATGGAATTTTTTTGTGAATTTGCAAGTTAAAATATGAAGTGTATGTGAGAAAGAAAAGCAGATTTTTATTAAAAAACTCAATTAAAAATAAGAAAAACTCTCTCCTGACTTTAATTTTTAATCAAATTTTACCAAATTTTGAGGACTCCATCTGTATCCCATGAAACATCTACCCACCAAATTTGAGCTCGATTGATGTTATAGTTTTTGAGTTATAAGAGTAAAAATGTGTACAGACAGGACAGAAAAACAGAAAGAATGAACGAACTGATTACAAAAACCCTCTCCTATCATTTATAACACCATTCTAACATGACACGGCTGTGTCCGTGATTCTGATTGGTCAAGAGCCGTGCTAAAATAACTGTATTCATGTTGGCTGTTCCAATAATAACCCTCTGCAAGAATAATGGATGAAACAGCCTTCATAAAAACTGTTTTATCATCAAATAGTAATTATTAATAACATTAAAATAATTTTGTTTCATAACATTAAAATATTTTAAAATATTTAAAAAGAAAATATTAAAATATTTTTTACAATAACATTAAAATATTTTCAGGCTTTGCCTTCAGGATTTATAACCTTAACCATGGTAAAATTCTGTGTATACCAAGGTTTGGAGGGTGTTATTCCTTTTATATAACTTCAGCACATATCATAGTGACCAATATTAGATATAATATATATGATCGAAATGAGCACAGTCTTTCAGTAATAATATAAAGGACAGAATAGCATAAACCTTAATATAGATATTTTAATAAAATCATGTATTTCTTGTCATAACAACCAGAAAAAACAATCATTAAAAAGGCTGTATAGAACTACAAAAACATACTAACCTAATTGATATTATGCAAACACATAGGAATTACAATGACTTGACAGATATATTTAGACTATTTCATGGCTGTTACACATTACAAATGATTTAAACTGTTTTTATCTGTATGGATACAGTATAACTACACAACCATGCATTGAAACTAAGTTGTATATGCGATGGGATTTTTAAATGTGCAATAATTGCATGCTTTCTGAACCATAGTATTAGTACTGCTTAAGTGGATTACAATTTAACTTTTGCAACATTCCACCTTTGACTTTTGTAGAAAAGGAGTAAAGCTGTTATACAATGTGACAGAACCCAAAAAGTGATAAAATCACTACTACTGGCTTGGCTAGTAGGGATTTCCCTTATAGCTCACCTGGTAGAGTGTGGACCTCATGAGTGAGAGGTTGTGGGTTCGAGTCCCTTGGAAACCTGGTCCTGTGACACAATGTAGAGTAAAAGTTATTTTAAATTGAATTTTATGACTAGTTTATTGAATACTTGTTCAACTTTTCAGATACCATACAATTTACCAACAAAAATAACAATAGTTTACATGACAAAAAAAGAACATTTAATTAAATCTTGTTTCAATTGCAAGATATAAATCCTTTTGCATCTTCAGATACTTGTCATATATGGAATGCCTATTTAAATCCAAATTATTATGTGTGATAAATTTCAATATGTTATCTGTGCAACACAAGCAATTTAAGCTTTCAAACAAACAGTTGTTCTTGTTGCTTGAGCAGTGCACAGAGATAACCTCATCACATTTGAAAAGCAATCACTTTTCACAGGAACAGGCTTAGTTGGAAACTTTGGCAAAACTTTTCTGTGAGAAAGGTAACTTTTTTACCGGTCATCCATCTTGAAAAAGTCCACAAAAGCTTAAACATTGAAGCTCAAACAAACAAAAATTTTAAAATTAATCAATTGAACTCTGAAATGAAACTTCACACATTGTACATCACATAACATTATAGAATACTGTGGGTAATGTTTTCTTAATGCTGTACAAATAAACAACCAAAGAGACATTCTTTATTTACTATTGCCAATATTCTACGATATCAATTGTGCTGGTTCTCACCTTTGTGTTGATATATTTTTTAATTATTAAAGTATCACCATACACTTGCTTAATAACACAATCCATGAAGTTATTTGAAAAATGCTGACAAGACTGCATGTCAATAAAAATTCATCATCATACATAACTAATGATTTGATTTTCTGACCATTTATTGGTTGGAAAACTAATTAGCATGGAATTTATGCATTAAAATGTAATATAAAAGTAAAAACTTCTAATTTTGGTGATGAATTAAAGTGTTTTAGTCCAGACAATTGTTTAGGCAATGTGTTGTCAGCGAACTGCAGAAAATCGATTACGAAGTCGAGGAAATAAAATATTTCCATTTCGTAAATGTTTGACTGACCTCGTCGTTGCTACGGAAGCGAAGAGTTTGACAGAAGGTTGTCCGCTTTTGCTTTTCAAGTCTGTTGGACATTGTTCTAGTTTTTGCTTGGAAATAAAACACATTTCAGAAAGCCATTATGTCTGACGAAGAAGCTGATCCAACTCTTGGAGAGGAAGAGGACGACTTAGAACAAGAAGAAACTGCAGGCGAGGAAGCCGGAGAGGAAGAACAAGAGAAGGTTGAAGGGGAAGAAGTTGAAGAAGAGGAGGTAATATAGCAATAAAGTTTGTTTTTAGAGATCTTGGTTGAGTATTTATCAATATTAAAGTTTTATAGTTTAACGACGGACCTGATATGGTGGCTAATGGCCTCCCACTTGACTAGTATTCTGGAAACTCTATTATCGCCCAGTAAGGAGTCGTGATGTTTTCGTGTCAGTGGTGTTTTGTGCATCTCGTTTTCAGTCCGTTATACTGTAATATTCTGAATGTTTGCTTGTAGAAATATTTTTATTAGTAGAAAAGTGGGGTTTTGCTAAAAATTGTCATTGATAATTGCAGAGGGTGCTCCATTTTGTGTATGGTGATTGGTGGAGTTTTTGTGGTGGTATGGTGGTTTACCATTTTATCGACCCATTAAGCAAGTCGTAAATGTGATGCTAAATGGCAAGTTTCACAATGTTCTATGCACATTTGATTAAAATAAGAAAATGACAGATGCTTAACATTTGATAGATGTTTTAATATTAATATTTGTTGAAAAACAAGAATTCTTGGTCTATTTTAATGCCAAAATACACATAATAGGCCAAAAACATTAGTCAGACCGAATATATGAAGATGAACTATAAACATTTTGAATTACGTGCAAGTCGCCGACAAAACAACTCGCAGACAGGAACTCGCCGACAATTGACAAGTGCATATGCTTCTATTTTCATGAATATTAATGAGTTGGCTATGGCCGTGAGTTCTGTAGTTTAAAGTATTTGATTTTCGTCTATGCTTCTATTTTATCAAGTATTGCAATGAAATGCCAGGGGAAATCCGTGACCTCATATATAGATTCTCATGAATATTAATAACTTGAGTGTACTTGGCCATGAGTTCTGGAGTTTAAAGTATTTGATCTTAGTTTATGCTTCTATTTTATAAAATATTGTAAGGAAATGCCAGGGGAAATCCATAACTTCATGTCATCTCATGAATATTAATGACTTGGGTGCTATTTCCGTGAGTTCTATAGTTTAAAGTATATTAAAGTACGCATACTACGCTCTTATTCAAACGGATAAAATTGTCGGCGAGTTGCTGTCTGCGAGTTGTTTTGTCGGCGACTTGCTCATATACCAACATTTTACCTACTTGTAATTTCTGACACCTTTAATTTTTACAATGAAATCATTCATTTTCTTGTGTATTTTATTTTTAAAAAAAGTTCCTTTAACTTGGAAGGCAGGTATGTGTTTTGTTTTGGTATATTTTACTTCCTATTAGTGGTTGGGGATATGTCAGAATAAAATTGTTTTTGGAATCCTGGATTTGGTCTGTTTGGTAGACAATATTAACCCCTGATGTCTGCCAATATTAAAAAAAATATTTTTACATTCAATATTAACCCCTGATGTCTGCCAATATTAAAAAAAATATTTTTACATTCTATATCCACACAGTCAAACGATTTACCCACTACCAAGTCTCTCGTGCATATCTCCAGTTTAAGTGGAGTCGTGCCATAGCTCTACACACAAGTAAAATAAAGCCAAGATAAAGCCATGTCTAGTGTTCCACTAGTTTTCGTATCATTGTTCTTTTGAATAGATTATCTGTGTCATGTATTTTCTGTTGACCTTGTTTATAAACTGATGGACATTATTTTGTTTGTGTCATATATGTATGACCACTTTTATGCCAGACCATCTCATTACTACCAGCCCCTTCAGTGTTCATTTATTTAAACAGACTACTTTTCATTTCAAAAAATATTTAAAGCCATTTTTAAAATGCACCAGTGATGTAAACACTTTGTATCTATGCCATCATCTGACATTTGTTTGAAGTATAAAACTAGTAGAGTAGTCATAGGCCACTCAAAGCCAATTGAATATTTATTTATGTAATAAATAACTGCAGAAATTAGCTGTGAAATATATCCATAGTTACAGACAAAAGTGAATATAACTAGGTCACTGTTTAATCTGAGATTTCTTTGTCATTTCTTCTGCATAGATTTTAATGCAACAAAACTGAGCAGAACCTCCATACAAGAATACCCTTCTCATGATGTATGAAACAGTTTTTGTTTACATAATTAATGAAGTATTTGCAAATGAGAGCACTCAGAGAGTGCATACCTCAGCCAAAGTCCAACACCCCCAATATTGCTTATGACTGTAATAATAAAAAATCAGTTAAAATTCCTCGATCCAGATGGTAATTCCAAACACCACCAAAATTGAATTATATGTTCCTTGTTCTATTGTTAACATTTTCTGAAAATATCATCAAAATCCATCTATACGTTTTAAAATTATTTTGCAAAGAAATAAACAGAAAACACATGCCACCAGTTATATAACCTCCCTGGTGGAGGTACAAATCGGCACTTTTTTACATATTTTTAATTCTTATTATTATACATAGTAAATGGCAACATAAAATGAAAAAAAAACTGTCTTGGTCTGTTTTTTCCAACTATTTTTAGAAAATATGGTCTTGCATACCGTGCATAATAAATGTTCAACAATTTATACTGCTATTCACTGTGTTAATGTCAGTGCATCTTCCTTCCCAATGCCTTCCTCCTGTACTACCAAACCTCATTCTTGCCAAGGTATAGTATATAGGATCCTTTTTATACCTTTATAATTGCAGAAAGATCCTGAGGTGCCATTAACAGAAGAAATCATAGGAGAATCTTTGTCGCTGCTTTGTAAAACCGGAGATGGATTGGCCCATGCATATGTCAGATTGGATGTTCACGAAAGGTAATTCATTGAAAAGTACATAACATTATGTACAGTACAACTTCTGTTAATTGTGCACACACATGCCACACAGAGTGGGCTAAATAGTACCTTTGAGTCTTGTAGTAAAGAAGGTATTGCATTTAGTATAAATATATACTGTTCAAGTACTTACAAAAGAAAAGAACAATGATTTGTAGGGGTGTAAACAAGGAGTCAAGGCTCACTAAATGAGGCAGATTTCATTTAATATCAATCCCAGTGTAAAGGGTAATGTGCATGAGTATATGTGAAATACCACATTTTATGTAGTAAAACATAGATAAGTAGGGTTTGAATGGGTGCTCAAAAACAGCCCCGAATGCCCACACTCTGACAACTGACCCGAATTTGTGTAATCGCGAGATTCAGTATCTACCTTAGAAGTCTTCTGTTGACAAATGGTAACAAAACTTTTGAAGAAAAACATCTTCTATTTAACCAGATATTATAGAATATAGAGTAAATTATACATTTTTAAGCCAAAACCGTAACTTTA
Organism: Sabellastarte sp. h YS-2021; assembly: GCA_964017235.1. Classification (NCBI taxonomy): domain Eukaryota; kingdom Metazoa; phylum Annelida; class Polychaeta; order Sabellida; family Sabellidae; genus Sabellastarte; species Sabellastarte sp. h YS-2021. The sequence continues at coordinate 17,052,097 of OZ024929.1, read as the reverse complement.
ATTGATATTATATGGCGGGAATACAAAAATGTAGCATATTTTACACAAACGTTTCATTTCGCGGCTGATAATACAATACATTGTGAGTAATCGAGTAGTCAAAATGGACTTTAGTGCTAGCAAAAACCGACTCGTCTATCGAGGCTCAAGTAACCCTTCACATCCCTATTAATAAGACATCTTACTTGCATTAGGTCAAATAATGCTCTATTTTACACATAATATTCACTATTTTACATGGTGACATCAGCTAATTTTAGTGATTCAAGGCTTTTACATTTGTATTTTTTCGTTTTTGGGAGCTACCATATTGACTAGTGTTTCCTGTCAAGATGCATACTCAACACCCCTAGGGCTTGATGTTGAGCCGAAATTTCTTCTGCGAGCAATCAACCACAAATATTTGTACTCGTCACACCCCTAATGAATTGTTTGGAGTACAAAATTACTTAAACAACTCCTCTATTTTTCATATTTAATATTAAAATTTTCTTCTTTTTTCAGAGATTTAACAGATATTAACATATTGAATTCCTATATCCACCTACGCTATGTTGACTTGACCAGAAACAACTTGAAAGATTTATCAGCCCTCAATTCCTTGACACACTTATTGACCCTGAAAGCTGATTTCAACAAACTGACATCAGCAAAATTGGAAGTAAGTGAATTTTAGTTTTTGAAATGTTTGATGAAATATCAATTATATAACCAGTATATCAGTGCAAATAACAAGCTTCCAGGAGGCAATACTATACTAAAATGTTAATTTGTGGAAAGTACAAAGATGTTACAGCATTGATACCAGGGGCCATTTTCCCAAAAGGACTCAGCTCCAACTTCGACTTAAAGTTAAGACTTTTGTCTTAAGCTGAGACTAAGCCGGTGGTCTTAGACTTTGTGGATCCATGAAGCAGCTAAATTTAAACTATGGCTAAGACTTGGACTTAAAGTTTAGATCAATTGTCACTTGTCAGTGGGCTTAACTTTTGTAAATTAAGACTTAAATATGGCCACCATAAAATTTTCTCCACTGTTGAATTTGAAATGGCTGAAAATAAAGTCTATATAGAGAGCCACCTCCCTAAAGTAGTTTTTTTTTTATATATATGACTTATTACGTTTGTTGCTAAGTTAAATTGAATAAAGTTCGAGACATCAACACCTGCCTGTCACTCTATAAAGTTACTCCCACCAGACCTCAGAGGCAAAGCATTTGTCATTGATATTTTAGTTAAACAGCAGCTGTAGGACTTTATTGTAATAATGAACTTTTCTGTCAAAATCAGTATTACTCACTACTGTAGGTATTAGGGAAGGTAGCAATTATTATTTTAGGGCCAAGTCAGTTTCTCTCTTTTTTAAGATTATTTTGTTTTTCTCCACACATTCCATTTTTTATATCTTTTCTGACAGGAAATGCCATATCTCCAGATGGCCAACTTTAGCAATAATAAAATCAAATCCACAGAAGGTGTGAACCATCCTCTCTTAGAGCATCTCATATTAAACTGTGAGTATTTCATTGACTGTTACTTATGTACACAATGTCGTTGCTGGGTGTATAATGTTTAACAGGGTTTGCATTTGTGTTGCAAACCACAGATTGATTTTTGCTAGAATCCATTGCTTGCCCATTTTGGTCAGTATACTTGTAGAGCACTTTCTGTGATGAAGCATATACCTGTCTGGCAAGAATTTTGTTGGTTTCAAACTTTCCAGCATTTATCATAAATACTTAGTGCCTGTAAATATGACAGTAAATAAACAAAACTTGTGACAAATGGATCATTTAAAACAGAATGAAAACTACATAAATTATGTTAACTGCCTGCATATTTGATTATATGCAAAAGGAAATATTATGTTGAATAATCAATCAATTACAATTGTCAATGAACCTGGAGTGTCCCTGGGCCCGTATTCACGAAAAGTCTTAGCCAGGGCGTAGGCTTAAAGTTGAGACTTTTGTCTTAACTTTCGCAGAAAAATTGCTAAGACTTTTGTTTTAGTTTTAGCAGTATTCACAAAGAAGTTAAGACCAGTCTTAGGCTTAAATTAGGGCTTAACTTTAACACTGGTTGGTACTGGGCTTAAATTTTGTAAAGAGGACTTATGACCGCCATAAACTTTTGCCCACTTCAAAATTTGAAATGGCTGTAAATAAAGTATAATTATACAGAACACCTCACTAAAGCAGTCTTTGGGAAGTTTATATGAGGTAACAAGGTTTTCCATTTCAAAACAGCACTTTTCCATAGATAAAATGCATTAAATGAAGGATATATCTCACCAATGCTATAGTACGAATAGAAAAGTAAGGTCACACAACATAGAACACCGCTATGGTTATTTGATAATCTTGGACTTTTGAGACAAAAGTCTTAACTTTAAGACCACATTTAAGCCTAAGACCTGGCTAAGTCTAAGACCCTTTGTGAATACCGGCCCAGGATACTGAATTAGTTTGATTGTTTTGGCTCTGTTGCGCCTTAGGGTCCCCTTTGATAATTGGACATTAAGCTCTATAAAAGTCCAATTATAATTAGATGGAAGAAACTGACAATTGATCAAGTGCATCATAAGCTAATCATCCCTATTGGAACATACAACACTCAACCTTTCTGATAATATTGATTGTTGTGTCTGTTTTTCAGGGATAATTGGATGTATCTTTTTTTCAAATTTGGTTGGAACGATGCTATGTCCATTTAACAATAATATTTTGACATCTCAGTCTATACAAATGGTGTCACATGTGCTATCACAAGAAGTTACAGCATTATTGAAATGTTGTGTCAGAATATCATCTTTGTATTCTTTTAAGCTTTAAAATTAAAAGTCTTGTGTACAGCCATTGTGTTTTATTATCATTTGAGGCATGTATTATAACGTATTCTAAAATGGTACGCTGCGCAGTGACCTCAAACACGTCTTTTGTGCAATGCTGGAATCGCCAATATAGAATGGTAAATAAAACAACACTGTTGAATTCTGCGTGCATCGTCCCTTCGCATAAAAATGTAAACAAACAACTTGCGGTAAAATAATATGCAGCATATATGAAGTCAAATAATTCAGTTGGGATTTTTATCAATATTTCATTTAAAGATCGACTACTTCTTAATATTTATGAGATTGCAGTATTCTGTGGGGGATTTCCTAACAATATTTTAACCAAAAGGTTGTTTGCACATCCATCACAATGCATGTTTAGTTAATGGAACAGCCAACATGCCGTTGGATTTGTTTTGATTTTTCCGTAAGATTTACCACTTATTTCGAACAAAATATTGTGTAGCCCTTCGGGCTTTAATATTCAGCCGATCGATAGTTTTAAACCATCAGAAAGCACTCAAATATGTCTTTTATTCCTATAACCAATATATTTTACTGATGATTTTCAAAAAAATTTACTGTGCTTGGCAAAGCTTAGACAACCAAAATAAAAGACACTTGATTAAACAGGCAAGTAAACAATCAAATGTTATTGAAAATGAATTTGACAATAGTTTCATTTTTAGAGGAATAAATTTAAGTTTACAAATGCCAGTACATGATAGATCGACGTGGGTGATATTGGATGGATATTTGCCAGTGCCAGTGCAACTAATATTCAGGGGATGCATTTAGATCCAAATTGAATCCACCTCTTTTTTAGGTTTAATATATTCTAATGTGATTATCTCATTTTTCCACAATTGCTTTTAAAAACAGAAAAATTCAGTTAAATTTGGATGTGTTCAGACTACTATAAGGTTATTTGAAATTCTGTGAAATTCTGCAGCAGAAAGTCATAGAATTAGGCAGTAAGTTTGCAAGTCTTCAGGTTCTGGAACAACTGTTACTGAATACCATGTCCACCATAGCATAGGAATGGTGAAAAATTGAATATAAATGTCATTAAAATGTTTGAGGAAATGGATCAGTTTAGGTCAATTTAGGTATGGGCAGTCACTTATAATGGTGGTCTTCTGTCATTGGTCCTGTTCCAAGTGGCGGGCAAAAGAATCTCAGGGATGTTCATAAATAGTCATCCATGAGACTCTATGTTTCAGTTTGGGGAATGTCAGTCACTAGAGAGCTTGGGCTGGACCTCTGCACTTGGGATGTGTCAGTCACACTTTGAGTCCTTTAGTAAATAGGAAACTTCCTGAATGACATATACAGAAAAAATATATCACAGATATCACAGAATGAAGATAACAATATTGTACCAAGTGCACAGCATGGGTATTATAATACATCCCGGTCTGTATTTCCCCGTATTTAGGGCAAATACGTCACGTGGTGGATAATAAATTATTAATCTTCATGAAAGATATATATTTTCTGTATATATCTAATGTGGGGTATGTTTTACTTTTATTTATCATTTTGTACGATTTTGAGTTTTAAAAAATCATTGTTAAATGAGAGAATATGAAAAAGGCTGTCAAAAAACATGGGCACCAGTGAATATAAGAACTTCAATCTTTAATTTGTTATATCTCAGTCATTTCAACATGGATTTTTATGCAACAAAAACAGGCAAAAGTGCTGTAAAAAGACTTTTCTTGTGATATATAATACATATTTGTAGGTTACATAGTTTCTGAGATATAGGTAAAAAAACAGAACTTATTGTCACTTATTATCCAAGGTACGGAGGGGCTGTTGTATACAAAAAAAATCCCTCTTCCTATATCCTGATATACGAGTCAAATACAGCTTGCAGTGGATAGTAAAATGCATAGTGTTTGCCCAATTTTATACTACCAAGTAATTCATTATGCTATACTTTAATAAGAACTTGTGTACTTATAACTAGCCTACTTATTGCGGATTTAATTCTGTATTATAGTTCCTGTTGATTTTGTTATTTTTTTTTCAGTCAATGAGATCCCGCTGGTGAGTGGTCTGGAGCCTGAGAAGCTGAGTAGACTCCACACACTGGAGTTACGTGGCAACAAACTGGAGACTACAGCTGGCATAGATCTGCCCAACCTCAAAAACCTCTTCCTAGTGAGTTCTCGTGTTTCTGTGTTATTTGTGGGCCTTTTATGTGTTTACTTTTGATGGTTGATAATCTCTGAAATGATTTCAGAGAACAAATCAAAATGAACAATAACAAATGGTGTGGATTTCTCAAAACATTTCCAGTTTTATGTAACCAGGCTTTTTATTTCCCAGTAAACATTAGAAACGTTTTAAAATGGTTTAAACATTTACAAAACGTTTTAAAACCTATTTAAACTAGGGATGGGTGGTTATGAAAAATAAGTACATCGGGAGGTCGCCAGTGCAGAACCGTACCGATTTCAGGACTCTGCATTTTAGTACAACCCAAACAAACATGGATGTTGCCTCTTCATGACCCTGCAATAGAAGTGGCCAAATGGACAAAATACAAGATGAAAGCTTATAATTTCCTCAGATTTCTTGTTTGTTCCCAATATTTTAAGTTTTCCTTCAATTATATGAGCTGACAAGTGAGATTGAGGTTATTAATTGTCGTAACCACAACATGGCAGTTCTGGTCAACGTGATCGCTATTACTGCATAAAGTCTGCAAATGCATAAAAATTAGCAATAAAAGCTTCTTCAGATTTTGGGTATGTTTCTAATATCTTAACTCTTTCTTGGCGGTGGAGGTTGTAAAATCTCATCACGGTATTTCAGTAAAATAGTCTCCATACAGAGATAACAAGCCTTGCGACCCATCCCTGATTTAAACTAGGGATGGGTCGGTATGAAAAATATGTAAATCAGGAGGTCGCCAATGAAAAACCATTTGGGACTCCACGTTTTAGTACACCCCAAATAACCATGGGGCGTTTCCTCGTAACAACGTCACAATAAAACCTCCTAAATGCACAAAATATGTGATAAAATCATAAAAACGCATAATATCTTCATATTTCTGGTTTCTGTCCAATATTTTAAGTTTTTCTTCATTTATATGAGTTGACAAGCAAAATTGAAGTTATAGAGAGTCCTAACCAAAACGTGGCAGTTCTGCTCAACATATCGCTATAAAAGTCTATAAATGGATGGAAATATGGGATAAAAGCTTATAATTTCTTCAGATTTGCGAAGTGGCGGTTTTAAAATCTCGTCGCGGTATTTCACTAAAATCCTCTCGATACTGAGATACCGGGCCTACCGACTCATCCCTAATTTAAACCCTATCTTATGGTTTTCTTAACGTTTCCAAGTAAAAGTTTATGCTCTAATGTTTAAAAAATGTTTTATAAACATTCTATATACAAACTTTTTTACTGAAAACATTTATTAAACGTTTATAAAATAACTCAAGAGGTTTTACCAGTACAGTAGACTCTGTCCTGGTTATTCATGTAAACACTGAACTGATATTCCACTTCTTAGGTATTTTTGGTAGAAATAACAAAAATAGTGGCAGTATTGTTTAAAAAAATCAAAACTATTTGCCAAGGCTTTGAAATGAACAAAGTCCAGCATTTTATACACTTAGATGTGATATGGTGAAAATTAAACGCAAGCGTACATGAGTCATAATTTAAAACTGAAAATAGGCTTTTATGAGATATTATGAAGGGAGTAAACATTATTTCCAAAAAAAAGTTCTAAAATCAGTTCTCAAAGATTTTTGCAGATTTTGTTGTTTCAGCCATAACGAAATGATATACCAGATTACCATTAACAACGCTTGCAGCAAATAACATTTAAGAACTTTTTTTTTGAAAACTTCCCTGTTTTAGGTGTTTTCATGACTAATATTTCATCAAAACAATAAAAAAACAAAAATGATCTGCTCTAATAAGACTAATATATCCAATTTTTAATTTTTATGCATAAAGCTGGAGCTTATTAAGTTAAGCTTATCTCAGTGCAACATTTCCAGTGTTAATTAACTTATGGCACATGTACGCTTCCAGGAAAGTACACCATATCAATGACAAATGTACTAAATACTTATTTTTCCAGTATTCGAGTACAAAAATTCCAACACCATTCATCCATAAATTATAGTGAAACATTTGTCATTATACAGGGAGGCAATCAGATCAAGTCATTAGAAGGTCTGAGTAATCTGGGTCACCTGGCCACTCTACACTTGCGTGACAACGTGCTGGAGAGTTTAGACGGCTTTACCGGCGACATGAAGAATCTGCAATACGTCAACCTCAGGTATCAACGCTGTATCAGTTGAGCTTTTCACAAGGCATTAATTTTAGTTATAATTTTATCTAATGAACTAGGGTGGTGAACATTCCTGGTGAAATATTAAATCTGTATTAATCTTTGGACTAAATCTGAAACTGGACATCAGTGAGAATTAGGAATGGGTCACTATCAAATATGTGTATAGATTGGGAAACTGCCAATGTTAAACTGTTCCGATTCCTTGACTCAGCATTTTACTGCACCACCCTACTAAAAGTCTAAAACAGAGTAAGTGAAACTTATGAAACCAAAACATGGACAATTCCTCTCAACGGAAATGCAATAAGAGTCTCCGAATGCACAAAAAGAAAAAAAAAAACAAGGCCGAAAGAGGTTATATGTGTTGCCAGGCAAGATGGAGGTTATAATGTGTCATCACTTATTTCCCACGAAATATATAAAAGCATACTAGTGCCCAAAAATATGGGATGAAAGTTTGTAATTTCTTCATTTTTAGGGTTTGTGTCTACTATTTTAAGTTTTCTTTAAATAATGTGTTAATTGACAAGCTGTCAGTTGTAAAATCTCTTCTCGGTATTTCAGTAAAATGCTCTCGATAGCAAGACACCAGGAATACTGATCCATCCTTAATGAAAAATAATTCCAGTGTCTTTCTTACAGAATTGGTGAAATTTTGTTCTAGCTAAAATGTCTACTTCTGCAGTAAGTCCCTCTGCAGTAGGTGTAGTTCAGTGGCATTTTTTGTATATCAGTATCCAGCAGGGATGGGTCGGTCTCGAAACTGTGTACATCGGGAGGCCAAATGATTGTTTTCTGTATTTGAAAGAGTACAGCAAAATACAGAAAATAAGTAAAATATTTAAAACAATATGTGTATTATATTTTTATAGAGGAAACAACATTGCAGACATAAAAGAAGTGAGGAAGCTCCAAGACGTACCTTTATTACGGGCCATTGTACTTGCAGGTAATTCAGAAAACATACATTTTTTACAAGGCTCCTCAGGGGGAATATTTCATGCCTTTTTGAGATTTTTTGGGGAGTGCTCAAAGAATAAATTAAAACAGATTTTGAAAATAAACCTTTCTTATTGCCTAAAGGTCCTCAGTTGCCTAGTGGTAAGTAAGTTGGGATGTGGGTTCAAACCCAGGTAAAGGCAGATGCATAGTGGCTTGGATAACCACTTTAATGGTGGTCCTCTGTCATTGGGTCCAATTCCCAGTGGCAGGCTAAAGAACCTCAAGGATGTTGATAAATGGTCATACTTGAACCTCTGTCTTTCAGTTAGGGGAATGTCAGTAACTTGAGAGTTGGGCTATTTTTGTGCAGTCAGATGGGTCATAATTATAGCACTTTGAGTCGTGTAATACAAGAAGATCTTGCGCTGAGTGTAAATACTACGGCAGGGTCAGTAACACCGGTATCTCGGTATCAAAACCAATTCACTTAAACACCATAACGATACTTTACTACCGGCTTTTTGAATGTCATTATATAATACTGTGAGAAAGCGAAAAATATTGGAAACAAACCTCAAATAGGAAGAAATTATAAACTTTTGTGTAATATTTTTCTATATTTTTGCACTTCTATAGCAGTTTCTTTTGGAAGAACTACCGTGTTTTGTTTTCATGATATTTATACTTTCTGTTATTGCGCCTATTTGATTTGGATATGCTAGAGCGCAAGTTTTTGTTTCGGTATCCTGGAATCGGTATGGTTTCACACTGGTGGGACACCAAAATGGAAAATCTTCTACCGACCCTGCACTAGTAAATACAATATGTTGTTTTAAAAGTGATGATAATTCCCAAATCAGTTGATCAATCCATGAGTGTGTAAATAATTTTTGATTGTTGGATTATAATCTTAGTATATTCTTGGTTCCAGTGAAAACGCCTGACATGCTATTTAAAATCAAAAGACAACAGAGTGTCTCTTTCAGTCATAAAACTTATTTACTGTCCATATGTTGGAGATTTTCTGCCACAATCTCCTGGCACTCTTGGTATCTTCACAGTTATATAACCCATGCTTATTATACTACTATTACACAATTCTAATATTGACTATTCCGGATAAGGGTTCTGTTCTATGCACAATAAAATCTGTTGCTATAAAATTTAAACGCTATAAAATTCTTGATTAGATTAAATTGAATAGAGTAGATAAACACCGAGCAAAAATAGTAGAAATGCGAATGAGTAGTGTATGATCACTAAACAAGACAAATTTTATGAAAATTTTATCTGAATTAAAAAAACTCGAGGCTTTTATCTTTGTATATGTATATATTTTTTTTCATTTACGGGAGCCACCATATTGGATATTATTCCCCATCTAGGTACATACAAAACTGCTTGAAGGTTCAATGTCAAGCCAAAATTACGCCGACAAACAATCAACCCCAATTGTTTGTACTTTTCGCACCCCCACAGAAGAGTGTCAAAAATTATGCTTTTACACTGTTTTAGCTTTCATTTCTTTTAATATAAACTGTTATTCTATTTTAAACTCAGAAAACCCTGCATCTGACGAAGATGACTACCGACTTGAGGTTTTGATCGCACTGCGTAAAATCGAGCGACTGGACAAGGATGAATACACAGATGAGGAGAGAACAGAAGCACAGGATGTATACGAACAGCGGAGACAGGAGGAGATAGATGCTGCTAAAGAGGTAAGTATTTGACCTTTTGACCTCATCCAATGTCATGTGGAAATGAGGCAGAGCAGGGGAGAAAGAGGTAAAGAGCATGCATGATCAGCAAAGACAGTTAGATTTGTACATTGCTCAGAGGGGCCAAAGTGTCTTGCTCCTCCCATCTCTTGAGATCAAAGTTCAAATCCGGGTCTGATCTCAAGTGGCTAAGCTGGTAGTTGCTTGCCATGTCTCTTCAGTTCACGGTGTAGAACCTTGAGCAACTGTATGTACTGGTATCTTCTGCCCTTCCAGGTTCCCGTCAAAATATTACCAATTAGGTACTAGGCGTAAAACAATAAATAAATAAATAGACACTACTAAAGAAAGGAGTTAACTAGATTGACCTCATTTATGGTGAAGTGTAAGGGTATGGGAAGAGATGGGGGGAGACAAGAGGCTTGTATAAACAACACAGCTAGATTTAGACATTGCCTAGCATTTGATTTGAGTTCGACCTCATTCAGGGTCAGATGGAAGGGTAGAGTGTAAAAAGTTTGAGGAGAAAAGGGGCTTGTATAACCAGAACAGAAAGCTAGATTTAGACATTCATGATGAACTGAGTTAATTTTGACCTCATTCAAGGTCAGGTCAAGGTCAGACACAGTCACTGCTTGGACATATGGCACACATCCTTAGCTTGGCATGAAACCTAGTGCAGAATACCATTGAACAGTTTTATCATCACCCACTGAGAAACACTGTAAAAGGTTCAATTAGACTTTTTGTAAAATTTATAATAATTTGAGCGTCTGTCCATGCATATTAAAATGAATAGCGATCCACGTAATTTGCACATAAAATGAATGGTATTCTCAAGGAAAAAGTGCTGCTCATGAGGTCTACTTGTGATCATCAGATAATAAGCCATGTTCACAAGATCTTATCATCATCATGACTTGGTACATGCTAAAATAAAAATCAGAATGTTCATATAGGCACTTTCCTTGTTGTACATATCTTTTATATATATATATCTATTTTCAGGCTGAGGAGGAAGTAATTGAACCAGAAGCGGAGGATTAAAATTGAAGGACTGAACTGAAATTCATAATTAACTGATGAAACCAAACAAACTGCAAAAATGGCCTCAGTGGTTGTTTTGTATGTGAACCATAAGGATGCCTGTATTGTTTTCATAAACTGATATTCAATGGATTGTGAAAGAGACTTTTACTTTTAATACTTACTTCTTACTTTTTTTTTTTTTTTTATCTTTTTGCATTGAATGGAACCTTATTTACTCCATTTTTAGAAATATTTTTTTTTTCACGATACAGTCCTATTTTTACAGGTAAATATTATTGTACAAATACACCTCCTACAGTATTGATACAATATGTGATATGACATAATGTCTGAAAGTTTTTGTTTTGAAAGGCAGTTTATTACTGAAACAGGTCTTTTAACTTATCTATAAATATACGTTTGTACTGGTGTATTATTTCCAAAAAGTGATGAGCAATTTGAACAACAAATTTTACTCAGTATGAAGAAAGCTTCATAAATTTTGATATTGAAATTGAAAAATGTTGTAATTCAGTTATCAGACAAATTTTGCCATTATTTGATGATATAAAATTATTTTAAAAATTCCAAATGTTGGAAAGTCCTAAAAGGTACAATTTGTTTAAAAGTGAAAACATGAACATTAGAAATTCAGTGAAACAAGAAGTTCGTGTGGGTCTAAACTCCTGGTGTTCTACGAGGTGAGCACTATATATATTAAGGGGTTCTTTACCAAAATTAAAGTAGTTGTTTTTAAACTGACCCTGACCATGAAAACAATGGAGATCCACTGAACAAGTACTTAATATATATGTATATATTGGTATGAGTCAGCATTTTATTACAGTATTTGAGTTTTTAAGCTTGTGAAATTCGAGTCGTATTCTAATTACATTGTACAAATATCAAAATAAATTATTAAATATGAGTATTTTGTTGTTTTCATTTCTGGGTAGGTTGCATGTCACCAACCCACCTATTAGGTTGATATGTCCGATGTCTGTCCATCAACATTTTGGTTTCCAGAATCTAACATGCTCCTGCCAATCGATTTGAAACTTAACAGGGTGGTAGGGCACCACCTAGGCTAGGTTGCTTTCAAAATTGTACCATTTTGAAGAAAAGATGGCCACCACTTGAACTTCTGTTTCACAGAGACAATTCTGCCGATCGATGTGAAACTTAAGAGGGTGTTAGGGCATCACCTAGGCTAGGATAGTTTCGAGATTGGTGCCATTTGGTAGAACAAGATGGCCGCCATCTTGAAATTCTGTTTCCAGACTCTTGACGCTTCAGCCGATCAATTTGAAACTTAACAGGGTAGTAGGGCAGTACATAGGCTAGGTTGTGTTCGAAGTTGGTGCTATTTGGAAAAACAAGATGGGAACAGAACCCAGCATGTTTTGATATGTCCAGGGCCAGTGTCACAGCTATTGTGTTGCATACATCTGGCATACATCCATCCTGTAGACATGGCAAGTACTGGTGTTACCCCTCCCGGATGCCCAGTTTCTTGTTCAATTTCTTGTGTTCAGAAATATTTTTTGTCAGTTTTTAGAAGGACCTTAGACTGTTCTAGTCACTATAAAGTTTTTGCACATGATTAATTTGACTGTCACTGTCTGTTCATTGGTTCAAATTCAACTCGTGGGACCTCATGAGAATTGATTGGATATATTTGGTTTTAACTTTACTTTTCACACACCGCATAGGTTATATCACGCTGGATATTTTCAATGACAGAGAAAACCAGTACATGCTAGTTGGTCAAGATTCTGTTCTGTACACTGCTGGGCATTGGTGAGCAACTACCAACTTTCACAAGTAGTGTCAGGACCGGGGTTTGAACCACAGATCTCCGAGGTAGAGATATCATGAGAAGTACTGATGCCAGTGCTGCGAAATAATTTTTACAAGTTTTGGTTCAATGTTTAGTATCTGTAACACATTGCAATCAAATGTCAATTTCAAAACTACTAAGAGCACAGAACTCTACCATAGTCTTGTAACTATGTTAAAAATATGGTACACACATATTTTGATATTCTGGATAAATTCCCCACAGTCTGACCTAGGACGTATGTTTATAGTTGGGCAAAAAAAGACCATCATTGGTGCCATGTTGGTGACTTTAAAATTTTTCTTTTAGTCTGAATTTGAAATGTTTAAACCTAAAGTTATCTTTAAGGCACTTAACGAGTGAACTATCAAACTTGTAGATATATTGATGCAGTACTACTAATGGCCAGTCACAATATCAACGTATCTGTTCAAAAACTATCACAATGACTTAATTACTTTTATTGATCTAGTGAGCAAAGCTCCAATTCTTCTGGGCTGTTCAGAGTGCTCAAGTAACTGGTAAAGGGTAGTGGTTTGTTTGATTTAATCATTTATCAATCTTAAAATTCATGCAAACATACAAAATTTTCAGTTCATAAATCTAAAGTTGATTTCAATAAGTGATTCTCATGATACTCCAAAACTCTGGAATGATTTGCCACTGGAAATTCGAACTGCTACACTTTCATGTTTTAAAGGCGACTTAAAACTTATCTGTTTCAGAAGTCTTTCCTTCCCTAGTTTCTCAACGTACTGAACACAGACAGTCCCCTTGATGATGACTTGATTATGTTTTACGACTTAATGATTTGCGCATTACAATTTGGATGGTGTACCTTAGAATCCACTAGTTTGGAGATTAAGCACATGGATACCTGACACCTGATACGCAATGGAAGTGATTATACAAAAGGGGATAGTTCAGTAGCTACAAAAAGGCATCATCAACAAGCAGTGTGTCAGAATGGGCAAACCCTCATCTTCAGGTAGTGCTAAAAATCACAAAAAACAATTCAGGATTGCAATCCAGATCTGAATCTCGACCATCTTTGAGGACTGAGGCAGATCCCACCTTGAATGAAAATATGACCCTGATCAGATATGTAATTTCTTTTCGGGTATGTGCATGGGCAGGCAGACGGACAAAAAATTCAATTTACTATTAAATTTTCCAATTTCTTCTGTTCAGAAATATTTTTTGTCAGTTTTAGAAGGACCTTAGACTGTTCTAGACACTATAAAATTTTGCACATGTTTAATTTGCCTGTCACTTCAAAAATTTACCCCTTCACGATATCCTCGGTTTAGTTTTAATAGAAGAGGTTACTTTTTTATTTATTTGGGTTTAATGTCGCTTTCAACACTGATACGTCATATCAGGAGAGGTAGTTTAATGGGCAGAGGAAACCAGTACATACATGTACTGTAAACTGGCGACCATTGGTAAGCAACTACCAACTTTCCCACATAGGCTCCAGGGCCTGAACTGCAGACCTCAGAGGTTGGAAGCAAGTGTGTTATCACTGCTGCACCGTGGCCCCCTCATAACAGGTTACATCTTAGTATATATAAGTCAAGTTTTGTGTTAAAGTTGCACTGTTAGCATTTTGTGTTACACTATCATTATCAAAGAATGTTGATTTGTTGGCTTTTTTCTCAGACAATGAATGAGTGCATTGTAAACAATATGGAGTCAACACAAGCACTTGTGGATCTGAGTGTATCATAATGGCCTATGTTAGGACCTCGCACTTTGTCTGAATTTGGCTTGTGTGTGTTTACAGTTGTTTTCACGAATATTTGCCACCACTATAGGTATTTGTGTGTAACAAAAACCTCCACTGTTTGACACATGCGGGACACAATGATATTTATGTGTTTATTTTCAACCCAAGTAAAAGTTTAGGGTTTTACTTACTGTTCAACAGTCAGGGTCATAGTGGGACAGATCTCAGCATTTGCCACCTACAGGCATTGAACCCGCACCGGTGACAACCCATTTCTTCTTTTCTCTAGCAAGAGTGCTTGGGGAGCACATATTTCAACCAAGGCCCAGCACCTCAAATATTGTTTATGGGTGCAATGATACAAACAAAATATAAAAATGACACATTTTGTTTTCAAAATAACTCGAAAGGTTATGGATGCATTTTGATTAAATTTTCAGGATATTTTGACAATTGCACATGGAACAGGGGCCGATTTCACAAAGGGACTTAAGTCCAGATTTAGACTTAAATTTAAGACTTTGGTCTTAAATGTTGTCAACAGAATGTTAAGTCTGTGGTCTTAGACTTAGCGGATTTCACAAAGCAGCTAAGTCCATGAAATTGCTAAGTCAGCGGACTTAACTTTAAGTCTGCGAGGTAGTGGGCTTAAATTTTGTAAAGAGGACTTAAATATGGCCGCCATAAACTTTTCTCCACTTCAAAATTTGAAATGGCTGTAAATAAAGTATAATTATACAGAACACCTTACTGAATTTGTCTTTGGGAAGTTCATATGATGTAACAAGTTTTTCTATTTCAAAACAGCACTTATCATTAGATAAAATGCATCAAATGAAGGATATAAAAGGTCATATGAGACAAAAAACCACTGTGGTTATTTGATAAGCTTGGACTTAGCTAAGTCACCCCTTTGTGAAATCCATTTAAGTCACAGACCTAGCTGAGACCAAAGTCTTAGATTTAAGTCCCTGACTTAGCCAAAAACTTGGCTAAGTCTAAGTCCCTTTGTGAAATTGGCCCCAGATGATTCAATGTTGATGGTGATCTGGATCATCGTCTGGATCTATAATTTTTCGAAGGATATTTCACCATTGCCAGATGGGGTACTAGGGTCATTTTCAGTACATGTGTATATATGCTGTACAACACTTCACTTCAAATTTATACATGTTGCAATAATTGTACAAGTCAACCTGAACAGTTGCAACTAGGACAAAAGGATACAGAATCTCAACGTATACATTATATTTCATGCTTGCCTTAAACCATGTGCAATATTTTAACCTATCTCCATTGGAAGGCAAGGCAATGATTTGATTGAAAGAATGTATTCTATTTAGATAGAATGTACAGTCTTTTGCAAATTATCAATTGTGGGAAAAAAACAAGGAACTAGTGACTAAATTATTGATTAGTACCATGCTTTTATACTTAATTATCATTGCTTGACAAAAAATATGGGACATTCCCGCAGTAGTCTCTGTCATATACCTTATTTTGATCCAGATCCCTGTGAAAATCCAGATACTATTATCAAAGCAGGGGAAAAAATAATGGGGGGAATGAGCTGCTTGGCAGATGTCTGCGCTCTCCGAGTGTGTTTTATTTTTAAGTTTCAATATAGGAATAACCCCCGACAAAACCATGGTATATGCAGAATTTTATCATGGTTTGACGTTATGAACCCGAATGCGACATGGTAAAATACCATTTATTATCTGCATTTTTGTGACAAATTTGGATTAAATGCCAATCAGAATCGCGGTCACAGAATTTAATTACACCTCTAGCAACATAGACAGAATTTGAATCAACTGTGGGACACAGATAGACTTTCTCCAAGTCTTTGTATCCATCAGTAACCTGAACAGTTAAATTTACATTGGAAACTTACAGGAGTTCATTATATGACAAGCATTCTAGAGTAAGTGGGATAGTCTCTGAAACACAAAGGGCTGGTTGTCTGTCATATATTATCCATATATTACACAAAAGGCAAAAGGACTTGGCGAAAGTCTAGGGCGCAGATTGTTTTATTCACAAAATGTTTTAGATTTTATGACAAGATACTGGTGTAACTAGTAGGTATCAGAACACACCACCAGGGGTCATAGCATTAAATTTAAAAACAGGCTTTGAATAAGTGATTTCTCTTTAAAACATCACAGAGAGTTTATTTTCAAAGCAAATGTCAAGTTTTTGATATTTTTTTCTTGAAGTGAAGGTCATTCTTGGCAGTTTTTTTTTTCTCGCACAAAATCTAATGGTTTATTGTTCATGTACTTTTTTATTCCTGTACTTTATGCACTTTTAGAGGTCCTCGGTGGCCTAGTGGTTAGCAAGTTTGGCATCTAATCATAGGCTGTCACCTCTGTGGGTTCGAGTCCCACAAGTGGCAATGCTGAGGACCTGTCCCAATATGACCCTGGCTGTTGAACGGGACATTAAACCCCAACTTTGACTTTATGCACTTTTAGGGAACTGAAAAAAAACAAACCATAAAAACCCCACCATATAAAAAAACTTATTGTTTTGGCAAACCCATGACAAACTCACCCCTAAAATTGACGGGTATAAAAACCCACTCTTTATAATAATACCTTTGATTTCTACTTTTCTGGAATAGCTTTGTCTTTCCAACAAAAGGATGTCTCATTTCACATTGTTTCACCTAAATAAAAAAAAATTGACTCGAAAATCATACATTTGATCTAATTCAAGCTTCAACACCAGATAGTGTCCAACCGTTGCTGATTCCTCCTCCCAGATAGGCTACATTCAGATCTGGATCATGAATCCAGGGTTTTTTTGCATTTTTGTTTCATCACCACCCTCCAGTTTGTGCCTTCTCAGGTAGTGCTTGGTAAAGATTGGATTAATTCTGTTATTGTGCCGATTATTGCATGCTACTATGATAAATAAAGCAATAGCTGTAATAATTTATATTTGTGATTTTGTCCCAGATTAGGGGGAGTCATGTTACTTATCCTCTTGTGGGAAAAGGCCAGTTTAATAAATATATTAGTCCTTTCATGAAAACTTATGTTG
Organism: Sabellastarte sp. h YS-2021; assembly: GCA_964017235.1. Lineage (NCBI taxonomy): Eukaryota > Metazoa > Annelida > Polychaeta > Sabellida > Sabellidae > Sabellastarte > Sabellastarte sp. h YS-2021. Next base: position 17,034,618 of record OZ024929.1, on the reverse strand, counting down.
TCCAAAACTCGTTCCTTAATTTAGGCGCACTTTACATGCCTGAACACCATTTCATAGTAAAACAACACATTGGCTAAACTTTGACTTTTCAAGTTGCAAAGATTTACAAGAATAATTTAAAACCAAACATGAACACTCGGAGGCGAGTCCAGTGCAGACTTGCCATAATTTTTGCAAAGTATATTACTCAATCTGATCCAGAATCAAAGATATTGGCTCGATCATGTCCAAATTTAAATCAGTTCTTCCTTATAACAGTTTTGATGTTCCCTAATAATTTCGTAACTATATTTAAAAAAACGATAATCCTAGCTCCAATATTGTGACCTAGAACACACTAAAAGAGTGGGGCAGCATTTCGCCCATAAAAACACCAAAATTCAATTTCTGGAGAACAAATATGCAGTGTGGTTTAATTACAGTTATCAGAATAAAAAGAGCTTCCTCAAACTATAAAATGATATTAGCATCCATAGACCTTGTCCTATGGCAATAAAATTAGGGCTGTCGAAAAGTGGACAGCATTTCGCCAATTATTTTATACTGTTCCCAAAAAGTCGCAAAGACTGTTGAACACACTTTACATACAAAAATTTAAGTTAAAGATCAATTCTTCTCCTTGTATTCTAGTATATGATGAAGTTATAAATTATATTTGTATTGACCCCAGACACAGTTTAGAGAACATACAGCTCTTTGCATCAGTCAGATGTAGTTTGTTAGGCATATTTGTCACTGACAAATAAACTTTTTTTATTAATCTTCATAATCCTGTATACTGTCAGTTCTAAAATCTTAGAAAAGTATCAATACATATCGCACACTTTTCTATGCTATACAGTTCCTTCAGTATCATGGTAGATGTTAGTTACCTTCGCCAGGAGGTTATGTCTTTGGCTGGGTTTGTTTGTGCGTTTGTTTGTGAACAAGATAAATGTCCTAAATGGGACAAGGAACAAGTGATTAGATTTTGGAGTAATCTGGATCACTGTCTGGATCCATGAAAAATATATTGGGAGTGATCCGGATTGAGCTCCTGTGGCGGAGGTCTGTGCTCTCCGAGCGCTCTTGTTTTAAATAAAGTACAATAGAAATTGGCGAAACACTGTCCACTGCGAAATACTGTCTCCTCCTGTAACAAAAATACAAATATACAAAAAGACTGACCAACATACTTTGAAATCTCTGGAAGATTTCGACGTCACAAGCAAACGGACTGAGCAAATTACTTGGCAAAAATTTTGACAAAGTGAAAAAAAACCCGCTTCAGTGAGTTTACCAATTTTGACATGAGAGTGAAAACAGACAGTAGTTCTATCCCAGAGAAGGGAAAGACACTCCAATTTTCAATGCAAACGTAGTAATTATCCTTTAATTTAACGGTATGCCATTAAAGACTATAAATATACTTGTGTTATTTAACTCAACCCCCCCCCCCCCCCCCCCCCCCCCCTCCCAAAGGATTAAATTCTATCAACTGATATTTAAACCCTCCCTGGCGCAAATGCCCCCCGAGGAATTAATCCTATTAATCTCTTAAAACGAGAACACCGTTTCATGGTCACGCGACTTTAACCAATAACACATACAGGCACCCCCTCCCCACACACACACCTTCATGCACACACCCCTCCCATCTGCGCCCCCCCCCTCTTCTTTCGATGAAACAACACCCACACATACATAACATAAGCCCCACTCTATTTAAAGATGTGACAACCCAGATAACGGTCGGTGTAAATATAGAATGTAAATAAAAAGATTTGCTCTTTACATGGCATAACACGTCTTTCAAACACTACTCTTTTTTCCCCGAAGCAAAGGATATTATAAGTTTGTGAACTTACTTACTTGCTTGAAGCCCTCCATACTGTTTACATGCATTGCAGAGTCTTCGTTATAAAATAATGGGGAAATGTTTACAGTGATTTTTGTGCCAAAAAATTGCAATCTGATATAAAGTTCCCGAGATATCCAGGATTCAAGTTAGCTGGTCACATTAAATTGAGGATTTATAATTTATAACTGGCTCTCTCATATGAAACGGAAGACATCTCCATTTAAAACTGTGACTGTCACATTATAAACAAAGGCACTCTGAGGACACAAAAACCTGCCAATTAAGGCCCAACAACCTCACTGTTTCTTATGGCTGTAATGATTGAATAAATCCTTAAAAAATTCCTGGTTCCAGCATTGGTTGCAGATCATTCCTAAAATTAAATCGGTTATATTCTAGACCAAGACCCACAAGCTGTATAAAGTTGATATAAAATCCATCCAATGGTTGCCTATTTTGCTAACAAACAAATGAACAAACAAACAAAACCCAGTGATAACATAACTTCCTTTAGCAGGGATAATTACAAGTGCATCAAGATGACAGATAACAACTGGTAAAAAAATCAACTGATTCCTGAATCCCCCATATTCTTGTTCAGACTTGAAGCCAAGCCTAACTCTGTTGAAAACTTGGAAGTCAGTGCAAAGGGACTATAAGCTAAGGTGTAGTGATATAGTTTTATAAAATTAATAATGATATGGAGAAAATAATAATAGCATACCTGATTCTTGTACTGGGTATTGAAATCTCCTTTTAGCATAACATATTCCACCAACTGTCACTTCGTGGACCAGACGTCGGGTATAAATGTGCAATATTGTGTTATTTTCTATGCTATATTTTCAGTTTGCTGACAAGCCATGAATTTATTGCAGTAATTGGCACAGTTCAGTAAAATATGGTGCTTTTTTAAAAAAAAAAATTAAGATCACACTTACAGTAAAATATTGGTTGACTAATCACTCTTGTATCATTTCGTGTATAAAGTAAATAGATATAGTCTATATTATAAATACTGAGTGCCAAATAAAGATTTTAGTAGAAATAGGATAAATAGAATATATATAATCCATGGTCATGTATCACTGCTTGGTCACATGGAGAGGTCCTAGTTTTCATGCCAAGTGGGAGCTCTGATTTAAACTATAAATTACATTATCGCCCTATAAACCAAAAATGACCAATTGTATTTCACAGACATGATTCGTAGAATCCAGATTCTTCAGGTTAACTGATTCGCTTATGATATGACCCGAATCGTAATTCGGATTATGAATCCATCGATTTCCCTGTGGAGGTAGATTCATGGATTCAGATTCATTGGACTAACCATATAGCGCTTTGCAAAATAATGGCGGCAAATTGTGGCAGCAAATTTTTATAATTAGGTAATTTTTATAATATTTATAGTCTTTTATCTTACTTTTTTGTCGCTTTGGATTCTTGTCTTAGGAAATTTACATTTCACAGATCTATCTAGTCCAAAGGAATCCAAATCTAAATCTAGATTGCACAAATTATGTCTGTGAAATACCCCTACTGTACAATGTTCATTCATTTTACTTTTTCTAGTTAGATTCTGTTTATAGCTGGCCCTTGTGTTAATGCGTATTTTAATCAAAAGTAGCCCATGTTATTACACATAAAACAAGCACAAGTAAAACGTTTGTGGTCCAGTTGACTGAGTTATCATCTGGCTGCTGAACGGGACATAAAACCCCAACTTGACCTTGACCTTGGCAATATTATCATGACGGGGAGCAGTATAAATGCAGGGGATATCCCCCTGTGTTGTGATTGGGCCAACAGAAGCCAGATGTATACGAGTTATATAAGCCACTCGTGGAGAATAAAAGAAATCTCCATTTATTATTCTGAATAGCATTTTTATTTATTTATTATAAACTATATGTATGTAATTTATTGAAACAGCACACACCTAAAAAACTGATTGAGATCATACGGGGACTTTGATTTCATATTCACTTCAAGTACATCTTGTGTGCACTCTTACTTTTAATAACCCCCCCCCCCCCCCCCCCCCCCCCCTATTTCTGGTAGTACAATAGAATTTCTGCTCCTTTCAAGTAACAATTCACACACCAAGCTTTCTACAAGCGCACAAAGTTAATCATTTTTCCTGTGTACTTTGAAAGCGTAAATATTACCAATCTGTAATGTTTGAAACAATCATGAAATGTATTTTGAAAGAAAGTGGGTGGAAATATAGCTTATTATACACCCGTGAGTATGTCATGCTATGAAATATGAAGACTGACATTTACAAAAAAAAATACATATGCCATAACAAAACTTTAAATCTAACAGAATTTCCTATTTAAGTTGTGGCAAGATATTTTGACAGAATTGCAGTAATTGAATTATTGAAGAGTAGGTATCCTATAAGAGGTGAATCTGTACTCGGGGAAACTTAGAAAAATGAAAAATATATATATATAAGGTATGACAGGCTAACTACCATCATCAGTTTGATTAACAGAAATGAGTGAGTATAGGTAACTTAACATGCAAAGAGGTCAACTAATATTTCTTCAAAATAACCTGGACCTCGGAGAAAAACTCTTAATGTCATCAACAGGATTTCAAGACAATGAAAAACAAGGATTAGAAGTTTTGTTGAAAGATTTTGAAATTTCTTCAGTTTTGAACTTTTGTAAAGCCATATATGTCACAAATGAAGCTGGTAATATAATTTCAGTGTGTAGTAGAGGATGTATTGCAAATGACTTTTTTATTAAATGTCAGATGATGGATGTTTTACTTTCACTATCCATCATTCGTTACTATAAAAAGTAAAATGAATCCATTTTTACTAAAACAATGTAAAAGAGTAACCATGAAATATATCCACAATTACTAACAACGGACAATATAAAACCTTCAATCTTAACTTGAGATTCCTTCCTCCAATACAACAAAACAACTAGCAGAAGCTCTAAGTACCTGTCTAAACATGTATATAGCACATATGTAGCTTACATAGTTTAAGAAAAGTTAATGAAAAATCGGCACCACAATCGTAAACAACTCCATCCACACTTTCCTATCTAGATTCATGGTAACCAATTCTCACTAGAGCAAAATATCAAGCACCTTGGAGTGGTGTCTGATTCTAACGTATCTCTTTCAGACCACTTGTCACAAGTCATTAAGTTTACCAGAGTCAATGCTAGAGACTTTTACAGAATTCGTCCCCTTCTCGACCTTAAAACATCAGTCCTTATAGCAAATGCTTTGGTGAGCAGCAGATTAGACTACTGCAATTCCCTGTTTGTATTACTGATTTTGAGTTAAGAAGATTGCAACACATCCAAAACTCTCTCTGCGGGGTTGTCACTTAAGGGTGTTGCACACAGGAAACGACCCGACACGATCCAACATATTAACCACAGTTTGCTTGGAGATCAACAGGCATGTCAAAACACACCGGATCCGATCCGATCCGTTTGTTTTGCTGTTTTACAACAGTTTTTTCTCTTTGCTTGTACATCTTGTAATTTGCTCAGCCTTTACCTGAGCTTAGAAGTTCATAATATGTTTTTAACATATAAATATCTGGTGTCATAATGAAGTATTGCATGTTTAGGAGAGGAAGAATAATAAGTAAATTAATTTAAAAGCTAAGATAGTTAAGAGTATATTTTAGATTTTGCTGTGTCCACTAATATTTTAGCTCAATATAAAAAAATGAGCTTTGTAAGACTATGTTGTACCAGTAACATGCCTTTCATTGGTGCAGCCTGTTTCATCTCTCCTTTCCAAGACATTTATTACACACAGTTCTCTTGGAATAACATGGGCAATAGAGAACCCCCCTTTCCCCCTCCCTACGACCAGATAAAAATTAGAAACTTTTCTAATTTAGAGATGTCCGGTCGTGTCTTGCAGTGTCTTATCTGATAGGATCGGAGTATGTGTGCATACATTACAATAAAACACCATGTGCTATATATTTTGTCTGATCACATCGTGTAGGGTCGTTTCCTGTGTGCAACACCCTTTACTCCTCTAAGCTCTAAGTTCTCCCATATCATCCCCCATTGAAAAAAAAAATCCATTGGCTCTCAGTTGGATTACCTAAGTGAAATAATTCACACCTATACCCCTTCTAGAAATACAAGACGCACTAGCCCAAAACTTAAGTTCCCTCACATCCCCACCTTTGACCACAGAGTTCACAAATCAAACAAACATTTTTCCGATTCTTTTAGTCACTATGCTTCTGTTGTTTGGAACTGATTCCTCTTCCAAATAAGAAATAGCTCGTCCGTCACATCCTTCAGCAAACACGTGAAAACTCATTTGTTTAACTCCAGTTTATCCCCTTAGTGCCCTTCCCTTTTGGTCACACCCAAAACTCCGGATTACCGACCTTGAATTTCCCTCGACTATCCTTATGATAATTATATTTATTAGCTCAGTGCACTGAGTTACCCATGTTGTGGAAGATATTGCGCCTGCAAAGCAGTAGATTAGATTAGATAAGAGTAGACCTGTTGATGAATATTAAATGGTAATTTTCTCCCAAAAGTATATATACTAGTCACTCAGTGTGTCCAGGTAATTAGATCAAATGGAGCTTATGATGGATAACAAACGGATTTGTGAAGAATTTAAGAATTATAAATAGGAAAGCAAAAGAGGCCTTATTTTACTGGGTATTGTTTGACTTTGGGACATGGAGAGATGATGGTTTCAATGCAGAATGTTGACCAACTGGTATGCGCTGCTTTCCTCCACTCTGTCAACTCCCCGTCATTATATGACATATACAGTGTATTAAAAGTGAGTTTAAACACATAAAATATTTTACTCTCAACAAAATAATATTTTAATTTTTTTTGCAGTTTGAGGTGAAATGTTAAATTCCATATTTCAAATTCATCTTTTGCTAATAAAAAACATTTAGGCTCTATTTAAAGTGTCGCATAATTAAGCAAAACACTATTATCCTTGTTTGATCAGTCTTACTGAAATAGTATTAAAAATATGTACTCTGAAGCATTCAGTGGTATCTCTCTATCTGGGTGTTGACAGAAATGTACAGGTCAAGGTAAACTTAATAAAAATTGCAAAATCTTACTTCTCAAAACCAGTTTGTTATGTCTAATTTATTGGTAATTATAGTGGTATTGTTAAATTATTCATAAGTAATGCATTTTCTGTATGGATAAGTTACAAAAGTTCAAGGGAATAATGTCAAATGTAAGAATGGGGAGTTTACTGAATTTTATTTCAAAAAGGTTTGAGGCCTTTTGACCACTTTGTTATCCTGAAAGAAAGAGATAATAGACTGATAGTCCTGATAATCTCGATGTTTTATATTTTTCAGTTTAATCATTGAATAAATCGTTGAATAAAATATGCCATGTTTCTATATTGAAAAAAAAATCATGTTTTAAATGAAGTTTAAATATAAATTTAATAGAAGAAGTTATATTTTTATTTATTTATAAGCCGGAAATTAATCATGTTTTGTGTATTTGTTTCTGTTTTGTTTTCTGTAATTTCATTAAATATGCCATGTCTTCATAAGCCCTAAACTTTTAAAAGCACATGAACCAAAATAAGTAACATAAAATAATAAAAGAATGTAAAAGTAAACATTTATGACTTTAATCCATTCATCTAATTTGGCTAAATCTGAAAAAAATGCTAACATAAATATAACCATACTGCTGTATTTTTCATTCTACAAATAAGAATATTTATAAATAGACAAATGAAAGTAAATATTAAGAAAACTAACAATTTATGACAAATTGAGCCATCTACATAACGAGAACCTCGTTAGTCGCGTCATCTCAGCGAGGGGTGTGTGTAAACCAATTCTCAAATACCAGTATTTTGACAAAAAAGGGACCATTCATGCAGAGTTAAATTAACACATTCCTACAGACAGAGAAGCTACTATTTCCACACCCCATTAAGACTTTAAAACCCCTGCAGATGTATTGGGGTTAACAGAGCGTGCTTGAGAGAGTTTCAGGGGGGTGTTGTCAAAGGAGGGGTACATACAACAATAATAAATATTGTCAGTGATAAGTAGATGGCGCATTTAGCTACGGGAGCACATTATTGTAGAGAGTGATTTCAATGGTCTTTTACCCCCCTATGAATAGGAGCGTGTTTCTTGAGTGCTAATCATAACAAACAAGCCGTGTTATTGAAGACGGTCAGACTTCAAAGAATTCTAGGGGCGGCAGACTTAAAAGGGATTGCTCGGCAGATGTGCAAATGTTGGGGATGGCTTTTTGTACTCTAATTCCTAGAAGGGGCCCAGAATATTACAAGGTAATTCAGGCTGTCGCGTGCTTGAGGGGAGGTTAAGATGTGCATGCATTTATGCAAAGTACAACAGCTACCCCCTCCCCCTCCTTCCATTCTCAATATAGCAATTATTCAGTGTAAGCCCCCCGTTCTATTCTTTAAGGGTTGATAACATTCACTCACAGACTTCAAAGGGAATGTTCATCTAACATCTGTCTAAGTTGGGGGGAGGGGGTGATCACCTCAAACTGATTGTTATAAAAGCTGGGTGCCCATGTATTAAACATGTCATTTGCTTTCCTGGAAGTCAAGACAGCTAGATTCACCTATTTGTGTTTTGAAGAGTGTTGTGTGGTTTAGAAACAGTTGAGATAGCTGCAAATTTAGATTGATTCATTGTGGGACTTTGTGGTTATCTGTTGTGATTTTGGTTTGATTTCTCTGCAAAAAAGACAGACAGAGAAAATGGCAAGACACACGGATAATAATAACACAGACAAGTCAAATGAAGTGGATTCTACAACTGATAAAGTCCAAAGGAGAAGGGTAGGTTTATCTTTATAATTAAATGTACAAGCTGTCAAATGCTTTGTCGAATTCGATAAATATCTTTTGCTTTGATAATTATAGAAGAGTATCAAGTTAAACTGTGCTACATTTAAAAAAGACAATAGTTAATACAAATATTGATGGCATACATGAAGCAGTTTTTGTTTAGTATAATCTACCTCTGCAATGTTTCTGATTTAACAATTACAAGCCATAGAGTCTGTCAATTGATGGAGATTAAGCACCATAAATGTACTATTAGCAGACCGAAGAGTACAAATGTATTCATATACTTTTTTGATTCTTACAAAGGGACACTATACAATATTCTTTTAATCTTACAAAGGGACAGTTTTACAATCTTATAGTGTTGTTAAGAGTCATATGTTTACATCATTATAATTCCATTTGAGACTATGAATCTGCATTTTTCTAACAACGTTCAATTCTGTTGATTTAATAAAAATACAGTTGATTCTTATCAATTTGTTGTACATATTATATGAAAATTACAGTTGTTACATTCTTTATCATGTTTTTCATATTCTATAACATCTTTTCCTGTTCTTTACAGATTATGAAACATATGGTTGAAAAAAGAAGACGTAATCGAATCAACGACTGTTTGGAAAATATGCGAATCTTGGTACTGAAAGCTCAAAATAAAAACGTAAGTGTCACAATCATTGTTCCTTTTATATAAATTTATTGGCCTATATTTATATATGTTCAATACACGATAATTTTCACCCCAAGTTTGAAAGCCTAATCTGGCCCGATTGAACCAATGTTACAGTAATTTGTCTTGGGTCAAGGGCTTGCATTGCCTGTGCATCAGTCTGCTCCATCAATAAAACGTCCTGAATTAGAAAGGCAATTTTGCGACCTTGCATCTGAATTGCATATAGAAGTGAAGTAAAGGTCCCTAAAATACTTGAATTAAACTGGTATGAATGTAAAAGAGAATTTAGAATAGTAATTGTGTGGCACTTAATTTTCCCCAAAAATGCTAAGGAATAAAAACGTTTCAAAAAGGGAATAAACAGAAGGTGAAACTTCAAATATAAAAGGCTGCATTATTTCATTGTTTGTAAGAAATCTAATGACATTTATCCTTGAAGTTGTGAGACTTGTGGCTTATAATATAATTCTATGTTAAAATGTAATATTTGATCCATATGTAAAATTATAAATATATATAAATTGTGGTTAAATCCTTTTGAACACTTTGAATTTTATGACTGAATGTACCCAGTAGTCATGATTGTACATCTGATTCAATATATCTTCCTATTATTTACAGCCAGAGAATTACACCAAAATGGAGAAGGCAGACATCTTGGAAATGACAACAAACTTCCTGTATGTGTTAAACCAACAGAAGTCGGCAAGTGCCCATGTAAACCCAAAACATTCTACGCCTTCACACAGCTTATCCAGAATTCCAACAGCCAGTTCTAGTTCTTCCATCAGAAAAGGTGAAGCCCATTCCACGGCCATGGTGGGGGAATACCTCAAGGGATTCTCCACCTGCCAGGCTGACGTCACAAACTACATTCAAAACTATGGCCTCCGCCAGAGTATTCCAGCCACATCGAGGGGATTCCCCTCTATGGTGTCTCCCCCTTCTGTGACGTCCCCGCCTTCGGCTTACGGGCACTTTGTGACATCAACTCCCTATGGTAATCTCAACCTGGTCAATAAATCGGCCTTCAGGAAACCGGAAGCAACAAGCACCTGCTCGAAAGTACCCGAGAAAGATGTAAACAGTAACCAGAGAGATTTTTGCGTCAGCACTACGTCATCACATGATCATGTGACCCCAGTATGCAAAAGAAGGAGATCTGATTCAGATGTGCACTTGTATTTAGAAAACTTTGAGAAAAGCATGAATACCTCAAATGTAGTTAACAGCTCACTGGATTGTAGTGGCAGTAGCCTTAAGCTTGATGACAGTTATAGCAAAGCTGACGCATGTTGTAGTAAAGACAATGAGAGCAGTATGGAGGTATCACAGTCAAATGAACCAACTTCATCCACAACCAGTAACAGCAACATGTGGCGACCTTGGTAAACTAGCTTTGACTGTAAGCTGTAATTGGAAATACTCTATTGTGCTATAACCACTGGTTTTATAATTATTCTCATGAAGCGTATTTATCATCATTTAATGAGTTTCTATTGTATTAATAATTTTATCAGTGGATATAAATGTAAATTTTGATTAGTTTGACAAATTCCTCACTGTTTTGATGACACAAATTTGTTGCCAAAAAGAATTAATTTCCCATGACAAACATCTGAAATATTTCTCCACACAAATTAGTCAGTATTATTTCAATACATTTGTATATAACATGTACAATATTGTAAATAGAAAGCCAATCTGTGATAATTATATATTTAGCATTCGAGTAGAAAAAAGGCATGTAGTGTAATAGTTTGTAAACATTTTCGAATTTATTGGAATTATAAGTCCAATAAATCCTGGCGTTGATAGGTAGTATTATGTCAGATATTAAACAAGTAGTTAAAATGGCAAGGTTTTTATTTGTATTATAGTCTATTGTTATATCTTGCTGACATTAATTACAATAAAACTTTGAATGATATATTACAATTTTTCTATTACTCTCATTTCATTTCATTCATGGGACATATGCATTCATATTACATGTAGTTGGTAGCTATTGAAGAGGTCCTCCATGGCCTAGAAATTTGGCATCTAATCTAAGGCCGTCATCCCTGTCTGGCTTCAAATATTCCAGGTGACAATGCTGAGGGGCCATCCCGATATGGTCATGGCTGTTGAACAGGACATAAAACCCTAATTTGACTTGACACAGTGTTCTGCTGTAGTGGTTGTTTTGGAGCCCATCGTAGGAGTCAGCCCATCTTATGATGGGTTATAGTCCAACTTAGAATCTAATCCAGTTGCATAATCACTCACTACAAGTGAAACAAATCAAGGTTATTCACTGGTTGAACAACAGATACCTTCTAGGGGGCCACGGTGGCAGAGTGGTAACACTCTCGCCTCCCACCTGTGAGATTGGAGTTTGAATCCCGGCCCGACCTCAAGTAGGAAAGCTGGTAGTTGCTTGCTGTTGGTCAGAAGTTTACAATACAGAACCTTGACCAGCTGTATGTACTGGTGTCCTCTGGCAATAAAACTACCCTTCGTGATATGACCTATACAATGTGGTGAAAGCGATGCTAAAAACCAAATGATTTTGTTTATTTGGGGTTTTACGTTGCTTTCAACACTGTACAGGTTATATCACGACGGGTAGTTGGAAGGGCACAGGAAACCAGTACATTAGTTCGCTAGGGTTCTGTACTGTAAACTGCCGACCAACGGCAAGCAACTACCAGCTTTCCCACTTACGGCCATGACGGGGATCGAACCCCGGCCGCAGAGGTGGGAGGCGAGAGTATTACCACTCTGCCACCGTGGCCCCCCTAAAAACCAAATGAATAAAAATAGACACCTTATAGCTTAATGATCCTCCCATTGTCAAATTAACTGAGACAGAGTCTTGGAATAATAAAGTAATAACGGAATTAAGGCAAATCCTATCATTGCATAATAAGGTAAAGAAAAGTAAGTAACATTGAAGTAGAAAAATGAGTAAATAATATAATTTCAATTTCAAAAATAAAAGTTATGTGCAAAGTATTAGTTGGGCTAATATCTGTTAACAAATCTTCAGATAATAAGCACGCCAAATCTTAAATAATGTTTAACAGAAATATACTGCATAATTGATATTTCAGTATTTACATAGCATGGTTATATTCAATTTCGTGATTAAAACCACCAAATGAGTGTGACATAACTGATTAATATTAAACTGGATGGTTAATATTAAATTTCAGCTTTAAAATCATTTTGAGTTTAATTATCCTAAATTGGGCAAATATGTTCTAGCCCATCTTAAGATAGGCTACCCAGATTAGGGTCTTCAGATAGACTGTCTCTTAAGTTGGGCTCCAAAATAAGCACTACCTTTTCAGTGACACAAAAGTGACACAATTGTAATCTTTGCCAGAACTCAAAATCTGAAAAGAAGGTTGATGTAGAAATAATCCATGAGTGATCATGGTTTGTTTTCCGCATTTAACCATGGCACTTCCGCTAAAAACTTTATGAAGCCAAAGGCTGAGTAAAATTATCCAAAAGTGCCATGGTAAAATTTTGTTTGCAAACCATTAGCACGAGTGGCTTTTTTTCTATTCTAACATGACATCTAAGCTTATTTAAGAGACTTTTTTCATTTTTTTTTTCATTTTCACCAGGAATAAATTGTTTCACGTACGTTTGTTTGCATTCCTGTGACCCTAGCAACTGGCTGTTCCGTCCATTGTACCTTACAACTGCAGATTTGGGTCTATTTTATAATAGCAAAATCCATATCCTGAAAATTTCATCAAAATCCGTCCATAACTTTTTGAGTTATCTGTCTTTAAAAATTACATTTCATTGATCCAGATAGTGATCCAGATCACTCCCAAAATTGAATCGATTCTTCCTTTTACCTTTTCAGACATATCCTGAAAATTTCATCAAAATCCGTCCATACGTTTTGGAGTTATCTTGTTCACGAACAAACTCACAAACCCACAAACAAACCCAGGCAAAAACATAACCTCTTTGGCGGAGGTAACTAAATATTCCATATTCACACTGTGTGGTGCTCATTGCCTTTCTGTTTTCATTGAAAAAAAAAGAAAAAAAAAGACTATGAAAACCCAATGACAAAATATGTACGCAGGTTGGAACAGCAGTGTGATTGTTGTCTCAGATAAATGTGTGTGCATAGGATTAAAACTCATTTTTGTGCACCTCGTCATGTTAGAATGCATTATACTGCAAAGATCCTAACCTACACCTCTTGCAGTGGTCTCCTGTATTGATGTGACCTATATATTGTATGGAATCAGGAATCTTGATAAGCCTGTTTCTAAATATGTGATCTGACCCAACTTGACCCTGGCTGTGTAATGGGATTCAAAATCCCAACTTTGGCTTTGTTCTCAATATGCCAAAGATTTTTTGTCACTATTTAAAAACTCAGTCCTTTCTTCTGTCCGTCCAGTACAATGGAATATATATTTACATGTGCATCAACTTTCACACCATAAAGGCCTCATGAAATTGCAATATAAACGATTGATATCTCATTTAAAAATCAAACACAGTTCAGGGAAGCCTTGCAAAGATTGTTTCTTCCATGTAATATTGGCAAAGGGTAATAAATAATACATACTCTATTTTAGATGTCACACCTAGAACACTCGAATAGCACATGGCTCCACAAAGAACTAACATCTGCAATATTACTTATGAGTGCATTAAAACAAAAATTCTTTAACAATTCTGGATGTATAATTGGTTATGAACCAATACCAGAATTAAATTGGTTCTCCACTAGACCAATATCATCTTACAGTAAAAAATTACTGAGCATCTTTTCATTACTTTTTTCATGATCTTGCAAACATGCAAACAGACTTCAACGATCACATAACCTCTTTGGTAGATATTATATTTAACAGACCATATGAACCAAAAAGAAAAAAAACATTTATTGAAATATGTCAATAATAATCATTGAGAATCGCCACTAAAATTGTGAAAATATTGCTGAAAACTTGCATACAAAACAACCATATTTAAATATGAAATACGAAAGCACTTGGAGAGTTCATGCATCCGCCAAGGCAGGTAATAATATGTAAATGAGACAAGAAATAAACCCCAAATAAATAAATAGGTAAATAAATAAACAAATAATTCACCAGATTTAATAAAACCCTGTCATAAAGTGCAACTTAATGACAATGTAAAATGGCTGGTGATTTCTTTTTCACTAAACCAGCCAGTAAGACCTTCAACCCTTGGGTTTTGCACCAACCTTGGGTTTCAATGTAAGAGTTGTTATATTTTTTTGTCCTTTAAGAGAAGTTGTGTCCCATACAAGACCAAAGAGATGAGGCCCACGTAATCTAATATTTTATACCGGGCACAAAAATATTTATAAATATTCAAGAAGAAATTGTCATTTTTTTTCTTATTGAAAATGGCACTGTGATTGACATTGTGGTAAAAGTCCATATCTTCTTTGTTTAGCATCATCTACTTCACACTCACCATTCTTTGGATCATCAGTGTGGTGTTGAAAGGATAATTATTTAATACATCTACATCAACACAAATATAAGTAACATTCAATTTCACTCTTGGCATATTTAGAGGTGTTATCTAGATTAACAAGGCTGAAAGGGGTTTCGGTCTACTAGCAAGAATGCAAAGCCATCAGAGACACAAGTAGTGCACTGAAGTGGTCACCCATCTCAGTACTACTGCCTTGCTACCAATTATCGCCACCAGAAAATAAAATGTTCATATTTTAGTAATGGACACATATTTGAAAACTTTTTGTTGTGTATTTGTTCCATTCACTTTGGAAATAGTTGTAACTTATTTGCGAGACTTGGGATGCTACTTTTGGTGAAGTTGTACCTATTTGAATTCTGTCTGGCGATAATTGGTAGCAAGGCAGTAACGTAGCCCATTGCTGCTTAACTTCAGTGAACAGACAGATACTCATCACACTATGCAACAATTCATGAAAGTCTGGAGACAATTGTGTGACCAAAAAAATAAAAACAAAAAAGTGATCTCTAGAAGTGTGAGCTTCGCTAGATTTCGTCTATAATAAACAAACCCAACTGATTACTGACGTATTGCATACCATCTAGTATGCAATGCGTCAGGCAGTGAAATACTCTCTAAACCCTTTATATTTACAGCAGTGTTACAGCCTTGATATGTATATTTATCATTTTACAATTGTGAGGAATAATGCAAGATGTTTACCTTAGCATCACAAGTATTACATTTACCTTGCCCATCAGGTGTTTTAATCACTTCAAATTTGAGGTTGGGGGAAAAAGCTGTGTTGTTTGAATGTACCCTGACTTCTACGCAAAGTTTTCAGTCTTTGTAGATTGCAGCTTTTGAATTGAACTGGGGTTTTCACATATGTTGGAACCCAACTCAGATGTTAGACCATCGTAAGATGGGCAAACTCAGGATCCGAAGTTGGGTAGAATATCTTAAGTTGGGCAAGTTTATCTGAAGATAGGTCAGAACATATCAGCCCAACTTAAGATGATAATATTCAAGAATGATTTTTCTATGCTGAATATAATATAAACTATTGATAAACATGTGCAAATGAAAGAATAATACATGTATATAATATTGTCATGAAAAACGTGAAATTATCACTAATTAACTGAATTGACTCTGCTTTGTCTAAATATTCTTTTTTATTTAATATGAAATGTAAATATGTTAAATTTTATCAAAACAGTGTTTAATTGCAGAGACTTTAATGAATTGTGTTTCCTGAGCCCTGAGAAGTATTACAATATTCTTTTGATGTTGATTTATTTGTCTTTCATGGGATGATTTCTTAATTTGATTTATGTTTAATGTCTCAAAATTATACCAGAAGACAAATTTCACAAGTAACTTAATTCTTCTAGTACTGATGTTCCACTTTTCCAAGTTATCTTAAGAACATGGGAGCTGCAAGAACTGATGCTGTTGATGAAGATCAAAGGAATAGTGTTAAGCCATTGTGATTTGTCCAAAGTGAAAAGATAAGTGGTACAAATAACTTACAACCAAAAAGTACTCGGGACAGATAATTGTCATTTGCAAAGTCTTTTTTCAAAGATGTATAATATGATCAATGGGCATCTACAATTACTATGATTATGCTATCCTGAATTTTGTGGTGGCAAAATGTAGTGTGAGTAATAAGGTTACTCTGGGGACAACATTACCCAGAGCAGTTGAGAGATCATCTTGTGACAATTGAACAGACGTATTAACAATGTTCTGCTTAAAGGTTATAACTGTGATATATTCGAGGTATTTACATCTACTGTGTAATGATAGATTCTTAGGGGGTCATGGTGGCGCAAGTAAGTCAGTCAGTAAATAAGTCAGCCAGTAAGTAAGTAAGTAAGTAAGTAAGTAAGTAAGTAAGTAAGTAAGTAAGTAGGTAAGTAAGTAAGTAAATTTCTATGCAATATCATTGGTAAAGAGAACAGTTCTCTACAACTTACAAGTATTTGTTACAATATGGGAGTGAAATCAACGCATGTGAAACTAATTCAATATCGTGCAAAGGAAACAGTAGAGAATCTTAAGCAAGCAAATCTTAAAATTTTACCAATCTTAAGTTTATGCACAACAGGGAATATTTATGGCACCAACAAGAGATAATGATCCCTTACTTGATCAAGCATACATTAACAAAAGAAAATGTGCCCCAGTCAAGGTTTCAGACACTTTTTAATTTAAAAAACAAGACACATAATAATAAATAAATGGGCAATCCGGATTATTATTTTGTATACAGACGGTGATCCAGTTCAGTCTAAAAATTCAATGGGATCTAAGTTGGACCAAGACCTGTCTTTTGATTTTTTCGGGAAGATCCAACCAGTAGTATTTACATAATCTTGCTAAGAAACAGACAAACAGAAACAGACAAATAGCCATGAAAATAATACCTTCTTGGCTGAGGTGATAATGATACAAATATTAGTGTATCTGCGGATTATATGTGAAATTGTTTGCAATAATATTAACGTTTTCCTTTATTGCATGCCTGAAAATGCAAAAAAAGTTTTTTAGTAATCAAAACACATGGTTTCTGTTTACACAGGGTTTTCTTTTCAATTCCTCAAACTAGGTTTTTATTCCGTAGGGATTATTTCCACAAGGAGGTTTTTTCCGTGTACCGCCTGGTCGCACTTCTATGCAAATTAAGCCACACTTTATGAATATTATCAAAATAGACTTCAGTGAAAGCCTTTAGGTTATACAACAGTTTCATTTCCTCAAACTAGGTTTTATTCCGTAGGGATTATTTCCACAAGGAGTTTTTTCCATGTACCGCCTGGTCGCACTTCTATGCAAATTAAGCCACGCTTTATGAATATTATCAAAATAGACTTCAGTGAAAACCTTTAGGTTATACAACAGTTGTATGAAAAACATCAGGTCATTCTTTAGGCAGTTGACTTTAATATTGTTTGATCCACAATCTGTTGCTGGTATTAGCAATTCAGGTACATTGTATTGATTGTTTATTAAGTCAATTTTTGTGTGTGTTTGAACTCCTTGGTGTTATATAGCACAGTTAAAATTAAGAATTACTAGACCACACAAAATACATGCAGATAATACGCATATGACAGACAAAACAAGAAAACTAGAAAATTCATATTAACTTAACATAAATTAACATAATAAAAAATAAATTAACATTCTAAAATTTATAAAATAATCCACATTCTGTTAAATAATCGCACATAGTTTTAATGTTTCCATAAAGTAGGTCTTTTTGGTTACTGATTGTTTATATAATGACATATATAAATTTAAATTTATCTTGAGGTCATGTGACAGTGAGCTCAAGCATTTACTTTGTGAGTCATGGTAACTAAGACTATGATTTCCAAATGATCATCTGTAAGGTTATAGATTATGTAATTGATGTATTAAATTCTAAATAGATTTTTATAATGCTTAATCTGCATTGAAAGGCAGACTCTGGTGAATCAACTAGGACACTAAAATCCAAAGATTCATGGTCCAGATTTGGGGGGGGGGGGAATCACCGAGGCAATCGGAAGAATATGATGATCCTGGGGTGGATAGGTTTTGCGAAGAGATAATCTGTGAGTTTCTGAATGATAGAAGAGAGGTGGCTGCTTACATGTCATCAGGCAACTCACTCCACACTGAGAGAGCACCATAGGCAAAACTGAAGCCCAGTTATTTTGCAATAGACCCAAAACATAAGATTTTATTTATTATGGTGATGTATTACAAGTAATGAATCATACTTCAGCCGTTAGTTACCCAGCCCACATGGACTCATATGTCACTTTAAATTTACTGAGAAGTAATCATGTGTGATGAATCTGAAATAGAAAGATTACATTATTTAAAAAACTTTTTATTCAACAAGTTCCAGCTGAAGGTATATATTTAACCAAATTACGTGCAGGATATTGAAACGTAAAAGCAAAATTTGGGGTCATCACGCAGATCGTAAAAAAATCATTGAATACAGAAAATTATGACAAGAACAGAGTTTCTCTTAAATTATGGTAAACGAGGCCAATACATAAGAAATGAAATTCACCTTCAAACCAGTATCACACATTTAACAAATTCTTTGATATCACAATAACCCTTAGTTGCAAAGCTCCACACTTAAATAAGATGTAACATTGTCAGTGGAGAGTGGAATACCACACATTACCATAAGTATCATATTATAGTCATACGGAAGCCCTCTCGGGTGTACATGTTGGAGCCCAACTTAGGAGTCAGCCCATCTTAAGATGGGCTATAGCCCAACTTAGGATCCTAAGTTGGGTAGCCTATCTTAAGATGGGCTAGCCCATCTTAAGATGGGCTAGAACATATCAGCCCAACTTAAGATAATAAAATTCTATAAACAATTTTTACTCTTTTTACTAATGTTTTTTTAGCATGTGCAAATGAAAGGAAATTATATAACATTATTATGAAAAAGATGACATTATCATTGGTCTCCTTGAATGTTCCTTGAACAGAAGAATTTTTGCCTAGAAATTCTTTTTTTATTTTGAAAAAAAAATATGTTAAGTTTTGTCAAAGCTCAACAGTCTTTAAATACAGAAACTAAAATGAATTGTGTTTCTTGAGCCCTGAGAAGCATTACAATATTCCTTTGATGTTGATTTGTTTGTCTATATTGGGATGATTTCTTATTTGGATTTGTGGCTATTGTTTCAACATTCTATTGATGTTGATTTGTTTCACTTGGGGTGGGTGAAGTGCACAATAGGAAAACCTCAATCATAAAGTGAAACAAATCATCATCAAAGTAATATCCAAACACAAAGAGGCTTAATCCTATCAAACCTTTATGGGGGACAACCCATATGTGATTTTATGGGTGAGTCATATGATAAAATTTAGCAAAGTTTTACAAACAGCACTTTATTTTCACAAAAAAATGCAAATTACCTTTTTAAAATTACACTAATTATTACTAAAATGTAATTTAATCAAACAAGTTATTCTTATGTATTCAGTTAAACAGCAGTAATTGTCTACCTCAGAACCTAGCTTTGCTTTTAATAATTATGATTATGTTAATTGTTTTCCTTAAACATGTAAAAATACCTTAAAAGAATCTTAGAACAATACCCATTTAATCCTGTCAGCTAGTCACTCAAGCACAAGTGAAACAAATCAAGTTCAAAAGTAATGCTGGGACAAAAGGTAAATCTGAACACTAATCCAGTTAACAAGTCACACACATAGTCAAACAAATCAACATAAAAAGAGTCTTGAAACAATAGATAAATCACAATGTAATCCAATTGCCCAATCACTCCCCAGAAGTAAAACAATTAAGCTCAGAGGAGTGGTTGAACAATAGACATCTTGTCAGCGAATGACCCTCCCATTGTCAAACATATTAACTGCATTGGAATGACAAATGAATTCAGACTAATCCTATAAACATACAGGTAAAATAGTTAATAATATTATTTCATTTTGAGAATAAAAACTACCTGTGCATAAAATAAGTTGGGCTAATATCTGTAAGCAAATATTTAGGAAAGATAAGAAAAAAGAAACTTTAAATAACAATAGTAACTCACAATCATAGGCTGTTTAATTAAAATTTTAGTACTGAAATAAACTGGTTGATTAAACAGTCCATAAAGTATGACATAATGATTTGCTAATATATATCTGTCAATTCATCTTAAAATAAGCTATGGACATTCTATCTAAAAGGATAATATTAAATTTTAGATTTAAAAACCTTCTTGAATTTTATTATCCTAAGTTGGGCTAATATGTTCTAGCCCATCTTAAGATGGGCTAAGCCCATCTTAAGATAGGCTACCCAACTTAGGATCCTAAGTTGGGCTATAGCCCATCTTAAGATGGGCTGACTCCTAAGTTGGGCTCCAACATACATAAAATTGCATTTTTCTGGGGGTACTTTTATAGGAGGGCAATTTTCCAGTAGGGCAATTTTCTTGGGGCCTAAGACCTTTGGTGAATACGTCTCCGGTGTAGCGCCAGATTTTACACCCCACATAAAATGCATGGGGGTGTAATATATGGCAAGTTCACTTGCCATATTTTACACCCCTTGCCATATTCTTCACCCCCCTGCCATATTTTACACCCCTTGGTGGATTTCTTTACAGTTACTATATTATGAAATAAGTGAAGATCAACAGCTATGAATATCCACAAATTAAGCATTAAAACTCAAAGACAATAATTCCTTTACTTACAAATTGTTATATGTCTAAGTATAACAAACTGAATGAAATAAAATATATTTAGTGTCAGTACAGTGGGATAAAATCCTTTCTATTATTAGCCTTTGAAGTGACAGGCCAGCCCATTGCTGTTGATTTGTATTCACTAGGCTAGTCCCTGATTGAAAATATCCCTATTGTTGTCTTAAGTCACCACAGCCCTTTTTTTGGAATCTTGCTACTAGACCTGAAACTATGTCCAAGGATTTAAGCTCCTGTGGCTTCTCACCTGGGGGTTCGTGTTTATGAACTGTTAGTGTTTTCATTTTGTTGACTTTAAAAGAAACTTACAGTAATAGGTAATACATAGGTTATTGTTCTATGATAAGTTAGTGATTAGTTAATTAGATCTATGCATTGTTTCTTTTGATTGGATTTACATCACATAATGAACAAAATGGGTTCATTGAACAACTTTTCTGTGGCTTCTCATCTAGAAACCATGAACAAGCAAAAATGACATATGCACATAAATTAAATGAATTGTAACATATTATTGATATCCATGAATACTGAAATATATTTTATGATAACTGAACACGCTGGATGTTATTGCATATCAGAGTACATGTATTTTATTAACAATGGTATTTTACAGTTTTCTATGTAATAATAATAATATAATAATAAAGTTATTCAAGAATGATTTTTACTCTGAATATAATATAAACCATACAAGCATATATAAATGAAGAAATTTATGTTACATTACCAGGGAGAAATATCTACCTTAAAAAGAGTTTTTCAACAATACCAATGAATTCTGTGAGCTTAGCTAGTCACTTAACCACAAGTGAAACAAATAAGTTCAAAAGAATGCTAGAACAAAAGGCAAATCTAAGACTAATCCATTTACCCAGTCACATAAATAGCCAAACAAATCAACTTAAAGAGTCTTGTAACAATAGACATATCATAATCTAATCCAGTTTCTATCACACCCCAGAAGTAAAACAAATCAAGTTCTAAGCAGTGGTTAGACAATGGACAATTACAAACTCAATTGCAATCTAACCAATAAAAGGTTTGCCCTTAATCTCCAATTGATTTGCTTTGTATAGCCCAGTAGGGGGTGTAACTTTTGATGGGGGTGTAAAATATGGCAGCAATATTTTACACCCCCTAAATCCCCTATTGTTAGGGGTGTAAAATATGATTGCCATATAATGCACCCCCTAAAAGATCAAAGAGAGGGTGTAAAATATGGCAGGGGTGTAAAATATGGCGTTACACCGGTATTCTCGCTCTGGGGTTGGACAATGTCTGATACATTTTTATATTATTAAAGGTATTCTATATATTATTTGTTTGTAATTATAACAAAATAACAAATAACAATAAATACAGAATATTAAATAAATGTGCCAGTCTCAATGCATATTTAAATTCTTTGTCAAGATTAATTTTTAAAACTATGCTGTATTTACATGAACTGTTAGAATATTTCAATAAAGTCAAATGTTTAGACAAAATAGGCAAAATGACAATATAACATTCAATACCTAATAAATCTGAAAGGTTTGGCTGCTATGGCTATTTTAACTACGAATATATTATTTTCACAAATTGAGTTATATTTTAGGAAATAAGTAACCTCCAATCTAACATCCCCACTTTTGTTTTTTGCTCAGTTATGCAAGAATGTCCTGGCTGATGCTTGTTTGGGCAACACCTTTTGACTTTTTAAACTATTGTACAGTATTCTTACACATATTAATTTATAAAAATACATTAATTTTAGCATTCATTGCAAAATCTGTATGTCTATAACTACCTAACATGAAAGAGTTAAAAATTCTTTCAATAGCTCTGTAATTATATCTGGAACTCAGAGTTTTTTTCAGTGTCTACTTTTGTGTCTGTTATTTCCGACTGAACCTAAGTACAATGGTGTCATATACTCTGTATTTACTTTAATGTGATCAAGGTGGTTTAATATGAACGGATAACATTTTTTCCCACTGACAGACCTCTGGTATTTAAGATACTCGAGAAAGGAATTTACTTATACTTCTTTCTCGTAATAAATATTATGCAAAATCTCGGCTGAAATTTATTAAACACATTTATCTAACATGCATACTATCCTAATCCTACTTGAATATGCTTACAGTATTTCATAATAAGTAGATTATGGAAAAATAAGAAAGAAAACTTAACCTCCACTCCTCAAACTAATTTCCCCTTAGCCTTTCATGACCCCATTTTCCAGCCTTTTTAGACAAGTCCCCAAATCCCCCCTCTCCTTTCTAAAGTTTAATAAAACATTCATCAGACAAGCTTATCTACATAATAAACAGGCCTGAATATCTAACAAGATAATGGGTCCAGGAAATGCGATTACCCAAGATCTACCGTTCAAAAGCCTCCACGAGTGCCGTTGAAATCTCCTACCATAAGGACAGAGGCACATCTGCTCAGCCAAATGGGGCGGCTTCCTTTGAAGTCTGTCTTTGAAGTCTGAGTTTGCCTCCCGCCATTTCTATGGTGACATCTGCCTAGAAAAGTCAGCTTGATGAGCTCATTTCAAGCCTGGGGGGATTGACATAGGGTAGAGGGGCGGTATTTTTGTGAAGAGTCTTCACGAATTATGCGTGTTGTGATTCTGTCTTTAAAAGTAAAAGTTATGACGCCTGTTTTTGCCTTCAATCGAATTTATCTTGCTTATTTAAGCTTGCATGAATATTTTATATATTATATTGGTGATCCGTTTATATTTTCATATGATTTTTTTATATATTTGAACCCAACTTTATTTTTTGTTACTATCATAAGTAAGACCATCTATATTTATAAAAATACGAAATTTGTCTGGCTGAAAACCCTGGCCAGTTAAATGCCCCAGTTTAGACAAACATATGGCCACTAGATTGAAATATCTGTTAATTTTTTTAAAATTAAAACTATTTATCTGTTGTCTATTCTAAACATATTATATACTCTTGATAAGACCTGATTCTGTATTTTCCAAACGTATACAGTTCCTACTAATCTGATTAATGCTCCTGAAGAAATGATAACATAATCCTGCTGTATAAGAGTGAACTTAATTATTTACAGATATTATTAGGGGCCATGGTGGTAACACACTCACCTCCCACCTCTGAGGTCGGTAGTTCAAACCCTGAACCCCATATGGGAAAGATGATAGTTTCTTACTGATGGTTGGCAGTTTACAGTTCAGAACCTTGACCAACTGTATGTACTGCTTTCCTCAGCTGATAAAACTACCCGTCGTGATATGACCTGTACAGTGTTGAAACCGACGTTAAAACTCAAATAATTGAATAAATTAAATTATTAGTATCCTTACTCGGATACTTTGTTAATAAGATATTTTGATGGTGTTACTGGCTCTAATATTGTTTTGTGGTTACATTTTCATGAAAAATAGAGTTTCTCATCTATTTAGAGTTTAACTGATTATTTATTTTAACAGGGATTTAAATCCTTTCCAGTATAATTATTTTATGAGTTAGAACATTGAGGTAATTTGGGGATACATGTTTTTTTATCTGCAAAGGAAATGATACAGTGTTATTACTGTTGTTGTTTTGTGATTCTGTGTTGCAGAAATAAAAATGAAAAATTAAACCATAAAGCTTAAGTGTATTCTTTAAATGCTTAGCTGTTCATAACACCCCAAGTATGACTGAATACACGAAATCTATCTTTCTATAGTTCGTCATGTTCTTTAGTACCTACAAAAATAAAGTATTTATTTTACTTCCGCATAGAAGATAAATCAAACTGTAAAACACTTATAAATGACTATTTTGAACAGTTCAACCAATAATACCAAACTGTAGATTTAATGGTTTACGTATTGATTTAAGGTATATTGATTTCATTGATCATTTTAATTCTAAAGGGCCATGCACATATGTTTACATTGCTGATCCACTCGTGTACAATAAACCCTCCTAAAGATGAAATAACAATAAAACAAAATAAACAGCAACAATGTAATACCAGCATTTTGATTTAATAAATCCGTGAACAAAACATACTGAGAAAATATCTTTGATATATATAAATCAACAAAGTAAACATTCAACATTTTGTTTTTTCAACTTTTCTTGAACAGAAAAAAAACAATAATAAACCACGGCGTGAAACGATACATGAGAAATCAATAGAATAATTAGGAGTTATTCACTTCCAAAACAGTAGTTCAAAAGCTAGCTGGTTTTCATAACACCCTTTTTAACCCATCAATTAACGCCCCCATTGAAAGACTTGGGCTAAGTTATTGTAGTGAACTCCTCAAGGGGACTCAGAACAAATGAGTGAAAAAGAATGAGGGACCATTTGATACACAGCCACCCCCCCACCCCCACTTCTCAAGTCTAAAATGGCAAGACATACAGAATCTAATGGAAAACCTACTGAAGTTGATTCAACAACTGATAAAGTTCAAAGGCGCAGAGTAAGTCATTTAAATCACACTGAGAGACTTCATCTATGTAAAATGTCTATTCCTGTAAAACGAAAATATATTTTTAAATCATGAAAAATCTTTATTATTTATTAAGTATATATGTAAATTCTGATGTTTTTTAGATGTAAATTTCAATTTTTTAGAATTGTGTAGTCTACTGGGAAACCAGTACAAACAGTGTTGATTGTAGTTCCAAAATTCCAAATTTGCCTTTTGAAACTTCAAGAAATGGCCTATCTTGTTGCAGCAGAATGGTCAATCATCAGTTCTGGCAATATTTGCCAACCAATGGAAATTCTGCACAAAATGTGTTCTAATGTGTTTTTGTGTTATTGTATTACAGATCATGAAACACATGGTTGAGAAAAGGAGACGAAATAGAATCAATGACACTTTGGAAAAGATGAGGATCCTGGTTTTAAAGGCTATGAATAAAAACGTAAGTATTTTCAACTGAGTTAATTATCAACCACTACAGGTTAAAACAAATCCATGATACTGTAAAAGACGTAAATTTTATATGATTGTGTATAGCAGAAGGACAGTTTTAAGTTATTAGTATTTTATGATATACATATATATTGTACGTACTCTCTGCAGTCAAGAAATTTTACCATTAATTATTTGTCTAAAATCTGTTACAATAAACTATTCTTATTGTTTGGATTTTTGTTTGTTTACAGCCAGAAAACTACACCAAAATGGAAAAGTTGGACATTATGGAAATGGCCACCAACTTCCTATACATGCTCAACCAACAGAGAACTACCGCGCATGCAAATCGCACAGGGAACGTCCCAGACCACGTGACAGCCACGCCTCACGTCAATCATTCCGCACATGGGCTCCAGTACCGTAACGGCTATGCAACCTGCCAGAATGAAATCAACAACTTCCTGAAAACTTATGAGTCACAGCAACAACAGAACTTCAACAACGCACACATATCCAACAAGATGGTACAACATTTGGGGGTACATTCTTCGACTCAAATTACACCAAATGAGCACGTTATGTTCTCGCCAATAATGCAGTCAAGATCCACAGTTGGGATTTCACCTCTGACCTCAACGCCACGATCCGGAAGTGACGTCTGTAAACCACTGCACGTGACTACTAGTTTCCATAGCAACGAGGTACTCGACAGTTCATTGGACAATGTGGTGACCAGCAGTACTTGTACATCTAAACAAAGTGGACTTTTGTGTACTGTGAGTACTGGCAAACAACAAGAAGAAAGCAATATGGACATTAATGTCGAGGATATCAGTACAGTATCTACAGACTCTGGTGTTTGGAGGCCTTGGTAATATACCGTGTACCATTTTTTTAGATAATTGTAAAAATAAATGCTCCTTCTAAGCAATAATGTTATTAATTTAAAATAAGGTTTACTGATATTTGGCTTTAAAAATGGGAAATATTTTAGAAGCTTGTACATTGGTTCATAATGCACTGATGTATGTTAGCCATTTTCGATGATTGGTCACAATGCACTAAGTCAAAATCATATATTTATAATCTGGCAAACGGTAATTTCTCTTTACAGTTTATATCAGTAATTATGAATATTTACCTTGATGTACAAAAGTGACGATTTCTTAAGTATCCAGTTTTAGCATTTATTATCAAGTGAAGTCTGTGATAAACAGTTTTTAAGATTGCAGTTTCCATGCGATTTGCAAAACTTCTGTCTGTGATATGTAAATAACCCAATCCATAATGCATTTAATCTCAAAGAAAATTATTTGTATATATGTAAATAACTAACATTATCGTAACTGAAATAGCTTTATTGTGATTGTGTTTTCATGTTTGAAGATATGATTGTTTACCATTAAACTGATTTGCTATATTACAGTTGAGCATTGTAGCTGAATGTTCTGTTTCAGTACTGTGCAATCGGTCATGCATCTAAAACCACAATTCTGTGTATTGTGTTGATATTGTTATAGTTCTGATTTACTGAATCAGATTTGGAAAATAAAACAAATTACATTATTTTGAGTCTGTTATTTCGCACCAGGTGTTGTAAATCATTTAAAGATAATTCGTATTCGTACTAAGATTTGGCAAAGTCCCCTGAGGCCACATGGTTGAAAAATTTAAGAGTTTATCATTTATCAATGACCTCTCTTGTCATTGATTCGAATCCATCCTGTGACAATATATGTGATGAATGGAGGGCCTATCCTGATAGGGCCTTGTAATGTTGAAAGTGGTGTAAAACCCCATCTTTGATCCTTGGTTCCAAGGTTCTGTTCAGGATTTAGAATAAAAAGCTTTAGTACATGCATGGCCTAGAGTTAACAAGTTTGTGAGAGTTGGTAAATTGACTGTCACTTTGTTGTCCTAGGTTTGGATGTAATATAAGGATTGATCCTGATATTTCGATTTCACCTCCGACCTGAACACCACGATCCGGAAGTGACATCTTTAAACCACTTAGCTGTTGAAGTAATATAAAAGCCTAATGATGACCCAACTAAAAGATTAATTGCTAGTGAAATGTTAAATCTATATTATTCTGTTTAGTAAAAACTGACCATAAGTAAAAGTTAACTTTTTTTGAATTTATCAAAAATGAAAGGTTTCTTTTACTTAAAATTTTCTTGTAATTGTACACCACATACTTTAAAGGCTGTGTGGGTATTGTCTTCAGTGGGAAGTGGGACATTGGTTGGGGGTGTAGGTCTGCAATGTCATGATGTGACCATGATTTGAAATTTGACCTTGCTGTAATGATATTCATCTTTAAAATCTTATCTGTGATGCATCTTGGACGCTGGAAGGTGTAGGCAGTTGATACTTGGTAGGGACATTGGGTAGGTGTATAGGTATACAACATCATGGTGTGACCTTGAATTGACCTTTCCATAGTGACCTTCGCCATTAAAATATTGTCCAGGCTATATCTCAATAACTAAGGTGTAGGCAGTTGACAGGGGCGTTGGTTGGGATGTAGGTGTGCAGTATTTATGGTGTGACTTTGACCTTTGAGCTTGCTCAGTTGCTGTAGTGACCATAACTTTTAAACTCTAGTCTAAGCTATGTCTTTGAAACCTTGCTTTCTACTACCATATTTTAGACTTATTTCTGATATTACAAAGATATATGGGTTACTGCAACTGATTATTGGTATCTTTACCAATTTGTGATTTCTCCATTAACGTTATACTTGAATTAATAACTTTTACATCTCATAACTTTACTATTTAATGTTGTGATCTTGCTATTGAATTGTTTTGTTTTGATACTTTGTCTTTACACACATTTCCTCTGCCTTGGTGTCATTTCTACTGCGCCTTTACATAACTGACACTGTTTGTTCCAAAAGTTTCCTGATGTTTGTACTGTTTCACCTTTTCTATATCTCATTTTGTCCTATGCTATTTCTCCAGGCTGTGAGGTATGGTCATCTTTGATGCTATTTGTATCCACCGGATAGCTATGGATTTCGCTTTGTTATGCTGCCGTCGCAGTGTGTAGAGATTTCACTGTTACCGCTATAACGAAAAAAAATATTATAGCTAGCATTCTCAAATTTGCAGCATATATTCATAACCATAAAATCTTGCCTGGGAATATTTTTGGCCTCATTTTGAAAAACAAGATGGCCAACACGGGTTTTTTTCAACTTTCAGCAAGGACTTTTGGTGGCACTCTAGAGCAAAGGGTATTATAGGTAGAGATCTCAAATTCGCAGGGTATGTTCCTCATTACAAAATCTTGACTGGGAATATTTTCGGCCCCACTTATATCTCCCTTGTTATTGGTCCTAGAGGTTTGGGATGGTAAACCAATCTATAGGAAATCATGGGCTGGGAATCTTCTGGTGTGGTCAGATTTGACCTTGGACCCCTCCTTCAAGGTCAAACGAGGATAGCCAAACTTAAAAGTGATTACAGCTTGCTTATTATTGGTCATACAGGTTTGGGATGGTAAACCAACCTATAGGAAATCATGGGGTGGGAATCTTTTTATGTGGTCTGATTTGACCTTGGACCCCTCCTTCATGGTCAAACGAGGATAGCCAAACTTAACAGTGCTTCTAACTGGTTTATTATTGGTCATACAGGTTTGGGGTGGTAAACCAACCTACAGGAAATAATGGGCTCGGAATCTTTTGATGTGGTCAGATTTGACCTTGGACCCCTCCTTCAAGGTCAAACAAGGATATCCAAACCGAAAAGTGCTTATTACTCGCTTTTTATTGGTCCTAGAGGTTTGTGATGGTAAACCAACCTACAAGGTCAAGGTCAAGCGAGGATAGTCAAACTTAAAAGTGCTTAAAAGTCGCTTGCTATTAGTCCTAGAGGTTTGGGATGGTAAACCAACCTGTAGGAAATCATGGGCTAAGAATCTTTTGGTGTGGTCAGATTTGACCTTGTACCCCTCCTTCAAGGTTAAGCGAGGATAGCCAAACTTAAAAGCGCTTATAACTCGCTTATTATTGGTCCTAGAGGTTTGTGATGGTAAATCAACCTATACGAAATCATGGGCTGGGAAAATTTTAGTGTGGTCAGATTTGACCTTGGACCCCTCCTTCAAGGTCAAACAAGGATATCCAAACCTAAAAGTGCTTATAACTCGCTTATTATTGGTCCTAGAGGTTTGCAAAGTGAAACCAACCTACAGGAAATCATAGGCTAGGAATCTTTTGATGTGCTCAGATTTGACCTTGGGCCCCTCCTTTAAGGTCAAGCGAGGATACCTAAACTTAAAAGTTCTTATAGCTCACTTATTATTGGTCGTACAGGTTTGTAATGTGAAACCAACGTATAGGAAGTCATGGCCTAGGAATCTTTTGATGTGGTCAGATTTGACCTTGGGTCCCTCCTCAAGGTCAAACAAGGATAGCCAAACTTAAAAGTGCTGATATCTTGCTTATAATGGGTCCTAGAAGTTTGCAATATGAAACCAACTTACAGGAGGTCATGGGCTCGGAATCTTCTGATGTTCTCAGATTTGACCTTGGGCCCCTCTCAAGGTCAAACGATGGTTCACTGGCTTAAGTGAGTTGTCTTTTCAGTGGTTAAAAATTTGCATCGGTTCTCCGATGCTTAGATCTAGTTTGTCTTATTTTTTGTGTTTTTGCAGTAAACATATATTGATATCCTGAAAACTGTAACATAAAGATATGTTGTACTGTGTATATTAGTAATGTAGTGAAGGGCAAATAAGTGTCAAATTTATGCCTATGTTAAAATTATTTACAATCTTGAACCAATTTCTCTTAGAATGAAATTAACAACCGATGTTTCCAGTCATTGGTTGATATGCTATTCGAGTAACCATGTCCAGAGCTTTCTTTCATAACAAAGAAACTTTATGGTGCCCCATTTTCTGCAGATAGTATATACTAGTTCTTAGTTCACACTCATTATGTGTGTGCATACTTAATTCAAAATTCAGAAACATAAGCACCTTTTAAGTAGGACTAAACTGATTGCCAACAACTACACCAATTATGGAAATATCACAGAAACAGATATTACTTAGAGGATTTATGATTTGAATTAATAAAAATTGCATGATCGAGGGGTATAGTTTACGATAGGTTTAAGATTTGTTCCTGATGTACATGATATTTTCCTGATTCATTTCCGGTTGACTTTGCCATTGATTTGTAAATTTTTTGATAGGTTTGCAATGCTTTTTTGATCCATTCGATTGGTCTCTTAAGATGAAATAGAAAGGTTTACGATCACTATAAGATAGAAAAAATTGCTTTTCAACTGTAAGATAGGCTTAAGATCGCTGTAAGATAAAAATATGACCTTATGATAGGTTTATGATGTTATAAATCTGATAAGGATTGGGAAGGGTTGCGATAATTTCAAATGATTTAAAATTGTCGCAAACTGTTCGCCACTGTGTGTTTATTGTAAACCCATCCGGGAAGTACCACATTTTCCGAACATGATACCTTTACCTTAAAATGTAAAAGATTCACTTGCTGATTCCTTAAAATTGACAATCTGGAGCAGGTTTTATGACATATAGCAGAATCTGACTCCCCCCTTAAAATTTAGTTTCTCCATCTAGAATTTTCCTTTCTCAAATTCACAACCCTCATGTAGCATGTACTTTTACTTATTTTTTTACTTATATAGTGCACTGACTTGTGGCAAAACTGTTGTGCCTGCAAAGTGGTACAATAGATTAGACATGATGTAGCTTTTTCTATTGGTCAGTCAACACTGACTTAAACTTACAATTTCCAAGGTTTTTGTGGTGCAGTGTATAACACTCACACAAATTTATTCAAATGATTTGAATTAAAACTGTGTCATAAATATTTGATTTTTACAAAAAAAGTATAAGCATTGCAACTTTCATGTCAACTGTTTAGCCTATTTTGTGATCAGCCGGGGAAGCCTTGCCATCTTAAGATTGGCAATCAATCCTAAGTTTGGGCAGTGCCAATCACATCCTGTTCTACTGTCACGAGTGAACACATCAACAACCCCCCATTATGCATTAGATTGTGTGAGTTATCAGCTCTTGTGAAGATCTGGAGAAAAAAAATGGCAAACGCGGA
Organism: Sabellastarte sp. h YS-2021; assembly: GCA_964017235.1. NCBI lineage: Eukaryota > Metazoa > Annelida > Polychaeta > Sabellida > Sabellidae > Sabellastarte > Sabellastarte sp. h YS-2021. The sequence continues at coordinate 17,002,518 of OZ024929.1, read as the reverse complement.
CATCTTACATTTTTCATTCATGTTTGAAACCAGGCTGAAAGGGGTTTCTGTCTACTAGCACGAGCCGCAAAGCCATCAGAAACACAAGTAGTGCACTGAAGCGGCCACCACTCCAAGTACTAACATAACCCATTGCTGTTTAGCATCAGTGAAAAGACAGGTACTCATCATGCTATGCCACAATTCATGAAAGTCTGGAGGCAAAAAAGTGATCTCTAGAAGTGCGAGCCTCGCTAGAGCTCGCACTTAAAAATGTTAGCCAGCATGTGTCTTGGTCCTGCCCAATTGTCTTCAATCTTGTCACCTGTAAGTGCATTTGGACTTATCCTTTTGCTTTCTCTGTTCAGTGGTATGACTTTTTGGCGACTCTTATCATAGCCCAACTAGTCTCCTGTAAACAAATAAACAAATTAAGAGCCAATCAATCTTGTTCTATGAAATGATTAGTCTTAAGGAGTCTCCTGATTGACCTCCTGATTGACCAGGACTGATCGTATCATTGATGTTAGGAGTTATCCTCTTGAATCACGGCAATTTTTGGCCAGAATTTTTTTTTATTATTTTCCGCAGGTTCTTTGGTTATCATCTGACATGTTTAGAAAAAATCTTAAACTGAGGATATGTAGTCGAAGCAACTGTTTGCCTTTTTTAGTGTAATATGTTCTGCTTTTGTAAAATATCTGAACACAATTAATTGATGTGTGTATTTTCATATATTTTCTATCGCCTCCCACCCCTGCGGCCGGGGATCGATCCCCGTCATGGCCGTAAGTGGGAAAGCTGGTAGTTGCTTGCCGTTGGTCGGCAGTTTACAGTACACAACCCTAGCGAACTCTATGTACTGGTTTCCTCTGCCCTTCCAACTACCCGTCATGATATGACCTGTACAGTGTTGAAAGCGACGTAAAACCCCAAATAAACAATCATATATTTTCTATTGGTTGTGGATGTCCAGTGAGGCTCATTTTCATGAATCACTGATCTTTGATAAATCATAATAATTTCTGTCTATGGTAAGTTACACTCTTACTTCCTGAAACCTTCACCAATTAAAACACTGAAGGTTTTCAAGTAATTGAAGAATTTACAGGGAAAAGAGGGTGACAAGACATATTAAAACTACACTGCAATATACCAAAAATAGAGAGGAAAAGAACTGTGTATTGGAAGTTTTTCAAGAAATCATTTATGCTCATCCAGTTATCTGGCTAATTGCTGAGATAATTTTAATGTCGTTTTATGGGTGTTCTTTCCACATTTCTGGATTTGACAGTTGACATTATGGTTGGGTGTTAATTTGTTGGAGGAAACAACACAAGTGGGAGTGAGATTGTCAGCATCTTAAGTGGATGCTTCAAGTTGTCCTCGCCATCCAATGCTCTGTAGTTGGACATAGATGGAGATATCAAGACCTCCCAGTTACTTTGACGTTCTTAATTGCATTCACAGACATTTAAATCTTTCCTGATGAAGATGGAAACGTCTTTGATATTTATAGCAAGAATGTTGGGTTAAGTTGATGTAAATACTGGTCTTATCGATACCATTTAAGCATGAGCTTATTATATTATTAATTAATTTATTAGTTTAACCTATACTAAATTTGTATGTAGTAACTTGCAAGTGTATTCATGGCTTGGCACTTATATTTGTGTCAAATATTTTATATTATGAACATTATTATGGAAAAAAGAACATTGAGAGTACATTTCACAAATTAGTATTTGGGCAAGCTTAATAATTAGCAGACAATTTATACAAAAAATAACATTTACTCGACATACATGCGGGTAAAAAAAATGAATGCAATCACGGAGCTCTATGGAGATCAGCCTGCTTTCACCAACTTCATGTGGATGTCTCCTGAAATATTCACTGAAACTGGACTCTGATTAACACCAGACCTCCAGAAGCAGACAATGTTCCTGTGAGAGCCCCTGAGCCTAGGTCTGCAGTGAGCCAATACACAGACATCTAACCACAAGGGAGAGTTATGTCTCCCTTCAATTCACCTTTAGGGAGATGAGGTGTGTGATGCCATAATCAGATACTACCGTGATGATGTTATTACTTGTCCTACTTTCCCTGAGGACTGGCTGTAGATAGAGCTGGGCTTCAGGGAGAGGTGGAACCTACCCCATGCTCTTGGTGCCATGGATTGGAGAAAACATCCCCATCAGGTGTCCAAGGCGATAGGGGAGCAATTCCTTCAAGTACAAGGGCTTCCACTCCATGGTCCTGCTAGCTCTGGTGGGCACAGATAGCCAGATTTTCCTGTACAGTGACCTGACGGAAAATATCAAGGATAACACCATTGGCTTGCCTCAGGCAAAATCACTAGTGGAAAACAGGCCTCAAGTGGAGTACTTCATCGTTGGTGATGATGCCTTCAACCTTCTTCTGCAAAAGCATGGATCTAAATGATTGGGTATTCAACTTTTAGCTGAGCCATGGGAGAAGGGTTGTTGAGAACGTCTTTTGGATTTTAGCCAGCAGATTTCTGGTCCTGCAATCCACCATGCAGCAAGAACCTCAGGTGGTTATGTGGATAGCCACAACCTGTATGGTGCTGCACAATACATTGAGAATCAGATAGGGTAGAGGACAATTTCAGGTGGAAAACATGGGTTTGAAACTGGACAATGTGTTTCAAGGGAACCAGATGCCTTATCAGGGAAGAAACCCCAATGAAGCTGCCAAGGCACAGCGAAGTGTTCTGGCAGATTACTTCAGAAATGAAGGAGCTGTGGCTTGGCAGATGGATAGGATATGAAATATGGACATTGGTGAAAGGACAATTTACACACGAACTGTATCAGTATTTTTTCAGTCTTTGTTAAATATGTACCTTATTGTTTGAGTTATATGCATAGCATTAAATATATTTCTCACTTGTATGAACTCGGGTGGAAATGATTTTTTTTCATTTTATAAAAGTTATAATGTTTATTTTCTGTATTATGTACTTGTTATATTTTGTCGTGAACATTGCATGAAAGTATTTGTGGTACTGCATAAAATGTTGTTTGTGTGGTTTGAAATATTTTTTTTGCATTGAATTAGCTTTTCAACCTGCACTGAATTTGTTTGGACTGTTTGAACCCTCCCCCATCAAACTTTAAGATGGACATTGGCTGACAGAGGTGTAAGTATTGAACCCTCCACCAATGAACTTTAAACTTGTTTGGTCATTGGCTGACAAAGATGTGAAGGTTTGAACCCTCCACCGTTGAACTGTGGCTAACAGAGAGATAGAGAGGTGGGAGGGTTTGGACCCTGAATTTTTTTTGGAGGGGTAGGTGGGTTGGGGGGTTTTGAGGGGGAAATAAAGTTATAAAAAGTTTTATGCAAAAATTCAATTTTTTGGCTGCTGACAACTTAACGATGTAATCTACTGCTGATTGTCACCATTGTCAGCTCTGCTGGTCTCTGACAGGAGTGGCTGGAGGTGTAGAGCTGGCTGCAGCTGTCTGCTATCTGTGGCAGGGTGCTGATGAATGGGCCAAATGTGTCTGTAGAGGCTTCTGAGGGTGTATCAATGGCATTGGTGGCATGAGGCTGTGGAAGCTAGTTGCAATTGTTGGGTCTCGTGATGATAGGTGGCTTGTTGGTGGGCTCTGCAATGGTGTGTCACGGTGTGACTGTAACTGACTGTATTTGCTGTTGAACAATCGGTGAGATTTCCTTTTGAAGGGGATGCTGCATCTGCTATTGAAGGGACTTCTGCATCTGCTGTTAAACGGACTGCTGTATCTGTTTAATGGGCTGCTGCACATGTGGGGTAGAACACTTGGTAGAGTAAACTTTGTTGTTCTTGTTGCTGTCTGTCCTTGATTCCATTTCAATGACCTTACAAGCAAAAAATCCCCAAATGACTCTGTGGAGAGATTCGTCAGTTCTGAACGCAGCCACTCACAATATGCAGCTCTGGGGTCAAGCATTAAAGCTTATCTTCAAGTGCCTCTAATTTCTGACTCCTTTCCTGGGTCTCCATCTGGAACTCTGATTCACTTATGGTGGGGGTTTCACAAAGCTGAGTACTGGAGGGGTTTTGTGATGTGGTTGGGGAGACGCCAGACAGTCTCAGTGATTCCTCAGTTGATCCACGTCTGCTGCCAACTGAAATTGACTTCATTCTACTGGGCTCTCTGACTGGGGATTGATCTGACTCTTCTTCTATTGGACCAGCATCGGGTGGCCTTGACACTGTTGCTTCATGGGATGGCTTGAAAGCACTCTTTAAGGAATGGTGGCCCAAGATGCGGGTGTGTAGCAAGCCACAGTTGAATCAGGTCTGCCTCTCTGTGAGATGAGGTGCTTCCTGACCAGGCTCTCAAAACCATCGTTCACAGGAATCCTTCTTCATGTTGTTCTCAGAACAAAATTTATTGCATATGGCCTCCTTCTTTATAGTCCAAGTGTCAGCTAATTGTCTTTAAGAAATTCAACCAGTTTCAACTCATCTTCCTTGTTGAACAGCAGCTATTATCTTGCTCTCAGTAGTCTTCTGTGTAGCTGCCATAGTATTATCCTCCTGCAGTCTCTTGTGTAGCCCCCATAGTAGCCGCCTGTGTAGCCTCCATAACAGTCTCACCCCAAGTAGCCTCTTGAGCCACTATCACTCTGGGCTTCTTGACCTTGTCTGTCTTTCTGTTGCAGCAGGCTTTCTCTTCTGCTTCTTATTTGGTGCCATAATGACAATAACTTAATTTTAACACCTTATAATAATGAACGAAACAAAAAACAAAAACAAATACCACAAAGTGGTATTCAAACTATTGCAGATTATTAGGTCCTATGCACATATGTCCAATTATAATATCTTGCAGGTATGTGTACTGCTTGCTGGCTGAGGCCTAAATCGCTGGGGTTTATATAGAGAATTGCAAACATTTGAAAATCATCTTGTTGATCCTGTCTCAATTGGGAAACCATTGTAAAACCTTTTTATCGTAAACCCTATTAGGATGGAATCCTTTGACCTTGTATACTTTTATCGTCCTCAGCAACACTATCCTATTGGCCAGATTGAAATCTTTTCAAATGTTGTCAAGAGAGATAAAAGGTATTTCTATACGATTCCTGGGTTCAAGATATATGTAAGAGTATAAAGATCTCTGTATGACCAAAGAGATGGCCATACGATGGTGATGATAGGTATTTAATAGGTTTACAACAAGGTATACGAGTGTAAGATCAGATAAGGATTGGGTAAGGTTTATGAGAATTTCAAACTATTTGAAATTATTGGGGACTTTGGCGATTTCTATAAGATAAGTCTAGGATGCTAAGGATGGTCCTGATTGAGACAAAAAAAAGATGAAAAAAAATTCACTTCCCGATTCCCAAAATGTTACAATCAGGAGGAAGGGTTTATGATATATCGCAGAAATGAAACAGCCTTTTTAGTTATTGATCACATTGATGACTTTAGTCTTAAGATGTGGCTGCACCAGCTTATTCCTCTGTGGTAATTGGCTAATTACTTACATCAGTTAGGAGTAGCTTAACAATTAAGAAGCTTACATTTAATGTCCATTGATCCTTACCTATAAACTGATGTTGATTTTTAATTTGATGCTTATTATAATCTTCCCCTCTCTGTACTTATTCAAAGCTGTATATATGCCCAAGATCAGAGATTTATGGCAATCACCTATTAAGCCTTTTATTTATGTCAAACATATAAACAATCAATTAAGTGTTTAAGTCTACGAAATCCTTAAATCCAATTAAGAAACATCACTGCACTTTGACGTCTTTGATCATCCACATTATATTTTTTTCTACAAACATTGTGCTCAACAAAAGTATGATTAGGTTAAACTTCAGGGTGAAGTTGGCGCAGCACCAACTGTGGCAGCACATTTTGGGACGTTAGCCACAACTCGCCTCCTCCAGTTGGTGCAAGGAACAACAAGAATTGTTCCCTACCATGAGTTGGCACCCAACATCAGCACTAGGAACAGCTCAAGAAGTTTCTTGTCATGAACTCCGTAGTATCCTTGTATATGAACGAAACAAATTGTTGTCCATGCATTTTTATAAATACATATATAAATACTTTTAAATTTGTGAGCAAGGATTCTTCTGCCAAATATTCATTGCAAATTTTTTTGTAAGTTGCTTTAGACAAATCTTTTATCTGCTACAGCTTGTAGTTTGGTCTTATTTGTCTTTGCTGCTACCATGTGTCCTGTTGACTGTCCTGCAAACCTGCAACTCGGTGATCTATGCCCAGAAAAGAATAGAGTGATGCAGGAGTCCCCCCGCATTATTGAATTACAGTGAGAGGGGGGGGGGGGGCGGTGGCACAGTGGTAACACACTTGCCTCCTACCTCGGAGGTCAGCCTTTCAAACCCCGCAATCTATGTGGGAAAGTTGGTAGTTGCTTACTGATGGTCGGCAGTTTACAGTACAGAACCTTCCCTGAATGTATGTACTGGATTCCCTTGCCCAAAAGACTATCCATTGTGATATGACCTATATAGTGCTGAAAGCGATAATGAAATGAACAGAAATTAAAATACAGTAATCAAACTGTTATCTTTATGGCTGTAAGGCAAATGTTTTTGGTTGTAAGACTTATATTTTTACTCGAGACAAATCATGTAGTTTGCCATATTCCCCACCCTTTTGAACAAGATGAGTCATAGCAACACACCCCCTCCCCCTCAATGTTACATATTGAAAAAGTTGAGATTTTCACTAGGCATTAATTTCAATTTATTGCAATTTTAGCAAACGAGCTTGGATAGTCAAAATTAATTTCTAGAGAAATTTTACATCTGTATTAATCTTTCAAGCAGAAACCAGCCATTAAAGAAAATTAATTCTAGTTAAGTACTAATAAAGATTAAAAATAGTGAGATTTTATTTTTAGCTAAATTTTCTGCCAATACAGTACTGATCACCAGGAAATACTGTGTATAAAACGCACAGTAAAAATCATCTTTCTGACTATTATTAATTGCTAGAGTCATACTTCAATCAAAACAGATGAATTTGTTATTCTCAGATTTCAGGCTCGCCAGTAAGTTGGTCGTTGATTTGTATATTTAATTGGTTTCCAGATTCATGAAATGGAGTACTGGTATTAATTTAATTTTTAGCCAAATTGTACTTCCTAAGTTTACTTTGTAATTTGACAGACTTGCAAAATGTCGAGTAATTTTCGTAATTGCTTAAAATACAACATTTTAATTTTTTGCTCAGTTTTTTCCCCATTTTTGCAAATTATGCAAATGTAAAAATTAAGTGCAGTGAATAGTTAAAAAATAAAGACCTATCTAAATGTTGAAAGCAAAGTTTGAACTTTTATTGCATCATTTTCATATCATGTTTCTAAATGGGTAAGTGTAAAATTTAAGAGCATGAACACCTTGGTTCCATACTGCACCACTAAAATTAAAAAAAAAATCAATCCAATAATATTTAAAAATATATGGGAAAAACAAGTACAACACATGACAAGATATATAGCTTAAAACATAAATACATTTAAGTGACATTTAATTTTAATCAAACAAAAAATGACATAATAAGATCATAATAAATGACAATAGAATGCACAAACATAATAAAACAACAAACTGTATAGAAAGAACAAATGCAATAAAACAGGTACAAAGCATAAATAGAAGTATTTTGCGTAATCTATATTACACGTCATGTTTCGTCACTTATCCTAGGGTGTTACGGTTATATCACTAGTATGTTCACTATATTTTATTTATCTATTCAAATGTCCTGCAGCATGAGGTATTATATAAAAATTTATAAAATATGAGAAAATACACCAACTTTATAGTTATGTTTGGTCTCCATACTTATACTTGAGGCAATATATATTTTCCTCTCTCTCCTACTGTTGTGGTCAAGAACCTTTGTGTGTGGTTTAATTGTGGTTTCTCTTTTCAAGGCACCTGTAAGGCTGGCTTTGTATAAATTTTGGATCTCAAGCAACTCAGACGGTATCTCACATGAGATACTGCTCATATAGCTGCTAATGCTTTGGTTGGTAGCCGACTTGACTACTGCAATTCTTTGTGTAGGAGGTTCTCTGCTCTTGATCATTCCAAGCTGCAATGTGTCCAGAACAATTATGCTGGAATCATTACCTATACAACCAATTACTCACATATCACTTCCGTAAGAAAGACTCTTATTGAACACCACACTGGTTAAGTGGTTATCTTAAATATTTTGAGCCTTTACTTGAACACAGTGTATGCAGTACTCATGGAAGTCAAGCGGATGATCTGGTGCTTTAGGTTCCATACTGTGCCTTCTCAATATATACGTCTGCTGAGCATTTAGGTCTCAGCATATGACGATCCAATGTTTTGGAATGATTTGCTTGACAATGTACGTTCGGCCACTTCTCTATCCTTGTTGAGAAAGAAGTTGAAACTAGTATCTTTGCAAAGAGTAGCAACCCTCGTTTTTGGCTTCCCCTGGTGATTCTCCATGGCACAGACCCCTGCTATGCCTCTGGCTATGTCTTTGGTCCCTTTGAATTTGTCTTTAAGATAGAGATTAAGGTCTATAAAGGTAAATTGGAATTAGAATATGAAAGTTCCACTAGTGTGGATATGTGTGAAAGCCCCACTGATCAGCCAGACTCTATTTCTGTGCATTGAGCCTTCTTGTGACACTGATGTTATTCTGAGACAGTAAATGGCATTGCATGCTATTGATGAAAGGTTGAGTTCTAGAAGACGCCAATTATTAAGCTTCGTCTGTGCTGCTAAAATCCTACAAAATGTCAATTCTAAATGAGGGAAGAGTTTTAAGGTTTATCTATCAACTGAGGTTGGCATTTGCTGCTATTACAAGTCTACCGAATAACCGAATATACTGGATATAATGAAGATATTCTATTTACTATATTTTCTACTGTTCAAATAAACATGCCTTTCCAAATTAGAAATACATAATTGGTGCTCTGTATATATGTATAGATATTAGATAGTGTATATATTTAGACATACATATATTATGTAAATACTTTTACTAGAACAATATTGAGTAGAATAATTGCCCTTTTAGTAAATATCAGGCTATTCCACTCATTACTTTAAAGGTATCTATCTGGGATTATTACTTTACTGGTAATCATGAAATTTAGGGGTCATGTTATACATTATAGAGTATGTAGATAAGAGCAAGTCAAAGTTGGGGGCTTACATCCAGTTCAACAGCCAGAATCATGTTGGGACAGGTTCTCAGAGTTGCCACACAGGAGTGCAACCCACACAGAGGTGACTACCTGTGATTAGATGCCCAACCTGCCGACCACTAGGACACTGAGGACCTTGCTTTCTTTCAAAAACAATAAATAATAAATCTCTTAGTAAGAATATATACACTTACTGTCAAATATATCTATTTCATGATATGTCACTTATATTGAAGTTAGTTCATGATCTGAGATCTGAGAGTTTGTGAATTTCACACTTTATTTTGTGTTGGTATTATACTCAGTGCAATATCTCCATATACTAATGTACTCCATGTACAGGACTCCAAGCTCTATATGACCCATCCAACTGTCCAATACAGCCCATCTCCCAAATTACTGACATTCCCCTTACTGAAAGCAGAGGCTCAAGGATGACCATTTATCAACGTCCTTGAGGTTCTTTAACCTGCCACTGGGGATAGGACCCAATGACAGAGGACCACCATTTTAAGAGGTCACCCAAGCCACTATGTATCTGCCTGAACCTGGGATTGAACCCACATCCTCTGTGTTCCTAGGTGAGTGTGTTACCCACTAGGCCACAGTGGCAGACTTTCCGGGTACCCTTTAGAAAATTAAGACAAATGTCACATACTGTGACGAAGTTTATAGTTATTACTGTAATTTTTATTGAGCATGAAATAGAACAGTTCTAAGAATCTCTGACTAAAACCCGAAAAAACCACACAGGAAATGAAAGAGGTACCTTGTGGGTGGATATTATGTTTTATGCGGCTCTGTTCCACTGGAGCATAAATAATTATATTCTAGTCAGGCAATTTGGAAAAAACCTGTTCAAATCTTTCTCATGTGATTGTTTTCCCGCCCTCTAATTACAATGCAGAAGATCCGTGTACCCCTGTCTCACTATTTCGTTCTGACACCATAATGGTTCCCCGTTACCATTGGGAATGTAGCATATATAAATCCATCCCTATTTATAGAATTAATTTTGTGAATATTGTACATTTTGGGGTACATTTTGGAGGGTGTTTTGTTCACTTAAATTTGGGACAAAATCATTGATGCACATATTCCTGGCCGTTTCAAAACTTCTATTGGTTTTGAAACAGCCTCCCCATTTTGAAACTTATCTAAACAGACTAAATAAATCTGTTTCCTGTGGTGTTGAGTAAAAGGGTCAAAATAGGCTCAAAATACCAGAAGCAATTGGCAGTGAATATACCTGTTGTTTTAATAAATTGATTTATTTGTGATTGGTCTATGACCAGTCAATAACAGAAGTTAAATGCAATTAAATTTGCACCTAAAAATAATTTCAAATGAAATTCATGTCTTCCCCCTGATCCTGTGTTTTCTTACAAGTAGTTATTCCTTTGATGAGTTTTCTATGGGTATATTCCAATGAAATTCACCATTGTTCGGATTTTCAGTGTTTCCTAGTTCCTCGAAATTTCATGTACCAGGATTACCTACATTATATGTATCTAGACTCGAACCTTGGGGCTTGGTAAGCTACATTGGAAGCCTTTGTTAATGTCCATTTATTCGCGCATTAACATTGTCAATTGGACATAAAAACAAGGCAATGACAATTAAGTAGATGATATGAAAAACATGGAAAAATATTGGCACCACACTTAATTAGTGTATAGTAGTTTCTGCAGTTGTTTGATTTATCAAGATATTAAGTGAAAATAACTAATCTACTTATTTTTATGAGCTTATTCTTTGCAACCAACAAGCAACACGCAACAATGACAGTGAGTTGTTATTTCTTTTTGTAATTATCCCCCCCCCCCCCACACACACACAAATATTATTTTTTGGATTGTGTTGCATTAGATTTTGTCAAATATGGATTAAGTGGCTTATAAAAGTCCATATCAGATTAGATTGGACTTTAGCATTCTTCACAATGAAAACAAGATGCACTCAGAGAGAGCAAAATGCTCGACTCCATGTGACCAGTCTCTGAAGTGATATAAAGTATTGTAAGGAAGACAATAAAATAAAACCAAACATGTAAATTAATTTTCGACAAAATATCAAGTAGAAAGTCAAATTCATTAAAAATACATTGAAATGGGACCTCTGAAAATTCTTGAATTTTTGTATCCAAAACAAGATCCAGATCTTTCTTATAGTAACTTCTTCCTTTGGCCAGGTCCTACCAACAAAAATTTTTAATAAAGATCTGTTCATTAATTCTTGAGTAATCTAAACACCAAAAAACAGACAGACAGACAAATAGACAAACAATTTGCACCCAAAAGCATAAAGCTGGTGGAGGTAAAATATAGCTTAAAAGTCACTTCTTGGTGAAAATCACTCATGGTAAATTTTTGTGATGGACTGTCAAGGAATTGAAAGAAAAAAAGAGAAAATAAAAACAGAGATAATAATTAATAAAATTGATGAATATACCACCCCCCTCTTTTTGGAAGACAAGCAGGAAGAATCCGTTTGTACCCCATCATATATCTGCCCACCAAATTTGAGAGAGATTGATGTCATAGTTTTTGAGCTATAAGGGCAAAACGGTGCACAGACAGACAGACAGAAAGACAGACAGACAGACAGAAACAAACTGATTACAATAACCCTCTCCTATCATCGAGTGTTAACAAGAATGTTCATACAGGCATTTATATAGCCCTAATTTTATTGCGCTACAATAGCTTACCATGTGGGACTGAATGCTGTACTCGGATGGCCGTGAGGCATCACGGCCAATGTCTAAGAAAAACAGACATTTGTAGTTGGCCATAGCCTCAGGTTGTCGTCACATGATTTCTACTTTATGTCATCTCCTTTCTCATTGGCCGCCTCCATTTTAACTATGTTTTGCTATTCAAAGACGTTTTTATCATCCATATCTCTGTAATTATGTATCTATGGATATCCACACCTAGCTATTTTGTTTATATATATATACATATATATATATCTTATTTTGGGAAAGTTTCGGTTCACCAGGATAAGTATATTTTATTTTTTGAGCGTTTTGCTTCTCGCCTCATCAGGCTTGTTTACTTGTCGAGCATTGGTTGTTTTTCATGAGCAACATGCTTTTATTGCATATTTCTTTCTCCCCAAGCAATAAAGTCTAGCCACGAGCTTTACTGTGTTTTTATATATATGCTGCTCAAACACGCATATTAGGTATTTATTTCACAATATATAGCACTTTTTGTATGATGACCTCGACCTTTGGGGATAAGGACGTCGAGTACTTCAGGGTTCTTCGGCAGATCTCGTCAATGCTGCTATGTTATTTAATCCTCGTTTTTTCCCAACCCCAACTTGCTTTTGAGGCATTATTATTTCATAAACGCCAGAAAATCTGTCCCACCTCCCAGTATTGTATTGCAGTAAAAGATCGAGTTCAAACTCGAGTCTTCACTGGGCTCTCGCCTTTCATCCACTTTTATCAAATGGTTTATTTTCGAGCTTCTATCTCGAGGCAAGGCAGTTTTCGATTGGACTTAGTTCCTCAATTGACTACTAGAAGTGGAGGTGGATCAGATCTCCACTTCAGCCTCAGAAGCTTGCACATTTTATCTAAATCTTTACTTCTGGACCTCCACCCCTCGACTCATCCCTACCCTCGAGGCAATGGTTGTGGACTTGGGTCCAACATTCCTCGTCTTGTGCACTTGTCAATGTCACCTCGGCCCTACCCTTCGAGGTTGTCCTCGATCATCAATGACATCTTTCGATGCATGCAGAGTATCTGGTGTAGTGTAGTGGTTAAAGAGGAGAACTCATGTGTAGGAGGTCTGGGGTTCGTACCCATCCTGGGGTGTAATTTATAAAAATAAGTTTAACTTAATCCAGGTCCAGATATATTTATATCTTCCTCATCAGAGGTTTTACATAAGATAAACATTAATCCAGATATGTGTCTTCCTTGTCAGAGGAGGATCAGTCCTCTGCTTTCAGACACAGGTCTTCAGGTCCTTCTTGGAAGGCCCATTCTTATCAAGACCAACCTCAACATGATCCAGACCCCTCCCTTATGATAGGGATGTCGCCTTGACCGATGTTACCTTCAGTACGCAGAGGAAATGGAGACCTTTAGGTTTCTCCTTAACTCCCTGACCCCAGGGTACTATGCCGAGGACTGCCACTGGTTAGGGGCTGGATGCCGAGGAGGTACACAGGAGCTTGGGCCTAGGGGCCCTTCCTCCATGCTTCCCCTCAACTCCTTATTAAAGATGCCTTGATAAGTTTTGACAAGGTTTTTCAACTGCCTTTTCTGAGGGAAGTTCATCAAAACTCCTCCATCCATCTCTATGTGGTACAAGGTGGGACACCCTTGTTATTAAGACAAGATCCAGGAGTTGAATACAGATTGGCAAAGATCTGTATTACCCCTAAACCCTCTGGGGCCCCAATGGGCAAGTTTCCCCTACCAATTTTCTAGGAATTGGAATATCAAGCGAGGCAAAACATTTCCACACTCAATTTCGCTTCTTCCTTTGCCAAGACTTCTTCCTACTGTATTTCCACTCTGGAAATTTTCAGCATAGTTGAAGTTGACCTTCACGAAGGTCAATTCACATTCAAGAAAGGTGCCGACCCTGAAAAGACAGCGAAACGTGCTTATGAAGAAGCCTATGAGTATCTGGATCTCTGGAGTAAGACCATCTTAATCCAGCACAGAGCCCTTATTTGCCTCAGTAAATCCCTTGCCCATATTCTCCAGAGGGAACTATATTCAATGGGAAATTCTGGCTTGCCTAGGCGCGAAGCCAAAATGACCCAGTTACATCCTCAACTGGGAGAAACCAGGAGCTCAGAAATGCGTCTTTTTGGCCGTCTTCATTATTTAAATCTCAGTTAGTCAAGGAAGGTGAGGACTTCCTTCTTAAAAAGGCACCTCATAAATTTCTCAGGGTTTTCCAACCCTACCAGAATAAGCCCTTTCGTGGTCCCCACAAGAAAAGAGGCTCCTACAGGAAACGCCCCTATGGGGGTAATTCCTCCCAAGCAGTAACCAATTGTTTTCCTCAAACAGGAAAACAAAACTTCAGAGGCTCCAGGGGTCGTTTTCGACCCCACAACAGGGGAAAGGGCGTGGAAACCCCTCTTCCCAATGACTCCTCCAAAGCCTCCATCAGTCCACCAGTAGGAGGTCGTCTCCGTTCTTTCAGAAGAGACTGGCAAACAAACAATTCCTCATCCAACGTGTTAAACATTATCACCAATGGCTACGTTCGGCCATTCCTCTTAAAGCCAAACTTGGTCAGATTTCCTCTGATAATATCAGAATACAAGGCCCTTCAAAAGACCAAGCTCTGGCCCATTGCATCCAGTTTCTTCTGTCAAAGAAGGCTATCAAAAGGGTGGAAAATGTAAAATCTCTCGGGTTTTACAGTTGCCTCTTTCTAGTCCCCAAGCCTCACCAAGGTGGAGGCCAGTAATAGACTTAAGCAGACTCAACAAGTGGAAACTCCAGAGTCCATCAGGACCTCCCTCATTCCAGGAGAATGGGTAGCGTTGATAAACCTATCGGATGCCTACCTTCACATCCCCATCCACCCAAACTCAAGGAAGTATCTCAGATTTTGCCACAGGTCTTAGGTGTTCCAGTTCTCCTCACTTCCTTTCGGACTGGCCACAGCCCCCCAGGTCTTTACAATGATCGTAAAGGAAGTCAAGCTCATGGCCCTCTCCAGAGGACTCAGACTTCAACAATACCTGGACGACTGGCTGATCAGGTCCCAGTCTCAGGAGGAAACCCTGGTGAGCACAGTGGTAGATCTAACTCAATCCTTGGGGTGGATCATAAACCAGGAAAAATCAGAACTGATTTCTTCTCAGGTGTTTTCGTTCGTGGACTACAAGTACCACCTAGATTCAGTCCTTGTAAAACCCACTCAAGAGAGATGGCTCAAACTCCAGGATTTGATCCTACGACTCAAGTCAAAACATGTTTTGACTGCAAGATGTTTGATGTCTCTAATTGGGTTGCTAGCCTCAATGGAGAAGATGGTCCCGGAGGGACGCCTTCACATGAGGCCCTTTCAATTTCATCTCAAAGAGCACTGGAGATATCCTCAGTCATTAGACTGCCTCCTTCCTTGGACAGAGTCCTTTTCTGCACATCTAGACTGGTGGCAGAATCCTGTAAACGTGCTTGAAGGTGCAGACCTCCATCCCAAAGACCACAGTATCCAACTCTTTACACACTCCTCAAACAAAGGTTGGGGCGCTCGCTTAGAACAAGTTCTACAAAGGGTCTGTGGTCAGATCAGGAGAAAAGGCTACACATAAACATCCTAGAGTTGAAGGCGGTTTCACTGGCCCTCCGAAGATTCAAGGACCAGTGCCAAAACCAAGCAGTTCTAGTGGCAACGGACAACTTACAGTGGTAGCCTACATAAACAAACAAGGAGGAACTCACTCAGCAGAGATGTGTGCGCTCCTATGGAAGATCATGACATGGTGCCATCATTATCACATAACATTGTAAGCCAGACACATTCCAGGGTGTCTGAATGTGATGGCCAACCTCTTATCAAGGTCCAACCAAGTGCAGTCGACGGAGTGGTCACTGCATCCACAGGTGTTCAACAGATTTGCCACAAGTGGTTCACTCCTCAGGTAGACCTGTTTGCCACTCATCTGAACCACAACTCCCTCTATACGTGTCTCCTCTCCCAGACCCAAAGGCCTGGGACATAGATGCTATAACATAATTGGACGGGTCTCACTGCTCATGCTTGCCCTCCAACGGCTCTCCTTCACAGGGTGATCCAAAAAATCAGGCAATGCCACTGCCTGATCATAGTGATAGCCCCAGGCTGGCCAGGGATGCCCTGGTTTTGGGACCTAGTGCAGCTCTCAACAGAGATCCCACTACAACTACCAGTGTCAACAACCCTTCTCCAACAGTCCCATCTTCATGTGTTCCACAGCAATCTACAACATCTCAACCTCAACACCTGGTGTCTAGGAGTGGACAACTCCAAGAACAAGGCTTCTCTGTGGAAGTGGCAGAGAGAATTGCTGCCCCTCAATGGTCATCAACAAGGACCACCTACAAGTCAAGTGGGCCCTATTTGAAAAATGGTGCAGAGAAAATTCAGTGGATTTCTCCACTCCATCTGTGAAACAAATTTCAGATTTTTTTATGTACCTGTACCAAAACCTAAACAGGCGCCCCTCGACCATTGATGGTTACAGGACTGCCATTGTTGACACCTTAGGCCCAACAGGCCAACATATTGCACATAATGAAGACCTTCATAGGTTGCTCACCAGTTTTCATAGGGATCGTCTCAAAAGTTCCAGAAATCTCCCTAAGTGGAACCTTCCTGTTGTTCTTAATGAGCTCACAAAAGACACAGACCTCAAACATTTCACTCTCAAACTGCATTCTTGCTAGCTTTGGCCTTCAACAAGCGCCGCAGGGAAACCCATGCCTGGGTCGCAAACAAAGTATCGAATCTAGGCCAATGGGAAAAGGTCTCCTTGTTCCTTTCTGACTTCATAGCCAAAAACCAACTAGCAAGAGAAGGTTCTCAAAGTGTGTCTCCGGTGACTATTCCTGCTTTCACTTCCATTGTAGATAGACAATCCAAGAAGACAGGACCCTGTGTCTGGTGCAGGCCCTGAGGCACTATTTGGGCCGAACCTAGGCCCTGAGAGGTTCCCGGTCCCTTCCTTTCATCTCCTTCAAGATAGGACATACCTCAGACATCAGACCCGCTACACTCAGTTCTTGGTTGAAACAAACAATTCTACTTTGTTATAAACAAGCAGACCAACAACCTTGGACTTGGTCCAACTTACAGGGCATGACATAAGGGCCTTCGCAGCATTTAAGGCATTTTACGGTGGGGTATCATGTAAGCCTGTCACTGGAAACCTCACAACACTTTTCAAACTTCTATCTGAAAGACCTTACTTGGTCGGACAATGACAACACATTTCTGGGACCAGTAGTAGCGGCTCAACAGGTCCTAGACCCTTCCCCTCAGAGTAATCCTCGGAAAGAAAAGAAGGGGGGGGGGGGGGGGGCACATCTGCTACAACCAAGTCTTAGGAGTCTTCTCCAGATTCTAGGTATAAGTCTACCTCATCAGGGTGTTTTGGGTAAGGTCTTTATATCCTTTAAACTTAATTTCTTGTTTAAGGACCATTAAGGTTGTCATTAAACCCCTTAAGGGCATAGTAGCTCTCCAAGCCTTGGCCTTGGATTCCTCACGTGATAGCCCTCGGGCTCTCCCTCTCAAGTGTATTTGTCGTACACTTCTCTCCTTAGTCAAACACCCAGACAGTGTATCTGCACTGTCTTTCTTTCATTCTGGTTTTTGGCTTAGTACAGGCCCAACCTCGGGTTAGGGCACTGTCACGGGACTCAGACTGGTATTTTTGATCTCACTTTCATATCTCTCATTATCTAATTCTATCTAAATTCTAAGAAAAACAAACATATTTGCCAGTTTCAGCTGTAATCCTGCCACCGGGCGGTTGGATTCAGCATTCAGTCCCACATGGTAAGCTATTGTAGCGCAATAAAATTGAAAATTTTAATTACTTAAATTTTAATTACTTAACCTGACCTCCCCGCTGTATTACAGCTGAGTGGGTATGAGTTTAAATCTCAATGAGAAAGGACATAAAGTAGAAATCATGTGATGACAACCTGAGGCTACGGCCAACTACAAATGTCTGTTTTTCTTAGACATTGGCTGTGATGTCTCGCGGCCATCCGAGAACAGCATTCAGTTCCACATGGTAAGCTTGTAGCTTATAGAAGCTACATTTAAGTGATTAAAATTTTCAAGTTTAAACCTTTGTGAGAACTTATATCTTATCATCTTGTATTCGTGTTGTTGCAAATGGACCCTTTTATCAAATGTAGGTGTAACTGGACCAGTCTTGACTCTCCAACAGTTTATTATTCTGTATTGTTGTTGGTATTATTGAATGTCTGTCATAACTCTAACAAGAATAAATTATTGTAGATATTGGAGGTGTTTATCAAACAGGGTTGGCCATCATTTGGTCAATGGTGACAGATCCATTAATGTTAATAGTAGTGATGATCACTAATATCTGTTGCTTTTGAAACTTGGCTAAATTTAAGTAGAGCGTAAACTTTTGGGGGGAAATTTTAAGTACCAAAGTAACATGTCTAAAGTTATATGTAATCAAATGAGTAGATATCAAAATTAATTAAACTACTAAAGACCACCAAAAATTGAGGCGAAAATGGTAGACTGACGTGCTGATATCTAAATATGGAAAATTCAAATTTCAGTAGTAGCCTGCAACCAAATTAGCATCCGGGGTGCCACAGGGGAGTTTCTAGGAAAATGGGATTGGCTTGTCTGAAGGGATAGGTCTAATTTCTGTCATAAGTGATTCAAACACTTCTTATGCTATTAAAGCTAGATAATTAACTCCATTTATTGTTTTCTTTGAGGCCCTTCTGCTCTTCCATAGAAAAAGAGACCTAGTGGAGGGGGGTGGGGAGGGGACATGTGTGTGAAATATCTCATGAATGAGTGAGGGATTGAGGGGTAGAAGGGGTATGTGGGACTGCAGAAGAGAATATAAATAGAAGCTCGATAGTGGCTTGAAACCCTCATTCTTCCAGGAACTTTTGGGTGAGACAAGTTTGTTGGACACACACATATCCTTCTCGGACTATACAGGGTTATAATCAGATTGCAATAAAGGTTAGTGAGATGTGGGAGTTTATTTGTACTTAAGCATAGTATCAGGACAACTGGCACAAACGTTAACCATTATTTATCAAGATAGTTGACACTGAAATGAATACCAAAAAATGTTGTCTAGATATTTGGTTCCTAAAATTTGGCAAATATTTGAAAATTTTGATATAAATATGTATTAAAGTTTATGTGTTACTTGACCGGTTTGTAAAGTACATTTACACATACTCTATTACACCACTGATATAAATTCATCATAAAACATAAAAGATTGACAAACATTTTAATATATCTATGATGTTTGTTTGAAAATTACTAGTAGGGAAATCTTTGGTTAAAAAAAGAGAAATTTTTATATTGTTACAATTTTGCACATTAAAAGCTTCAAGAAAACAGTGGTTTGTGTAACTAAAATATACGTCAGTCACAGCCTCATGGGTAACAGAAATATGAAATATGTCAGCTAGGTATATTTAAATACCTCTCCAAAGGAGGCAACGTTTTTGGGTGGGTTTATTTGTCTGTTTGTCCGTGTGTGCGGTTACTCCTAAACTTGCGAATGCATCTTTGTGATTTTTCTATGTGGGTAGACACTTGAACAAAGTAAAGAACTGATTAAATATAGGGGACAACCTGGATCATATCCTGGATACAAAATATCATTTTGCTCAACATTTTGAGCAGTCCGATATTGCCTATAGGAATGATTTTCATTATGGTCATCTTATCTGATTACCAGGGTTAAAATAAAGAAGTAGTTTTTGCATTGAAATCACAATATGGGGATACTTGCTTACCCTTGGCGGAGGTATGCGCTCTACAGGTTCTTACTAGTATTTCTAATAGTACTTATATCAAAACTAATGGTGAACATTGGGTATTTACCGTTCAACCCTAATGCCCCTTTCACACTACACACGGTACGTCCCGCGGTCAGAAGTTTTTGGCATAACATCCCTGTTCTTCAGCTAGCGTCCGAGGTTCGTATGCAACCTTTTGACACAGTGGCAAAACGTCCATTCACTTGCACCGTCTTGTGTCACTATGTACCACCAAAAGATGAACAAGTCACAACTATTTTTACAACATTGACCACTCCTTCAGTTCCCATAGCAAGAAATTTATCTGCCTATGATTGCTTTCGTGTGCGCCTGCCCACGGTTCCCAAATCAGTGGCCAAAATTTTAAACATTTCAAAATTTCGGTAGGACATGCAAGGTAATAGATGGTTTGCCACTGAATCGCAAGTTTGCAAACCAATTTCAGGCGGTGATCCGAGGACAGGGACATTTCACCTCTGTGTATTGCAGGGGGATACCGCAGGGATATTGATAACAATAGCAAACACTTACCATGTGTCAATGTAGTTTATGTGCTTTTAAGTTAGAGCAAAATTACCTTGATAAATTTAGAAATCATATCTGTACAATTTACAATGTTGTGATTTATAAATTTTCCATTTTGACTTATATTCTACAATTTATGAATATACAAAAAGAAAATATTGTTTTGTTATGTGTCTACTTGAGCTTCCATAGTTTTCTCTACTCTTTAAAACCCACAGCCATGGACCACTGCTGGAAGGGTTGGCTGCTGTGGTCAATGACCATGACCTGTTGCCTTCTGCTGCTAACCCAGGCATTTCCCCAGAGTCTACATCACAATGGGGGACAGGATTCTGAGCAACAGAAGCGAAGGGAAGCCATCTCCACAGATCTGGATACGGGCATGGATCTGAGATCTCTCTTGGGTAGAACACCCTTAGATAGAGAGGAACATGAATTCCCAACTGTAAAAAGATCCCGGAACCTTTTTCCATTCAAAAGAGGCTGGTATGTAATTTTGTGTTGTTATGTGTATGGATACAGATGACACTGGTGGTTTTTTGTGAGTTTCCTTTTGAGCTCAATCTGTTAAATCACCAGAGTGAAATATTCAAGTGATTTGCGATATTGTACAATGAAAAAAATCAATTCAATTTTTATGAGAGTCTGAATAAAAAAAGGCAATAATAAGAGGCTTATGTTGCAAAGCTTTTGCCCCAGCCCATATGCTGTAACTACTCCCGCATAAATATAACTAGGACGTTTGAATTTTTGGTCTGTTAAGGTTTATTATAACTGACAGTAAACCATGGTGGGTAGTTGATTCATTTATTTGGGTTTTTTTACATCGCTTTCAACACTGTATAGGTCGTATCGAGATAGGTAGTTTCATAGGAAGAGGTAACCAGTACATACAGTTGGTCAAGGTTCTGTACTGTAAACTGCTGACCATTGGTGAGCAACAACAAACTTTCCCACATCCACATAAGGTCCTGGTTTGAACCGCGAACCTCAGAGTTGGGAAGCGAGAGTGTTAATTACCACTGCACCACCGTGCCCCCTGGGTTTATTAAGGTATGACTGCCTTAGCTTGGCATAAAATCGAATTCAGAATACGAATCAACAATTGGTTTTCATTGGCAAGATTCCAGAGATGCATCAATACCATATAAGGAAGTTGAAATGCTCTCGGACATAATTTAACTTTTTCTAGGAATTGATGAGTGCATTTTTTGAGTTTTGTGCCAAGTTGGGGCTCTGATTTCAAGGAGAACTTATATTATCGCCCCTTAAAAAGCACTGTATTAAAAGGCTAATTGATTTGATTTTTCGCTAGTAAAGTGCATTTATAGTTTTCACTTGTCTCAATGTATATTTTAATATAAAAAGGAATTGCATATAACTGCACTTAAGCTCAGTCAAGGATCCTATGTCAAAGTTGTGTGCTAAGTTGTGACAGGAGCCTTATTTATTATTTCTCTTAGCTTCCAGTAACAATTTCCATGTTGTATAACATATTTATTCTTCTCATTATACAAATAGGTTTCTCTTTTTTTCATGCTCTCAAAGCTGTGATTGGTAAGTAAAGAATTTTCATTTCAACTGATTTATAGAAAAAACATATCAGGTACGATCACCATATTATATGCATTAATGTACTTTGTTAATAGCCTGGTTGGTCAAGGTTTTGGACAAAAGTTGAATGGAAGATCGTGGTTACCATGGCAGCAGTCAGGCAAATGGTTTCCGTTTATTTGAAAGAATACCAATGCACTCGTATCATCATCAAAATTTAATCAAATTCCATGCATACTATTAAGTTTGGGAAGACGTCAAAACAAGTAACTGTTGTCATGCTCACTCCCTTAAAATTGTTTACTGTGGCCAAGTTAAACCATTGTGGGTGTCATTAGATTGGTATACAGGTTTATTGTGTCAATAACCTGTACAGTTGTGATTTTTAGGCTATTTTATAAAGAACATACTCACAATACTCTGTTAAAAGCATTTTTCCGCTAAGATAGTTACACCACTTCAGATATCATTTTAAATTTCTCAACTTATAGTTAATTTCTACTTTTCTGCTTTTGTTTGCTTCCTGTAAATACAGCTTACCGGTTGACTCTTTTTTTTTTACAAAAACCGTTTTCTCGTTTTACTGTTAATTTACGAAGCACTATTGTTACCTCTGTAATGGTTAGGCCAATTTCAGACCATTTCTTTAATCGGTTGCAGTGAAATTTCCTTTGTATCGGTTTATTGTAAGGGACAACCCTAGCGTCAAATTTAGCATACTGTGAAGCTCTAGTCTGGTTCAAATTAAGATCTGTAAGCCTTTACTGAAGTTATAAAAGAAAAAAAATTGTATTATTTGCTCACATTAATCTTAATCAATTTGAAAGCACTTTTCTTGTACAAAGAAAATTATTCTAATATTCTTACAATCTAAATGTTGAATTGTTCAATATTTAAACAGAGGGTAAATGGGAGGAAGCTAGATACTTTGAAAATTTTAAATAATAGTTCCTTCAGTGTAGGAGTTTATATTTTATAAATATTTGAAACTTAGCTTTTGTAAAATATAAACAATAGAGAAAATTAGTTTATTGTAAGAAAGAAACAGTCTCTCAATAAAGAAAAATTCTTTAAAATACTGGTAAGGGTTCTCCAGTTTAAACTAAGATTATGTAAAGAATCTGTGCTGAGACACCAAAGGAATTATGAATGAAGTTATTAAGACAAAACACTGGCCATCCTGATCGAACATCAGGGTACATTAATGTCCCAAACAGCTGTGCTGATATCCAAAAGGCTGAATGGTTTCTGTCTACGACTGCTTGATATTGGACAAATCTGGAAATAGATTATAACAAAAAGGATTACTGCTAGGCCTAGTAATGGGCTGTTTTATTACCAGGAACAAGTTTTGGAGCATAAAATGCTAGAAACAATGAATTAAACTCTATCACACTCATATAAATATACTAAAATGTAAGCTGTGTGTTAATGGAACGTGTCCACTTTTTGGGGTACTGATTTCACATAGAAAACATAAAGTGTTCTTTAAGTATTCAATTTTAACCCCTTCCCATATCTGCCATAGTAATTATGACAGCTTCCAACTGTTTTATGCTGAGAATTTCCTATTTAAGAAACATTCTATTATTAAAACAAAACCTCCTTCAAACAATGTCATCAGATAGTACAAGTTATCAGTTTACATCTGTGAGTTAGTAATGTGCCTCTTTAAGTTAGTAACTTGTATCTATTTGTTATTAATATGTTTCTAAGAGTTTGTAACTTGTATCCCTTAGTCTCTTAATTTGCCATTATGGAGGCTTTAATTATATATAAACTGGTCTGCAAAAGCTACAAAAAAATTTGTTTTTTAACTTTGCATTTTATGAGTCAATAAATGTTAACTGGAAGTTAAACATGTATTGGTTGATTTATTTGTTAAACATTGCTTTCAACAAATTGCATGGTTTACATCATGATGAGCAGTTGAGTGGAATGGAGGAAACCAGTAGTAATTTAAGTAGATAAATGTCTGCAATAGTAGTAGTTGTAATAGTAGTATAAAGTATTTATGTCAAATTGATGAAAACATCCTCTAAGGTGCTGATGTCCAAGAAGGGATGGTCCAATTTCCGGAAAGGAAGTCAGTGTCCATGTTTGCATCTGATATGGGAGAAAGACTATGGTGAAGGGTATGCTAACCTGAATAATAAATCTGCAACTGTTGTCTAAATCCAGTAATGCTTTGATGGGTATGGATGACTTGAGGGAGCTTGTTCCACTAAGTGGGAGGAGCTATTGACAAACTGCGCATCCCCAAGTGTTTGTTTGGTCTGGCTGAGGAAACAGAGAGGCGATTGCCCCATATGAGGTCACTACACTTAATTACAGTGGACAGATATGGGAGTTGGCTAGATATTATTGCCTAGTAAGTAAGAAGGTTGAATTCAAAGAGTATATTGGGTTTCAGGGTGAAGGCTTGCAATGTCATGGTGTGACCTAGGTATGACCTTTGCTTTTGACTCCTCCAGGATGTATTCTACTGGCACATTTTGAGACATATTTCTCGTCATAAAGCAATATTGGGATTGCTGCAACTGATTATTATATGTATTTATACCAAATTGTGCTATTTCCATTGACAGCTATACTTCAGCTAATAAATAGCTCAATTAATAAATTTAAATTTACAAATTAATGCCGCCATCTTGCTATTAAATTGTCTTGTTTGGATACTTTGTCTTTGCATACATTTTCTCCTTAAGTATTATTTCTCATGTATCTTTACACAATTTACACAGTCTGTTGTGGAAGTCTCCTTATCTGAGTTGTACTTTTCACCTCTTCTATATCTCATGGTGTGCAATACTTAATTTCTCCAGGCTGTGGGGTATGCACATTTCCAATATTATTTTTAACTTTAAATTTCTCTGCTGTTTCTCTATTGATTTTAATGCAACAAAATAAAATTCCTTCCTAGAATTTTATAGGACATATTTACAGGCTACACAGTAGTTGTTGAAACATTTGCAAATAATAGGCACAAGTTTATGCAAAATCGCTAATACTTATCCGTTGTAAGGAGTGATGGGGGAATAAAAAATACCAGTCTTTATTTAACCAGTACATTGATCATATTTGGTATGTGGTAGATAATAAAAGTTAGAATCTCATGCATATACTACATACATTTAGTTGCTAACTTTGGTAGCCTAAGATCTTCTGTAGGCCACAGGCCCACAAACTTTTAGATGTAGTACTTAAGTATATTAAATGTTTTACACTTTTTAAACTACGTTTGTTCCTATCCCTTGTAATTGTGTATACCATCCAATCATACAAGTGAGAAAGCACCTGAACTTTTCCTGTATTTTTTTTGTATTGTAGGCTGGTTCCATTGTCATCTTGCTGTACCTGGAAAGTACATGGCTGATTGGTCAAACATTGTACCCAGTATATCAACCTCTGATGCTGTATATATCACCCTTTTTCTTGTGAACAATAATATCTTTTTTTTTTTCAAAGTAAAATCAATTAAAGCAGGTTTAAACCAGATCAAAGAGATCATAAACGCAGTTAAGTATAATGTAATATTAAGATTTATCATGTTGGTAGGCAGAAATTTTCAATTATTCACAAATTACAATGATTTATTTTTTAAGTAAAGCTAAATTTTCCTTGGCTTACACATTTACTGAAAATAACATAATTTCAAGACTGTGTTGGCTTAAAGTCAAACTTGATAACATGAGAATGATTAGAATTAAACCACGAATCTAATTATTAATATACAATGTATTGTGTTTTTTAAAAATCTGTTCATGCATACCGGTTAAAAATATTCTATAAAACTGACCATACAAAAGTTCAATAAAGTTTTCATTTGACAAATTCTGTGCTTTTGTTTCATTAAGTTACTACATCTTCTCAAAGTTATGGGGGATGCTGGTGTTTTGGGTAAAAAACTCACATTCCACTGTTCGGACTCCTGGGTTCGATTTCTAGACCAACCTCAAGTGAGAAAGTGTTGCAGCCAATTGCCAGCCAGTGCCCAGTGATTTTCAGTCCAGAATCTTGACGAACTAGTATGCAGTAATTTTCTGCTTCAACTCAAAAGATGTTTTACCCAAATCAATCAGTTTTCTAGTCAAAGTACTGTTGTTTAAAAAAGATATATTTTCAAACAAGGGATAGGTCTGAATTGGTACTTACAGTTGGCATGAAAGTTAAGCTAAAATGGAGCCTTTTTCACTGCAGAATAAACTTTATGATAATCCAAGTGCCTGATAAAAGTGGAACAACAAATTACCCCAATTACCTGTCAGCGTATTGTTTACACCTATTTGGATGGGCAGGCGGTTGGGCGGGCGGGTGTGTGGGCGATGTGAAAAAGTTCGTCTGGGCTGTATCTCAGAAACCGTAAGGTGTGGGAAGTTGATAGTTGGTAGGGACGTTGGATGGGGGTGTAGGTGTGCAACATCACAGTGTGATCTTGATTTGACCTTTGATCTTGCCGTAGTGACCTTGACCTATAAAATTTTGTCCAGGCTATATCTCAGAAATCATAAGGTGTGGAAAATTGATACTTGGTAAGGACATTGATTAGGGCGTATAGTTTGCATCATCATTTTGTGACCTCGATTTGACCTTTGACCTTGCTGTAGTGACCCTGAGTTTGAAAATCTTGTCCGGGCTATATCTCGGAAACCATAAGGTGTTGGAAGTTAATACTTGGTAGGGACAATGGTTGGGGGTTGTATATGTGCTGCGTCATAGTGTGACCTTGATTTGACCTTGCTGTAGTGATCTTGACCTATAAAATCTTGTCTGGGTTATATCTCAGAAACCGTAAGGTGTAGGAAGTTAATACTTGTTAAGGACATTGATTTAGGTGTGTAGGTTTGCAACAGCACATTGTGACCTTGACTTGACCTTTGCCCTTGCTGTAGTGACCTTGACCTATGAAATCTTGTCTGGGTTATATCTCAGAAACCATAAGGTGTAGCAAGTTGATACTTAGTAGGGACATTTGTTGTGTGATCTTGATCTGACCTTTGACCTTATTATATTAAGTACCAGTTTTAAAATCTTGACCTGGCTCTTGAATTTTGTATGGTGTAGGAAGTTGACACTTGGAAAGGACACTGTTTAGGGTGTGTAGGTGTGCATCATGGTGTGACCCTTAGCTTTGGCTCTGCCGAAGTGTGTTCATCTGCCATATTTGAAACATGTATCTGTTTTGACAAAGATATATGGATTGCTACAACTGATTATTATATGTACTTTTACATAATGTACTATTTCCATTAACATCTATTATCCAGTTAATAAATTTTACAGCATCATAATTTTTAGTTTACGGATTAATGTTGTCATCTTGCTATTGAATTGTCTTGTTTCAATACTTCATCTTTATATACATTTTCTTTCTCTTAAACATAATTTTCTCTACTTAACATTTTTTGGACCTTTATATAACTGACACTGCTCTGAAAGTATCCCGAACTTTGTACTGTTTCACTACTTCTATATCTCATGGTGTTAAAACTTATTTCCCCAGGCTGTGGGGTATGGGCATCTCTGATGCTATTTTAATTTAATGTCAAGGAAGTGTACACAACCACATTTTTGGAATATGTTTGTAGATAAATTTTGACCTCGATCCCCTTTAAAATGCTTGATAACTAACTGTAATTATCCAAATTTTGAACATTTGCACATTTTGTTAGTCTAACTGTCGATAGTTTATGACAAAAGTTTTAGTAAATGTTTACCACCATGACATTCAGAGCTGATTAGGTTTTCTGGCCACGATCCCATTTCCTTCCACTCTTTTAACTGCACTTTTTAATACAAATTCTCGAATATAACGGTCTAGGGTTGTAGCCTAATTTTCGCCAGATATGTTTTGTTGTATGGCAGCCATATTTCCTGGAAACGTTCATTATGCCTGTTTATAACGAGTGGTTTTTCATTACTTTTTATTTGGACCTTTATATAACTGACACTGCTCTGAATGTATCCCGATTTTTGTACTGTTTCACTACTTCTATATTTCATGCTGTTGAAAAATATTTCCCCAGGCTGTGGGGTATGGGCATCTCTGATACTATTTTTTTATATTACTGCTAATTTGATTAAAAAATTCTGGATTTTACAAATAAGGCGATCAGCCAGTTTTCTCTTTTTTCATTGGTCTCCTGACATAGTCATCATTGAAGAATTGCATCCCTTGCCATCTTGTGATGAACTAGATTAAAAGCTATGGAAGAGGTGAAAGTGACTGAAAGCCTTTGCCTGGCATTTAGAAATATTTCACATTAGTGCAGGAATTGAAGTGCAGTATCAATATCGGAAAGTAATTTGACTTGGCATAGTGATACTGTAATAAAAAGGAATAATTTTATAGCCAATAGTGCCTCAATTATTAATATAAGATATTTCAGAAACAAAAGTTTTATACAAGATTGTAGTACAAGTAATCAAATTCTTTAAGGATCTCAAAGTACATCTTAAACACCTGAAAACATGCCTGTTTCAACTCCAGTTTTCCCAGCCTAGTCTCCTTCCCTTTGGTAACACCCATAACTCTGGATTACTGACCTTGACTGTCCCTGGACTATCCTTATGACTAATGTATTTGTTACCATAGGGCACCGAGTTCCCCTTTGTGGGGAAGATATTGCGCCTGCAAAGCAGTAGATTAGATTACATTATACATTGGTAATCGAATTGTAGCTTTCTAAAAGTAATGCCTGAGCCAAAGATTGAATCCAGTACCACAGTAATGCGACTAACTAAAATTCAAATCAAGCTTTCACAGTGCTTTTTACAGAGTGGGGATATCACCAACTTGGTACAAGACTTGTAATTTGTAAACAGAAATTCACAAAAGGCACGTCTGTCTTCACTTCTACTCCAATCATTTTTACCTTATATTGTATGGTACTCTACCTCGAAATGCAGAAGTGTTGCCGACAACAACCAGCACTTAATTATTATTCTATATTGTGTTTTGTGCCAAGCTGAGAAATATGTCAAGTTATGGCTGGGAGCAGAAGCAATTCTTTATTTTTAAAGCACTTCGTTAAACAATTGACAGTTTCTAGTGAATGCACTGTGCAGGTCCTAAAAGCACAGATAACGGAGTTGCTTGAAAACAATGCACACTTATCAGCAAAGCAACCATCAGTTTTACAAGACTAGGCAGGGATGTCTGATATATTCGAGATCACAACTTTAGAGATCAGAAAGCCAAGTGTGTTACAACTCCACCACCTAGCTGCCTTCTTTTGGAATTTTTTTTTTTTTTTTTTAAATTTGGTCACTTTATTTGGAACTCTGACCACATGTTGAAGGTTTCTTTTAACACACTGTAAAGGTCATATTCAGAGAAGTACCTGAAGGGTTGGAGGGAAGCAAGACACACCAATCGGTTGATAATTTGTACCGTAAACTGCATGATAAGAAGTAACTAGAAACTTTCTCCAAAAGGGTGCGACTTGAATAAAACTTCAAAGGTGGCAATCAGATGTACTGTCCAAATGCCAATCAACTCTTTCCTTTTTAAAGTAAGAAAAAACTAAAGTTTTCCTTTGGTGTTTCACAGTAAAAGTTAAATATTGAAAAGACGCTGATAAAGAAATAGATTTGTTTATTAAAATATAATGGATAGTGTATCAATATAGTTACATGTAAATTACAACCTTATGGCAATTCGACAGGTGAACCTAAAACTCAAAGGGGTAACTTCATTGCACTTTTGAAATCAAGCATCATCTCTATGACTTCTAATCACCAGGTTGGTTTGTTCTCATTATGTAAATATCAAACATTTAAAAATAATTCTATAACAAATATACAATGAATTTTCTGATATTTTTTATATTAACTCATAATGCAAAGTGTGTATGATTTCTTGGTCTTAATAAATTGGTCCTTTTTGTACAAATTTGATTTTATTAAAACTTCAAACTTATTTGCTACATGAATGATGCATATCATAAAACCAAATACTATCTTGCAGTTTTACAACAAACATGAAACTATATATTTGATCTTATTGCACAGATCTTTTTTTTTACTTCCAACTTGCCAGGAGTATTCACGCATCACAGTTATTTCTACCATCTAATTGAAAAGTACACAGATGAAAAACATAGGGGTGATAAGTTACAAGTGATGTTTTTGTACTAAATTGTCTTAATTCACAAAATACAGAAAATACCATACAATTTACCATTGGTAGAAATTTATGCTGCTGGCTTTAAATGCTTATTGCACTAAACAAACCTACAAGTAACAAACCTCTGAATTGCCAAAGTGACAAGTAACATTAAACTCTGTTTAGTAGTAATCTCATTAAGTAGAAATATACATCAGGGTTCAAATCCACTAACATCCGTGGTCTTAGAATTATCCTTATTCTTAGAATTTTCTAAGAAAACCACCATTTTCCAGGAAAATATGTTTAAAATGAGAAAAGTTTCGAAGAATATGAGTTTACCTTCTAATTTAGATTTCTAATGGTGGTAATGACAAATTCAATGCAATTGCTGTGTATAAACCACATAGCATTAGCACCAGATCAACGTGAAGCATTATTTGCAGGAAAAACTAGACCTAGCCCATCAAAAAAAAACGATGCAAATTTGTGTCCACTGGAAAGAGATCTCACCGAAGCCAGTAAACCATCATTTAACCTTGAAGGAGGTGAAAACTGGAACATATCAGAAGATTCCCAGCCCATAATTTCCTACAACTTGGTTTGACATTTCAAACCTCTAGGACCAATAATACGCGAGTTATAAGCACTTTTAAGTTTGGCTATCCTCGTTTGACCCTGAAGAAGGGGCCCAAGGTCAAATCTGACCACATCAGAAGATTCCCATGCCCATGATTTCTTATAGGTTGGTTTCACATTGCAAACCTCTAGGACCAATAATAAGCGAGTTATAAGCACTTTTAAGTTTGGCTATCCTCGTTTAACCTTGAAGGAGGGGTCCAAGGTAAAATCTGACCACATCAGAAGGTTTGCAGCACATGATTTCCTATAGGTTGGTTGCACATTGCAAATCTCTAGGACCAATAATAAGGGAGATACAGGCACTTTTAAAGTCCCCTATATGGGTTACTTTGGCACTCCGTGGATGACCTCGAATTAAGAGCTTCAAGGTCACATGTCTGCAAGGTTGTAGAGGACATATATATCTGTCATACATATCACCTATGAAGAGATTAAACCTTCTACCTATGAGAAACAGCCAGTAGAAAAATGTAGATAATTTTCAAAGCAATGTCCGCGGCAGCCATCTTGTTTTTCAGAATGGGGCTAATTTCAGTCCCAGAGAAGCTTACCCCCCAATGAAGATATCCTGCAAATTTGGTGAACCTTGCTGGTGTGGTTTTCCTCTGAGAGCATTAACGCCATTCACTACGCAGTGGCGGCGTAGTGAAAGCTAAACCAAAGTATCCACCGGAGGCATCCGGTGGATACAATTAAACCAGCTGCAAACTCGGAGCCAGAGACTATTTAAACAATTATAATAACATGCCAGTGGGTGAAACCCATTTACCAGTCAAATTTGTTCGCTTAACCTTTGTTTTGGACATAATTTTTCCTTACTATCACACAAATTTGCAAATTTAAAAGGTAAATTAAATTTTTATAAGTTAATACCCTATCCAATGGACAATAGCTTATCCGGTCGGCGCGGACCGGCCCGCCAAACGTCAGAAAAAGACGTCCTGTGTCTCCACCGGCTAGGCCGGCCCAGTGCTGTGCACTCGCCAGATGGCGTGTAGTACTTCCTTCCTGTCTAGACAGAGTGACGTCATAGCATCTTTTTCGTTGTCTAAACATATATAGACCCCTAGTAAAGTGAAAGCGGGGTCAGGTGGGAGGGTCTTGTGTGTCCATTGGATAGGGTATTAACTTATAAAAATTTAATTTACCTATTAAATTTGCAATTTTATTGCGTTAATACATCCTATCCAATGGACAATAGCTGAATAACTACCGCTTGGATGGCGGGTGCGTTACTAGGGACTAAAGAAGTTGAACTCATGTTAGAAATAATGACCATTTCTTCTTTCCTTACAGCCCGGGTAGACCTTGAAGTCAGATACCCTTAAGGCTGTGGTCGAGTATCATCATCCGGTTATCCGGAAGGAACCGTCAGAGTCGACCTTGCGCCCCCCCCCCCTTTTTTAACAGACCTGCTCTGAGGTAGGGGAAGAGAGGGATGAGTTCAGTCCCATAAAATCACCTCTCCCGAAGGAAGTACGTGAGAGATTTTTTTTTGTTTTTTTTTTTTTATAATTGTTGCTTAACTATATGTGCAATATATACAATACATCTCCTTATTTATAAATGCACAGATCTCCTCTAAGTCCTCGGCTGCTGGTGGATCTGCTGAGCAGCCACCACAGGGCCAAGATGGTATAGCTCTGAATCGGCCCAAGCCACATCCTTCAGGTAAAATTGAGTGAAGGTATTATGAGACTTCCAGTGGCAGGCTGATAAGATCTGTTCCAAGGAAACTCCCGACTGGAAGGCCTTGGAGGCAGCAAAGGCCCTGACATCATGAGCTTTAACTTGATGTAGGGTGTGGGCCTGTTGATCAGAGAGCTCATAGCATAGGATCACAGTCTGTTTGATCCATGAGGAGATAGTGGCAGGAGAAATGTCTTTGTCGAAGCCTTTCTTGAAGGAGACAAAGACTAATTCCTTGTGCTGCCTGAGGTCTGAAGTCCTGTCCAAATAGTAGCGCAAGGCTCTGACTGGACAAAGGGATCTGTCAGCTTTGAGGGACTTATCCAGAGTAGGGGCCAGGGCTGGTATGACCACTGGGGCTACACTCTCTGGACCCTCCTTGGCCAGCTGATTCTTGGAGAGAAAGCTGGGAGATGGGAACAGGGATACCTTCGACCAATCGGCTTGGTGTCTGATGTTCCTGTTTTGCCATGCATGGATCTCACTCCTTCTTTTACCAGAGCCCAGGGCCAAAAGGAAGACAGTTTTGAAGGTCAGATGCTTCAGTGATGCTTCCTTAAGAGGTTCGAAAGGAGCCTTTGTCAGCTGGTGTAGTACCAGGGAAAGGTTCCAGGAGGGTACTCCCCTCCGCCCCTTGGGTCTATCTCTGTGGAAACTTTCCAAGAGACGAGTGAGATTATCATCTTTGCTGATATTGACTGTTGTATTACCTAGTTTATCAGCAATGGCAGATCTGTATCCATCAATGGTGCTGGGCTGCAACTTCTTGTCCTCAAAGAGGTACATTAGGAAGTCAGCCACCGACTTTACAGGTGGTGACCTGAAGTCCACCTGATTAGTGATGCACCACTTTGTAAAGATGGTCCACTTTGCCTCATAGACCGATCTAGTCGACTTTCTTTGAGGAGCCTCAATTCTTGCTGCCACTGCCTCAGAGAAGCCCTGTTCCTTGATTTTTGTGGCTCTAGGAGCCAGGCATGGAGGTTCAGAGTTGTCAGATTTCTGTGAGGGATCTGATTGAAGGGCTGTGTCAGCAAATTTGGCAGGTTGGGCAGGCAGAGAGGGACCTGACTGGACATGGTCACCAGGTCCCAAAACCAAGGCATGTTGGGCCACCCCGGGGCAATCAGGATGAGTCTCTTGCAAGGGGAGTCCAGAAGCTTCTCCACTACTTTGCCCAATATGGCGGTCGGTGGGAAGGCGTATGCATCCAGATCCCCCCATGGCAGAGTAAGTGCATCCACTGCTATAGCCAGGGAGTCCGGTACTGGAGAGACAAACTGAGGTAACTTGTGGTTGAACCTCGTGGCAAACAGATCCACCGGAGGCCGGTGCCATTGGTTGCATATCTGTTGGAAAATCTCCGGGAGGAGAGACCACTCTGTTTGAATGGTCTGACCTAGTCTGGATAGTTTGTCGGCTATCACATTCGAACGGCCTGGGATGTGTCGGGCTTTTAGAGTTACTTGTCGCTGGGAACACCAGGTCAAGATTCTCCAAAGTAGGGCACAAAGCGGGCCCGACCTCATCCCTCCTTCCTTGTTTATGTAAGCGACCACTGTAGTATTGTCGGTTGCTATCAGAACTATCTTGTCTACGCAGAGATTTTGGAACTCTTTTAAGGCCAGAAACACAGCCTTGAGTTCCAGATAGTTTATGTGCAGGTTGCTTTCCGGAACCGACCAGGACCCTCTTGCAGTGAATTCGTTTACGTGAGCACCCCACCCTTCTTTTGATGCGTCTGTAAAAATTTGCAGAGCATGTCTTACTGGGTGTAATGGTTGACCTTGAAGCACATTGTCTTCGTCTAGCCACCATTGTAAGTGAGAATGTAGGGCCCGCGGTAGAGGAATAATCTTCTCTAGAGATTCTGGTACCCTCCAGTTGTTTTTGAGATGCCACTGTATGGGTCTCATGTGTAGTCGGCCGAGGTGAACCTGTTTTTCTGTGGCTGTTAGCAGACCTATCAGGGACATGAACTGCCGGACCGGACAGGCCGGTAGCAGCAAGAGTGCGTGTATCTTGTCCTGAAGGCTTTTCCACCGGTCCGGAGTCGGTCTGACCCGGCCGGAACGGAGGTCGAACTGGTAACCTACGAAGTCGAAGACCTGTTTGGGTTCCAGTTCTGATTTCTCCAGATTTACCAGCCAACCTAAGGTCTGGCACATCCTCACCAGGATTTGGGTATGTCGGAGACAAATGTGCTGGGATCTGGCTCTCACCAACCAGTCGTCTAGGTATTGGTGGATCCTTATACCCCTTTGCATGGCCATCAGTTTGACTTCCTTCACTAACACAGTGAACTCCATGGGCGCTGTGGACAGACCAAAGGGCAGTGCCCTGAACTGATAAGTCCGGCCCTGAACATGAAATCTTAGATATTTTCTGGATTGTTCCTGTATTGGTATGTGGAAGTAGGCGTCCTTGAAATCTACTGAGGTAACCCATTCTCCTTGCTGGAGAGATGTTCGGATGGTTTCCGGCGTTTCCATTTTGAATGTCTCCACCTTGAGGAAGAGATTTAGGTTGCTTAGGTCCAGGATTGGCCGCCATTTGTTGTTGGGTTTGGGGACGAGAAAGAGTCGGTTGAAAAACCCTAGAGACTTTTGATTTCGAACCCTTTCCACTGCGTTTTTGTCTATAAGCTGATGTAATGCCTCCAGCAGGTAGCTGTTCCTGTGGGGATTGACATAACGGCTTATGACTGAAGGAGACCGTGTGAGTTGGGGGCGGATCCGAAAGGGGAGGGTGTAACCCTCTTTCAGGATTTGAACTATTTTCGGACCGGCCCCCAGATCCAGCCAAGTTTTCCAAAAGATTTGTAGCCTGGCCCCTACAGGTTGATCGTTTACAACATTTTGGGCAGTTTTTACAGGTTGGGCACAAGACAATTGAGTGACACAAGAAACAGGTTTCACATATTTTAATTTGTGACACACTTTTGATTGACACTCTGCCCACCTTAACTCTTAACTCTCTCTTTTGGGAGTGCCCGGGTGCAGAAGGTACATCCATTGCAACATGACAATTTACAGAGTTTAATGTCTTTTCTTGTGCTAGAGTCTTGCTCCCGGCCAGCAGTCCCGCCTGTAAACTGTTTACAAAGTAATTGTCATTTATAGGACTGCTGGCCCTTGGCTGGACGCGAGGAGTAGTAAGAGGCCTTGCCTTTCTGCTTCTTGCCCTGACCCTTATTGCCAATGTTCTTCCATGCAGGACGGTCTGGTTTCCTGTAGTCTGAACGCTTTTCTGGCCATTCGTATGGGTGGAAGCGACCTTTCTTTCCTGACTGACCTTGGGTTTTACTCTCAAAATTGGCAATGTCTTGCTCGGCCTGTTTCAATGCGGCATCTGGGAACAGGGTTGAGATATGGAGAGGTCCAGTCCGTAAGGCACCCAGGGTGTCTGGCTTTATACCCATTTTAAGATGAGAGAGGTAGGCATCTCTTCTGATGAGTGTCATATTGGCCACCGTCACAAATACAAAATCTGACAAATGTTCAAGGGTTTTCGCCATGGACTGTGTTATGCTAGAATTAAAGTTCATGAGAAACTGTAATTCGTCGGCAGCATGAGAAAGCTTCCCTGAGGATTTCCCCTTGGTTAGTTCGGCTTTGATAGCTTTGAGTTCGGACTGCATGTTGTCCTGTACCCTGTATAGACACCGGTTGAAGCCAGCCGCTTGGTTGCAAATAATAGAGGCTTCGCGGGCTGACTTCTCCCACTTTCGTAAATTGTCCTGGGAGATCTGGCGTGAAGCAGGTGGGGTTGATGCAATGCCAGCTGCCTTTGCGATGCGACTATAAGAGCTATTAACTTTGGATGCGTCAGTGCTCCAGGTCTGAACAGTTTTCCCCGTTTCCTGATCACTCTTCTGTGGATTAGGAACAAAGTTATACCACTTGGCCTGGGACTTTGGGGGGTCGGACAAACTGGTCCTTGAGGAGACCTCCAGCCTCCGAACTACGTGATGGGTATCCCTCTGTAAGTGTGAGGTTGAGCTTCCCCATCTTGTTGCATAGCCACTCATCTGTGGGCATTGTGACCGAAACCTTTCCTGTGGGCTGGGCTTTAGGGCCAGCAAACGGATTATCCTCCGACTTGGAAGCGGCAGTGTCAATTTCTGGGATGTGGTTCCACCCCATGAACGATCTGATCCCACTCATCGTTTCTCTGTAATTCTGTTCCTCTGAGAGGGTCAGATCTGGGTCATTAACAGAGGCTTCGTGATCCTGGTCAGAGAGCTCTCCCTCTTCAACAAATATGTCCACAGGCGGACGGTCAGACAGGTCGGAGTCGGAGTCGGTATCTGTGGAAGACACACTGGTTTTCCTTGCCGGTATTGAAGATGCTCTGCTGGGTACCTGTTGTGACAATGGGGAGTCGGTACCAGCCACATCTGAACGCCGGTCGGTGGGAACCTTTGCCCTTGACGATTTGCTGGTCGACTTGGATACAGTCTGACAAACACCAGGCAAATCTGAAGATAGCTGAGGGGCAGCTGAAGCTTGTGGTTGGTCGGTATCCGGTCTCTGAGAGACGAGGTCGGTAGCCGACAACTCTGTATCTTGAGGTCTGATAAAAGGTTTGGATGATATAGCCGAACCTGAAGGAGGTGAGTGTGTTGGGGTGACTTTCACTGTAGCAAAGGTCGGTTCTCTATCCAAGGATTTGGCTAACAAAAGCGCCTCTAGTCTGTTAAACCGATCAGACCATTTTTGGTCTAACTCATCGATCCTTGTGTCCGGTGAGGATCTGTGAGACTTGGGAAGCGACTTAGAGGCTTTGTCAGAAGCCGGCTTGGAATCTTTTGAAGAATGAGCTTTAGTCTTTTCAGAAGGATTAGGTTTCTTCTTCTTTTCAGAACTGGCACCCGGGGACTGCAAAATCCCCTGGTCGTCCACAGCTCCCACTACTGTCACAGAGGACAGGTCTATGAGAGAGGAACTGGTAGAGTCCTGTTTAGGCGTATCCGCAGATTTCTTAAGGTCTCTTTTCTCCTTCTTTAATCTGTACGAGGGAGTGGACAACTGTAAACGTTGTTCCTCAGACAAAATGTTACAAGAGTTACAATCCTTCTTGGCAACGCACGGATCTGACCCCTTACCCTTTTCTCTGCAACGTGCGCAGAAACAATGGCTGTCGAAGCTAGCCATGATGTGGCCACAACTTCCATGCTTCTGTGAAGGGGAAGACATGACGATCCGTAACCAAAAACCAAGTCAAAATGATCTATACACACTCTTGAACACAATGATAAAATTTAAAAGCACACTCTGAAGAATAACTTTAATAAATCTCAAAAAATATTTCAACTCAGAAATTTCGTGTACACAACACATGCGCCAAACGAAAAAGATGCTATGACGTCACTCTGTCTAGACAGGAAGGAAGTACTACACGCCATCTGGCGAGTGCACAGCACTGGGCCGGCCTAGCCGGTGGAGACACAGGACGTCTTTTTCTGACGTTTGGCGGGCCGGTCCGCGCCGACCGGATAAGCTATTGTCCATTGGATAGGATGTATTAACGCAATAAAATTGACATTTTATAACATCCACCAATCATGATGTGTTTTTGCCAGCATGTATTT
Source organism: Sabellastarte sp. h YS-2021 (assembly GCA_964017235.1). NCBI lineage: Eukaryota > Metazoa > Annelida > Polychaeta > Sabellida > Sabellidae > Sabellastarte > Sabellastarte sp. h YS-2021. Next base: position 16,964,686 of record OZ024929.1, on the reverse strand, counting down.
GTCTGCTTGGAAAATAAATTGTATTTGTATTTTGCATTTATACTCAGTGCAATCTCTCCATATACTACAGGATTCAAAGTGCTATATATGCCCCATTCGACTGTACAGTTATGGATGGACTTTGATGATATTTTTAGAAAATGTCAATAATAGAACTAGATTGGGCCAACTCGGCGCCAACATATCCCCAGACAGGTCATCACTCACGCCACAGGTTTTGATCGGGAATTTTTTAAAACATAATTACCCATTATTATATGAACTTCAGCACATCAATCTACTCTGTTTATATCTCCCCAAGGAAGATGGTGTATCCCCAGACGCCGAATACATAACTCAAATTATATTTTCAATCTTCCTGCAATGATAACTCTAAACCTATTTTCCAAGTATTTAAATGATTGATGATTGAATGTCCATTCTAAAATAATAATCCCAAAAGAGCATATCTGTTTCTATATTTGTTGACAAATAAAATATTATTTTTAACTCAACTCATCATATTTTTCAATCTTCCTTCAAAGTATTTAAATGATTGATGATTCAATGTCCATTCTAAAATTCATAATCCCAAAAGCGCATATCTGTTTCTATATTTGTTCACAAATAAAATATTATTTAAAAAAAAATTATTTATATTATTATTTTATTATATTATTTTTAGAATTTGCAAATTGTTTTCAGTTATTCATTTCCTCTATACCTATATATATGGTCCATATATATGCAACCTAAATATGTGACACAATCTCAGTTCTGACTCCCCTTTGTGTTATATGTAATGAAGCCCACCACCTCCCACCCCCACCCCTCTCCCCTTCTCCACACCTCTCTCACTATTACACAAGATCTGCAACCCCATTGAGTTCTTTGTTTCTCATCTGATATCATTAAATACCTTTGTTTATTTAGTGTCACTCAATATAGCTGGAGGTCCCAGAGGTGGGTGGGGGGAATCCGGGTGGGGGATGTGGGTTGAGCATAAATGGTAAACAAACAATCTATATAAAAGGGGTACTCAAATACAAAAAGAATTGAGAATTTTAAGTATGTGATTATCAACTGAAATGAGTTCATAACTGTAGGAGCTGTGCCAAAATTAACTGAGGCAAGCTGAATAAAACTGGGCTAGTTGAGGGTTAAAAATCCCCTAGTTTTACTACATAAGGATATAATTTCATTAATATTGGGACTTAAAGCTCACTTAAAGTGTCCATTTTGTCTACTTGAATATGTTTAACCAGTTTCATTTTAAAAAGTGAAAAACTCAGCAAGCAGAGGTATAACACACAAAAATAAGTTCTTAAAAGACTAAGATAGCCATAACATTATTAATATTCAAAATTTAAATAGACAGGCATTTCCTTTTAAAAATTCAAAGATTTCAGCTCTATAACCCACATAGTTTGACAGTTACTGGGCTTTAAAGTGGCATAATATCCATAAATTGGGTTTCTGTGGGCATTTTACAATTGTTAAAGAGACCTTAGCAATTAAACTACAGATCTGAAACTTTTTGGGGGACATACATAACAAACAAAAATTATATATAATACAGTTTAAGACTTGTCACACCAAGCATTTCCAAATAACAGGAAAAAATACGGAAAAAATGTCAAAAAAGGCACTTGGGCGAGTGTCTATGGCCCTCATACACAGGTTAAATGTCTACTAAAAACCTTGATTTTCGGCATATGTAAAAAGGACATAATAATGCATTCCCAGATGGGATTTCAGCTCCATCAATCACATAGTTTAACAGTTACAGGGCTTAAAGGTGGTAAAAAGTCCAAATATTGGGTCATTGTGGGCCTTTTAGAGATCTCGATGTGGCTTTCAAATTAAAGCTTCAGACTTAAAATTTGTTACATACTAAGATTACACATAGAATATGTATCTAATAAAGTTTGAAACTTCTCAGACTTACCATTTCCAAGTTACAGAGCAAAATATGTGAAAAATGTCTTAAAAGGGTCACTCAGGTGGGTGTTTAAGGTCCTCATACACAGGTTAAATGTCTACTTGAAGCCTTGATTTTTGGCACATGTAAAAAGAACATAATAATGTATTCCCAGATGAGATTTCAGCTCTATCAGTCACATAGTTTAACAGTCACAGGCCTTAAAATTGGCAAAAAGTCCAAATATTGGGTCTTTATGGGGCCTTCTAGAGACCTAAATGTGGCCTTCAAATTAAAGCTTCAGACTTAAAATTTGTCACATACTAAGATTACACATAGAATATGCATCTAATACAGTTTGAAACTTCTTAGACTTACCATTTCCAAGTTACAGGGAAAAATATGTGAAAAATGTCTAAAAATGGTCACTCGGGTGGGGATTTATGGTCCTCATACACAGGTTAAATGTCTTCTTAAAGCCTTAATTTTTGGCACATATAAAAATAACATACTAATATCTTCTCAGATAGGATTTGAGCTCTATCAGTCACATAGTTTGACAGTCACAGGGCTTAAAAGTAGCAAAAAGTCCAAATATTGGGTCTTTGGGAGCCTTTTAGAGACCTCAATTTGACCTTCAAAATTAAAGCTTCAGACTTAAAATCTGTTACATACTAAGATTACACACAGAATATATATCTAATACAGTTTGAAACTTCTCAGACTTACCATTTCCAAGTTACAGGGAAAAAGATGTGAAAAATGTCTTATAAGGGTCACTCGGGTGGGTGTTTATGGTCCTGATACACAGGTTAACTGTCTATTAAAGGCTTAAATGTTGGGGCACATATAAGAAAACACATAGATATATTCCCAGATGATATTTAACTTAGATGAGAGACATAGTTTGAAAGCTACAGTGCTTGAAAGTGGCAAAAAGTGCATAAATTGGGTCTCTGTGGGCACTTTTGAGACCTTAAGTCGACCCCTTTGGGTAAACCTACAGCCCTAAAATTTTCTACAGACAAGGATTACATATCAAAGTTATACCTAGCGCAGTTTGAGACTCATCAGAATTATCACTTCCAAATTATAGGGCAAAATATGTGTAAAGTATAGCAAAAAATCCCTAAGTGGGGGTATTTATGGGCCTCAAACACAATTTTCTCCTCAACTTAAAGTCATGATTTTCGGCACATGTACTAACAACATATTAATGTGTTGTCAGGTAAAATTTCAGCCAGCTGAGCATCATAGTTTGTGACCTACAGGGCTCTAAGTGGCCAAAAGTCCAATTTCTGACCTTAAGGTGGCCATAAGTTCTTTTTTACTGGGAGTTTAAGGTCACCTTAAAATAGGGATCTTCCTTTGGGCACCCTTAACATGTGTACCAAGTTTGAAAAAAAAATATTAATTTGTTTTCGAGTTATCGCGTCCACAAGGAAATTTCTACGGCGGCGGCGGCGGCGGCGCGACGGACCTGAATCCAATATATCCCCGACTTTCGTCTGGGGATATAATAAGGAATAGAGGATTAAATTTTGGTGATCCGGATCATTGTTTAGACCCAGGAATCCTTTATCAGATTTTTTTATCATTACATTTGTAAGCAATATTGGAGGCGCTCAGTCTGGGTGGAGGTCGGCATTCTCCAAGTGCCCTTGTTTCAATAAAATTTTTACATCATCTGGTATATATTCGCTTTTACCGTTTTGTCTCGGATTTGGGGGAGTTATCGTACAACAGATATCTGGCCAGGCTTTCTGCCCCAAGTCATCCCCTAATTCACTTTCTAAAATTTTCTTATTCTCAGAAAGTGGCTGTGTTCTAAAATAAGAATTTCTAAGAATAACTAAAAAAAAACAAAAAAAACGGAATGGTTAGTGAAAATCAGCCCTGGCTGATAATTTCATGGGATAACCCCAGTTTTGAATTTCCACCTCCAGTTCAATTATAAGTGTGACTTAATAACTGCCAGATATTTTGTAACCATTTTGGCACATTTCAGTGTATTTTCTCTAAATGTAAAACACACACAAACTTACAGCAATTAGAGCCTTTAAAATGTACGTAGAAAAGCACCAATTGTGAGTGATACCACAGTACTACAGTTTCTTGTGAAACTGAAAGTTAAAACCTTGGGTTAACAATTGCTGCAGCACTATCGAATAGCACCATGCACACTTGATACCAGCCTTCTCTTCTCTGAATGTGGTGGTGTAAAAATGTTCAAAACTGGACCTGAAATGTGGTGTAAAAATGTTCAAAACTGGACCTAAAATGTGGAAGTTGTGGTCACTGCTGCATGAGATCAATGCTGTATCCAGATAATATCTACCAATCATACAAAAACTTGACAATTCTTCAAAAAAGAAATAATTTAATGTTTTCTTGTATTGTGTTGTTTTTGGCATGTATGGAATGTACTACCAAGCCTAACCAATCAAGCCAAACCAATCATCTGTTATCACCTTACTTTTGGTGTCCAGGTGTTTTTACTGTCAAGGCAAGATATTTACATCTACATACAGGACAACACTGTTGTATTGAATATCAAGACAGAAATCCTTCTAGTGAAGTGCAAATCCCAAAGTAACCAGAAGAAATTTAATGGAAAAACTCATTACAACCTACTAGCGGAAGTAACTAGTGAAACATTAACAAAGGAAACTTAGAATATTATAGAGTAAAAACCTTTGTACCACAAGAAAAGCCATATTAGTCTAGTACAACCCAATATCCAACACAGACACACACAATGTAAATGAAGTAATGGACCTCCCATAATAGAACTTATTACCCGACATCTGACTTTCTAAGGCTTGTTAATCTGGCCTTGTTACGTGATCGGTTAGCTCTCCTTACAAACCTTGCTAATGAAACTCAAACATTCACCGAATTCATTACAAACTGGGTTGTGACGTTTGCACCATTTCATACTGGCTATTGTGTTAGTGCCAAATCTGTATTGCTTTACGTTTGTTCTCAGTGAGAGAAAGTGTCTTCAATAGTGCACTAAAAAGAGAAATAAAACCTTGTTGCTTGGTTACAAATTGTAATTCCATATGCCAAATAAATCAAATCCTTTTTAATAGGGATGGGTCTTTAGATCTGGTATCGAGGGCATTTTACTGAAATACAGTGATGAGATTTTACAACTCCCCCTTCGATGGCCAACACATATAATGGAAGGAAGAGTTAAAATATGAGAAACATACCCAAAATCTGAAGAAATTATAAGCTTTTATCCCCAATTTTCATGCATTTACTGACTTAATACAGTACTAGCGATTACGTTGAGCAGAACTGCCATGTTATGGTTACGACACTTTATAACCTCAATCTTGCTTATAATAAAAGGAAATCGTAAAATTCTGGAAAAACACTGCAAATTTGAATAAATTACATGAGTTTATCACATATTTGGTGCATTTTGGGACTTTTATTGTGATCTCGTAGACAGGAAATGTCCATGTTGATTTGGGTGTACTAAACGCGGAGTCCTTGAATTGATACGATTTTGCATTGGCGACCTCCCGATCTACACATTTTTCATACCAACCCATCCCTACTTTTTAAGTGGTAGTCTGTTGATGAGAAATCAGTATTAAATGGCAGTACATATTGGGTCCTTGTATAGTCTTTTACACTGAAATTCACCACATTAATACCTGGATATTTCTGCTTAAGTTGTCGATTCAAATAGATGCACAACATTTTGTCAAGGTTTTCTGACTCAATAAGGTTTGGGTGTGATATTCAAGCCCCAGCAAAGGAAAAATTATTTACGCACAAAACGTTCTAAGAATTGTATTTTACAATTTCCTCAGATTCTCAAATTTTGTGATATAATAATTTCTGAAAATTTATTGCACAAAATGACCTTTTAGTATAAATATTTTGAACACAAAATTAATACCACATTATTTTAGTAAACAACCACAGCATGAGTATTTTGTAAGCAGCAATTCGCCCAATTTGTAGAGCTCAACTGAGACATCTAAAATGTTCAGGAATATTTATTCTTAAACCAGTCTTCAATTGAAGAAAACAGGCAATATCCTTTTTTCCAAATCCATATGTTTTTTAAATATTATGGATATCATCCCAATTGTATGGACATTTTCCCTGATGGTATAAATACTTTTTTCAACAGTTTGGGCATTTTCTCCACTATAGATACATTTTACATAGCTACCTTTTTCAATAATAAGACTTTTGGGCATTTTCCCAATTGTACAGATATTTTTGCAATTATATGACCAGTAATTACAATGGCACCAAGATTTTCACAAGTGTACAATCCATGCCTACGCCATGGAAATCTCTGTTTAGTTATTGACATTTTTCACTGTGCCAAAATTAAACTTTTTGTATATTACTTCCAAGGCAACCTTTAATACTGTTCCATATTAGTGATTAATTGAGATACATTAGTTTACAACACATAAAAGTACTTTCAACTGAAATACTAAATTTGTGACAGAATGTAACATCTTAAATCATTAACCATTACACAAACGTTCTGGATATATATAGTCAATAAAATAAACCCAACAACCTGATTTGCATATGACATAGTTATACATAAATATATCACAATAACAAACAATACAATACAGTATGCCAGATACAATCATGTACACATGTCAGTGAAAAAAAACATACATTGTACTTGAAGAAATGGTGTCAAAATAGCAAAAAAAAAAAAAAAAAATTGGACACTCAGGAGTATATCTACTAAAACTTAGTAGAGAGCAGTAAAATTCACTAAAATGTGCAAACAGATTACAATAAATGGTTAAAATGATTACCAAAATCATCTACTTCAAAAAGCAATCAGAGGAAGAGTGAGAATTTGTACTTGTATGAAGAATTTGATAGTCGGGAAATCCCCTTCTGTTTCTTTGACTTGTGGAAAAATCATCACACATACGCGATATTTGTGACGTTATATCTCTGATTTACCCTGATCTAAAAATTGGCAAAAATTTGGATGATTTTATCTCACTTTAAATATCATATACTGTGGGGAATATCTGATTATACGGATTTATTCTACAGTTCAGCGGTTTCCTCTCATGGTGAGTTTAACATTCTATGGCAAATTTAAAATACTTTTTTTTCACTGTAAGCATATAAACGGCATGTGCAGAGAATACAGTTCCATTATTATTATTTTATTCATAACTAAGCGCAGGACCCACTTGCACTAATATCCCAATTCTTAGAATATACCCTTATTGTAAGAAATGTCTCAAGAAATTTGGATTTACCGAGACAAAAAAAAAATCCAAGAATAAGAATTTTTCAAAAGCACAAAAGGTAGAATTTTCAAGACAGTTTTCTGACAAATAATACCTTTCTGTTGATCTACTATAAAACATCAATATTTTTAACACAGCAGTTTTTGTATCCAATTTGTAATAATTTTCTTTAGAATTCCATACATTTTTATGGAATTAAAAGTTTGTATTTTTAGAAATTTCTTCTTCTCAGAATAAGAATGCAGGTCAATTTGTATGAAATATAATTTGTTGATCTTTAATGTTTTAAAGCCAATTAATTAAAATGCAAAAAAAACAATGCCAAGAAATATACATGGGACAATTTAAACCAAAAGTTCATCTTGTTCAAATTTAGGCAAATTTTCAGTATCTTACAGCATCTAATTATAAGAAGAATCATGTTTAATGAACACATAATTAGATTGTTATTACACTACAAAATATTTCTTTCACTTCAATTTAATTTTTTTATTAACTATAAGAATATAAAAATATATCAAAACATGACAATTTTTTCCTATTTATTAAAAAAAAATCTCTCATTAATGTGCGAATTGGCAACGGCAGTAATTATGACAATTTCATGACAATTAAGCGTCAAAATATGATAAAAGTATCAGTAATGACACAAGTTTTATTGACGCATTCACCTATAATTGTCTCAGTTGTGTAAATACTAACAGTTTCTATATTCTGCACAACCAACCCAATCAATTGACAGCCTAATTGGTATGAAATATGAGATCTTGTCCATAAACCCTCCCACGAGAGTATCGGGTTCAAAAAAAAGTTACAAAATCCAAATGCAATAAGATGCAGTCTTAATTTTGATTTGGTGGAAACTGTCTCCAGGGTAAATATTCCATTAAATATACAACCCAGCCATACAGTGCTTGCACTTTTTCTCATCACTCTATATCACAGAACCTCTAATAGCTGACCTATTATCCAAAGATTGGCTTTCTTAAACTGATTTCCATAGACTTGTCAGCGCACAAAAAAACACTACAGTGTACTGGGGTGCAAGATCTGGTTCCTTTCCAGGTGTGACTGGATTATACTTTATTTGGGCTTCCTCCACCCAGAAGGCATTCATGTTGTTGTGTGATGTTTTAGAAGAATTGTAAAATATACTTAAGGGGCTTGTGACATTGATCTTAAGCAATATAAATATGTACACGTTGAGTGATTGAATTTATGATAATTGTGATTTTCCTAGAAAAATATTATTGTGCGACATATGGCCCTACCAAGACACTCTTAACCTAAATATAAACTTGTTCAGTTTCTAATAGTGGTTACCAATAGATTAGAATGATGTAATATTGAAAAATAAGTTAAACAGTTGCAAATCACGGAGGAACTTCTTGTGAAAATTTCCAGTGTAACAGGGTATATTATTCATATATTTTTCGATTGTGAGTCGGAAATCAAATACTAAGTTCTATGTCACAAAAGTTAGTCTATGTTAAATGTCTAAAATATAGCAGTGAATTTAGGTGAAGTGCCAGTGAACTAGTGTGAAGTGCCAGTGAACCAGTATGAAGTACCAGAAAAGCAATGGGAAAAATACCTTTTTGTTCTTTCAAAACTGCCATCATTGTCACACATAAATAGACCTTGAAAATTTCAAGACTTAAAGTGACATTCAAAATATGTCTGAATATAAATGGACTGACTTAGTTAAAACTGACTGATTTGGGACCTTTCCAACATATTGCATAGGTCACATGACGACGGGTACTTGAACAGACGGAGAAAGACAACACATATTAGTTGGTTAAAGATGCTGCATTGAAAATTAAAAGGCACAAGTAACTGCCAACTTCCCAAGTTGGGCTGGGTATCAAATCCAGGATTAAAGGGTCGAGTGTGTTACTCATTGGAACATCCTCCCCACCCCCTGCAATACCCACCCCTCAGACTTAAGAACACTTTCCTTGATGAATTAATATTTATGAACTTCATATTAAATTGAGGTCACAATGTAACCCTGAAAAGAGAAAAATTTGAGATCAGTCCTCAATACATACTATGTTAGCTTTACCTTCTCATTAACAGTCTATTTTGTCCACACTGCCCGATAAATTCTCCTTGCAAATCCTTTCTTAGCCATTTTTCTTTCTGAATCCCGAATCCCCATACAAGGTCTATTTTTTCACAAGAACAAACCATAAATAATAATAATAAAAAAAATTAAATATTGACCAAATATGGACAAAAGAATCAAAGTAAGTAAACAAGCAACTTGCTTGTCTTAGAGGTAAAATTTACAAACATGAAACATGCTGTACCAAAACCTCAGATTGCACACGTACACTAAAACCCTTAATAATAGATACAAACATTAAAAGATTCTATTTACAATATGGTATAATAATATTATGTACAATACTTTACACATTGATTGAGAGATTAGTCTGTAACGGAGTTGAACTATGCATAGAATCTGTGACAACAGTATTTGATACTAACATGCACAACATATTTCTTGCATTGATAGGATAAAATAAAGACATTATGACTTAAAGGAATACTCTACTATATTAACACTAGTTTATAATACATCTACATGTATTAACCTCACTGCCCATTGCCATGTACAGTAAATAAACAATAACAAAACTGATAAAATTTCCATGTTGATATCTCTTGATAAAGATCTGCACTCACCAAACTGATTTGAAACAATCTGATACAGCAGTAAAGTTAAAATGGTCAGCTTAATTTTGTTGCCATATGGTGGTTTGCATTACCCAATGACTAACTGGTTACCGGTAATTGTGTTCAATACACAGTATCTTGAGAGAGAGAGAGATTAAATTCTGAAAAAGTCAGATGCACATGGGCCCCGAATGTAAACACTGAAATCGATATGGTGGTTCTCAAGTTGGCAGAATGTAAAAAATTCATGCAAATTGTTGTCTAATTTGCGAATAAACATAAAATATTATATATTCCAACGTATATACAGCTTGACTGGGTAAAATCCCATGTTCACAAGGGGAAATACACAAGAAAACAATTAACTGGTTCAAAAATATTGGCGCCGTCTAATGCTTGGGTAACCTAATATTTGGTTAGTATGGTTAACTGTTTGAGCTTTACATGCAGTTTACCGCAAAACTTTCCAGCTATACCTGCCCTAAAACTCAAAAAAAGTTATAGGTCCACAGCACAAGTTGCCAGTAGGGGTGTGACAAGTACAAATAATTTGGGTCAATTGTTCGCGGACAAAAATTTGACTCGACATTGAGCCCTCGCGAAGTTTAGTATCCACCACCATTACAGGAAACAACATCCAATATGGCAGCTCTCGTAAACGAAAAAAAATATAAAGATAAAAGCTTTGAATCGCTTGAATTAGGTGATAATTAACCATAAAATATGTAATATTATGCTACGAATGGTGGATTATGCGATTTAATGCCAGCAAGGTATGGTATTTATGTTTTATTTCCTTAAAAATGTAACCGTTTCAATAGGTTGTAATATGCATGCGAGCACTCGATCCTTAAAATTGGGATTGAATTTTCATGAAATTTGCCTCGCTCGGCAAATCCTAAACTATACATGGTTTAATGTAATTTTCTATAATGGCAAGAATGTGAAAAAAAATACAAATGTCATAAATTTCAGCAACTAAAATAAAAAATAAGTTACAGGACATCCAGACCTGTAACTCTAGATACAGCTCTGTGAGAATAGTTACCAGCAACGGACAGGTGAATTGGTACTAGTTTCATACACTGCTTTTCACGACAGACTGACAAATGTAAGGCCTCTCCTACTAAAGAAAATGGTGAAAAAATGTTCAAAATCATACCAGAAGTAAGAATGCTCTGATCATTTTAACTGAGGGTCTATCATACCAAAGAAAAAGAACCCTACAAATTTAATAAAAGGTTGAAAATGGTTCAAAATAATAAACTTTCCCGTTGGCTTGTATCAGTTTTTTTTGGTGTGTATAAGACGAGATATATTACATCAGTTCCAACCATATTAGCAGATCATGTCATATGTTATGATACTGTTATGGTTGGATAGTGGTTTTTAATTACCTCTGCCACGCAGTTAATAGAATCGGCGGCGTGCATGTGTCTGTCTGTTTGCAAAATAACTCAAAAGGTTTTGGATGGACTTTGGATAAAATATCAGCAAATTTTGATAATGGCACAAGGAAAAGATGATTAAATTTGGGTGGTTATCAGGTTCGCCATCTAGATCCAGGAATTTTTAAAATAGATTTTTAACATTGCATTCTTAAGCAATACTCGAGGTGTTTGTCATTGGCTGAAGTGTATGCTCTTTGAGTGCTTTTGTTCTAGGATCTGTACCATCTGTTGGCATTCAAATATCATTCAATGCCAAAACTTCATCACCTGACAGCCATCTTTGTGTGCTATAAATATACTGCCTTTTAGGACTTGCACAATGGCATTAAAAGTTCTCTATCGTAATTATATATTCAAAGGAATTTTGGTAACAAAAAAGTGAATCTAACTTTACAGGAGTTTGTAATAGCTATTGATATAGGTGTAATTATTTTTTTTATAACATTGCGATGCTATTATTGTTACATACACCTAAAACAAATCTATCATTTGGGAGGTGACCGTCTAGTCAATACTCTTTCTGAAGGAGGCGTTACATAAACTCTCATCCAAAATGTTGCATTGCTGCCCTAAAAAATTGCACTCCCGTCATTCTGAAGTACAGAATCTTCCTTAAAACCTAACATTAAGCCAAACTTGATTATCTTGTGATCATTTTAACACAGTTTTCCATACTTTGACACTTATTTTACATCTCATAAATCTCCAACAGAAAGGTTATATTACAAGTAACCAAACAGCAATCCGCTGGTGTTCTTTCCCTTAGCCACCAAGATTTCTATATACATGGTCACATCATGAACATGTCATAGAGCAGTGACATTGTAATGTGACTGACCTCTAACCAGGCCACTATAATTCAAAAACTGGTCAGGAAACGGGTTAATAAATGGCATTAACCTATAATGGAAGCACTGGTATAACATAGTATATGACAGTATCACAATATATGGGTAATAGGTCAAAGTTACAGTTTTACAATATAACCCATGGGACAATACAATTGAGAGCATTAGTATCAGGGCAATATGACAACATACAGCCCCATTTTTGGGGGCCATATGACCTCACTGTTGTTTGCAATTGTTTTTCTTTTTGTCTCTGTGGAGACTGGAGCGTTTCTGTGCCTGCACTGGACCCATTTCATTCAAGTCAGCATACTCCACTGGATCCCGGCCAGATGAACCACTTCCTGTTATAAAATGTAATGAAAAACCACTTGTTATAAACAGGCAGAATGAAAGTTTCCAGGAAATATGGCTGCCAAACAACAAAAAAATTCCTGCTAAAAAATTAGGCAACAAGCCTACACACAGTTATATTCGAGAAATTGTATTAAAAAGTACAGTTAAAGAGCTGCTGAAAATGGGATCATGGTCAGAAACTCCTCATCAGATCTGAATGTCATGGTGGGACACTTTACTAAAAATTTTCTGAAAGTTAGACTGACAAAATGTACAAATGTTCAAAATTAGGATTTATTACAGCCAGTTTAACAAGCGCTTTAAAAGGGATCGAGGTCAAAATTAATCTACAAACATACTCCAAAAACTATGGTTGTGTACACTTCCTTGACATTAAATAAAACTAGAGGATCGCTCGCAAAAAAAAAAGATAATGTTTTTGCATAGCAAAAACAAAGCGTCCCGAAAAGGATATAAAGGTGAGTGCTAAAGTATTAAGAAAATGCTTCGTTTCTAGCCTTATACTGTTGTGGCAACCAAAGTCAGCGCAGTCTGCTCTATCTAGCACGGTTTTCAAGATATAAGCATTTTTGTGTTTTGCAAAAAATTGAAAAATTCAAAATGTCCGCTATATTTGGCGAGACAAAAATATTTTGAAAATTGGCATGGCTACTCTGCAGAGATACCCAGCAGGTCAAAAATTTTGTTGAGTTCACTCCATATAGCACGGTTTTCGAGATATAAGCATTTTTGTGTTTTGCAAAAACTTTGAAAATTCAAAATGGCCACCATTTTTGGGGAGACAAAAATTTTTGTCAAGACCACTGCCGCGGTGTGTATCTCCCACCGAGCATTAAAGCAGAAGAAATAGCTTTTCCGAGATATTCACAATTTTTCATTTTCGTGTGTGAAAGCTCTTCCAAAAGTAGGTGAATGAGTTATTTGAGAAAAATTGGCTATCTGCAATACTATTAAGAGATAATTCACATTTACTCATTTTGAGTAGGTGAATAATTATCTATGGGTCTGAAACTTCACCAAGTGAAAGCTCTCCCAAAAGTAGGTGAATGAGTTATTTGAGAAAAATTGGCTATCTGCAATACTTTTACAGATAATTCGCATTTACTCATTTTGAGTAGGTGAGTAATTAGCTATGGGTCTGAAACTTCACCATGTGAAAGCTCTCCCACAAGTAGATGAATGAGTATTTGATAAAAATTGGGTATCCGCAATACTTTTACAGATAATTAGCGTTTACTCATTTTGAGTAGGTGAATAAATAGCTATGGGTCTGAAACTTCACAGAGTGAAAGCTCTCCCAAAAGTAGGTGAATGAGTTATTTGAGAAAAATTGGCTATCTGCAATACTTTTACAGATAATTCACATTTACTCATTTTGAGTAGGTGAATAATTAGCTATGGGTCTGAAACTTCACCAAGTGAAAGCTCTGCCAAAAGTAGGTGAATGAGTTATTTGAGAAAAATAGGCTCTCTGCAATACTTTTAGAGAAAATTCACATTTACTCATTTTGAGTAGGTGAGTAATTAGCTATGGGTCTGAAACTTCACCATGTGAAAGCTCTCCCACAAGTAGATGAATGAGTTATTTGATAAAAATTGGGTATCCGCAATACTTTTACAGATAATTAGCATTTACTCATTTTGAGTAGGTAAATAATTAGCTATGGGTCTGAAACTTCACCATGTGAAAGCTCTCCCAAAAGTAGGTGAATGAGTTATTTGAGAAAAATTGGCTATCTGCAATACTTTTACAGATAATTCGCATTTACTCATTTTGAGTAGGTGAGTAATTAGCTATTGGTCTGAAACTTCGCCATGTGAAAGCTCTTCCAAAAGTAGGTGAATGAGTTATTTGAGAAAAATTGGCTATCTGCAATACTTTTAAGAGATAATTCGCATTTACTCATTTTGAGTAGGTGAGTAATCATCTACGGGTCTGAAACTTCACCATGTGAAAGCTCTCCCAAAAGTACATGAATGAGTTATTTGATAAAAATTGGGTATCCGCAATAGTTTTTGAGATAATTAGCATTTACTCATTTTGAGTAGGTGAGTAATTAGCTACGGGTCTGAAACTTCACCAAGTGAAAGCTCTTCCAAAAGTAGGTGAATGAGTTATTTGAGAAAAATTGGCTATCTGCAATACTTTTAGAGGTAATTCGCATTTACTCATTTTGAGTAGGTGAGCAATTAGCTATGGGTCTGAAACTTCACCAAGTGAAAGCTCTTTGGGATAGCTGCTCTGTAGAGATACCCTGAAGATCAAAAATTTCGTCGAAATCGCTCTATGTAGCACGGTTTTCGAAATATTAGCATTTTTGTGTTTTGGAATTTTTGCGCAAAAATTCGAAAATTCAAAATGGCCGCCATTTTTGGCAAGACAAATTTTTTTTGAAAATTGGCATGGCTACTCTGCACAGATAACTTGTGGGTCAAAAATTTCGTCGAAATCGCTCTATCTAGCATGGTTTTCGAGATACAAGCATTTTTATGTTTTGCAATTTTGTGAAAAATTCGAAAATTCAAAATGGCCGCCATTTTTTGCGAGAAATTTTTTTTTTGAAAATTGGCATGGCTACTCTGCAGAGATACCCTGTGGGTAAAAAATTTCGTCGAAATCGCTCTATCTAGCAGGATTTTCGAGATATAAGCATTTTTATGTTTTGCAATTTTTGCGAAAAATTCGAAAATTCAAAATGGCCGCCATTTTTGGCGAGACAAATTTTTTTTCAAAATTGGGATAACTACTCTGCAGAGATACCCTGTGGGTCAAAAATTCCGTCGAATCGCTCTATCTAGCACGGTTTTTGAGATATAAGCATTTTTATGTTTTGCAATTTTTGCGAAAAATTCAAAATGGCCGCCATTTTTGGCGAGATAAATTTTTTTTAAAAATAGGCATGGCTACTCTGCAGAGATACCCTGTGGGTCAAAAATTTCGTCGAAATCGCTCTATCTAGTACGGTTTTCGAGATATAAGCCATTTTTATGTTTTGCAATTTTTGCGAAAAATTCGAAAATTCAAAATGGCCGCCATTTTTGGCGAGACAAATTTTTTTTCAAAATTGGGATAACTACTCTGCAGAGATACCCTGTGGGTCAAAAATTTCGTCGAATCGCTCTATCTAGCACGGTTTTTGAGATATAAGCATTTTTGTGTTTTGCAATTTTTGCGAAAATTTCGAAAATTCAAAATGGCCGCCATTTTGGGCAAGACAAAATTTTTTTGAAAATTGGGAAAACTACTCCATTTTTGTGTTTTCCTTATTTGGAAAATTCGTAATGATTAATTAATCATTAATTACTAGGCCATTTCTTGACCAATCAATGCCAAAATCTAATGACTTCCAGATTTTAATAGAATGAATGTATTTGCCAAGTTTCAGGTGAATTGATAAAATTCCTTTCAAGTTATCATCCAGACAAGCTTCCCCATCAAAAAAAGACATTTTTGGTCATGTGACCTCTCTGATTGGTTGAAATGTCACTGCAGCATATTCAAAAAAATTCCCCAAGGCTACTGCCTAAACCTGCCAAATTTGAAAAGAATCCGCCTAACGGTTACAGAGTTATAAGGAAAACAAAATGCGGAGCCGGAGGAGCCTGAAGGTCTCCTATACACAAACAAGCGTCCCTTGTGGGACGCTTAAATAGCATCAGAGATGCCTGTACCCCACAGCCTGGTCACAGCCAAGTCAAAAGTCTAATGTGGGTGTTCCACCACACGACTAAGGCTCCCGATTAAGGGTTTTTGAGGGTCGGTTTCAAAAATATGCTTAGTCCCAGGCTTCCTGTAAGGGTCGGTTGTGGTCGGTTGAGGCCGTGTGAGAAATCAAACATGTTTGATATTTCTCCCGACCCCAACCGATTATTTTTTCCCGCCATAAACAAAATGTCCAGTCCCAGGCTTCCTCAGGCCTCCTCAGATCAAATTTACACAGTCCTATGCTGTCCCAGGCCGCCTGCGAACCTTAGTCGCCGACCCTTAGTCCCAGACCTCTATCACTTAGTCCCAGGCTTCCTGCGACCCTTAGTCCCATTGCCAAACAAAAATCGGCGATCCTGGTCTGGGGACGCCTGGGGACGCCTCAGGACACCTTGTGGGGTCGGGACTTAATCCTGGGTTAGTCGGGGCTTAGTCCCAGGAGGCCTGAGGCGTCCTGGGACCCAGTCGGTTTGTCTACGACTAGAAAAATGGCTTAATCGGTTCTTAGTCCCAGACCAGTTGGAGACAGTCTGGGGCCTCCTGGGGCGTCCTGAGGCCAATCTGTAGTTAATCCCAGACCTTCATACCGATTCTGTCTTCCACCCCATTGGTCAATTTTTTTTCCATTTTTTCCAAGACTACCCACGATTAAGGGTCCCAGACAGGATCGGGGCTTAATCCTTTGGTGGAACAGGGGCATAAGATTTACATCTCAGAATTTGCCAAAAAGTTGGCCAAGTCTCAGTCTTTATGAAACTAGCCCCAGGTACATAACTCTAGATACAGTTTTGTTGCAGAAGAGAATAAGAGTTGGGGAGGACTATGCATATGGTTGGACATAGAAAAAATACAGAAAAAAATATTGCTAAGATTCTGTTATATCATGAAAAAGTAATGTTGTATAAAGGTAAGACTTTACTGGAGACAGAATAACACTGAATGTGGTTGTCAGTGTCACAACACCCTAAAGTCATTCAAAAGAACTTGATAATGCATATGGTGGGCAGAAATTCTGAACAGTTTGAAACTGTCACCAGTGGCCATGGAAAGCAGAAAATGCTACAGAATGCAACATTTACTGATAGCCAGTATGGCAATACTTGACATAATGAAGAGGAGTGTACATTATTTAGTTCGTGTTTCACGTTAATCTAGTACTTATCGGTTATATTGCGATGGTAGTTGGAAGGGTAGAAGAAACCAGTACATACAGTTGGTCAAGGTTCTGTACTATCAACTGCAGACCAATGACAAGCAACTACTAGCTTTTTCCACATTAGGCCGGAATTCGAACTCTGATCTCAGGTGGGAGGCAAGTGTGTCACCACTGCACCACCGTGGTGAGGGGTTATACAAAACATCAATAAATGTAGGCAAATACCATCTTCACTGTATGACTAGAGCATAAGGTGATATCAATGCTGTACAGTATAACCCTGTTTGGTAGATACTTGAGGAACAAGGAAAAATGTTCCTGTTGTTTTTGGTAGAAAATCCGACAATGTGATTTAGTTAGCTGATAGAATAATAGACAACTATTTGAACAGAAATTTACACAAACTAAATTTAACACATTTACCTTATGCCTACAGAATCCATAAAATAGTAGTATTTTTAGAAGGTTTTATTTCTAGCTCGAGTTTATTTAAATGGATCCTATTACAGTAATTAGCTGACAGATACAAACCCCACTATAACTGAAACTGTAAAAAAAAAAAAAAAAAAAACTGATGTAATTTCATTTCTTCAGGGAATGCAATTTCGGTAATAATTTCCTGTAATTTTAGCACCATCAGACTTTAAGGGAATCTGTCTTTTTGTAAAATATGCAATGACGTTTACATACAGCAGATACCCAAACTATGCCGTTAAAATCACTGTCACTTAAAGACGTTTCAATAAAAAAGGAAGGACAAACAATATGGAAGCAAACTAAATTGACAAGGTTTTGACTTAAGACATATAAATGTGCACATCTGTTCAACTTTCCTTAATATGTATACTCAACTACGTAACTTTAATCCCCTGTTCCACTGTTACGAGTAATCTTGAGAGAATAGTTGATTTTAGAGTCTGATGGGTGGGTGGGGGTACTACTAGACTGATCCTGTGGAAAATGAGCAGCAAACCGACAAACCAAGTGATTTAAATGTCCCAAGTGAAAAGACCAGCTCCTGACCACCACGACTCACAATGACAACTAGTAACAAAAAAGCTGAAAACTCTTGTGCAGTAATCAGGGCACTTATATAGTTAATTATCTCTTTGGAAAAGCTCACTCCGCTCTTTTTTAAGAATAGAGGACAAGATTAGTGATTTCATCAAAAAATAAGTCAAAACACCATATCACAGACCTCCATCGAATTTTTAAAACAGGTTTAAAAACCTCTGCAAGTAAGCCTGTCATGACTGATTGTGTACTATATTCATGATATTGACAGTCTTAAAGGCCTTAAGACCAATCTTTTCAGTCACAAGACTTACATATTCTGTAGTACACCTTACTTTAATCAATCTTTTCATGTCACAAACTAATCTTCCTGGAAAAAAGGAGCCAACTGATCTTTTCCCCTGCCAATACAACTCTTGATGAGCCTTCAGATGATTCTTCTTTGCTTCAGACTGATTGTAACTTAGTGATTGTCTCTTTGAGTTATGACAGTTGATAGCTAGACTTACCTTCGGTCAAAAGACTTATCTTTTTAGCCTTAAGACATAACACATGTTTCGCAGGAGCTCTCATTATTTCCCAGCCTTTGCCTCCAGGATTGCTCACAGCTGCGCAAAGATTTAAAAATCACCTGTGCTATGAAACAGTGACATAAGAAATTTGAAACTCACCACTTCACCACTGATTCCATCCCTTAAAGCTAATTAAGAAGTAAAATTCTCTTCAATCCTGGAATGGAATGCATACAAGGCCTAAAATTCTAACAAAAATCTAAATTTTGAGAAGAATGTCCCACAACTCGGTGTATAACTATTAAATAGACAGCACCAATTGGAAGCCAACATATCCCTAGACAGGCCATATCACATGCCATGAGTGTTGAATTTGATTGGGTATTTTCTGTGGGACCAATTTTCAACAATTCTTATGACACACTTTGCATTATTTCAATTTCCATGAAATTTGAATGAAATCCCTGAAAGCATTCTTGGGTTATCTCGCACACAAGTCCTAGTGTACGGCAGTGGGCCATGGCACAACACTGAAACTAGTATATCCCCGACATTTGTCAGGGGGTACAATAATAAGGTTCACATAAGTGGAGAACTTCACAAGCTTAAACAAAATTCAAATTCTCTCTGAGACCTTTTAATCAGGATTTTGAAACATGACTTGCACCAAATTCAAAGTGTGCTGGTTGGAATAATGTTACTGTAAAAGGACGAAATATCATTTTAAAGAGCTAGTAGTATGATCCGATTCTTTAGACAAATGAGATAATTTGCTAAAGAAATCTACAACTACTGGGATCCTGCTAGTCTTACTTAAGGGTCAAATTTGTACAATATCATTTTCAAATATGTACACAGATATTTATTATTCATATAACACTTGTACATGTTAGGAGAGAGAAGCACATCAGAAATCTCTGTCTTAGCAGTTTATAGTAATGCTTACTTAAAATCCAGCATATGTTCATGTTTATTATATGAACTGAAACTTCATTATCTGAGCTGAAAGTTTGCCCTGGTTTTGAATAACTTGAGACTTTACCAAGGCTAAGTCTCTGTAATTTTTTTACTTTCCTTCTCAAACCAACTCATTTCATTCCTTTTCTCTGGTGTCACCTGACTGTCATTAATTTAGACTGATTTGTTGCTTGCATTGCAATATTACACAAATTAGAAAAATAAAACTCGAGTTTTTATTTACTCTAATGAAAGTATTCAATTACAGCGGTGGTGATCAGACCAAAAGATATGGAATATCTACAACTTCATGAGTATGAGAAAGTCGACGGCTTGCCGACAGGTTGAATTATAAGCGACATCTACTTAAACTTTATTAAAAAAAAACCAACATGTAAAAATGCTATGCACAACATAAATAGCCACTACATGTAAAAAGGGAAAAACAATGACAGCGAAAAACTCAAAGAAAACTAAACAGAAGTGACAAACGCTTTGTAATTGTGATGCATCACCTCATGCCAATGTGATGTCTGAATCTAACCTCTGCAAAATGAAGCTAATTATTCACTCAAAAAACAAGCATGCCAATTCTAGATGGATGTCACAAGGCAGTAAAATGGATGAATTTCACATAAAATTATTTCTCTCCAGAGATACACACATGGGATTTCTGGAGAAGTAATTTACTTGTTGATGTAAACCCACTTGTAAACTTGAGCAAATTATCACAAAATAAGCATGCCAATCTTGAATTGCCATCACAAGGCAAATCCCATGAAATCTATGGTGTATGGAAAAAAGCCCATCAGGAAAAATGCCCATCAAGTGGATCTCATCAGCAAAGAGACCCATGAGGAAAATTGCCCATCAGCTAAAGTGATGGGTAGGAAAATTGCCCATCAATTGTTTTGTTTTTTTAATTTAGTATTTTATTTAAAATAGTGACAACATATTACAACTTTTTCAACAAACTTTATGCCCATCATTTTTTAAATTTAGTGTTGCAGCCTTCCTTTGATATAAATAAATGAAAGAGGTAACAGAAATAATTGTAATTTGCAAGTACAATCTCACTCTTTACCCATCATTTGATTTATACTGAGAAAAGAAAATGAAAGAAGCACTAAGTTGCAATTTGTTACTAGAAATAGGACGCCCTGTTGATAGCAGCTGCGACATATGAATAGAAACAGGATAGCATAGAAGAACACACATTATCATGTGTAATGTCCACCCCATGAACCTTTTGCAAAAATTGTATAGTAGTCTTACAAGACCCTGTTTCATTTGTAAAATATATCAATGATGCTTAAATATTTATTAGTATACATGTAAATTATTTCAGCTTCATGCCTTTTTGCATTGGTTGGGTCGAAAATTTTGACGAAATCGCTCTATCATGCACGGTTAAGGAGATAGAAGCAAATTTGTGTTTTTCCATTTTTGGCAAAATTCGAAAATACAAAATGCCCGCCATTTTTGGGGAGAGGAAATTTTTTTGAAAATTTCCAAGAGTACATTTCTCAGATAGCCTGTGGGTCGAAAATTTCGACGAAATCGCTCTATCTCGTACGGTTAAGGAGATAGAAGCAAATTTGTGTTTTGCCATTTGGGGAGGGGAAAATTTTTTTTGAAAATTGCCAAGAGTACATTGCTCAGATACCCTATGAGTCGAAAATTTCGACGAAATCACTCTATCTCACACGGTTAAGGAGATAGAAGCAAATCTGTGTTTTGCCATTTTTGGCAACGTAGCCAAGTAGCTATTACTCAATCAGTTATATAGCTATTATCACCAAAAGCAATCCCAAGCAAGCTATCAACCTTTTAAGTAATGCTCATACTAAATTTGGTAAAGATATGTCAAATATTTTTCCTTAAAATGCCCGGAAACAAAAGAAGTACACAAAAGTATATAAGTAGCTATTACTCAGTTAGCTATACACCTATCTTCACCAAAAGCAATCCCATGCAAGCTATTAACCCAATAAACACCCATACCAAATTTGGTAAAGATAGGATAAATACTTTTCCTTCAAATGAGCGGAAACCAAGCGTCCGGACGGCGGACGCCGGAAAAAGCAAAAATAATATGTCCACCCCCCAGTGGGGTGGACATAATTACCCTCACACACTGCCCATCAATTGATTTGTTCTCAGTTTTCAAACAATTCATTCTCACCTGAGTAGGCACACCATATACACCCTCCTTTTGATGTAAATAAAAAACTTTGGAAACTTATGCACCCTTCTTTTGATATAAATAAAATAACTTATGAAATTTATGCACTCTTCCTTTGATATGAATAAATACAAACAAGAGGAGAGTGCCCGTGAATGGGCACTGTGTCAGCTGACTGAGTGTTTTTGATTTGTGAAGGTAATAATGAGAGGAAAGCATAATTATCAGGGAAAGTGCTGTACAGAAGTACAGTAAACGGTAATTGAACAGCATGTTCAAAAGAAATTCTGAACCTGACAGAAGAAAAGGACAAAAAAGTTGTGCCCTGCAAATGGTATTATGAAGGAAAGTAACAAGGTAACTGTTTAAGTCTAAAGAGTACGTTAAAACATATTTAAAGAAATACTGCAAATGCAGTATCCTCGTACAACCCTGAAGAAGGGGTCCAAGGTCAAATCCAACCACACAAAAATATTCCCAGCCCATGCTTTCCTATATGTCTGTTTACCATCCCAAACCTCTAGGACCAATAATAAGTGAGTTATAAGCACTTTTAAGTTTGGCCATCCTCGTTTGACCTTGAAGGAGGGGTCAAAGTTCAAATCTGACCACACCAAAAGATTCCCAGCCCATGATTTCCTACAGGTTGGTTTACCATCCCAAACCTCTAGGACCAATAACACCAGTGGCGGCCATCTTGTTTTTCAAAATGAGCCCAAAAATATTCCCAGTCAAGATTTTATAATGAGGAACATATCCTGCGAATATGAGATCTGTACTTATAATATCCTTTGCTCTAGAGGGCCAACAAAAGTCCTTGTATAAAGTCAAATAAACGTCCCTGGCGGCCATCTTGTTTTTCAAAATGAGGCTAAAACTAGAGGATCGCTCGCAAAAAAAAAGATAATGTTTTTGCATAGCAAAAACAAAGCGTCCCGAAAAGGATATAAAGGTGAGTGCTAAAGTATTAAGAAAATGCTTCGTTTCTAGCCTTATACTGTTGTGGCAACCAAAGTCAGCGCAGTCTGCTCTATCTAGCACGGTTTTCAAGATATAAGCATTTTTGTGTTTTGCAAAAAATTAAAAAATTAAAAATGTCCGCTATATTTGGCGAGACAAAAGTATTTTGAAAATTGGCATGGCTACTCTGCAGAGATACCCAGCAGGTCAAAAATTTTGTTGAGTTCGCTCCATATAGCACGGTTTTCGAGATATAAGCATTTTTGTGTTTTGCAAAAACTTTGAAAATTCAAAATGGCCACCATTTTTGGGGAGACAAAATTTTTTTGTCAAGACCACTGCCGCGGTGTGTATCTCCTGCCGAGCATTAAAGCAAAAGAAATAGCTTTTCCGAGATATTCACAATTTTTCATTTTTCGTGTGTGAAAGCTCTTCCAAAAGTAGGTGAATGAGTTATTTGAGAAAAATTGGCTATCTGCAATACTATTAAGAGATAATTCGCATTTACTCATTTTGAGTAGGTGAGTAATTAGCTATGGGTCTGAAACTTCACCATGTGAAAGCTCTCCCACAAGTAGATGAATGAGTATTTGATAAAAATTGGGTATCCGCAATACTTTTACAGATAATTCGCATTTACTCATTTGAGTAGGTGAATAAATAGCTATGGGTCTGAAACTTCACAGAGTGAAAGCTCTCCCAAAAGTAGGTGAATGAGTTATTTGAGAAAAATTGGCTATCTGCAATACTTTTAGAGATAATTCACATTTACTCATTTTGAGTAGGTGAATAATTAGCTATAGGTCTGAAACTTCACCAAGTGAAAGCTCTGCCAAAAGTAGGTGAATGAGTTATTTGATAAAAATTGGCTCTCTGCAATACTTTTAGAGATAATTCGCATTTACTCATTTTGAGTAGGTGAGTAATTAGCTATGGGTCTGAAACTTCACAGAGTGAAAGCTCTCCCAAAAGTAGGTGAATGAGTTATTTGAGAAACATTGGCTATCTGCAATACTTTTAGAGATAATTCGCATTTGCTCATTTTGAGTAGGTGAGTAATTAGCTATGGGTCTGAAACTTCACCATGTGAAAGCTCTCCCACAAGTAGACGAATGAGTTATTTGATAAAAACTGGGTATCCGCAATACTTTTACAGATAATTAGCATTTACTCATTTTGAGTAGGTAAATAATTAGCTATGGGTCTGAAACTTCACCATGTGAAAGCTCTTCCAAAAGTAGGTGAATGAGTTATTTGAGAAAAATTGGCTATCTACAATACTTTTAAGAGATAATTTGCATTTACTCATTTTGAGTAGGTGAGTAGATCTAATCATTTACGGGTCTGAAACTTCACCATGTGAAAGCTCTCCCAAAAGTACATGAATGAGTTATTTGATAAAAATTGGGTATCCGCAATAGTTTTTGAGATAATTAGCATTTACTCATTTTGAGTAGGTGAGTAATTAGCTACGGGTCTGAAACTTCACCAAGTGAAAGCTCTTCCAAAAGTAGGTGAATGAGTTATTTGAGAAAAATTGGCTATCTGCAATACTTTTAGAGGTAATTCGCATTTACTCATTTTGAGTAGGTGAGCAATTAGCTATGGGTCTGAAACTTCACCAAGTGAAAGCTCTCTGGGATAGCTGCTCTGCAGAGATACCCTGAAGATCAAAAATTTCGTCGAAATCGCTCTATGTAGCACGGTTTTCGAAATATTAGCATTTTTGTGTTTTGCAATTTTTGCGCAAAAATTCGAAAATTCAAAATGGCCGCCATTTTTGGCAAGACAAAATTTTTTTGAAAATTGGCATGGCTACTCTGTAGAGATACCCTTTGGGTCAAAAATTTCGTCGAAATCGCTCTATCTAGCACGGTTTTCGAGATATAAGCATTTTTATGTTTTGCAATTTTGCGAAAAATTCGAAAATTCAAAATGGCCGCCATTTTTTTGCGAGAAATTTTTTTTTTGAAAATTGGCATGACTACTCTGCAGAGATACCCCGTGGGTCAAAAATTTCGTCGAAATTGCTCTATCTAGCAGGGTTTTCGAGATATAAGCATTTTTATGTTTTGGAATTTTTGCGAAAAATTCGAAAATTCAAAATGGTCGCCATATTTGGCGAGACAAAATTTTTTCGAAAATTGGGATGGCTACTCTGCAGATATACCCTGTGGGTCAAAAATTTTGTCGAAATCGCTCTATCTAGCACGGTTTTCGAGATATAAGCATTTTTATGTTTTGCAATTTTTGCGAAAAATTCGAAAATTCAAAATGGTCGTCATTTTTGGCGAGACAAATTTTTTTTTTTAAAATAGGCATGGCTACTCTGCAGAGATACCCTGTGGGTCAAAAATTTCGTCGAAATCGCTCTATCTAGTACGGTTTTTGAGATATAAGCATTTTTATGTTTTGCAATTTTTGCGAAAAATTCGAAAATTCAAAATGGCCGCCATTTTTGGCGAGAAATTTTTTTTTTCAAAATTGAGATAACTACTCTGCAGAGATACCCTGTGGGTCAAAAATTTCGTCGAAATTGCTCTATCTAGCACGGTTTTTGAGATATAAGCATTTTTGTGTTTTGCAATTTTTGCGAAAATTTCGAAAATTCAAAATGGCCGACATTTTGGGCGAGACAAAATTTTTTTGAAAATTGGGAAAACTACTCCGCAGAGATACCCTGTGGGTCAAAAATTTCGTCGAAATCGCTCTATCTAGCACGGTTTTCGAGATATAAGCATTTTTGTGTTTTCCTTATTTGGAAAATTCGTAATGATTAATTAATCATTAATTACTCGGGCATTTCTTGACCAATCAATGCCAAAATCTAATGATTTCCAGATTTTAATAGAATGAATGTATTTGCCAAGTTTCAGGTGAATTGATAAATTCCTTTCAAGTTATCATCCGGACAAGCTTCCCCATCGAAAAAAGACATTTTTGGTCATGTGACCTCTCTGATTGGTTGAAATGTCACTGCAGCATTCCCCAAGGCTACTGCCTAAACCTGCCAAATTTGAAAAGAATCCGCCTAACGGTTACAGAGTTATAAGGAAAACAAAATGCGGAGCCGGCGGAGCCTGAAGGTCTCCCATACACAAACAAATTCCCAGGCAACATTTTATGGTTATTCATATATATTCTGGAAACTTGAGAAGGCTAGCTATAATATTTTTTTCATTAGAGCGGTAATGATGAAATCTCTCTACACACTGCCGCTATCCAGTGGATACAATGATTTACTCAATAGTGAGAACCTGAAAGTAGCTATTGCTCAGCTATGCCATGACATAGAGGTCTGCAATTTCACTATGATATAACTGACAAAAAATTATGTGAATAACATATGTAAACAAAATACTCTAAATGTAATAGTTTTCAAGTTACAACTGATTTACTCAACAGTGAGAACCTCAAAGGAACTATTACTCAGCTATGCAATGAGCTACATGTCTGAATTTTTACTATATTATAGCTGACCCAAAAGTAGGTGAACAACATATTTAAGCAAAATACTTTAAATGCAATAGTTTTCAAGTTACAACTGATTTACTCAATAGTGAGAACCTGAAAATAGCTATTGCTCAGCTATGCCATGAGCTATAGGTCTACAATTTCACTATGTTATAGCTGACCCAAAAGTAGGTGAACAACATATTTTAACAAAATACTCCAAATGCAATATTTTTCAAGTTACAACTGATTTACTCAACAGTCAGTACCTGAAAATAGCTATTGCTCAGTTGTGCCATGAGCTACAGGTCTGCAATTTCACTATGTTATAGCTGACCCAAAAGTAGCCAAATAACGTATTTACACAAATTTCTGTAAACGCAATAGTTTTCAAGTTATAAATGATTTACTCAACAGTGATAACCTCAAAGTAGCTATTACTCAGCTATGCCATGAGCTACAGGCCTGAAATTTTACCATGTTATGGCTAACCCCATAATAGGTGAATAACATATTGAAACAAAATACTCTAAATGCAATAGTTTTCAAGTTATAAGTGATTTACTCAACAGTGATAACCTCAAAGTAGCTATTACTCAGCTATGCCATGAGCTACAGGTCTGAAATTTGACTATGTTATAGCTGACCCCAAAATAGGTGAATAACATATTGAAACAAAATACTCTAAATGCAATAGTTTTCAAGTTATAAGTAATTTACTCAACAGTGATAACCTCAAAGTAGCTATTACTCAGCTATGCTATGAGCTACAGGTCTGAAATTTGACTATGTTATAGCTGACCCCAAAATAGGTGAATAACATATTGAAACAAAATACTGTAAATGCAATAGTTTTCAAGTTACAACTGATTTACTCAATAGTGATAACCTAAAAGTAGCTATTACTCAGCTATGCCATGAGCTACAGGTCTGAAATTTTACTATGTTATAGCTGACCCAAAAGTAGCTGAATAACATATTTATACGAAATTCTCTAAATGAAATAGTTTTCAAGTTACAAGTGATTTTACTCAAGATGGTAGTTACTGAAAAGCCCAAAAGTAGCTATTACTCACTTAGCTATTGAAACAGACACCCAAGTTACTCACCATGTTGTAGCTATGAAAAAAGTAGCTGAATAACATATTTTAACAAAATGCTATAAATGCAACACTTTTCAAGTTATAAGTGATTTAGTGCATGATTTCATGAATTTTAATGCATTAAAAATTATTAAAAAAATTTATTTTAAAAAAAGTAAGACAGATCCAGGTCTCATACTCACACAAGAGAATCTACCTCTGGCCTAGTACATATATGCAAGATATGAGAGAAATCCCTGCAATAGTCACTGAGAAAATTGTGATAAAGTGTTGAAATTTTCACCTCCCTTGTAATGTCTCTAGCAAACAGACGAACAGACAGATTTGCATGCCTTGAACAATTTTCCATCCTCGATAGATAAGGTATCTTTTAAAAAAACAGCATGTCTCTAGGCCTTGTAGTTTTGGAGAAGAAGTTTTTCACGCAGACGCGTACGCCCACGCTGCAGAGTGACGACATAATGTCAGCTGACAAACTTACGAAACTTATGCACAAACCTGAAATAGAACTGGGCCTTAATCAATTGTAAATGTAATTTATCAGTACATTTCATGAGGTTTTTATAAAAAAATAGTTATATTAACTATTGTAGTGCAATAAAATATACGTTGTAAAGAAATTTTGAAAAATTGATGGGCAATTTTCCTACCCATCACTTTAGCTGATGGGCAATTTTCCTGATGGGCTTTTTTGCTGATGGGGTTCACTTAATGGGCATTTTTCTTGGTGGGCTTTTTTCAAGGATTTGAAATCTACCTACTACAATGTTGTTCTAAATAACAAAACACAGTCAAAATATAAACACATAGATAGGTTGTTTGTAAGGCACGGGTAGTGCAGGAAGTGTGGTACAGGGGTTTGCCATAACTTACCATAATTTGCTGCTAAATGCTCAGTGTAGTTATAATCAGCCTGACTTAAAGCCATTAATTCAGAAGAAGCTACAATGTATAGACAATATGCCATAAAGACTCTTTTACAGTTGAATCCCACATGCCCATACTTGGAAATCAATGATCTGAGTTCATGAAATCTGTTTTACTGACACAGCATTCTCGAAAATGTAACACTAAATGGACACTGATCAATGTAAAATATGTCAGTGACAAATCAAGATTTAAAAAAAAATGCCAACATAATGAGCCTTGAAGTGAAAGCCTAATTATACAGGTTTTTAGACCATCAGTTCAAACATATTTGAATTTTAATGTCACCAGCTGGTCAGGATACTCCTTTAGAAAATCTTAAAATGTATGCCAAGTTAGACTGGAAAACCAAAGAGAAAATCTAACTGAGTTGGCGATAAATCCTTTTTTTTTTACTTTATAATGTTGCCATAATTCTTTAACATGGGGAATTTAATGTCATCTTAAAATAGGGATCTTCCTTAGACCATTCTTAACATATAAAATTTGATAAAAAAGATATGCAAAACACACAAAATCAATAGCCAAACTTTATCTTGACACAGACTTTATTGGCACTTAACAAAAACAGCCAGGGGCCACTTGGTGACTGTTAATTTGCGCCCCTGAAAGTATTCTGCACTTGACCCGGGGCCGGTTTCACGAAGCCTCCTAAGATAAAGGTCACCTTAACTTTAAGGATTTCCTTGAATTTCACCCCCCCCCCCTTTAAAAAAAAATTTCAGTTCCACAAAGCCTCCTTCCTTAAAGGAGACCTTGAAAAATCCCTTGAATTTCAAGGAAGCTAAGGACCTACCTTAAATTTAAGGAAGGGTCCTTAAAAGAATGTTTAATAAAGGACATTTGCTCCCTTCTTAAGTTTCAAGCAAGACCTTTGGTAAGGAGAGTTAAAGGAGCCTTTGTGAAGGTGGCCCTCCCAAAGGAATAAACATGACATTCCTTTACTAAAGGAGGTCCCTTCCAAAGGAGGCTTCGTGAAACCAGTCCCAGAATATGAAAAAAGTGTTAATTTGAACCTGAGAGATATTTTGAAGATTAAGGTGTTGGCTTTTACAAGGGATTTGTTCTACTGTCTTAATTTTTTTCGGAATTTTCCCTGACAAAGGTTAAAACTAGGGCTTCACAACCCATCCAAGAGCTATCATCTGTAAAATATCAATCAATCAGTTGTCCAAGTGCTTAATCTCTGTATCTATGGATTCTAAGGCACACCATCCAGTTCGTTAGGATAAATCATCAAGATGTTAGACATACTCCAAGTCCACCCAGGGAGGCAATCCGGTGTTCGGTGGTTAGAAACTAAGGTGGTAATGATTTCTGAAATAAGTAGGTTTTTAGTCGACTTTTGAAACATGAGAGATTTGGAGCACTGTGTATATCATGTGGAAGATCATTCCATAACTTTAGGACATCATATGAGAAACTGTTGTTGAAGTGGACCTTGATTTATGGATGGAAGAACAATAATGAGGAACCTGGAGGAACATGTTTTTTGGGTTTGAACGTCTTGTGTTAATGGCACATTTGTACAAGGAGAGATATGGTGCAAAATACTTAGGCTAGCCAGTAGTGAGGTACTTGTACACAGGAACTGGGGTTTTAAAGATTATTCGTTGTCTGATAGTTAGCCAATGCAGTGTCTTTAAGCTGGATGTGATGTGAGTGAACTTAGAAGCACCGCTAACAAACTGTGCAAGAGCATTTTGAACATACTGGAGCCTGGTAGCATTACGGGATGACAAACTACGAAATAGAGAATTCCAATAATCCAAACGACTGCTGACCAGAGCATTTGCAATAACACTGATGTATCAACGGAAAGAAACGTCCTGATACGATGAGTGTCCCTGGGGCTAATAAAACAAGATTTCATGACAGAATTTACATGATTGGTGAAACAAAACTTTGCATCAAACAGAACACCCAGATTGCGCGTAACATCTGTGGGAGAGAAACAATTACCCAGGATATTGACAGGAAATGAGTCACTGAGACATTTGTATCTGTCTTTGGCACCAAATACTATGAATTCTGTTTTATCAGGGTTTAGCTTGAGTTTGTTTTCAGACATCCAGACCTGAATGTCATTCAAACAGGATTTTAGATGGTGGACAGACTTGAGACTATCTTCAGGGGATATCTTAATATCCCAATAATACATATCTTAAAAAACATACCTTACATCATTTATCTGCCTACCTACTTACTTAAGGACCACTTTATTTAATCTAAAAGGAACACTACATTCTTTCTATAAAAATTTAGATAGTAAATATCACTTCATAGTGTTGTTAATAGTTTTCCGGTATGCGGAATATCGCTTTGTTTTAGTAGAACTTTGTTTTAGTAGAAACAAGACCACTGCCGCGGTATGTATCTCCTGCCGAGTACCGCAGGGGAAGAAATACTAAATTGAAAATTTTCCCCTTTGCATAGGACACTGTTGTACCATCCTGTGGGGTTAAAACTTCGCTCGAAATCGCTCTATCTCTTACGGTTTTCGAGATCTTGACACTATTCCATTTTCCGCAAAAATCCAAGATGGCCGCCAAAAGTGGCGAAAATTGAAATTTTTCCCCTTTGCACAGGACACTCTTGTACCACCCTGTGGGTCAAAAATTCACTCGAAAATCCTCTATCTCTTACGGTTTTCGAGATCTTGACACTTTTTCATTTTCCGCAAAAATCCAAGATGGCCGCCGAAAGTGGCGAAAATTGAAATTTCCCTCCTTTGCACAGGAGACTCTTGTACCACCCTGTGGGTCAAAAATACACTCGAAATCGCTCTATCTCTTACGGTTTTCGAGATATTGACAGTTTTCCATTTTCCGCTAAAATCCAAGATGGCCGCCGAAAGTGGCGAAAATTGAAATTTTTCCCCTTTGCACAGGACACTCTTGTACCACCCTGTGGATCAAAAGTTCACTCGAAATTGCTCTATCTCTTACGGTTTTCAAGGTATTGACAGTTTTTCATTTTCCGTGAAAATCGAAGATGGCCGCCGAAAGTGGCGAAAATTGAAATTTCACCCTTTGCAAAGGAGACTCTTGTACCACCCTGTGGGTCAAAAATTCGCTCGAAATCGCTCTATCTCTTACGGTTTTCGAGATATTGACACTTTTTCATTTTCCGCAAAAATCCAAGATGGCCGCCGAAAGTGGCGAAAATTGAAATTTTCCCCTTTGAACAGGAGACTCTTGTACCACCCTGCCGGTCAAAAATTCGCTCGAAATCGCTCTATCTCTTACGGTTTTCGAGATATTGACACTTTTTCA
The DNA here is from genome assembly GCA_964017235.1 of Sabellastarte sp. h YS-2021. Lineage (NCBI taxonomy): Eukaryota > Metazoa > Annelida > Polychaeta > Sabellida > Sabellidae > Sabellastarte > Sabellastarte sp. h YS-2021. The sequence continues at coordinate 16,932,930 of OZ024929.1, read as the reverse complement.
TTTTCCGCAAAAATCCAAGATGGCCGCCGAAAGTGGCGAAAATTGAAATTTCCCTCCTTTACACAGGAGACTCTTGTACCACCCTGTGGATCAAAAATTTGCTGGAAATTGCTATATCTCTTACGGTTTTCGAGATATTGACACTTTTTCATTTTCCGCAAAAATCCAAGATGGCCGCCGAAAGTGACGAAAATTGAAATTTTCCCCCATTGGACAGGAGACTCTTGTACCACCCTCTGGATCAAAAATTTGCTGGAAATCGCTATATCTCTTATGGTTTTCGAGATATTGACACTTTTTCATTTGCCGCAAAAATCCAAGATGGCCGCCGAAAGTGGCGAAAAATGAAATTTCCCTCCTTTGCACAGGAGACTCTTGTACCACCCTGTTGGTCAAAAATTCGCTCGAAATCGCTCTATCTCTTACGGTTTTCGAGATATTGACACTTTTTCATTTTCTGTGAAAATCCAAGATGGCCGCCGAAAGTGACGAAAATTGAAATTTTCCCCCATTGGACAGGAGACTCTTGTACCACCCTCTGGATCAAAAATTTGCTGGAAATCGCTATATCTCTTATGGTTTTCGAGATATTGACACTTTTTCATTTTCCGCAAAAATCCAAGATGGCTGCCGAAAGAGGCGAAAATTGAAATTTCCCTCCTTTGAGCATGAGACTCTTGTACCACCCTGTGGGTCAAAAATTCGCTCGAAATCACTGTATCTCTTACGGTTTTCGAGATATTGACACTTTTTCATTTTCTGTGAAAATCCAAAATGGCCGCCGAAAGTGGCGAAAATTGAAATTTTCCGCCTTTGAACAGGACACTCTTGTACCACCCTGTGGCTCAAAAATTCGCTCAAAATCGCTCTATCTCTTACGGTTTTCGAGATATTGACACTTTTCCATTTTCCGCGAAAATCCAAGATGGCCGCTGAAAGTGGCAAAAATTGAAATTTTTCCCTTTGCCTAGGACACTCTTGTACCACCCTGTGGGTCAAAAATTCGCTCGAAATCGCTCTATCTCTTACGGTTTTCGAGATACTTGTGATCTTTCACACTTTCACTAAAAGTAGCAACAAAGTAGCCATTACTCACTTGTACATCGAGCAACAGTTGTAAAACTTAAATATGTTACAGTTCATAAAAAAGTACATGAAGAAGATATTTAAGAGAAAATGTGTACCTGTAATACTTTTGAAGATATAAGCCATTTACTCATTATGGTTATCATTCCAAATTGACCAAGTAGCTATTACTCACTTAGCTATGGAGATACACTTCCAAACCACTGACCATGTTGTAGCTGTGGAGAAAATAGCTGAACAACATATTGGGACAAAATACTGTAAATGCAATAGTTTGACAGATATAAGTCATATAATTATATTAGGTAAAAGTGCTATTACTGACTCAAAAGTAGGCCAAAGTTCACCAAACCTTTTTCCATTTAGCATAGGATACTCTTGTACTACCCTGTGGGTCAAATATTTACTCGAAAGTGCTCCGTCTCTTACGGTTTGCGTCTTTGCGAGATATTTTTGATTTTTGACATTTTCAGTAAAAGTAGCAACTAGAGGATCGCTCGCAAAAACAAAGCGTCCCGAAAAGGATATAAAGGTGAGTGCTAAAGTATTAAGAAAATGCTTCGTTTCTAGCCTTATACTGTTGTGGCAACCAAAGTCAGCGCAGTCTGCTCTATCTAGCACGGTTTTCAAGATATAAGCATTTTTGTGTTTTGCAAAAAATTCGAAAATTCAAAATGTCCTCTATATTTGGCGAGACAAAAATATTTTGAAAATTGGCATGGCTACTCTGCAGAGATACCCAGCAGGTCAAAAATTTTGTTGAGTTCGCTCCATCTAGCACGGTTTTCGAGATATAAGCATTTTTGTGTTTTGCAAAAACTTTGAAAATTCAAAATGGCCACCATTTTTGGGGAGACAAAAATTTTTGACAAGACCACTGCCGCGGTGTGTATCTCCCGCCGAGCATTAAAGGAGAAGAAATAGCTTTTCCGATATATTCACAATTTTTCATTTTCGTGTGTGAAAGCTCTTCCAAAAGTAGGTGAATGAGTTATTTAAGAAAAATTGGCTATCTGCAATACTTTTAAGAGATAATTCACATTTACCCTTTTTGAGTAGGTGAGTAATAACCTACGGTTCTGGAACTTCACCAAGTGAAAGTTCTCTCAAAAGTAGATGAATGAGTTATTTGATAAAAATTGGGTATCAACAATACTTTTAAGAGATAATTCGCATTTACTCATTTTGAGTAGGTGAATAATTAGCTATGGGTCTGAAACTTCACCAAGTGAAAGCTCTCCCAAAAGTAGGTGAATGAGTTATTTGAGAAAAATTGGCTATCTGCAATACTTTTAGAGATAATTCGCATTTACTCATTTTGAGTAGGTGAGTAATTACCTACGGTTCTGGAACTTCACAAAGTGAAAGTCCTCCCAAAAGTAGATGAATGAGTTATTTGAGAAAAATTGGGTATCAACAATACTTTTAAGAGATAATTCGCATTTACTCATTTTGAGTAGGTGAATAATTAGCTATGGGTCTGAAACTTCACCAAGTGAAAGCTCTCCCAAAAGTAGGTGAATGAGTTATTTGAGAAAAATTGGCTATCTGCAATACTTTTAGAGATAATTCGCATTTACTCATTTTGAGTAGGTGAGTAATTAGCTATGGGTCTGAAACTTCACGGAGTGAAAGCTCTCCCAAAAGTAGGTGAATGATTTATTTGAGAAAAATTGGCTATCTGCAATACTTTTAAGAGATAATTTGCATTTACTCATTTTGAGTAGGTGAGCAATTATCTACGGGTCTGAAACTTCACCATGTGAAAGCTCTCCCAAAAGTAGATGAATGAGTTATTTGATAAAAATTGGGTATCCGCAATAGTTATTGAGATAATTAGCATTTACTCATTTTGAGTAGGTGAGTAATTAGCTATGGGTCTGAAACTTCACCGAGTGAAAGCTCTTTGGGATAGCTGCTCTGCAGAGATACCCTAAAGATCAAAAATTTTGTCGAAATCGTTCTATGTAGCATGGTTTTCGAGATATTAGCATTTTTGTGTTTTGCAATTTTTGCGCAAAAATTCGAAAATTCAAAATGGCCGCCATTTTTGGCAAGACAAAATTTTTTTGAAAATTGGCATGGCTACTCTGAAGAGATACCCTGTGGGTCAAAAATTTTGTCGAAATCGCTCTATCTAGCACGGTTTTCGAGATATAAGCATTTTTATGTTTTGCAATTTTGCGAAAAATTCGCAAATTCAAAATGGCCGCCATTTTTTGCGAGAGAATTTTTTTCTGAAAATTGGCATGGCTACTCTGCAGAGATACCCTGTGGGTCAAAAATTTCGTCGAAATTGCTCTATCTAGCAGGGTTTTCGAGATATAAGCATTTTTATGTTTTGCACTTTTTGCGAGAAATTTGAAAATCCAAAATGGCCGCCATTTTTGGCGAGACAAATTTTTTTTTGAAAATTAGCATGGCTACTCTGCAGAGATACCCTGTGGGTCAAAAATTTTGTCGAAATCGCTCTATCCAGTACGGTTTTCGAGATATTAGCATTTTTATGTTTTGCAATTTTGGCAAAAAATTCGAAAATTCAAAATGGCCGCCATGTTTGGCGAGACAAAAATTTTTTGAAAATTGGGATAACTACTCTGCAGAGATACCCTGTGGGTCAAAAATTTCGTCGAAATCGCTCTATCTAGCACGGTTTTCGAGATATAAGCATTTTTGTGTTTTCCTTATTTGGAAAATTCATAATGATTAATTAATCATTAATTACTCGGCCATTTCTTAACCAATCAATGCCAAAATCTAATGATGTGTGACCTCTCTGATTGGTTGAAATGTCACTGCAGCATATTCCAGCCTAAACCTGCCAAATTTGAAAAGAATCCGCCTAACAGTTACAGAGTTATAAGGAAAACAAAATGCGGAGCCGGCGGAGCCTGAAGGTCTCCCATACACAAACAAGCGTCCCTTGCGGGACGCTTAATAAAGTAGCCATTACTCACTTGTACATTGAGCAACAGGTGTAAAACTTAAATATGTTACAGTTCACAAAAAAGTAGATGAACAACATATTTCAGAGAAATCATGTAGCTGCAATACTTTCGAAGATATAAGCCATTTACTCATTATGGTTATCATAAAAAATTGACAAAGTAGCTATTACTCACTTAGCTATGGAGATACACTTCCAAACTACTGACCATGTTGTAGCTGTGGAGAAAGTAGCTGAACAAACATATTGGAACAAAATTGTGTAGCTGCAATACTTTTGAAGATATAAGCCATTTACTCATTATTAGGTAAAAGTGCTATTACTCACTCAAAAGTAGGCCAAAGTTCACCAAACCTTTTTCCACTTAGCATAGGATACTCTTGTACTACCCTGTCGGTCAAAAATTCGCTCGAAATTGCTCTATCTCTTATGGTTTTCGAGATATTTTTGATTTTTGACATTTTCAGTAAAAGTAGCAATAAAGTAGCCATTACTCACTTGTACATCGAGCAACAGGTGTGAAAGTTAAATATGTTACAGTTCGCAAAAAAGTAGATGAACAACATATTTGAGAGAAATCATGTAGCTGCAATACTTTTGAAGATATAAGCCATTTACTCATTATGTTTATCATAAAAAACTGACAAAGTAGCTATTACTCACTTAGCTATGGAGATACACTTCCAAACTACTGACCATGTTGTAGCTGTGGAGATAGTAGCTGAACAACATATTGGAACAAAATTGTGTAGCTGCAATACTTTTGAAGATATAAGCCATTTACTCATTATGGTTATCATTAAAAATTGACAAAGTAGTTATAACTCGCTTAGCTATTGAGATACACTTCCAAACTACTGACCATGTTGTAGCTGTTGACAAAGTAGCTGAACAACATATTACAATACAATACAATACAATAAATGGTCTTTAAAGTGCCAAAAATCTATCCATTGATATTCAGTGACACTATGAAAAATTAGTATTATTGATTATAGGCTTCATTGAACAAATGTCCTTTTATGGCACTTTTAAATTTAGAGAGTTCTTTCAGTCTTCTTATTTCAACTGGCAAGTTATTCCAAAGTTTAGGTGCACTGTAGGAGAAGGATCTGTCGCCTGTGGTTCTGTGGCTTGTCTTAGGTACAGTGAGAAGCAAATCACTGGAGGATCTTAAAGTTCTAGATGGATTATAAGGTCTCAAAAGTTCTTGGATGTAGCATGGGGCACTGTCATTTAGAGCTTTCCAAGTTAGCAGTAGAATTTTGAAATCAATTCTCTGTTTGATTGGTAACCAATGGAGTTGACAACAAATATCAGAAATATGAGAGTCATAGGCACAAAGTGTGACAAGCCTTGCCGCATTGTTTAGAATTCTTTGAAGTCTGTTCAACTGACGAGCAGGAAGTCCATAGAGTGTAGCATTGGCATAATCCAGTCTAGAGGTAATGAGTGAATGCACCAGGATATTGCAGGAATCCTTGGTGATGTATTTCCTAATTCTAGCAATGTTTGTAAGATGAAAATTTGCAGACTTGCAGACTGAGGATATATGATCAGACATTGATAATGTTTCATCAAAGGTGGCTCCAATGTTTCTCACTCTTTGAGATACCCTGATAGAGGCATCAGTTAGTAAAATGTGGTCCATGCAAATCTTTCCCTTAGAATGTGGTGTCTTAAAAATAATAGCCTCAGTTTTGTCTTCGTTCAGTTTGAGTCTATTGTTGGACATCCATTGGCTAATTTCACAAATGCAATCCTTAAGTTTTTCGGTGGCCAGCACAAGAGAGTTTTGATTGGAAAGGTCAAAGGCTACGTACAACTGGGTATCATCTGCATATATATGATACTGAAGATTGTGTTTTCTGATTATGTCACCAACTGGAAAAGTGTATATCGAGTATTCAATTGGCCCAAGAATAGAACCTTGGGGAACACCAAAATGAAGTGATATACTTTCTGATGTATGACCCTCTATGTAGACTGCTTGAGTGCGGCCCTCCAAATATGAAGAAAACCATTCCAGAGCTGTAGCTTTGATTCCTATGCGATTTTCAAGCCGTTGTATCATCTGTGAATGGTCAATTGTGTCGAAAGCTGCACTTAAGTCCAAAAGAAAAAGAACATATTGCAACAAAATACTGTGAATGCAATAGTTTCAGAGTTATAAGCCATATAAATATATTAGCTGAAAGTGCTATTACTCACTCACAAGTAGGCCAAAGTTCACCAAACCCAAAAAATATTGAAGAGCAAAAAAATTCATTAGGACAACTAATTTACCAAAAATGTGTAACTGTAGTAGTTTCAGAGGAAACTGCGTGACACGCACACACGCACGCACGCACCCTCACACGCACGCACGTACGCACACACATGGTGCAAATTATAATCTCCCGCCGGCGGGCCGGGCGGGAGATAAAAATGAAATCCGCAAAGAATAGTTGGGAACCAGTTATTGTAAACATTATTATTTTAGGCTTTCTAATGGCTGATACTTCATAGAAACGACAAAAAAATACATATTTTGTAAAATATGTTACATTTTTCCTTTATATTGAGCAAAACTCATTTTTCCATACTTAATAATATCTCGCAAAAGCCACTTCCATTTGAAAGTTATTGCCCATGTACTCCTGCGAATAATTTTACATGCAGAGAACATGCATACGAAATACCGGATTTTGTTTCGTTTCAAAAGCCTTGGTAACCGGTTTTGATTTCTGTAAACGATGCCACCACTATCATTTTATCTACTTCCTGTAGAGTAGAATACTGCAGTAGAATACTGCAATCCAGTCCCCAGTTTAGAGCAAAAGGCCTAGGGTTCAGTTCTAGCACAACACACACAGTTTTTATATAATGCTTTTTACATTATATTTCTAAATGCTATTAATTAACATTTAAAAATCATAAGTAAAAGGTGTGTGTTTTCAGTCATTTTACAAACTCTAGCAGTGATTTTTAAGATATGAGATACTAGCACAGCAAAATCGTTATGAACATTGAATCTGCTGTTTGTTATCTCTACAGACTAGTGAACTTGAATCTAGTTGGATCTTCTAAACTACAGATTCCTAAAACACCATAAAATCTTTCAACTATGTGAAAAATACACTGAAAACATATTATCCATAGATACTGTGGCTAATCTTCAACATATACTCAATAGAACGTATGTTTTATAGTTGGAACAAAAATTGCATCTTTTTGTGCCATCTTGAGGATTTCCAAGTTTTTCTCAGCATCGGAATTTGAAATTTGCAAACCCAACTTCATTTTCTGGGCACTTGCGCTGCAAACTATGGAACTTCTACATGGTCATGACACTAATATACATAGAAAGTTGTTCCGTAAAGTAGGTGTAGCATAGACTATTGTCCTTGCAAAAACCATACAGCCATCGGCGTAAGCATGGGTCTTAAAACATGGAGATGCCAGAAGATCAATGGGAATTGGCCAGAAGAAAAACCCTGACTTTTTCTAAACAAAAAAAATAGCATCAGAGATGCCCGTACCCCACAGCCTGGGGAAATATTTTTCAACACCATGAGATATTGAAGTAGTGTAACAGTACAAAGTTCAAGCTACTTTCAGAGCAGTGTAAGTTATATTAAGGTCCAAATAATGCTGAAGTACAGAAAATAATATCTAAGGAAAAGAAATGTATATAAAGATGAAGTATTAAAACAAGACAATTAAATAATAAAATTACAGCATTTATCAGTAAACCAAAAATGGCCGAATTATGGTTTGGATGTTTTGAATATTACCCATGCATACAGAAGTGGCAATACATTCAATGAATGCTTATGTGTGGTGTTGGAGAAAAGCCTGTGGCTCACTTGATGAAATTCCATCTGTTACAATGGTAACTTGCAAAAGGAAATTCTTAATGAATTCTAATATGACTTTAACAGTGCTTAATCTGCATCAACAGACAAACCCAAAGGTGCAACAAGATTTTAAAGGTCAACACAGCAAGGTCAAAGGTCAATCAGTGTTACACCATGACGTGGCACACCTAAAACCCTCAACCAATGTCCCTACCTTACAGTCTCTGAGATATAACCTGGACAAGATTTTATATGTCAAGGTCGCTACAGCAAGGTCAAAGGTCAAATGAGGGTCACATGACGTAGCACACCTACACCCCCTAACCAATGTCCCTAACAAGTATCAACTTCCTACACCTCTTACAGTTTCCAAGATATAGCCCAGACCAGGTATTATAGGTCAAGTTCACTACGGCAAGTACAAAGGTCAAATCAAGGTCACACCATGACGTTGCACATCTACTACCCCCAACCAATGTCCTCACCAAGTATCAGCTTCCTACACCTTACAGTTTCCGAAATATAGCCCAGACAAGATTTTATAGGTCAAGGTCACTACGGCAAGGGTCAAAGGTCAAATCAAGGTCACACTATGACGTTGCACATCTACACCCCTAACCAATGTCCCTACCAAGTATCAACTTCCTACACCTTACAGTTGCTGAGATATAGCCCGGACAAGGTTTTATAGGTCAAGGTCACTACGGCAAGGTCAAAGGTCAAATCAAGGTCAGACCATGATGTTGCACACCTACTACTCCTAACCAATGTTCCTACCAAGTATCAACTTCCTGCACCTTATGGTTTCCGAGATATAGCCCGGACAAGATTTTATAGGTCAAGGTCACTACAGCAAGGTCAAAGGTCAAATCATGGTCAGACCATGACGTTGCACACCTACACCCCCTAACCAAAGTCCCTACCACGTATCAACTTCCTACACCTTACGGTTTCCGAGATATAGCCCGGACAAGATTTTATAGGTCAAGGTCACTACAGCAAGGTCAAAGGTCAAATCAGGGTCAGACCATGACGTTGCACACCTACACCCCCTAACCAATGTCCCTACCAAGTATCAACTTCCTACACCTCACGGTTTCTGAGATATAGCCCGGATAAGATTTTAAAGGTCAAGGTCACTATGGCAAGGTCAAAGGTTAAATCAAGTCAGACCATGACGTTGCCCACCTACAACCCCTAACTAATGTCCCTGCCAAGTATCAACTTCCTACACCTTATGGTTGCCGAGATATAGCCCGGACAAGGTTTTCAAACTTAAGGTCACTACGGCAAGGTCAAAGGTCAACTCAAGGTCAGACCATGACGTTGCACAACTACACCCCCCAACCAATGTCCTTGCCAAGTATGAATTTCCTACTCCTTACGGTTTCTGAGATACAGCCCGGAAAAACTATTTCCCGCCGCAAGCCCGCCCGCCCATCCAGACACCATGGGTGAAAACAATACCCCCGACAGCCCTTAAGGGCTGTGGGGTAAAAATGGATTTGAACTTTATTTTAAATGGTGCTCCATCAATTATCTCATTTAAGTAAAGGATGATAAATTTCGAACATTTTTTTTTCAAAAACTCCATCTGTGCAAATTAACGAGGGCTTAGGGCAAAGAAAAGTTCAGCCGAGTTCACAACCAACCATACATAATAGCATTTTTTATAACTCCGCTCTGCTATGAGAATTTCGTCAGTGTAATAATGGATCACTTAGTGACGGTGTTAATATCCAGTAAGTAGCCAAATTATTCCAGATGGAATTTCCAAAAACCAGCATTTTTTATCACCATTCTAAAGATGTGTAATTGTGTGCATTTTTCTCTCTCAGAATTTTTAACTGTGAAAGTAACAAAAAAAAATTCTTTTTGAATTAAATGAGAAAAAGAGACCGTAATTGTAAGTTTCTATGAGTGAGTCGCACATTCTTGGAAAAATCTTCTTTTAAGGGTCTTAATGGGTCCCATGGCATTGATGACTGTGAACTTCTCAGAAATACCCTCGAGTTGATTGCCCTCTCATTAAAGGCATTTACAAGGACACAATTCCTACACCCGCTACAATAACTCCACACAAAACTCCCAAAGCAGTGAATCTACTCGTAAGTGGGTATTTCCACACGACCACCCATTACCTGATACCACTGGTGCCTCTGATTTCATTAAGAATTCTGGGTTCAATGTTTCACATCTCTATGGACCAGTGAACTTTTCATCTAGTTCAGTCATCTAACACTTCCAAAACTGATACCTACCTTTAAAATTTTGTAACTTTTAGTAGACTTTCTCACAAGTCTTTACTTTGGGTATTTTTTTGGAGAAAATGAATAAGTGCATTTTATAACTGTCTGGATTTTACACCCTCACTGGAACTAAACTTCCTTCTAGAGGGTAATGCTCTCAGAAGTCATAGTGCACTAAGGAGGGACCTTGCACAAATTTCATTAAATAGAATGATTTTATAGTTACACCAAAAAAAATCACATCTTATAAAACACATTCTGTTATTTACATGTACTGGATCATAGTCCAACATAAACTCCTTGTACACATCTGTTGAACACAGATAGGTATATAAAATGTTAAGGCTTTGGTTATGCTTATATTATTAGACATAAGGTTTAATGAAGACAAAACAAAAACAATGCATGTACATAGTTCATCTGACAAAAAGTGTAAAGTTCCTTTCCCTGATATGTTAATAAATGCATCCTACATTGAGCAAGTTTCATGCTATAAATATTTTGGTTGCTATATCACATCTGAACTTAATGATGATAAAGACATTCTACGTCAGATTAGTAGCAATTATGCTAAAGGCAACATGTTATTGCGTAACTTTACGTTGTGTTCTACTGAGGTTAAGAAGACACTATTTAGCTGTGTAACATGTATTATAGTACTTTGTGGAGTTCATACACTGTGTTGCAGTGCCTCACAAATGTTTGTAGAAAATAGCGTGAAATCTTTCAAAGAAATAAACAGGGTCTTGATTTTAGGAATTAGTAATCGAATATATACTAGTGAAAATGTGTTGTTGAATGCCTATATCAATTGTACAGTATCAAAGCGTTCCACGCTTTTAAAATTGTGGAATAAGAGTATTTATGTCTAGGTGACAATGTGACTTGGGTTTTTACAAAAGTTAGTACTTTTTGGCATAGTTTTTATGAATATATTTGACTATTTGCTGTGTTTTTAAATCCTCTACATTCTTCAAATAACTATGTTTATGTATTGCCTATGTATTTTTTTTTAACTTTACTGCTATGGACCATTTTTTACATGTGTCTGAAATAAAGATTTATTATTATTATTATTAGTGTTATATTAGCATCACATTTTATAGAGCACAATGAGTGATTTTAAACATCTCTACCTGTATGTTGCGTGTGCGGTGACCTCTGTGACCTTGTCTGACCTTTGGGAGGTACTGGGGGTTCACTTCCTGCAACTACTGCCCCACCCCGCTCTCCAGCAAAAGTAGGGTCGAGTGATGTGAACACATTGCCAACTCCTTCAGGGCCAGGGTTGGACCTGTCAAAAATACAGGAAAAAATATAAAGCAACCCACTCTTGTGTGACAGAAATCATCTGTGATGAGCAAAACTCACCAGTATGATTAAGTAAGTCAAATATACAAGTCAGTAAGTAGTGAATGCCACAAATGAAGTCTATGTACACATGTATGCAGCTAACGGCATACTATATGTGATTTTAGCCACAAAATTTTTTTTGTCAACATCCATCAAATTTTCTACAAAATACACAGCGATTTTACTTGTCATCCCTTTTTTGCCCCCCAGAGCAAAAAAATCGCTATCACAAATCTGACATCAGGTGTCGCTGCTCTAATACCCTTACATACAACTTAGTATGCACGACTTAATAATTTATACGTTTAACTTACTATTGTGTAAAATATATTAGATACTAAATCATACAAAACCAGCAACCAAGTTATATATATCATACATACAACTTATAAATTGGATGCACAATTTACTAAGTCAAATACTTAAATTACCATGAAATACATTTTGGTAACAAAAAGCTCCAATTCATCTTCAACTTTTTTGTGTATCAACTGTGACTTTTTTGGTGAGGTGCTGAAAGTAACTGGACCGTAATTTCTGTCATTAAATAAAGTGACTAGATTCTCAGATTGCTGTAATATTCAAACTCACCTCTGTTGTCTGTTACCATCTGGCGGGTATCCATACTGCCCGCCGGCTATCACTCCCCCAGGAGGCGTATCTGGCAAGGGTCTGTTGGCGTACTCTGTGTAGTCAAGTGAGTTCGGATGTGGAGGTACTGGCGGCCTTGTATATGGCGGAGTTTCATCTCCTCTCACATGACTTGGTACAGAGGGCTGATTGTGGCGATGGTGGTGGGCTGAAATAGGGGGTGGGGGGCGATATGGAGGCAACTCCCGATCATCAGATCCATACGACCCGGGAGAATGTTGTTGTTGGGGAGGTGCATTGTGGGATTCTGGATGGTGATGGCGAGATTCGGTATCCACGGTAACACGTCCAAGACGTTGCTCCAGTTGCTCATTATACTGATTGGAGTTGTATTGGTGTACTGGGTAGGCGACTGGCAAACTCACCGATCGATTCACTGGCTGATCCTGAACAAATTTAACCGACTTCTTTATAGATTGATAGCTTGGACATGGAAGAATGATTGAGGTCTGGTTGAGAGACCGATTGATTGATTGACTTGCGTAAATCAGGTGGGTAGTTTGACAAATAACGGGGGAGACTGAGATGTAAATCTGACTGGCTTTCTAGACTCCTTGATCACTTCCCAATACATTTAAAAACTCTAAAAGCACTAATAAAGATGATACAAAGCAAAAACACAAAATCTGTAACTTTATGACCCCAGTTTGACTAATGAGGAAAGCGAGGGGTCAGATCTGACCTGTTTTCTGAACTTCCTGTATTGCTTACGTATGTACATAGACCTAAGGGAGTAAGCAAATGTTTAACAAATTTTTGTTCCAATCAGTAGCTTTTTTACTTTAAAACATAATACAACAATAAAAATAAACAGAACTGAAGAGTGAGGCTAGGGTTAAAGACTCTCTGTATAAAATATTAAAAATACTAAAACTGCAGTGTTTTACCCGTGGATTCTGCCTCTGTTCCTCAGACTTCTGTCGTTGTCTCTGACTTTTTGCCTTTTTTAACTTCAGCTTTTCCTGTTCGTAGATGAGTTTTGCAATCTGTGCATCTTTGTCTTCAATTTCCTTCAGCTTTGATTTGTCAACAGCCGCACCACGCTGCATATAATATACAAATATTATTCATTTATCACACTGTGACAACATGAACATCCAATATTATCAAATTGGTTTGGAATATTTTTGTCACAGAAGAAACTCTGATTTAGGACAATGTATAGATATGTTATATGCAAGTTGAAATTTTGTACAAGATGCAATGTGTACAAAAAGCCTGTACATGCTGTAACTTGTACAAGCAATTTGTACAATTTGTCACATGTACAACAAAGGCTGTACAAGTTGTAAATTGTGTAGCATTTTCCTTTGAACACTTTTGTTGATAACAAAGGTGAAGGTCATCAGGTGTCGCAACTTATTTTTCTACGAAATTGTAATAAAAGTCCCCCAATGCACAAAATATGTGATAAAAGTGTGTAATTTCTTCAGATTTCTGGTTTGTTTCCAATATATTAAGTTTTCCTTCCACTATACATGCATGTGCAGACAAACAAAATGGTGGTTGTAACATCTTGTCACGGTATTTCATTAAAATGCTCTTGATACCGAGACACCTGGCCTACTGACCCATCCTATACAACACTGTTGTACAAGTTAGAAAAAGAACTTAGGCTTATTTAAAACTTTGCCCAAACTGTTAAACATACGTTTTATTGAAATATGGTGAAATTTATTCAAAATATCTAAGGACAAGATATTTTTACTAGGGCTGCGAACGAGTACTCGAGCCTCGGTGTATGAGGCGATCTTGGCTTGTACTCGAGTCCATCTTAAGTACTCGGTTACTCGCGACGTATTGTATTATCGCCCACGCAATGAAACGTTTGTGTAAAATATGCTGCATTTCAGCATTTCCGTCGCATAACATCAATTAAAGTTGTTGTTTTCGCTTGAAAACCTATAATTTACTCCATAATCTATAATATCTGGTTAATTAGGGGACGTTTTTCTTCAAAAGTTTCGTTTCCGGAATCGACTATTTGTTTACAGAAGACTTCTAATGGTGGGAACTAAATCTCGCGGTTACTCGAATTCGGGCCGGTTTTCAGAGGGCGAGTACTCGATGCCGTTTTTTTGTACCCGTCACAGCCCTAGTTTTTACTATATTTTAACATGGTTACATAGGTGTCAGATGACTGAACTTGATTGCAGACCACTGGTCCGTGAAGGTATCAAATAAAGAACCTAAAATTCTAAGTAATTTCACAATGTGCTGCAGTAACTTCATGCTTTCCTGCAGTAGTTTCACACTATACTGCAGTTATTTCCATATTCCTGTAGTAAATTCACATACACCCCTGTAGTAATTACCCACTGACCTTCTTCTCCTGATCCTGCAGCAGTCTGGCCAGCTCCTCATCCTGCAACTCACGCAGTTCTTTCATCTCCATTGGATCCATATCCTCTGATGGCTGGATGTAAAAGTCACTGAAATCCCCGGCATCCTCCAACCGTCCATCAGTACGAAGCACTCTGCCACACAAAACAGGAGTATGACATAAAAATATCAGATCACTACAGATGTTTCTTTGTACGGCGCAGACACTCTTGAAAAGAGTTTTGCTGATGGAGTCCATATACTCTACTAGGGGTGAGTCAGTAGTGGCAGTATACTGGTATCAAGACAATAAAACTTAAATACCGTGACAACTTTCACAACCGGAATCTCAAACGTCAGCTAATATAATTGTTGGGAAACGTAAAATATTAAATATCAAACCTGAATCTGAAGAAATTATAAACTATTACTTCATTATTCACTAGATTTTAATGCATTTATAGCGATTTCTTTGAGAAAAACTGCTATGCTTTGGATTACGGAAAATCACATCCATTTTGTAGGTCTATTCGATTGGGGAAATACACACTCAAAAATAAACGCAAGCCACAAGCTGCAACCCACACACGCAAGCCGAGCAAATGGACACACTCCTTGTGTACCCATACTGTTTGAGTTTTTTTCAAGCTACATCTGCACGCCTGATACTATACCTGTCTGCAAAGATGCATTAAAGATTCTAAAAAGAAAACCAAAAAACTAGAGGATCGCTTGCAAAGATAATGTTTTTTGCACAGCAAAAACATAGCATCCTGAAAGGGATATAACGGTGAGTGCTTAAGTATCACGAAAATGCTCTGCTTCTAGCCTTATACTGTTGTGGCAACTAAAGTCTGCCTAGTCTGCTCTATCTAGCACGGTTTTCGAGATATAAGCATTTTTGTGGGTTTTTTTTTGCGAAAAATTCGAAAATTCAAAATGGCTGCCATTTTGGGCGAGACAAAATTTTTTGAAAACTGGGATGGCGACTCTGCAGAGATACCCTGTGGGTCAAAAATTTTGTAGAAATCGCTCTATCTAGCACGGTTTTCAAGATATAAACATTTTTGTGTTTTGCTTTTTTTTTGCGAAAAATTCAAAATGGCTGCCATTTTGGACGAGGCAAATTTTTTTTGAAAACTGGGATGGCTGCCCTGCAGAGATACCTTGTGGGTCAAAAATTTAGTCGAAATCGCTCTATCTAGCATGGTTTTCGAGATATAAGCATTTTTGTGTTTTGCAATTTTTGGGAAAAATTCGAAAATTCAAAATGGCCGTCAGTTTTGGTGAGGCAAATTTTTTTTTTGAAAATTGCAATGGCTACTCTGCAGAGATACCCTGTGGGTTAAAAGTTTCATCGAAATCACTCTATCTCGCACGGTTTTCGCGATGTAAACATTTTTGTATTTTCCTTATTTGAAAAATTCGTAATCATTAATTACTCGGCGATTTCTTAACCAATCAATGTCAAAATCTAATGATTTCCAGATTTTAATGGAACGAATGTATAAGCTTATGCATAAAAAAAGACGTTTTGGTCATGTGACCTCTCTGATTGGTCGAAATGTCACTGCAGCATATTCAAAAAAAAAATCCCCAAGGCTACTGCATACACCTGCCAAATTTGAAAAGAATCCGCCCAATGGTCACAGAGTTATAAGGAAAACGAAACGCGGAGCCGGCAGAGCCTGATTTTCTCCCATACACAAACAAGCATCCCTTAAATAGAAGAATGAGTTTCACTGGGAAAAGATTGCTTCTACAGTGTGACAGGTGACTTTGTTTTGTAATATCCTTCTGTTACAAAAAATCACGATCATCTCCCTTATAAAGTAAATGTAGAATTGCATCAGTCAGAAAAAGATGAGCAAAAACGCCAAATTTTATACTTTATGAAATGTCTAGGAAGAACATAAATAATTTGATTACAGTATTAAGCAATGAGTATGCTATTTTTTATTTTGTATTGAAGTACTGAAATAGTTTTTTGTTGTTTTTTTCCAAAAAAGCAAAAAAACATCAGTGAAATGTATTTATGACACAAACAGGTAGGTACCATATTTTCCATGCCAATATATCCCCAATACAAATCAATTCAAATCCAGGATATGAATAAGGTTAAGTGTAGCCCAAAATGAGTAGGCTACATTTTTTTACTTGCTACAAACCATACTTGGGCTGAATATGGCGATATATAAGGCTGAAACGATTAGCAAATTTTGGTAGCCAGGTAGTCACTTGCATTAACCATCGACTAATCGATTAATTGTTTCTGACGTTTAGCATGTATGAGAAATACCGAAAACGTGTGTGTTACGGACGGTTCCCAATGTAAACAAACAAAATGGCGGATCATGAGATGCTTAAAAGCAAAGAATTCACCAGATTATTGGATAATTGGCCAATAATGTAATATTTTGATATTTTAAAAATAAAATGCATATAAAATGCTTTAATTTGATACGTTTTAAGGTCTTAACTCGAGATACTCATAGTTCCAATGATCGCGTAAAATCCGCTATATGGTGATATATAAGGGAAAACAATTAACCGACTTCATAACATTGGTGTCGACTAGTGCTTTGATAACCTACTAATCGACTAGTACGAATAATCGTTTCAGCTCTAGTGATATACACACCAGGGCATATCTTATCACAAAATTGTCAACAAAATGCCACTTTGGTTAATATTTCAACAATAACTATGTAAGATAAATTATGTTATACAGAACTTCCAATTTAAATTCTGTCAAGAGAATTTCAAATTCTGTAAATTCTGTCACATGAAAATGAACAAAATAATATTCATGTTGTTGTGCACTTGTGTGTATATTTTTTTATGTCTATGTCATCCGGGAAGTTTTCCTATTATCTGCAAAATATATAACAAAGGTTACAATTTCTTTAGTTAGACTGTCTGTGTCTGTTACTATTAGTTATACTACAACTTTATGTGCAAGCAATCGAGATATTGGTTGTATTATTTCATTTCCACATTTCACTTAAATGGATACCATCCCACCCATGGTTAGTAACAGTATTTACAAAATTTCTTGATACAGAATCACAATGTACTCATATACAACCCTGCTCATAAAGCACACATACCTGTCTGGATCAGACACTCTCATGTCCCTGAAGCCTTGACTTGGAGGATCTGAAAACAAAAACGGGAAAAAATTCAACAACAAGAGGAGAGTGCCCGTGAACGGGCACTGTGTCAGCTGACTGAGTGTTTTTGATTTGTGAAGGTGATTAGAGGACAGAATAATTATCAGGAAAAGGGCTGTACAGAAATACAGTAAATGGTAACTGAACAGCAAGTTCGAAAGAAATTCCGAAGCTGACAGAAGAAAAGGATAAAAAAGTTGTGCCCTGTAAATGGTATTATGAAGGAAAATAACAAGGTAATTGTTTAAGTGTAAAAAATAGGTTAAAACATATTTAAAGAAATACTACAAATGCAATATCCTCGTTCAACCTTGAAGAAGGGGTCCAAGGTCAAATCTAACCACACAAATACATTCCCAGCCCATGATTTCCTATGGTTTACCATTCCAAACCTCTAGGACCAATTATAAATGAGTTATAAGCACTTTTAAGCTTGGCTGTCCTCATTTGACCTTGAAGGAGGGGTCCAAAGGTCAAATCTGACCATACCAAAAGATTCCGAGCCAATGATTTCCTATGGGGATGGTTTACCATCCCAAATCTCTGTCACCAATAATAAGCGAGTTGTAGGCACTTTCAATTTTCGCTATCCTCATTTGACCTTGAAGGAGGGTTCCAAGGTCAAATCGGACCATATCAACAGATTCACAGCCCATGATTTCCTGTCTGTTTACCATCCCAAACCTCTGGGACCAATAATAAGCGAGTTATAAGCACTTTTAAGTTTGGCTATCCTTGTTTGATCTTGAAGGAGGGGTCATTGAAGGTCAAATCTGACCACACCAAAAGATTCCCACCCCATGATTTCCTACAGGTTGGTTTATCATCCCAAACCTCTAGGATCAATAATAAGGGAGATATAAGCACTTTTCATGACTGACAAAAAACACCTGTGGCGGCCATCTTGTTTCTCAAAATGAGGCCAAAAATATTCCCAGACATTTTATGGTTATTAATATATACTGCAAACTTAAGAAAGCTAGCTATAATATTTTTTTTCATCAGAGCAGTAATGGTGAAATCTCTCTCTACACACTGCGGCTATCCAGTGGATACAATGATTTACTCAACAGTGAGAACCTGAAAGTAGCTATTGCTCAGCTATGCCATGACATAGAGGTCTGCAATTTCACTATGTTATAGCTGACCAAAAATTCTGTGAATAACATATTTAACAAATTACTCTAAATGTAATAGTTTTCAAGTTACAACTGATTTACTCAACAGTGAGAACCTCAAAGGAACTATTACTCAGCTATGCAATGAGCTACATGTCTGAAATTTTACTATGTTATAGCTAACCCAAAAGTAGGTGAACAACATATTTAAGCAAACTACTGTAAATGCAATAGTTTTCAAGCTACAACTGATTTACTCAATAGTGAGAACCTGAAAATAGCTATTGCTTCGCTATGCCATGAGCTATAGGTCTGTAATTTCACTATGTTATAGCTGACGCAAAAGTAGGTGAACAATATATTTTAACAAAATACTCCAAATGCAATATTTTTCAAGTTATAGCTGATTTACTCAACAGTCAGTACCTGAGAATAGCTATTGCTCAGTTGTGCCATGAGCTATAGGTCTATAATTTCACTATGTTATAGCTGACCCAAAAGTAGCTGAATAACATATTTGCACAAATTTCTGTAAATGCAATAGTTTTCCAATTATAACTGATTTACTTAACAGTGAGAACTTCAAAGTAGCTATTACTCAGCTATGAAATGAGCCACAGGTCTGAAACTTCACTATGTTATAGCTGACCCCAAAATAGGTGAATAACATATTGAAACAAAATACTCTAAATGCAATAGTTTTCAAGTTATAAGTGATTTACTCAACAGTGATAACCTAAAAGTAGCTATTACTCAGCTATGGCATGAGCTACATGTCTGAAATTTTACTATGTTATAGCTGGCCCAAAAGTAGCTGAATAACATATTTATACGAAATTCTGTAAATGCAATAGTTTTTAAGTTACAAGTGATTTTACTCATGATGGAAGTTACTGAAAAGCCCAAAAGTAGCTATTACTCACTTAGCTATTGAGACAGACACCCAACTTACTCACCATATTGTAGCTATGAAAAAAGTAGCTGAATAACATATTTTAACAAAATACTCTAAATGCAACACTTTTCAAGTTATAAGTGATTTACTCAACAGTGATAACCTAAAAGTAGCTATTACTCAGCTATGCCATGAGCTACAGGTCTGAAATTTTACTATGTTATAGCTGACCCAAAAGTAGCTGAATAACATATTTATAGGAAATTCTCTAAATGCAATAGTTTTCAAGTTATAAGCGATTTACTCAACAGTGATAACCTAAAAGTAGCTATTACTCAGCTATGCCATGAGCTACAGGTCTGAAATTTTACTATGTTATAGCTGGCCCAAAAGTAGCTGAATAACATATTTATACCAAATTCTCTAAAGGCAATAGTTTTTAAGTTACAAGTGATTTTACTCATAATGGAAGTTACTGAAAAGCCCAAAAGTAGCTATTACTCACTTAGCTATTGAGACAGACACCCAACTTACTCACCATATTGTAGCTATGAAAAAAGTAGCTGAACAACATATTTTCACAAAATGCTGTAAATGCAACACTTTTGAAGTTATAAGTGATTTAGTGCATGATTTCATGAATTTTAATGCATTAAAAATTATTAAAAAAATTTATTAAAAAAAAAGTAAGACAGATCCAGGTCTCATACTCACACAACAGAATCTACCTCTGGCCTAGTACATATATGCAAGATATGAGAGAAATCCCTGCAATAGTCACTGAGAAAATTGTGATAAAAAGTTGAAATTTTCACACTTTTGGTGGGGGTACCCCCCTTGTAATGTCTCTAGCAAACAGACGAACAGACAGATTTGCATGCCTTGAACAATTTTTCATCCTCGATAGATAAGGTATCTTTTAAAAAAAACAGCATGTCTCTAGGCCTTGTAGTTTTGGAGAAGAAGTTGTTCACGCGGACGCGTACGCGGACGCGGACGCCCACGCCGCAGAGTGATGACATAATGTCAGCTGACTGACAAGTCAGCTGACATAAAAAACCAGAAACATTGAAAATTAAAGCTAGTATTACAATCAGAGCTTCATCTTGACTGCAATCCAATACTCAAATGTGTACGTTTTTCAATGAAACTCAGAAAAATGATTAATTCTGAGAATTTACAAAGACCTACATATCACAATTGTTGTATTAATATAAACAGATTGATCAAGTCTTGATGTTAATAAACATATCTGTATTAATAGATGTAAAAGTATGGCCATCGATCTGGCCAGTCAAATCCTTGGATTTGTGGGATGTCCTCTGTAATAGACAGCTTATCATGCTGTGTAGTGGTCATTTAATGATTCTCTCAGCCATCAGCCAAATGGTAAAGGTGTGTTTTAATAGGGGTGGCATGTGACAAATTTTTATGGACATTATGTTACCACAAAGGAGTAACAGTTGATCAGCTTAAGAGATGAATTGACATTTGTTGAAAAATAACAATTCTGCCTATATTTTAATGGCAAAATACACATAAATAGGTTGAAAATAGCAGTCAGGCCAGAAATAATGGGACTGACCATACATCTATTGTTTTTATATATATTCAGCAACATCAACTGAAAACAGATTACGCCGACTCGACATCAATATATCCCCACACAGCCATCTCTCACGCAACAGGCATTCATTGAGTATTTTTTGTAGAGATGAAATCATAAAATACTTTCTTATTACAGAGAAAAAATATACGCTAGTAGATACATTGTTTATCGATATAAGTGGTATTTATTGTTTTGGGGCATTCTTGCGAAATTGATGTCTTAAGACGTATATCAATATTGCCTTTTTCAGTAAAACTGTAAACTTACACTGCAAATGTCTGATATAAAACCTAAATCTGAATAAATTGCAAAGTGTTATCTAGTCTTTTTGTAGTTTTCACAGCCTTTTTGATGAAAACTGCTGTGTTTTGTTTCAGTATATTTCACTTCCTGCTAGCAGTTGGGAATATGCTAGAACAAAAACATTTTAAGTATCCCGGATTCGGACAGTTTGGTAGACAATATTACCCCCTTATCAGCCAACATTGGAATATTGTTACATGCAATATCGATACCCGCACAGCCAAATGATTTACCCACTAATATAGACCCAGGCACCCCCCCCCCCCCCCCCATAAACAATCACAC
Source organism: Sabellastarte sp. h YS-2021 (assembly GCA_964017235.1). Classification (NCBI taxonomy): domain Eukaryota; kingdom Metazoa; phylum Annelida; class Polychaeta; order Sabellida; family Sabellidae; genus Sabellastarte; species Sabellastarte sp. h YS-2021. The sequence goes on along the minus strand of OZ024929.1, from coordinate 16,911,100 downwards.
ATTCAGATTTATCATACATAATGCCACACTATCTTAAGCTCCCAATGGAGGAGGGGTGTGTGCAATGGGTAAGGAAGGTACTGGTATTTGTCACAGTACACAGGTCAAATTCTGGTTTAATTACCGCCCAATACCAATACCGTCAATTTTCCAAAAAGAAAGATCACATACAAGTTATATCCAAGACAGTTTGAGTCTGGTCAGATTTACCACTTCGAAGTTATAAGGCAAAATATGTGAAAAATGCAGGAAAAGTCCTCCAGGTAGATTGTTCATGGGCCTCATAGCGAAATTAAATGTCTACTTAATGCCTGGATTTTTGGCACATGTAAAAAGAACATATTAATATATTCCCAGATGTGATTTCAGCTCTAACAGTCGTATAGTTTGACAAGTATAGCGCTTAAAAGTGGCAAAGAGTCCATAAACTGGGTCTTTGTACGTATTTTAGAGACCTTAAGGTGATCTTCAAAAAAAAAAAAGAAAAAAAAAGAAAGAAAGAAAGGAAATATTTTGTCAAAACAATAAAACAAGAGGAGAGTGCCCGTGAACGGGCACTGTGTCAGCTGACTGAGTGTTTTTGATTTGTGAAGGTGATTAGAGGACAGAATAATTATCAGGAAAAGGGCTGTACAGAAATACAGTAAATGGTAACTGAACAGCAAGTTCGAAAGAAATTCCGAAGCTGACAGAAGAAAAGGATAAAAAAGTTGTGCCCTGTAAATGGTATTATGAAGGAATATAACAAGGTAATTGTTTAAGTGTAAAAAATAGGTTAAAACATATTTAAAGAAATACTACAAATGCAATATCCTCGTTCGACCTTGAAGAAGGGGTCCAAGGTCAAATCTAACCACACAAATACATTCCCAGCCCATGATTTCCTATGGTTTACCATTCCAAACCTCTAGGACCAATTATAAATGAGTTATAAGCACTTTTAAGCTTGGCTGTCCTCATTTGACCTTGAAGGAGGGGTCCAAAGGTCAAATCTGACCATACCAAAAGATTCCGAGCCAATGATTTCCTATGGGATGGTTTACCATCCCAAATCTCTGTCACCAATAATAAGCGAGTTGTAGGCACTTTCAATTTTCGCTATCCTCATTTGACCTTGAAGGAGGGTTCCAAGGTCAAATCGGACCATATCAACAGATTCACAGCCCATGATTTCCTGTCTTTTTACCATCCCAAACCTCTGGGACCAATAATAAGCGAGTTATAAGCACTTTTAAGTTTGGCTATCCTTGTTTGACCTTGAAGGAGGGGTCATTGAAGGTCAAATCTGACCACACCAAAAGATTCCCACCCCATGATTTCCTACAGGTTGGTTTATCATCCCAAACCTCTAGGATCAATAATAAGGGAGATATAAGCACTTTTCATGACTGACAAAAAACACCTGTGGCGGCCATCTTGTTTCTCAAAATGAGGCCAAAAATATTCCCAGACAACATTTTATGGTTATTAATATATACTGCAAACTTAAGAAAGCTAGCTATAATATTTTTTTTCATCAGAGCAGTAATGGTGAAATCTCTCTTTACACACTGCGGCTATCCAGTGGATACAATGATTTACTCAACAGTGAGAACCTGAAAGTAGCTATTGCTCAGCTATGCCATGACATAGAGGTCTGCAATTTCACTATGTTATAGCTGACCAAAAATTCTGTGAATAACATATTTAACAAATTACTCTAAATGTAATAGTTTTCAAGTTACAACTGATTTACTCAACAGTGAGAACCTCAAAGGAACTATTACCTGAAAATAGCTATTGTTCCGCTATGCCATGAGCTATAGGTCTGTAATTTCACTATGTTATAGCTGACCCAAAAGTAGGTGAACAATATATTTTAACAAAATACTCCAAATACAATATTTTTCAAGTTATAGCTGATTTACTCAACAGTCAGTACCTGAGAATAGCTATTGCTCAGTTGTGCCATGAGCTATAGGCCTATAATTTCACTATGTTATAGCTGACCCAAAAGTAGCTGAATAACATATTTGCACAAATTTCTGTAAATGCAATAGTTTTCCAATTATAACTGATTTACTCAACAGTGAGAACTTCAAAGTAGCTATTACTCAGCTATGAAATGAGCCACAAGTCTGAAACTTCACTATGTTATAGCTGACCCCAAAATAGGTGAATAACATATTGAAACAAAATACTCTAAATGCAATAGTTTTCAAGTTATAAGTGATTTACTCAACAGTGATAACCTAAAAGTAGCTATTACTCAGCTATGCCATGAGCTACAGGTCTGAAATTTTACTATGTTATAGCTGGCCCAAAAGTAGCTGAATAACATATTTATACGAAATTCTCTAAATGCAATAGTTTTTAAGTTACAAGAGATTTTACTCATGATGGAAGTTACTGAAAAGCCCAAAAGTAGCTATTACTCACTTAGCTATTGAGACAGACACCCAACTTACTCACCATATTGTAGCTATGAAAAAAGTAGCTGAATAACATATTTTAACAAAATGCTCTAAATGCAACACTTTTCAAGTTATAAGCGATTTACTCAACAGTGATAACCTAAAAGTAGCTATTACTCAGCTATGCCATGAGCTACAGGTCTGAAATTTTACTATGTTATAGCTGACCCAAAAGTAGCTGAATAACATATTTATACGAAATTCTCTAAATGCAATAGTTTTCAAGTTATAAGCGATTTACTCAACAGTGATAACCTAAAAGTAGCTATTACTCAGCTATGCCATGAGCTACAGGTCTGAAATTTCACTATGTTATAGCTGGCCCAAAAGTAGCTGAATAACATATTTATACGAAATTCTCTAAATGCAATAGTTTTTAAGTTACAAGTGATTTTACTCATAATGGAAGTTACTGAAAAGCCCAAAAGTAGCTATTACTCACTTAGCTATTGAGACAGACACCCAACTTACTCACCATATTGTAGCTATGAAAAAAGTAGCTGAACAACATATTTTCACAAAATGCTGTAAATGCAACACTTTTGAAGTTATAAGTGATTTAGTGCATGATTTCATGAATTTTAATGCATTAAAAATTATTAAAAAAATTTATTAAAAAAAAAGTAAGACAGATCCAGGTCTCATACTCACACAAGAGAATCTACCTCTGGCCTAGTACATATATGCAAGATATGAGAGAAATCCCTGCAATAGTCACTGAGAAAATTGTGATAAAAAGTTGAAATTTTCACACTTTTGGTGGGGGTACCCCCCTTGTAATGTCTCTAGCAAACAGACGAACAGACAGATTTGCATGCCTTGAACAATTTTTCATCCTCGATAGATAAGGTATCTTTTAAAAAAAACAGCATGTCTCTAGGCTTTGTAGTTTTGGAGAAGAAGTTGTTCACGCGGACGCGTACACGGACGCGTACGCCCACGCCGCAGAGTGATGACATAATGTCAGCTGACTGACAAGTCAGCTGACATAAAAACAAACAAATTTTGAGAAAATGTCTTACAATTTTACTTTATATTCACTCTAAATGAATTTATAAACTTCAAAACAACTCATGAATACATATTTTCCGTTTCAGTTATTGCTCATGTATGTTCACGGTAAATTTTCACACCAGTGCAGGCATTTGACATCCAGGATTTTGTTTGGTTTCAAAGCCCTGGAAACAGGCTTTGATTTTTAGAATTGGTCCACCCACTATCTCATACGTGTGCTTTAAGTGATCATATCTCATTTTGAGTCTCATACTTGTGTAATAGAGTAAGCACAAGAAATATCTGTTCACACACCTGAGGACTCCATCCTCCCAGCCAGCACATCCCCCGCCACCTGGGCCTGCTCCCGCTGCAACAACTTACGCTGTTTGGAGAGCTGACGCTCTTGTTTTTTGCGTTCATAACGCTCTTTTTCCTTTTCCTGCATCTTTCTGGCATATTGCTAAGAGAAGAGAAAATAAAAAAAACACACAAACAGAATCAATGAGGTGGAAGTGACTGAGCACAGGGTCAGCATTTATAATAGGAAAACTTCCCGAATAACATATAGAGAAAAAATATATCACGAGTGAAGATAGCAATATTATTTATTTACTGTTCTGTATAGTTGATTTCAGAATTATGCAAAAGACATCTCCATTGCGCTGCGCACCACTTTAGAATTATGTACAGTATACATTACAAGAACCAGGACAAAGTATATAGTAATAGTTTTCTTTCTTTCGTTTACATTTTACCTCATTTAATCAATGAAAACTTTTATTAATCACCAATTTTTGTTAAATACTTCTTGTTTAAATTCCACCCTAGCCACAAACTTTTGTTCTTCAAATGTACTTTTTTTTTTTTTGTAATTCTGATATATCTAAGGTCTTGGACAGTTTTGAATTGGAATAAATATAATATTTGCCTGCTAGAAGCAACATAAGTTGATTGAAAGAGAGTTGGCATCGGTATTTAGTTATCCTGGAATATATTCCATAGGACCAAGATTTAGAATTGGTTTCTGTCTCAATTCCTGCCGAGTCCCTGCCAAGAGAACTTTCAAGTGTTACTTCAAACAGGGCTGGGACGGGTGCTGAAAAACGGCACCGAGTACTCACCCTCTCACAACCGGCCCGAACACGAGTAACCACAAGATTTAGTATCTACCATTAGAAGTCTTCTGTAAACAGATAGTCAGTTCCGGAAATGAAACTTTTGAAGAAAAACGTCTTCTATTTGACTAGATATTATAGAATATGGAGTAAATTATATGTTTTCAAGCGAAAATAACAACTTTAATTGATATTATGTGACGGAAATGCTGAAATGTAGCATATTTTACACAAGCGTTTCATTACGTGGGCGATAATACAATACCTCGCAAGTAACCAAGGATTTAAAATGGACTCGAGTACTAGCAAAGATCGACTCGTCTATCGAGGCTCGAGTACTCGTTCACAGCCCTAATTTCAAATAAACCTGTTTACTGTTTAAGTAGTTGTCTTACTAATTTTGTATGTGCACATAGGTAAAATATGGTTTCCAAAAAAATACTTTAAAGTGTTTAAGTTGTTCTGGTTACATTTGTGCAGATTTGTACATATGTTACTAGTTTGTATATGATATTTGTCGGTTCATCTTTGTTTACCCAAAAAGCAGTGTTTGATCTTTAACATACAGTACATCAGAGATTGAATGATCTCACAAAGTGCCTTCTTACAAAGTATATCTAGAACATGAACTGGTCAGAAACGTGACAATATGAATACAAAATACTAGTGCTGTAAGTCATCAAGAAATACTAGAGTCGATGCGTCGGAACTAATGGTCGACGGTGAACCGACGAAAGTCGCATTAGTGTTTGTCAAGTACTCCAGAAGAAATATATTTTATTAACTAGACCTACGCATCGGAGACCGATGCAAATTTGTATCCACCGAAAAGACAACTCACCAAAGCCAGTGAACCACTGTTTGACCTTGAAGAAGGGGCCCAAGGTCAAATCTAACATCAGAAAATTCCTAGCCCAAGATTTCATATGAGTTGGTTTCGTACTGTAAACTTCTAGGACCAATAATAAGCGAGTTATAAGCACTTTTAACTTTGGCTATCCTCGTTTGACCTTGAAAAAGGGGCCCAAGGTCAAATCCGACCACGCCAGAAGATTCCCAGCCCATGATTTCCTATATGTTGGTTCACCATCCCAAACCTCTAGGACCAATAATAAGCGAGTTATAAGCACTTTTAACTTTGGCTATCCTCGTTTGACCTTGAAGGAGGGGCCCAAGGTCAAATCCGACCACACCAGAAGATTCCCAGCCCATCATTTCCTATATGTTGGTTTACCATCCCAAACCTGTAAGACCAACAATAAGTGAGTTATAAGCACTTTTAGCTTTGGCTATCCTCGTTTGACCTTGAAGGAGGGGCCCAAGGTCAAATCCGACCACGCCAGAAGATTCCCAGCCCATGATTTCCTATATGTTGGTTTACTATCCCAAACCTCTAGGATCAATAATAAACGAGTTATAAGCACTTTTAAGTTTGGCTATCCTCGTTTGACCTTGAAGGAGGGGTCCAAGGTCAATTCTGACAACATCAGAAGATTCGCAGCACATGATTTCCTATAGGTTGGTTTCACATTGCAAACCTCTAGGACCAATAATAAGGGAGATATAGGCACTTTTAAAGTCCGCTATGTGGGTTACTTCGGCACTCCGTGGATAACCTTGAATTAAGAGCTTCAAGGTCAAATGTGTGCAAGGTTGTAGAGGACATGTATATCTGTTATACATATCACCTATGAAGAGATTCAACCTTCTACCTATGAGAAACAGCCAGTAGAAAAATGTCGATTATTTTCAAAGAAATGCCCGTGGCGGCCATCTTGTTTTTCAGAATGAGGCTATTTTCCTTCCCAGAGAAGCTTACCCCCAATGAAGATATCCTGCAAATTTGGTGAACCTAGCTGCTGTCGTTTTCCTCTTAGAGCGTTAACGCCGAAAATCTCTCTACGAGGGGCGGCGGCGTAGTGAACGCTAAACCAAAGTATCCACCGGATGTTTCCGGTGGATACAATTAGCCGGTTTTAAATAAAAAAACGAATTTTCGTAGTTTGATCTTCGACCCTATCCAATGAATTATTGAATCTCGTGAAAATTTATATTTGCGGTTAAAAAATTGAGGGGAGCCGCCATTGTTGTTTCCACTTGAAAGCTGTCACAAATTAAAAATGTGATTGTTTTCTTTAAAAACGCTAATTATCATACAATTTTATTAGCTAAGTAATATTTTGGTGTACTATAAAAGATCTGATGAAAAATCGATCTTTATAATGTATGAACTGACGCGTCGTAATTTCAACGCTCGCGACCGACTATGACCAAGTCAAGCCGCATCGTTACTGCACTACCACATACCTCGTCAGTCATTTCCATCTGAACTCGCGCTCTCTCTGCATCAATCATCTCAGCCGTCTGGAACTGGGTGGCAATCAAAGCATCTTCTTGAGACCTACAGCACACGGTTGAAAATCATTTACAAAGGCACAACTCCAAGAACCTTACAACAGAAAGACCTAATGGTATTAAAATCCGGGTGGAAATCAAAGTCACTTATAGCCTACAGGTCATAATACATAATGTTGTGAACAACAAAACGTAATATGTAATTTTGTCTGAATGAATCATAAACTAATTGTGATATACTAAAAGTAACGCAGACAGATGACATTCAGTGAAAACATACAATATTTGTGATAACAGTGATTTGAACTTAGACTTTGCCTAAAATATTTGTGAAAGTTCAACAAATTTTTGTGCTGATTTGAAAAGGTAAGCAAAACTAATTCAGGTAGGCACATTGACATCTACCTAGAAATTCAAAAATGGTAACCCTTACTGTTTGCAGTGTCATCAGGGCATAAGTGACATCAGAAGCCTGCCTCTGTCACCCAGTGGACAGAAGTTCGAATAAATTTAACTGCATGTCTGAGAGGTAATTAGATCAGTATGTTGTAAGGCTGCAAGCGAGCCAGAAAATGCGCCTCGATTCCTTGTTTTGGAACAACTGACTCGGACTCAGTTAATCGCTTGATTATTGCCCATAAAATAAACCTCATCATATTTTGACATATTACACTTTATACAACGATTAAAATGCACACAACGGGAAAGAATTTGCAAATTTAATAAGTAAATTAAATGTTTATAAGTTAATACCCTATCCAATGGTCAATTGCTTTATCGATCGGCGTGACCGGTCCCGCCAAACGCCAGAAAAAGACGTCCTGTATATAATACCGGCAGGACCGGTCACAGAGTGTGCATTCGCTAGGTGGTGCATCGTACTTCCTTCCTGTCTAGACGGCGTGACATCATAGCATCTTTTTCATGGAATTTTTTAATAAAGAAGCATTTATAATGCAAAACACAGGAAACTTTAACCATTTTCATATTGCGTGATTTGAGGCATCTTCGAAATATATTATATTAAAAGGCCATCCTATAAAAGCATTGTTACACACACGTTTAACATTTGCAAATGCCTAAAAATAAAACCTGAAAACACAAACACCTTATATAAGAAAAATATATACATAGATTCATACATTTTAAAGAAAAATCAAATTTGTAGTAGTTTTTATGTCTATTTTTATTAACTTTCGAAGACCTGGTTCACTTTTCTTGACTCAAGTACTAAACTGATTTGTTTTGTTTCCAAGTAACCGAAGAATCATTGTAGCCCTAGTATGTTGGGAAGGAGCACTACCATTTTCCTTACCTCATCAACCTCTCGTACTCAATCCTACTTTCTTCTTCTTCCTGTGCTTTCCTCGCCACCTCGGCATCTCGCTCTGCACTGAAAACATACACTTTTTATATACTAAACTGGTAGTGCACTAAGTGCAGTGATTTGACTTTGAGTCAATCAATGATGACAGGGTACCATTGCGGTCACACCTTTCTATATAAAACAGAATGATTGTGTAACTGGAACTACCATAAGTAGAATATTGAGATAAATAGTTTCTAAGACCCAAGCAAGATCAGTGCCAAAAAAACAAGAATAACGAGAAGTTTACCTCACAGAAAGTAGCCATAACTAGAATGTACTTCAATACACAAACTGTGAAATGTTACTGGGAATAACAAGGTATAAGAAACTGTAGAACCTAAAATAATTGTATTGTGCAGAAGTGTCAAAATCCTTGGAAGTGATGAGACAATAGATCCATTCATGAGACTTTCACTTTTTATATTCTTGCTATTAAAGAAAATAACTATTTATTCTTCAGCACCTGCCACTGATCAATTTTGGATCAAATGTGGATTTTGCTACGGACCTGTTATATTTTTGAGTTGCAGGTCAGGTGGAAATGACAAGTCTCCCAGTCAACTTCCTGAAGATACATTATTTTCAAACAAAACCAAGCCAAACTTACTGAAAATGCGAGCTTGAAAATTCAGGATTTTATTGTTACCAAAATATGATCCGGATCTTTCAAAAATTAATCACTTTTTCCCTTGGTCAGTCCAACTCACATAAAAATTTTCAGGAAGATCTGTTCATTACTTTTGGAGTTATTGCAAACACAGACAAAAAACAAAAACATAAAATCCTGGTGGAGAAGGTCACTGTGGCCTAGTGGGTAACACATTCATCTAGGAAGACAGAGGACGTGGGTTCAATCCCAGGTACAGCCAGATACATAGTGGCTTGGATGACCACTTAAAATGGTGGTCCTCTGTCATTGGGTCCTATCCCCAGTGGTAGGTTAAAGAACCTCAAGGACGTTGAAAAATGGTCATCCTTGAGCCTCTGTCTTTCAGTTAGGGGAATGTCAGTTATTTGAGAGTTGGACTGTACTTGTACAGTCAGATGGGACTGTACTTGTACAGTCAGATGGGTCATATAGGACTTTGAGTCCTGTAGTACATGGAGATATTGCACTGGAGTATAAATACAGTATATAACAAGATGCACTCAGAGAGAGAGCAAAACGCTCGACTCTATATGACTAGCCTCACAAATGGTGTAAACTTTTTGTATTATTGACCATCTATTGTTTGTGTTTGAAGCTATGTTGGAAGACATCAAAATGAAATGAAAAATATTAATTAATTTTGAATGAATTTCTCCCCACTGAGGCCACATGCATCCTTGAGCACACATCCAGACACTGAATAAATATTTTGTGGATATTAAATCAGTTTACAATGGTGTGGCTCATGCTTTACCTCGACATAATTATAAGTGTTAATTGATAAAATAGGCACAGAGTGTACTAGAAACCACTGAGCAGTCGCATCTACCAGAGTTTGAAAATTCATGATTTTTTTTGTATCCAAAATATGATCCAGATCTTTCCCAATAAAAACCACTTCTTGGTGAAAATCAGTCAGGGTAAACTTTTTGTGATGGCCTGTCAGGGAATTGAAAGTGGTGGAAAAAAAATTAAAAACAGAAATTAATAAAAAATATAAAAATCATGAATACACCACCACTCTCTTGATTATCTTTATCAATTATAAGATATAAAATGAGAAAAATGTTTTTAACTAAAGACAGCAAGTATCACAAGCCAGGTTTGTGACCTCACAATGACAATTGTATTATGACATCACTAAGTAATGACATATCAGAAAGCAAATTATTGATTTACGTATGGGAGGAAGAGAAGCAGATTTCTCTGTACATGTATAAACCCAATTGAAAATAAGAAAAAACTCTCTCCTGACTTTAATTTTTAATCAAATTTCACCAAGTTTGGAGGAATCTGTCTGTACCCCATGAAATATCTGCCCACCAAATTTGAGCTTGATTGGTGTTATAGTTTTTGAGTTATAAGGGTGAAACGGTGCACAGACAGACAGACAGAAACAAACTGATCACAATAACCCTCTCCTATCGTCGAGCGTTAAATACAAATAAAATGTCAACAAATATGTGCCCTAGTATGTTTCAGAGTTACCACTCACTGTATTGGAATCCTGTCCTGTTTTGTACACTCTGCAGCCTGTTCAAATGGATAACTCTGTACAATACTCACATTTGTTTCTGTTTCTCTATATGCTGCATGAGTTTCTTCTGTGCCTCCTCCTCCTCCTTACTGTGCACCACCTTGGCCACTGGAATGTCATCACGTACTGTCCGCCGGTTGAACCGGTTCAGTCCGTACTTGTATTCGACTGCCAGAAAAAAGAAAAGCTTGCTCAAAGTATACATTAGGCACAAGAGATGTTAAATCTGTGTACATAGTGGCTCTAATTATATAATACACAGAGTTACAGTTGGCTTTAATTTTTCAAAATTGAATATTGGTTTCCAAAAGCAAGCAATAACTGGTTATTAAAAGAATTTAAAAACCTCTTTAAAACTTATCACTGAGGTATACTGATATCAGTTTGGTGTTAAGAAGATTGAAATAACATAGTATTGCATCACTACTTTTTGTTAAAATTTTTCATTTTTCTCCTTTTTTTGATGATAAATCAGTGGAGTCCAAAAAGTACTTGTATTAAATACAGTTTTTTTAAAAAACTACACTGGTATTTTAAAGGTACTTGTGCTAAATACTTTTATTTGTACTAAGAACCAACTCTGAGTGGACTCCTATTGACACTCTCATTCTGTCTTACTATGATTTACCACAACTGATCTGTAACATTTGCCTTATACAAGTTTTGCTTTTTATTATCCACCACATTGACTAATATAATTTCAAACACTTGAACCAAACTTTTCTATCAAATCTTTCTAAACATTGTTGCAGCCCTAGAAATATCAACAAATACTACCCCCTTCCCCCCCCTTCCCCTGATAGCAGAAGTTTTTGTTTGGTAGAGCTGACAGTCTGACACACTTTTTTCAGACTAAAGGAACAAAGGGAGTTTAATACCTTATACATTAATACAAACTACTGCACATCAATCTATCAGTTGAAAACTTAAAAGTAAAGATAGTTTAGTATAAAAAACATGTAGATCGAGATGCAGCAAATGCAAAACTGTTCTGATTTCATTTTAGTGCAACCCAAATCAAATTGGCCCAGTATCAGGAAGTGAACCTCGTGAAAACAAAACATGGCAGTTCTCAATGAAATCATTATAAATGCACCAAGAGCCAAAAATATTGGATGCAAATTTGTAATTTCTTTAGATTAAGGTTCGGTTTCATATATTTTTAGTTTTCCTCCAATTATTTGTGCTGATATTAATCAAGATGACGGTTGTTAAGTGTCATCATTGTATTCCAGTAAAATGCTTTTGATTTCAAAATACCAGCGCTATCGACCCATCCCTAATTAAAATAGTTGATAAAATTTAAGTGTATGAGCTAATAAAGGAAGAACAACGTTCCCATGAAATGCAATATAAAGCAAAGTAAGATGACATACACTCTTCATCCTGAATGCGATTTGCCAGCACTCCATCCTCATACACTCGCCACTTCTGAGAAACTACAATAAACATGAAACCAGTGTGAACAATGATATTTTGGCAATAAATTAACCCAAGAGTATCTTAGTCTGTATCATGTTGCTAACATTGGTAGTGCCAACTACAAAAATTGTGACAGCCCCTTAATTAGCCCAAAATCATATATATATATATATATATATATATATGGGAACAAGCTTTTAGTCATACCATTTTATAACATTTACACAATGATATTATATACCACTCAAATTTGAACCACAATTTAAAACTAGAAATGTCTTTTGTGAGATATTATGAAGTGATTGAACTTCAGTTTCACCCAGTATAAAATATTAAAGTAAATTGTGTGATATGTCACCAATGAATATAACTTCTATTGTTCTGATGCATTTTTTGGCAATCAAAGTATAAAATATTTAGGGCTGGCAAGACTAGTCGATTAACTGATGCCAATGCGAATTTTGTCACTGACTGGTTACAAAGTACTAAAAGCAATTATTCGCCTAAACCATCAAATCATACGTACAAAAATGAAAACCAGCAACATATTTTACTAAAAACAGACACAGAAAGTGGAAATATCCACCACCATAGAGATGTGGATGACCTGTGCAAGCTGTGCTGTGCTCTTTTGGTCAATGACCAAGTGTGTGTGAAGTCACTGCAAACTTGCACTACAATATTGGTCACTGAAACTTGGTTATATACATTTTGGCATATTGTGTACATGTTGTTTTGGAGTTAAAATAGAATGTGAGAAAATTATCAATAAAATCAAATGAGTTGCTTCTTATGGCATATGTTTTGAAAATAAATTGCAAACCAATCATGTATATTTTCTTTTGAACTAGCAAGATTTGCCAAACTTTTTTTTTTTTTTTTTTTTAATTATTTTATTGTAACAAGAAAACATATACAGTACACAACCCACAGGTACAATAGAACTTGTATATACAAATACAATACTAGACATACACATCACATTAGACATACACAAAGTGGTGGGAAAAAAAACAATCATACTATTCATATCAGACAACAATTCAGTAGTTGTGTGCCAGCCCTGAGTAAACCATCAAATATTTTTAGGAAGGATTGTTATTCATAAGCTCATAAAAATTTAATTTTTCATTATTTTTTTCAATTCTGTGCAAGATTTTTAAATTTTCTTCTAATATATACATAAATTCAATGAATATAAGTTCTTTGTTTTGGTTTCTCTTATTATTTATGAATTTTTTTGCCAAGATAATGACATAGTTCAAGACTTCTAGCAGAGGGTCCCCAATTAAGGGTAATCCAAATAGAATTTCACAAACAGTAAAATGGAATTTAACCTTTACTTGCTTGTATAGCCACTCTTCCAGATTTTTCCAGAAAAATTTGCAAGCATTACATTCATATAAGTGGTGACCTACTGTATCCACACTTGTGCAATAAATACACTGTGATGACTCTTTAATACCCCATTTATGAAGATTATAATTGCAATTAATTATTCTATTCAAAATTTTGTATTGAAAACTTTGCAGATGTGCTTCTCTGAGGACTTTATAGGGAAGAATAAATGTATCAGTCCAATTAAATTTTCAAGAAATGGGTAAATTTCAATCCATGTATTGATTGATGTTGGTGGCTTAATAATTTTTTTAAGCAAACTTTCATATATTAACTTTGAATTAGTTTTACTAAGGGGAGTCAATTTACTGTCCACTTTAATGTTAATTAAAGTGTAAATGTATCAGAATAAATGTATCAGTCCAATTAAATTTTCAAGAAATGGGTAAATCCATGTATTGATTGATGTTGGTGGCTTAATAATTTTTTTAAGCAAACTTTCATATATTAACTTTGAATTAGTTTTACTAAGGGGAGTCAATTTACTGTCCACTTTAATGTTAATTAAAGTGTAAATGTATCAGAATAAATGTATCAGTCCAATTAAATTTTCAAGAAATGGGTAAATTTCAATCCATGTATTGATTGATGTTGGTGGCTTAATAATTTTTTTAAGCAAACTTTCATATATTAACTTTGAATTAGTTTTACTAAGGGGAGTCAATTTACTGTCCACTTTAATGTTAATTTCATCTGTACCATGTTCTTCTTTAGGGATTTGGACTGGTCTCAATTTCTTCTTCCATACTTGTGGTATAGAGCTTACAACAGAATTATAAAACATTTCACTTAAATGTGTTTCAAGTTTCTGATTTAACTGAGATCTTTTCAAAATATTTCCCTCACTGTCCAGTATATCTACTATTTTAATGTCATAGGAATATTTATTTGGAAGCTGATATAATGCAATAATCTTTTTACCTATTATAATTTCTCTGTTGTACAGAATGTATTCATTTAAGATCTCTGTAGTAGTTTCAGGTTTAACACAAAATTGCAAATTTAATAAGTAAACTAGAAATAGGCCGCCCTGTTGATAGTAGATGCGAATAGAAACAGGATAGCATAGAAGAACACACATTATCATGTGTAATGTCCACCCATGAACCTTTTGCCCAAATTGTACAGTAGTCTTACAAGACCCTGTTTCATTTGTAAAATATATCAATGATGCTTAAATATTTGTTAGTGTAGATGTAAATTATTTCAGCTTCATGCCTTTTTGCATTGGTTGGGTTGAAAATTTTGACGAAATCACTCTATCTTGCACGGTTAAGAAGATAGAAGCAAATTCCTGTTTTTCTATTTTTGGCAAAAATTTGAAAATTCAAAATGGCCGCCATTATTGGGAAAAGGAAATTTTTTTGAAAATTGCCAAGAGTACATTTCTTAGATACCCTATGGGTCGAAAATTTCAACAAAATAACTCTATTTTGCACGGTTAAGGCCAGTTTGTGTTTTTCCATTTTGGGCAAAAATTCGAAAATTCAAAATGGCTGCCATTTTTGGGGAGGGGAAAATTTTTTGAAAATTGCAAATATTACATTCCTTAGATACCCTGTGGGTCGAAAATTTCGACGAAATCGCTCTATCTCGCACGGTTAAGGAGATAGAAGCAAATTTGTGTTTTGCCATTTTTGGCAAAAATTTGAAAATTCAAAATGGCCGCCATTTTAGGGGAGGGGAAATTTTTTTTTAAATTGCCAAGAGTACAATGCTCAGATACCCTGTGGGTCGAAAATTTTGACGAAATCGCTCTATCTCGCATGGTTAAGGAGATAGAAGGAAATTTGTGTTTTGCCATTTTTGGCAAAACTTCGAAAATTCAAAATGGCCGCCATTTTTGGGGAGGGGAAAATTTTTTGAAAATTGCAAAGATTACATTCCTTAGATACCCTGTGGGTCGAAAATTTCGACGAAATCGCTCTATCTCGCACGGTTAAGGAGATAGAAGCAAATTTGTGTTTTGCCATTTTTGGCAAAAATTCGAAAATTCAAAATGGCCGCCATTTTTGGGGAGGGGAAAATTTTTAAAAAATTGCAAAGATTGGATTGCTTAGATACCCTGTGCGTCGAAAATTTTGCCGAAATCGCTCTATCTCGCACGGTTAAGGAGATAGAAGCAAATTTGTGTTTTGCCATTTTTGGCAAAAATTCGAAAATTCAAAATGGCCGCCATTTTTGGGGAGGGGAAAATTTTTAAAAAATTACCAAGAGTACAATGCTCAGATACCCTGTGGGTCGAAAATTTCGACGAAATCGCTCTATCTCGCATGGTTAAGGAGATAGAAGGAAATTTGTGTTTTGCCATTTTTGGCAAAAATTCGAAAATTCAAAATGGCCGCCATTTTTGGGGAGGGGAAAATTTTTTGAAAATTGCAAATATTACATTCCTTAGATACCCTGTGGGTCGAAAATTTCGACGAAATCGCTGTATCTCGCACGGTTAAGGAGATAGAAGCAAATTTGTGTTTTGCCATTTTTGGCAAAAATTCGAAAATTCAAAATGGCCGCCATTTTTGGGGAGGGGAAATTTTTTTAAAAATTACCAAGAGTACAATGGTCAGATACCCTGTGGGTCGAAAATTTTGACGAAATCGCTCTATCTCGCATGGTTAAGGAGATAGAAGCAAATTTGTGTTTTGCCATTTTTGGCAAAAATTCGAAAATTCAAAATGGCCGCCATTTTTGGGGAGGGGAAAATTTTTTGAAAATTGCAAATATTACATTCCTTAGATACCCTGTGGGTCGAAAATTTCGACGAAATCGCTGTATCTCGCACGGTTAAGGAGATAGAAGCAAATTTGTGTTTTGCCATTTTTGGCAAAAATTCGAAAATTCAAAATGGCCGCCATTTTTGGGGAGGGGAAATTTTTTTAAAAATTACCAAGAGTACAATGGTCAGATACCCTGTGGGTCGAAAATTTTGACGAAATCGCTCTATCTGGCACGGTTAAGGAGATAGAAGCAAATTAGTGTTTTGCCATTTTTGGCAAAAATTCGAAAATTCAAAATGGCCGCCATTTTTGGGGAGGGGAAAATTTTTTGAAAATTGCAAAGAGTACACTCGTCAGATACCCTGTGGGTCGAAAATTTCGACGAAATCGCTCTATCTCGCACGGTTAAGGAGATAGAAGCAAATTTGTGTTTTGCCATTTTTGGCAAAAATTCAAAATGGCCGCCATTTTTGGGGAGGGGAAAATTTTTTGGAAAATTGCAAAGATTGCATTCCTTAGATACCCTGTGGGTCGAAAATTTCGACGAAATCACTCTATCTCGCACGGTTAAGGAGATAGAAGCAAATTAGTGTTTTGCCATTTTTGGCAAAAATTCGAAAATTCAAAATGGCCGCCATTTTTGGGGAGGGGAAAATTTTTGGAAAATTGCAAAGATTGCATTCCTTAGATCCCCTGTGGATCGAAAATTTCGATGAAATCGCTCTATCTCGCACGGTTAAGGAGATAGAAGCAAATTTGTGTTTTGCCATTTTTGGCAAAAATTCGAAAATTCAAAATGGCCGCCATTTTTGGGGAGGGGAAAATTTTTTGAAAATTGCAAAGAGTACACTCCTCAGATACCCTGCGGGTTGAAAATTTCGACGAAATCGCTCTATCTCGCACGGTTAAGGAGATAGAAGGAAATTTGTGTTTTGCCATTTTTGGCAAAAATTCGAAAATTCAAAATGGCCGCCATTTTTGGGGAGGGGAAAATTTTTTGAAAATTGCAAAGAGTACACTCCTGAGATACCCTGCGGGTCGAAAATTTTGCCGAAATCGCTCTATCTCGCACGGTTAAGGAGATAGAAGCAAATTACTCAAAAGTAGTACTGAAAATACACAATGAAGTACCTAAATGGCTATTACTCATGTACTGACAAAGCTATCAGTCCCAAATGCAATACCAAGCGAGCTATGGACATAACAATCTTGTATTCAAAATTGTAGTAAAATATCTTTAATTATTTTGGCTTAAATGCACGGAAACCAATGGGTACTGAAAATAGCTGTACTTAAGTATTACTCAGTAAGCAAAAGAGGTACAACAGCCAAAAGCAATCCCAAGCAAGCTACTGACCCAATAAGCCTGCATACCAAATTTGGTGACAATAGCTCTAATACTTTTCCTTTAAATGAGCGGAAACCATGCGTGACGCCGGACATCGGACGCCGGACATCGGACATCGGACAACGGACATCGGACATCGGACGGCGAAAAAAGCAAAAATAATATATCCACCCCCCAGGGGGGTGGACATAATTAAATTTTTATAAGTTAATACCCTATCCAATGGACAATTGCTAAACCGGTCGGCGCAGACCGGCCCGCCAAACGCCAGAAAAAGACGTCCTGTGTTTCCACCGGCTGGCCGGTCCCAGTACTGTGCATTCGCAAGGTGGCGCATGGTATTTACTTCCTGTCTAGACAACATGACGTCATAGCATCTTTTTCGTTGTCTAAAACTATTAGACCCCTAGTAAGCTGATAGCGGGGTCGGTGGGAGGGTCTTGTGTGTCCATTGGATAGGGTATTAACTTATAAAAATTTAATTTACTTATTAAATTTGCAATTTTATTGCGTTAATACATCCTATCCAATGGACAATTGCTGAATAACTACCGCTTGGTCGGCGGGTAAGTTACTAGGGACTTATGTGAACTCACAAGTAATAGCAAATTTTAACCTACGGTCTAGGCTGACTTCGTCAGGAGACCTATAGGTCCAGGCCTGGGTTGACTTTAAGGTCAGGAAACCCTGCAAGGCCATGGTCGGTTGCCAGCAGCCGGTTACCCGGGGCTATACCGCCGTCGCCCCCCCCCCCCCCCTTTTGCAGACCTGCTCTGAGGTAGGGGAAGAGAGGGATGAGTTCAGTCCCAGAATGCAAATAAACCTCCCAAAGGAAGCACGCCACTCTTAATTCTTATGTACATGAAGAAACTGTTTATACATATATACAAATCTCCTCAATCTACGGGCCACTTGTGGATCTGCTGAGCAGCCACTACCGAGCCCAATTGGTAAAGCTCTGAATCAGCCCAAGCCCCGCCCTTCATATAGAACTGTGTGAAGGTATTGTGACTTCAGTGGCAGGCTGACAAGATTGGATCTAAGGAGACTCCCGACTGGAAGGCCTTAGAAGCAGCAAAGGCCCTGACATCATGGGCTTTAACCTGATGTTAAATGTGGGCCTCCTGGTCAGAGAGCTCATAACATAGGATCACAGTCTGCTTGATCCAAGAGGAGATAGTGGCAGGTGAGATGTCTTTGTTGAAACCTTTCTTAAAGGAGACAAAAGCCACCTCCTTATTCTGCCCGATGTCTGAGGTCCTGTCCAAATAGTAGCATAATGCTCTGACCGGACAGAGGGACCTGTCAGACTTGAGGGATCTATCCAGAGTCGAGGCCAGGGCTGTTATAACCCCAGGGGCCATACTGGACACTCTATGGCCAGCTGATTCTAGGATAGAAAGCTGGGTGATGGATACAGGGACACCTTTGACCAATCGGATTGGTGTCCAATATATCAGTTTTGCCAGGCATGAATCTCACTTTGCACTTGCCCGACCCAAGGGCCAAGAGGAATACCGTCTTGAAGGTCAAATGCTTCAAGGGGGCCTCCTTGATTGGATCAAAAGGAGTCTCAGCTGGTGCACGGCCAGTGAGAAGTTCCAGGAGGGTATGCCACTCCTGCCTCTGGGTCTGTCTCTCAGGAAACTATCCAGGAGACGAGCGAGATTTTCGTCCTTACTGATGTTAAAGGGTGAATTTCCCGTTTATCAACAATGAGTGACCTATAACCATCAATGGTGTTGGGCTGTTTGCCAAGCATGTATCTCACTTCTACGCTTGCCCGAACCCAGGGCCAAGAGGAAAACTGACTTGAAGGTCAAATGCTTCAAGGAGGCCTTTAACTGGTTCAAAATGAACCTTGTCAGCTGGTGCAAAAACCAGGGAGAGGTTCCAGGAAGGGGTTACCCTCCGGCCTTTGGGTCTGTCTCAGTGGAAGCTATCCAGGAGACGAGTGAGATTTTCATCCTTACTAAAATTGATGGGCAAATTTCTAGACCATCAGCAATGGCTGACCTGTAACCATCAATGGTACTGGGCTGCAACTTCCTGTCCTGAAACAGGTACCTAAGGAAGTAAACAACTGACTTTACAGGTGGTGCCCGAAGTCCACCTGATGAATGATACATCACTTGGTAAAAATGACCCATTTGCCTCATAGACTGATCTGATTGACCCCCCTTTGAGGAGCCTCAATTCTTGCTGCCACTGCCTCAGACAAGTCCTGCTCCTCGATTGCTGAGGCTCTAGGAGCCCTGCATGGAGATTAAGATTTGTCAGATTTCTGTGAGGGATCTGATCGAATGGCTGTGAACAGGCTGGACAGATTGGGCAGGCTCAGCGGGATGTGGCTGGACATGGCCACTAGATCCCAAAACCAAGGCATGTTGGGCCACTCCGGAGCAATCAGAATGATTCTCTTACATGGGGAGTCTCGCAACTTCACCACTTTGCCCAATATGGCTGATGGTGAGGTGTATGCTTTTAGATCCTACCATGGCCGACTGAGTACATCCACTGCTGTGGCCAGGGGATCCGGTACCGGTGGCACAAAAACAGAGGCGACTTGTTGTTGAACCTCGTGGCAAATAAGTTTATTTGGGCCGGTGCCACCTACTGCATAGAGTGGAAGACCTCTGGAAGGAGAAACCACTGTTTGGATGGTCTGGCCTAGCCTGGACAGCCTGTCTGCTACCACATTAGGCCGGCTTGGAATGTGTCGTGCTTAGAGTCACTTGTTTCCTGGTACCCAGGTCAAGATTCTCCATAGTAGGGCACAAAGTGGGCCCGACCTCATTCCTCCTTCCTTTATGTATGACACTACTGTGGTGTTGTCAGTTGCTACAAGTACTATCTTGTTTAAGCAAAGGTCTTAGAACTCTTTAAAGTCAGAAAAACTGCTTAAAGTTCTAGATAGTTTATATATACAACTTGCTTCCCGGAGGGGACCAAGTTGCTCCTGCCAAGTGCTCATCTAAGTGAGCGCCCCACCCTTCTATTGATGCGTCTGTAAATATTTGCAGAGCATGTTTTATTGGGTGTAATGGTTGGCCTGTAAGTGCATTGTCTTCCTTCAGCCACCATTGTAAATGGGGGTGCAGGGACCTGGGGACTTGGATCACCTTTTCCAGTGATTCTGGTACCCTCCAGCTGTTTTTGAGATGCCCTGTATGGGTCTCATATGAAGTCTGCCTAGATTAACATGCTTTTCTGTAGATGTTAGTAACCTATCAAGGACATGAATTCCCGGACCGGGCAAGCCGGTAGGGATAGCAGTTTTAACAGTCTCTTGAAGGTTCTGTACCCAGTCCAGGGTCGGTCGGAACCGATCAGACCTGAAGTCGAAACTGGTAGCCTACAAAATCAAAGTCTTGATTGGGCTCCAGCTCTGATTTCTCTAAGTTCATTCGCCAACCCAGTTGGCCATCAATTTCACCTGCTTGGTATCACGGTGAACTCCACAGGTGCTGTGGACAACCCGAATGGCCGGGCCTTGAGTTGGTATGCCCGACCTTGGATGTGAAATCTCAGGCATTTCCTGGATTGTTCTTGTATAGGTATATGGACGTAGGTATCCCTCCTTCAACAGTTGTACTACCTAAAGTCCAGTCCCCAAGGCTTCCTAAGTTCCCAAAAAGAGGGCTTAGTCTGGACCTTATAGGCAGATTGTGTGCTACATTTGGGACATTTGGTATTCTGACAATATTTCCTGTCCCTCCGGACACTGGTCCGGTCTGGTGACAATGATCCAGGTTAACAGTCTCTCTGTTTTTATTGTAGTCTTATTTTCACATTAATAAACTCTTTGCTCCGGGCCAGCAGCCTGCAAGGTGCAGCATTTACAGAGCAATTGTAATATGTGAGATGTCAGTCCCCTGGCCGGACCTGATGACAAAATTGATTATTATCTCTGCAGTCAAGTCCAGCACCGATAACAGGTTGTTGAGAGGTGTGATAAGGGAAGGTTGCCTGGCAGTAGCTTGGGAGACTGTCCTATCATCAAGATCACTGACCAGTTTAAGAATTCTCTGTAACCCAATTAACCTTAGGCAACTCTGTCCGGTACCCGGACTCCATACCCGGTACTTTACTGTAACCAGTAATTCTTGTAACCGGCAAAAACTGGCAGGTTGGGGTCACCAACGAATTTCGACAGCTACTGATCTATATTTAGCCAGCTTTTTTTTTTTTTTTTTTTTTTTTAAAAACCAGTTGGGTTGAAGTACTACAGTAAGGACTGTGTAGCCAACACCCTGTTAGTAGACTTGTAACCCATAGAATGAAGCAAGTGTACAAGGCTGTGTAGCCAGTACCAGTCGGTACACTCTGTAGCTAGTTGCTGAAGTGTACAAGGCTGTGTAGCCAGTACCAGCCGGTACACTCTGTAACCAGTTGTTGAAGCCAGTGTACAAGGCTGTGTAGCCGGTACACTGTAACTAGTTGAGGCTACTGTATAAGGCTGTGAAGCCGGTAGGTACATACTGTAACCAGTTATTGAAGTAACTGTACAAGGCTGTTTAGCCGGTAGTCAGTCGGTACACTCTGTAACCAGTTGTTGAAGTAAGTGTACAAGGCTATGTAGCCAGTAGGTACACCCTGTAACCAGTTGCTGAATGAAGTTTACAACTATCTTGTGTTGAATTCAGTTTCCTCCATTAATTCCTCTGTAACCGGTTGTTGAAGCAAGTGTACAAGGCTGTATAGCCGGTACACTCTGTAACCAGTTGTTGAAAACAAGTGTACAAGGCTGTATAGTCGGTACTGGTCGATACACTCTGTAACCAGCTGTTGAAACAAAATTTCTCAACTATCTTTGAACGCACGTCTTATTTGTAGATTTTGACAGTTGCTGGGGAAGCCCTTGTGAGCTATATTTAGAAACAAATGTTGGTCGGTGTGTCACGTGACCAGCTTGCTGGTCGGAGGGACAACGTGATTGGCTGGTTGGAGATGACGATCAGCTTCGTGAACTGGTCGGAAAATCACGTGACCAACTTCGGGGACACGCCCTCACTAGAGGTGTTCTTTCCTTATATCACAGTAAACGTAAGCTTACTGGTCGACTGATGTCTGTAGCAGAGAAGTCTGTACCAGTACGTTGGAGGTGGATTACAGGAACTAAAAAACTGGAATCACAGTAGACGTGAGTGCAAAGAATGTACTTCCGACCTTCTTGTTCGGTGAATCACGTGATAAACTTCGTGACTGGTCGGTGAAAACACGTGACCAGCTTCGTGAAGACACGCGATTGGCTGACTGGGTATGACGTCAGAGGTCGCGTTCTTTTAGCTGGCCGGTCGGCTGATGCTTTAAAAGCAGAAAAGCCTGGACCAGTGCACTCTGTAGATGAAATTCCTGGCCGGTCTGAAGTCGGTTCTTCTTCTCAGCCGGCTGTACACTCAAACCAGTTTCCTGGCCATCCACTGCCCTTACTACCGACATACGTGCCGGGTCCATAAGGGTGGGACTGAGAGTGACAAAAGTTCCTTCTATGTAGAAAATACTTGAGAGGTCGGTTGAAGAAATCTGAAGAATTCATCTCATGCTTCTGATTAAAAAGCACCAAATACTCGAGCTGGGCTGGTGTGACTGATGCTTTACAGCAGAGAAGTCGGTACCAGTGCGCTCTGAAGAATGCATCTGTGATGGGGAATTCCTTCCATTCACAGATTTCAAAACTACGTAGACTGAAGATCTCGTGTAGAGACGTTTCTATGGTGATTGTAGCTGGAAGGTTATAGATGAAAAATTCAAACAAAAGACATGGATAAAAATACCTGTTAGAACTTAGAAGTATATCCATAATTCCTCAATATTGTTGATCTGCCCCTAACAACCCAAAGGTTGAATGGGAGGAAACTAGTAAAATGGCTGCCTTCATATATCTCGTCGATTACTGCCCTATCATCAATAATAAATTGAGCCAACTAGGGAGCGTTTCCAGCAGATTTCTAAATGTATATCCGTGCTTGACCAGCTGGTAACACTTTACAAAGAAACTCTCCACATATAAGGTTTAAAATCCGTCATAAAGCACACTTTTCCTTTAAATTTCTGGAGATGTTGAAAACACGTCTGCACAGTACACGCGCCAAACGAAAAAGATGCTATGACGTCATGTTGTCTAGACAGGAAGTAAATACCATGCGCCACCTTGCGAATGCACAGTACTGGGACCGGCCAGCCGGTGGAAACACAGGACGTCTTTTTCTGGCGTTTGGCGGGCCGGTCTGCGCCGACCGGTTTAGCAATTGTCCATTGGATAGGATGTATTAACGCAATAAAATACCTTTATCCAGCTTTCCAGGACTTGTCTATGAAAAGGAGAGAGACAGTTTTTTGCATATTCCAGATTAATTTTCTTGTTTAACATATTTCGATTTATCGACAACATTTTGTAAAATAATTTTTTCCAACTACCATTTTCGTTTGAAACTAACCGTCTTATCCAACTACATTTAGCTGCTACATGCATGTTATACACATCTATCATTTTTAGTCCACCATCTTCTAGCTGTCCAATAATAGTTTCCTTCTTTATTTTTGGAGGTTTATTTCTCCAGAGAAAGTTAAAAAATTCCTTATTTATTTGATCAAGTATCTCGTTTGGTACATAAATAAGATTGAACAAATAAAATTTGAGGCAATACCAGCGCTTTTATAATTGTTATTCTCCCTTTTAGTGACAACGTCCTCGAGTTCCAAGTGAAAAGTATTTTTTTTATATTCGCTATTCTTTTATTAAAGTTAAGAGTTACCATTTCTTTTGGATTTTTTGAAAACCATATACCTCAGGTTTTAAATGGACCAATTTTAATATTAATCTTTGATAAAGAGTCTGGAACTGCAATGTGTTTGGAACTATTGCTACCAATGGGGATTATTTCTGTTTTGTCAAGATTAATTTGTAACCCGGAGTATTTTCCAAAGTATTCAAATTCCCTAATAGCTAGTTCAACTGATTTCATATCCTTTAGTATGAGACTTGTGTCATCTGCTAACAATTTAATTTTAAATATACTTCCATTGACAGTAAGCCCTTTAATATTGTTATCTCTCAAACTTATTGCAATTATTTCAGCTACTATAAGAAATAGAAGGGCTGAAATTGGGCAGCCTTGTCTAATACCTCTTGTCAGGTTAAAATAACCAGAATAAAAACCATTGTTTCCTACACATGAAGATATGTCAGTGTATAGTATTTTGATCCATCTCATAAACATGTTACCAAAATTAAATTTTTCTAAGGTTTTAAAGAGAAACTCCCACTCTATTGAGTCAAAGGCTTTTCTAAAGTCGACTAGCACAATATATCCTGGAATTTTATTTTTACTGGTATAGGTCATAATGTCCTCCAGTGTTCTTGTATTCTCACCTATATATCTACCAGGTATGTACCCAACTTGGTCAGAGTTAATGATGTTAGGTAACACTTTTTGTAACCGTATTGCTAAGCATTTAGTCAAAATTTTATAATCCGTTTGCAAGAGACTAACTGGTCTCCAATTTGATAGATATCGAAGGTCTTTCCCAACCTTTGGAATAAGGTTGAGAACCCCTCTTCTCTGTTCTTGGCTTAGTATTCTGTTTTCAAAAGAATACTTAAAGCTTTGAAATAGTAGGTCTTTAAGATCAGTCCAGAAAAATTTGTAAAAATTTGTACTAAAACCATCAGATCCAGGTGACTTATTATTTTTTAGAATTTTTAGTGCTTTAGTGCATTCTTCTATTGTTAATGGTTTATCACATAATGCCTTATCTAACTCATTAAGCTGTGGAATATCTAATTTATTAAGCAAGTTTTCTATACCTTTTTTTGGGAGTTCCTAGTGCTACTTGTGTATAGGGTTTTGTAAAATAGCTTTTCTTCTTCAATTATATCTTTTAAGTTTGTGAGTTCTCTATTGTCCCCTGATATCAATTTCTTTATATATTTATTATTGTAATTTCTTTTTTCTAGATTTAAGAAAAACTTAGAATTTTTTTCACCCTCTTCAACCCACTTTGCTTTCGATCTTAATATTATTGCCTCAGTTTTCTTTTTAATTAAGGATTCCCATTCTTGCTTACACTGAACGTAGTTTACATATGTATTGTCATCCGGGTTGTTTGACAAGTTTTTCTCCAGAAGGTTTAATCTATTGGACAATTCTATTTCTTGTTTTCTCATTTGCTTTGTTTTTTTTGTAGAATAAATTATAGTTTGACTTCTAATTTCACATTTTACATAGTCCCAAAGTGTATTTTTGTTTTCAAAATTCACGTTATCCTTTATGTTACCAATTGTGTCTTTTATTAACTGTACATAAATTGGGTCAGTTAGAAGATCATTATTGAATTTCCACAGCCCTTTTCCCCTTTTGTGGCTTTCCATTAGTTCAAGTTCCAGAGATATAATACTGTGGTCAGAGCTTTTACCCGGTGCAATTTTAACACATTTTACATGGTATTCAAGCTGAACAGAAATTAGCCAAAGATCGAGCCTAGACTGCACAAGTCCAAGCTTTGTTCTTTGTCTTCTCGTAAATCCGGGAATATTTTCATGCATTATCCTCCAAATGTCTGTGAGCGACATTTCCTGGCAAAAGCCTTGTAATAATTGACTGTATTCCGATTGTCGCTCTGATGTACCTCCTTTTTTGTCAATAGAAACATTCAAATATGTGTTAAAGTCACCCCCAATTATTATTGCGTTACCAGAGTATGTGTCTAGTAGGTTTTGAAGATTCTTCAGAAATAGTAACTGTTCCTGGGGCTTATCTTTGGTAGGAGCATAGACATTAACTATTATAAAACATTGATTTGCCAAACTTGTAGTTGTATGGATCTAGTTGTATTATAGTATATGCATAAAATTTATGTCACACCAGTTTTTTAACAATGAATAACATACCCTGGTGACTAGTGCTGTAACGAGTTGACCGAAACCCGAGTCATAACTCGGCGGGCGATATTTGGGGACCACATTGATTTACACAATTTAAACTTGAGTTTTTAAAATATATAAATAATGATATACTAATCTTGTTACAAACTAGCACTTTATCTAGCCATAGGGACATAAAAATCAACGAGCAATGGTCGATTTTTTTTCTATTTCCCTTATTTACGTGGCTGTTCCATAACGTGCTCATACATATATGCACAATTTAACCGGCAACAAAATATATTTCCTTGCAATAAAATGGTACTAACAGTGGATCCCTTGATGACAATATTTGGACATTGTTATTTTATTTATATTTGTGTCATTTACTCGAGTTCAACTCGCATCTAACAGGCGATCCTCGATCCACAGAAATCGCTAATGATAACAGCCCTAATCACCAGTGTGATGACAGCAATGTCCTCGGCAGTTTCCGTGTATCTTCAGCAGTTTTTGTATGCAAATTGTGCCAAGATGGGGCACAGATTTATAATAGAAATTATATTATCGCCCATTAAAAACAATTCTAAAAGGTTTATCGCTGAAATTTTATTTCCGTAAAGTGTCAATTTATGTTTTTCTCAATAGAAATCCACACAACTACACCTAAAACAAGGAAAAATAAGTGGTTTTTTTTTGGTTTTTTTTCTTCAAGTTATGGCGGGAAGCAGTATTATACGCTAACGTGATAAAAAAGTGCAATATTACGATTTCTGACATGACACAGATGTGTCCGTCATTCTGATTGGTCGAGAGCGATTTCTAAGCCATCTAAAATTCTGCATCAACATTACGGCTGTTATCAACGTCCCCATGCATAATTATTGGATTAAAAAAACAATAGTCTATAAGTTTGTTTTCATAATTATATTTAATAAACTATGTGATGGTGAATAAAGTTGTGCGTTTTTGAATTGTTTGCTTGTACCTTAATTCAGGAAAAATTAACAGTACAGTATATATTTGGAGGAAAAAATCATCATCCCTGTTCATTCGATGGAACAGCCAACATGGCGGCGCCCTATTGCGTTCACTTGGATATATTTTTTAATCTTACAAGTATTTGAGGTATTTTATTTTAAACAGTCATGTTAGAATATGAATATTTAACGGGGTCAGAGCGGGTCAGAGCTCCACAACACTCCATAATAAACTGTGCATACAGTACCTCGATTTACCCTTCCTGTTTCAGGCAATGCATCTTTCTCAACTTGTCTGAAGCCGGCCTCAGCCATCACTTAGTTTTGCTACATTCATACCACACACAACTTCGTTTTATTTTATTATTTTAGGTTTTGTAAAGTTTACAGCAAGAAGAGGAAGTTGATATTTTCCTGTGTTTTGGTCTCTCGTGAAATGAGTTACTTTAGTTTTATTTCCACCGCTAGGGTTCAGAATTTAGGCTGGTCAAAACTTTGTTTGTTCTGAATTTTTTTTTTCACTTCTTAATAATTTTTTAAAATGAATTTTTATTTAACATTTTCAAAGAAATAAGAACTCAAATGGTATTGATAGTCAAACAGTTCAGATGCCAGAAAGGATGTTTAAAAATAATCAAAAAAACTATTTGATTAGCTAATAGTTTGTCAAGGTTCAATAAAAGCTTTATATAAGATTGAAAGGTTCTGCAGATCTGTTAATATGCCCCACATATTCCAAGACAATGAACTATGAAGTTGCAATGAGCAACCATTCAATCTTATCCAAAATCTGGGCCAGAAGATACACATAGCAGTACATTAAGAATTCTAAGAATTGCTTACTTTGCAAAGTAAGTTACAGTGTAAATTATCATTCTCCATAGGCATTTTATGTTAAGCAGTGTATTTAATACATGGTTACATTCTTTGGTGTTTCAAGGTAATATATGGGCTTTACTATCTATTTTTTAATTTGGTTTTTAAGGTCGCTTAATTTCAACACTGTTTTGGTCATATCACAATGGATAGTTTTATGGGCAGAGGAAACAATTACATACAGTTGGTCAAAGTTAGTTCTGCACTGTAAACTACCAATCTTGTGGAACCCTAGACGTCAGAGAAGGGAGGCAAGTTTGTTACCACTGTAGCTTAATTATCTAATAAGTCTCGTTTAGCAGTTATGATGGGACACTTAGTAATAACCACTGAAACCTGCAGGTTTTCCTTTTAAATTTTGTGTACTCTCTCAGTAAACAACAGCATCAACATATTATTGGACTCAAGTTCACTATCTAAATTATAGCATTTCCCTGAATGATTTGGGCAAAAATAGAATGAATGGTGCACATGATGTATTGTATTATAAACAAATAATATTACTTCCACCAAAAAGTTGACAAATATAATAAAATACATTTGGAGAATTAAGAGACGCAGACCTCAGAGGTGGTCATGGGAAACAGGGTTACCCACTACAAAACCGACCCCCCTATTGTACATAGTAGATTAAAGTAATAAATCTTTAACAGTTACCATCTGGTACTATGCAGATGTGATAGAACATAACAATCCATTGTACATTATTCCCCCATTACCTCTATTCTATACTCATCAAAAACTTAGAGTTAAATACTAATCTGTTATAACTGTGTCATTTGAAGTTATAAATGGTGTAAAACAGGGTGGGATTTTGTCCCCAATACCTTTTGCTTTATATGTGTTTTGTTTATTAGACTACAGCGTCAAAAATTGGTTGCTATATTGGGCATGTTTTCTCTGGAGTACTGGGGTATGCAGATAGTATTTTCTTAATGGTCCCCAGTATTAATAGTATAAATATACTGTGGTCTTAATGCTGATCAGATTATGATTCATAAATCTTTTATAGGTCATCCATTCATTCAAACTTTTAACTATTTAATGGCTTCTTTCAGATATTGTGATCCAAAAACTAAGTATAGACGGTGTAAAACTTTATGTATGTCTCTGTATGGATGCATTATGTGGGGTATGTCAGATCAATATATTGAAGAAATCTTTGTAACTTTGAAAAAATGCTTACCGAAATTACTCGATGTACCTCAGACTACTCACAGTAGCTCTTTACATTTGATATTTGAGGATATTCCTGTTAATGTTCAAATTCACATACATTGTGTCAAGTTTTTCAAATCAGTTATCTCAAGTGAAAATACTATTGTCAAATTATGTAGTAAATTGGCATTAAATGGCAGTGGTTCTACTATATGTAAAAATATAAATTATATATGGTTTAAATATAGTTTGAAATATTCAAATTATGACACTGCAATCTATGTCATTACAATGAATAATATGAAATCACAGTGTGGAAAACTTAGTACTTATGATTATGTATAGTAGTTGTTTCCAATATAATAGATTTAAAACATATGAGGCATTGTAGAAACTTGGTATTCTCTAACTTAATAAAATTAATAGATGATTGCTTTATTCTGTTAATAAATCTGTGTTTCTATGGGTTTTTTCCTGTTTTTTTATCAATAGTTTAAATTTGGGATTCGTTTCTGGGATTCGTTTTCCAGCACTGACTCTTTCAGATTACCTGCTCCTCCTGACCTACCTAAATTTGACTCCTTTAGGACAGGATCTGATGTAGAAATTCATAAGGCAATAATGAAATCACCAACAAAATCTTGTTTGTTGGATCCATGGCCTACCTTTCTGGTCAAGGAGTGTTTAGACATTCTTCTGCCCTCTATCACCAAACTTGTTAATTGTTCCCTGTCTGAAGGCGTTGTTCCTGCCGATTTCAAAAAAGATGAACTACCGACCTGTGTCAGGCTTGTGCTTTATCTTGAAACTTGTTGAGCGAGTGGTTGCATCCCAATTAAATGATTATGTCTGTTCAAATGGTCTTGAGAATATCAAACAGTTGGCTTATAAGTTAGGTCACTCAACCGAAACTGCACTGCTGTTGATTAAAAATGACATCCATCTTGCTCTGATCGTTTTGGACTGGTTCAAGTTCTACCTGTCTGATCGTTCGCAATGTGTTTAGATTGGCTCTATCCTGTCTGATGTGAAGAAGCTCTTATTTGATGTGCCTCAGGGCTCTGTCTTAGGTCCAATACTCTTTTCCTTGTATACTACTCCCCTGAGCAAAGTCATTCAAAATCATCCTGGCATAGGGTTCCACTTTTAGGCAGATGACACACAGTTATCTAATCTAATCTAATGTGGACTTTTATAGCGCTTAATCTCCATTGCTGATGGACTCTAAGGCACAACTGAACATAAAGCAAGGCAGTTAACATTAATCCGAGGACATAGCCAGGTCATACCAAGGAGACACAGGGTGACAGGAGAGGCTATGGGTTTTATGCTTTTGCAAACAGGTAAGTTTTAAGCTTCTTTCTGAAGGAGGCAACTGATGTTGCACTGCGCACATCATGAGGGAGTTCGTTCCAGATCTTAGGAGCATCAAAGGCAAAGCTGTGATCAAAATGTTTGACTGACTTCAAGACCGATGAGCGGAAAGGAGGAACAGTAAGGTATTGATGATCTGGGTGACTACGCCTGGTGCTATAGGAACAACTGCTGAGTGACAAGAATAGTTGAAAATAGGAAGGAGAACCACTATGTAAAAATTTATAAACTAGTGTTGCAGTTTTGAACATACATCGATACTTAACGGGCAGCCAGTGGAGTTGCTTCAGAATGGGTGTAACATGAGCATACTTTCTATGATTTGTAACAATACGAGCAAGGGTATTCTGAATACTTTGCAATTTGTGCTGATTGAAACATGACAAACCCCTAAACAGAGAGTTGCAGTAGTCTAAACGACTACTAATCAAGGCATTTGCAGCAAGGACAGCCACTTCTGGAGTAAGATACTGTCTTATTCTACGAAGGTCGCGCATCTGGAGAAAGCACGCTTTGCAAGTCCTCTTGACATGTTCAGAGAAGGAAAATTCTGCATCAAACCACACTGAAAACCTCTGACAAATATTAATTTGTCATTTATTTGTCAAAATGGTGCCTAAAACGACAACCTTCCTAATTGACAAATTTAAATTAGTCATTTTCTTGTAGGACAAATTAACTGACAAACTTATGACAAGAAAATAACCTTGATAGTCCAATTAATTTGTCATTTTAGGCATCTGTTATTGGTGACATTCTTATGAAATTAATTTTAAGTGCACTAATTTTCTTGTCATAAGTTTTCAATTAATATGACCTATAAATTATCAACATTTGGCTCTCATTCAACAAGAAAATGACATTTAAATTTGTCATTTAGGAAACTTGTTGTTTTAGGCACCATTTTGACAAATTAATAATTTTCAGTGCACACGCCTAGATTTTTCACCGAATCAACCGGATGAAGAAGGCTACCAAGAATACTAACAGGAAAATGGGAGGAAATCTTCTGACGCTGAGCCTTAGAGCCAAAGACAATAAATTCAGTTTTTTCTGGGTTGAGCTTCAGTTTACTAAGAGACATCCATCGTTGCACATCATGAAGGCAGGCATTTAGCTTGGCAAGAGCAGCAGAGGCATTCTTATGGGAGACATGGATGTATAGCTGTGTGTCGTTCGCATAGAAGTGGAATTTAATATGCGGATGAAGGCGGATGATTTTGCTAAGTGGTGTAGTATAAAGTGAAAACAACAATGGACCCAGAACAGAACCTTGGGGAATGCCATAGATGAGCTTGCTTAATTCAGATAGTGTGGAGCCTATACCCAGTGGGCAATTAGATGTCATTTCGATATCTAATGGACATCTACATCTAAATCCAAATGACATCCCCAGCAAGTCCAATATGAAAGTTCAAATGACGTCTGGGACAGTATGTTGTTTAGATGTTGAATTTAGACCATCTTCTTGATGTCTTATGTAGGTCATTTTCAGATGTAAAAGGAATTTTCTATGCACTGAAATCCATTAAATTTTGATTTAATTAATATGAACACAACTATATTCATCAGATAAACAGTAAGAAGCAAATTTAATTTTAAGATTTATTTAAGTGTACGAAATTCACACCAGATCAGAAGACTGTGGCCAGGGAAATTTGTCTCCATTCTAGCCAGGAAATAACCACCAATCCAATTGTGCAGGAAGCTGCATTTTTATACATATCTTGCATAGTCAAATTATTGTCTGGATGTTTGAATATTGTTCAAACATACCAAGGTGACCTTGCACATGTTTTTAAAGATTAAATTTGCACTGAAAACTGTACAACCTTTATTTACGTCTAGCATGATTGAATTATGGTTTGGATGTTTTGAATATTACCCATACATACAGAAGTGGCAATACATTCAGTGAATGCTTATGAGTGGTGTTGGGGGGAAACCTGTGACTCACTTGATGAAATTTCATCTTTACACTGGGAAGTTGCAAAAGTAAAATCCTTAATGAATTTCAATATGACTTTAACAGTGCTTAATCTGCATTAAAAGAGACCCAAATATACAACAACTAAAATTCAAGTAAAAAGAATTAAGAGAGATTTAAAAGAGAGAGATATACATTTTCAGTCAATGTACTAAACAATACAGTGATGCACTAATGCAGTATTATCTAGATATTCACTGTAACTTTGTCTATTTGAAGCTTCAATTATAAATATTCAACAAGGTAAAGCTATATAATTACATGATCATCAATGCAGTTCAATTTAGACGATTAAATGATATCAAATTTTGATCTGGTTATATCCAATTTAGATATCTAAATTTAGATCTAAAAATGATGTCTAAAATTAGTCTGGATTGCATCAGGATTTTGCAGATGTAAAATGGACGTCAAATTGGTGTCGGAACCAATTCAGACCTACTTTAGATATCTAAATGACATCCTCTGCCCACTGTATCTTGATGGTCTGGCATCGATCACTCAAGTAGGAAGCAAACCACTTTAGAACAGTTCCACCAAGACCAAACCAGGATTTAAGGTAACCAAGGAGAATATTATGATCTATGGTGTCAAACGTGGCTGATAAATCAAGAAGAACTGGAGCCGTAGGTTCGCCATGTGCCAGAGAGAGATGGACCTCATTTTTTATTGACAATAAAGCTGTTTCATTGAAGTGTCCTGGCTTATAAGCTGACTGATGTGGATTATCCAGTTTGTTCTTATTGATGTGTGACATAAGTTGTTTAGCAACAACTCGTTCCACCAACTTTAACATGAAACAAAGACCAGACACTGGGCGATTATTCTTAAGGTCGTTTCTTGGCAGAGAAGCCTTTTTAATGAGGGGGGTGACAACCGCTCTTTTGAAAACACTTGGGAAAGAGCCATCAATGATACAGTAATTTACCAACTTGGTAATAGACGGAAGGAATATATCAAGACAATCCTTAAGGAGGAATGTTGGTATGGGGTCCAATGGGCATGATTTAGTAGGAGACTCATTGATGCACTTACTGACCTCGTCTTCAGTTACAGGCTTAAAGGTATTGAAAGCAGGGGGCACCGAATCAGGTGCATCATTGAATGAACCAGAAGTAGGAAACGTGTCCCTGATTTTGCTTATTTTATTGGTGAAGAAAGAAGCAAACATGTCCGCATGGCTCTTTTCTGAAGAATGAGCCGGCAGAACAGTTTCAGAGGTGCAATGTAATACCTTCCTCAATGACTGCCAGAGCTTCTTGGGGTCATCACAATTTGCAGCTATAAGACTGGTATAGTAGGAACCCTTGTCTTTATTGGGCTAGTCGATTGCACCAGGCAATTTGCTTGCGGAGCCTTGACCTGTTCAACTGTGTCTTGTGTTTTCTCCACATTTGTTCAAATTGCCGTCTTAGAGAGCGAGCCATGCGATATGAATCGGACAGCCACTCATCTGATTGCCGTTTTGTCATGCGTGAGATGATAGGAGCATGCTTATCAAGTACCTGGGTAACACCAACTATATACTGATCATACAGCTGTGCCGCAGTTCCTCCTGGGGACAGTACAAATGGTATATTACTAAGGTCATTACAGAACTGGTCAATATCAATTCTATGATACCTACGATAAGAGACCATTTTTTCAATGCCGGTTATTAGGTGGGAAAAGTCGAGTTGGCATCATATAGCAGCATCGTCTGAGATAAAGTCTCCAACATTAACATTGCGGACAAAATCAGAGTCACAAGGAGATATTAAAACATACAGAGTGTGACCCAGTATGTGAGTCGGGCCACTGACACATTGACTCAAACTGCAGCACTGAAGAATGTCGTTAAACCTAGACCTATCACCACACTCAACATCCAGATGAACGTTTATGTCTCCACAAATGATGAAATTGGAACCAATTGAAGACAGAAAACCAGAAAGAGCCAGAAAATCTTCCAGAAATTGAGTAGTACAAGAACCGGGGGACGATACACACAAGCAGCAACAAAGCTATTGTAGTCAGACCTGAATGATAATATAATGATTTCAAATGAACTAAAAACCGGTGAAGAGACAATACTGGGTGAAAGTGATTTTCTGCACAGAAAGCCAACACCACCACCCAATCCAGTGCACCTAGGTTTTTGGAGTAAGTTATAATTTAATGGTGTGAGGGAGTTTAGGAGACCATCAGTGTCGGTTGGTCTGATATGAGTCTCAACCAGGCCCAGGATATCCAAGTCACTGCATTGTATAAGATCATGTATAGGAGAGGGCCTTTATTACAAATGGATCTGCAATTGACAAATCCAAAATTGGTTGGGCTGGGGTTTACAGCAACATCGCCACACAACAGGAGGAGTAGGAGTAGGTTTTTCAGTTTTAATTGTGGAGGAACCTGTTTTGAGTTGCCGAGGTAGCAATATTTACGCAACACAACAGGGAGCCGAAAAATAGATGGGATGCTCCTGTCAACTTTTTCATAATTCTGACCTTTGTTAGCATTAAGCCAATTCCTATGGAAACCGACACATAGGAAACATATCAATAGAGTAGTTTTTATGACTAACATGGTCAAGAACACACTACCGGATCCAAAAAGCAAAAGAACCAAGAATTATGCAAAAAGAACTGTGACAAGAACCAAAATGCCAAAAAGATCACAAAAGCCAAGGGTTAACAAACCATAAGAGAAGAATACCCATGACTTTCAATCAATCAAAAGCAAAAGTTAGAAACACCATGTACAAGTACAAGTATAGAATCTACATAAAAAACATTAAAAACCATAGAATAGAATAAATACTGGCCTAAAGGTTAACAAACCATAAAAGCAGAGACCCATGAATTACAGTCAAAAGCAAAAAAGAAATACCATGTACAAGTACAAGAATATAGTCACAAAAAACCATTAAAAACCATAGAATAAACACTGGGACATGAAAAAAAACATAAAATAATCACTAGGACATATCAGGTGATAATGAGGGATGTGAATTGCATCAGCAAGGGGTTAATACATACTACCACGATAACGGGGAATGTGGGCGATAATGGGATATTTCAACAATACTGGAGATATAAAGCAGATTTGGCCAATATTTTAAATAGGAAATTGTTAGGGTGTTATATATGAACTAAAAAGGTGAAATAGAACTAATCAGACCAGCAAGTAGCAAGACTCTTGAGTTTTAAGTTACGGATCGTTGAAAAGCAATACCCCCGCCATGGCCTCACGCCACAGTTATATGTGCATCTTACGCATAAGGATGTGGCTCATGCCTTTGACAGATTGAAAAGTTGCTTGGACGATGTCAAAAATTGGTTGTCTGCAAATAAACTCAAGCTAAACCCAAATAAAACTGAGTTTATCCTTTTCGGCACAAAACAACAACGTGAAAAACTCAACAAATCTATTCCAGTTAATATTCTTGATACCTTACTCTCTCCTGTAGGGGCGGTCAGGAACCTTGGTGTATGGTTTGATAGTGATTTTTCCTTTTCGAGGCATGTCCAGATTATCTTCAAGTCCTGTTTTGCTCATATCAGGGATCTCTAGTGTCTTAGAGGTTATCTGACACATCATGCTGGTCTCATGGCTGTGAATGCTCTGGTTTGGAGTCGACTGGACTACTGTAATTCCTTATTTAGGAGTCTCTCAGCTCTTGATCTTCGTAAGCCGCAATGTGTTCAAAATAGTCTGGCTAGAATTGTAACCAACACCACTAAGTATTCACATACATCACTCCTGTTAGAAAGACTCTCCATTGGTTGCCTATTGAACACCGTTCCATATTTAAGACTGCCTTACTGGTGTACAAGTTCTTACATAGGGGCTATCCATAATATTTTGCGCCATTCCTTAAACCTAGACACAGTGTCTGTAACACACGTAAAAGCCAAGCTGATGGTGTACGTGTTCCTTGAGGTCCCACACTTTGCCCCTTCGGTATATGTCCTCTAAGCATTTTGTCCTCAGCTTTGCTTATGATGCTCCAAAGATTCGGAATGATTTGCCTGATGATGTACGTTCAGCCACTTCTCTCCACTCATTCAGAAAGAAGCTCAAAACCTATCTCTTTGCACAAGGATATCCACCCTAATTTCTCCTTTTTCTGGTTTCTCTCCATGGCGCCGACCCTTGCTATGTCCCATACTCATGATTATAGTTCTCTGCTTTTTTGGTTTGGTGCCCCTAGAGTCTGTCTTTAGATGGAGATTAAGCACTATAAAAATACTATTAGAATTAGAAGTTTGATTCTCTTGCAAATTGTACAATATTTGTAAAAAGATATATACCACAGGCATACCATTTTGTTTGTAAAATCATTAATGAGATATATAATACCCCATACCCTAATAAATATTGCGTTTAACCACAACTTTCTAAAAATCAAGGTTTACCAAGTCAAAAACTGTAGCTTTTCCCCTAATTATTCACACGCTAACATGGGATATGTTTGCTTAGGAATTGCTTATAACTAATACAATCCACTTGACGAATATTCTGTATACCTATCAAACCATAATACCATATATATATGAACTATAGTTCTTAGTATTTTTCATAAAATAGCCAAGTGTATTGTGTCTTGCACTCTGTAAATTTAGTAATCATCTACTGTTGTGTGTTGATCTTGATCTTCCTGATACTGTCCAACTTCTTTGGGTAGAAGACTTGACAAGAGGAACGGTGTTGAACAAACAGTGTGCAGTAATAGATGAAAAATTTCACTTGGTGAATTGTATCAACTTCATTATTTACATATTTACAATGAATGGATGTTGGTAGATTAGAAAACTGGCATACGTGGGATGGTGCTGTAATCCAACATCCCAATCCCAGTGCGGAAATTGCCAATACTTGTACAGTGAACAAGTGCGGCTGGTAAACAGTTCCATTCACATATTGTACGTGGGAAGAATGCATATTTCCTGTAACTGGCTGTGGTAGGTAGGGTAAAGAATGCAACGTCATGTGTGTACGCTGACACTCGTGTCTTTAAGATGAGGTCATTTGCAGGTACTGTGATCAGTTGATGGTACACTTTATACAACATGCAAAGTCTGTTATCCCTCCTCCTGTCATGCAGACTGCGCCAGTTCATTTGTTGGATCATTTCTGAGACACTGGAGGTGTTATGGTATCTATTTTTAACATAACGGGCAGCTCTTCTTTGGACCATTTCAATTTGACGAGTCTGGGTTTTGGTATAAGGGTCCCATACTGGGCATGCATGTTCTACAACTGGTCTGACCAAGGTCCTGTAAGCTTGTTGTTTTAGCTGCGGGTTGCTGACTTGTACATTGCGCCTTAAGAATCCCAAAGTTTTATTTGCTTTCTGAGTCATATTGTCTATATGTTCACCCCATGTCAATTTGCTGTTAAACGTGACACCTAAATATTTGGCACTTGAGACGTGCTGTAGTGTATGTCCATGCAGCCTGTAGTCGTAGACAACTGGAGTTTTATTTCTGGTTATGGACAATACATTGCATTTATCTGGGTGAAATTCCATACTCCATTTCTTCTCCCATTGAGCAAGTTTGTTCAAGTCATCTTGGAGTTCTTCAGCATCTGAATTGGATTTCACAGTCAGATATACTATTGTATCATCTGCAAAGAGCCTACATGTAGATTTAGACCATCCAGGATGTCGTTGATGTAGAACAAGAACAGGCATGGTCCTAGGACTGACCCTTGTGGGACACCGGATTCAACTGGCACAAATGTGGACTGCTCACCCTCGACAACTACACACTGCTTACGACCAGAAAGAAAGTTACTGATCCAGCTGTTTATTTCACCCCTGATACCATAGCTACTGAGTTTAAGGCATAGTAAGTTGTGATCAACTTTATCAAAAGCTTTTGAGAAATCCATCACTAGTACGTGAATTTGTTTACCACGCTGTAGGTTTTTGGAGATATCATCAGTGAAACAGAGCAGTTGAGACTTGCACGACATTGAAGTACGGAAGCCATGTTGTAGAGGGTACAGTATCTCATTAGCATCAGCATGACCCATTATGCTGCTAGCTACTATGTGCTCCATGAGTTTACTGCTAATACAAGTTAGTGAGACTGGTCTATAGTTTGCTGGAATGTACCTTTGACCTTTCTTGTAGATAGGTGTCACATGTGCCGTTCTCCAGTCCTCTGGTACTATCCCAGTCTCAAGAGACTTCCTGAATATAGCAGCCAGTCCAGGAGCTATGTTTTCTGCTGTTTCTCTCATCACAAGGGGCTTCATTTTGTCTGGCCCTGCTGCTTTATTAGGCTTCAGTTTTTGCAAAAGTTTGATAACTCCATCAGTGTTGATTTTAATGGTGGATATGGAAGAATATGGACATTTAACGAGGTTGTTGTTCATCAACACTTTTTCTGCTGATTGTTTGAGTGTAAGTGGGCGTTTCTTAGAAAAGACAGATTGAAATTGATCATTCAACGCCGTTGCTTTATCGAAGGCAGATGAGGCCAGTTTGCCTCCCACTTTTAAGGGCGATATTCCGATGTTATCAGATTTCTTGTGTTTTATAAAGGACCAAAATTTCTTCATACCTGTATATTCATTGGATGTTTCATCTGGTGCTATGATATTTTCTACATATGCCCAATAGGATCTTCTAATTTCTTTTTGTATTCTATGCTTCAATTCTTTAAAAGCCTTGAGCGTATCTTTGTTGCCAGACTTCATTTTTGCTTTATGTAGTCGGTCCCTCTTACACATGAGTCTTTTTATTTCACTGGTGATCCATGGTTGGCTATTTTTACTTCTGGCTACCTTATGAGGAACAAAGAGCTCTACGCCCTCCTCGATTCCCTTTGAAAATGTTAACCATAGTTGTTCAGCGTCACAGTTGTGAAATTTCTCTATAACTCTTTTAGAAACGTTATCACAGTGTTGGCGCATACCCAGCCAGTCTGTTTTCTTGAATAGTGGGATTCGCCTTGGTTTTTGAATGTTCGTCTTGGGGCTGATATCTATCTCTGTAAACACAGCATCATGATCCGAAATGGCCGATTGGCAGTTCATATTTACTATGTGCAGCGGTCGTCTAATTCCTCCATTTTTGAACAACTTCTTCTGTGGGGAGGAAGTGTGTACAGGTGTGGGTTCCAATGTGATAGAGGTTGGGCTCAGCATATTTAACTCTGATAATCGCGCCTGAGATTCATCTAGAAGAGTTGAGAAGGGGTTTTTGTTTACAAAGCCAGTGCTGTACAGATCAAAGACGACTGTGCTATAGTTTGGAGCATTACATCTGATACAGTGCCAGGAGACATTACTTGTGCCCAGATATTCGTAGGTTTTATGTTTGATGTTTTGGCAATGAATATGAAACCATTGGTTGCAGCTGTCGCATGCAAGCCCCTTGTCGTCCTAGGTAACAGGGATGGAGCATGTCCCACATACATAGTTGGATTCTGAGTGAGTTGGTTCTGGGCCTGGATTTAGCTGTACATCATTTGCATTGGCTAACAGAATCAGTGACAAGAACCACAGTGAAGATTGGCTTACATCAGATAAAGTGTATTTCTTTATCTGACTAAGATTGCCAAGAGTGCACATGGGGTACTGCAATCCAGTTCTGGTTCCCATATGTGTTGTGTGACCAGTAGCACATGTGTACTTTTCTGTTGATGTGACATTATAAAGAAATGATGTTGTAAGGACAAGCAAGACTAGCATTGTTGATGTATTGTTCCAGACAAAATGGGTGTTGAGTGATAATAAGGGATAGCGTCAATTTTTATGTTAAAGAAGGCTTTTAGAAAAGCAAATTGTCTTCTGATGTGGGTAAAGTTCATTGGTGATGTTCCTTCTTACTAGTAAGAGGTAATTTTGCTACCCAATTCACCATAATATGAATGAAATAGCTTTAAGAAAAATTATTTTCGAAAGCACATTCTATTTGTTCAACTTCCGTCCATTACCTGTAGCTTTTCTACATTCCCTATTTAATATACGCGATAGCCACTGAATGTTTGAAAATCTAGGTATCTACAAGTATACCAATGTTGTTTATCAAGAAGTTGCATTTTTCCGAGGGTTAGTATGTGGTATCAGGTAAAATTAAGAAATGTCGGACACAAAACCGTTTTCGTTGTCCAGGAAGCTTGTTTAGTGGAGTGAGACTTTGGTTATTTTATTTTTTTAAATATCAATATATAAGGTAAAATGTACCACGAGTCATTTTATTTTGAAGTATCTATTACTCTTACAAATGACGTTGACAAAATGCAATGTCAATCATAGAAAAAGAAATGTGTTTTGGGGACCCTTATTATCGCCCAGTGTTGGAAAAAAGGTTGAACCTTGAAGGCTTTTGACCTTCTTAAATAGGGTCAGTTTTAGATCAGTCATTATGCGACCTCTGTATGAACAAGGCTATGGTTTCAAAATCTCTGCTGGATTTACACCGAGTTTCTGTCCCGTCGCCAATTGCTATTGATATACTGATGGACACAATGGCGAGGGACAGGGCTCACATGTACTGCTTCCCTGTATAAGTTGGCCACGGGTCGTAAGTTGGCCACCACTCATTTAAATGTATCAAACAGACAAATGTGTCGTTGCACAGGTTTTAAAAGTGGTGGTTATAGTAAATCTTATTATAATAGACCATTCAAGAATGATACAGGCCTTTAGAATTATAGAAATTTCAAAATATGATGATGGTGGCCAACTTACGACCCGCGGCCAACTTATGCAGGGAAGCAGTACCTGTTTTGTGTGTAAATTTTGAACGGCGTATTTGTACACATATTACCACAAGTATAAAGTGTTACTTAAATTCTGTAAGTTAGATATATGTGCCGTTCACTAATATTTAATGCCAATCAAACTGGCATGTATGTATTTGAGCCTATTCTTTAAATGTAAACAAACCTTCAATATTGCATAGTTATCTATAAAAGAAATTCCTGGCTTGTAAAAGCAGTTTAGTGTAACAACACAGGTATTGTAAACCGGATACAGCTATATGGACACAAGAAGGACTTTTTAAAGCATATGAAATTATTTCCTACAGTTCAAGATTTACACAGAAAACAAGTACATGTGAACTCTGTCCCTCGCCATTGCGTACCATCAGTATATCAACAGCAATACGCGACGGGACAGAAACTCGGTCTATGCTGGATTTAATGTTCTTTTTATGACTTTGTCGATTCCACTTTGTCTTGCCCAGGCGTATAAAGCATGAAGTTACTTAATAAGCCTTATTGGAGTTCCGTTCGTGGAAAATGTATGTGGATAAACAAATCTACATAGATCTAAACCAGGAAGTGATTTAAACATGATAAAAATGCAAAAATGTACATATTTTCGTGCATAACACATGTCATACTTAATTTTTATAAAAATATACATATGGATGTACAAAATCGTCATTTTTCAAAGTGAAAATATATTCTAAACTATTGTTTTCAGTCGTCTGAGGTGGGCGAAAATAGGGATTTTTTGAACTGCATGAAATTAATTTTTGACCTTTTTATGTATTTAAAAAAATTATTTACACTTTTTAAAACGAAATAATTTTAATTTTTGGTGCTTTTTATTTAGATAAAGCTGTAGAGTGTTGTCAAATATTTTTTTAGAGTGTTGAAACACAAGAAATAAAATTTTGAAAAACTATTTTTCAAGGAAATAACATACATTATAAACGTTCATAATTACTGATTCAGAAGTAAAAATATGGTATGTGTACCATTTTAATGTCATTTTATTGTAGTTTTAGATTTCCCTTAGTTTAATGAAATTAGTTGTCGATATGATAAATATTACATAAAATATTGTGAACTAGAGGAAAGTAAGCTGTTATAAAACCACAAAAAAATTTCGTACAGTCCTACATGTTCTTGGTCAGACCCCAAGTGAGAGACAAACTTAAACTCAATGCAGAGAGGCAGGTAATTTCATGTTTGATTAGAACCCAAGCCCAGTGGCCCTAACCTTCACACCTAAACCAAGTGCTCCCAGATCAACATAAGGTCAAGTAATGCACCATAGATGCACATATAGATTAACATGGTATAAAGATCCCAGCAGTGTTCTTCAGTGAAGAATCTTGAAACAAAACTTGCCTCTTACAAGGACCACCCCATGAAA
Source organism: Sabellastarte sp. h YS-2021 (assembly GCA_964017235.1). Taxonomy (NCBI): domain Eukaryota; kingdom Metazoa; phylum Annelida; class Polychaeta; order Sabellida; family Sabellidae; genus Sabellastarte; species Sabellastarte sp. h YS-2021. Next base: position 16,868,393 of record OZ024929.1, on the reverse strand, counting down.
GGTCAAACACAGGTCAAGGTGAAATTATTAGCTGAAAATGGCACAGTAACAGACCCATGACAATAAGTATATCAGCCAAGCCATAATTCAGGTGGAATCCACCAATGCTGGACAAAAAACTATATTTTATAAATGTGATATTTTTATCATTTTAAAGGCAAATTATTACTTCAAATAGTTCTTAATTGATGCAGTTTTATTGTATATTTGCCAATTTTTGGATTAAATGGTGAAGAAAACTTTTGCTAGGTGTATTATTAAAACAACCAGAAGTCAAGGATGTTAGCTGTTGTTCACTGCAGTATCTAGCCATTTAGAGGACAATTATTACTGGGGACTATCCACCCACACACTTTTCCAGCCATGTGTGATTTTGAAAGTGATCTCTAAAAATAAATAACCTTTTAAGAAGGTGTGGGGGAGGATAGCCCCCAGTGAAAACAATAACTGGGTGTTTGTAAATAGAAGTCACAATGCCATATCAGCTCAATAAAATATGTTCATAATTCTCTTGTTAAATAGATTATCTTACTAGTGTATTATTATATTCAGTGCCATTAATTTTATTTTAAAGTAAATTTTAGATAAAAATCATTCTACACTTTTCTTTTTGTACTAAACTGTGAATTCATTTACATTCTTAAAGAATGCCAGTGAGAGGAAAGTATTTGTCACATGTACCCATTTTTAAACAGTTGTGTCTCCATGTTTCCTATTTTCTGTGACTTTATCTATGAATTAAACTGGAAATATTATGAATATTTGCTTATATTCATCTCCCTTTTTTATTAAAAACTGATGTATCGGTGAAAATGTGACTGAAACGGTTTTACATGGGAAATAAATTCAAATAATACTAGGGCTGTGACGGGTGCTGAAAAACGGCATCAAGTACTTGCCCTCTGACAACTGGCCCGAATTCGTGTAACTGCGAGATTTAGTATCTACCATTAGAAGTCTTCTGTAAACGAATAGTCGGTTCCGGAAACGAAACTTTTGAAGAAAAACGTCTTCTATTTCACCATATATTATAGAATATGGAGTAAATTGTATCTTTTCAAGTGAAAATAACAACTTTAATTGATACTATGTGACGGAAATGCTAAAATGTAGCATATTTTACACAAGCGTTTGATTACGTGGGCGATAATACAATACCTCACGATTAACCGAGTTTTTAAAATGGACTCGAGTATAAGCCAAGACCGCCTCGTACACCGAGACTCGAGTACTCGTTCGCAGCCCTAAATAATACTGTCAACATGTTGCAGATCATGAAATTATTGGTATAATTCTATAAAAGTAGGGTCTGTTGATCTTTTAAAATTTATATGTATATGTCTAGACCTTTTAAAATCTGTTGACCTTTTAAAATTTATATTTATATGTCTAGAATTATAATTTATGCATGTAGGCTTAACTTGGCCAAACTTGTAAAACAAAAGTTAAGCCTAAGACTTGTTAGTTAATATTACCCCAGTGCATTTGAAAGCTGGTATATGAACATTTTTTTAAAATAATTTACTTGCCAATATAGATTAAAATATATAAAAATAGAATCTGGTCTAATTATTTCCCTCTTTATATTCAAAATACATACACGTGTCTAGGCTTTAAATAGAATTTAAAGGCATTTACAAGAATTCATATTTTGTTGTGTGACTTAAAAGTAAGGATCAAAATCATCACGAATTCACCACAAAGCCATAAAAATACAACAAGAATTTAAATTCTGTGTACTTTATGCTTCAAAACGATGTACAATATGTTAAAATTAAGGAAAAATTTTTTTTTCATTTTAACCGGGTAATTAGTGAATATTCTTGTTCGCACGTGGCCATTGTTTTTCCACTTTCTCGATTGTAAACAGGGTTGCCGCACATGCGCACTCGGAACTCCAATAAGGCATATATCAGGCTGAAGTTATGTCTGATGTAGAAAACCAGAGTGCTGGGATTTATAGTCATCAATTAAGAGGGCCTGTGCTTAATGGAGCATATTCGCTTATTACATCGAATACAGTATTAATCTCAGCATGGGTGTTTACTGGTAGAGTGCCACTATAACTCTACATAATGATATACTGAATAACAAGTATATAAAAAAAAAGTTATTTTAAATGAGTATACCATAAATAAAAATTACAGAAATATATAAAAAGGAAAAAAAAAACAGAAGATGGTTCTTATCTGGGCTGTTCCTATTACTGCTCCCCACCTGTTATTGCACAAAACGGAAGACAGAATATTTAATGATATCTGTAAACCTTGTGCAGTTTTATTTGTCAAATAAGGATGTCAAAGTGATGATCTTAATAAATTAAGTATCTTTATGGATTTCCGTGGGTAAATTATGCAAACTTGAGTTGCTGGTGTCTAGAAGAAATGATACTATTACCCCTTAAAAACAATTCTAAAAGGTTTCTTAGGTTTATTTTATATTCGTAAATATATATAGATATATAGCTTTCACTTACATCAATTCATATTTTGATAAAAAGAAATCCACATAAATGCACTTAAAACAAGCAAAAATAAGGTTTTTGTGTCCTAGTCATGGAAAGTTATTTCAAGGAGAAGTGCTTTCAGCAAAATTAAGTGATTTTAGTGTTTTATACTGATAAAAATTAACATAGCAATTATCAAGGTTTTATTGTAGTGAATAATTCCTTGAAAATTTAGTTTAGCAGATATGTCCTAATCTGTACTCATAAAACGAACAACATATTTAACATTAATATTTTCTTAAACATCATCAGACTTTCATTGTTTAATACTATCATCTATTCTGTTCCATCACTTTACTCCTAGGATTGATAGGGAATTTGATCTGAGTCTACTTTTGGAATATTGTACTTTAAAATTGTAGCATTTCCTAGTCGGATACTTATTATCTTTGTTAATCTTAAACATAGTGGATTTTCTGGTAATTAAACATTCCTTGCTTTAAACATTCCTTGAATTTGTATTCAACTAGTAAGTAAATTTTAATATCATAAGGTTTCTAAAGCTTGAACTAGTATGGTCCCTGCAACCTAAATTACACACAAGTTTTATTACAGTTTTTTACCCCACAGGCCTTAAGGGCTGTCGGAGTATTGTTTTTCACCCATGGTGTCCGGATGGGCAGGCGACGGGAAAAAGTTTGTTTGGGCTGTATCTAAGAAACCGTAAGGTGTAGGAACTTGATACTTGGTAGGGACATTGGTTCGGGGTGTAGGTGTGCAACGCCATGGTGTGACCTTAATTTGACCTTTGACTTTACTGTGGTGACCTTGACTTATAAAATCTTTCCCCGGGCTATATTTGGGAAACCATAAGCTCTAGGAAGTTAATATTGGTAGGGATATTGGTTAGAGGGTGTAGGTGTGCAACGTTATGGTGTGATCTTGATTGGACCTTTGACCTTGCTGTAGTGACCTTGACCTATAAAATCTTCTCCGGGCTATATCTCGGAAACCGTAAGGTGTAGGATTGATACTTGGTAGGGACATCAGTTAGGGGTTGTAGGTGTGCAATGTCATGGTGCAACCTTGATTTGACCTTTGACCTTGCCGTAGTGACCTTGACCTGTAAAATCTTGTCTACGCTATATCTTGGAAACCATAAGGTGTAGGAAGTTGATACTTGGTGGGGACATTGGTTAGTGATGCTTCTAGAGCACAGGGTATGCAATATCTTGCGAGTTGTAGTACTTACCCGCAATTCGTTATATTCGGCGCTTTCGGTAGAAGACACATGTTTACAAAACGGAGGGGCCCCGATCGTTTCACGAGAATCCTTTAATTTTATCATCATGAAGGCTATATTTGGTCATTTTTTCAGTGAAAAATGTTATTTACTATGAAAAAAAATGATACTACAAAGTGGATGATTCAAGCATCTGATACTAACAACAATACTGTTAAACCAGTGTGTACAGCATGCATGTATACAGAAATACTTTATACATAGAAAGGTTACGGTACTTGAAAGTCGTCTGCTGTATGTATAGTGGTAATAAATTACATGTAGTAAGAAGAGCACCCTGAGAGTGCAAACCTCCCCCATGCATGTTTGATTATTTATAAATGACTCAATAATAATTAAATGGGAAAATTCAGGGGCCATACTCTGCTTGACGCCGTATAATGGCACAGACCTCATCGTGGCACAAAACGGAAGTTAAAATACTTATTAACAATTACTCTTTATCCCTCACGCTCGTACATTTTTGCGTATTAAATAAGGAAGTTGAAATGATGACAGAAATATTTTAAATATCTTCAATATGAAAATAGTGCCAAGTTGGGGCATTGATTTCATGTAGAAATTATATTAGCACCCTTTAAAAGTCCTTTTAAAATGTTTATTGTTTTGAATTTCTCTTGTTAAAATACATTTATAGTTTGTGCTTGTGTCAATGCATATTTTTAATATTTTAATCAATAGAAATCCATGATATTAAACAGGTAATAACCGGAAATAAGGATTTTGTATCCGGGGTGTGCCAACCTTCCCTTACTTAGATCTAAGGTCACCCCTTATCTGAGTATTGTTGTAGAATACGGCCTTTAAGTCTTTGTTTTTTTTGTGTCACCAGCATTTATGCTGCGTGGCATATAGGGATTGCTTCGTCATCCCATTTTGTTTGGCGTCGTCTGTTGTTGTCACACTTTCTATTCCGGACAGTATCTCAAAAATGGCGTGCCAGATTAAATTCAAATTTGGCATGTGGATGTAACTGGTCCTCAGGGTGTGCTCTATAGTTTGGTGACCTTAAACTCCCACTAGTAACATACTTATCTTGAGTTTAAGTTTTTTCTTTTCCGGACTACATCTGAAAAATGGGTTGACGGATTCAATTCAAATTTGGCATGTAGTTGTAACTAGTTTTGAAGGTGTGCCCTATTTTAAGGTGATCTTAAACTCGTATGTATAAAAGAGTTCTGTTGAAATTACGTTTTTTTTTCTTTCTCCATGGAGTATACTGAAAATGACTTGAGAGATTTCATTCAACTTTTGCATGTATATGTAACTGGCCATAGGTAAGTGCCATACAATAAGGTGACCTTAAACTCCCACTAATAACAATTATATTCACTTTAAGTTTGCAAATTTTTGAACAGTATTCAAAATATTGTACAATTCTAGGCATGTTTAAGTTGTGGATGTAACAAACCTTGAATAGAACCTTCAAGAATTGATTACCTTAAACTCCCGCACAACTGCAAACTAACATTGTGTTTAAAGTTGGGACAACATTTTTTGTGTTTGGAAGATATTTCATGTGGTAATTGAGATCTTTTTCATTTGTATCCATCATGTACATATAGCTAGACAAAAAAGGTCTCTTCTGTAAAGTTATAGTAAATTGCTGATATTTAAGACTTATGACCTTAAGGTTGCAACAGTTTTGTGTCACTAGCAGCTATGATGGAGGACATACATGGTCTGTGTCATCACACTTTCTTTCCAGACAGTATATAAAAATAGCATGATAGATTAAATTCATAGTTATTATGTCGATATAACTGGTCATTAAGGTGTGCTCTATTGTAAGGTGACCTTAAACTCACAGTAGTAACATACTTATATTGAGTTTAACTTTTTCCGTTTCTGGACAGTATCTTAAAAATGGCTTTACAGATTCAATTCAAATTTGTCATGTAGTTTTTAACTAATTTTCAATATGATCCCTATTTTAAGGTGACCTTAAACTCCCATGTTCAAAGGAAGTATGTTAGGTTTAAGTTGTCAGTCAGCTGACATTATGTCGTCACTCTCCGGCGTGGACGTACGCGTGAGCGACTTTTGCTGTTTTTTTTAAAAAGATAGCCTATCTATCTGGCATGAAAAATTGTTCAAGGCATGCAGATCTGTTTGTTCGTCTGTTTGCTACAGCCATTATAAGTGAGGTATCCCCCACCCTAAGTATGAAAATTTTAACACTTTATCACAATTTTCTCAGTGACTATTGCAGGGATTTCTCTCATATCTTGAACATATTACTAGGCCACAAGTAGATTCCCTTGTGTGAGTGTCAGACCTGGATCTTTCTAAATTATTTTTTTATGAATTTTTAAAATATTTTTTAATGCATTATAATTCATGAAATCATGCACTAAATCACTTATAACTTGAAAAGTATTGCATTTAGAGCATTTTGATAAAATATGTTGTTCAGCTACTTTTTTCATAGCTACAACATGGTGAGTAACTTGGGTGACTATCTCAATAGTTAAGTGTGTAATAGCTACTTTTGGACTTTTCAGTAACTTCCATCATGAGTAAAATCACTTGTAACTTGAAAACTATTGCATTTAGAGAATTTCACATAAATATGTTATTCAGCTACTTTTGGATCAGCTATAACATAGTAAAATTTCAGACCTGTAGCTCATGGCATAGCTGAGTAATAGCTACTTTGATATTATCACTGTTGAGTAAATCACTTATAACTTGAAAACTATTGCATTTAGAGTATTTTGGATAAATATGTTATTCACCTATTTTGGGGTCAGCTATAACATAGTGAAATTCCAGACCTGTAGCTCATTGCATAGCTGAGTAATAGCTACTTTGAGGTTCTCACTGTTGAGTAAATCAGTTGTTATTGGAAAACTATTGCATTTACAGAAAATTGTGTAAATATGTTATTCAGCTATTTTTGGATCAGCTATAACATAGTCAAATTGCAGACCTGTAGCTCTTTCCATAGCTGAGTAATAGTTACTTTGATGTTATCATTGGTGAGTAAATCAGTTGTAACTTCAAAACTATTACAGTTAGAGTATTTTGTTTTAATATATTATTCACCTACTTTTGGGTCAGCTTTAACGTAGTAAAGTTGCAGACCTGTAGCTCATTGCATAGCTAAACAATAGCTACTTAGAGGTTTTTTTCTGTTGAGTAAATCAGTTGTAACTTGAAAACTATTGCATTTAGAGAATTTTGTTTAAATATCTTTTTCATTTACTTTTGAATTAGCTATAACATAGTAAAATTGCAGATGTGTATCTCATGGAATAGCTGAGTAATAGCTATTCTCAGGTCTTCACTGTTCAGTAAATCAGTTTTAACTTGAAAACTATTGCATTTAGAGTATTTTCTTTAAATATGTTGTTCACCTACTTTTGAGTTAGCTATAACATAGTGAAATTGCAGACCTGTAGGTCATGGCATAGCTGAGCAATAGCTACTGTCAGGTTCTTACTGTTTAGTAAATCAGTTCTAACTTGAAAACTATTGCATTTACAGTATTTTCTTTAAATACATTGTTCACCTACTTTTGGATCAGCTATAACATGGTAAAGTTGCAGACCTGTAGCTCATTCCATAGCTGAGCAATAGGTACTTTGAGTTTTTCTCTGTTGGGTTAATCAGTTGTAACTTAAAAACTATTGCAGTTAGAGTATTTTGTTTTAATATGTCATTCATCTACTTTTGAATTAGCTATAACATTGTAAAATTGTAGATTTGTAGCTCATGGCATAGCTGAGTAATAGCTACTTTCAGGTTCTCACTGTTGAGAGAATCAGTTGCAACTTGAAAAGTATTGTATGTAGAGTATTTTGTTTAAATATGTTGTTCAATTACTTTTGGGTCAGCTATAACAAAGTGAAATTGCAGACCTGTATGTCATGCCATGGCTGAGCAATAGCTACTTTGAGGTTTTCTCTGTTAAGTTAATCAGTTGTAAAACCGTAAGGTGTAGGAAGTTGATACTTGGTTAGGGGGTGTAGGTGTTCAACGTCATGGTGTGACCTTGATTTAACCTTTGACTTTGCCGTAGTGACCTTGACCTATAAAATTTTGTCCGGGCTATATCTTGGAAACAGCAAGGTGTAGGAAGTTGATAGGTGGTAGGGACATCGGTTAGGGGGTGTGCAACGTCATGGTGTGACTTTGATATGGCCTTTGACTTTGCCGTAGTGACCTTGACGTATAACATCTTGTCTGGGCTATATCTCAGAAACCGTAAGGTGTAGGAAGTTGATACTTGGTAGGGACATTGGTTAGGAGGTTTAGGTGTGCCTCGTCATGGTGTGACCTTGATTTGACCTTGCCGTAGTGACCTTGACCCATAAAATCTTGTCCTGGCGATGTCTCAGAAACTGTAAGGTGCAGAAAGTTGATACTTGACAGGGACATTGGTGGGGGATTGTAGGTATGCAATGTCATGGTGTGACCTTGATTTGACCTTTGACCTTGCCGTAGTGACCTTGACCTTTAAAATCTTTTCCAGGTTATATCTCGGAAACGGTAAGGTGTAGCAAGTTGATAGTTGGTAGGGACATTGGATAGGAGGTGTAGGTGTGCATCGTCATGGTGTGACCTTGATTTGACCTTTGACCTTGAAGTAGTGATCTTGACCTATAAAATCTTGTCTGGGCTATTTCTTGGATTCCATAAGGTGTAGAAGGTTGACACTTGGTAGGGACATTGGTTTGGGGGTGTATGGAAATGTATGTCTGCATCATGGTGTGACCTTTTTGCTCTGCCAAAGTGTGTTCAGCTGCCATATTTGAGACATCTTTCTCTTATGACAAGGATATATGGATTGCTGTAACTGATTAGTATATACAGTTTTACATAGATAAGATAAGATTTTATTTATTATAGTGACATGTAACATAAATAAAAAAAGCAAAGAATAATACAACACAAAATGAGTTACCCAGCCCCCATGGGCTTATATGTCACTTAAAATTAAAAATAATAATAATAATACAATAAATATTTAGAAGAAATAAAAGAACACTATTAATTTAAATTCATACTTATGTGAAGTATAGACATTGACTTTTCACTTGTACAACTTTTCTTGTCTTACTTTCCAGGAACACTTTAAATATTTAAGGAGTTAATTATGCTATTTCCATTGACAGCTATTCTCCAATTAATAAATTTTACAGCTTCAAAATTTTTAGTTTACTGATTAATGCTGTCATCTTGCCACTGAATTGTCTTTTTTTAGTACTTTATCTTTACATACATTTTCTTTCTCTTAGATTTTATTTTCTCTATTTAAACATTATTTGGACCTTTATATAAGTGACACAGCACTGAAAGTATTCCGGTCTTTATACTGTTTCACTGCTTCTATATGTCATGGTGTTGGAAACTATTTCCCCAGGCTGTGGGGTACGGGCATCTCTGATGCTATTTTCCTACTACTGTTATTGCTTGTTTAGGAATCCAACTTCATTTCATTTTTGAAAGTTCCTCCATCATAAAAATCTAAAATATTTTAGAGCTTTTCTTAAACCCATACATGTAGTTTGTAGAATACTCACAGAAATCAAGTGGATGATGTGCTTGAGGTTCCACAGTTTGTTCCATCAATGCATAAGTCTACTGGGTAGTTTGGTTGCAGCTTTGCTTATGATGTTGCAAAGATTTGGAATGATCTACCTGATGATGTTCACTTGGCTACCTGTCCTTCCTCCGTTAGAAAAATGTTGATATAGTGTCACTTTGCAGAATTATACCCACCCTAGATTACACTTATTCTTATTCTGTGTTCTCTGTATGGTGCTGACCTCTGCTGCTTATATATGAGATGACAATATTGTACGAGTGCATAGCATGACTATTAGATTGTTAAACTTCACGAGTGATATATTTTTATGTATTTGTCTAATGAGGGATGATTAATGCATGATTGATGTTCAATTTCAAGGTCACTGGTGGCCTCTTAAAGGTCAGATTTTGGCCATTTTTTCACATTTTGGCCCAGTTCTCATATACAGAAAGTTAGATCATCCTATGGCTGGTATGTATAATGCATATATATGTCCTCTGTAAGCATGCAGAAAATTGACCTTAAAGCTCTTCATTGAAGATCATCCACAGACCGCCAAAGTACCTCAATGAGGCCGTTTTTGGCCTTTTTGGAGATATTTTCACACTTAATGCTGACTATAATACATGGAAACTATTGAAAATGGCTTTAGAGGTTGGGTACATGATGGAGTAGCAGCATCCAGGCTTACTGGTTACAGATGATTGTTAGTTACAGGGAAAATCTGCTGATTCCACAGTTATGGACAGGAAGAAGGCAGTTGTTTCATATAAGCCTACCCCTGCTGAGACGTAGTCTAATTCGCCCAGTTCTGGCCGCTCCTATGAGTTTTCGCAGAACTGTGGAGCCACCAGGAACCGGTTACAGAGAATAGCTTCACCTATAACCGGTTAGGCCCTGGTACTGGGCAGGTCCACAGGACTGGCTAACAGACCAGTATATGACTGTCTCAACCTACTAGAACTGTCAGCCAGCCTACTGTCAGGACCAGCTAGCTGGTTGAAAGTGACTATAGATAAGAACACTTTCCCAACAAGATTTGTCCAACTACCTGTCAGTCTTATCAGACCCCACACCAGCCAGTTACTGGCTGTTTTGTGACCTTAACTTTCGATTGCAAGGGCACTGGTGGTCTCTTAAAGGACAGATTTTGGCCATTTTTTTCACATTTTGGCCCAGTTCTCATATACAGAAAGTTAGATCATTCTATGGCTGGTATATATCCCCTGTAAGCATGCAGAAATTTGACCTTGAGGCTCTTCATTGAAGGTCATCCACAGACCGCCAAAGTACCTCACCGAGGCCATTTTTGGAGATATTTTCACACTATATTGCATGGAAACTATTGAAAATAGCTTTGGAGGTTGAGTACATGATGGAGTACCAGCATCCAGTTTGTTGACCTTGGCTATTGTTTTCAAGGTCACCTTAGGCCTGCTAAAATGACTCAAAATGGTACCTTAGACTGTGAGGCCTTATACCTCCTTTATTATTGGCTGTTACGGCTCTAACAAAAAATATTATACCTAGCCTTCTCAAATTTGCAGGATATATTCATAACCATAAAATCTTGTCTGGGAATATTTTTGGCCTCATTTTGAAAAACAAGATGGCCGCCAGGGACGTTTATTCGACTTAAAGCAAGTACTTTTGTTGGCCCTCTAGAGCAAAGGGTATTATAGGTAGAGATCTCAAATTCGCAGAATATGTTCCACATTACCAATCTTGACTGTAAATATTTTCGGCCTCATTTTGAAAAACAAGATGGTTGCCACGGGCGTTTTTTTGTCAGTCATGAAAAGTGCTTATATCTCCCTTATTATTGGTCCTAGAGGTTTGGGATGGAAAACCAAGCTATAGGAAATCATGGGCTGGGAATCTTTGGTGTGGTCGGATTTGACCTTGGGCTCCTCCTTCAAGGTCAAACAAGGATAGCGAAACCTAAAAGTGCTCATAACTTGCTTATTATTGGTCCTAGAGGTTTGCAATGTGGAAATCATGGGCCGGGAATCTTTTGATATTGTCAGATTTGACCTTGGACCCCTCCTTCAAGGTCAAACGAGGATAGCCAAACTTAAAAGTGCTTATAACTCACTTATTATTGGTCCTAGAGGTTTGGGATGGTAAACCAACTTATAGGAAATCATAGGCTAAGAGTCTTTTGATGTGGTCAGATTTAACCTTGGACCCCTGACACCCCTCCTTCAAGGTCAAACGAGGATAGCCAAACTTAAAAGTGCTTATAACTCACTTATTATTGGTCGTACATGTTTGGGATGGCAAACCAACTTATAGGAAATCATGGGCTGGGAATCTTCTGTGTGGTCAGATTTTACCTTGGACCCCTCCTTCAAAGAGGATAGCCAAACTTAAAAGAGGTTTGCAATGTGAAAGCATCCCATAGGAAATCATGAACTAGGAATCTTTTGATGTGATCAAATTTGAGCATTGGCCCCTCTTTCAAGGTCAAATGACTATAGCCAAAATCAAAAGTGCTTATAACTCGCTTATTCGTGTTCCTAGAGGTTTGCAATGTCACACCAACCTATTGGAAGTCATGGGCTAAGAATCTTTTGATGTGGTCAGATTTTGCCTTGGGCTACTCCTTCAAGGTTAAGTGATGGTTGATTGGCGAGTTTTCTTTCTGGTGGATACAATTTGCATCGGTTCTCCGATGCGCTACGTCTAGCTATGTATGTATCTTTCATTAAGCAAACATTTTGTTTACTTAGTGTCAGTACAAGTTGCCCCCATAAACACTTAGGCCCCCTCCCCACAGGGATATATTTGTGTCAACCATAATACTCTGTATGTCACGCTTCAACCATGTCCCGTCCGGGGATACACTGCGTCGAGACGCAATCTCTAGTTATCCAATATTTTCAGTATTTTCTATGATTTAGGGTTTAAATTAATCCATATTTAAAGAAAGAATGTGAAAAAGGCACCAGTGGATATAAAAAATCAACCTGCAATTTTTCAGCCATTTCTGCATGGATTGTTTTGCAACAAAAATAAGCAGAAGCACAAAAGAAGACCTTTCCAATGACATACAAGGCTGCTGCCACAGTTGTTATCTCCACCTTAGGATCAGTAATAATGGAGATCCAAGGCCTTTGTAGTAAGATGACACCACTTGACATTGAAGAAGAGGTCAAAGGTCAAATTCCACACTTTAAAAAGATTCTCAGGCGACGACTTCCAATAAGTTGTTTTCACATTCTGAACCATTAGGAGCAATGTTAAGGGAGATATAAGGCCTTTTTAATAGGATAACCCCATTGGACATTTAAACGAGGGATATGATGGCCATTTATTTTTGAAACAAGGCCAAACTACTATCCTGCTAGCTTTCCTAGCCATATAACTTTTCTGCTAATTTGCTGAAGCTAGCTGCAATACTTCAAGTTTTAGATCATCTTAATGATTTTCAAGCAATCAGAATGAGGCCAGAATTTTGCACAGACATGTTTGTATAGCCATAAATATTTCCTGCAAATTTGGTGAATATGTCTTCATAAATGATCGAGGTATAAAGGTTCATGTAAAAACATGATGAACAGACGCACACACTCGCCCATGCACATGCGGAAGGTCTTTTATAATCTTCGGGCAATGGCTTTCAGCCACTGGTAAGAGATAATAATACATATTTGTTGGTGACAGTGTTTCTGAATCAGCATTGTTGATGCTAATTATCCCATGGTATGGAGAGGCTGTTGTATACAAAGATATACATCCTGCTCTGTATATCCCTCCATAAGTAAGAAGTATTTATAAAGTGCCGAAATTGATGTAACTATCCTCTAAGGTGCTTATGTCCAAACAGGGATAGTCCATTTCAGAAAGAGGTCAGTGTCCATGTTAGCATCCGATAGGGTAGTTAGGCTATGGTGGAGGATAGGCTAATCTGAATAGGTAAGTCTTCAACTGTTTTCTAAATCCAATGATACTTCCATGGTTCTGATGGCCTACTGGGAGCAGCTACTGTGGAACTGCACATCCCCATGCGTTTGGTTTGGTATGGTTGAGGAAACGGAGAGGTGATTGCCCTATATGAGATCACTCCATTTAATTAAAGAGAGTAGAAATGGGGGTTGGCTAAAATTTATTGCAGTGTAAGTACGAAGGTTATATTTGAACAGTATCTGGTACTGAATGGGAAGCCAGTGTAGTTTGTGTAGGAAGGGTATCACATGACTGAATTTGTTTAGTTTGCACAGGGTGTGACATAAGGCATTTTGAACTCTTTGAAGTCGCCTAATGTATGTTGTGTATAGGATAAAAATTAGTGGGCCCAAGACTGAGCCCTGAGGAACCCCATAAGGGAGTTAAAAAGCTTCTAAAAGATGTCTATCTGTTTTAATCCTCAGGTCATATGTGGTGCATGTTGGATAATAAAGATTCATATTATATTGATTTGTCATCTCTGATAAAATTTGAAACCACGCACCACTCTGATAAAGTTTCTGTGATCTGTGTGTGGTATACATGTGTCTGCCCCTCCATTGAATGACATGTTTACATGTGTTGAGTGTTATTTCTCTTTCAGTTGTGTCAGTGAAAAGATCGTCTTCAAAAACATACCAGCATGAAAGTTTTCAGAGGAAACTTCATAACTGCAACTGATGAAGAACCAATGGTTTTACACATTGATAAATTAATTGGAGTATTAGCTAAAAAGGTAATTTCTCTGTTTATTCAGGTCAGCTGAAACAGACAATGTTCAATCAATTTGACATGATGAAGTAAATATCTCACAGTTTGTCTGTTGACTGTTTTAATATTTAATTTTATATTTTAAGTTTAACAAAGTACAAAATGGTACTTGTTGGGAAAGTAAACCTCAGTCCTGGGACTGCTGACTGGCATCATGTTGAAGGGGAGTAGAAATACACTCACTTCATGCCACTTAAAGCAAAAATAAGCAAGATCCAACTCTTTCAGTAGACCTAGTTCTGAACATTAGGAACAACTCTGAACACATTCACGATAAAAAAGCACTCGAAGTGAAGAGTTTCAGAACTACACTAGACCCAAAGATGTGGCTTACTTTTTTTTGCCTTCTCAACTAGACATTGCAAGGTGTATTACAGGTAAGGTGCAGAAATTGATGTGCGCCAGTTATGTAATATGTTAATTCCGACTTTCAGTGGCATTTGAGTAGATTTACAAACACTTTTTATCTCACAGCCCTTTGTCTGGGCTATATCTCAGAAACCGTAAGGTGTAGGAAGTTGATACTTGGTAGAGACATTGGTTCGGGACATTGGTTGGGGGCGTAGGTGTGCAACGTCATGGTGTGACCTTGAGTTGACCTTTGACCTTGCCATAGTGACCTTGACCTATAAAATCTTGTCTGGGCTATATCTCGGAAACCGTAGGGTGTAGGAAGTTAATACTTGGTAGGGACATTGGTTAGGGGTTGTAGGTGTGCATAGTCATGGCGTGACCTTTGACCTTGTCATAGTGACCATAAGTTTTAAAACCTTGTCTGGGCTATTTCTTGGATTTGGTAAGGTTAGAAGGTTGACATGTAGTGGGGACGTTGGTTAGGGGGTGTTGGTGTGCATCATGGTGTAACCTTTAACTTTGGTGTAGGAAGTTGATACTTGGTAGAGACATTGGTTAGGGACATTGGTTGGGGGCGTAGGTGTGCAATGTCATGGTGTGACCTTGAGTTGACCTTTGACCTTGCCATAGTGACCTTGACCTATAAAATCTTGTCTGGGCTATATCTCGGAAACCGTAGGGTGTAGGAAGTTAATACTTGGTAGGGACATTGGTTAGGGGTTGTAGGTGTGCATAGTCATGGCGTGACCTTGATTTGACCTTTGACCTTGTCATAGTGACCATAAGTTTTAAAACCTTGTCTGGGCTATTTCTTGGATTTGGTAAGGTTAGAAGTTTGACATGTAGTAGGGACGTTGGTTAGGGGGTGTTGGTGTGCATCATGGTGTAACCTTTAACTTTGGCTCTGTCAAAGTGTGTTCACCTGCCATATTTGAGAAGTTTTTCTCTTATGACAAACATATATTGATTGTTTCAACTGATTGATATCTGCACTTTTACATAATTGTGCTATTTCCATTGACAGCTATTCTACAATTAATAAATTTTACAGCTTCATAATTTTTAGTTTACTGATTAATGCTGTCATCTTGCCATTGAATTTTCTTGTTTTAATACTTTATCTTTACCTATATTTTTCTTTCTCTTTTACATGTTGCATGGCAAGTGCATTGTAATATACACCTAACTCAGATAATTAACCTTTGGGGATGCTTTGTTTTGGTAAGCAAAAACATTTTTCTAGTTCTTTCTTGGATGCTATTATGTCAGTTACCATATTCTCCCACTCAATGAAGAACGAAGGATATTAGGTGCTTAAATAAATTTTAACATTTTATACACAGTGTATATTTCTTGTCTAACAACTGTTTAAACAGTTAAAAAACTCTGTCTAATGTATTTCCTGTCTTTTCAGTTTTTTATATCAATAAAGTGGAATAGATATGATTGATACATGTAGTAATTTCAAGCCTATGGGTACATGCATGTAGTCGAATTTAAGCCTGTTTCATACGATACTGCAATAGTATAGTGATATTTTACATTGGAGTCTTATGTCAATGCCATTCAGTTTTGCAAGCAAAACAGGAAGAGCTATTATAATTTATAACTCTCTTGCCTTACAAAATTAATAATTCTCATGTAATTACTCTACTGGGTGACTTATTTCTTTTGTGTTGGAACTAAAATGTATAGTAATGTTCCATGAACAATCCCGCATAGAAAAACAACATGTGGCATTGTGTTGTCTCTGTCTGGAATTTTGTCAGTTCATTGCACGCAAGGATTTTAGGGGCCTGTTTCACTGTCATGCATTTTGTAAGGTCATTGCATTTCTTGAATTTTTGAGTTTTTGCGATTTTTCCTCATTCCTGGTTATTTTATCCTACTCCAGCTCAAACATCTCAAATGCTAATGTAACAAGTCCTGCACTATATGATACTCTTTCCACAAAGAAATCAGGGTCATATTGTGAAAATACTTCCAAACAACCCCTATTGTGTTCCAGAATGACTTGGGAGTGACCTATAATGATAAGAAATGCGTCCAGAATGACTACTGAATACAAGGAAGGACCTAGGAATTTTCTTGAAAAAAAACCAGTTTATAGATATTACTATACATTCTAAACACCCTGCGGATACAGTACTTCAGTTCAGTTCATGTTTTTTTGTTAAGCAAGGGGCTGATTTACCTCCCAAACATCAGGAGTGTCCCAGAATGCTACCATATTAATGACTCCAGAAGTGGATAGGAATTTCACCGGATAATAACATAAAATTGTAGGGCTGTGGAGCGGCGGTCCCAAGTTATGTATATTTTCACCCTTTTAGTAAAAGTGGCACATATGTTGTCGTAACGTTTTGTACTAAAAGTTGTCGGAACTAAGAAATTTACATTCTGCCTAAGGAAACATGATACTATTGACAGTTCTACAGTGCATTTGTTGACTCGACCATGCTACCAACCAATACGACTGAAAAGGACAGCAATGCTGATTTATATAATACAGCTTTTGTAGTTAAAAATGGTGTTGTGCATGTTTTAAAATACAGCATGTGTTATCATTTATTATGTTAACAACATGTATGCTGGAGGAGCACATAGGGATTGCTTTGTCCTCTGGCATTGGTGTCGTCACGCTTTGTTTCTGGACAGTATCGCTTGATGGATTAAATTCAGATTTGGCAAGTTGATGTAACTTAAGGTACGCCCTATTTTAAGGTGACCTTAAACTCCTAGTAATGATATATATATATTGAATTTAAGTTTTTTTCGTTTCCGGACAATATTTCAAAAATGCCTTGACTGATTCAATTCAAGTTAGGCATGTGGATGTAACTAGTTCTCAACGTGTGTCCCATTTTAGAATTTAGATAAGCTTAAACTCCCATATTGAGTTTAAGTTTTTCTTTCTTTCCATAGAGTATACCCAGTGGCTTCACAGATTTCATTTTAATTTGCATGTATATGGAACTGGCCTTATATAAGTGCCTTACATTAAGATGACCATAAACTCCCAGTAGTAAAATTATATTGGACAATATATAAAAAACTGTGTAGTTGAATCTAAGTATGTTTAAGTTGTGCATGTACCAATCCTTGAATAGAACCAACATGACAAAATTAGTTTAAGCTCCCTTCTCTAACATTGAGTTTAAGGTTAGGACTATTTTCTGGGTGCTTGGACAACATTTGATGTGGTAATTGAGATTTTTCATTGACATTCAACATGTACTCATATTTAGACCTTAAGAAGATCTTTTCTGAAAGGTTACCACAAATTGGTTATAGTTTAGAAAACTTATTATTCTAAGGTTAAAACCTCTATTGCTATTACCATTAGCTATCATGCTGGATGGTAAGCATCCTTGTCACACTTCATTTCCAGACAGTATCTCAAAACTATTTGATGGTTTTAATATCAAGCTGGCATATAGATGTAACCGGTTATGTGCCAGAGATGTACCCTATCTTGGGCTGACCCTAAACTCCCACTAATGGCACAATTATATTGGATTTAACTTTTTTCATTTCCCAACTGTTGCCCAAACATATGTTATAATGAATGTAAGTACCAGTATAGCTATGTTTCTGCACAGTCTTCCAAAAATGGCTTGACATATTTAATATATATTATACATGTACATGTAACTCAGCATAGAGAAGTGCCCTACATTAAGGTGATATTAAACATCCTGTAATAACAGAATCATATTCATTTTAAGTTTGAAGTTTTTGTACAATACCTTAAAAAATGTGTGATAAGCACTAAGCATATTAAGATCTGGATATAACTAACCTTAGACAGAGTCTACATGGTAAGATCACCTTAAACCCTTCTCAGTTGCAAACTTGCATTGAGTTTACACTTAGGACAAATTTTTATGATGTTTTGAGTCTTGACAATATTTATAGTGGTAATTGAGAGTTTTCAATTAAATAAAACATAACTGTACACATATCTCAACCCGAAGATCTTTATTGTATTGTTAAGTCATGGTAAAGAAATTTTTGAGTTTAAGGTTACAACATGATGTGACATGAACATCTTATTTTTGCTTTTTCTCTGCATGACCCTAAATTGGTTCTCTTTTACAGGAAAAGTATTTGATGGATTGGGAAACCATATATATGTTCAGAGTTTATATAGCTGAAACAGATTTAGCCCCTGCCCCCCCCCCCCCCCTCCCATGGGCAAACTGGGTTCATTAAATAGCTGTTTTTGTGTTTTTTCCTTATATCTCCTTTATTAATGCTTTTACTGCTTTAGAATGTATTAAAAGGTATTGGGAAACCATATGTATGTGCAAAGTTTATATAGCTGGTCAGATTTACCCCCTGACCCCCCCTTATGGGTCAAACTGGGGTCATAAAATAGCCAATTCTGTGTTTTAGCCTTATATCTCCATTTATGAATGCTTTTACGGATGTAGAATGTATTAAGAGATGTTGGGAAACCATATGTGGAGAGTCTATTTGGCCGATCAGATTTACCCCCGACCCCCCTTATGGGTCAAACTGGGGTCATAAAATAGCAGATTTTTTTTTTTTACCTTATATCCTTTATTATTGCTTTTACAGCTTTAGAATGTATTGAGAGGGTATAGGAAAGCATATACAGTCTACATAGCCAGTCAGATTTACTCTCTGCTCCCCCCCCTCCACATTATGGGTCAAACTTTGCTCATAAAACAGCAGATTTTTTTTTCTTTTTGCCTTATATCTCCTTTATTATTGCTTTTACAGCTTTAGAATTGATTCCATATATGGGGAGTCTATATAGCCAGTCAGGTTTACTCCCTGACTCCCTCTTATGGGTCAAACTGGGGTCATAAAATAGCCTATTTTCTATTTTTGCCTTATATATCCTTTAAAACTACTCTTCTTACAAACTGTAGCATTTATTAAATTAACTTTTCATAATTTGTGACCATAGAAAACAAAATAAAGCTTACATTTTTCTTTATGTTAATGCATAGACCTCCACACTGTCTGCTTAACTTTGACTTCTTCTCTCTGCAATGCATGTTTGTCTTTTCAAAAACCTTTTTCTACTTTATACTATATTGCATCAAACCTTTGGGGATGCTTTGTTTTTGTTAGCAAAACATTTTTCTAGTTTATGTATTGTTTGTATTCATTATATCAAATGAGTGATTTATGTTACAGATCTTATTTATAGAAGATGCAGCAAATCTCCAAGAACTGAAGCAAACACAAGACTTTACTGATGACGACATCATTCAGATAGGACAATGGTAATGGAGCTGTCCATGTCACTCAGAGTATCATAGATTGGCATACATCCTCCTTACTACATTAGCAACAACCAATAAAATGAAAAGAGGCCATGAACAGCTGCCATTTTTAATTCTGTTCTATTTGATTCTGGACTTTTTATAGCACTTAATCTCTGCATTCAAGGCAGACTAATCATGAGCCACATTCAGGTTGATCAGTCCATAAACAAAGAGATTTAGTCAGAAATATTTGATAATTTTCTGTTAAATATTTTGACTGGAAAGTAGAATACAACCACAATATCACACAGTATAAAAATTGATTCATTAGCCTTCACCAGTTTAAAATGTTAGTTATTAATGGTAATATTTTAAAACTGTTAAATATTTTCTGTATTTTTGTCCAGACTTATTAGACATAGTGATAATAAAACTACCAAAATACATCAGGTGGGAGAGGCCTATGGAATTGTCCATACAAGTCTGTTTTCTCTCACTGTTTGGATTGAGAAATATTTTCAAGGGATCTCTTATCACTGTGAGACAGAGCCATTTTACAATATTTGTATACATGCCTCCATAATTAATCGTCTCATTAGTTGGCAAACATATTAGGACAATCCCACAATAGTATCAGTAATATGCTTTAGTTTGACCTGGATCGTCACAAAATTCCGGAAACTATGATCAGACCAAATAGGGGTGAAGTTAGTTGCTTGGAGGAGGTCTGCACACTCCAAGTGCCTTTTCCTCTGATCCTTTAAAGGACGGGTTTATCTCAGAAACTGTAAGGTATAGGAACTTCATACGTGGAGGGGACATTGTTTTGGGGGTGTAAGTGTGCACCGTCATGGTGTCTGATTCGTGCCTTAGAGTCCCCTTTTGTTAAGGGGACATTAAGCACTATAAATAGTCCAGTAGAATGGACCTGTAAATCTTGTCTGGGCTGTATCTCGCAAACTGTAAGGTGTAGGAACTTGATACTTGTTACGGACATTGATTGTGGGTGTAGGTATGCAAACGTCATAGTGTCAACTTGATTTTGCATTTGACCTTGCTGTAGTGACCTTAACATTTAAAAGGTTTTCCAGGCTGCATCACGGAAACTGTAACATATTTGAAGTTGATACCTGGTAAGGCATTGGTTGTTGGTGCAGTTGTGCAACGTCCTAGTGTGACCTTCATTTGACCTTTGACACTGCTGTAGAGACCTTGACTTTTAACAAACATGTTGGGCCTTTATCTTAGAAACTGTAACATTTAGGAAGTTAGTATTTGGTAGGGACATTGGCTAGGGGTGTAGATGTATCATGTCACAGTGTGACCTTGTGTTGACCTTGACTTTGGCTCTGCCAGAATGTTTTCTACTGCCATATTGGAGATATATATTTCTCCAGTCACAAACATGTATGGATTGCTGCAACTGAAATTTCATTCAATAAATTTTACAGCTGCATAATCTTTGTTTATAAATTAATGCTGTCATCTTGCTATTGAATTGTCTTGTTTTGATACTTTGTCTTTACATATATTTTGTCTCTCTTACATCTCATTTCTCCCGCACCTTAACATAACTTACCCAGTCTCTTCTGAAAGTCTGCTGATCTATGTGCTGTTTCACTTATTCTATATCTCATGGTGTCCAACACTATTTCCCAAGGCTGTGTGTGGTGTGGGCATCCCTGATGGTATTTTTTACTAGTTTACTCTATTTTCAGAAATATTTGATATGTTATATTATTCATATTACATACTGTCTTTTGTGCAGGGAATTTTTGATGCCTGGTCTGGTGGACACACACATCCACGCGTCTCAGTTTGTGAATGCGGGCACTGCACTAGACCTGCCTCTCCTGGACTGGTTAGAAAAGTACACCTTCCCTACAGAAAAGACATTCCAAGACCTAGATTTTGCACGGAAAGCATACAGTGCTGCAGTGGTGAGAGTTGGTGCAAAATTTTTAAGAAAAAATAATTTGATAATTTATAAAGAAGAAAAAAAAATACATTAGAACCTCCATGATATAAATTTCTACAATAAATAGTTCTACTTTACAGACCCATTTTTATTCACACAGATGTATAGTTGTAATCCTGGGTGAAAGTTGGGAATGCTTAGGTTTCAACATGGTCACACCAGAGCTGCTTCAGAGATTTCCTTCCATACGCAATAACTTAAAGAAAAATTTATGTAGACCTTTCAAATTTGGTCTGTTGCTAAATATCTGTGAGACCTCTGAGTATATTGTTTTGTGACCTCGGCCTTCCACTTCGAGATCGGTTTATTTGGCCATTCCACCACCCATGTGTTTTCTCTGGCAAGAAATGGCTGTGCCATTAGACAGGTATATGTTCCCCAGCTATAAGTATTCAGGCAATTGACCTTCAGCCTCTTTCTTTGAAGTCATTGGCTGGCCTAGAAACATCAGCATGGTGGTCTGCATTTACCCCACAGCCCTTCAGGACTGTCGGGGTATTGTTTTCACCCATTGTGTTCAGATGGGCGGGTGGGTATTCGGGTGGGCGTTTGGGCGGGCGGGCTTCGGGCAAGAAGTTTTTCCGGGCTGTATCTCAGAAACCGTAAGGTGTAGAAAGTTGGTACATGGTAGGGACATTGGTTGGGGGTGTAGGTGTGCAGTGTCATGGTGTGATCTTGATTTGACCTTTGACCTTGCCGCAGTGACCTTGAGTTTGAAAATCTTGTCCGGGCCATGTCCGGACCATAAGGAGCTTTATTTGGAGCTTTATATAACTTACACTGCTCTGAAAGTATCCAGAACTCTGTACTGTTTCACTACTTCTGTATCTCATGGTGTTGAAAACTATTTCTCCAGGCTGTGCGGTACAGGCATCTCTGCTATTTTTCTTTATTTTTGAATATTGTCATTTCTAAGTGGTTTATTATTGGCTGTACAGGTTCGGAATATTAAATCAACTTATAGGAAATCATGGGCTGGGAATCAAATGGAAGGGTAAGTAGCTAATAATTCCAAAGTGACTGTGTTTAGAGCTTTTCACTAAAATATATTGTGCAGCTACTTTTTCTTTGAACCGAAAAAGTGGTACCTGGTTTTAGAGGTTAACGTTAATAGCTTAGCGAGTAACAGCTATTTTCTGTTTTTATCAGTGATCAGAGTGAGTAAAGTGTTATTTTTTTCTTTCTTTTCTATATATGTTAGATTACACCATGTCCCATCTGACACTGCCTCGAGATGCAATCTCCAGTTTACTATAATTGTTTTATCACTAAAATAATATTTTTATGTTTATTTCTATTTTTTGATTGTCTTTTTTTCTGTTGTTGGCTAGTGAAGGCCTCGTAGGCTTAGTTGTTATCAAGTCTGGCATCTGATCACAGGCTGTCACCTCTATGTGGGTTCGAATCCAATAAGTGGCAGTGTTGAAGGTCAGTCTTAATATGACCCTGGCTGTTAAATGGACGTAAAAGTATTAAAAATTTTGTCAAAATTGTTATAAATAGCGCAGTCAGTTTTTAACCCCAGCCCTTATAGTCGTCGCCTGCACTGTCTGGGCGGAGGCATCTGCTGTGGTGGGCATAAAGCTTGTTGGTGTTCCACAGCCTAAACCCATGCACAGATTTTCACCATATTTTCAGGGTATGTTTACCCCAAGGGGATCTAGAGCTGATTTTCGGGGGTATCTGGCTGTTGCCATGGCAACACTTTTAAGATTTTTTTGGTCTTTAAATTTGTGGGTGTTCCACAGCCTAAACCCATGCATGGATTTTCACCAAATTTTCGGGGTATGTTTACCCCAGCAGGGTCTAGAGCTTATTAGGTTTTGGGGGGTATCCGGTAACAACTGTTGCCATGGCAACACTTAAAAAAATTTTTGGGTCTTAAAGCTTGTTGGTGTTACACAGCCTAAACCCATTCATGGATTTTCACCAAATTTTTACCTCAAGAGGATCTAGAGCTGATAAGTTTTTTGGGGGTATCTAGCAACAACTGTTGCCATGGCAATGCTTTGAATATTGTTGGGTTTTAACATTTGTGGGTGTTCTACAGCCGAAACCAATGCAAGGATTTTCACCAAATTTCAGGATATGTTAACCTTAACAGGATCTGTAGATTAGTAGGTTTGGGAGGGTATCAGATAGTGTTAAAGATGGTAAACTGGAAACCTATTTGCTGACTGAAAGACAGTCATCCGGTTACGTTTCGTTTCCTAACCAAAACCGGTTTTGTCCCATGTTTCACTATTTAAGCGGCCCGTCAGGGACGCTTATTTGTTTTCACCGAAGTTAGACTGATCACCGCTGCCGCCGGCGGATTATGGTCTCCCTTGAATAACTTATTAGCCTTTCAAATTTTTCTTCCCTTCTTATCTTTCTTTAAAACTATAGGGGCGGGAAAAATTTTTGAGATACTTTGCGCAGACCTTAAGCTTTACTTAAGGTAACCTTAAGCATACCTCCAAAACACCTCGTCATCGCGTTTCGGAAAAAACCACACACACCGGTGCTATAAAATTTATCAGGTACATTCTAGACCAAATTTCCAAGGTCGGAAAGGATTTTCTCATCAATCGGACCATAGATGCCTGAATGGGAGGCGTTTTATTTTCGTAATTTTTTTAAAAATGGGTACTTGGTCTGTATCTCAAAAACGGTGAGGATTTCGGCGTTTTGTTGGAATAACTTATTCAGCTACTTTTTGATAATCTTTCACATGCCGAAGTTTTAGCCCTGTATCTGCAATTTTAAGGTCACCTTAATGTCAAAAAACGGGGTTTTAGCCCTCCAGTTCACTTAGTTTTTCACTTTTTTCAACCAAACTTGGCACATATATTAAGATTTGCCAAAGGAATATCCTGACTTTATGGTGAGCTTAAACTCAAAATGTTAATGGACATTTGGCCTGCTTAAAGTCATCAAATTGGAATAAAATGCTCTGGCTCCTTTCTTTTTCCATTTTTTTATATCGAAATTATCACTGGTATTAAACTAGATAAAAATAATACTTATGGTCACCTTAAACTCTCAGTATGAATGGAGTTGTAGCCACCTTAAAGTGAAA
Source organism: Sabellastarte sp. h YS-2021 (assembly GCA_964017235.1). NCBI lineage: Eukaryota > Metazoa > Annelida > Polychaeta > Sabellida > Sabellidae > Sabellastarte > Sabellastarte sp. h YS-2021. Next base: position 16,843,753 of record OZ024929.1, on the reverse strand, counting down.
TAAGGGGGTTTTCAGCCTCCAAGTGTCTTATTGTTCGACTGACCTCAGTTAAACTTTGCACACTTATAAAGGATGGAAAACCAAAGGGTTATCCTGACTTTAAGGTGACCTTAAACTGTTAATATAATTTTGGTCCCCCTAAAGTCATAACATTTGAATAAAGCCATCAGCTAAACTTTGTACACTTATAAAGGATGACAAAAGGGACATTCTCATTTTATGGTCACCTTAAAGTCGCAATATGGATGAAGTTATGGTCACCTTGCAGTGAAATTATGGAGTTTTTAATCTCCAGCTATCGTATTGTTCAGCAGAGCTCGGTTAAATTTGTACACTTTTAAAGATGACATTAGGGACATTCTTATTTTCTTTCCACCTTGGAGTTCCAATACAAGTACAGTCATGGCCATCTTGACGTGAAAATGAGGATTTTCAGCCCCTAACTGATTTACTGTTCAGTAACATCAGTTTAACTTGACATTGATTATACTAAAGTAAGATTTTGTATAACATTTCACTTAAAATTCCTGTACTTAGAGGCTTTGGCCATGTTAACATGATAAATATATACTTCTTGCTCCCTCACTTTTTAAAACCACACCTGGCATATGTGTGCTTAAAATTATTTATGCTGTCTGGCAAACCTAATCTGTTAGTGTTTATGAAGTTATGACATCTTCAAAGAAAAAAATGAGCTATTTATGATGCACTGATGTGGTTATTAACATATTGCAACTGATCAGTGTTCACATAATATAAATTCCCAATTTTAGGCAGATTAAAAAAAACACATTCTTCTGATTCCATTCATTTGGAAATGTGGGGATATAACTTTTCCTTTTTGGAAAAAAAGCTTCAATTGATTCAACTTTTGTTTTGTAGAAGGAGTTGATGATCTAGCTACTTGTTCACATAGACTATATAAATTGGTCAAATGTATACACCTGACTTCGTTCACAATATAAGATGCTTGAAAAAAAAACACTTTCTCATAAACAGTTTTTCTTGTACAGCATTTTATGTATCTCCAGCTGAGTGGAAATGAATGACTTGTCCTTTTCTTCTTCCTCCCCAACTCTGTTGTGTGATATCTATCAAAAGGCACATTCATGGAAAGTATTTCTATGCAGAAAGAACCCCCCCCAACTCCCCTTTAGTGCACACAAAAAGCAAGTGGAAAAAAGAATGGCCTCAGTGGGGGAAGTGGGGGGGGGGGGGGGGGGTTCATGGAGGGAGATGATAGATAGAGATATATATATATATATGTGTGTGAAGCAAAAGTGGAACAAAAAAAAGTGGAATATTTATGCTGTTCTTTCGAATGTATATTGTTTTCTTTTCTTTTACTTTCTTCCATTTCACTTAGACTTCTACATTTAATTAATTTTAGCTCACGTGGGAAATGAATTTTTGAAACTTTAATGCATTCAAATTCCTGAAGTGATGCACTAAATCACTTATAACTTGAAAAGTATTGCGTTCACAGCATTTTGTTAAAATATGTTATTAGGCTACTTTTTCCACAGCTACACCAAGTCCAGTAACTTGTTTGGTCTTAATTTTGTGCATTATTGAAGTGTGGAATGGATCATGATCTCCTACTCTTATTCCTAAGCCTAGATTTTTAATTTCAATTGCTAAATCATTCATAAATATTGCTATATATAAACTCATACTTTTCTTTCCCAATAAATCCAGTAACATTTTTCTAGCACTATAGCTGGACTTGTTTGTAACTTGATTTTTCTTGTAAGCAATAACTCTGAAGCAAAATCAGTAACTTTTGAACAAAAAGTCTAACACACTTTGGTTCACTGGATTTTATTAGTGGTTTTGTTAAGTTTTTAGTTGAAGCACAACCAGTAATTTTAAACAATAGTTCTTAAGCAGCTTAGTCCACTGCATTCAATTAGTGTTTTATACTTAAGTCTGATACCAATGACATTTTGAACAGAAATGTCTGTGCTCAGTGTACCCTTTCACTTGAGACCTCTTCTCTGAGAACATTACCAAAGAATGTAGGACATACAGAATCAGGGAAAAAAAATGCCTCCTGGACAAAATGCCTCACAGAAAAAAATGCCGCCTGGAAAAAATGCCTCCTAGAAAGAATGCCTCCTGGATATTTTGTGACTAGGAAAAAATGGCTCCTGAGAAAAAAAAGTTATTTCAACTTGTAAACATGTTACATATGAAACCTATAACGTATAATATCAAAAACATGTTAATTTCAGATATGTACAGTCAAAACCAGAACGTACAATATTGTGAAGTACAAATTACAAATATCTTCTTGAAAGGGTATCCCTTCAGCTGTACTCTGGAGCAGTTTAAAAGCAGGATTTATGGCTGTGAGGTTTCTTGATGAAATAGTTGTGGCCTTTATGGCTTACAATATGCATTCTTATCAAATTACAACATAGGTTATCCCCTCTGTAAGGAGTTGATCGCAGTTAGATGCACTAGGAGGGGCAGAAATGTAATTACAAGAAAAACACGACACCTGTCATAATGGAAACCAGGGATGAGCAGCCAGCCAAAAGAGTGAGAAGCACCAGCAAAACCTTACAAGACAAACTTACATACCTTTGTACAGCTAAGCAAAATGGGTAAAAGACTGTGAATTTTTGACAGGCATTGGCGACTATAACACTCAAGTGGAAAAAATGAAGATGCCTCTGAAGTTGTAATGTGAACTTGTAGTGTTATAATACTTGAAAGAACTTTTTTTTCTTAGGAGGTATTTTTCCTGGTCACAAAATATTCAGGAGGCATTCATTCTAGGAGGTATATTTCCTAGGAGGCATATTTTCTAGGAGGCATTTTTTCCAGGAGCCACTTTTTCCGCGCATCATACATTCTTTTGAGAAGTAAATTTCACACCTACAATTTCTCTTCTGCCAAGCTGTGGTCATTCTTTCATTTGTTAAATATGTTAACATACACAATGCAATAAACTTTACATTTTCTATTCCTTGTGATGCATATCTTCACATCTTTTACGGCTTACTTCACACTTTTTCATCAGGGCCGCTTCGTTTTTGTCAGCAAAAACATTTTTCTAGTTTAACTTACGTTTACCAAAATATTGAACTACAACAAATATTTCACAGTATTTTATAATATTCTATTGATATATCACACATTTTGTCCTCGATAGTCTTCAAAAACTCCCTCGTGGTTCTTATTTATATGCGACTTAAAGCTTATGTACATGTGTGAAAACTTATTTCTTCTCGTTTTATAAATCAAACGTACCCGGTTTTTCGCCGAATTTCCACTTTCGGAAACCGGTTATAAAATTCGCATTCAACCACAACACTAGTATCAGACAACACCTGTTGCCATGGCAATGCTTTAAATACTTTTTGGTCTTAAAATTCTTAATTGAGAAAGGGGCGCTATTAAACTGATGTTACTACAGTTGCATTTTAATCTCCCGCCGGCCAAGGTCTGAGTTGGGAGATTATGAAATGCCTTCTGTACCTGCGTGCATGTTTGCATGCATGTGTGCGTTGTCACATTTTTTAATCAACCTTTATGTCTCGTTCAGTTATGAATATATCTTCACCAAATTTGCAGATCACGTTTATGGCTGTGAAAACATGTCTGTAAAAATTATGGTACTCATTTTAAAAAACAACATGGCCGCCATAGCTGATTGCTCGAAAATCATTGATATGTTCTAAAATTTAAAATATTGCAGCTAGCTGTGTCAGATTTGCACAAAATGTAAATGGCAAGGAAAGCTTGCCTGATAGTAATTTTGGCGTAGTTTTGAAAACAAAATGGCTGCCATATCACATCTTTTATGTCAGATGGGGGGGGGGGGGGCATATCAAAAAGCCCTAACATCCCCCCTATCATTGGTCCTAGGGGTTTGGAATGAGAAAACACTTCTTGGAAATCGTGGCCTGTAAATCTTTTGCAAGTGTCAAATTTGTCCTTTGTCAAATTTAAATTAATCAGGTTGTGCTGCCAAGAGAAAGATTATGTTGCTCGAGTGATCTACATGCTACAAAAGTCTACAGTAGATGGCATCAGTAATTTAGTACATCTGTTATACATCACAACATTTTTAACCCCCAGAATTTAAGGGCTCTGTGGGTATTGTGTTTTTATTGACAACACTCAATCAAGGTCTGTTTCATCTTCATATTACAGCAAAAATTAAATGGAATACAACGTTATTCACAGATGTTTTACAACCTGTAAATTATCTGTAAATCTGTTTTACAAAACGATCTTGACACATGACTATTTATCTGTAAATCTGTTTTACAAAACGATCTTGACACATGACTACAATGTTCTATTAAAATTGAAAGCTAACCTTACCTTGAGTTAGTGACATACTAGGCAATGTAATTTAGTGGCTTTTTATTACTGTTTGTAAATAAAAATGAAAGAATTGATGCGATCAGGTTTTTCACTGTTATGAACAAAAGACAAGTACAATATTAATTAAGCGTCCCTGAAAGGGCGCTTATTTGGTTTCGCCTCAGTTTCCTCGCCACCGCCACCGCCGCCGCCGCCGCATTATGGTCTCCCTTGAATATCTCCCTTATTATTAGAAGGTTTCAAACCATATTTGGCAGTTATATACTTTAGGCGTGGGAAAATTTTTCTGCATGCTTAAATTTGACCTTTATGAAGGTCACATGATCAAAAACTATTTTTTGAAGTACACCCCCCCCCCATCATCACAGTTCAGGAAAAACTACTTGCTACACAGCCTTATAATTTGACACACCTGTTCATACTATCGAAAACGCGAGCTGATTAGATTTTGGGAGCAATCTCTTGAAAAATGTCTCATTTATGAGTGATTTTCTGATACCTTCCAATCTGAAAGCCTTAAATTTAGGCCAACCCCCCTATTATCTTCTTAAGTATTGCATTTAGAGCTATAAAATGTACTGGGAGGTAATAGGAAACCATATGTGGAGAGTCTAAATAGCTGGTCAGTTTTACCCCACGGCCCCCCCTTATGGGTCAAACTGGGGTCATAAAATAGCTGATTTTGAGTTTTTGCCTTATATCTCCTTTATTGTTGCTTTTATAGCTTCAGAATGTATTAAGAGGTATTGGGAAAGCATATATGGAAAGTCTAAATAGCCGGTCAGTTTTACCCCCCCGACCCCCCCTTGTGGGTCAAACTGGGGTCATAAAATAGCCGATTTTGAGTTTTTGCCTTTATCTCCTTTATTGTTGCTTTTATAGCTTCAGAATATATTAAGAGGTATTGGGAAAGCATATGTGGAGAGTCTAAATAGCCGGTTAGTATTACCCCCCGACCCCCCCCCCTATGGGCCAAACTGGGGTCATAAATAGCTGCTTTGCAGTTTTTGCCTTATATCTCCTTTATCGTTGCTTTTATAGCTTCAGAATGTATTAAGAGGTATTGGGAAAGCATATGTGGAGAATCTAAATAGCCGGTCAGTTTTATCCCCCGACCCCCCCTTTATGGGTCAAACTGGGGTCATAAAATAGTTGCTTTGGAGTTTTGCCTTATATCTCCTTTATTGTTGCTTTTAGACCTTCAGAATGTATTAAGAGGTATTGGGAAAGCATATGTGGAGAGTCTAAATAACCGGTCAGTTTTACCCCCCGACCCTCCCTTATGGGCCAAACTGGGGTCATAAATAGCTGCTTTGGAGTTTTTGCCTTGTATCTCCTTTATTGTTGCTTTTATAGCTTCAGAATGTATTAAGAGGTATTGGGAAAGCATATATGGAGAGTCTAAATAGCCGGTCAGTTTTATAACCCCCCCACCCCCCCCTTATGGGTCAAACTGAGGTCATAAAATAGCCGATTTTGAGTTTTTGCCTTTATCTCCTTTATTGTTGCTTTTATAGCTTCAGAATATATTAAGAGGTATTGGGAAAGCATATGTGGAGAGTCTAAATAGCCAGTCAGTTTTACCCCCCGACCCCCCCTTATGGGCCAAACTGGGGTCATAAATAGCTTCTTTGGAGTTTTTGCCTTATATCTCCTTTATTGTTGCTTTTATAGCTTCAGAATGTATTAAGAGGTATTGGGAAAGCATATGTGGAGAATCTAAAAAGCCGGTTAGTTTTATCCCCCAACCCCTTCTTATGGGTCAAACTGGGGTCATAAAATAGTTGCTTTGGAGTTTTGCCTTATATCTCCTTTATTGTTGCTTTTATACCTTCAAAATGTATTAAGAGGTATTGGGAAAGCATATGTGGAGAGTCTAAATAGCCGGTTAGTATTACCCCCCGACCCCTCCCTTATGGGCCAAACTGGGGTCATAAATAGCTGCTTTGGAGTTTTTGCCTTATATCTCCTTTATCGTTGCTTTTACAGCTTCAGAATGTATTAAGAGGTATTGGGAAAGCATATGTGGAGAATCTAAATAGCTGGTCAGTTTTATCCCCCAACCCCCCCTTTATGGGTCAAACTGGGGTCTTAAAATAGTTGCTTTGGAGTTTTGCCTTATATCTCCTTTATTGTTGCTTTTAGACCTTCAGAATGTATTAAGAGGTATTGGGAAAGCATATGTGGAGAGTCTAAATAGCCGGTCAGTTTTACCCCCCCGACCCCTCCCTTATGGGCCAAACTGGGGTCATAAATAGCTGCTTTGGAGTTTTTGCCTTATATCTCCTTTGTTGTTGCTTTTATAGCTTCAGAATGTATTAAGAGGTATTGGGAAAGCATACGGTGCAGCTTTGTGCATTATTAGCTTTACAGCATGCTTATTAAAACCACAAAGCATTTTAAACTTTAAGGGACGCTTCGCTTTTGTTAGCAAAAGCATTCCTCTAGTTTTTTTTTCAAAACAAAAAAAAAATACTGTATTGAACCATATTAATATGGAAACAACTAATTATGTGTAATAATACATTGTAGAAACGTGTTCTACGGAATGGTACGACCACTGCCCTGTACTTTGCAACAATCCACACTGAAGCATCAGTTCTACTCTGTGATATTTGTGGTAACAAATCTTCAATTTATCTAAAATTTAAAAACAATAAATGACTAAAATGTAAAATAATGTGTGTTTCTGTTACAACATCTATTGTCTGTTTGTTGATTTTTTGTAAACACAGTTTTGCTGTTCTAGATTTATATTCTTTATTGTTTTTATAATGCTAATGTTGCAATAAAAAAGTGGCAGACCTATGTGTACTAAGCCACAGCTTAGACTACAGCATAAGTTGATTATCTTATGTATACCAAGTAACAACTTAAAATACAGTTTAATTTGATATATATACTTAAATATACTAAGCCAAACCTTAGAATACAGTGTAAGTTGGTTGACTTATGTATACAAAGCCATAGCTCAGACTCCGGTTTAAGTCAATTGACTTCTGTATACTAAGGCACAACTTAGAATACAGTTTTGGTTGATTATCTTGTGTATACTAAGCCATAGCCAAGACTACAGTTGAAATTAATTGACATATTGTGATTAGTTGTGCTGGCATTGTTTTTGTGGTGATTTTCTAGATAACTTTGGACAGAGAGCCATTGTGGGAAAAGTATGTATGGACACAAATGCACCGGACTATTACATCGAAGATACGGATCAAAGTCTGCAGGCTGCAGAAACGTGAGTCAAAGTCAGTAGTGTTAGGAATTGCCCTAAAAAATCAGAATCAATAAATTAGCAATTTTTGCTAATCAGTTATTTATTATAATCGTTTTTCTGCTTGTTTTTCAAAATTGAAAGAAAGAGAATTCTTTCTTTTTTTTAACCACAATATGTACTTACAGGGAGTATCAGTAATATGTTTCCAAATCAAATCAAAAGTATTATTTATTTCAAAATAATATATTACTACACAATGTCATGAAAATTTAGGATTAATTATTCCCGGATAAAGTAAACATTTAGACGATATAGTTTTTAGAATTTATACTATCTTAAATAAAGATAACAGGTCAAAAGGAAATTACCGTTGTCATGGATCAAGTAAATAATGAAATAAAAACGGGACAAAAAACTGCAGCATATAACACTGAAAGGAAGGTGAAAGTAAAGTAAAAATAAAAATGTAAAAGTTGTCCCCTATTTACCAACAAGGCATGAAATAAGATATAAATGTAAGAATAAAATTATAACAAATGTAATATAATTTATTAGATATCATACATAGCACTTGGTCAGAAAACGAGACCGGGCCCCGTACTCACTTAACAATCATCCTTGTTCTTAGAACTTTCTAAGAAAACAACATTTTTTTAAGAAAAAATTCTAAGAACAAGAATTTTTAAATGCATGGGAATTTTTGATTTCTGAAGACTAATTTCATGCAATAGCTGTATTAAATATCAGGCATTCATCTGCTTAATCTGCAAAAATAGTGGATCTTAAGGCACTCCATCCAAAACATAATGCATACATCAAAAGTCATGAAACATGATAAGGGTCATAACCAGGGAGACAATCTATGTTCAGGGGCTGGTTTCACGAAGCCTCCTTAAGAAAAAGGTCACCTTAAATTCAAGGATTTCCTTGAATTTTCTCCCTCCTTTAAAAAATTTCAGTTTCACAAAGCCCCCTTCCTTAAAGAAGACCTTGAAAACTCCCTTAAATTTTAAGGAAGCTAAGGACCTACCTTAAATTCAAGGAATTGTTCTTCAAGGAATGTTTAATAACTTTAATGAACAATTGCTCCGGCCTTAAGATTCAAGGAAGGTCTATGGTAAGGAGAGTTAAAGGAGGCTTTGTGAAACTGAATTGTAAAGTGGCCTTCCCAACGGAAAAGAAAACGTCCTTCCTGTACTAAAGGAGGTCCTTTGCAAAGGAGGCTTCATGAAACCGGCCCCAGTAGTCGAAAACTTAGGACAGAAAGAATGTATGGCAGTCTGATTTCAAATTATAGCATAGGTACCATTTGTATCTTTAGTTGTTGATCAATATGATGGTATTAATGGTGGAAAGAACTGTATTGAAACTTCAAAGGATACCTTTATGGCAATTTAAAAAAATTCTTACCCCTGGAATAATTTTCGAGTTAGATTTTTTTTATAAGAAAATAACTCATTAAGAGTACATCTATGACTAAAAGTGTTACTGGTACAGAATAGTGACTGGTTGCCATAGTTAGTTCTTTTTATCTGATGCCCAATGCTTTTCATAGTGTAGAATCTGAACTAACTGGTTTGCATTGTCTTCCTGCACCCTCTCAGGTAGACATTATGAAGGAAATATACACAGTTATTTAATCATGCATGCTTCTAAATATTGTGATGAAAATTTTAAATATTTTACACTGTTCTGTCATCACATTAAAATCTTAATTAATCAGTAAATTATAATAATAGCATGTATTACTATAAAACAGATTAACATTTTGTGTTTGAGAATAAGTTATTTGACAAATACCTAGTTTGTAATGTTATATCTCATTTTGTTTCAGATTTATTGAATCAGTTAAAGCAAAAAAAGTGAGTATTTTAATGTACTCCACTAGCTTATCGTCTGGGACTTCATGCTTATCTTGGGTGGCTGAAGAAGGAAGTACAGTGCATGCTCACTATCTGAGTCACCAAATAACTTGGGTACAACTAAAGCTTGGCTGGTCTTTTGAACTCTTTATTTTCAAGAGTTGGCCAGTTCGGGCACAGCCATCCAAGATAAGCATTGAGTCCCGGATGGTAAGCTTGTAGCTTATAAAAAGCTGCATTTAAGTAAAATTTTCAATTTGGTATCTTATTTGTTCTAAGGATCTATATATATGCAGTTGTGGGTTGCCACTTGTCGAGAGTGGTTATTTTTACCCCACAGCCTTTAAAGGCTTAACAGGTATTAGAGTTTCATCTTCATGCCAGAGTGTTTATACTAAAAACAAACCCTCACAAAACCACTGAGAATTGTGGAAACTTCCAAGATCTGTGTTTTACAATTGTTATATTTATATATTCACCATACATTTATGTAACTATATTTAATATCTATTCTTGTGTATCCATTAAGTATGTGTCTTGTAAAATAAAATATTTGCAAGTTAGAATGTGAGGCAAAGCAGTGAGGTACACAATGGGCCGTAGAGACTACAGTTTCTGTGAGAAATAATATATGTTGTCCATAGAAAATAATCTGGCGAGACAATGTGTATTGATAGTTGATATGGACATGAGTTAGGGTGTGCAACATTGTTTGACCTTGATTTTGACCTTTCATGTTGCTGTAGTGGTGTTAACCTTTAACATCTTGTCCGGGGCTGTATCTCTGAAACCGTAAGGTGCAGGAAATTGATACTTAGCAGGGACGAGGGTTTAGGCATGGAGCCAATACTGTTTCCCCATGGTGTGTGATATGTACACTTCCATCTTGCTTGTTTTGTAGTTTTCAATGCGTTTTTAATCAAAACTGCCATTTTTTTTTTTTTTTGATAAATTTCGCCTCTTGGTAGCGGTTGGGGATATGCTAAAATTAAAACGTTTTTGGTATCCAGGTTTCGGAATATTTGGTAGACAATATAACCTCCCGGTATCAGCTGATATTGAAATATTTAACATTCAATATCTATATGCACACAGCCAAACGATTTTCCCGGTAGTGTGTAGCACTGTATACCCAGATTTTTGTCATTTATGGCAAAAACAGATGGCTCCCTTTACACGCCCTTAGTTTTCACGTGAATAAACTTTCATTTTCAGTACAGCCGTGTAGAACCAGTTGTGATGCCAAGATTTGCGTTTTCTGCCTCAGAAAAACTGATGAAAAACTTGGCAGAAATGGCTGAGAAACACAGTCTCCGAGTACAGGCAAGTTCTGGTGTTGGTGTCGTGTATTGATAATTTCACTATTGGCTAATACCGGTAATAGGTATTGATCCTGAATGCATCAGTTTCAAAATCATTTACGAGAAAAATAGGAATATAATTCTCTAAACAAATGCGACTGAGTAATAAAACCCTCAACTTAGCTTGAATTATGTATTCTTCAGACAGTTTTGTTTTAAAGCTCTCCTGCAATGATTTATGAAGCTATGATTATTTGTCAAAGTTATACAAAAACTTATAATGAGTGATTAGTAAGTTAAGCATGAGGGTAAGTGGCAAATTCTATATTTCATCTATTTTATCCTGGCTTTTTATAGCGCTTAATCTCTGCTTTTAAGTAAGACTCTAAGGCACAACAAATAGTATTCCAAAATTCATCAGTCCATAGGTCATTACCACTGAGACACAGGCTGAATCAGAAACTCCATTGTGGTAAGGCCTTGGAAAACAAATATGACTTGAGTTTATCAATAAATCGATTGTTACAGAAGGCCAAATTAAAGTTAGTTATAAATATTGAAATTTCACTTTCATCCTCCATCCAGCTCCATGCTGTTGACCTTGTTTGTGTGACCCTACAGTCAGATTTTCGAGTGGAGATTTAAGTGCTATAAATGTTGAATGGAATAAGAATTTCAGTACCTAACCTGGTGAGTTGGAATGGATTTAGTCATTGCACTGATACCCCAGTTCCATGTATGTGACATATCTTACTAGCTTGCCAATTTATAACTCAGGAAGCTACTGTAACTAGTCCTGTTGAGAAGTGGCAGGGAAACTGGCATAACAGGTGATCTGTTCTGAGTGAAAGGATAAGTCGTATGACTCTAAAGATAGCCCATATGGTCTCCTACCACCAACTGGTAGGATATATAAGGATGGGTTTTAATGTTAACCTCAGATAACCCTTCGGCATGTATTTATGGACTTGTCATGTTCTCCAGCGGAAAAGATCACTCAGCCCCTATATTCAAAGAAGAGTAGAGTAAAAAATTTAAAATTTGCCAGAAATCTAAAATTCGCCACCTCTAAAACCTTTAGTTAATTCTGTGAAGAAAATGATGCCTTGTCTTAAACATGGTATATTCCAGGTCAAAAGCCTTGATTTACTACACATTCAACAAATCTCACCTCAATTCATTATTTTTACTAACATTTTCACATGTGACGAATTTCAGATATGTGGCAAATTTTAGATTTCTTACTCTATACAAGTAAGTCGTAAACTTGTGACTGAAAAGATTGTTCATCACTACTTGGGACAGAAATCTGTACATATAAATGTTTTAAAACATTTTAAAACATGGGATGAGCATCTGCAATCATGTAGACAAAAGTAGGCTTCCGACCTTTATGACTCAAAAGCTAAGTCATGCGACCAGTAAGATTTCACCAGGGACTACATGATCAGTATAGTCAGGAGGCATACCTACAAGAGTGCAGCTAAGTAAAAGTAGCTTTAGGCTCAAAATATTAATTGAACTGATGATTCAAAAATAATATTGTCATATGAAGTCAGTCTTGCTGTTGGATTGTCTCCTCACATCTCCACCACATAAATTGGAAATTGTCCAGTAATTTGTCTTGTCTCTGCTGATACTTGATACCAGTGCCATTGGATTATACACAGAAATAAAGACAGGTCTGAGTCTTTGACCAGCTGCAGCAAAGGGGAATCTATGGAAATCCAGGTATTAACAGTGCTGATGTGCATGAGGAACTCTTTAACCTGCTGATCTAAAGGGGAATCTGTGGAAGTCTTGGTGTTGACAGAACTGATATACTGGAAAATATCATAATCCATAATTATATAAAATAATTTTATATTAAATATTATGTCATCCGTCTTTAATTACTTTATTTGCAATTTTATGCGATATTTATATTAAAAATGTGATATTAGTTTTATGTTGCATTAACAGAACTGTTTCTGCCAACATGTCAAGGTTAAAAGGCATACTTAACCGTGTCTTAACCAGTGTTAAATTATTAGTAAAAACTTTGGTAATGTGTATGAATTGCATGTGCAATGTGATCCTGTTTATCTTCCGTCTACTGATGGTGACAAATACAGCTATATAGGCTGTGTAAATTCCTTGTGTACAATTGGCTATTTGCAAACCAAATTTGTGTGGGACTATTTTTAAAGGTGATACTGGATTCTGGGGTTGTGAAGGAAACCGAGGGCTGGTATTTTGTTTCCTTTAAGTGAAAAAGTGTACTTGTGTACATGAGCCACAATATAAACCTAAACTGTTGCATTTACACTTTGATTGCATATTCTTCCAGAGTCACCTAAGTGAAAATAAGCAGGAAATAGAAGATGTACTGGCAATGTTCCCCTGGGCCAAAAGCTACACTGATGTCTATGATAAGTGTGGACTCCTAATGAATAAGGTAAGACATGAGACATGGTCTGAATCCAGTCCACAGTAGAGCAGGATCGGTAGCAGATTTTCCATTTCAGTATCCCGCTAGTGTAAAATCGTACCGATTCCGGGATACTGAAACAAGAAATTGCGTTCTAGTATATCCCCAATCGAATAGGCCCACCAACTGGAAGTAAGATTCGCGAAAAGAAAACATTGCAGTTCTGAAAGAAATCACTATAAAAGTGCTAAAATATATAAAAATATGGGATAAAAGTTTATAATTTCTTGAATTATTTTCTTCAGATTTGAGGTTTGTTACTAAAACTTTATGTTTTCTCAATATTACATACTGACATTTGAAATACCGGCTGTAACATGTCACCACAGTGTTGAAGTGAACTGGTCTCGATACCGAGATACCGGTGTTACTGACCCTGCCCTAGTCCACAGTAAACTAGGGTTGGGCCGGTATCAAAAATGTGTACATCGGGAGGTTGCCAATGCAAAACCGTACCAGTTCCGGGACTCCGCGTTTCAGTACACCACAATTAAACGTGGACGTTTCTTCTCACTGGGCCTACCGATCCGTCCCTACAGCAAACCTGCTTTTCTGATTAGATAGATAGGTTTCTATAGGGCTAATTTCAGAGTTGTCCTGCTCTTTAGAGTTTGGTGTTAATCTAAAATCAAGTGAAATATGCAACTGAATGTGTACACTAATGGGCAGGTGTAAAATTTGGTGCAGTTATTATTCTGTTATCTTTTATGAAGAAATAAGTACTTAATTCAGCAGTCTCTTAAAGGACTAAACTAATGCACAGGTTCAGACGTTAATTGGCAGCAGTTTTGCAGAAATGGACATCTTTCTTGAGGCTTCTTCAGAGTTTTTAACGTTTTAAAGTAACAGAAAATTAAGAAAAGTTGTGAATTTTTTGAAGTTCGAGAAAATATGTACTCAAAGCACTCAAGAGGACGAAGACCTCCACAAAAGCCCCTAATAATGAGTCTATGGGAAAATTCGAATTTTTTTTTTGTATCCAGATGGTGATCCAGATCAGTCTGCACTAACCAGTAGTATTTGCATAATCCTGCTAACAAACAGACTATCAGACAAACGATCATTAAAATAATACCTCCTTTTGGAGGTAATAAACCCAAAAAAGCAACATTGGAGGTTTACTGAGGGCATTTCCTTATATGATATTTGTTGGTGAGGTATGGTAAATCCCCAACTCACAGTATGGAAAATTATCACTGAATCAACCATGCCCTTTCACTTTCATTTTGATTTATGGATAATTCTTATAACATTTATGGTAACCCTTAAACTCACAGTATAGTGATAATGGCCAATACTCCAAAATACTACCTGATAGATCTCATATTTTATGTGTGGGTGTACCCAGGCTCAAGAAAGAGTCCCATTTTGTGTAACCTCAAAGATACAAGTTTTTTCATTATTTTGACTTTAAGGTTATAGCTGTTATGGCTAATATTGATAATATTGTATGACAGTTTTCATTACCTCTGTCATGGAGGTATTATTTTCATGGCCATTTGTCTGTTTGTTTACAGGATTATGCAAATACAAATGCTTGGATCTTCCTGAGAAAAAAAATCAGAAGATGGGTCTTGGTCCAACTTGTATATGTAATAAAATTTTGACATTCATCTGTATCAGTATCTGGATACATTTGATATTTGGGTGTAATTAGGCCCTGGATGGGTGTCCACTTTATAGTAATCCTTAAGTTACAAAGGTGAGTCTGAATCCTGTTTTGTTTGACTTAAGAACAGAACCAAATCACAAACTAACCCACCTGACAACCCCAAACCTGTAATTATTTGTTCAGACATCCATGGCTCATGGTGTTCATCTGTCTGAGGAAGAACTTGAGGTTCTCAGAGAAAGACAAGTGGGCATCTGTCACTGTCCGAGCTCCAATACCAGGTGAGTAAACTGTATTGATTGATTGATTTGTTGATTGACTGAAAAATGGACACTTTTGAACTTATTGACTAGGGATGGGTCGTTACCCAAAATGTGCACATGGGAAGGTCGTCAATATAAAACTGTACCGATTTTGGAACTCAGCATTTTAGTACACCCCGACAAAACATGGAAGTTTCCTCTTAACGACATCATGATAAAAGTCCCTAAATACACGAAATATGAGAACTGCGTACAATTTCTTCAAATTTGTAGTTTCCAATATTTCCAGTTTTCCTTCCCTTATGTATGTTGACAAGCGAGATTGAGATTATAAAGTGTTATAACGAAAACATGGCATTTCTGCTCAAGTTACTTGCTATAAAAGTCTGCAAATTCACAAAAATGTGAGATAAAAGCTGATCATTTCTTCAGATTTTGGGTATTTTTCTCATATTTTAACCCTTCTTTCTATTATATGTGTAGGCAAGCGAAGCTGCCGTTTTAAAATCTCATTACTGTACTTCAGTAAAATGCAATCAATACCAAGACACCGGGCCTACTGACCCATTCCTATTACTGACTGACCAATAGTTGATGGTATAAATTGGTCGATGCATCATCTCACTGATAGATTCCATTGGTAGTTTTACATTTAAATAGTGTAAGGTTGTAACAGGGCAATTAGGTATTTTTAAAAATATTGAAAATATTGTGTTTTTTTTCTATAAGTAACAGATGTGTGTATAATCATAATATTCATTTTTACACAATTTCCCATTATTTTTTCACAGGTATTAAACTTTCTATTTTCAAAAAAATTGGCCTTACTAATTGGTAAATATTAAACGGTAAGTTCCTGGATTTAGGGCACTCTTGCTATATGGATACCTGACCCTGTTTTATCAATATAGACAAGTAAGGTGTTTTAAACGATGTTGTTGACAAAGAACTAGTTCCTTGTTTTTGTAGTTTACAAAGTGGCATGTGTGATGTGAGACGATTGCTGGACCATGGCATCAAAGTGGGCCTTGGAACAGGTAGAGTCTGGCAGGAAATCAATTGAAAGCCTTGAAGTAAAGATTTGTTAAGCAGGATTCCCCTCTGTATAGAGTGACACAAAGGGTCTTAAACTTTGCCTCAGACTTAGGCTAAGTCAGCGACTTAAGTGTGAGCCCTTTGTCTACGCTAGGTGTTGGACTTAATAGATTTCCCGAAGGGTAACTTTGTGGCTAAGTTCAAGCTTATCAATTAACCATTATATATGATAGTGATTTTCAGTGTCATGTGACCCTTTATGTCAAGTCAAAATATAACATTTGACATTTATCCTTTGGTTGACACATATTATCTTTTGGGAAAGTGCTGTTTTGCAGTTGGAAAACCTGATAACCACATAAAAACATCTGAAGACTAATTTAATTTGTTCTATATGTTTTTCAGGCATTTCAAAATTTGAAGTAGAGATAAATTTATTGCGTACTCCCAGGTACATTTTACTCTTATGTCCAAGGCTTCGGACAAACTTCAAGTTAAGTCCAAGGCTTAGACAAACCACAAGTTTATCGCCAATTGAAGGTCATTACAGTACAACCAATTGAGGGTATATCCCATCCTGTGACTGACCTTTTTGTTTTAATTGGCTGATGAAATGTTAAAAAATATTTTTTCTAAGTAAATCCTAAGTAGCTTAGTGGTTAGCGAGTTTGACGTTTTATCAGAGGCTGTAAAATCTGTTTACGTTTATCTTCTACATGTGTGTAAAACTAAGGGCCTGTCCCAATTTAATCTTGGCTGTTTGAACAGGATGTAAAACCATGCCTTTGCCTTTGTTTAAGAGTAAAAGATATTATCAGTAGCTTAATGGTTTCGAAATTTTCCATCAAATCACAGCCTCTTACATCTCTGTGTTTGACTCTCACAAATTGCAATGCTTGAAGGCTTGTCCCAGTGTGACCTTGGCTGTTGAATCAGATGTAAAACCTCACTTTGAACTTGGATAAAGCTGAAGTCTGTGATTGAATATCGGTTCCATTTATGTAGAATATTCTGAAAATTTTTATGTTAACCCATTTAATTGTACCAAAACACAAAGGTTACAAATTGTTTGATAAAATAACAAGTGTCATAAAAAAGGTTAGAAATCCACTTTATTATTCTTGTTATGTTGGTGGAGTTTATTAGGATAACACAAGTGTATTTAAATGTGTATGTCCTTATAATGACGTCCAACACAACAATTTTGCAGATGTTTCTGGAGGCTACAACCCCTCTGTATTTGACGCTATCCGGTATACTGCTCAAATCTCCAACCTCGTCAGCTTAAACAAAGACAGGTCGTATAAAGTCATTGACTACAAAGAAGCCTTCAGACTGGCAACGCTTGGAGGCAGCAAAGGTAAGGCTTATCTTATCTAATGTAGATACACAAAGCAGTGTTTGAGTTTGATATAAGAATGACTCGGATTTAAGTTTTGGTCTCAGCTGAAACCAAGCCACAGCCGTTTTTGTGGCCAACGTTTGGGGTATGAATTGTAACAAAAATTTAGCAGACTTTTTTCTGCATGATGTAAATTATTTCAAATTTATGTTACAAGCATAAAAAGTACAAATATATTCCTAAAGGAAGGTTAAATAATGCTTCAGACCTTTTTCCAAAATATATGAGACAAAATTGTAGCAGCCTGAAGTGTGTTGAGGTCTGAGATCTGAGACTGAATTTGATCTCACCAGTTTTCTCAATAGTCCACCAGTCTGAAACTGCAAGCTGTGTGTGACCCTTATAGGGGGATATACAGAGCAGGAAATTTTTTTTTGTATACAACAGTAACCTGTCCATAATTTTCTGTTTTTCAATAACATCTCGGACATTATGTAAACTACAAATATGTATTATATATCATTAGAAAAGTCTTTTTACAGCCCTTCTGCTTGTGTTTGTTCCATAAAAAATCATTGCAGAAGTGACTGAGATGTTGAAAGTTAAATATTGAAATTTTTATATTCGCTGTTAACCAGCATTGAGTAAAATACCTGTAAAATGTAGGTGAAAACATTTGCCCAAATTTTTATGGAACTTATATTATCCAATTAATATAAATAACATTTAACTTAAATGTCTTCATGTGAAAACCTGAATAATAAATTGCCACACATCTTGTACCGTCTTGCACCACCTTATATGATTGATACAGGTGAAGTTTAAAAAGTATATCAGTCACTAAATCTCTTATATGTCCCATGAAATGTCTGAACGGTCAAAGTTTTATTGACAAATTTAAATTTTTAATATTGAGTTACAGATATTCTTATTGTTCTTACCAGGAAGTAATTTTATGTCAAAACAGCTCTGTTGGTTTCCTCTTTTCAGTGCTAAACCTGGAGGACAAGGTCGGACGTTTTGCAGTCGGTCAAGAATTTGATGCTCTGAGAATTAATCCTGTAGTGCCAGATTCTCCTCTGAACATATTCAATAAAGACACTCTTCAAGATGTCATTCAGAAGTTCTTCTACCTTGGTAAGGTCATTTCAGGTCTCAGTGATACAGTACTTGGCTATAATTGATAATACACCAATCAATCATACAGTACCAGACTCTCTTTTAACCATATTTGGTAGAGATACTCTTAAGATATCATTCAGAATTTTGTCTACCTCAGTAAGGTAATTTCTTCTCTATTTCAAAGCTAAACAATTATTCTTAGTTATTGTATACAAATTTGTTCTTCGTACAAGAATCTGCTTGACCAGATTCATTGAGGCCACTCCAAGATGTCATTCATGAAAGAGATTTGCAAAAAGTTAAGCTAAAAATTTTGTCAAAGTTAATCCATAAATTGGATTAGGACTAAGGTTGACCTGATTTTGCACTCAAATTTTGTATTTACACTGATTCACCCAGATAAGCCAAAGATTTATTGAGTTTTTCTATAAACTTTTATGTGACTGTTGGCTCAGCTTGACCCTTCTTTGTGAATTTTGCCCCTGAAGTTCTTCCTCAGTAGGGCCATTCATTGATTTAGTTTTACCTCATTGGTGTACAGTACTGATTGTGAACAGTGCTACTTGATTATTAATAGTTAGGATTTCAGTTTTTCCTACATTTAAACTGAACATGACCATGTTGGCTCAGTGGTAGCACACTCACCTCCCACCTCTTGAGTTCAAATCCTGGCCTGACCTCAAATGGGAAGGTTGCTTGCCATTGGTCAGCTATTTACTCCATAGAAATTTGATCAGATGTATGTGCTGGTTTCCTTTGTCCTTCGACTACCCCTCACAGCATAACCAATATAAAGGTACTAGGCTTGATGTAAAACACTAATAAAATAAATAAATAAATTGGACTGAAGTAGGGCAGAAAACTCTCAATCCTGTATATCAAGGGTTGGATTCCCAGAAGGTTTTAAATATCAAATCTTATACAGGCTCTATTGCATTTGCTTAATATTTGCTCAAAAACTGTTATCTGCACAGCATGTTAAGCTAGCTTTTTTGTTGATGTCCCACATCCAAATGTAAGGATTTTGCCAGTTAGGACTTTCAGTCCAACTTTCCAATTGGAAACATGTAATAGAAATTAATTGATCAGTCATAGACTTTTCATCAAAGTTAAAGATCAACTCAGTGAATTTAACACAAAGTAAAAAATATTATCAAAATTGGACCTGAAATAGGCAGTTATGGTGATTTAAAATAAGACAAATAATTAATTGACTAGGGCTTTCTCATAGATAGATGGATGCCAAGACTTTTGCATTTATTAATACAGATTGGAGGGGGAATTCAAACCTACACTAGGGGCCACGGTGGCCCAGTCCAGTGATAACACACTCGCCTCCCACCTCTGATGTCAATGGTTCAAACCCTGGACCTTATGTGGGAAAGTAGGTAGTTGCTTACTGATGGTCAGCAGTTTACAGTACAGAACCTTTACCAACTGTATGTACTGGTTTCCCCTGACCACAAAACTACCTCTCCTGATATGACCTGAACATTGTTGAAAGTGACATAAAACCCGAAAGACATAAGTCAAACCTACACTACAAGAAAGTGTCTCTTCCTTTTTCAGGTGATGACAGAAATATCACAGAAGTATACATCGCTGGGAAGAAGGTGGTTCCATTCTGAGATTTTGTCATCTATTTAGGGCTGAAAGGCGTTGTAGTTTTTAAACATAGTACTCTTTTTATCTTTATTCTTGTCTTCATCAAATATTGTTTTATGTATCAGTGCAGCCATATTTGGCTTGTCTTAAGCTTTAAAGTTGATGATTGTTTGTATTTTTTACCCCACAGCCTTTAAAGTCAGTGCAGGTATTGTTTTCACCCATGGTGTCCGGCTGGGCTTCTGGCTAGGAAAAATATCTTGCCCGGACTGTATCTCAAAAATGGTGAGGTATAGGAGTTTCAAACTTGGTGGAGACATTGGTTGGGGGTTGTAGGTGTAAAACATTATAATATGACCTTGATTTGACCTTTGACCTTACCATAGTGACTTTGGGCTTCATTTTGGAAAAAAAATCTAGGTGTATGATGTTGATATTTGGTAGGAACTTCAGTGAGGTGTGCAGTGTCATAGTGTGAGCTTGATTTGACCTTTGACCTGTCTGTTGTGACCTTGGCCTTAAAAATCGTGTCAGGGCTATATCTTGGAAATTATAAGGTGCAGGAGGTAGATATTTGGAACGACATTGTTTGGGGGGTGTAACATGTGCATTGTCATGGTGTGACCTTGATTTGACCTTTGACATATTTCTTTTATACAAAGATATAATCACTTCAATATCTTATGCTGTTTTACGCTTTTTCCCCAGACTGTGAGGTTTGGGCATCTCTGATGTTATTTTTCATATCTTTACACAATTGACAAAATATTACAATTCTGTTTATGTTACTTTTACAAAAAATATCAGACATTGGATATTTTTACATCTTCCTTCAAATTTGTAACACAGTCTTTCATGTTAAGGACATGAAAATGCAGCAACAAACTGCATCTTTTTTTTTACATACATGTATATGTACTTGTATTTAAGTACAAAACAAATACCTTTGGTAATAAAGTTTATTTTACTTACGAGTTCATTTGGGTGTTTTACAATAGAAAGCCTATTATCACCCATGTGTTTACCGAGTTAACCCTGGAAGGCACCATCGCAAATTATTATTCAAACTTGGTTTAATTCGAACCATTTCAGCTGGATTTTACACATTCGAATTATACAGAGTCTAATGTATTTATTTATTACATACACACAGCTGTTTGATTGACAAACAAAGAAGAGAAATATTGTCAGAAAACTTTCCATTTGTGGTAAATTTCGGGGAAGAGTTGCCAAACTGCTGATATTATCCTGGAAAAAAGTAATATTTTCATTATTTCATGATCTGAATTGTCCATATAACTGTATTCTTCCATGAGAATTCAAATGCCTATTACAGGCATAGACTTGATACATTCAATCTTGTCAGTCACCTAGCCTAAAAATTCTCAAGGATGGGCAATATTCTATGTAAAGAAATGGGAAAAAATGCATGCAATAGTTTTGTATAAATCTTCAGTGAAAGTGAAAAAATATTTATATTGTCATAAAAGACAAGTGTGGAACTTCACTGGCTAAACAGTGTAGAAAATTAAATATTTTATTTTTAGTCTTGTACTTTACGTATGAATTGAAATTAATTTCGTTTTTAGTCTTGTACTTCACGTATGCATTGAAATCATTACATTTTTCCAATGTGTTTGTTGTATCCACCGGATAGCATCCGGTGGATACTATGGATTTGACTTCGTTACGCCTATGCCGCCGCCGCTGCAGTGTGTAGGGAGATTTCACCGTTACTGCTCTAACGAAAAAAATATTATAGCTAGCCTTCTCAAATTTGCAGGATATATTCATAGCCATAAAATCTTGCCTGGGAATATTTTTGGCCTCATTTTGAAAAACAAGATGGCCGCCACGGGCGTTTTTCGACTTTAAACAAGGACTTTTGGTAGCCCTCTAGAGCAAAGGGTATTATAGGTAGAGATCTCAAATTCGCAGGATATGTTCCTCATTATAAAATCTTGACTGGGAATATTTTTGGCCTCATTTTGAAAAACAAGATGGCCGCCACAGGCGTTTCTTTGCAGTCATGAAAAGTGCTTATATCTCCCTTATTATTGGTCCTAGAGGTTTGGGATGGTACACTAACCTATAGGAAATCATGTGCTGGGAATCTTTTGGTGTGGTCAGATTTGACCTTGGACCCCTCTTTCAAGGTCAAACGAGGATAGCCAAACTCAAAAGTGCTTATAACTCGCTTATTATTGGTCCTAGAGGTTTGGGATGGCAAACCAACCTATAGGAAATCATGGGCTGGGAATCTTTTGGTGTGGTCGGATTTGACCTTGGACCCCTCCTTCAAGGTCAAACGAGGATAGCCAAACTTAAAAATGCTTATAACTCGCTTATTATTGGTCGTAGAGGTTTGGGATGGTAAACCAACCTATAGGAAATCATGGGCCGGGAATCTTTTGGTGTGGTTGGATTTGACCTTGGACCCCTCCTTCAAGGTCAAACGGGGATAGCCAAACTTAAAAATGCTTATAACTCGCTTATTATTGGTCGTAGAGGTTTGGGATGGTAAACCAACCTATAGGAAATCATGGGCCGGGAATCTTTTGGTGTGGTCGGATTTGACCTTGGACCCCTCCTTCAAGGTCAAACGGGGATAGCCAAACTTAAAAGTTCTCATAACTCGCTTATTATTGGTCCTACAGCTTTGGGATGGTAAACCAACATATAGGAAATCATGGGCTGGGAACCTTTTGGTGTGGTCAGATTTGACCTTGGACCCCTCCTTCAAGGTCAAACGGGGATAGCCAAACTTAAAAGTTCTCATAACTCGCTTATTATTGGCCCTAGAGCTTTGGGATGGTAAACCAACATATAGGAAATCATGGGCTGGGAATCTTTTGGTGTGGTCGGATTTGACCTTGGACCCCTCCTTCAAGGTCAAACGAGGATAGCCAAACTTAAAAGTGCTTATAACTCGCTTATTATTGGTCCTAGAGGTTTAAGATGGTAAACCAACATATAGGAAATCATGGGCTGGGAATCTTTTGCTGTGGTCGGGTTTGACCTTGGACCCCTCCTTCAAGGTCAAACGAGGATAGTACACAAAATCATGTGCTGGGGATCTATTGCTGTGGTCGGATTTGACCTTGGACCCTCCATCACGGTCAAACAAGGATAGCCAAACTTTAAAAGTGCTTATAACCCGCTTATTATTGGTCCTAGAGCTTTGGAATGGTAAACCAAAATCTAGGAAATCATGGGCTGGGAATCTTTTGGTGTGATCGGATTTGACCTTTGGCCCTTCTTTCAAGGTCAAATGAGGATTGCCAAAATTAGTGTTTATATCTTGCTTATTCGTATTCCTAGAGGTTTGCAGTGTCACACCAACCTATAGGAAATCATGGGCTAAGATTCTTTTGATATGGTCAGATTTCACCTTGGGCTTCTCCTTCAAGGTTAAGCGATGTTACAATGGCTTTGGTGAGTTTTCTTCTGGTGGATACAATATGCATCGGTTCTCCGATGCGATAGGTCTAGTTAAATATATGATGTTTATTAGATGTTTGGGAGTTTTATATATTCTCAGGTGCTAATAGTTAAGAAATCAAACTAGTAGACATTTATACTATTATGTTTCAATTTCAGTTAAGGGTCTCACTGTTTGTTTAGTGTCCAGATAATCTATGTTTGAGTAGGACTGTGTTGTATACCTGGGTACCTGAAAACGGGCTGTTTGTTGTTGATTGGGAAATATTAAAACAAAGGAAAATGTAAACTTGTGATACTTTCAAATATACAGTAGAGCCTTGATTATCCATCCCTCTATAATTGCTGAGCAATTTGTAAATCTGCCAGAGTAGATCAATTAGCAGACTGATGTGTATTAAAAGAAAAACCTCAACAATGCATTCCCAACTGAACATACCCACTGAAGATGGTAGGTTTTTACAATTGATAGTTTCCCAGAGTATTTCAATTGACAAATTGCATGACCACGTTCATCAAAAAACAAGGTCTAAATGAATTTGGCACTTTTCTAATAGTGCCAAGTTTGGTCCATTTTTCAATCACTGTAATGATTTCTGCCATAAATTGGCCATATTGTGGATTTTATAATCTATATACACTTAGATAGAAAGCTTGAGCAATATTTTATCATTTAAATCTTTATCCACAACTGATTGAATTCAACCTTGATTCAGTAGAATGTTTAACCATGTCTTTCAGTTACATTAGTAATACTTTATTCAGTGAGAATTATACTAAGCCTTCTCAGTATTGTGAAAAAAGGTTCTGATATAACATAATGATTGAATTCAACCTTGCAGTGAGAACTGAACTAGCCTGCACAACATGTAGGACATAATTATGAAAAGGAGTTAAATATAACAGAAATAAGACATGACTGAATTCAACCATGTGTGTCAGTAATATTTGTGATCCTATATGCAGTGTCAGAACTGAACTAGCCCGGGCAACTTGCAATATGGAATTGTGAAAAATACTCTGATATAACAGGAATAAGGGATGATTGAATTCAACCATGTCTTTCAAGAACCTTAGTGATGCTTTATTCATTGAGAATTAGACTAGCCTGTGCAAACTGTAAGACAGAATTGTGAAAAGATACTGAGATATAACAGGAATAAGAGATGATTGAATTCAACCATGTCTGTCACTAATACTTGTGATCCGTTATGCAGTGAGAACTGCACTAGCCTGCACAACTTGTAGCATAAAATAAGAGAAATACTCAGAATTTACAGGCACAAGAGATGATTGAATTCAACCAGGTCTGTCAGCAATATTTGTGATCCTTTAAATAGAGAGAACTGTACTAGCCTGCACCACTTATAGCACAGGAATATGAAAAGTACTCAGAATTTACAAGAACAAGAGGTGATTGAATGCAACCATCCATGTCTGTCAGTAATATTTGTGATCATTTATGCTCTGAGAACTGTACTAGCCTGCACGACTTGTAGCACAGAACAATGAAAAATACCTTGATATAACAGTAAGACATGATTGAATTCAACCATCTCTCTCCGTTACATTTGTGATCCTTTATTCAGTGAAAATTGGACTAGCCTACACAGCTTATAGCAGAGAATTGTAAAACATAATCAGATATAACAGTAATAAGTGATGATTGAATTCAACCATCTCTTTCAGGAACGTTTGTGATCCTTTATGCAGTGAGAACTGGATAACCTGTGCAAATTGTAGCACAGAATGATGAAAAATACTCAGATATAACTGGAAAAGAGATGATTGAATTCAACCATATTTTCAATAACTTTTAAGCTTCTTTTTTCAGTGAGAATTGGACTAAGCCTGTACAAGTTGTATCATAGAATTATGAAAACTATTTTGATATAACAGGAATAAGAGATGATTGAATTCAACCATGTCTGTCAGTAATATTTACCATCCTTTATGCACTGAAAACTGCTGTAGCCTACACAACTTGTAGCACAGAATGATGAAAAATGTTCAGATATTACAGTAATAAGAGTAGGTTGAATTCAACCATCTCTTTCAGTAACATTTGTGACCCTTTTTATGCAGTGAGAAGTGAGCTGGCCTTCACAACTTGAAGCACAGAACTATGAAAAATACTCAGATATAACAGAAACAAGATGATTGAATTCAACCATGCCTGTCAGCAATATTTGTGATCCTTTATGCACTGAGAACTGTACTAGCCTGCATAACTTGTACCATAGAACAATGAAAAATACTCAAATATAACTGGAAAATAGGTGATTGAATTCAACCATGGCTGCCAGTAATATTTACCATCCTTTATGCACTGAAAACTGCTGTAGCCTACACAACTTGTAGCATAGAATGATGAAATATACTCAAATATAACTGGAAAAGAGGTGATTGAATTCAACCATGTCTGTCAGTAATATTTGTGATCCTTTAAGCAGTAAGAATTGCACAAGTCTGTGCAAACTGAAGGTTAAGTACAGATTTATGAAAAGTATCATCAGAGATGCCCGTACCCCACAGCATAGGGAAATATTTTCAACACCATGAGATACAGAAGTACTGTACCAGTATAAACTTCAGGATACTTTCAGATCACTGTCAGTTATATAAAGGTCCAAACAATGTTTAAATGGAGAAATAATGTTTAAAAGAAAGATAATGCATATAAAGATGAAGTATTAAAACAAGACAATTCAATAACAAGACAGCATTAATCAATAAATTAAAATTCAACACTCTTTATCTACATCTGCATGGCCGAATTATGGTTTAGATGGTTTGAATATTACCATTCATACAGAATTGGTAATACATTTAATGAATGCTTATGTGTGGTGTTGGAGCAAAATCTGTGGCTCACTTGATGAAATTCTATCTCTTACAATGGGAAGTTACAATGAAAGTAAAATTCTTAATAAATTCTAATATGACTTTAACAGTGCTTAATCTACATGAAAAGACAGACCGAAAGGTCCAACAAGATTTTCAAGGTCGTCACTATGACAAGGTAAAAGGTCAAATTAAGGTCACACCATGATAATACACACTTATAGCCCCTAACCAATGTCCCTACCAAGTATCAACTTCCTACACCTTACAGTTTCCGAGATATAGCCCTGACAAGATTTTATAGATCAAGGTCACTACACTATCTCAAAAAGGGTCAGGATTTCAGCATTATGTTGGAATAACTTATTCAGCTACTTTTGGATAATCTTTCACATGGCGAAGTTTTAGTCCTGTATCTGCAATCTTAAGGTCACCTTAATGTCAAAAAAGGGGCTTCTAGCCCTCCAGTTCACTTAGGTTTTCACTTTTTTTCAACCAAACTTGGCACATATATTAAGATTTGCCAAAGGAATATCCTGACTTTGTGGTGACCTTAAACTCAAAATGTTAATGGACCTACGGCCTGCTTAAAGTCATCGAATTGGAATAAAATCCTCTGGCTCCTTTCTTTTTCCATTTTTTATATCTAAATTATCACTGGTATTAAACTTGATAAAAATAATACTTATGGTTACCTTAAACTCTCAATATGAATGGAGTTGTAGCCACCTTAAAGTGAAAGGGGGGTTCTCAGCCTCCAAGTATCTTATTGTTCAACTGATCTCAGTTAAACTTTGAACACCTATAAAGGATGGCAAACCAAAGGGTTATCCTGACTTTATGGTGACTTTTAATAATATAATTGGTGTTATGTCCCCCTAAAGTCATAAAATTTGAATAAAACCATCTGGCCCCTTTCTTTTTCCATATCTAACATATATTGATATTGAAGGGACATTCTCATATTATGGTCGCCTTAAAGTTGCAATATGAATGAAGTTATGGTCACCTTACAGTGAAAAAAAGGAAGTTTCAGCCTCCAGCTCTCTTATTGTTCAAGTGACCTGAGCTAAACTTTATACACTTATAAAGGATGAAGAAAGGGACATTCTTATTTTATGGTCACCTTAAAGTCCCAATATGAATGATGTTATGGCTACCTTGCAGTGAAATTATGGAGTTTTTAATCTCCAGCTATTGTATTGTTCAGCTGACCTCAGTTTAATTTTGCACACTTATTAAAGATGAAAATAGGGACAAGTAACATACACAATGCAATAAAGTTCACAGTTTCTATTGCTTATGATGCATATGTTTACATCTTTTACGGGTGACTTCACACTTTTTCATCAGGGCCGCTTCGTTTTTGTCAGAAAAAAAAATTTCTGGTTAATATCTGTCTATTTTATAGGCAGTGGAAGCGTTTGAATTGAAAAAAGGACTGTTAACTAATTTAAATGTTAATGGTTATGAAATATGTACACATAAGATCTATTTAGATGAATATTCCCAACAGATATTAATGTTTGAAATGTTACACTTTAATCATATGATGTTTTTAATTGCTATCAATATTTTTAATGCCAGGTTACAACTTGCCAGTTTTAACAATGTTACTATTCTATTATACAAACTGAGTTGAACTATTATGCAAACTATCAATGTATACTATTCAAATCACTATATATATATATATTCCTGTTCTTTACTATTATGCTTTCTATTCCAGGCAGTAATCCTCCTGTTGCTATCTATATCCTATTAGAAACTCAAATGAACCAAGTAGCATCTACTTTTTAGATATTTAACCAAAAGACATAAATCCTTACATCTGGCACAGAGAAGCATAGCCTGTACAAAACTGAAACTAATTATGTGTAACCTAATAGTATTAAAGAAATACACAGAAAACTAATGAACCAAAGGTCTTGTGCAAGACTACAAGATGTCCACTGGCGATCTCATTCTCAAACACATAAAGCTAATGTATGTGGTGATATTGGGTGCATTCTAATCATTTTACTCCACACTCTCAATTAACTACACATCTGCCATAGATTATAGGGGTTTCCAGAAAATATAAACATACTTAAATTTAAAACTACACAAGTCTTCAAATCTTATTGATTATACTCATTACTTTGTTCATTATATCAAATATCATAATTATCATTTTTATAAATAAATTGATTGACTAAAATTAAAATGAATCTTTTGAATTGTCTTCTAAACAGGCGATATAAGGCCGTTTTAGTATGATGATCCCAGTTGACCTTGAAGGATGGGTCAAAGGTTAAATTGGACACTTTGAAAAGATTTGCAGGCCATAATTTCCTGTAAGTTGTTTTCACATTCTCGACCAATGATAAAGGAGATATGAGGACTTTTCAATATGATGGTCCCATTTGAACTTAAGATGTTATATGGTGGCTATTTTTTTCAAAACGGCCAAAATTACTCTTATGCAAGCTTTCCTAGCCATATACATTTTGTGCAAATCTGATAAAGCTAGCTGCAGTGATTTAAGTGCTAGAACATCTTAATGAATTTCAAACAATTGGCTGTGGTGACCACTTGGTTCTTCAAAATGAAGCCAAAATTTTGGAGAGATGTGCTTTCATAGCCATAAACATTCTAGCAATGATAAGGGAGATAAAATGATAAATTTGTTTTTCAAAATGAGACCAATATTGTTCACAGGCAAAACATTTACAGGCCAGGACTTTCCATGGGCTGCTTTTAAATTTTGAAGCCCTAGCACCAATAACCAGTGAGATATAAGGATGTTTTACTATGATGAACAACCATTAAACCCTTGAAGCAGATGTTAAAGTCAAATGCAACAACTGGAAAAGACTCCCAGGCCATGACTTCTCACAAGTTGTTGTCACATCTCAAACCCCTAGGAGCATTGACAAGAGAGATATAAGGCCTTTTTAATAGGATAACCCCATTTGACGTTAAACATGTGATATGCCAGTCACATTGTTTTGAAACTATACCTAAACTACTATCAGACATAATAAGCTTTCCTGGCCATATATCTTTTGTGCATACTTGATGAAGGTAGCGGCAATATTTCAAGATTCAGAGCATCATTTTGTTCTTCAAAATGAGGCAAAAATTCTGCACAGACATGTTTTCACAGACAGACAATGGGCGGAAGGCATTAGCATGACACAGACTGGCAGTTTCGGAGTTAAATTTTGGTCATATTCTTATTAGAATATCATATTTAAATATATAGTAGATATCTCTGAAGATATTACGTGGGAAAGAATATTTATATCAACATCAAAACCATTGTCTTATTAAGGTTATAAGCAAAGAGAGTGATGATTCTTACCAAAATTTGATCCGTGATTTTTCCATAGTGCTATATTCTATGACGGTCAGTTGCTAATATCCCTCCCCACAAAATATTGTTATCCACACTTGCATTAAAATTATAGACCTTTGATACACTCTGAAACACTGTACTTCATTTTCTTTGAAAGCTAAGCATAAAATACTCCAGTACACAACTTTATTAAAAACAGCTAATTAGTGTGGTGTACTATGTGTAATAGTGGATTACACTTACACAAGAAATCCAGATGTGAAATCATTTGTGGTTTGTGGTAATTCATTATCAGTACCCTACCTAGTTAAAACAAACAGTAATGACTGTTAGTGATTGGTAAAATATACAGCCAGAGGGGGAGCAGATAGACCTTCCCCAAGATTAGAGGGGACTTGGATTATAAAATTCTGAGGACTAAAATGTTTCTGTGTCAATGAGAATCCCATATTAACCTTTCTAGCCTTTCTAGCCTAGCCTTTCTGTTAAATACTGTTACTTTAATAGATCTCAGACTTCTGGTTTAAATTGCCAGGCTCTTCTTAAACAATTAACTACATAGTTCACTACAAAACAGAATGATATACCAATGTGACCTCTTCTGGGAGATTGTATTTTGTACATTTGTTTGTCTGTTTGCAATAACTCAAAAAGTAATCAAGAGATATTAATTTTATAACATTTTTTATGTTGGAAGGGCCTGGCCAAAGGAAGAAATAATTATCTTTTGGGAAGGAATACAAATAGACTAATCAAGTTTTCAAATATCTAAAACAACATTCCTCAATAACATCAGACTTATTTGGTCAAAATATTTTTCCTTGCATATAAATCAATTTGTAAATCTCTTGAAAAACATCAAATGTTAATGTTAATATTTGTATCCACCAGATGTATCCGGTGGTTACTTTGCTTTAGCTTTCGCTACTCCTCTGCTGTCGTGTGTAGAGATTTTCAACATAAACGATCTCAGCAGAAAACTACACCATGCTAGATAGGGTGACTTGGATGAAATTTTTTACCCATAGCGTATCTCTGCAGAGTGGCCATTCCAATTTTCAAAAAACTTTTGTCTCTCCAAAAATGGCAGCCATTTTGAATTTTCGAATTTTTTGCAAAAAATTGCAAAACACAAAAATGCTTATATCTCGAAAACCGTACGAGATAGGGCGATTTCCACTAAAGTTTTGACCCACAGTGTGTCCCTGCAGAGTAGCCATCCCAACTTTCAAAAAAAATTATCTAGCCAAATGTCGCGGCCATTTTGAATTTTTGCATTTCAATGAAATTTTGACCCATACTGCATCTCTGCAGAGTGGCCATTCCAATTTTCAAAAAAATTTTGTCTCCAAGAAAACTCATAAACCGTGCGAGATAGAGTGATTGCAACAAAATTTTTGACCCATGGGGTATCTCAGGGTAGCCATTTCATTTTTCGCAAAAATTTTGTCGCGCCAAAATGATGGCCATTTTGAATTTTCGAATTTTTCGCAAAAATTGCAAAACACAAAAATGCTTATATCTTGAATAACGGTGCTAGACAGAGTGATTTCAACCAACTTTTTTGAGCCACAGGGTTTCTCTGCAGATTAACCTACACTTTTTAAAAAAAATTTTTGTCTCACCAATAATGGCGGCCATTTTTAATTTTCAAATTTTTCGTAAAAATTGCAAAACATAAAAATAGCATCAGAGATGCCCGTACCCCACAGCCTAGGGAAATATTTTTAACACCATGAGATATAGAAGTAGTGTATCAGTACAAAGTTCAGGATACTTTCAGAGCGCTGTCAGTTATATAAAGGTCCAAACAACATTTAAGTAGAGAAAATAATGTCTAAGAGAAAGATAATGCATGTAAAGATGAAGTATTAAAACAAGACAATTCAATAACAAGATGATAGCATTAATCAGTAAACTGAACATTATGACACTCTTTATCTACATCTGGCATGGCTGAATTATGATTTGGATGTTTTGAACATTACAATGCATACAGAAGTGGCAATACATTCAATGAATGCTTATGTGTGGTGTTGGAGCAAAGCCTGAGGCTCACTTGATGAAACGGGCTCACTTGTTATAATGGGAAGTTGCAAAAGTAAAATTCTTAATGAATTCTAATATGATTAACAGTGCTTAATCTACATCAAAAGACAGACCCAAAGGTGCAACAAGATGTTAAAGGTCAAGGTCACTACGGCATGGTCAAAGGTCAAATCCCCTACACACCTACAATCCCCCTCCAATGTTCCTACCAAGTATCAACTTTCTGCACCTTACAGTTTCTGAGATATGGCTCGGACAAGATTTTATAGGTCAAGGTCACTACGGCAAGATCAAAGGTCAAATCAAGGTCACACCATGATGTTGCACCCCTACACCCCCAGCCAACATCCCTACCAAGTACCAACTTCCTACAGATTAGGGTTTACGAGATATAGCCCGGACAAAATTTAAAGGCCAAGGTCACTATGGCAAAGTCAAAGGTTGAATCAAGGTCAGACCATAACGTTGCACACCTACACACCCTACCCAATCTCCCTACCAAGTATCAACTTCCTACACCTTACGGTTTCCGAGATACAGGCTGGACAAACTTCTTCCAGCTGCCCAACAGTATCTCGAAAATTGGTTGATGGATTCTATTCAATTTTGGCATGTGGTTGTAGCTGGTATTCAAAGAGTGTGCTATTCTAAGGTGACCTTAAACTCCCATGTATAAAAGAAGTATGTTGAGTTTAAGTTTTGTTTTTATTTTTCCATAGAGTATACTGAAGATAGCTTGAGAAATTCCATTCAAATTTTGCATGTGTATGTAACTGGCCATAGATAAGTGTCATATCTTAAGATGACTTTAAACTCCCAGTAATAGCACATTGTCAGTGTCGTTATCACACTTCCTTTCCAGGCAGTATCTCAAAAATGACATGATGGATTAAATTCAAATTTGACATGTCGATGTAACTGGTAGTCACGGTGTGTCCTATTTTAAGGTGACCTTAAACTACCACTAGTAACATACTGGTTTTAAGTTTTTCCATTTCCAGACAGTATCTTGAAAAGAGGTTGAGAGATTCAATTCATATTTGGCATGTGGTTGTAACTGGTATTCAAGGTGTGTCCTATTTTCTCGTGACCATAAACTCCTATGTATAAAAGTATTAAGCTGAGTTTAAGCTTTTTATTTTTCCATAGAGTATACTGAAGATAACTTGAGAAATTTCATTCAAATTTTTGCATGTATATGTAAGTGGGCATAGATAAGTGCATACATTAAGGTGACATTAAACTCCCAGTAATAACACATTGTCAGTGTCGTCGTCACACTTCCTTTCTAGGCAGTATCTCAAAAAGAAAAATTCAAAATGGCCACCATTTTTGGCGAGACAAAATTTTTTGAAAATTTGGTTACTACTCTGCACAGATATCCTATGGGTCAAAAATTTCATCGAAACTGCCCTGTCGCACGGTTTTCAAGATACAGGCATTTTTGCGTTTTGCAATTTTTGCCAAAAATTCAAAATGGCCGCCATTTTGGCAAGAACAAACATTTTTTGACATTTGGGTAAACTATTCTCTGTAGAGATACCCTATGGGTAAAAAAACTAAACCGCTCTAACTCACACGGTTTTCAAGATACAAGCATTTTCGTGTTTTGCAATTTTGGCGAAAAATTCAAAAATTCTAAATGGGTGCCATTTTTGGCTTGGTAACAAAATTTTTGAAAATTGAGATTACTATTCTGCATAGAGGGTCAACTACTCTGCAGAGATATCCTATTGGTCAAAAATTTTGTCGAAATCGCTTTATCGCACACTGTTTTTAAGATACAGGCATTTTTTGTGTTTTGCAATTTTTGCAAAAAATTTTAAAATTCAAAATGGCCGCCATTTTTGGCAAGATAAAAGTTTTTTGAAAATTGGGTTGACTACTCTGCAGAGATAGCCCGTCACACCCGTGGGTCAAAAATTTCATAGAAATCGCTCATGGTTTTCAAGATACAAACCTTTTTGCATTTTGCAATTTTTGCAAAAAATTCAAAATGGCTGCCATTTTTGGATGGACAAATAATTTGTGAAATTTGAGTTCATTACTGAGCAGAGATGCCCTGATGGTCAAAAAATTCGCCGAAATCTTGCACGGTTTTCAAGATATAACTGCAGTATTGCTTTGCAAGAGAAAAAGAAATTGTTTCTGCTGTCCCAATGAGTATTCATGAGTTTGTTGAAATGACCATCTGCCTGTGTTTAATGTTTTGTCATTTATGACAAAATGCAAGGTTTCCTAGATGAATCTGTTCTCAAAAGTTTCATCAAAATCGCTCTATCTTGCGCTGCTTCCAAGATAAATGCATTTTTGCGATTTACACAGAAATTCAAGATGATGGGAAAATGTTTGTTGGGAAAAGTCACCAGTAGATTCTGCATATACCCTATGGGTCAAAAGTTTTGTCAAAATCGTTCTATTTCACTCCGTTTCCGAGATAAATGCGTTTTTGTGTTTAACACAGAATTTTAAGAGTTTTGGGTAAAGTCGCCAGTAGACTCTGCAGATACCCTGCAGGTCAAAAATTTTGTCAAAATTGATCTATCTCTCTCCGTTTCCGAGATAAACGTGTTTTTGCATTTTATGCAGAAATTCAAGATGGCCACCAAAAGTGGCGGAAAAACGATGTTTGGGAAAAGTACAGTATACCTATACCCTGTGGTTCAAAAATTTTGTCAAAATCGCTCTATCTCGCTCCGTTTCCAAGATAAACGCGTTTTTGCGTTTTATGCAAAAATTCAAGATGACTGCCAAAATATACATTATCTCACTTCGTTTATCTTGGTCTCACTTCGTTTCCGAGATAAACTTGTTTTGCGTTTAATGCAGAAATTCAAGATGGCCGCCAAAAGTGGCGGGAAAACAATTTTTGCAAAAAGTTGCCAGTACACTCTGCAGATACCCTGTGGGTCAAAAATTTCGTCGAATTCTCTCTATCTTGCTCCATTTCTGAGATAAACACGTTTTTGCTTTTTCAGTGTTAAGAAAAATTGTGTCACTTAATTAAGTTAATAAGTGGGCCATTTTGTATTGGATCACTTCCAAAAGTTAATGATTTCCATACATCTATATAACGAACCTATTTGCAAAATTTCATGTGGATAGATGAAGCACTTTTTAAGTTATCATCCGGACAAGCACACCCTTTTGAAAAACATGTTTTTGGTTATGTGACTTCCCTGATTGGTTGAAAAACATGCAATGAGGAAACATGATAATCCTCTACCCGAGGAAGCTCCATACCAAATTTTTAAAGATTGGTGCAGTAGTTTCTGAGGAGAAGAGGCTGGAAAAATTGTTGACGATGACAAAGACGACACCAACCCATGCCACTAACTTACGGCCTATGGCCAGTAAGCTAAAAATGGCATGATGGATTAAATTCAAAGTTGGCATGTGGATGTAACTGATCCTCAAGGTATGCCTTATTTTAAGGTGACCTTAAACTCCCACTAGTAACATACTTATATTGATTTTAAGTTTTTCCATTTCCAGACAGTATCTTGAATATGGGTTGATGAACATTGGATGGACATTGACCTGTACATTGGATCTAGGTTATATTTTTCAATATGTTGGAGCCTCACCATGGCTCGCTACTTCTCAAGGATGGTCTGGATCTGCAAAAATACTGCCAGTCAGCTAACTATTTATGTTCAGCATAATTTTTGTCCTTTTGATTTTGATCCACTTCAGTCTTTAACCAAAGCTGGTGACACAGTACAATTCTTCTGAATTCTTGTACTATGTTATAGCTGTCCCAAAAGTAAATGAATAGTCTATTTAAACAAAGTACTCTAAATTCAATGGTTACAAGTGATTTACTCACAAGTGAAAAATAGAGTGGCTATCACTCAGCTATCCAATGAGGTATGTGTCTGCAATTGTACTATGTTATACCTGATCCAAAAAGAACGTGAATAACATATTTTAAAAAAATACTGTAAAAGGAATAGTTTTAAATTTATAAGTAATTTTACTCATTATTGAATGTACTGAAAAGTCCGAGAGCAGCTATTACTCACTTATCTATTGGGATAGTCTCCCAACTTACCCATCATGTTGTTGCTATGGCAAAAGTAGGTGAAAAACATATTTCAATAAAATGTGTAAAGTGCAATACTTTTCAAGTTAGAAGTCGTTTACTGCATGAATTCATGAATTTTTATTGCATTAAACATTAAAAAATTCCCCCCCCCCCAAAAAAAAAAAAAATTAAAAAGGATCCAGGCCTGATGCTCATAAAAGGGAATCTACTTGTGGCTTATTAGATACATCTAACAAAATGGAGAAATTCTTTCTATGGTTCATGAGAAAATTGTGATAAGGTATTGAAATTTTCACACTTTGGGTGGGGGTACCTCTCTTCTGGCTCTGGAGAACAAACCAACAGAAAGATCTGCATGCCTTGAACAGTTTATCATCCTCGATAGATTTAAGGTAACAGCATGTCTCTGGGTTCACTAATAAGTAATTGAGAAAATCTGGATTATTATTATTATTATTTTGCATCCAGTGATCCAGATCAGTCAAAATTGAATGGGATCTAAGTCAAACCGTGACCCAGCTTATGACTTTAAAGAAAGACCCAAGGAGTAGTGTTTCTGTAATCCTGCTGACAAACAAACAGACAAATGGTCATGAAAACAATACCACCTTTGTGGAGATAATAAATGTGTGTACCAGTAAAATACAACTTGTTCATTACATTCTAGCGAATGAAAAAGATAGGATACATGCTTCTTTTTACAAGCATATATTCAACAACTAAATGTGGTTTGGGTTTGATAAGTATATTAGCTTTCTTTCATTACTGGCAACACATTTTAAATAAAAGAACAGTCATTTACAAACCACAAGAAACATGCAGATGATGGGCTATTAATTACATGGTCTTCAGATAACACTTGCAGTGGGGGAGCAGATAAGCTCTCCCTCAGATTTGAGGGGTTGGGATGGTATAATTCCTATACTACAAGACATATGCAGATGATGGTCTTCAGATAACATAAACACTTTCAGTCATGGAGCAGATAACAGCCTTCCCTCACATTTGAGGGGTTGGGATTTAATAATTCCCAGGACTGCAAACTTTTAATCAAGTTGAAAGAAACCACAACACATCAGTATCCTGACCACTGTCAGAGCAAAGAAACTCAGTAGGGTGGTGGGGAGACAAGATGGAGAGACTTGAACTAAGGAAAACTTTTCATCTTTTCCTGACTGTGTAAACAACTGTTATTATTTCATTGGGTTGTGGTAGCCTTGCTGAAGGTTCCCGTTTCTTTCTTTTTATTTATTTATGTGGGGTTTTACGTCACTTTCAACACTGTACAGGTCATATCACCACAGGTAGATAGAAGGGCAGAGGAAACCAGTACATACAGTTGGTCAAGGTTCTGTACTGTAAACTGCCAAACAATGGCAAGCAACTACCAGCTTTCCCACTTGAGGTAGAGTCGTGAACAAAACCCCGGCCTCAGAGGTGGGAGGCGAGAGTGTTACCACCCTGCCACCGTGGCCCCCTCTGTTTCTTTGTAATTTGGAAAAAAAATTCAATTTGGATAATACACTTCCAGTTCATATAATATACATATATGCTGGCTTTTACATAAGCATACTGCTGTTTCTTTGTAATTTGGAAAAAAAATTCAGTTTGGATAATACACTTCCAGTTCATATAATATACATGTATGCTGGCTTTTACATCAGCATGCTGCTAAGACTGTATGGTCAACTTATATGGCCTAACTTGTACTAATGTTTTATGAATATCAAGTAAATATGTATGTACATGTTTGTGAAAGGCTTTGTACAAATTTGGGGATTATGTAAGTATTTTGCACCTTAAGAGTCTTCTTTGTATAAGGGAGGTTCAGTAAAAGTCCAATAAGACTGTAAGGCTGTAGCTGTGGTGCAGCAAACTTTGAAGAGATAAGAGTACAAGGTAAGGGTTCTTGTGTGTGAGTGCAATGTTGTTTTAGGATCAAATGTAGACCCCAAAAGTAACTTGGAAATCATCTTCAAAATTGTAGCAAGGCCCTGAATTAAATACCTTACATTTATGATGTCAGTGAAATGCACCCCATTGTATGGCTTCTAGTTTTTTAAATGTTGGGGAAGGTTAAAATATAAAGTTTGTTCTCAGATTATCTGCTTTAACCAAAAAAAAATACTTTTGTGAAAATTGGGGTTTATTACTTATAAGAAGCGCAAGGTTAAATCTGACCACATCAGAAGACTCGCAGCCCATGATTTCCTATAGGTTGGTTTCGCATTGCAAACCTCTACGACCAATAATAAAGGGAGATATAAAGGAGCACTTTTCATGACTAAAAAGAAACGCCCATGGCGGCCATTTTGTTTTTCAAAATGAGGCCAAAAATATTTTTAGTCAAGATTTTGTAATGATGAATATATCCTGCAAATTTGAGATCTCTACCTATAATACCAGGGCTAAGAAAATTTCCTTGTTGAAAGTTGAAAAACACCTGTGGAGGCCATCTTGTTTTTCAAAATGAGGCCAAAAATATTCAAGATTTTATGGTTATGAATATATCCTGAAAATTTGAGAAGTCTACCTGTAATACCCTGGCCTCTACAGGGGTAACGAGAAAATCTCAGAAAAGTCTATGAGGCAAAGTGGACCATTTTTACAAAGTGGTGCCTCAGTAATCAGGTGGACTTTAGG
Source organism: Sabellastarte sp. h YS-2021 (assembly GCA_964017235.1). Lineage (NCBI taxonomy): Eukaryota > Metazoa > Annelida > Polychaeta > Sabellida > Sabellidae > Sabellastarte > Sabellastarte sp. h YS-2021. Next base: position 16,805,215 of record OZ024929.1, on the reverse strand, counting down.
GCAACACCTATAAAGTCCATAATTCCTGCTGTATTTGTTAATGGACAGGAAGTGTCAGCCAAGTACCCTTGATGGTTATAGGTCAGCCTTTGGAGACAAACTGGGAAACATAGATTAATGTCAGTTAAGATGAGAATCTCACTTGTTTCAGAATTGCAAAGGTGTTGGCGGTTGAGTGTTGTAAAATCCCGAAATATGAACTTTGCAAAGGTAGAGTGGAGGGCGGTGTGTTTAATGGGGAAGGGTTAAATACGGTATTGATGTTTAGTACTATTTGAAAGCTAACTGCTTTTTTCCCTGATAATTTCAGTTTGTTTCAGTGATTGTTATCAAATCTTGCATTTTGGACTTCAATCCTAATGGAGGTGTTCCACTAGAGCCAACCCTACAACTGACTCTACAACTCTTGGGTCGTTTGCAAAAGTCAACTCCCATAAAAAAGTGCAAGAAAAATTTAGGTTGGTTTATCCTCCCCAACAGGACGTAGTATATACTGTCTTCTCTGGATCAGAATCTTTAACTGACGTAAGGGCAGGTGCTGCTCCTGGGTTCAAATGTGTCCTTTTTTGTCTGTAAATCATGATGAAAATCAAAATATTTAAGTCAATGAAAACAAAAGTACCTTAAGCTTCTGTAGAAATTCTCTCTGATGTGTAGCTGGCATATGATGATTTATGGCAGCCAAAAGGGGTTTATGTAGTGTTGGTCTGATCCCAACTCATGATCCCGATTCAAGAAATTAATCAGTCCAGTCGTGGTGATCCAGTCCTGTCAGTTTGTCCCTACAACTTGTCACGGTATGATACAGCTTGTCTGTTAAGGGTTTATTGCTTGTCCTTGTAGTTTCCTGTCTAGTTGGGGAGAAAAGCATCCAGATGCAATTTCTACTTAATACGTGCCTTTGCGAAGGTATGCTCTTGTAATAGTATTACAGTCTCCCAGAGAATCTGGAAATACTTTATACTATGCATTGTCAACATGGTAATCTTTTATTAATTCATTTCATCATTTTAGTTAGAATTATACTATTGTCTATATATTTGCAAAGAAAATGAATGTGCATATGAAACTTCTTTTTCTTGAAACACTCTGCCCAAATTCCCCAAATAACAGAATGTATTCACAGTACAGTGAGTAATAAATGATACTGTCTTTGTTTACACAAGGGACCCTGGTGGAGCTGTGGTTTTTCAGCATGCCCCATCACAAATCTTTATCACCCTCTTTAACCATGAGGATATCTTTATTTTAACAGTGTATGTGTATATAGGTACACTTTTGGGTACACCCCATTCTTGGTATTTGAAACACATAACAACAGTGTTTTGATGAGTTGTTTTCTAGTATCAAGTATTATTGTTCACTCTTTAATAGAGCAGTGTTTAAAATACCGTATTTGATTTGCACTAGAATCAGAATTAATAAAAATACGGTGTTTATGTTGTGTTGGAATTTCAAAACTTATGAGGTGAGTTTTTATTTTTAAAATGTCCAAAAGTACAAACAGCACTGTAAAATTTATGTTCAGTGGTATATGTATGTTACAGTAATATGTAAAATCAGTGAATATGTGCGTATGGAGACTTTGTTTAAATCTTTTATGTTTAGTGGTGGTGGACCAGTTCACGCCCGGGTACCAATTCACGCCCACCCCTACATTTATCCAAAACAATCATAGTTAAACAATAAATAACAAATGTATATGATCAATTTGATGATTATCTATGATATGGTAAACATCTTCTCTATGAAAAATTATTACTCTTCAAGAAAATTGAGGGTGGGCGTGAATTGGTACCCGGGCGTGAACTGGTCCACCACCACTAGGGGCTATCTGCTGTATCATAATCACTATTAAAAATCATTTAAACATTTAAATGGCATCATCATAGTTAAAGTTTGATACTTGTTTAAAATCCAGCATTCTTCATTTTATAAGTAACTAATTTGCCTCATTTTATAAATGTATCAACTGGATAGCATCTGGTGGATACTATGTATTTTGATTTGTTATGCCAACGCCGCCACCGCAGTATGTAGAGATTTCACCGTTGCTGCTGTAACGAAAAAATATTATAGCTAGCCTTCTCAAATTTGCAGGATATATTCAAAACCATAAAATCGTGCCTGGGAATATTTTTGGTTTCATTTTGAAAAACAAAATGGCTGCCACAGGCGTTTCTTTGTCAGTCATGAAAAGTGCTTATATCTCCCTTATTATTGTTCCTAGAGGCTTGGTATGTGAAGACAACCTATAGGAAATCATGGGCTGGGAGTCTTTTGATGTGGTTGAATTTGATTTGCTTATAACTTGCTTATTATTGGTCCTAGAGGCTTGCAATGCGAAACTAACTTATAGGAATTCATGGGCTAGGAATTTTCTGGTATGGTCAGATTTGACCTTGGGACCTTCCTTCAAGGTCAAACGAGGATAGCCAAACATAAAAGTGCTTATAACTCGCTTATTATTGGTCGTAGAGGTTTGGCATAGTAAACCAACCTATAGGAAATCATGGTCTGGGAATCATCTGGTGTGGTCATATTTTACCTTGGACCCCTCCTTCAAGGTCAAATGAAGATAGCCAAACTTAAAAGTGCTTATAACTCACTCATTATTGGTCCTAGAGGTTTGCAATATGAAACTAATCTGTAGGAAATCATGGGCTTGGAATCTTTTGATGTGGTCAGATTTGACCTTAGGCCCCTCCTTCAAGGTTAAGCGATGGTTGATTGGCTTTGTTGAGTTTCCTTTCTGGTGGATACAATTCGTATCGGTTCTCTGATGCGCTAGATCTAGTTTCACAAGCAGTTACATGGGATATGTGATATTAACTTTCAATATTTTTTTTCCATTTACAATAAATTTTAATGCAAATGGACAGGTTTATACATCTGAATGCAATGATTATCACCAAATATTTGTCAAATTGTGCTAATGTGTGTAAAAGGAATAACAGACAAAGTAACGAGTTTAAGATATAAAATGTAATTTTATCCAATAGTATAGCTGTTTTCCTGTATTTGTGAAAGATCACCAATAAATGTACGTGCAGAATTAGAATTGAATAATGTCAAATCTTTCTAATGGATGGAGCCAGACCATAACCATAGATACATTAAGAGGGATTACGTCACTGAAAGACAATGGCAAAATCCAGTTGGGAGAAAACTTGCTTTTTATAGAGTTGGGGGCACGCACACGCCTTCCAACTCTATTCTGTTATCATTTTTTGCGAGTCTTTGTCCTCGAATTTCTGGCATTTTGATTTATGTTTAACATTCAATATTTTCCATTACATCGGAGTATTTTTCATAAATCTCAATTCTTATTGCATAAAGGATCACAAATGTAACTGAGAGACATGGTTAAATTCAATCATGTCTTACTGTTACATCAGAGTATTTTTCATAGTTCTGTGCTACAAGTTGTGCAGGCTAGTACAGTTCTCACTGCATATAGGATCACAAATATTACTGGCAGCCATGGTTGAATTCAATCACCTATTTTCCAGTTATATTCGAGTATTTTTCATTGTTCTATGCTACAAGTTGTGCAGGTTAGTACAGTTCTCAGTGCATAAAGGATCACAAATATTGCTGACAAGCATGGTTGAATTCAATCATCTTGTTTCTGTTATATCTGAGTATTTTTCATAGTTCTGTGCTACAAGTTGTGAAGGCCAGCTCACTTCTCACTGCATAAAAAGGGTCACAAATGTTACTGAAAGAGATGGTTGAATTCAACCAACTCTTATTACTGTAATATCTGAACATTTTTCATCATTCTGTGCTACAAGTTGTGTAGGCTACAGCAGTTTTCAGTGCATAAAGGATGGTAAATATTACTGACAGACATGGTTGAATTCAATCATCTCTTATTCCTGTTATATCAAAATAGCTTTCATAATTCTGTGATACAACTTGTACAGGCTTAGTCCAATTCTCACTGAAAAAAGAAGCTTAAAAGTTATTGAAAATATGGTTGAATTCAATCATCTCTTTTCCAGTTATATCAAAATAGCTTTCATAATTCTGTGATACAACTTGTACAGGCTTAGTCCAATTCTCACTGAAAAAAGAAGCTTAAAAGTTATTGAAAATATGGTTGAATTCAATCATCTCTTTTCCAGTTATATCTGAGTATTTTTCATCATTCTGTGCTACAATTTCCACAGGTTTTCCAGTTCTCACTGCATAAAGGATCACAAACGTTCCTGAAAGAGATGGTTGAATTCAATCATCACTTATTACTGTTATATCTGATTATGTTTTACAATTCTCTGCTATAAGCTGTGTAGGCTAGTCCAATTTTCACTGAATAAAGGATCACAAATGTAACTGAGAGAGATGGTTGAATTCAATCATGTCTTACTGTTATATCAAGGTATTTTTCATTGTTCTGTGCTACAAGTTGTGCAGGCTAGTACAGTTCTCAGAGCATAAATGATCACAAATATTACTGACAGACATGGATGGTTGCATTCAATCACCTCTTGTTCTTGTAAATTCTGAGTACTTTTCATATTCCTGTGCTATAAGTTGTGCAGGCTAGTACAGTTCTCTCTATTTAAAGGATCACAAATATTGCTGACAGACCTGGTTGAATTCAATCATCTCTTGTGCCTGTAATTTCTGAGTATTTCTCTTATTTTGTGCTACAAATTGTGCAGGCTAGTGCAGTTCTCACTGCATAACGGATCACAAGTATTAGTGACAGACATGGTTGAATTCAATCATCTCTTATTCCTGTTATATCTCAGTATCTTTTCACAATTCTGTCTTACAGTTTGCACAGGCTAGTCTAATTCTCAATGAATAAAGCATCACTAAGGTTCTTGAAAGACATGGTTGAATTCAATCATCCCTTATTCCTGTTATATCAGAGTATTTTTCATAATTCTGTATTGCAAGTTGCCCGGGCTAGTTCAGTTCTGACACTGCATATAGGATCACAAATATTACTGACACACATGGTTGAATTCAATCATGTCTTATTTCTGTTATATCTAACTCCTTTTCATAATTATGTCCTACAAGTTGTGCAGGCTAGTTCAGTTCTCACTGCAAGGTTGAATTCAATCATTATGTTATATCAGAACCTTTTTTCATAATACTGAGAATACTTAGTATAATTCTCACTGAATAAAGTATTACTAATGTAACTGAAAGACATGGTTAAACATTCTACTGAATCAAGGTTGAATTCAATCAGTTGTGGATAAAGATTTAAATGATAAAATATTGCTCAAGCTTTCTATCTAAGTGTATATAGATTATAAAATCCACAATATGGCCAATTTATGGCAGAAATCATTACAGTGATTGAAAAATGGACCAAACTTGGCACTATTAGAAAAGTGCCAAATTCATTTAGACCTTGTTAAAATTGAAACATCAATAATACATGTACCAACCGAAAGCGTCCAATTAAAGTCTGCATATTAGTTTAAACAAAAATAGCAATATCCATAGAAATGAATCAAATGAGTTACAATTAGAGGGTAGGTTGTGTTGTATTACACAAATATATGAAACTGCTTCATCAATGACCCCCCCCCCCCTCCCATGTATATATTTAGTGCCAAAAACGATCTTTCTTCAATTATCCCCCACTTCATAGCCCCATAAACATTTGATTTCATGCAATTTCAGTTATCAGTTATCTGACCCAACTGTATGTCCCCCAATGAGTTCGGACAATCGAGGTTCTACTGTATTTGTTATTTTTCTATAATGGGATTCTTTATGTATATTTTTAAGCTGTTTGTTTGTATTAACTTTTTTGTAATTCTGTTAATGTCACCATTATCTATATTATGTTAGTGCTTAATTACCATGTGTAAATCCATTTTTTATTGCGTAAAATAGCCTTACCTTATCCTCACAAGTGCTTGTTTGGTTTTGTGGAGCAAAACGTATCGACCGACAAGAATTTTTTAAGGAATATTCTTGTCACAAGAGGTGACCCCTTTGTCTGCGCATGTCCGCGCTTGCGCAGTAGTGGTTGTCGACAGACGATTGTCGAGAGATCTTCATTATATTTTTGGTCGATATGGGAGCAACACGTATTTTCTTTTATTATCGTCCATTTACAGACGAAGATCTATGAAGTTTTGAAGCGTGCAAGCGTGCACCTACCTGTATTTATCCATTATTCGACTGTTACTACCACTAATTCTGCCTCCCTTGTCCTGAAAAGGGTCAGAATAAAGATGTTTTATACAAGAAATCTTGCTGTGAAGTCTTCAGCGGAAGACGTTATACGGCTGCACTCACCTTCTATTCGACTGGAACTACCTGCTTGTCGAGGAAAGGGTTGCAAGAAGAGTTTGCTGTGAAGTTTCCAGTGGGAAACAAAGAAGAAAGAATTTAGTTATCTTTACAACGGAGGTCGTAGATTCTTTACTGGGAGTGGAGCGCCACTCTGTTACAGTAATAGGTCTCCCTCCAAAAGAACCACTACAGAAGTGCATCCACTGATCCTGGCAGTTATTATTTTGCTGTAAATTTGGATGAAGATCCAACACAATTACCTATGGTGGCAGTATGTGTTCTGCTTGTCCTTTCAGTCCTGTTGAAGAGTTGCATAAATCTACTAGACAAGGAAATTTTCACTTCCTAAGGCTATATATGTCCCCAATAGTTTATTCTGGAGCTGGCTAGACGAGATACTGTGTTGAACTCAGTACCTACAACCCTCACGTGTGTGTTTGAAGTGGCTTCACAGAACTAGTGTTATCTTCAGTATTACTGGTATGAGAGATTTTATCGCCATCCCAGAGTTGTACGAATCGTGGATTGAGATTGTCGATTTATTCCCCAATCGAATTCACCAATGCCTGTACTTCCCACAATGCAAAGCGATGACGTCAGACAGGAAAACATGGCTGCAGTAAATATCGCTCACTTCTGGCAATTAAATGCTATAAAAGGAAGCGATTTATCCACTCAAGAATTGCAAAACTCCAGGTTTCCATGGCAGTTTATTCTTCGTAAAGAAACTTGGCTAATGACGACTTATGATACTTCCCAGTGTCCTGAAGTGATTCTACCTACGATTTGAACGGTTGGTGTCCACGAGTGGGGTTCCTTTACCGTGTTATTAAAGACCGGCTTGTCCCTTCATTTACACTGGAGACACAAATTATTAGAAATTCGGTTACAAAAGATGCGTTCTTCTATGTACCGACTCACCAAGATTTTCAACATCTACTTCAGTTTAATGTACACTGGCAAACCTATCAGTTCAAAGCATTATAAAATTCGGGTTAGCGACCCCTCTACAGTTTCGTGCGAGTAATAAGAGGTAAATCTCATTCTTCAGTCTCACGGAATAGGAGTTCACCATATACCTGGACCACTGGTTGTTAAGTGTACGTAGAAGACACCAGTATTGGTTTCAAATCAAAGAACTCATCCAATTATTCAACAACTGGCTTCGTAATATCGATTTCCTAGGCTACCACTGCATTTTGGTACCAGGAAATTTCTTTCACCATATACCTAGACTACTGGTTGTTTAGTGTACGTAAAATACACCAGTATTGGGTTCAAACCAAAGAACTCATCCAATTATTCATTAACTGGGCTTCGTGATATCGATTTCCTAGGTTACCACTGCATTTTGGTATCAGGAAATTTCTTTCACCATATACCTAGACTACTGGTTGTTTAGTGTACGTAAAAGACACCAGTATTGGGTTCAAACCAAAGAACTCATCCAATTATTCATCAATTGGACTTCGTGATATCGATTTCCTAGGTTACCGCTGCATTTGGTACCAGGAATTTTCTTTCTACCTCGAATAATTTAAATACCTGAGAATCTATTCAAGACATGGCGATCTTATCACAATTAACCCCAAGGTTGCTTATTTCCCAGGTAGGGATACTAGCATCTTTGGAAAAGACTATACCAATGGGTCAGTTATGTATGTGTGCCTTTCAGTGGTATCAAGAAAAAACTGGCAATATCTCCAGTCACTAGTTGTGAGAATTCCTGTTTCAAATCCTTCTGAAAAGGCATATTCAGTGGTGGAAAATGCCAAAAAATGGGAAATAGGATGCCATTTCTATACACGGGTGCACAATTCCCTTATTTTCGTAGATGCATTAAACCAGGGTTGATGATCCCATCTATAAGCATCACAGTTAGTGGCTTTGGACAGTTAAAAATGTATATATTACATTTCAAGGTCATACAGCTGAGGGCAGTGTGTTCAGCCCTTAAAAGCCTTCAAGACAAATTCCACACAAAAGAATTCTTATAGCATCAGACAACACCACTGTGTTCGGTTATCTGAACAAACAGGGGGGGGGGGGGGAGCGTATACCTCCTAGTTTGGCGCAGCTTGGCCTACTGCAATCCTTGAAATATACTCATAACAGACATATTCTTGGTTGCTTAAAGGTCATACTCAACATAACTCCACAAGGGATAAAGGTTTGGCGCATCCTGGCCTACTACAATCCTTGAAATATACTCTTAAGAGACAGAAATATTCTGGGGTTACTTAAATGTCATACTCAATGATCCCTACAGAAGGGACAAAAGTAATATGTACAGAATGATTCTTACTCCCTTTATGGTTCTAGACAACGTGCAAGTTTGGCACAAATCAACAATAGGTGTTTTATGCAGGTATGCTGCATCTTGGCCTACTGCAATCCCTGAAATATTCTCATATGAGCCAGATATATTCAGGGTTGCCTAGATGTCATGACAGCCTCTCCACAAAGAACGAAATAATTCAGACAGGAGAGTCTTCATCTTTAATATTTTATTTGATTTACATAGTTTGTCAAATACCAATGGTACAGATGTTTGCCACCAATATGAGTTACAAGCTTCCATTCTATGTTGCCAGTCCCGGATGCAAATGCTCTGAACATAGATGAATTAAACATCTTGTTGGAGGTTCTGGACTGCTAGGCCTTTTGTCCTATACCACTTATTCCAAAAAGTCATTGAACAAGTGAACACCAGGTGCAAAATGATTGTGGCCCCTTGGTGGCCCATGATGCATTGGCTTTGTTGTCTGGTGAGTCATTCAACCAAACCTCCATTACAGCTACTTCACTGGTCTCAAAAACAGCCATTCAGTCAGAAATACCATCTAAATCTGTTGCATTGGCACCTTCATGCTTGGCACCTTAACACCACTCAGAATCTCTTATATCATTCTCTGGGCAAGGGATAGAGAGATTTAGGGCATCTCAAGGACCCTCATCTTGGAATGTATGAGTCATGATGGGCCATTTTGAGCTCTGGTACCCACAGAATAAGGTGGCCATCTCAGAGCCTACGGTCTCAAATCTACCAGATTTTTTGATCCATTTACTTGCAAAAATCTGAAACCTGTCACTATTGTTGGCTTTGCAGCAGCCATAGCTGATCATTTACCTTTTTGTGCAGGAGTTGAGCAAAAGCCTGGATCTTTATAGGCCTATTGCAAGTGTTTATAGAGAGAAGCCCACTGCTAACACAGGTGTAGCATCAAGGGATTTGCCTTTGCTTCTGTTGGTTTTCACAGAAGGCTCCTTATTAACCTTTAAAAGGAGGTCAGTCTAAAAAAGTTTGACTTGCAAGACTGTTGCAATGGCATTGGAAGTGTATTCTGGGACTTTGGCTCCTTCAGACACAAGCCTCATAGGAAGGAGGTTACAGTTTCTCCCTCCTACCTACCTTTTCAGCAAGGACCTATTAGCCTCAATTGGTCTAGATTGGCTCCAGTGGTCACTTCAGCTCTAGATCATTCCTGAACTCAAATTGCCTGGACACATGTTTCGTTGTCCTCCTACAGCACTTACATCCTTCATGGACAGGACTACTGCTTGGAGAAAAGGGAAAGTCTCCTTCTCCTGCCTTTTAGCAAGAACCAGTTGGCTTCTGATGCTCCAGATGGCTCAAACCAGTGGTCATTCCAGCTCACAAACCTTTCCTGAGCTGACGTTGGACTGATGTTGTGACACTCTGCCCTCTTACAGTACTTAGTTACTATCAAGACAGTACAAGTACTTCAAGGAGGTGAAGCATCTCTTGCTCATATCTTTTAAGGAAGGCTTGATGGAGATATTTTGAGTTCTGGTATCTCTTCCTGGATCAATCTGGATGCATGATTAGATTGCCAGTCCTTTAATTCTGATTCCCAGAATCTATACATTGAGGCACATATTACATACATGGCTGCCTCTTTAGTTTTCAAGAGTGGGGTCTTACCTGAGCAGATATGGAACTCTTGTTATTGGAAGACCCACAATTCTTTACTACATTCTACTTGAAGAAGTAGCTTGGCAATCCCATGACCAGTCCATGAACAAATTGGGCCTTGTGGATTCACCTCGGCATGTAGTCAATTTTTGTGTATTTATACATGTTATTCATATGACTCACATATTTATGTTCTCTCCAGTTATACAAGTCTTGTGTCACTGACATATGTCTTTCTTGGCTTTCATATGGCCCCATATCTGCAGTTTATGCAGTTCAGTTTGCCTGCTTGGAGATATTCTCATTGCCAGATGATGACATCTTGTTTGGGGATTCATGCAGACATCTCCGGCCAATACTGGGTGATGGTTAATTCTGCTATATGATTTGTTGTAAAATTGTCTACAACAGCAACAGCAGCAACAATGACGACCACATCATGGATCTCTTGTTGAGGGTAGCAAGTTACTCATCTGTGATGAAGAAGTAACTTTTAACCTAAGATGTGGTGCATGGAAGCTTATCTTATCCTCTTATCAGTGCTTTATTTGGTGACCCCTTGTCTGACAATCATCTAACAGTGTGGCCAAAACAAATACCCTCCACCTGTTATGGTTGTATTCAAGCACTTGTGAGGATAAGGTAAGGCTATTTTACGCAATAAAATGTAACAAATTTTATTGTAATTTAACTTTTTACAACTTTTGTTCATGGTATGGAGACCTCCTATACCCAGTCGATGACACCACTAGTAATGGTACAGTCACAGCCAGATTTAAACTAGGGTACTATCCAACATCCTTTTAATTTATTAAAGCCCCTTCATCATATAGACAGGACCATGGTGGTGCAGTGGTAACACACTTCCCCCCCCCCCCCCCCACCTCTGAGATTAGAGTTTGAACCCTGGCTTTGACCTCATGTGTAAAAGCTGGTTTTTTTGCTGTTGGTCAGCAGTTTACAGAACAGAACCTTGACCTTTACAGTACTAGATTCCTCTGCCTTTCAACTACTCATCAAAGTATAACCAAGAAGGTACTAGGTGTGATGTAAAATACTAAATAAATGAATTGTCATATAGGCAATTTTTTTCATATTTCATGGCTTGTATATTTGCTAGTACTTTCCCAGTTGTCAAAAATTGAACTCTAATCTAGTTTGTGTAGATTGTGTACATCTTATTGGCACTATAGCTGTAGTAGTAACTTAACCCCCTACTTTCAGCATGCTAGTAATTATCCATCAATTGCTCAACTTTCAAAACATTTAAATATTTATTCATATTTAATTACTTCTGTGTTCGCCATTTCTTGTCCTATTGTCAAACTTTAAATGCCATATAAAAACAAAGGTTGTACACACCTTAGCACCTTAGTAGTTTCAAAGAGGGAAAATCTTTCGTTTGGTCAGACGTGGTTTCATTTTTACCCCACAGCCCTTAAGGTATTGTTTTCACCCATGGTGTCCGGATGGCCGGGCGGCGGGAAATAGTTTGTCCGGGCTGTATCTCAGAAACCGTAAGGTGTAGGAAGTTGCTACTTGGTAGGGACATTGGTTAGGGGGTGTAGTTGTGCAACGTCATAGTCTGACCTTGATTTGACCTTTGACCTTGCTGTAATGACCTTGAGCTATAAAATCTTGTCTGGGCTATATCTCGGAAACCGTAAGGTGTAGGAAGTTGATACTTGGTAGGGATATTGGTTAGGGGGTGTAGGTGTGCAATGTCATGGTCTGACCTTGATTTGACCTTTGACCTTGCCGTAGTGACCTTGACCTATAAAATGTTGTCCGGGCTATATCTCGGAAACTGTAAGGCTTGGGAAGTTGATATTAGGTAGGGATATTGGTTAGGGGGTGTAGGTGTGCAACGTCATGGTGTGACCTTGATTTGACCTTGCCGTAGTGGCCTTGACCTATAAAATCTTGTCCAGGCTATATCTCAGAAACCGTAAGGTGTAGGAAGTTGACACTTGGTAGGGATATTGCTTAGGGGGTGTAGGTGTGCAGCGTCATGGTCTGACCTTGATTTGACCTTTGACCTTGCCATAGTGACCTTGACCTATAAAATGTTGTCCGGGCTATATCTCAGAAACTGTAAGGTGTAGGAAGTTGATACTTGGTAGGGATATTGATTGGGGGTGTAGGTGTGCAACGTCATGGTCTGACCTTGATTTGACCTTTAACCTTGCTGTAGTGACCTTGACCTATAAAATATTGTCCGGGCTTCATCTCGGAAACTGTTAGGTGCAGGAAGTTGATATTTGGTAGAGACATTGGCTAGGGGGTGTAGGTGTGCAGCATCATGGTGTGACCTTGATTTGACCTTGCCATAGTGACCTTGACCTATAAAATCGTCAGGGCTTCATCTCGGAAACTGTTAGGTGCAGGAAGTTGATATTTGGTAGAGACATTGGCTAGGGGGTGTAGGTGTGCAGCATCATGGTGTGACCTTGATTTGACCTTGCCATAGTGACCTTGACCTATAAAATCGTCAGGGCTTCATCTCGGAAACTGTTAGGTGCAGGAAGTTGATATTTGGTAGAGACATTGGCTAGGGGGTGTAGGTGTGCAGCATCATGGTGTGACCTTGATTTGACCTTTGACCTGGCCATAGTGACCTTGACCTATAAAATCGTCAGGGCTGTATCTCGGAAACCGTAAGGTGTAGGAAGTTGATACTTGGTAGGGACATTGGTTATTGGCTATAGGTGTGTATTATCATGGTGTGACCTTAATTTGACCTTTTACCTTGCCGTAGTGACCTTGACCTTTAAAATCTTCTTGCACCTTTGGGTCTGTCTTTTGATGCAGATTAAGCAAAAGTCATGTTAGAATTTATTAAGAATTTTACTTTCATAACTTCCCATTGTAAGAGATAGAATTTCATCAAGTGAGCCGCAGATTTTACTCCAACACCACACATAAGCATTCATTAAATGTATTACCACTTCTGTATGCATGGTAATATTCAAACCATCTAAACCATAATTCGGAAATGCAGATGTATATAAAGAGTGTTGAATTTTACTTTACTGATTAATGCTGTCATCTTGTCATTGAATTATCTTGTTTTAATACTTCATCTTTATATGCATTATCTTTCTTTTAAACATTATTTCTCCATTTAAACATTGTTTGGACCTTTATATAACTGACAGTGCTCTGAAAGTATCCTGAAGTTTGTACTGGTACAGTACTTCTATATCTCATGGTGTTGAAAATATTTCCCAAGGCTGTGGGGTACGGGCATCTCTGATGCTATTTTACTGATTTCTCATCCATTGCTCAAAAGAAAAACAATGAAATATTTCTTCATATTTAATTATTAAGCGTCCCTGAAAGGGCGCTTATTTGTTTTCACCTCAGTTTCCTCGCCACCGCCGCTGCCGCATTATGGTCTCCCTTGAATATCTCCCTTATTATTACAAGGTTTCAAACCATATTTGGCAGTTATATACCTTAGGCGTGGGAAAATTTTTCTGCATGCTTAAATTTGACCTTTGACCTTTATGAAGGTCACATGATCAAAAACAATTTTTTGAAGTACACCCCCCCCGTCATCGCAGTTCAGGAAAAACTACTTGCTACACAGCCTTATAATTTGACACACCTGTTTATACTATCGAAAACGCGAGCTGATTAGATTTTGGGAGCAATCCCTTGAAAAATGTCTCATTTATGAGTGATTTTCTGACACCTTCCTATCTGAAATCCTTAAATTTAGGCCAGCCCCCCTATTATCTACTTAAGTATTGCATTTAGAACTATAAAATATACTGGGAGGTAATAGGAAACCATATGTGGAGAGTCTAAATAGCCGGTCAGTTTTACCCCACGGCCCCCCCTTATGGGTCAAACTGGGGTCATAAAATAGCGGATTTTGAGTTTTTAGACTCTATATGGAGAGTCTAAATAGCCGGTCAGTTTTACCCCCCGACTCCCCCTTATTGGTCAAACTGGGGTCATAAAATAGCTGATTTTGAGTTTTTGCCTTATATCTCCTTTATTGTTGCTTTTATAGCTTCGAATATATTAAGAGGTATTGGGAAAGCATATGTGGAGAGTCTAAATAGCCGGTCAGTTTTACCCCCTGGCCCTCCCTTATGGGTCAAACTGGGGTCATAAAATAGCTGATTTTGAGTTTTTGCCTTATATCTCCTTTATTGTTGATTTTATAGCTTCAGAATGTATTAAGAGGTATTGGGAAAGCATATATGGAGAGTCTAAATAGCCGGTCAGTTTTACCCCCCGACCCCCCCTTATGGGTCAAACTGGGGTCATAAAATAGCTGATTTTGTGTTTTTGCCTTTATCTCCTTTATTGTTGCTTTTATAGCTTCAGAATATATTAAGAGGTATTGGGAAAGCATCTGTGGAGAGTCTAAATAGCCGGTCAGTTTTAACACCCCGACCCCCCTTATGGGCCAAACTGGGGTCATAAATAGCTGCTTTGGAGCTTTTGCCTTATATCTCCTTTATTGTTGCTTTTATAGCTTCAGAATGTATTAAGAGGTATTGGGAAAGCATATGTGGAGAATCTAAATAGCCGGTCAGTTTTATCCCCCAACCCCCCTTATGGGTCAAACTGGGGTCATAAAATAGTTGCTTTGGAGTTTTGCCTTATATCTCCTTTATTGTTGCTTTTATACCTTCAAAATGTATTAAGAGGTATTGGGAAAGCATATGTGGAGAGTCTAAATAGCCGGTCAGTTTTACCCCCCGGCCCCCCCTTATGGGTCAAACTGGGGTCATAAAAGAGCTGATTTTGAGTTTTTGCCTTATATCTCCTCTATTGTTGCTTTTAGACCTTCAGAATGTATTAAGAGGTATTGGGAAAGCATATGTGGAGAGTCTAAATAGCCGGTCAATTTTAACACCCCGACCCCCCTTATGGGCCAAACTGGAGTCACAAATAGCTGCTTTGGAGCTTTTGCCTTATATCTCCTTTATTGTTGCTTTTATAGCTTCAGAATGTATTAAGAGGTATTGAGAAAGATTATGTGGAGATTCTAAATAGCCGGTCAGTTTTACCCCCCCACCCCCACCCCCCACCCCCCCCTATGGGCCAAACTGGGGTCATAAATAGCTGCTTTGGAGTTTTTGCCTTATATCTCCTTTATCGTTGCTTTTATAGCTTCAGAATGTATTAAGAGGTATTGGGAAAGCATATGTGGAGAATCTAAATAGCCGGTCAGTTTTATTCCCCGACTCCCCTTTATGGGTCAAACTGGGGTCATAAAATAGTTGCTTTGGAGTTTTGGCTTGTATCTTCTTTATTGTTGCTTTTAGACCTTCAGAATGTATTAAGAGGTATTGGGAAAGCATATGTGGAGAGTCTAAATAGCCAGTCAGTTTTACCCCCCGACCCTCCCTTATGGGCCAAACTGGGGTCATAAATAGCTGCTTTGGAGTTTTTGCCTTATATCTCCTTTATTGTGGCTTATATAGCTTCAGAACGTATTAAGAGGTATTGGGAAAGCATACGGTGCAGCTTTGTGCATTCTTAGCTTTACAGCATGCTTATTAAAACCACAAAGCATTTTAAGCTTTAAGGGACGCTTCGCTTTTGTTAGCAAAAGCATTCCTCTAGTTTGTACTTTTGCCAGTATTTTTTGAATTCCCATAATTCAGACACCACTTAAAATATGTTATGTCAAGATTCTGACATCTTAAAAGTACTTGAATTTATTAGTATTAAAGCCTTCTGTTGTGCCTCTGGTTTCATTGTGGTGATGTTGATTCATTATTGATTGATTACCCATATTTCTTCATATGTAATTGCTTGTACATCACCAGTTGTCTAATTGTTTTTGTAATAAAAATACAATTTTAGGTCCCTATATGTAGTAAATTATACTTTAATCAATATATATTTATTATTGTAATTCTAGGATTAAAAAATATCTCCTGAAAAAAATTCTTCCTGTAAAATTTTCTCCATAAGCCTCTCTAAACAATCCCTCCTGAATATTCTGCAGTTTACAAAACTACCTAAGCAGAAAAAAGTCATGAATGTTTAAACTCATAGTTTCATTATCATCACAAATACAATAACATTTTCTAGCCCTCTCAATTGACCTGTTTATTATTTCTCAAGGGGAATATGTTTAGATCAATAGACTAAAAATATGCAAGATCTATAGTTTATAGGTGGAATTTCTCCACAAGCTTTCTTTCTAACAGGAAAATTTAGCCAACCTATAGCCTTTGTATGGTTAGCTTTGTAAAATATAATACCTTTCAGATACAATAAAGCTCACTACTGCAACTGATACATTGCTTAAATAACCCACTTTTGAATCTGGTACTAAACACAATAAAGTTGACATTCTGCTTACAGTCTGATACCACAACTACTTCTGGTTTTAATAACCCATGTCTCCATCAGGGCCGCTTCATTTTTGTAAGCAAAAGTCTTTTTCTAGTTAAAATACAATTTTATAGTATGCTCAATATTAAGTGTAGATTGTAATTTTTTTTTTTTGCATTTTTCAGAAAAAAGTGACTTTTTCTTCATAATCTCTATATTATGGTGAATGTTATTGTAAAATTTTGTGTATGGTTACACCTTGCCTGATTTGTTTCATAAATTATTCATATTTTTTTCTGTATTTTCATAGAATTTTTCCCATTATTTTATTTTTGTGTAGATTTATTTGATATTTGACATTTACATAAACACTACCAGTACTTTAACCCCTTTCAAATGTGGCTTTGAAATTTTGCTTGGCATTATGAAATATTATATATATTTGTCTTTATATTAGAAGTGACACTAACATTTATTAACACAATAATCTTAGTTTGGTCCTAAGTCTGTGTCTGGTTTACTTAGCCTGTGAGTGCTTCTTTAGTATATTGTTTGACAGTGTTATAATTAAAGAAAATCTATAATCAATGTCTGTTTTGAAATAATTTTAGATTAAATGGAGAAAACATAACTTAAGGTGTAGACCACTAAATCATTGTCAACATTCATTTTTCAAATCAAATTGCACATTAAATGGAAATAAGATTGTTTAAGTTTGTTTTATCATGTGCAAATTATGCACAATAAATACTTTAACTATTGTAGTTAGTCTTTTTAATTTCAAGCTTTCAAAAGCTGTTCTATCAAAAGTATTATTATTTTATATTATTTTAAGTTGGAAGAAACAAAATTAAGATTACTTGAAGAAGGCACTGGCCTTCTACTACGGGTTGTTCTGGTTTTAAACCAAACAGCAAGTGGAGGCCAATCTTTGATCTAGGCCAATCTTTGATTAAAGCAACTTGCTTCTCAAGACAGAAACTTTCAAGATGGAATCCATGAAAACCACAAGACTCTCCCCTCAGCTGAGACAGTGGGTCACCTCCCTTGATTTCAGCAATGCATATTTTCACATCCCTATAAATCCAAGGTCAACAGAATATCTAAAGTTCCATCTAAATGGTCAGACTTATCAGTTCAAACCTCTTCCCTTTGGCCTAGCAACAGCTCCATTGGAGTTCAAAAAGGTAGTATAGGAAGTGTAGAACCATGGGAAGCATTTCTGGATTCAGAAAACAGTTGAAAACATATCTTTTCAGATTAGCCTATCCTCCACCATAGCCTATCTTTCCTATGGGACGCTAATATGGAAACTGACCTCTTTGTGGAACTGTTCCCTTTTTGAACATCAGCTCTTTAGAGGATCACTTTTGACACTTTATAAGTGTTTCTTACTTAAGCTCAGCTCAGCTCCATGGGTATAAGAATCCACTAGTGCCTAAATGACTGGTTGTATGTCGTGGAAACTTGTCAAAATATATCCAGATCCTTTTGGCTCGATCCCAAGACCTGGGTTGGATAGTGAACTTGAACAAATCAGAACTCATAGCTCATCAGGTATTCAACTTTGTGGGATATCATTTCGACCTCTCGCAAGGCCTGGTCAAACTCACTGAGGGCAGACAGCAAACTAAAACCAAAAGGAACAGAGCCTGTTGGACAGTCAGATTGGTCAGTGAGAGAGTTCATGTCCCTTATAGGTCTCCTAACAGCCACAGAAAAATAGGTCATATTAAGGCTACTCTACACGAGACGCACTCCATGTCGCCCGAAAAACCACTGGCATTTGCTGAAGTCACTGAAAAGACCATGCTGGTGTCCAGCTCACTCCACTCTCTGAAATGGTGGCTAGATGAAGACAGTGTGCTTCATGATCAACCTCTGCACCCCTTCATCATACTCTGCAGCTGTGTACAGATGTATCAAACCAAGGATTGGATGCACATTTAGGGGACTGCACTACAAAAAGCTTCTGGTCAAAGCCAAGAAGCCACTTGCACATAAAATTGAAAGCAGACATACTGGTCCTCAAGAAGTTTGAGCACTTCTGTTGACGCCAGACAATCCAACTGTTGTGTCCTACATAAGCAAGGAAGGGGGTATGAGATCTGACTTTCTCTGCTCTGTGGAGACTACTTTCCTGGTGCAGCCTCAGCCAAATAGTGGTGAGGTCCAGACATATTCTGGGTTGCCTAAATGTGATAGCCAACAAACTGTCCAGGCACTAGCAAATGATTCAGACAGATTGGTCTCTTCTCCAGTGGATTTTCGACCGTGTATGCTTAAGGTGGCACACACCTCTGGTGGAAATGTTTGCCACCAGGTTCAACAACACACTTCCCTAGTTTGTATCCCCAATTCCAGACCAGAAAGCTTGGAAAGTGGATGCATTCAGCCTTACTTTGGAGAATCTGGACGCATATGCGTTTCATCAGTGTCAATTCTGAGAAAAGTGGTCACCAAGGTGCTCGACCATGATTGCAGGAGAATGATTCCAATTGCACCAGATTGGCCCAACATGCCCTGGTTCTGGGATCTGGTCAACTTGTCAGTGCATGTACCACTCAATCTGGCAATGTTGGAGAAACTTCTGACTCAACCGTTTAATGAGTATCCACATGGCGACCTCAAGAACCTGAATCTGCATGCTTGGATCCTAGAGATACAGCCATCCTAAAACAGGGTTTCTTTGATCAAGTGGCAGCAAGAATTGAGACTTCTCAGAGATGCTCAACCAGAAGTGTGTATGATTCAAGAGAAAAGTGGTATATTTCTGTCAAACAGCATAATTAAGTTCAGTTGGACTTCAGGTCACCCTCTATAATGCATATTCCATATTTTTCAGATTTTTCTTATACCTGGTTCAGGAGAAGACTCTCCAACCCAGCACCATTTACAGCTGTAGAACTGCTATCACTGACAAGATTAGCAAGGATGGTCTTAGTATTAGTCAGGTAGAAACATTAAATAGAATGCTAGTGAGTTTTCATCATGATAGATCAAAAGGACACAGAGGTATTCCCAGTTTGAACCTATCCCTGGTCCTACATCAGTTGACCAAGCCCTCTTTTTAACCTCTCAGAAAGGCTTCACGTGAGCATTTGATGTTCAAAACTCCTTGTGGCAATGGGTTCAGGCAAATAAAGAAGTGAAATTATGCTTGGATCAATAAGAACATTAGATATTAAGAAGTTTAGTCTAAAGTCTCCTTATATCTCTCAACCAACTTCTTGTCTAAGAATCAGCTGAGCAGGGATGGATCAGAATGTGTTGTTCCAGTGATCATTCTTTCTCTGGATCCTACACTTGGTACCCTCAAAGGAAGATAGAACTCTCTGTCCAGTCAGTGTTATGTTACTATTTGGGCAAGACCAAGGACCTCAGAGAGGGCAAATAATTGGTCTTTGTCTCATATGAGAAAAACTTTACCAAAGACATTGCTCCTGCTATTATTTCATCTTGGATTAAACAGACAGTACTGCTGTGCTATTAAGCCCATGATCTCAGAGCCTTTGCGGCTTCCAAGACCTTCCAAGGGATAGTTTCCTTGGATCAGATTCTTTCAGTCTGTCATTTGAAGTTACACACCTTCACTCAATTTGCTCTAAATTATGTGGCTTGAGCTGATTTAGAGCCTGTCGTGACACAGCAAATCTGACAGCAAAACAACCCATTTTATGCAGATAGTGTATATAGATGAGGGATATTTTTCTTTTGCTTGTGAAATTTGTTGTGCTGCCATGTGTCACATGAGAGGGGGCTTTCCTTCTTTTCACCTTCCTCGGAATCCACAGGACTGAAATCTGTTTTCCTTCCTCTCCTTTCTATGCTCAGTCCAAGTTGATGAGGTAAAAAGAGGGGAGGGACACTGGTGGGCACTGTTTTAACCAGTAAGCCTTAGGACCTGGAATATGCAAATGGAGAAAGGTTAAGGTCTTAATAAGTCCTTTTGAGCTGCCCTCCATTCACTAGGTGGTTATTTAGCAATTTCTCAATTAGGTAATATGTATTAATGTAATAAAATAGAAAGTTTAATATGTTTTATAAGTTGATACCTTCCCTAATGCCCCTGTTCCACCTTAAGCCCTGATTGGTAATGGGACCCTTAATCCTTAAGAGTCTGTGAAAAATCGGAAAAATGGGCGGAAAATGGAATCTTAATCGAGGTATAGGATCAAGCACAGATTGTCCTCAGGAAGCCTTGGGAAGCCTCAGACAAGTCATGATGATTCCCCAACTATGAGGCGATTAAGCCACATTTGTGATCAGTGCCAGCCCCGATCCTGCCAGGGATATCCCGAATGGATCACAGACTGGAAATATCAAACGTTTGATAATTATACAGATCACCACAGTCCTGTGGAGGAACAGGGGCATAATTGACAGGGGATTCCTATCCCACCTTCCCTGCATCATACACCTCAAAAAGGGACATACAAAGGTAGACAAAGTAATAGAGGAGGTATGTTACTCCTTCTAACAAGGGCATTCTAACATTAGGTGTGACTGGTTATGAGCCAGACATAAGAAATTTGTCTACTAGATAAGGTATTGAAAACTAGAACAAAGTCTGCAGGCCTTGGGACGTCCTCCACAAGCTTTTAAGGCGGCCACATTGTTTTTTTTTTAATGTGGTTTCCCTAAAACGAACACAGGAAACCTGAGTTTGATATGGCTAATGGGGGGCCATGGTGGCAGAGTGGTAACACTCTCACCTCCCACCTCTGAGGCCGGGGTTCGATCCCCGTCAAGGCCTTATGTGCGAAAGCTGGTAGTTGCTTGCCGTTGGTCGGCAGTTTACAGTACAGAACCCTAGCGAACTATATGTACTGGTTTCCTCTGCCCTTCCAACTACCTGTCGTGATATGACCTGTACAGTGTTGAAAGCGACGTAAAACACCAAATAAATAAATAAATAAAGATATGGCTAATGGTTTTGCTGTAATGACATGCCATAAAGTTCACAAGTGCTGAGTCAGCAAAATGTCAAAATTTATTACAACAGTAATATTTTTGTAATGTGGCAAAAATGCTCTATATGGGATAAAACATGCCAGAGAAAGACAATGGGAACATTTTTGAGACATTTGAAGCCTTGTGGTACATCACATCGGTAAAGTTATGTTTTACAAAATTACCTCTGGCGACCATGTTTTAGAACTAATTTTATCCGAAATCGATAGGCTTCCTTCCTTGAGTAATCTCAATGACTGTACAAAGTTTGAAGACAATGAGTGAAAGCAATCTTGAGTTAGAGCACACACAACCTTTAAAAATGGATACGGCCATCCTGAAAACAAGATGGCGGACAAATTTTTTTTCCAAAAGTTGTCCCCTTGACTCATGTCTGCATTTTAATTGGACTAGCACATGTTACAGTTTCCTCTTTGCCAAAAACTACAAAATAATGCCCATCTCAGGCATTCATTTCTAGTGTACATGGACTTTTCCGAGCGGAATGTCTGCTGTGAAATTTATCCACCATATAGAACATTTCTCTGCTGGATTCATGGGACTTCTGACTTTGCAATTTATAAGTATAGTGTTAGCATTAGTATTTCTTACATGTAATCTAGAGCTGGATTCAAAACCACAACCACAGAGTTGAGAGGAAAGTAAAATGATCATTTGTCAAATATGATAAAGCTTGTAGGCCACTGAGGTCCTTTATATTACATGCAGATGCCTTTTGAATATTTTTTGTTTTGAAAAAATAAAAATAATTGAATGAGTGCTGTAACATTCAAGGTTAATAACATGGTGTGATTTACAGCGTTCAAGCTTAAAGACGAAGTTTATGCTCAAGACTTTTACAACATTCAGGCTTTATATGGGCTTTTGCTCAACACTTCTACAACATTGGGACACTGGGTTTATGCTAAAGACTTCTACAACATTCATTTCTATAACATAGGAAAATTTTTGGCCAAGACGTCTACAAAATTCAAAGCTATAAAAACATGGAGACTTATGCTTGAGACTTTGCCAACAGTTTAGGTTTATAACACAAGGAGACTTACACACAAGACTTCTACAGCATTCAAGCTAAAACAGGGAGATTAGTGCTTGAGACTTATGCATGAGACCTCTACATCAGACAAGTTTTATACCAGGGAGGTTTAGACTTGTACAACATTCAAGGTTTATAACATGGAGATTTCTGCTGAAGACTTCTACAACATTCAAGGATATAACACAGGGAGATTTCTGCCCAAGACTTCCATAGCATTCAAAGTAATAACACGGATATACTCAAGACTTCAAAATTCACAGTGACTGCTGTGTAAAAATGAGACAAGCTGAAAGAAACACACAACCAAAAAACTTACATCCATATCCAAATGTCCAAATAACATGTCTTTATCTCGCCAAGGAAACAAACACGTAGCCACGTACTTCCATCTCACGAAAACCTAAAAATTAAAAAAATATATATATTTCTATAGCTCTACTGAACAAATTATGAAATTATGCGAGCTGCCAGAATTCATTTAGCTTTCCTACATCAGTCATATATGAGAGATATTTAGTTGTATTTATAACTTACTAGAATGTATAGTCGACTTAATAATTTTATATACCACTTATTATCTCGGGTGTACTACTTAAAGGTCATAGACATTAAAGGTCATAGGTCATAGCATCTTTAAAAAAAATGAATAAAACTTCAATTAAAGACTCAAGTGGAGATAAAATTCTTTGGAGACACAGTTTACAAACTTCTAACGATCCATCCCATCCATATAATCCATGTAATCAAACTAAGGAAGTACTAAACTAGTGTCATGAAGAAACATGATTAAAATATTCCATGAAGTAGGTCATAAAAATGAAACTATGAGGACTCTTTTGAAATAAATTTAACCAATTTCAATTTGCATTGGTTGAAATAAATTTCAGTTATTTTGTGCCACTTCACCATGTCCACCCATAAGAAGAAATGAGGTTAGACTGAGATCAGTGACAATTAGTCTCCAATCACACCTTTGAAGTGCGTTTTTTAAGCTTCATATAGCTTTTTAGCTTATGCAAGGCCACTGTCCTACAAGCTAAAATAATATACAAATATAAAAATTGAAAAAGATGGGGGAATAGTAACTTTCAATAAACTTATGTTATATACAAGCTGGGAAGCTTTTGGCACTGATGGTGGCATATATTTCTAAAATTATTTTTGTGAGTAGAGTATTAGAATTTAATCTTAGGTATTTCAGCAACTTTAATTGTAGGGCTATTAGATTTCATGATAAGTTTGATATTTCTTACTTTCCTTGTGAACAACATTTCCAGGGCAGAGATGCAGTATTTCTAAGAAAATTCTGGTTCAAGACCACTGAAAACATGGAATAAAATATATGGCAAGAAAATATAATGTGTATAGAACAAAGTGATGTACTTGAATATGGGATTTATGAATATGGAACAATATAAATAAGAAAATGAATTCTGCAGGAATAAAAAGAATTGGATAAACATTTATTGAAAAGGTTTTCAATGTACATGTGCAATATGAAAGAAACTAATTAATGTAATAATTACGTAATAGAATGGGCCAGTAAACACACAAAAGCCCACTAGAAATCTTGAAACCTCTGACACCTTTTCTTCTGTTTAGACTTTCCATTGTAAAAGGTGTTTCTATTTTTACCTAGATTACAAAAGGGTGTTTTGGTTTTTTTAGAACAAGATTACTATTTCCCACATGTGCATAATAAATGATTGAACTGACCTGATTGTAAGACAAAAAGTATTTGGACAAAATATTCCAGTATTGCTTGGAAATTAAACAGTGTGAACTTTGGTATAATCTATAGTTTATTTTGACACTGGTTTTTTTTCAACTTGTTAAATTAAGAATCTGTTACACATGTACCTCAATGGATAAACTGTTTAATAAAGATGGTAAAAAAAGAAATTTGAGTGACTTATCAGAAACAAGTTCAAATAGTCCAACTCTGATACTTCCAAATAAAATGTCAAAATTTATGGATACATGTGATCTTGGGGATATTTCAGTTGAAATGAGTGATCATGACAAAGTTGATGAACAAGTTCCACCTCAAGACGCGAACTCACGCAGGATAGAAAAAAAGATTGATGAAATCTTGGCAACTGTTCAGGCTGCTCAGACAAGCACTTCATTTGATATTAACCTTTTACAGGATGCAAATACAAATTTGAATCTCCGTTTACTGGAGTCAGAAGGGACAGTGGTTAGACTATCTGCCAAGGTGAAGTCACTGGAGGCTAAGGTCGAAGCTTTACAGTTACATTCCATGAAACCCAATCTGATATTTCATAACATTCCTGAAAAGATCCAAGAAGATCCCTATATAGAAATAGACACTATACTGAGGGACACATTGAAAATTCCAGATAATTTGATCTTTTCAACAAAGAACCCAGGGGGTGAAATAAGGGTAGATGTTGCCCACCGAATAGGTCAAAGAAAAAGCAAAGCAAGGCCATTGATTGTCAAATTTCTGACTCAGCGTGGACGCGATATTGTTTTTACATATGCAAAGCAGTTGAAATCAACTCCATATGCTATGAGTGAGCAATTCCCCCCTTCAGTTCGTGAAAAGCGTGCAGCCCAAGTTCCAGTTCTGATTGAAGAGCGAAGAACGGCCCGAGAAAGTAAAAAAGATAGCAGCATCAAACTAGTGAAAGATAAGCTACTCATAGACTCAAAGGTCAACATGGATACTTTTGAAAAACGCCCCTTGGATTACAGTAGATCTACAGGTGACCCTATATGTTTTGACCATATGTTCCATTCGGAATTACATGAAGTAAAGGGAAGCATTTTTCAAGGACACTTGAACCCAATCCACACAGAACATGAAGCTATCCAATCATTGAGGGCAATTCTTCAAACTAGCCTTGGATCAAAAAGTGACCATATTTTGTATGCCTACAATTTCACTGATGCTGAAGGTCTCTCAGTTAACGGATACTACGATGATGGAGAATGGACAGGTAGTAAAATACTAAAAGAACTATTGATTGAACATGAAATCAAAGATGCAATTCTGATAGTGACACGCCTACATGGTGGCTTTAATCTTGGAAAGATACGATTTGAATACATCAAGATGGCTGGAGTGGAGGCACTGAAAAAACTGTAATATGATCCCTTTTGTTAAAATCACTTAAAAGTGCATTCCTCCATTCCAAAAATGACTAATTAACTGTCTGCATAAAGTGTTTTTTTTTGTTTGTTTTTGTATACGTTTATTTTTTCTCTCTGGAAAGACTCTCATATTTAATCAGAATAAATAGCTTTAAAAATTAACTTATACATGACATGATTCTTCTGACCACAACAAGTGTGTAGTACTAGTTATGTAAATGAAGTTTTTGGGCTTCAACCATTTTGTAAAACTAAATTCTTATGTTGAACTACTAAAATCAAATGTTATAACAAAAATTGTAGTACAGTAGAACCTCTATTATCCGACCCTCTTGGGAGAGTAAAAATTAGGTTGGTTAATAGAAAGGTCGGATAATAGGAAGGCTAAAATAACAGGTTTAAATGGAGTTGGGAGAGTGGGTTTGAGGTTGGATAACTGAAAATTTGGATAATAGAGGGTCGGATAATAGAGGTTCTACTGTACTAGTTATGTAAATGAAGTTTTTGGGCTTCAACCATTTTGTAAAACTTAATTCTTATGTTGAACTATTAAAATCAAATGTTATAACAAAAATTGTGTAAAATCTGATGAAATAGGTATATCTTTATTTTTTTTTTTTCAATTATGTACAATGGTATCATTATTTTTTTTTGAAACATGAAAAACTAAACTCTGATGAAAGTTTTCATCTGTACAAGACATTATATGTTTCAATATTGAACTAAGGATTCTTTTATTAAATTAATAATGTACAAGTAATATTGTCAGTGTATATGTTCACTGGGTAAACCTTTTCCGCCTTTGATATAAAGACATTTTAATTTCTGCTGAAATATTAGAACTACGGAAACATATGGTCAAAAATGAATCTTTTCCTAATTATTTTAAAAAATTCATAATCATGTTTTCAGGAATATTGTGTTTTGATACATGCCTTTCCATCAAAGACATGCATCCAAGCTGAACCTTTTCAGCTTTTTTTTTGTAATGATGTACATATATAAGCACTTAGTTGTGTTTTATGCACAAATTTCGTTCCGTACATTAACAAATTGCATTTTCAATAGAGACTTGGAAAAATGGTGCCATAATATAGTAGTTAAAATTTTTGATGCTGTTTGTAGCTCTCTTTATCCTAGATATAAACATAAATCTTTTCTCGTGCAGTACATTTATACATTGAGAGACAAAGAAAGTGCAGAGAGTGACTTTTTGACAAATGGGTCATCTAAGAAATAATATTAAGGTGTTGTCCGCAAACTGTCAAGGCTTACAGAATCTACAAAAGAGACGAGATGTTCTCACATACTTTAAAGAAAGTAAAGCCAAAATTGTTTGTCTACAAGATACTCACTGGACAACAAAGGATTTATTAAAAGTTAAGGAAATTTGGGGAAATAATTGCTTTATAAATGGCTCAAGAACCAACTCAAGGGGAGTAGCAATTTTAATTTGTGATGACTTTGAATTCGAAGTTCTCAATTCAGTAGGTGATCAAGATGGGAATTTTATTTTCCTGAATGTCAAAACAACTTTTGGAATCATAAACTTGATATCTTTATATGCACCAAATACTGACACTCCAAATTTTTTCAATGAATTAAGATCACTGCTTCAGAATTACAAAGCAGACTATGATATTATTTGTGGTGACTTTAACCTCGTACTTAACCCTTTGGTAGATACATTTAATTATAAGCACATAAATAACCCAAAGTCTAGACAAGCTGTCCTTAAAATTTGTGAGGATCTTGATCTTTTAGATATTTATAGATATTTTTATCCAACTACACATAGATATACTTGGAGAAAGAAAAATCCTCTTAAACAGGCCAGACTTGATTTTTTCTTAGTCTCGCGTGCAATGACAGATTTGGTCTATAATTGTGACATAAAAGCAGGCTATAGATCTGATCACTCAATTTTATTTTTAGATATTACAGTAAATAAATTTTCAATGGGTAAAGGCATTTGGAAGTTGAATAACAGTCTTCTTAAAAACAAAAGTTATGTTGACCTCATAAATAATGTGATTAAAGAGGAAGCAATGAGATATGCTGTGCCTGTCTACAAGGTACAATATATTGAAAGTAATTGGGATAAAATACTTTTTACAATTGATGATGATTTATTTCTAGAAACTTTGTTTTTACGCATAAGGGGAGAATCTATAAAATTTTCTTCACATTTGAAGAAAAAACATATGGAAAAAGAAGAGGCACTAGTAAAAGATATTGAATACTTAGAGTCTTTAGAAAAGCCAAACAATGCACAATTGGAAATTTTAACTGATAAAAAGGAAGAGCTTGAAACTATCAGATCATATAAAATCCAAGGACAGGTAATAAGGTCAAGGACACAGTGGTTGATAGAAGGTGAAAGGCCAACAAGGTACTTCTGTAATTTGGAAAAAAGACAATTTGTGGAAAAAACAATAAAAAAACTGGAAACATATGGTGGTAAAATTTTGCAAGATCAGAAAGAAATTTTGAAAGAAATCACTGATTATTATACTAATCTTTTTAAAAATAAAGATAATGAACTTGAAAAAGTTGATTTTACAGTGCTTTTAAAGGATGCAATGATGCCAAAGATTGATGAAGCGGACCTAGGAAAACCCTTGATGACTAAAGAACTAGAAAATGTTTTAAAAAAGATGAAAAATAATAAAACTCCAGGTATTGATGGCATAAGCTGTGAATTTTTGAAAGTTTTTTGGTCCAAACTGAAAAATTTGGTTACTAGGGCTTTGAATCATTGTTTTGAAAAAGGTATGTTATCTACAACATTGCGTAAATGTGTTATAACATGTATTCCTAAAGGGAATAAAAGTAGAACACAACTGAAAAATTGGCGCCCGATATCTTTGCTGTGTGTAACATATAAACTTGCCTCCGGAGCTATAGCAAATAGACTTAAACGAACACTAAAGCATGTAATATCACAATCAAAGACTGGATTTATAGAAGGAAGGCAAATAAGTGACAGCACTCAACTAATTTATAATATAATGCATTTTGCAGAAGTTAAAAATAAAACGGGCTTATTAATGATGATAGACTTTGAGAAAGCGTTCGACTCAATATCATGGGATTTTCTCTACAAAGCTCTTTCTTACTTTGGTTATTGTGAGAGCTTTATCAAATGGGTCAAAGTTTTTAACACAAATGTAAATGCTCACGTTACTCAATGTGGTCATCTATCAAATGAAATACCCATTGAAAGGGGCTGCCACCAAGGTGACCCATTATCACCCTTTTTGTTTTTAATTGGAGCAGAAATATTATCAATACTTATTAAAATGAATCCAGATGTAGTTGGTTTTCTTTTTTATACAGAACAGATTAAGTTAACACAGTTTGCGGATGACACCACACTTATTTTGGATGGCAGTGACCACTCTCTGCAATCAGCCCTAAATGTTCTGGAAATTTTCGGCAACTTTTCAGGTTTAAAGATGAATATGGAAAAAACTAAAGTCATATGGATAGGGAGGAAACGCTATTCAAAAGACAAGCTGAATGTTACTGCACAACTTGATTGGGGAAATGTTGAATTTAATCTCTTAGGAATAACGTTTTCTGTGAACTTAGATACAATGGTAGAACTGAACTACAACAAAGCAATAGATAAAGTTACTAAGGATGTAGTAAAATGGCAAAATCGAAATTTAACCCCAATTGGTAGGGTGACAGTAATAAAGTCATTACTTTTACCAAAATTTATCCACCTATTTACATCTTTGCCAACTCCAAAATCTAAAATAAAGGAAATAAATAACATTTTTAAAAAATTTTTATGGAATAAAAAACCGGACAAAGTCAGCAGAACAACTGTTTGTATGGAGTATCATGAAGGAGGTCTCAATATGATCAATCTTTTTTCCTTTGTACATGCCCTGAAACTTTCATGGATCAAAAGAATAATTTTCAAAGATGATTTACAATGGCTTACATTATTAAAACATACCTATGGCGAACTTAATTCCTTGTGTTGTAAGGGCGGTGAATGGTGTAAGAAAAACAATTTTAAGGGCCGCTTCTGGAAAGAAATATTTGATTACTGGCAAGCTTTTTGCAGCAACCTCAACGTGAGAAATAATTATGACATTACACAGTCTTGTCTCTGGTACAACACTAAATTATCCTCCATGACATTATACTTTCCAGACTGGTATAAACATAATATATATCTTGTAGGTGATGTACTAGATCCTGAAGGAAACATACTAAGTTTTGAGGATATTACAGAGAAATACAATTTTAAACCAAATATCTTGGACTATTATAGATTAAGAAAATTAATAGGCATTTTTATTAATAAGTATAAAGATAGGGACACTTTTCTGTACATAAGGCCTCCATATCCATTGCACATGAAAAGTCTTGGTAGCTTAAGCAAAGGGTGTAAATCACTCTGTAAAATGTTGCAAGAAAAAGCTGAACCTTTGTATAAAACAAAATGGTCTCAATTAATTAAAGTAAATATAAATGTAAAATATGAAACTGATTTCTTATGGAAACAAATTTTTAAAGCTTGTTTTAAAAGTGTCACGGACCACTCAATCATATGGTTTCAGTATAAAATTCTGTACAATATTTTAGATACCAGGGAATATCTATTTAAATTGAAAATAAATGACTCCAGTATCTGCTCATTTTGTCAAAGCAACCCCGAAAGTATCAGCCACCTTTTTACCCAATGTCCTTATGTTAAAGAACTATGGAAAAATGTCAGTATTTGGATAGAAAAAAAATTACAAGTTGGCATAACATTAAATGATAATGTTAAAATACTTGGCTATCATGTACATGATGAGCACTTCTGGCCTGTGAACTTTGTCTTGATGATATCTAGATACTACATTTATATCTGTTCAAAGAGGCGTTTTAATTTAAATATTTTTCATCTGCAAGAAATGGTCAAAAGAAAATATGAGGAAGAAAAATATGTGTGGGAAACCAAATCTTTAACCGATTTCTTTACAAATCGTTGGCTTATTTGGGAACAGCTTTTCATCAATTAACAAGTTTACTTTTACATGATTATATCTTTAAACCTGATAATCACTAAATATTGTACTATTGAAATTCTTAGTCCTCTATATATGGCATCTTTTGAATTTCAAACATTTGGATCAATGGATCTGATTGAGTAATACAGCTTTCTATATATTAAATAGTCTAACTCGGTAAAAATAACCTTTTTGTACTGTCTATTGTTATTTAAATGTTGTTTAAATACCACCATTGTAAACTTTATTTTTATGCATGAACATGTATGTAACAAAAAGAAATAAAAATATAAAAAAAAAAAAGTTTGATATTTCCTTGGTAAAAAGCGAGAGGCAAGAAAGGCACTGAAAGTGTAAAAGTTGGAGAAAGACTATTTTTGATTTGACTGGCACTGCAATTACAATACACCCATTGGTTTGAAATTCACATCTAACATATAATCACAAACAGGGAGGATGTGTTTGTTTATTAAATCAGTGAAATCTAAAGCTAAAAGGGATAGCCAGGGACACAGGTAATAATGTAACTTTTAACAAGTGACTGAAAAATATATTTAAACTGCATAGCTGCCAAGCTTCTGGCTGTGAATATAGCCTTAGACATAAAAGTGAGAGCTTTGACCCAGTTGATATTTTCCCATACATATAAATATTATGACTAAATATAAATATATACCCGGAGTTTGCATATGCATCATACTTTAAAGCCAAAGGAGCACAGTCCATTGTGTAGGTTGTGCACCATGTCTGAAAACAGAAAGCGAGCAGAGACAGATAACGCATGTTAAGGTTGGGATTTGACATCCCTTTAAATCACAGTTACTCTCTCTGCCAAGAGGGTTATATGATCATTGCTTTCTATTTGTTTCTATGCTAGCAAGATTAGGGGAAAAGCTAAGTAGATTTATATTTAATTTTTCGACTAGAATTTATTTAATTATGGTAATAAGCTGCAATCAAATCCTTGGTCCAAAATTTTTAAAGGATTTTTTGTCATTGTATTATTGGGCCTTGGTGGGGCCATGCACTATCTGAGTGCTCTTGTTTATGACAGCACACTTCCCACATGTTTTCATGGCCATGATTCAAACCTTAAAGGTACAAAATTAAAAGCTATGATACCACTGTGTGGATCCTTAGCACCCCTTCCCCATGCTCCTGAAAATAAAATAACCTGTTATAGGCTTTTAGGTTTGGTACATACCTGTGCAAAAGCCAGAAATAACTCTTTTCACTGACTATTCAGAAAACTTTATTTTCTGATTGAGGATTGCGAAGTAACCAGATGTTGAATGCTTGGAGTGCCAGAAATAACCCTAAAGAAAGGAAAAGGTTGGTTCATTCAGGTATTATTTCTTTGTTTATCCATTGTTCACACTGTTCAACATTAGCCCTACATGCACTGCACAATGTTTCACCACCGCACTGCATGAGTGGCAATTAATGCTGTGGTTCTGTCCCAAAAATACATAAAACCCCAAATTAACCTTTGTATACCTCATAATGATAAATTCGGCCACATATTGGGTTAATATTTCATCTCTAATTCAAATCTGGTAATTTTTTTCACAAAGTGGAATAAAATAATTTCAGTTTGGAATACTTTATTCCCCATAAATACCTCCACTACAGAGCTATTAAGTTCATAACCATTCAACTTTATTTGTCTGTTAATATAACTATCCTTAGTATAACTGTTTCTATTGACCACATTATACTCGCTTTATTCTGCTTTCCTCAGGACTCTCCTGTAAGTTCAACTCTGAGCTGACCCCAGGAACCTATATTCATCTACCCAAGCGTTCTGGCAGGTGTGAATGGTTTGGCTGATTAAGCAGACCTGTGTTGGGTCTGTGTCAATTCAGGTTAACATACAATGGTTCCAGAGCCTAACTGGTACAGGCTACAATTACCCTCTTTCGTAAGAATTAGTTTATATGGCTTTTCTTTCATCTCTGCCTGGCATATGAATAGGTTTTCCATTATTTTGTCACTACCATGAAAGAAATAACGTCCATTCCAAAACAGAATCTGGCTATGTTTACAACCAGGCAGTTGATTTTCAATCTTGCATTGTAAACCAATAAGAGGTCAGGAAGTGGGAGGTAAGACAGGCGTGGAAAGCCTTTGATATCTCACTCCTGTCTTACACTATCTTTGATCGGATGGAAGCGGTCACAGGACACTAAATCTTCCTTTTGATGTCAACCAGATTGCCCCCCATTTTTGAAGGGGCCAGAGGGCAGAAGTAGGTGTAAGCTATTTGCTATCCACCCCCTTTCTGCCCAGCCTGCTACCTATGAAAGCAGTACTGAGCTGAATCATTCTGTAAGAAGTGCAGGTGCAGCTCTACTGCCCAGTCTGGATACTTCTAAGCATTTCTCTAGAAAGTCAGCAGGTACAAGCTACAGAGTACTACAGACCTTATGAAATAGTAGTAGGTGCTGAAACAGTGATGGCAATTTTACATTCTTTTATCCCATTTTCTAACCTTCCATTCAGGATCGAACCCCTCTCACAAAAGATCCCTTAATGAAAAGTGGATATGCTATCTCCTCAGGAACCAAACTACCTGCAGGAAGCTTTGCATTTTTCTGCTACCAAAACAAATCCTGTATGGCCTTCTACAGTTGCCTCTTCATGGCTCCCAAACCCAGCAAGTGGCCCCCCACTTCAGCACCTTAAACTGGCTCCTAAAAAGGTAAAAAAGTTTAAAATAGAAACTACTGAGTCCTTAAGGCCCGCTTTCATTACAGACAGGGGAGTGGGTCACATCGCAAGATTTCAGCGATGCTTTCTTTCACATCCCTATTAGTCAGAACTCGAGGAAGTACCTCCAGGTAATAATGTAACTTTTAACAAGTGACTATCAGAACCAAAACTTACAGTTCACAACCCTACCTTTTGCACTTTCCGCGGCCCCCATGGAGTTCATCATAGTGGTAAAAGAGGTCACATTTATGGCACAGGCACACAATATCAAGATTCATCAGTATCACACAATTCCATATCTAATCATATGTGTTACCTTTTTCATACACTTGAGCGTGTAAAAAAACATGAAAACAAAAAAATATATAATCTAGAATTGAAATATTTTTACTTTTGATATTTGTACTGTAACTGTAGGGCACTCTAACAGTTTGAACTTCACTGTGTAAACTATTACTTGAAATTGTCAATGTTCAATCATTTGTAGAATAACATAGTGTTAACCATTTGCTGAATTTTTCTTTGTTAATCATTTGATGAACATGTCTGTGCTAATCAGTGCAGATTTTTTTTCCAGTGTTAATCACTTGCTGACCCTGTCAGTGGTAAACATCTGCTGAACTTGCTAGCGTTAAACTTTTGCTGAACTTACCAGTGTTAATCACTGCGTCAAACATTTGCTGAACGTGTCTGTTAACCATTTACCGAACTTGTCAGTGTTAATCATTTGCTGAACTAGCCTCAGCTAATCCTTGGATGAACTTGTCTGTGTTAATCTTCTCCAGAACTTTTGAGTATTAACCAATTGTTGAACATGTCAATGTTAACATTATACAAAAATAGAATATCTGTATTTGATATCTGTACTGGAACTCTAAGGCTTCTAACAGCTGAACTACTCTATAAACTAATATTTGAACTTGTTAGTCTTCAGCCACTTGCTGAACCTGATAGTGTTAACCCATTTGCTGAATTAATTCTTTGTTCATTATTTTGTTGAATATATCTGTACTATCTTTTGCTGAACTTGTCAGTGTTAAATGCTTTCCGAACATGTCAATGTTAATCATTTGATAAACTTGTCAGAGTTAATCATTTGCTGAACACGTCAGTGTTAATATTTTGTTTAATTTGTCAGTGTTAATCATTGGCAAAACATGTCTGTGCTAACCTGTTATTGATTTTTTCCAGTGTTATTCTCTTGCTGACCTTGTGGGTGTTAAACATTTGCTGAACCTGTAAGTGTTACTCATTTGCTGAACTTGTCAGTGTCAATCATTTGGTGAACTTCTCTGTGTTAATAATCATTTGTGGAACTTGTGAGTATTAACCATTTGCTGATCATGTCAATGTTAATCGTTTGTGGAACTTGTGAGTATTAACCATTTGCAGATTATGTCAGTGTTAATCATTAGTCGAATGCACTAGTGTTAATAGTTTGCTGATCTTCTCAGAGTAAATCATTTGCTAAACTTGTCTGTGCTAACTTTTTGCTGAACCTTTCACTGTAAACTCTTTCTGACCTTGTTAGTGTTAAACATTTGCTAAACCTGTGTTAAACATTTGCTGAACCTGTGCTTGTGCTGCACGTTTTTTTCTTAGATATTCCTGGATGAATAAATTAAATTAAAGGTATTTAGTAGTACATTTAGAGTATACCCAACGGACAAGTTTAGACTGTATGATAGACATTTTGATAAAAATGTATATTGGGTCATTGCAATGCATTTGATAAAAGGTTTAAATAGCATTATACTGTAATAGTGAAGTGTGAAGCTATCAAATAATTGGTATATATCACATATTCAAGGTAATTAACCATTGATAACATTCAAATATACTAAATAAATAGAAGTTAAACGGGATGTTTTGATACAAGTATATACTTATGCTAGCTTATGGTAATGTAATTGATAAAAGACTTAAATAGCATTAAACTGTAGTAGTAAAGAGCGAAATTATCAGAATAACTGGTTATATATTATCTACTGGTGTCATAATGTAATAAAGAATAGATAATATCCTGAAATACTACGATAGAAGTTAAACAGGATGCTTGGATACAAAGTATATTATTGTACTGGTTTATTGTAATATTATACAACAAAAGGCTAAAATATCACAGAATAGCAGCTGTCATGGGTAAAGTTATTAAGATAATTGGAAACGTCTTCTGTTGTGTGAACTATAACTTTGTGTCTACTTTTGAAATTGAAATATTGTTATGTCTCTTATCTGTTTGATGTTACTGCAAAACAAAAAATTGCAATTCTATTGTAATTTATAACAGTATAAACAGTTATCAATGTTACTGCAAAACACAAAATTGCAATTTTCTTGTAATTTATAACAGTATAATCAGTTATCAATGTAATTAACTATTGATAACATCTGAAAAAAAAAACAAAAAAAAAAAACAATTATGATAAAATTAAAATTAGAGGTTTTGATACACAGCTCACACTTGTGCTAGCTTGGTGTAACATAATTGACAATGGCTTAAAAATATCACAAAAAATCAACTATGATGTAAGTTATGCAAGAGGTTTTGATACAAAGAATATACTTCTGGTAGTTTATAGGAATTGTAATGTTATTTACTGTGGTATTGAAGTAGCAAACTAGATAGTTGGTACACAAAACTTAATTTACTTTATCAAGATTACTGGTATACATAAATTAATTTATAGAGACAAAAGCCTGGAAATATCCTTTTAAAATGTTAATACAGACATATTATAAAGTTGTTGATTACTTATTGTAACAATATTATATGATAAAGGTTAAATAAGAAAGTTTGACATAAAGTAAACACTTGTGTTTTAAGTCAAACTATAAAAAAAAACAAAGGTAAAATGTGAAGGGTGAATAACATAATTATTTCAACACAATATCTAAACACACGTTTATAAAACACATGTGAACTTCAATACAAAGAAGATAAATGTTAAAATACTCTCAAACAACAGGATGTTTAAATTTAATCATATGTTGGTTTAGCTTAAGTATGCATAAATTCTTACTTAGGTAAAAGAACATAGTTAAGTCTGCCATAGTAGCATCAAATGTTTATGTTGAAATGTTAAGATTACTTAAAAGTATGCAATATACATAGTTAATATCTCTGTTTTGAGATACAACCGTCAAATGTATATAAATCATAAGGTACACAAAGAATATGTTTATTTTTGAAATTGAAAACTGTTACGCCTCTTGTCTGTTGATGTCATTGCAAAACACAAAATTGCAATTTATTTGTAATCTTAATCAGTATAATCAGTTGGAGTTCTTAAAGACTAGCTCATGTTTTAAACTTGGCATTAGTCAAATGCGATATGTTAGAAAGTGTAACGAAATCCAGGTATGATAACTAATTTTACTTTGAATTCATTCAATTGTAGAGGTTTGAGAGAAAAACAAAAAGATTATCACTTTTCAAATGGATGCAGGCAAATCACAAAGGAATAACATTATTACAAGAAACACATTCTTGTAAGGAAGACGAAAATAAATGGGAAAAAGAATTTAATGGTAAAATTTATTACTCTCATGGTACATCCAATGGTAGAGGTGTCGCTATTTTAATTCCAACAAGTATTGATGGTGATATTTATATTCTTAAAATCACAACAGATACAAATGGTAGAATGTTGCTAGTTCACTGTGAAATAGAAAAATCAATATACATTATTGTAAATATCTATGCACCTACCAAGGAAGACACAAAAGCTCACAATGCATTTCTAAATGAACTAATACAGTTAATTGAAGATTATAGTGACAACCCTTTAATTATTGGTGGTGATTTTAACGTATGCCTTGATACCAATAAAGATAAAAAAGGAGGTACCCCAGACAAGGAATCAGTCTATAGGGAGAATTTACATAACTTTATGGAAGAATTTTGTTTATCAGAAATATGGCGCATTTGGAATCCGGACAAAATTCAATTTAGTTGGAGAAATAACGGACCTAAAGGTTTAGTACAGTCAAGATTAGACTTCTGGTTAATCTCTAATTTTCTAGAATATGATGTAAATAAATGTTGGATTCAGCCTGGACTACTATCTGATCACAGTATATTGAAACTGTCATTGAACTTGATCAAAACCCAAGGTAGAGGCAGAGGGACTTGGAAATTTAACAATAATTTGCTAAAAGACTTTGAGTATATTGATCTTGTTAAAAAACAAGTGAAGTCCGTAAAAGATACTTTTTTTGAAGATAAGAGAGTCCGATGGGAATTCTTGAAATGTCAACTATGATTTTTGCGTGCAATAAAGCAAAACAATCGAGACATGAAGAAAAAACATTACAAGAAAGAATACAAACTTTGGAAACATCTCTAGATGCCAATAACGAAGAACAAATCTCGGAATACAATCAATTAAGAAGAGAGTGGGAAAACCTCCAAGAAATCAAAACTAAAGGTGCTATAATCAGATCGAAGGCGCAATTAGTAAAAGAGGGGAAAAAAACTCCAAATGCTTTTTAAATTTAGAGAAGCGTAATTACAATCGGAAATGCATGAAAATGATCATAAATCGAGATGGGTTGGAAGTTACAGATCAAAAAAATATTCTGAAAGAACAAGCCAATTTTTTGAGAATCTTTACACAACCAGAAAAATTGATTCCGTATCTAATAGTAAGATAAAGGAGACTTTTTTAACAAACATAAATATACCAAAGCTAGATCAAGATGTTAAATCAAATCTCGATCTTCCAATAAGTATAGATGAACTTTCACATGCACTTAAAAATATGAAAAACGACAAGTCACCAGGCTTAGATGGGTTTACGGCAAATTTTTACAATTCTTCTGGAATGACTTAAAAAATCTTCTACATGAAACATTAAATTATTCTTTCCAAAAGGGAGAATTACCTTGTGGTCTTAGAAGAGGCGTACTTTCATTAATACCCAAAAAAGATAAAGATTTACGTTACCTGAAATCATGGAGACCTGTATCTTTGTTAACAACGGATTGTAAGATACTAGCAAAAGCACTGTCAAGAAGATTAGAACAAGTTATGCCAAGTTTGATAAGTTGTGATCAAGTAGGTTATATTAAAGGACGCTTTATTGGAGAAAATGTGAGAATTATAGAAGATATTTTGAGTTATACTACAACTAAACATATCCCAGGGTTATTAATCCTAATTGATTTTGAAAAAGCCTTTGACACTGTAGAATGGAACTTCCTTTTTAAAAGTCTCAAATCATACAACATTGGATCAGAATTTATTTCATGGGTGAAACTTCTTTATAATAATATCACATCATGCACAGTTAACAATGGGCACCTCTCTCCATCCTTTGAACTCACAAGGGGAGTGCGACAAGGCTGCCTGCTATCTGCCTTCTTATTCATATTAGCCTCAGAGGTTATAGCACTGTATCTGAAATCTGATAAGAGTGTTAAAGGAATCAAGATTGCAGGAACAGAATATAAAATTTGCCAACTAGCAGATGATACAACCATTTTTTTAGAAAATTTAAGTTGTCTTGAAGAAGCTATTAATCACTTTAATGCATTTCAGAAAAATTCTGGTTTAAAATTAAATATGGAAAAAACTGTTATAATACCACTAGGCCCTTTTCGAAACACATCTATTTCATTACCGGACTGGCTTAAAGAATTACGTATAAATTTGGACTTTTTTCAAACATTAGGAATTTGGTTTTCAACTGATGCTTTAGAAAGAACAAAAAGAAATTTTGATGAAAAGTTAAGAAAAGTTGAAGCCATTATTCAAATTTGGAAACAGCGTAACTTGTCATGGAAAGGACGCATTGTAATAATAAAATCTTTGATATTGTCCCAATTTACACACTTGTTTAGTATGTTATATACACCTCCATATGTGCTAGACAAATTAAAGAAACTTATTTTGAACTTTTTGTGGAATAATAAACCATCAAGAGTTAAATATGAAACTATGATTGCCAACATAAAAGATGGTGGACTAAAGCTACCTGATATTACCAGTTTTCATAATGCACAAAAAATCTTTTGGATTAAAAGACTGCAGACAAGTGAAGGCAAATGGAAAAAATTATTCTTTGTATTAAGTAGTTTAAATTGTCTTTTGTTGGATCATAAATTGCAAGTGTCCGATATTAGCACATGTGAAATTGGCAGCTTTCATCATCAAGTATTAAATTGCTGGTACAATATTAAAAGTTTACAACCACTTACAATGATAGAGCTATACAATGAGTATGTTTTTATGAATAAATATATTCTAGTGAACAATGCTCCTCTTACTCCTAGAGTGCTCGGGATGAGTGATGAACTCTTAAACCTAAAAATTATCGACTTATTAGATGAAGAAAAAAGTTGATCCCTGCAAAAATTTTTAAAAGAAAATTTAAGTGTAAAGCAACCATTCTTGACTTACAATGTCTTATTTCAGCAATACCAGTAACATGGAAACGTAAGATTCAAATACATACAGAAAATTTTGAAAGGTTGTCTGAATTTAACATACAAATTAATAAAAAACCGAAAGAATTATTTAAATTAAAAAGTTCTGAGATATACTGGGAATTAGTAAACAAAAAATTTAAAGCACCTACTGCACTGTACACTTGGATTGACTTATTTTCATTCTTAGAAAAACTAGAATGGTCTGAAATTTTTAGTTTGGCACATGAAATAAGTAAAGAACCTTATTTACAAAGTTTCCAATTCAAAATATTACACAGGACCGTCAACTGTGGGTATAATCTTTTCAAGTGGAATGTTGTTGATTCTGCTGTTTGTAATTACTGCAATTCGTGTATAGATACCATTGAGCATCACTTCTACTACTGTGTTGTATCACGAGACTTTTGGTTGAAAATCTCTGATTGGTTGAATTCTTTTGAGAGAAAGTTTTAGTCTGTCAATATGTGAAGTGCTTCTTGGTATCACGAAAACCTCTACAACTGACACTCGTTATTACACTCAAAATT
The DNA here is from genome assembly GCA_964017235.1 of Sabellastarte sp. h YS-2021. NCBI lineage: Eukaryota > Metazoa > Annelida > Polychaeta > Sabellida > Sabellidae > Sabellastarte > Sabellastarte sp. h YS-2021. The sequence continues at coordinate 16,764,877 of OZ024929.1, read as the reverse complement.
ATGTTATCGTGCTTGGTAAGTGGTTCATTAATTTTAAAAAAATAATAAAGAAAAGATTTGGTTTACAGATTACATTGCACACATCAAAAATAAAGTTAGAATTCTGAAAGAGTCATTTACAGTGACTAACAATGTGAATGTATTTAAACACAGGTATGGAATTCTATATGACCATTTATGTAACTGATTTATACATTAATTTAGGTAACTTATGTAACATCTGTTTTGTAACAATCATCTACTAAAGAGGCTAATAAAAAAATTTAAAAAAAATAATTAAAAAATTTGCTGAACCTGTCTGTGCTAATGATTTGTTTAACTTATCAGTGTTAATTATTTGTAGAATTCATGAGTGTTAACCATTGTTTGAACATGTCAGTGTTAATATAATGCTGATCTTGTCAGTGTTAACCAACCATGCCATTGTTAACCAACTGCTAAAACATCAGTGACCATATTTTGCTGAACTCATCAGTGTTAATCTTTTGTTGAACATGTCAGTGCTATCTATCTGCTGAACTTCTCAGTGTTAATCTCTTGCTGACCCAGTCAGTGTTAAACATTTGCTGAACCTGTTCGTGTTAACAATTTGCTGAACTCTTCAGTGTTATTCATTTACTGAACATGTTTGTGATAATCATCTGCTGTACTTGTTCATTTGCTCACTTTTGGGTCTCTAGGACCCACATCCAGGGATGTCCCCCCCCCCCCCTTAAGATGGGCCATTGGCGTCTCAAATCATCAAGGGGGGGTCGGTGGTGTAGTGGTTAGAGTTCTCGCCTCCAACCTCTGAGGCTGCTGGTTCAAATCTCGGGCCGGATGCTTCATGTTGGAAAGTTGGTAGTTACTTGCCGATACCCAGTGGTTTACAGTGCAGAACCTTGACCAACTAGTATGCACTGGTTCCTCAACCCGTAAACTACCCATAGCAATATGACCCTGGCTGCTGAACACAACGTAAAACAACAAATAAATCTAAATCTCAAATCATCCAGTCTCACAACTCCATAACAATTCTTGTGTCTGTCTTTTTCATATATTTGATAGTGTTAAAAACTAGGAAAACAGAAAGGTAATTGCAACAAAATATAGAAATATAATACCTTTATTTGATATCATTACTGTAACTGTAAGGCATTCTATTAGCTTAGCTTTTCTATGTTAAACTATTTGCTGTACCTATCAGTCTCATTCATTTGTTGAACATGTCAGTGTTAACCGTTTGCTGAATGTGTCTGTGTTAAGCGTTTGTTGAACTCGTCTGTGTTAATCCTTGGGTGTGCATCATGTTAACCATTTGCTGAATAATTCAGTACTAATCATCCACTGAACATGTCTGTGTTCAAATATTTACTGAACTTGTCAGTGTTACTCATTGCCTGAACTTGTCTGTGTTAATTACTTGCCATATTTGTCTGTGTTAAACATTTACTGAATCTGTCAGTGCTGACCATTTACAGAGCTTGACATTGTTAATCCTTTGCTGTTGGTTACTGTAAAATACTATATTTCCTTCAATTGTATCGAAAAGTGGTTGTTAATTGAGGAATAGTATCTGCTTTTAAATGATCATGCCATTCTTTATAAAATTGAACCAGATCTGTTTCCATGTTTATTGAAAATATTAGTGATATAATACGACACTTTTTTCAAGTGTTTTAAAATGGTTAGTTTAATAAGGAATTGATCATACTATTGATCACAAGATACTGACCCGATAGACAAAACTTTGTAAGTAAAAAAGATACTGTAATGTGTCTCCCTTAAGATCTAGTTTTTACATGACAAAGTATTTTCATATCTTTTCAGTTTTTTGAAAATATCACGTTCCCATCAACCTCCCGGTAAAAAATAAGAAAAGTCTTGATGTAAATGGCTTGTACATACAATACAATGTTTCTAATGTGTTTTGTTGTGATATGTGCAAGGGTATCAGAATGCATGTCTTTTTTTCTAAAGTCGCATGTTCATGAGAAGTAACGCTATTTTTGTTGCTAGCATATATCAACCATTTGACTTTATTTGTATTCTTAAAAGTGTGTTCAGATTTATTGATCCTAATCCAAATCAGTTATGTACTTGTGGAGTGAACTTAAACAATTATTTCAATGATGTCTAGTGAAATTGGTGTGTTGTCGGCAAATTGTCAAGGCTTACGGGACAAAAACAAATGCTGTGACGTTTTAAACTACCTTGATAATTTAAATGCATCAGTTTTCTGTCTGTAAGATACACATTGGACTGAATGCGACACTACGCTTGAAAAATATTTGGAAAGGAGATAACATTATAGCAGGATCCAAAACAAACTCAAGAGGAGTTGCAATCCTTCTAAACAAAACTTTGAATACAAAATAATAGACTCATTCACCGATACAATTGGCATTATTAGCCTAGATATAAATATTAGTAACACAAAATTAAAACTTATCAACGTCTATGGACCCAATATTGACTCGCCTTCGTTTTACAATAAAATCAATGATATTATTGAATCACGACCAAGACTACATTGTAATCTGTGGTGATCTGAACCTTGTAATGGATCCAAATCTTGATTGCCAGAACTATAAACATTTAAATAACCCAAAAGCCCAAAATGAACTACTGCATATTATGTCAACATATAATTTAAAAGATTTATACCGGGAATTAAACCTCTATACCAAGTGATACACTTGGTGAAGAAGAAACCCCATAAAACAGGCTAGATTAGATTACTTTCTTTGCAGTGACACATTAGTGGATATTGTAAATTCTTGTGTTATAAAGCCAGGCTATAGAACGGATCACTCTTTTGTAATCATGAAGTTATGTTTCTGTAAATTTAAGAGAGGCCGCGGACTATGGAAACTTAACTGTTCCCTTCTTAAAAACCAGGACTATTTAATTCTGATAAATAATTTAATTGATAGTGAAAAATTAGCATATTCAGCTATGGTTTACACTCCTATTAATGTTGCTTCTATTCCTAATTCTGAACTGCTGTTTATTATAGCTGATGATACCTTTCTTGAAATTCTGCTACTCAAAATTAGAGGAGAAACAATAAAATTTGCAAGTGCTCTCAAAAAGCAGTCAAACAAGCTTGAACTTAAACTGGAAACTGACATTGAAGATTTAGAGAAAAATTGCTTTCCGGGTAGTATCGAGAAACTTTATGATAAAAAGCAAGAACTCCAAAACATTAGAGAAAACAAAATTCAGGCAATAAAGATATGCTCAAGGGCAAACTGACTAAAAGACGGTGAGAAACCTTCTAAGTATTTAACCTCATTAGAAAATAAAAACTATATAGAGAAAACCATAAAACGTTTAAAAAAACAAGATGGCCAAATTTTAACGGAACAAAATAGCACACTAAATGAAGTAAAAAATTTCTATGAACACTTGTTCAAAAATAAGTGATCAAGAATTGGCCAACGTACTAGAAAATTTCACGTACCCTAAACTAAATACAGCGGAGTCTGATCGATTAGAATGTGAACTATTGTTGACTGAAATTTAAAAAGCCCTTCAGAATATGAAAAACGGTAAAGCTCCAGGCATAGATGGATTACCTGTTGAATTCTTCAAGGTGTTGGAATAAGTTAAAAGATTTTGTCCTACGATCATACAACGGGGAACATGACACTCACCTTGCGACAATGTGTCATTTCATGTATACCCAAAGGAAATAAATCTAGAAGGCTGTTGAAAAATTGGCGGCCCATTTCCCTACTTTCAGTTGTATACAAAATTATATCTTCAGCCATTGCTAATAGAATTAAAACAGTGTTGGACAATTTAGTATCTAAAACTCAAACAGGATTTGTGGCTGGAAGATTTATTGGTGAAAATTCTAGCCTAATCTATGACATTCTTCATTACACTAAGCAGGAAAATATCCCAGGCGTTCTTATGCTTATTGATTTTGAGAAGGCCTTTCATTCTGTATCATGGGAGTTTCTCTATGGAACGTTAAAACTGTTGGGCTTTGGACCTAAAATGATTAAATGGATCACAATATTCAACACTAATATTACTGGCTACGTCCTGCAATGTGGTTTCTTTTCTCAGCCTTTTCCTATTTAACATGGTTGTTGACAAGGAGATCCTATCTCCTCCTATTTGTTTATCCTTGGTGCACAAATACGACAAGTATGATCTCCGAAAACCAAGCAATAAAAGGAATCAAAATAAATGGAAAAGAAATTAAACTGACTCAATTTGCCGACGACACTACACTCCTATTGGATGGCACTACAAGTTCACTCCAAGCAACATTAAACACTTTAGAGATATTCGGTACATTGTCAGGTTTAAGGATGAACACAGAAAAAATTCAGACAGTCTGGATAGGTAAGAGAAAGCATTGCAAAGAAAAATTAAATGTTACTAAAGCCTGGTATGGGGAAAAGACACAATCAATCTCTTGGGAATCAATTTTTCTGTTGATTTAGACTTAGTAGTAAATCTAAACTATGAACCAATACTTGAAGATATCAATAAGTCCCTAAACGTATGGAAAAAAAGATTTCTTACACAACTGGGTAAAATCACTGTGATAAAAGCCCTTGTCTTATCCAAGTTAAATTATTTGTTTATGTCCATCCCAAATCCAGATCAAAGTGTTCTAAACAAATTGAAGTCTACTTTATATGGGATGGCAAACCCAACAAAATAAATAGGAAACAGCTGTGCTGTGATTATATGAAAGGAGGACTCTGCATGATTGATTTGGAGAAATTCATACGCAGTCTAAAATACACCTGGATAAGACGTTTGCTAACGCAAAAACAGTCTCCCTGGTATGAGCTATGTCTTTATAATTTAAAAGACTATGAGAAATGTTTTAATCTGCACTCTCTATGGCATAAAACCCTAGCAAGAAAGACTACCAACAACTTTTAGAAGAGTACTTTACTATCATGGGCCAAAGGAATAGATAGCATCTCAATAGACCAAAATGATAAAGTATTCAATAGCCCTCTTTGGTATAATCCATCCATCTCGAATGTCCCCTTATTCTATCAAGACTGGTACAGTAAGGGTGTAGTACTTATTGCAGACCTATTTTGTGAAAGTAAATTACTTTCCTTAGAATACCTGAAAATCTTCAAAATAAAGACTAATTTTCTGGATTATCACTGTCTAAAACTCTGTTGAAAAAATATTGTAGTATACATCTACAAGATCCAATTCAATTGGACCAATTGTCAAACCTGTATGGCCGACCACCATAGAAATTTGGTCAAAATCCAAAAAAAGGAAGTAAAGATTTCTACAAGCTACTCACTAATGCAAGCCAACTTCATACTCTCTCTTATAAAACAAAGTGGGAAACAGTAGTTGATGACAAATTGGATCATGAGGATTGGAAAGCACTCTATAAACACTGTTTCAAAGTTATTCAAGACAATGAGATAATTTGGCTGCAATAAAGGATTATAAATCGTATTTTAGGAACAAAAAGTCTTTTGTTCAAGACTAAAAAATTGAACAATAATTTGTGTCGCTTTTGTACGAATTCGCCTGAGACAATATCTCCTCTGTTTATCCAGTGCTCAGTTCTGCACGAATTCTGGCAAAAAATCAAGCAGTGGGTTCAGAACAGAGTGGATTTATCCTTTAGTCTAAGTGTTAAAACAGTGCTCCTGGGACTTGTCGATGAGAAACAACTTGAAATCATATTCTTGTTAGCTAAACAGTACATCTACAAAGCATTGGTTAATAATACTCCTGTTACTTTTACTGCCTTTCAAATATTTTTCAAACAAAAATATGAGGAGTAACAACACTTGACAATTATCTCCCTTACCGACCAAAAATTTAGGAATAGTTGGAGTTTGCTTTCTCTTCTTGTCCGGAACAAGAGTGTTATCTGTTTTTCTCTTTTTGAATTTACTACCCACTAAAACACTTTTTACTTCTCTTTCTTAATGTTGTGTTGGTGCAACATGTTTCATTTCTGTACCCTTTGTATGGCAATAAAACAGATAAATAAAAATAAAGATTCATCAGTATCTAGATGACTGGCTGATCAGGACAAATAAGTTGTGTTTATATGAAAAAGAAACTGTTGAGTTAAACAGAAACATTGTCGTACTTATCGCCCAGATTCTCACAATATTCGCGGACTATTAGGTAGATGGTCAGACAAATACTATAATCTAACGGTGACTTATGTAGAGGTAAAAACGTGTTCCATCACTTATTTCGTGTGTGATAAGATGTGAAATATTTTGTGTGATAAAAACATAGAATAAAAGACAATTAAACTTACTTCTGATCCTCTTTTAATCTTCCCAAAATGGCTGCAAGCATTCAAACAGAAACTGTCTTAACTTGCATGGTCTTAAGTTTATGACATTAGTCCTGGGTAAGACTTGCTTAGTTAATTTATAGCTGGGTGAATAATCTTAGGTTTGAGGCTGGGGTTAAGTCTCAAATTAAGTCCAAGATTACATACTTTCAGCAGCAGGTGTTTTACAAAACCATGGATTTTTACTTCAGACCATAAAATCAATATTACTGCAATGCCAGGAAACAAAGGAAGGTTAAAACATCCCCCTCTTGCAAAATACAGTACTTATAAAGTAAGTACAGGAAGTACAGTGAATCTAAAGGATGGCAACATATTTATAAGTTTGTATCTTTACCAGTTTATGGTTGAATAGGTATGAATATTTTAGGAGTATAATTTCTATCAAAGCATATCATTGTATTTTTAAGCGAGAGCCTCGATAGTGCTCGCGCTTCTACAGATTACTTCTGTTCTTTTTTTTTGTCTCCAGACTTTGATGAAATTTACTGTATTTACCTCTCTTGCTCTCCAATATCTAAAAGGACACATGTCCATTTGGCTTTCCCCATGCATATATCCTTTTGTCTCCGGACTTTGATGACGTTGACAACACCTGTCCATTCTCAACTTCCCTCTCTTGCTCTCCAATAGCTAAAAGAATACATGCCCTTTTGCCTTTTTCCCATACACATGTCCTTCTTGCATCAGGCCTTCAGAAATTGTGGCACCGAGTCACGATTATTTGTCTGCATTGAAGTTAAGCGGCAATGGGCTATCGTGTACTTGGATGGGTGACCGTCTCAGTTGGGGACCAGCTGTGGGATGTATCTAAGTTTGAATTTCTTTGTGTCATGAGACTTTTGTAAATTATAGTGCACTACTCGTGTCCCTGATGTTTTTGCGCTCGTGCTAGGGGACCAAAACACCTTTTGGCCTTGTTATTCATAGTTTTTTCTGTACTTTACTTCGAATTTTACAGAAATTTTCCCATTCTTTTACTTTAGTGTAGGTTTCTTTGTTTTTTTTTTTACATTTACATAAACACTACCAGTACTTCAACCCCATCAAATATATATGGCCTTGGATTTTTGCATGGCCTTATGAAATATAATATATTTTCTCTTTGTATTGGAAGTGACACTAACATTTATAATGACAATAATCCTAGTTTGGTCCCGGATCTGTGACCAGTTTACTAAGCCTGTGAGTGCTTGAAAATCTACAATCCAATAATGAGTATTATACCTCAAGTGAGATTCAGCCAATCAGACTGCATTATTTGCAAACAATATGACGTGATATTGACCCTTTGCATGTTACGTCACAATGTTACGTATAATGATTTGGACGGCAAAATATCACGCTTAAATTAAACGCACATGTCTGTGAAAACATACGGGATGTATTGGAAGAGATTATTTTGAAAATTAATTATAAAATAAATATGCATCTTATTGACTTCAAAATTTCACACATAAAAGTACAAGCATTAGCCTATCTGGTACTGTTTGCAAAATAACATTAAGATGCAGGATTGTAGAGATATTGAGCATTGAACTTATAGTAAAATGCAAAAAATCCACTTTTCGGTAATGTGTGTCGATCTAAGTACAGACAAATATGAAAATGTTAGGCCACAGAATAACTCCTTATTTTGTTTAAATGAATTATTGATTTCCTTTACATCAATATACTGTTTACAGAACAAAAATGGACAAATTCTTCAAAGAGAAATTTTCATTTAAATGTTGTGTACTTTCGATATATATTTTTTGTGTAACGCTTTCTTGATTGCAAGTGAAATCTGACAAACGTTCCCACAAAATATCAAAATGACAATTAATATTTTTAAAAACTGTGCCTTCATAAAGGAAATGTATTTAGAATTATTTCCCTTTTTACAGAACTCAAATAAATTATTTATAAAGACAGAAGTTTAATTTTTTGTCAAAGTACAGCACTAATAATCCATGTTTTGCCAACCTTGTTCACTGAAAACGTCATCTTGACATCACATAATGACATCAACACAAAAGGTCAATAGCATGAAAAAACCATAGAAATCGTATAAAAAAGCTAGAATGGACATCAGCATCTCACTTTTGGGAAATACGGCCGCCATATTGAAATATTACAGTATCTTGCGATTGTGTGCAAAGTATGCTATAAAATGGGCAAACTTTAAATGCCAATATCTCAGTTAATAATGCATCGATTTTAAATCCGTAAAAAGCACAGTGAATGGCAGATAATAGGCTTTTCAGTGATATATAAATTACCCAGGGTTAACATGACTCAGACTGAGTGAAAAATCAACTCTAAATCAGACCAGAATCCAGGAAAATGGCTCATTTGATCATTAGCTCAAGTCTATTTTCACAAAGGAAGGGGCAGCTGAGCCAAACAATTGACAATAAACAACTGGCACTGAAATAAATTGACAATAAACAAAAAATCTCACAAAGCAATGCATAGGTTATTCTTGTTATAAATTTTCACAGTCTTTGTATGACTGAGGTTCCACAAAGTATAAGTTAATATAGATTTGGCTCATTTTTTGCAGAAGAAGAATATTTTAAATATTTCTTATTTAGTCCAAAAATTTAGGCTGTGCCAACTTTTAATATGCAAGCTTTATATAATTTAGAAGAGCTTTTCAGCAGATTTAATGGCTATAAAGAAGGAGTTGAGAATGATAAGACTATGCAATTTACTGTATGAAACGACTTTGCAATTTGCAGCACAGCAAACACGAGTTTTGCTGCATCCAGGTATACAGCTTGTATGTGAAAACCAATGGAGATCCTGCAAGGTATGCTGTGCCAAAAAGCACACAGTCCAATGTAACATACTAAAATATCTTAGAAAGATGAAGGAAAGTGCGATAAAACAGGTACCTCTAAAAGACAGTAATGCAATATACATGTTTCTATGTGTCTGTGTATCTGTAATAATAAGTAGGTAACCTCCAAAGGTCATTAGGTAGGTTATTAAGAAGAATAATCATTAAAATTGCTAAGGTCACTAAAAGCCTACAGGCACATGTAAACTTGAATGGTATGCTAGATGGGTGACCTCTATATAAGTTAGGTATCATAGACAAAGAAATTGCCTGTGCATTGGCATCAAAGCATAACTTGGTAGAACTTGTGTGAATGACTTCATACCTTGTGGTAATGACTTGCTATCTTGTGGTAACGACTTGCTAACTTGTGAGAACCACTTGCTATCTTGAGGGAACGACTTGTTAACTTGTGGGAATGACTTAGTATCTTCTGGTAATGACTTTGCTAACTTGTGGGAATGAGTTAGTATCTTGTGGTAACGACTTTGCTAACTTGTGGGAATGAGTTAGTATCTTGTGGTAACAGCTTTTCTAGTTGGGTATTTTCTAGTTTAGTTGGAATTCACTGACCATGGCCTGCCTACTTTAAAATGCTTTCAAAGATGAAAGGTCACCATTGTACCTTAAAGTGTTCAAACTCAATGCTCAACTTGTGATCATTGTTAGACACAAAGGTGATGATACATGTGAACAGTTTTAAAAGTAAATTATATATTAGGCACTTTATTTGCTTTAGTATACATAAGACATTTAATTTTAGTCAATTTTTATGGCACTTGATCTTCACTAGCACTCAAAAGCAGACCTTTAACTTGCAATAATTGATTTTCTTGAAATAAATTAACATAGAAGGATGCAAAATTGTAGTTTATTGAAACTTTTTAACATATCTCTTGCCTTGGACATTACTTGATAATAATATGTCACATTTGGAGCACTAATTGTGAAGTTGGTTAAAGGAAAAGTTTAAATTATAAAGTAATATGTGATGACAAATTCGAGACTTTCTTCAGTTAAATGAGATAAGCTTTAAAATGGTATATTACTTGTCAAAATCGAGCCAAAAATAACAATTTTTATGAATTTTTAAAATTCAATATATTGCTAACCTGGTTTACCATAAAATAATATTCCAATATGGCGGCCGAAATTCTCATTTCGCAAAAGACTGTTTTATAACGGATGTCCATTCTAGCTTTTTTAAAACGATTTCTACCCTCTAAATGCAGAATTTGAGATTTTTTGAGTGCTATGTTCCTATTCTAACATTACTGTTTAAAATAAAATACCTAAAACACTTGTAAGATTAACAAAAATTATCCAAGTGACCACAATAGGGCACCGCCATGTTGGCTGTTCCATCAATTGAACAGGGATGATTTTTTTTCTACTAAGATATTGTGGTGAATTTAGTCAATCTTTGCTTTGGTCACTCGGTCCAGTAAGCTACTGAGTATCTACCAGTGAAGTAAGCATGACACATTACTTGGTGGGCTAATTGATAGAGTATCACTATCTTCTTGGCCAGAAATCCAGTACTGGAAGTCTGTCATGTGTTTCAGGTCATCTTTTGAAATTGCAAAGCTGCCACCAAAAGGATACCACTTTCTCTTGATAACTAACCTTAAAAGTCCTTGTAAAGACAAACATCCCACTAAACATTAGAAACATTTTTAAATGGTTTAAACATTTACAAAACATTTTTAAAACCTAATTAAACCCTATCTTTGGTTTTCTAAACGTTTTAAAGTAAACATTTATGCTGTAATGTTTAAAAAATGTTTTATAAACATTCTCTCTACAAACGTTTTTACTGAAAATGTTTATTAAACGTTTATAAAATAACTCAAGAAGTTAGGTATGACTGGAAACGTTTTTAAAACATTTATAAAATAGCTGAAGGAATTAAGGTTTTGCTGGAAACATTTTTCAAACATTCATCATGAAATGTTTGATAAACAGTACACATAAAATGTTTAAACAACATTGATTGTCAAATGTTTTTAAAACATTCTATCAAAAACGTTTTTTAAACCTATAATTTTAAACCATCACCTTCAAGCATGTCCAAACAAAGATGGCAGTGAGCAATAATAGGGGATTTTGGAGGACTTTGTCAAAAATTGCCCCACATGCAATCCCTAAAAGTAAGAATTGAAGGGGGCACAGTTTCTAAGCCTCTATCTTACAATTTTAGACATAAAAGTAATATTTTCAATAGTGAGCAACCATACAAAGATATCGAATTTGACCTCTAACTCCATTATTATTCAGACATTGTTATGTTCATTTTTGTGTTTTTCTAACATTTATCGTAAAACGTTTAATAAACGGTTTTCATAATATGTTTTAAAAACATTCTATTACAAATGTTTTTCGTACCCATAATTTTTTAACCATTGCCAAACGTTTCCTTTCAAACATTTGCAAAACCAAAAAATGTTTACTGGGATCCAAAGTCATGAGCAACTGACATCAAAATACTTTCATAGTGTTTCATCTGTTCTTCTAATGTTAGGTCATACTTTATGGAAACAAACCTTTGAAGATGTCTGCCAATAATGTGTTTCTTCAAATGAGTGGTTTGTATATTACACCCTCTGATAGAATAGAATAGAATCATTTACATAGTGCAAAATTGATGCAACATTCTCTAATGCGCTTGAGGCAAAAAGGGAAAGTCAAGGGACATGCCGGGTCAAAATCCTGATTTAGCGCCGCAAGGGGAGAACTACTATGGTGGGGGTATGCAAGTCTAAACAAGTAGGTCTTTAGGTGGCTTCAAAACCCTATGATTGTGTTCTGAGATCGTACCGATTGTGGGAGTCTTTTCCATTCAGTGGGAGAAGCCATTGCAATACCTTGCCTACCAATGGCCTTCTTAGGACGAACTGAAGAAAGAGAAAGCCGATTTCCACGAGTAAGGCTACTGGGTTTGATTAAGGATGATAAATATGAGTGTTGGGAGAATTTGATAGCCTTGAATGGAATAAGATTATATTTGAACAGGATACGGTATGAAATGGGGAGCCAGTGTAGTTTTTGCAGATAGGGAGTAACATGGCTTGTTTTATCAAGTCTGAAAACAATTCTGCAGAGGGCATTTTGAATCTTTTGGAGTTTTGCCACATTGTATTTATTCACACCATAAAGTAGGGAATTGCAGTAGTCAATTTGACTACTGATCATTGAGTTGGCCAGCAGGGCTGCAGTCTCCACACTGAGGAATTTACGAATGCGTCTGTGACAACTGTGACATTATTTATATCTTCAGTATTTTATCCAATCAGTTTCTTCTAAATGTTTTATTAAGTTGGCTATACTTATATTGTAATTATAAAGAAGCAAAAATCATGTAGCAAAGCCACAATGCTCAGTTCTGATGCTTGTGTCTCATACAACTTTGTCATATAATCTGAAAAAAACACAAGGAAAGCCACATTATTAGAACTCCACCCATTACACCCCACCTTAATTAGTTGTCAGTGCTGACCACAAAAAAACAGACTTAAAGAAGTAAACATCATGCATGCAAGTGAGCAAAGGTAAACCCCCACCTCCACCCCTGCTGTGTTATCTAATTACTTTAGTCATAGGTCCAATGTTCTGTGTAGCAGGGTACAGATAAGAAAAACCAGGAACCCCCCGACCTCACTGTTGTGTGATAAAATGTTATAGCCTAGGTTCTCTGTATAGAGAAGTTTTCAGTGTAAACTTGCAAACTGAAATCTAGCTCTTTGTGTATGGGAGAATTTTGAGAAACAAATTCTAATTACTAAGTTTTGATGAATAAGTTTGAATTTATCTTTTTATCTTTTTTCTTATTTAAGATAAGTTTGACTTCGAAATGTTTTTTTTAATTATCGGGAATTGCATTAATCAATTATATTTGGATGCATCAGTTAATTAATAAGGAGTTTGGGTAAAAATGTACAAGTACATGCACACATAATCTTTATCATCTTTATAATCTTTAAAAATTAGTCTTTGCTTTACAAATACCTACAAATTCAAAAACAATTGAAATAATAGTTCATTCAAAAAGTTCGACTTAATCACTATATCACCCTCTAGAAAAAATTTTTCAATCAACGATCACCAGTCATTTATTTCTCAACATTCAACCTGTTTTCTGTTCAATAACATGACTAAGATTTCATGTCGAAAAACCTAACTTGATTTAGTGGTGATTTTTTTATGAAGTATCAATACTTTTTCCAGTCAGAAATCCAGCTTTGAAATCGTGTTGAAATTGTGTCAGTGTCAGTTTTTCAACCAAAAATCACCATGATTTCTGGTCAAAATATCATTACTTTTTCACGTCAGAAAACTAACTTAGATTTAGTAGTTGGTAATGAGCATTTCAACGTCAAGACCTGTTTTCAACTCTAAATCAACGACATTTCAAGGCGTGTGCCTGCTGGGATGGTTCTCTTGATACAAATTCTGAACTTTAACTGCGAAAGCAAGATTCTTTTCACTCAGCTTCTGCACCATTTCCTTCACCTGATGAAGTTGTTTCTTTAGCTCCACATTTTCCAGGAATGTTCTGTCTTCCTCTTCCTGTTCAACCTGAAGGTGCGCTCTCAGGTCAGCAATTTCATTTTGCATCACTATTGTTCTGTACCCATACTCGCCATATTCTTCAAGGACAGCATTGTTGTTCCTTATTCTTCCTTTATTGTGGCTTAAACGGCTCAGGTCATTTTGTAGCTCTTGATGATGTTCTTACTTCAGCTGGTGTAAATCGACTGAAAGATATTTTATCTCTTCATCCAGTGCTTCCTTCTCTTTCTTTTTCTGGTCCAGGTTGTCATTCACACTGCCTAGCTGCTCTTTCAATATAGAAGATCAGCCTGTCTTTCTGTCACAAAATGATTGTTGACAACAGATATTTTCTCTGTCAATGATTTGTTCACATCATTTGCCTTAACCAAAAGGTCTGTGACAAGGGATATTTGCCCCGTCAACAATTGGTTTTCATTTTGCTGGTCCATCAGCAAACCATTCAGTCCATTTTTCTCTTTTTCATGTTGGTCTGCTAAGAACTGGGGTTCAGATGCCAAGTCTAACCAAATCTAAAGAAATGGCTAGTGAAAAGGCATCTTCATGCTTTAAATTATTTGCCAACCTCTTTTCAATGCGTGTCACACTGTATTCATTACTGAAGTATTTCAGTGCAATCTTCACTACTTCATTGTCATGATGACCTAAATAATCACAAACAGCTTCCCTGATTGCACATTCAAAAGTTTGATTTGAAGCCATTGTTAAACTTTTAAAAACCAATGGCTATCACTGACAGTTTTTTTTATAATTTTTTCTGGAGGCAATATCAATGTCTTTAGGTATAACTTTACTGTGCTTCATGACAGATATATGATTTTAATTTCAGTGGAATTATTTGTTTTCAATAGAGTAGCATCTTTCTGGGCAAATTGGAATGGCCAAAGTAATAAAGATTTCAAGTTAGGAAAATTCCACCACATTGGATATGCATCAATGCCTAAATTTCTAAAGTAAACTTTATAACTTGGAAAAACTTATAATGGCAGAAAATATACAATGCAGTGTGTTTTTATCACCTCTGAAACCAATGAAATGTCACAAAACATCAACAAGTTTCTTTAAAGCTGATTATAATGTAACAATAAAAATAATGATCAACATATCTGTTAAAAATCCTTCAATAGAACTTTAATTAAATTGGACTTTTAACATGTTTTACACTTTTTCACATAATCTGTCATTTTAAAGGATTTTATTAGACATTACCCATTAGTTTAGACATATAAATCATTAAATATACAAGTAAAATATCACTTGGCTGTTTACTATGTGTTTTATTGAAGCATTATTGTTTCACTGGGTATCAGAGGGTAAACGCTGAAGATCACACTTTCCCCAAATAAATCCCACAACAAGGACAACAATAAAGTTGAATATTGTTTAAACCAATCTATGTGGGCTATTTATAACTTGATCACTGCACTTGTGTGAACTCTCTTCACACATACACAACACCATTACCACTTATAAATCACTGGTAAAATGTAATATATAAAACCCACAGTTTTATATAAACTGTGATATACTTTCCTTTCTCGAAAAGGATACTCCTGTGAAGCCAGGAAAGACCCCACTTCTGGTACCAAATGTGGTGAATTTAGTCCTAACTTCAAATGTCTTTCACAGGAACATAACACTAATTTATCATGTGCTTCGTGCTTATACCACGCCAGCCCGTCTAAAATTCTGCGTTTAGACGGCTTTTTTATGCTATATTCCTATAACGAACTACGTATAAAATCGAAGCTAGGTGTTTCCGATATTTTGTAAGCAATCGTTTTTAGTCAACACGAGACGTTTAGGGTTGTTTCTAAAGTTCGGAATTTCCGTTGGGCGATATGGAAAATCGCCTAAAATCGCCCAAATATTGGCTAATTTACTTTAAAATGACCTTCTGAACAGCAACATCAAAAATAAACTCCAAAACTCTTTTAGATTACAGAATACAATTATACAGTTCTTTCATCAATTAAAGGGGGAAGGAGGATTAAATAAATAAAGACAGACATAACCTGATGGCTATTAACAGTTAGGGTGCACACTTCAAATAACATATATGTATAGGTAGATTAAAGAATAAAGATTGACATACCCTGATTACAATTAACAGTTAGGACCACCACCAACATAACATATCTTACAAGTAAAATATTAATCACCAACATCCACGGAAAACTCGCCCAATTAAGAAACACTGTAAAATCTAGGGCTGAGTTAAAATCCCTGTAAAATGCTCAACATTTGCTTGATTTTAATAAGATAACCACCAAATTGTTCATTACTATGTGGTGAATACTCGTTTATAGATAACATAACTAGAAACTTTGCATAACATAGCTTAAAAGTAAGATATGCATGGGCCAAATCCCCGGAAAAATCGCCCAATTAAAAAACACTGGGAAATCTAAGGCTATGTTAAAATCCCTGTAAAATGCTCAATATTTGCGTGATTTTAACAAGACAACCACCAAATTGTTCATTATTATGTGGAGAATAGTCGTTTATAGGTAACATAACTGGAAACTACTGTGTCATTGTATATTCGGCGATTTTTAGGCGTTTTTCCGTTTCCGTCACTTTTCCGTGGTTTAGAAACCATTGTCTGCTTTTCCGTTCATCAACCAAGTTTTGTAAACAAACGTGATTTCTTAATTTGTGTTGTTTAAAAATGAGATTTAGAGGCAAACTAGTGGACATTGGGTGCATACAACATTTTACCCGTGAGTATTTAACTTCTTCATTATTGTTAGCGGTAAATTGTGACAGATCTCATATTATCGCCCAGAGACAGTGGCCGATTGCGCTAGACTTTGAATTCTGAAGTAACTAAAGCCATTTAGTGTCAGATAGCTAAACATTCGAATTGAATAGATTTGAAATTTAACCGAAGTGCTTCATTTTTGTGGAGCAGCTGTTACTTAGTTCTAATTTTGTCCTTACAATTATATTGTGTCAGAGGGAGAGAATTTAGATGTTTAACTCAACACCCCATCACGTTATGCATGTTTGAGGTATATGAGCAAATCGCCGACAAGATAAGACAACTCGCTGACAGATTTTAAATAAATCAATGACACTTTAACCCTTCCGCTACTGAAGGAACATATTCTGGGGGACTGTAGCCACAGGACGTCATATCACGTCAGAAACACCAGTAAAGTAAAACATTAACTCACTACCTTATACACTTCATTTGCAGTATTTTTCGGCATATTTCATTAGGAATTGATGAAAGTCGAGTGGGAAAACTCCAGGGAATTCCCCAAATAAGTATAACCACGAGTAAACAATATGCAGCTATATGCGATAAATACGGCAATATATACAAAAACCAGTTAAAAACTTAAAATAGGTGAAAATGTTGAAATACATGAAAATAAAGCTTAACTCACATATATTTTACTTAAGCAATCGTTTTAATACAGATAAAGCAAAGAAAACGTATTGCAGTATACTGAAGGGAAAGAAGAAATCGGTATTATTGCCATCAACGTCCCTTTGTCGACAGACATGGTACCTTGTAATACACATGAGCGTCGACTGCTAGTCGTCATACATGGTAGCAAATGGGTTAATACCAAATTTTTAGTCATTCTTTCGTTAGAAAGACGTTACAATATTCACATAATCATGTATGGATGTCTTCATGAAGACAAAAGCATGTTTTTATTTTTCAAAAAGATGGATTAATCTGTCATTTTATTGTGAATGGTCTGTAAAGTTGCACACATACTTAAGTTTTATCCCATTTTCGCAATAGAACATATATGTTTTAATGAAGGGAAATGAATGTTTGTACATATTTGATACATTTTAGAGCCATTTATGGCAATATTTTAGTGTTACAAAAGCTGCATATGTCATTTTTATGTCAGCTGACTTGTCAGTCAGCTGACATTATGTCATCACTCTGCGGCGTGGGCGTCCGCGTCCGCGTGAACAACTTCTTCTCCAAAACTACAAGGCCTAGAGACATGCTGTTTTTTTTTAAAAGATACCTTATCTATCGAGGATGAAAAATTGTTCAAGGCATGCAAATCTGTCTGTTCATCTGTTTGCTAGAGACATTACAAGGGGGGTACCCCCACCAAAAGTGTGAAAATTTCAACTTTTTATCACAATTTTCTCAGTGACTATTGCAGGGATTTCTCTCATATCTTGCATATATGTACGAGGCCAGAGGTAGATTCTCTTGTGTGAGTATGAGACCTGGATCTGTCTTACTTTTTTTTAAATAAATTTTTTTAATAATTTTTAATGCATTAAAATTCATGAAATCATGCACTAAATCACTTATAACTTCAAAAGTGTTGCATTTACAGCATTTTGTGAAAATTTGTTGTTCAGCTACTTTTTTCATAGCTACAATATGGTGAGTAAGTTGGGTGTCTGTCTCAATAGCTAAGTGAGTAATAGCTACTTTTGGGCTTTTCAGTAACTTCCATTATGAGTAAAATCACTTGTAACTTAAAAACTATTGCATTTAGAGAATTTCGTATAAATATGTTATTCAGCTACTTTTGGGCCAGCTATAACATAGTGAAATTTCAGACCTGTAGCTCATGGCATAGCTGAGTAATAGCTACTTTTAGGTTATCACTGTTGAGTAAATCGCTTATAACTTGAAAACTATTGCATTTAGAGAATTTTGTATAAATATGTTATTCAGCTACTTTTGGGTCAGCTATAACATAGTAAAATTTCAGATCTGTAGCTCATGGCATAGCTGAGTAATAGCTACTTTTAGGTTATCACTGTTGAGTAAATCACTTATAACTTGAAAAGTGTTGCATTTAGAGCATTTTGTTAAAATATGTTATTCAGCTACTTTTTTCATAGCTACCATATGGTGAGTAAGTTGGGTGTCTGTCTCAATAGCTAAGTGAGTAATAGCTACTTTTGGGCTTTTCAGTAACTTCCATCATGAGTAAAATCACTTGTAACTTAAAAACTATTGCATTTAGAGAATTTCGTATAAATATGTTATTCAGCTACTTTTGGGCCAGCTATAACATAGTAAAATTTCAGACCTGTAGCTCATGGCATAGCTGAGTAATAGCTACTTTTAGGTTATCACTGTTGAGTAAATCACTTATAACTTGAAAACTATTGCATTTGGAGTATTTTGTTTCAATATGTTATTCACCTATTTTGGGGTCAGCTATAACATAGTGAAGTTTCAGACCTGTGGCTCATTTCATAGCTGAGTAATAGCTACTTTGAAGTTCTCACTGTTGAGTAAATCAGTTATAATTGGAAAACTATTGCATTTACAGAAATTTGTGCAAATATGTTATTCAGCTACTTTTGGGTCAGCTATAACATAGTGAAATTATAGACCTATAGCTCATGGCACAACTGAGCAATAGCTATTCTCAGGTACTGACTGTTGAGTAAATCAGCTATAACTTGAAAAATATTGCATTTGGAGTATTTTGTTAAAGTATATTGTTCACCTACTTTTGGGTCAGCTATAACATAGTGAAATTACAGACCTATAGCTCATGGCATAGCGGAGCAATAGCTATTTTCAGGTTCTCACTATTGAGTAAATCAGTTGTAGCTTGAAAACTATTGCATTTACAGTAGTTTGCTTAAATATGTTGTTCACCTACTTTTGGGTTAGCTATAACATAGTAAAATTTCAGACATGTAGCTCATTGCATAGCTGAGTAATAGTTCCTTTGAGGTTCTCACTGTTGAGTAAATCAGTTGTAACTTGAAAACTATTACATTTAGAGTAATTTGTTAAATATGTTATTCACAGAATTTTTGGTCAGCTATAACATAGTGAAATTGCAGACCTCTATGTCATGGCATAGCTGAGCAATAGCTACTTTCAGGTTCTCACTGTTGAGTAAATCATTGTATCCACTGGATAGCCGCAGTGTGTAGAGAGAGATTTCACCATTACTGCTCTGATGAAAAAAAATATTATAGCTAGGTTTCTTAAGTTTGCAGTATATATTAATAACCATAAAATGTTGTCTGGGAATATTTTTGGCCTCATTTTGAGAAACAAGATGGGCGCCACAGGTGTTTTTTGTCAGTCATGAAAAGTGCTTATATCTCCCTTATTATTGATCCTAGAGGTTTGGGATGATAAAGCAACCTGTAGGAAATCATGGGGTGGGAATCTTTTGGTGTGGTCAGATTTGACCTTCAATGACCCCTCCTTCAAGGTCAAACAAGGATAGCCAAACTTAAAAGTGCTTATAACTCACTTATTATTGGTCCCAGAGGTTTGGGATGGTAAACAGACAGGAAATCATGGGCTGTGAATCTGTTGATATGGTCTGATTTGACCTTGGAACCCTCCTTCAAGGTCAAATGAGGATAGTGAAAATTGAAAGTGCCTACAACTCGCTTATTATTGGTGACAGAGATTTGGGATGGTAAACCATCCCATAGGAAATCATTGGCTCGGAATCTTTTGGTATGGTCAGATTTGACCTTTGGGCCCCTCCTTCAAGGTCAAATGAGGACAGCCAAGCTTAAAAGTGCTTATAACTCATTTATAATTGGTCCTAGAGGTTTGGAATGGTAAACCATAGGAAATCATGGGCTGGGAATGTATTTGTGTGGTTAGATTTGACCTTGGACCCCTTCTTTTCCTGATAATTATTCTGTCCTCTAATCACCTTCACAAATCAAAAACACTCAGTCAGCTGACACAGTGCCCGTTCACGGGCACTCTCCTCTTGTTGTAAGTAAATAATCTGTCGGCGAGTTGGTTTGTTGGCGACTTGCAGGTATAGTTTGTATTTGATGGGGCAATTGATATATTTCAGTGACCCCACATATCTTCTTTTTTCTGCACTCATTTCTTCAAATGTATAACAATTTGTAAGATCTAAAAGTATTTCGGCATAATATCACACATACGATTCAACCAGATTTCACCATTTGGATCCAACTAAAAACAGTTTGCAAATCTACACATATTTCAACCAGATTTCACACGTACATTGTATTCAACCTGATTTCACCTGATGCTATTTTATAATAGGGTTTGTAAAGTCCTCTCGAATTTCAACCAGTTTTAACTGTTCAATTCAACTTGATTTCAAAGTTGTGTGAGCCTGCTGGGATTGTCAGTGACAGAGGGCCATATCACTTTTTTTTTTATTGATGTGCAATCAACAGTCATAGTTATACAGGCTACTATTGGGACAGAAATCAGTCTAGTTGTAAGCTATAGATCGATGTGGAGCAACCAAGGGAAAATTATGGTTGAAAAGTATGAAAAACTTTTTCTGTTTGTTTTTGTACCTGTGAATTGAAGGTTTGAAATCAGGAATGGAAAGCTTTTTTAATTTAAGTATGAAAAGCTTTTTCTGTTTGTTTTTGTACCTGTGAATTGAAAGTTTGAAAACAGGAATGGTAAGCTCGTGTAATTATTTACTTATTTCTTTGGCTTGTGAATTGATGGTTTCGAAAGTAAGAATGATAGGAATGTGTGTGAGTGAAATATATACCATACATTCTTGACAACATAAATCCAATTTAGTCACAATATCCTGATTCCTGTTTTCTAGGTGTAGTGGCAACCATATCAAAGCTGGCTAAGACCTGCATTCTCCGAATAACCAAGAATAAGCTATATTACATCCTCTCAGAACAAGTAGTGAATGGTGGGGTCAGTATATGGTGTGAGCTATCACAGGTAAAATATTTAAACACTCAAAAAAAAAAAAAAAAAATTGATGATCCTGAGTTTATTTAAAGTAAATTAAGAAACAATGTGTGCTCTGTGATTCTTCCCCAAGTATCTGAAGTATCAAGCACCTGAAAGTATTTGTTAACATTGTTCAAAGTTCTACAGTTTTTAAAATGACAGACATGTCTTGAGCAGAATTACATATTCATTTCTTATTCATATTTGCTTATGCAATTGTGCATGTCAGAAATCATACATGTTAAGAGTGATTGACCAGGCCCAAATATATAAAGCATGCAGAGCTCCCAACATTATTGGCATTGCTTTGCTTTTCTATGCTAGCAATGTACATGTCCTATTTGCCTCCCAATACAAAGTGTGAAATCACACACTGCATGGGGTGGTAAAACTCAGGATACTTATCATCCTTTTTTTCTCAGGGACATTTCTTCAATGAATTCGCTATGGATGGACTGTCCACAGAAAATGATGAGATCTACTTGGAATTAATTCCAGACAACTTTTTACGCTCTCTGAAAACAGCCCACAATGCAAAATCTGTGAAAATCAAACTGACAAAGAAACATTCTCCCTGCTTGACTTTGGAGGTAGAATTGGTGAGACACATATTTTTATTGTATTTTTTCAGTTATTTTTTCAAATACTACTCTTAATTTTGGTAATTAACATTGGTCTACATAGGAAAATGAATATCAAAAGTAATCTGTTGTTATCGAGTGAAATCTCAAAAGCACATTTTCATGGTTTATTGCAAAGTAGTTGTCCTGCTCATCATAAGTCTAATGAAAACAATGATGAAGTCAAATAATTAATATATAATCAAGCTTAAAAACAAATTTTGAACTAGTAAAACTGTTTTTTACTCTCTCTATTGGATAAAATTTGCCAGATTTTGTCATTATCATCATTTATATGTTTAATAAATTGTAAAACATCAAAACTTCCACAATCAAGCTTGAGTTGTAATATCTATGTGCTAAAGATCCTTGTTTAAAAATTTCAATCTTTATGTCCAAAGCTGAAAATTCTATTCTTATCAGTTAAAGTATGTTGTATGACTATTAAATGTTGTATGTTTTCTCGACACACAGCCTTCTCTCACCAACAACTCACGGTTGGTGGTTCACGATATTCCGGTGCATGTGATACCCAGGAGATTATGGGAAGAATATAATGAACCAGAAATGCCCGACTTTGACGTAAGTTTCTGTCCAAAATAATAGATTTGTCTCTTAAATGTATAAAAAGTCGCCAGCGTAAAAAGAGATGGCATTACGGTGTCAACAAATTTTCATAATGATATCACAATACTAGTGTTCAAGTTTACTGTCAATATACAGAGTGGAGTTTACTTTAAAATTATGAATTTCACCTAAAGGCCGACCTGTTTTGATGAGTATGTCACCAGATCTGACCAGAAGCCGGAAGTGTCAAGGTTTTTCTGATTAACTTGTGTGAAGTAAATTTTGTGTAAAATAGTGAACATAATCATATACATGTATCATTTTACTGGAAATGCAGCGAGTTTCAAAATCTATCTTAAATTCCAACTTCATGTAACAATTCAGTTCAAACATTTTAGGTAAACCTTTCCACAATAACATGGGTTCACGATTGTTCAAATGTTGCTATTCTTTTAGTGTCTCATGAAGTATTTAAGCCTGTAAAACATTTACCAGTATTTTGGTGCAGTGATCGTCAAAAGTAAAAGAACTTTTTTGTGAAATATATTCAGAGATTTCAATGAAATTTTGTTACAATTAAATACTACAAATAAGTAGAAATTTTAGCTGAAAGAAAATGTCACTAGTTCTTCATTTCAAGAAAAATCACTGAAATTAATTTTCACTTATGGCTGGATTCTACTTGAGAGATTAACACAGGCTTAATATTTGACTAGGAATTAACTTCCGCTATCCAAGCTCATGAGCTATAATAGCTAAGATTAATGCCCAGTGACAATTTCATCTAATACAGTATCATGCCCTTAAAAAGCCATTTTCTTTTGAAAGTTACCTTGTCTTTTAAAAGTACATGTACTTGTGTCCCTTGAGACTTAGCTTGGGTGAATTCAACTGTAAAATCGCCCCTGGTTTAGACAATAAAGATTTTATTGTACATGTCTTCTTTTTTTTTCCATGCCTTTAGGTCAGCATTAACATGCCGCCACTGAAGGTCCTCAGAAATGTGGTAGACCGTATGAAAAACATAAGCAACTACGTTACAGTATCGGCCAATCATAGTGGTGATATGAGATTCAGAATCGACACAGACATGGTCAACATATCTACCTTGTTTCGAGACCTCGAAAACCCGGCATGGAGTAAGTACTCACAACCAAGAGCTTGCTGGTAACAGGATATTTAGAATTCCTCATTTCTCTGTTGAATGTGACACCAAATCAAACATATTAAAATGTGTAAGTGTTTCAAAATTAATCTACATATCAAACACATACAGTAAAACAACTGTTACTCATTTAAACTGGGAGAGTATGACTAGTATTGACTACTGAGAGTATTCAGTTTCATACACTAACCACTCTGTGTTTAGAAATGAGCATGAACGATACCAGTACAGTATATAGTTTATTCTTTTATTAGGGACGTCACGACTTAAAAATATTTCATGCCGACTAATCGGTAAGTACTATTCTTGTTGACACCGAATAGCCGTCGAATTTATAAAATAACCAAAAATCTTAAGTTTCATATTCTAAAAAGCATTAAAAACTATAAATATGTGAAATAAAATAAAAATATATGTATATAATCTGTAAAGTTTAATAAATTTGCCATTTTCCTGCAACTTCTGCTTCGTTTATTTCAGACAGGAAGTGGGCGATATAAGAAGTAATGGTATTTCCGGTTTTATGTGAATGCATAAACAATGCAGAAAATGTGACTGTTTTTGGATTTTAGCTTATTTTATGTGACAATTTGGAAATATTTCATAGATTCAGACCTTCTGCCATCTTTTACACTACATTGAGCGATTATTCCGACTTTAAGATATGAACCGGTTAATAGCACTATTCTAACTGTTGTCGATTAGTCGGTTAGTCGTGACGGCCCTATCTTTTATAGACTAAACTGATTCAGTATTGATCTGCACACAGTCTTAAGGTGCCAAATGCCTCGTGGATATTATTTCCCTGCTCTCAACGTGGCAGTTTTGATTCTTACTTTACCATATTCCTCTTGAGGCTTACTTTTGTGAGTCACCACATATTATAATAAGTTCAATAAGTCCACTTTCACAAGAAGAATACCAAGAAATCAGGTGTGAAACATATCTGCAGTGAGGGGTACCAAATAATATAATACTTAAATTTTTAAACTTTATAGAGGAGTTCACTTTTTCTTAAGTGATTTTAATGCAACCAAAAGTGACATGCCTTTCTAATGACGTTTATATAACACATATTTGTAGGTTATAGAGACATTGAAATGTCGATCAAAAATCGGCAGTGGTTTACACAAAATCTACAAAACATATCCACAGTAAAGGATTCTGGGAAAAAAATCTTTCCAGTCTCTTTTTAAGTGAAATACACTGCATGGTGGATACTAAAAACACTATATGTGTTTCAGGCCGGGAAGAAGAAACTGAAGGGCAAGGACACAATATAGACCTGAAGGAATTCTCTGAGGGACGGATTGACATCAGGAAGTTTGCCCAATTTCTCACAGGACAGCAAGTGAATCCGCTCAGAGTTATTTGCAGTGAGTGTTGTCATTTTTATGTCAGCTGACTTGTCAGTCAGCTGACAATATGTTGTCACTCTGCGGTGTGGGCGTATGCGTTCGCGTGAACAACTTCTCCTCCTAAACTACAATACCCAGAGACATGCTGTTTTTTTAAAAGATACCTTAACTATCGGGGATAAAAACTTGTTCAGGCCATGCAGATCTGTTCGTTCGTCTGTTCCCCAGAGTCATTACAAGTCAGGTACCCCCACCCAAAGTGTGAAAATTTCAACCCTTTATCACAATTTTCTCATGCACTATTGCAGGGATTTTTCTCATATCTTGCATATATGTACTAGGCCACTAGTAGATTACTTTGTGTGAGAATTAGACCTGGATCTGTCTTAATTTTCTTTTTCATTAACTTTTAAAATAATTTTTAATGCACTAAAATTCATGAAATCATGAATGAAAACACTTATAACTTGAAAAGTATTGCAGTTAGAGCATTTTGTTAAAACATGTTATTCAACTACTTTTTTCATAGCTAATACATGGTGAGTAACTTGAGTGTCTATCCCAATAGCTAAGTGAGTAATAGCTACTTTCTGATTTTTCAGTACCTCCCATAATGAGTAAAATCACCTATAACTTGAAAACTATTGTATATACAGAATTTTGTATAAATATGTTATTCAGCTACTTTTGGGTCAGCTACAGCATAGTAAAATCTCAGACCTGTAGCTCAGTGCATAGCTGAGTAATAGCTACTTTGAGGTTATCACTGTTGAGTAAATCAGTTCTAACTTGAAAACTATTGCATTTAGAGTATTTGTTTAAAAATGTTATTCGCCTAATTTTTGGTCAGCTATAACATAGTGAAATTGCAGACCTGTAGCTCATTACATAGCTGAGCAATAGCTATTTTCAGGTTCATACTGTTGAGTAAATCAGTTATAACTTGAAAACTATTCCATTTACAGTATTTTGTTTAAATATGTTGTTCACCTACTTTTGGGTTAGCTATAACGTAGTGAAATTACAGACCTGTAGCTCATGGCATAGCTGATCAATAGCTATTTTCAGGTTCTCACTATTGAGTAAATCAGTTGTAACTTGAAAACTACTGCATTTACAGTATTTTGCTTAAATATGTTGTTCACCTACTTTTGGGTCAGCTATAACATAGTAAAAATTCAGACATGTAGCTCATTGCATAGCTGAGTAATAACTACTTTGAGGTTATCACTGTTGAGTAAATCAGTTGTAACTTGAAAACTATTACATTTAGAGTATTTTGTTTAAATATGTTATTCACGTAATTTTTGGTCAGCTATAACATAGTGAAATTGCAGACCTGTATGTCATGGCATACCTGAGCAATATCTACTTTCAGGTTCTCACTGTTGAGTAATTCATTGTATCCACTGGATAGCCGCAGTGTGTAGAGAGATTTCACCATTACCGCTCTAACGTAAAAAATACTATAGCTAGCCTTCTCAAGTTTGCAGGATATATTAATAACCATAAAATGTTGCCTGGGAATATTTTTGGCCTCATTTTGAAAAACAAGATGGCTGCCAGGGACGTTTATTTGACTTAAGCAAGGACTTTTGTTGGTCCCCTAGAGCAAAGGGTATTATAGGTATAGATCTCAAATTGGCAGGATATGTTCGTCATTAAAAAATCTTGACTGAGAATATTTTTGGACTCATTTTGAAAAACAAGATGGCTGCCACGGGTATTTCTTTGTCAGTCAGGAAAAGTGCTTATATCTCACTTATTATTGGTCCTAGAGGTTTGGTATGGTAAACCAACCTATAGGAAATCATGGGCTGGGAATCTTTTGGTGTGGTCAGATTTGACCTTGGACCCCTCCTTCAAGGTCAAACGAGGATAGCCAAACTTAAAAGTACTTATAACTTGCTTATTATTGGTCCTAGAGGTTTGGAATGGAAAACCAACCTATAGAAAATCATGGGCTGGGAATCTTTTGGTGTGGTCGGATTTGACCTTGGACCCTGCCGTCAAGATCAAACGAGGATAGCCAAACTTAAAAGTGCTTATAACTCACTTATTAATGGTCCTAGAAGTGTGGGATGGTAAACCAACCTATAGGAAATCATTGGCTGGGAATCTATTGGTGTGGTCAGATTTGACCTTGGACCCCTCCTTCAAGGTCAAACGAAGATAGCCAAAAGTAAAGTGCTTATAACTTGTGTATTATTATATCCCCAGACGAAAGTCGGGGATATATTGGATTCAGGTCCGTCGCGCCGCCGCCGCCGCCGCCGCCGCCGCCGCCGCCGCCGCCGCCGCCGCCGTAGAAATTTCCTTGTGGACGCGATAACTCAAAAACAAATTAATATTTTTTTTTCAAACTTGGTACACATGTTAAGGGTGCCCAAAGGAAGATCCCTATTTTAAGGTGACCTTAAACTCCCAGTAAAAAAGAACTTATGGCCACCTTAAGGTCAGAAATTGGACTTTTGGCCACTTAGAGCCTTGTAGGTCACAAACTATGATGCTCAGCTGGCTGAAATTTTACCTGACAACACATTAATATGTTCTTAGTACATGTGCCGAAAATCATGACTTTAAGTTGAGGAGAAAATTGTGTTTGAGGCCCATAAATACCCCCACTTAGGGATTTTTTGCTATACTTTTCATATATTTTGTCCTATAATTTGGAAGTGGTAATTCTGATGAGTCTCAAACTGCGCTAGGTATAACTTTGATATGTAATCCTTGTCTGTAGAAAATTTTAGGGCTGTAGGTTTACCCAAAGGGGTCGACTTAAGGTCTCAAAAGTGCCCACAGAGACCCAATTTATGCACTTTTTGCCACTTTCAAGCACTGTAGCTTTCAAACTATGTCTCTCATCTAAGTTAAATATAATCTGGGAATATATCTATGTGTTTTCTTATATGTGCCCCAACATTTAGGCCTTTAATAGACAGTTAACCTGTGTATCAGGACCATAAACACCCACCCGAGTGACCCTTATAAGACATTTTTCACATCTTTTTCCCTGTAACTTGGAAATGGTAAGTCTGACAAGTTTCAAACTGTATTAGATATATATTCTGTGTGTAATCTTAGTATGTAACAGATTTTAAGTCTGAAGCTTTAATTTTGAAGGTCAAATTGAGGTCTCTAAAAGGCTCCCAAAGACCCAATATTTGGACTTTTTGCTACTTTTAAGCCCTGTGACTGTCAAACTATGTGACTGATAGAGCTCAAATCCTATCTGGGAAGATATTAGTATGTTATTTTTATATGTGCCAAAAATTAAGGCTTTAAGAAGACATTTAACCTGTGTATGAGACCATAAATCCCCACCCGAGTGACCATTTTTAGACATTTTTCACATATTTTTCCCTGTAACTTGGAAATGGTAAGTCTAAGAAGTTTCAAACTGTATTAGATGTATATTCTATGTGTAATCTTAGTATGTGACAAATTTTAAGTCTGAAGCTTTAATTTAAAGGCCACATTTAGGTCTCTAGAAGGCCCCATAAAGACCCAGTATTTGGACTTTTTGCCAATTTTAAGGCCTGTGACTGTTAAACTATGTGACTGATAGAGCTGAAATCTCATCTGGGAATACATTATTATGTTCTTTTTACATGTGCCAAAAATCAAGGCTTCAAGTAGACATTTAACCTGTGTATGAGGACCTTAAACACCCACCTGAGTGACACTTTTAAGACATTTTTCACATATTTTGCTCTGTAACTTGGAAATGGTAAGTCTGAGAAGTTTCAAACTTTATTAGATACATATTCTATGTGTAATCTTAGTATGTAACAAATTTTAAGTCTGAAGCTTTAATTTGAAAGCCACATCGACTTTGGACTTTTTACCACCTTTAAGCCCTGTGACTGTTAAACTATGTGATTGATGGAGCTGAAATCCCATCTGGGAATACATTATTATGTCCTTTTTACATGTGCCGAAAATCAAGGTTTTTAGTAGACATTTAACCTGTGTATGAGGGCCATAGACACTCGCCCAAGTGCCTTTTTTGACATTTTTTCCGTATTTTGCCCTGTTATTTGGAAATGCTTAGTGTGACAAGTCTTAAACTGTATTATATATAATTTTTGTTTGTTATGTATGTCCCCCAAAAAGTTTCAGATCTGTAGTTTAATTGCTAAGGTCTCTTTAACAATTGTAAAATGCCCACAGAAACCCAATTTATGGACATTATGCCACTTTAAAGCCCAGTAACTGTCAAACTATGTGGGTTATAGAGCTGAAATCTTTGAATTTTTCAAAGGAAATGCCTGTCTATTTAAATTTTGATTATTAATAATGTTATGGCTATCTTAGTCTTTTAAGAACTTATTTTTGTGTGTTATACCTCTGCTTGCTGAGTTTTTAACTTTTTAAAATGAAACTGGTTAAACATATTCAAGTAGACAAAATGGACACTTTAAGTGAGCTTTAAGTCCCAATATTAATGAAATTATATCCTTATGTAGTAAAACTAGGGGATTTTTAACCCTCAACTAGCCCAGTTTTATTCAACTTGCCTCAGTTAATTTTGACACAGCTCCTACAGTTATGAACTCATTTCAGTTGATAATCACATACTTAAAATTCTCAATTCTTTTTGTATTTGAGTACCCCTTTTATATAGATTGTTTGTTTACCATTTATCCCCACCTCTGGGACCTCCAGCTATATTGAGTGACACTAAATAAACAAAGGTATTTAATGATATCAGATGAGAAACAAAGAACTCAATGGGGTTGCAGATCTTGTGTAATAGTGAGAGAGGTGTGGAGAAGGGGAGAGGGGTGGGGGTGGGAGGTAGTGGGCTTCATTACATATAACACAAAGGGGAGTCAGAACTGAGATTGTGTCACATATTTAGGTTGCATATATATGGACCACATATATAGGTATAGAGGAAATGAATAACTGAAAACAATTTGCAAATTCTAAAAATAATATAATAAAATAATAATATAAATAATTTTTTTTTAAATAATATTTTATTTGTGAACAAATATAGAAACAGATATGCGCTTTTGGGATTATGAATTTTAGAATGGACATTGAATCATCAATCATTTAAATACTTTGAAGGAAGATTGAAAAGTATGATGAGTTGAGTTAAAATAATATTTTATTTGTCAACAAATATAGAAACAGATATGCTCTTTTGGGATTATTATTTTAGAATGGACATTCAATCATCAATCATTTAAATACTTTGAAAATAGGTTTAGAGTTATCATTGCAGGAAGATTGAAAATATAATTTGAGTTATGTATTCGGTGTCTGGGGATACACCATCTTCCTTGGGAAGATATAAACAGAGTAGATTGATGTGCTGAAGTTCATATAATAATGGGTAATTATGTTTTAAAAAATTCCCGATCAAAACCTGTGGCGTGAGTGATGACCTGTCTGGGGATATGTTGGCGCCGAGTTGGCCCAATCTAGTTGGTCTTAGAGGTTTGGGATGATAAACCAACATATAGGAAATCATGGGCTGGGAATCTTTTGGTGTGGTCAGATTTGACCTTGGACCCCTCCTTCAAGGTCAAACGAGGATAGCCAAACTTAAAAGTACTTATAACTTGCTTATTATTGGTCCTAGAGGTTTGGAATGGAAAACCAACCTATAGAAAATCATGGGCTGGGAATCTTTTGGTGTGGTCGGATTTGACCTTGGACCCTGCCGTCAAGATCAAACGAGGATAGCCAAACTTAAAAGTGCTTATAACTCACTTATTAATGGTCCTAGAAGTGTGGGATGGTAAACCAACCTATAGGAAATCATTGGCTGGGAATCTATTGGTGTGGTCAGATTTGACCTTGGACCCCTCCTTCAAGGTCAAACGAAGATAGCCAAAAGTAAAGTGCTTATAACTTGTGTATTATTGGTCTTAGAGGTTTGGGATGATAAACCAACATATAGGAAATCATGGGCTGGGATTCTTTTGGTGTGGTCAGATTTGACCTTGGACCCCTCCTTCAAGGTCAGACGAGGATAGCCAAACTTAAAATTGCTTATAACTCGCTTATTATTGGTCCTAGAGGTTTGGGATGGTAAACCAACCTACAAGAAATCATGGGCTGGGAATCTTTTGGTGTGGTCGAATTTGACCTTGGACCCCTCCTTTAAGGTCAAACAAGGATAGCGAAACTTAAAAGTGCCTATAACTCGCTTATTATTGGTCCTAAAGGTTTGGGATGGTAAACCATCCTATAGGAAATCATTGGCTGGGAATCTTTTGGTGTGGTCAGATTTGACCTTTGGACCCCTCCTTTAAGGTCAAATGAGGACAGCCAAACTTAAAAGTGCTTATAACTCGCTTATTATTGGTCCTAGAGGTTTGGGATGGTAAACCAACCTATAGGAAATCATGGGCTGGGAATGTTTTTGTGTGGTCGGATTTGACCTTGGACCCCCTTCTTCAAGGTCGAACGAGGATATTGCATTTGCAGTATTTCTTTAAATATGTTTTAACCTACTTTTACACTTAAACAGTTACCTTGTTACTTTCCTTCATAATACCATTTGCAGGGCACAACTTTTGTGTACTTTTCTTCTGTCACTTCTAGTATTTATATAAAGTGGAGTACTAGTAGATTCTCTTGTGTGAGTATCGGCCCCACATCTATCTTAATTTATTTTAAATATTTTTTTTTGTGTTGAAAAACATGAAATTACACACTTAGTTGCCATTTTCTTAGTCACTATGATAGGGATTTATCTGAAATCTTACATTTTTATAGCGAAATACTCCTACCATTTCCTAAAAGTAGCTATTATGTTGGAGCCATCCAACCCAATGGGCCAACGCCAAAAAGCATTTTTAAGGTTATATAACAACCTTAATCAGCCAAAGGGCTACATAGTAGTCTGTCCTCCCGCCACTAGGTCACCTGACCACTCTTTGTTTACCATATTTTGTTGGCCATCTTAGTAGTCAAGACGTGTTTTGGAAAGCTCTGACTGTGGACATTTTCTTTACAAAATGTCTTACAATATGGATTCTTATGACATATCAACAAGAAATAATCTTCATTTGGACATGTTATACAAGTAAATACCTTACAATTCTGTGGATTTTTGGGTATCATGCGATCCATGCGCAGTTTGGAGACAGATTTGTGTCATGGTTTTGCTAGGAACTGGACTTCTAGAGATACATTGGACGAAGGTTACTCAAGTTCTACAAATATATGCCTACCTTTTGCTGCTACTGTGGAAAAGATGGTTATTATTTTAGCAAAATCCTTGCATTACACCGCTACGGTGGTGAATGGAGGTAAAAAGTCTTAGGCATAGGACAAAAAGTATTTCATATACTAGTATATTTTATTTATGCATGTGTATTATATGAATGTGTACATATATGAACTTCAATTTCCTTATTTTTATAGATTTTTTGTACATTGCAAAACAGTGTTTGGGATTTACATGGTTCTTTGAACGCTCACTTTTGGCTAAGTTAAGATCCGGAACTTTACCATTATCAATAGAAAAAGGTAGATACCAGCAAAAGCCACTACATGAAAGAGTTTGTCCTGTGTGCCAAATTAATGCAGTCGAAGACGAAATACACTTTGTAATCTGTTGTGATGGCTATTATGCAGAACGGTCTGCTTTTTTTGATTATATCTCACAAAATATTTGCTCTGACTTCCAAGAATTAGATCTGGAAGATAAATTTTTAAAGTTAATGAAACTGCAGAATTGTCATCTAAGAAAGTTTGTCAAATTTCTAGTTAAAATTTGGGAATGTAGGAAAAATAAACTTTTAACGTGTTAAATTAACAAATATGACTTGTGGTGAATTAACAGGCATGACTTGTGTCTATAATGATAAATGTCCATTTACCAAAATGTTATTATTACTATGTATTACACACTATATTTGTCAATGTGGTTAAAACTGACTTGTAAGCCTTTTCAGGCTGGGTGTTACAGTATGTAGTTGTGATATTGTATTGTATGCATATAACACACTGTCAGTATAATAAAAAACATATCTATCTATCTATCTATCTATCTTTAAATTTCAATATAAGTTTTGGGATTAACATTATCACAAGTGGCTTCATTGCTTTTTGTTTTGCCTGATGCATCAAAGCCCAACTATTATGGTGTGAAAGCTTTTGAAGTATATTAGATGTGGCTTCACAGCATTCTATCCTTTAAAATCAAAGAAAAACTTTGATGAAGTGAAATTGTATGAAGTATATTAGATGGCTTCACAACCTTCCCTCTTTCCAGTAAAAGAAATACTATTATGAAGTGAAACCCTTTGAATTATAATACCTGTGGCTTCACTGCCTTTAAATCTCTAATCCTTTTGCAATCAAAGTAAATCTATAATCTTTTGTATTATATTAGATATAGCTTCACTGTCTTTGAACTTTCTTTCCTTTTCAATTGAAGAACAGTTATTGTTTTTACAACACAAAAGCAAGAATGTATGAAAAGATTAATGTAATTGTAATTAATTCCATCTTTGATATGGGAACACTTGACAATGCAATTGGGATAAAAACTACAAGACACATTATTAAGTGTTCCTTTTCAAGTGTACTCTGGTAGGTTTGAGTAACAAATGATCATAATAAAGATTTCAAAAGCCTAAGCATAGATTGATGGTATGAAGTTGCTCAGGGGGGATTAAATTGTTAAAATACAAAAAGGTGTCAGCAACAAATATACAAATAACAAATACTTCTTTGTGCTGTAAATGTGCAGTGACTTACATATGTTTTATGCAACAATAAATGTAAAATTAAAAAAAAAATAATACTTTTTGTCCGGATATGCAATACTTTTTGTCCAGATACTTTTTGTCCTACTCATTTTAAGGTCAATACTTTTTGTCCTACAGTCACTTTTTTCATGGCCACAACATGATCAATAACTTGGAGGTGTATCTCCATAAGTAAGTCAGTAATAACTATTTTCAGCTTTTCAGCACTTACTTAATGAGTGGGGGGCTCATATCTTTCAAATTCTTGCAACTTCGGAATTTCTTTCGAACATGCTGTTCAATTACCATTTACTGTACTTCTGTGCAGCACTTTCCCTGATAATTATGCTTTCCTCAGGTTATCACCTTCACAACTCAAAAACACTCAGTCAGCTGACACAGTGCCCGTTCACGGGCACTCTACTCTTGTTTTATTAGGGTTTCTCAGATTTGTCAATAGTTTGTTGGATTTTCCTGCAATTTTCCTTATTGTCTAGGACCGAAATTTGAAGTGTGATTTCGGCCATTTGTCTTTAGCATTAAAATTGTGAGGGATATTTAACATAATGATAGTTTTTACCTCACAGCCCTTAATGGCTGTTGGGGTATTGTTTTCACCCATGGTGTCCGGATGGTCGGGCGGGCGGGCGCCCGGTCGGGCGGGCGGCGGGAAATAGTTTGTCCGGGCTGTATCTCAGAAACCGTAAGGTGTAGGAAGTTGATACTTGGTAGGGACATTGGTTAGGGGGTGTAGCTGTGCAACGTCATGGTCTGACCTTGATTTGACCTTTGACCTTGCCGTAGTGACCTTGAGTTTGAAAATCTTGTCCGGGCTATATCTCGGAAACTGTAAGGTGTAGGAAGTTGATACTTGGTAGGGACATTGGTTAGGGGGTGTAGCTGTGCAACGTCATGGTCTGACCTTGATTTGACCTTTGACCTTGCCGTAGTGACCTTGAGTTTGAAAATCTTGTCCGGGCTATATCTCGGAAACTGTAAGGTGTAGGAAGTTGATACTTGGTAGGGACATTGGTTAGGGGGTGTAGTTGTGCAATGTTATAGTCTGACCTTGATTTGACCTTTGACCTTGCCGTAGTGACCTTGAGTTTGAAAATCTTGTCCGGGCTATATCTCGGAAATCGTAAGGTGTAGGAAGTTGATACTTGGTAGGGATATTGGTTAGGGGGTGTAGGTGTGCAACGTCATGGTCTGACCTTGATTTGACCTTTGACCTTGCCGTAGTGACCTTGACCTATAAAATGTTGTCCGGGCTATATCTCGGAAACTGTAAGGCTTGGGAAGTTGATATTTGGTAGGAACATTGGTTAGGGGGTGTAGGTGTGCAACGTCATGGTGTGACCTTGATTTGACCTTTGACCTTGCAGTAGTGACCTTGACCTATAAAATGTTGTCCGGGCTATATCTCAGAAACCGTAAGGTGTAGGAAGTTGATACGTGGTACGGATATTGGATATTGTAGGTGTGCAACGTCATGGTCTGACCTTGATTTGACCTTTAACCTTGCTGTAGTGACCTTGATCTATAAAATATTGTCCGGGCTTTATCTCGGAAACTGTTAGGTGAAGGAAGTTGATATTTGGTAGAGACATTGGCTAGGGGGTGTAGGTGTGCAGCATCATGGTGTGACCTTGATTTGACCTTTGACCTTGCCATAGTGACCTTGACCTATAAAATCGTCAGGGCTGTATCTCGGAAACCGTAAGGTGTAGGAAGTTGATACTTGGTAGGGACATTGGTTATTGGATATAGGTGTGTATTATCATGGTGTGACCTTAATTTGACCTTTTACCTTGCCGTAGTGACCTTGACCTTTAAAATCTTGTTGCACCTTTTGGGTCTGTCTTTTGATGCAGATTAAGCAAAAGTCATATTAGAATTTATTAAGAATTTTACTTTCATAACTTCCCATTGTAAGAGATAGAATTTCATCAAGTGAGCCGCAGATTTTACTCCAACACCACACATAAGCATTCATTAAATGTATTACCACTTCTGTATGCATGGTAATATTCAAACCATCTAAACCATAACTCAGAAATGCAGATGTATATAAAGAGTGTTGAATTTTACTTTACTGATTAATGCTGTCATCTTGTCATTGAATTATCTTGTTTTAAAACTTCATCTTTATATGCATTATCTTTCTTTTAAACATTATTTCTCCATTTAAACATTGTTTGGACCTTTATATAACTGACAGTGCTCTGAAAGTATCCTGAAGTTTGTACTGGTACAGTACTTCTATATCTCATGGTGTTGAAAATATTTCCCAAGGCTGTGGGGTACGGGCATCTCTGATGCTATTTTTAATACATTCTTTCCCATCAACTGCCATATTTTTTCAGTGGTATTTCCAGTGGGGTTATATAACTAAATTGTGGTAACCCTAAATCGAGTTTTTTTTTATTTAAACGAATATCTAGACTAATTTTTCTCCACAGCCCCAGGCCTAATGTGGTAAAGTTGGTGGCTGCTTACGCAATGCCCCGCAGTTATACAGTGCAGAAGACCTTATTTGAGGACCCGCAGTCAAAAGCGAAGCATATTCAACCGTGCCATCCTATACAATTCATTTACTTTTCTTTAACACTGTAGAATTAAAACTCATGGTATTTTGGAATATGTTTTTGGAAATATTATGAACAAATAAGTAGTGGTGGAACGATTCGAACTAAATTTCCAAACTTGAGTCCGCGTTTTAGCATCTACATCGATCCCTATTGGAAACATCGGCGATGAAAAAAAAAAACGAAACCACAGAAGATGTTTTGAGTGGACGATAATAGAAATACTGGCTACAATGAAGGAATAACACACAACTAGCATGGTTTTACAACAAATAGCGATATCAGTAACATGAAGGCAAACTAACTGGCTACAAGGTACAGTCTTAGAAACGTCAGCAGTAACTAAAGTGGTTTTAAATGGGTGATAATCGGGAATTTGTGTGATCACAATACTTTGTTTTTATGTTTAATGTATGTTTAAATAGCCATAACTTTCTCATTTCTTGTCCAATTTTTATGATTTTTTTCACCATTGTGTTCAGTTTAATTAGCTTTATTCTGTCACACTGAGGATATTTTGTTATTTCAACACATTTGTCAGTATTTAGAAGTTTACGTTAATTATCATCTATGAAACTTAAGTGCAAGTTGTAAAACTTCCTGACAATAAAGTGACAGAACTTAATCCATTTTATTCAATAAAATAACTATTATTATATTATAATAACTATTATCATAAATGAATTAAAGATAACTAGAACCACAGTACAACATATATATCATTAAACTATCTGGAAAGATTTCAAATAAAATTACCGACAGTTATTTTTACTGGAAACCAAGATCAATATTTGTAAATCCGTCACTGACAGTAGTCCAGACCGTATTTTTTATGGAAGGAATTTTATAAAATTCCCTGTAAGACTCAAAAATCGATTCGACTCGATTAATCATCTCTGGACTTTTCCGATTAATCGATTCAGATTTTCAAGTCCGATTCCCACCACTACAAATAAGACTTGTGGTGTGTATTTTAGGAAGTTGGACTGTGTGAAAGTTCTTCATCTCGCAATTTTCCTTTGGTACACTTGAATACTGTTCTGTTGGTGTTGAAGCGGTGGAGGGGATTGCTAAGGCAGAAAAAAAGAGAAATAAATAAAAAATTAAATATTTTGTCTTTTTCAGACATAGCCCACGAGAGAGTGGTTCATTTTTTCCTGCTACACGAGGATGTGTCACTCCAGTATTTCATGCCTGTGGTTTCTGCGTAAACAGACATGCGGATATGTGTTATTTGGGAACAAACAAAATCGTAGTACAACTGGATGAAAAATGGTGGCTGCCAGCAGGGCTGTTAACTAATAGACTTTGGTGGTTCTTCATGAATATTTAATATGCCTTTAACATAATGATAGTTTTTACCCCACAGCCCTTAAGGGCTGTCGGGCTATTATTTTCACCCATGGTGTCCGGATGGGCTAGCTGGCGGGCGGGTGGGCATCGGGAGAAAGTTTGTCCGGGCTGTATCTCAGAAACCGTAAGGTGTAGGAAGTTGATACTTGGTAGGGACATTGATTAGGGGGTGTAGGTGTGCAACATCATGGTGTGACCTTGATTTGACCTTTGACCTTGCCGTAGTGACCTTGACCTATAAAATCTTGTCCGGGCTATATCTCAGACCGTAAGGTGTAGGAAGTTGATATTTGGTAGGGACATTGATTAGGGGGTGTAGGTGTGCAACGTCATGGTCTGACCTTGATTTGACCTTTGACCTTGACATAGTGACCTTGACCTGTAAAATCTTGTCCGGGCTATATCTGGGAAACTGTTAGGTGTAGGAAGTTGATATTTGGTAGGGACATTGGTTAGGGGGTGTAGTTGTGCAACGTCATAATGTGAGCTTGATGTGACCTTTGACCTTGCCGTAGTGACCTTGACCTATAAAATCTTATCCGGGTTATATCTCGGAAACTGTAAGGTGTAGGAAGTTGATATTTGGTAGGGATATTGGTTAGGGGGTGTAGGTGTGCAACATCATGGCCTGACCTTGATTTGACCTTTGACCTTGCCATAGTGACCTTGACCTATAAAATCTTGTCTGGGTTAAATCTCGGAAACCGTAAGGTGTAGGAAGTTGACACTTGGTAGGGACATTGGTTAGGGGCTATAGGTGTGTATTATCATGGTGTGACCTTAATTTGACCTTTGACCTTGTGGTAGTGACCTTGACCTTTAAAATCTTGTTACACCTTTGGGTCTGTCTTTTGATGCAGATTAAGCACTGTTAAAGTCATATTAGAATTGATTAAGAATTTTACTTTCATAATTTCCCATTGTAAGAGATGGAATTTCATCAAGTGAGCCACTGATTTTGCTCCAACACCACACATAAGCATTCATTAAATGTATTACCACTTCTGTATGAATGGTAATATTCAAAACATCTAAACCATAATTTGGCCATGCAGATGTAGATAAAGAGTGTTGAATTTTAGGTTACTGAATAATGCTGTCATCTTGTTATTGAATTATCTTGTTTTAATACTTCATCTTTAAATGCATTATCTTTCTTTTAAACATTATTTTCTCCATTTAAACATTGTTTGGACCTTTATATAACTGACAGTGCTCTGAAAGTATCCTGAACTTTGTACTGGTACAGTACTTCCCTATATCTCATGGTGTTGAAAATATTTCCGTAGGCTGTGGGGTACGAGCATCTCTGATGCTATTTTTATATATTAAATGACTACAGTGTTACAACATTTCCAATAGGAATGGGTTGGCAGCACCGATATTGAGATAATTTCACTGAAATAACATGACACATTATATAAAAAAAAGTGTGGGAAAACTTTGAGACACTATTGGAAACAAGCCATAAATTGTTAGGTACTGTGACTTTTTATATCATATTTGTGTAGTTTTAATACTTCTCCAGTGATTACTTTGAGAGTAATTTCCCCAGTTTTTATCTCCCGCCGGGCTTTAGCCCGGGAGGGAGATTATGAAATGATGTCTGTGTGTGCGTGCGTGAGTGCGTGCGTGTGTGCGTTAGTTATTCACGCAGATTTCTCCAAAACTGCTACAGCTACAGATTTTTTGTAAATTAATTGTCCCAATGAATTTTCATGCCCTTGAAAATTATTTTGGTTTTATTGACTTAGGCCTAAAGATAAGTGAGTAATAGCAATCTTAGCTACTTTGAGTAAAGGGCTCATAACTCCAAAACTATTGCAGTAACAAGTTTTTCTTCAAATATGTTGTTCAGCTACTTTGTCCTTAGCTATAAGATGGCACATAGTTTGGGGTCCCATTGCATGCCATAAGTGAGTAATAGCTATTTTCTCATTTGTAGCTAAATAACAAATAAATGTCAAATATCTTCAAAAGTATTAAAGTTAGGGAAATCTTTTCAAATATGTTGTCCATCTTCTTTTTGGTAAGCTATGACATATTAAAGTTTCAGACCTGTTGCACCTTGGATAGCTGAGTAATAGCTACTTTGAAATTCTGACTGGTGAGTAAAGCGATTGTAACTCCAAAACTATTGCAGTTAGAGTATTTTCCTAAAATATGTTGTTCAGCTACTTTGTCCTTAGCTATAAGATGGTACATAGTTTGGGGTTCTATTGCATGCCATAAGTGAGTAATAGCTATTTTCTCATTTGTAGCTAAATAACAGAAGAAGTAAATGTCAAATATCTTCAAAAGTATTAAAGTTAGGGAAATCTTTTCAAATATGTTGTCCATCTACTTTTTGGTAAGCTATGACATAGTAAAGTTTCAGACCTGTTGCACCTTGGATAGCTGAGTTATAGCTACTTTGAAATTCTGACTGTTGAGTAAAGCTATTGTAACTAAAAAAGTATTGCAGTTAGAGTGTTTTCCTAAAATATGTTGTTCAGCTACTTTGTTCTTAGCTATAAGATGGTACATAGTTTGGGGTTCTATTGCTTGCCATAAGTGAGTAATAGCTATTTCCTCATTTGTAGCTAAATAACAGAAGAAGTAAATGTCAAATATCTTCAAAAGTATTAAAGTTAGGGAAATCTTTTCAAATATGTTGTCCATCTACTTTTTGGTAAGCTATAACATAGTAAAGTTTCAGACCTGTTGCACCTTGGATAGCTGAGTTATAGCTACTTTGAAATTCTGACTGTTGAGTAAAGCCATTGTAACTCCAAAACTATTGCAGTTAGAGTATTTTCCTAAAATATGTTGTTCAATAATGACATAAGTAAATGTCAAATATCTTCAGAAGTATTAAAGTTACGAAATTCTTTTCAAATATGTCATTCATCTACTTTTTTGTAAGCTATCACATAGTAAAGTTTCAGACCTGTTGCACATTGCATAGCTAAGTAATAGCTACTTTGAAATTGTGACTGTTGAGTAAATCCATTGTAACTCCAAAACTATTGCAGTTACAGCTTTTTCTTCAAATATGTTGTTCAGCTACTTTGTCCTTAACTATAAGATGTTATATATTTTGGGGTTGTATTGCATGCCATAAGTGAATAATAGCTATTTTCTTATTTGTAGCAAAATAACAACATAAGTAAATGTCAAATATCTTCAAAAGTATTAAAGTTAGGGAAATATTTTCAAATATGTTATTCATCTAGTTTTTGATAACCTATCACATAGTAAAGTTTCAGACCTGTTGCACATTGGATAGCCGAGTAATACCTACTTTGAAATTGTGACTGCAGGGTAAATGCATATAGTTTGGGGTTCTATTGCATGCCATAAGTGAGTAATAGCTATTTTCTTATTTGTGGCAAAATAATGACATAATTTTTCTCAAATAACTGCTTCATCTACTTTTGGGAGAGCTTTCACATGGTGAAATTTCAGACCCGTAGCTAATTATTCACCTACTCAAAATGAGTAAATGATAATTATCTCTAAAAGTATTGCGGATATCCAATTTTTATCAAATAACTCATTCATCTACTTTTGGGAGAGCTTTCACATGGTGAAGTTCCAGACCCGTAGCTAATTACTCACCTACTCAAAATGAGTAAATGTGAATTATCCCTAAAAGTATTGGGGATATCCAATTTTTCTTAAATAACTCATTCACCTACTTTTGGAAGAGCTTTCACTTGGTGAAGTTTCAGACCTGTAGCTAATTATTCACCTACTCAAAATGAGTAAATGCTAATTATCTCTAAAAGTATTGTGGATATCCAATTTTTATCAAATTACTCATTCATCTACTTTTGGGAGAGCTTTCACATGGTGAAGTTCCAGATCCGTAGCTAATTACTCACCTACTCAAAATGAGTAAATGTGAATTATCTGTAAAAGTATTGCAGATATCCAATTTTTCTCAAATAACTCATTCACCTACTTTTGGGAGAGCTTTTACTTGGTGAGGTTTCAGACCCGTAGCTAATTATTCACCTACTCAAAATGAGTAAATGTGAATTATCTCTAAAAGTATTGCGGATATCCAATTTTTATCAAGTAACTCATTCATCTACTTTTGGGAGGGCTTTCACATGGTGAAGTTCCAGACCTGTAGCTAATTATTCACCTACTGAAAATGAGTAAATGTGATTTATCTCTAAAAGTATTGCAGATAGCCAATTTTTATCAAATAACTCATTCACCTACTTCTGGGAGAGCTTTCACTTGGTGAATTTTCAGAGCTGTAGCTAATTATTCACCTCCTCAAAATGAGTAAATGCTAATTATCTCTAAAAGTATTGCAGGTATCCAATTTTTATCAAATTACTCGTTCATCTACTTTTGGGAGAGCTTTCACATGGTGAAGTTCCAGACCCGTAGCTAATTACTCACCTAATGAAAATGAGTAAATGTGAATTATCTGTAAAAGTATTGCAGATAGCCAATATTTCTCAAATAACTCATTCACCTACATTTTGGAGAGCTTTCACATGCTAAATTTTTTTAATGAATTTTTTAAATAAATTTTAATGCATTAAAATGCATGAAATCATGCACTAAATCAATTATAACTTGAAAAGTATTACATTTAGAGCACCTTGTTAAAATATGTTATCTTTAGTACATCTAATTTATATGGCGGGAGATAAATGCATGCATCAGAATACTTGTTTTTTATGAAATTCACTCCCTGTAAGTGGGCCTACACAGTTGGCCGTCATGCTTGAACAGAACTCATTTGGGTATCCTGGAATATGAATGTG
Organism: Sabellastarte sp. h YS-2021; assembly: GCA_964017235.1. Classification (NCBI taxonomy): domain Eukaryota; kingdom Metazoa; phylum Annelida; class Polychaeta; order Sabellida; family Sabellidae; genus Sabellastarte; species Sabellastarte sp. h YS-2021. Next base: position 16,722,359 of record OZ024929.1, on the reverse strand, counting down.
TTTTGGCCCTGGCTGGATAGCCATGCTGAAAATATACTACCAATCCGTCCATAACGTTTTAGTAACTTTGAACTCATCACTACTCAGCCAATGGTCACTGCAAAAAGGTTGTCAAAGTGACAGGAAGTCAGTCTACCAGTGAGGTTGCATGAGAAAGTTTGCAAGATGCACATAGTAGTTTTGCTATCTAGCTGGGAAAATATTTCTCAGAAAATCTTTGAATAAAAAATTCCATGCCAATGTTGAGAGATAAAATCATTTTATTTTCATCCTGTGTTTACATGAAGGAATTCTAACTTTTTTTCCCCCCAACAACTATTCCTGCATTTATCAGTTTAAATATGTGCATAAACATTTACCAGAGGGTTAGAAACCTGCTACAGAGGATGATGCCTTAATATTACAGAAATATCAAAGTAAAAAACATAATAATGAATGGTCAAAAATGAAATCACAAAAATCACAAATCTGGGTGGAGGGGAAATTTCGCAGCTAAATACCTCTTCCCATTAGATTATTTGGCAATTACAGTTTGCACATTGTGTAAAATTAATGCAAAAATATTTTGTGTATTAATAAGTATATTTATTTTTATGCCTTTATATTTCTTGGGAAAGAAACTGTTGTAAGTCTTGTATATTAATTTGGTACACTGATTTAATATTGGTACATATTGTGAAAATTGTTCAACCTTACATCTGTGTTCAAAGTTATTCAATAAACTGTTACAGTTGATTTATCTGACAATTTTATTCATACACAAGTAACAGAAATGTTATAGCATGAAAACCCATAAATTTTGTGTTCTTGCTCCCTAATCACGTGGGTTTGGTTTTGATGCGTCCCTGTTCAACATAACCAAATGGCATTACCCGACAACTTGGGAATTGAAAAACATGAGGGTTCAAGGCTGTACCCTCAAAGCTCTGTGGTGCATGTACATAAATACTGACAATTATATAAGCCAAGATAGTTAATATTTGACTGGACATTTCACATGTAAGACTATGTACAAAGTCATGTAACTTAAAGGCAAAAACCAATTCCATCACAGATGATTAGACACAGGCATTGAAAGGCAATCATAAAGCTTCCTTGTAGGGTGCAATACACCTATTTAATAATGCACTCCTATACATCATGATACCATCTGCTCATGTCACAACATTATCTTCTGAACCTCTTAAGAGTTTGAAACAGATATTTAGGTAACTTTACATGTATCAGCAAACCGTGACTAGAGCCCCTTTGGGTGATTACGCCACAGAGTGTATCCCGACAACCGAGATGTCATAGACATGAACTTTGAAGTGATTCTCATCGAGTGGAACTGACAACCAAATGGCACATCAGCATCAGCGACTCCTGTGGGACACAATATGGTTTACAACCTTAAACCTGCCTTAGCTTGGAAAATATCAGCCTATTCTGAGACAGCCAGCTGAGGCTGTATTTTCGGCTTCCTGGACCCTATTTCACACATATGGCAGCACTGGTACACCAGATGTAACCCTGAAACCTGTGCAGTCAGATTTAGTGAGTGGCAGGTGATTTTTTGGCCAAATTTCATGATTACAGAGCAATATTTAGTACTGGTTTGGGCTGATTTACATCTATTTTGGACCATTTTAACAGCATTATTCGGGTTAAATATTTTCTGTTCAGACATGTAATGCTCCAAATGTGCCTAAAATATCCCCCTTTATTGTTAAAACAATCATGAAATTAGACAGGGGCTTCAAACTGGCAATATTGTGATATACTTGACATTTCCCCCATGAGAGGAGGCCAGGAGGCCCCCCACACCCCGGAAATGAAATTCCTAATATGGCCCTCGAGTGGATCAGACCAGTACAAATTCATTCTATGATATAAACTGAGTTTTCTGTGAAAATTTCAGCAAGATTGGTCAACTTTAAGGGGTGGTTTTGTCTGATCTGGCATTTTGTGACATCCTCGCCACCTACACTCCCTGAACCTGTACTTTGGACTAGATATGCATTTCTGAAGGAACACACTACTAAAATTCATTCAAGTGGCGACTCCTGTGGGACACAATATGGTTTACAACCTTAAACCTGCCTTAGCTTGGAAAATATCAGCCTATCCTGAGACAGCCAGCTGAGGCTGTATTTTCGGCTTCCTGGACCCTATTTCACACATATGGCAGCACTGGTACACCAGATGTAACCCTGAAACCTGTGCAGTCAGATTTAGTGAGTGGCAGGTGATTTTTTGGCCAAATTTCATGGTTACAGAGCAATATTTAGTACTGGTTTGGGCTGATTTACATCTATTTTGGACCATTTTAACAGCATTATTCGGGTTAAATATTTTCTGTTCAGACATGTAATGCTCCAAATGTGCCTAAAATATCCCCCTTTATTGTTAAAACAATCATGAAATTAGACAGGGGCTTCAAACTGGCAATATTGTGATATACTTGACATTTCCCCCATGAGGGGAGGGCAGGGATGCCGCCACACCCCAGAAATTTCGACAATCTGCAGGATCATAAACCCTTGGGTGTACGCTGGTGGATATGGAACTGAGCCTCTAAGTCTTCAAAGTGAGGAGATTACACTTGACAGATAGTCACTATTTTACATCGGTGATTTCCGGGGTAATTGCGAATAGGCAAACAACTTACCAGAGTGGAAGGCCTACAGCATACCGTCAGACAATCCATTTGTCGACAAAGAGGGAACCCAGCCAGAAATCTATGCCCTGGGATTCCGACAGCCCTAATCTATAAGTGTCGAACCTGGTGACCCTGACAGGGGTAACTTATTTTCCATATAATGATTAATAGATAGCAATAATGTTAATAGTAATTAATAATAATTTGTTGACAAGAGCTCTCGGACAGTGCAAGACCTCTTCTAAGACATGTAATAAAATTTTTTTTTCAGGTTTTTAAAATTTTGTATCCAGAGAGTGACCCAGACCACTCAAAACCGAATGGCATCTAATTATGTTGGGCCAAGCAGCCATTTCGTAGTCCTGCTAACAAAGAAACGGACAAACAGACTGATGGTCAAGCAAACAATACCTCCTTGGTGGAGGTAATGAATTAGCTAAATTAATGAGAATGTAATTTGGGACATTTGCATTGTTTTTCTTTCTCAGTTCCCAGGAAGTTGAAGACAATAAAAAAGGCAACTGGTATTATAATATATATATTCTAAAACTACATTATCATTGTACAAGCACATATAAATTGTTGTGTTGGTATATATATATATATGTATGAGTGTTATTACTAGCTGATGACTCCACCCATGAATCCAAAAGGCTGCACATGTCAGCCAGAAATAGGCAAAGGTCGAATCGAAGGTCTTAATTACAGGTCAGACCTGAAGGTCAAAGCAAGGTCAAACCAAGGCAGCAAACAGACACAGATTGGATTGAAGGGTGGAGTAAAACAGTAATTGAATAACCAGTGTGTTAGGTAATCAGTAATGAACTGTAGTTCAGTCTAACCCTTCACTGTCTTTATATATTTAGTAGACATATACATATATACATCTGTAGTGAGTGAATGAAATGTACAGAAATCACCGGCAATGAAATGTATAAAAACAAGATAAAACAAAACTGAAAGTACAGGAGTGCATTTCAGTGTTAAAATTAAATGAAGAAAGCACAGTGTTAAAATTAAATGAAGAAAGCACTAAAACACTGGTTATAACTAAGATTGAGATTGTAATCTTTGTGATCCCCTCACTACATGATAGAAAGGCCCTAGTGACTGTGCATTGCAGCCTCTGCTTAACACAATAATAGCTCATGATCACAAAGAGACATGTGATCACAAGCTCAACTAATCTGTAATGTAAGAATAGTAATGTGGAATAAAATACAATGATCATATGTGTATAGACATCATCGTATAATTTGTACAGGCAAGAGTTAACGTGACACACAATAGGAACTCTTGCCCTGATGAAAGAGCAGGAAACACCAGTAGCTCCTCTGAGAAGAATCCTCTTCTAATACAATACAAATACAATAGGGCATCAGAAATTCCACACAAGGCTCAGAAAACATGCAGAAGAGGTAACACACTGATATTATGTCCCAGAGAAAGCATATATACATATTCCTATGATATTCTATGCTCATTAGGTATGATATGATGATGCCTTCGACTCCACCATTGTTACTCAATTGTGTACCTACAACACACTATAGAGAGTAATATGTTCACAATAAGAAACCCAGTTAGCAGTAAACTTATTTGAAGTAAGGGAGGGAAATGAAGGGGGGATGATAAAGTTTTTGGTGTACCTACAACACACTATAAAGGTGATATAATCACTAGTAGCATGCACACAATTAATGCTTGTGCTTGTTTAGATATAAGGGCGGGGGGGGGGGTGATAAAATTTTTCTTGTTTCAAAAATTGAGTAATAATAATTTGTTGACAAGAGCTCTCGGACAGTGCAGAATATGGTGTTTATTTTATTGACCTTTTGCTTCGACGTCATTATGTGCCTTCAGGATGACGTTTTTAGTAAACAACTCCCACTTTGGACGGCAAAAACATAGATTGTTAGTGGTGTACTTTGACAGCCTTGTGATATAAAGATAAACATAAATAAAGTGCATTGTGTACCCTGACAGAGAAACAAGCAGTAGAAAGGCCGTGGTTTTGTCCTCACTGACTTGCTCTGTTTCCTCCCTCTCCTCTCTCCTCTCTCTCTTTTTGAGGAAAAAGAGGAGTGGGGGGCACATTGATCTGGCACTGATTTTGCCAGTAAACCTTGGGTTCTAGAATATATACGTGGAAAAATTTATTGTGCAATTTAGCCACTAAATAAAAATTATTAACGCATTAAAATGGAATAATTAATAAGTAAATTAAATTCCAACCCTTCCTTCTCTGCAAAATACACCTCAAAAAGGGGACATACTGCAGTACACCAAATAAAAGAGGAAGTATGTTGCTCCTTCTACTGAGAGGTGGGGGCATTATGGCCACCTTGCGCGATTACAGGACACTACTGGTCCCTGCCAGAGCCCCGCTCGGGACATATTTTTCTAATGTTTGGCAGAAGTGGCTGCATGTGAGCTAGACATATATACAATTTGTCTTCTAGGTAAGGTATTAACTTAAAAATTTAATTCACTTATGGAATTTCCTCCCGTGCCAGGAGAGATTGATTATTATTTACTGGAAGAGAGGAAACAGTCCAAATATTACAGGCACTTTTATGTAGATATTTCTATCAGAAGGTAATTTGCCAGCATTACTTCTTGAACATGACTGTTGTGGGATCATGCATTTTATCACTGGCGTATGCAAATTCATCAAAGACTGTGGCTATTAGATGGAGGAAGAATGTGCTTTAGCATGGGGGAGAATAAAGGGAAAAAATAGCCAGCCTCGGCAGGCAACAACCAGACCCCGAAAGTACAGCTAAATGGCCAACAACAATGAGATTTGGGAAAATCTTAGCAATAACTTCTTCGTAAGAAGTATAGAGAACCCACGAGATGTTCTACAAAAGATTCACAGGCCATGATTTCTTACAAGTAGTTGTCATATTTTGAAGCCCAAGAAACAATTATAAGGGAGATATTAAGGCCTTTTTGATATGATGACAGTCCTATTTGGCATTAAAGATGTAATATGGCAGCCATTTTGTTTCCAAAACAAGGACACAATTACTCTCAGGCACGCTTGCCTATCCATTAACATTTTGTGCAAATCTGATGAAGCCAGCTGCAATATTTTAGGTTACAGAAAACATTACATATTTTAGAATAAACTTTAAGACCCGAAAATTTTAAAAGCATTGGCATGGCAATTGGTTAAAATCCACACAGAGGTTCAGGCTGTGGAACACCCGCAAAATTTAAGACCTGATAATCTTAAAAGTGTTGTCATGGCAACTGTTGTTACCAGATACCTACTGAAACCTAATCAGCTCTAGATCCTCAAAAGGTAAATGTGCCCTGAAAATTTGGTGAAAATCCATGTAGGGGTTTAGTCTGTTGAACACCCACAAAGTTTAAGACCCAAAAATGTTAAAAGTGTTGCCATGGTAACAGATATTACTGGATACCCCCAAAAACCTAATCTCCTCTAGATCCTCATGAGGAAAACATACTCTGATAATTTTGTGAAAATCCATGCAGGGGTTTAGTCTGTGGAACACCAAAAACTTTAAGACTTGAAAATCTTAAAAGTGTTGCCATGGCAACAGTTGTTACTGGATACACCTGTAAACCTAATCAGCTCTAGATGCTCTTGATGTAAACATCCCATGAAAATTTTGTGGAAATCTGTGCAGAGGTTTACGCTGTGCAACACCCACAAGCTTTATGCCCGCTGCCCAATGATGCCCGGATGGCACAGGGGACTACTATTACCCCAGCCTTTATGGGCAGAGGTTTTAAAAGAACAAAAGTTTTAAACATGTTTTTCTAGAAATCAAGACACTACATATAATTCTAGGTTAACCCCTCATTTCCCAAATGTGCTTTTTATAATGCTTGTTGACAATGTGGTTTTCCTTTTTGGTTCATTTTTTTTTTGTTTATGATGTACCTTATGCAGGTGTTCCACTGGGGCCGGCCTGTCAGTAACTATGTATTTTCTGAGAGTTTGGACCAATGTTTACAAGGTCGGTTAGGGTTGGTTGTAGTTTCCCGGCCTGTTGTGGAGAGTTGGTAAAATATCAAGCATGTTTGATATTTCTACGACCGTTGCTGACCCTTGTAAGAGACCCTAAATTCATCCACCTATCAACAGGATTGTCGGTTAACTTAACGGCCTATCGGTTACACTTCCCGGCTTGTCGGTTGATCAAACAGGCCTGTCTGTAACAAGTATCTGGCTTGTCTCAAATATGGTGTTCTAGACTGTATGTGATGACTAGTTTGAGCTAGGCTGGACTGGTTGGGAGTGAAATCTGTTCTATGAGGTTTCACTTTTAATTTAAAGTTTTGTTTTTTAAAACAAGCTGTACATGTGATTGATCAGCATGTCAAGGGGCAGAAACAGAAAGATGAAAGTACCCACAGATACTCAACCACAGTTTGAGTTGGGAGATACTGCTGAGGATATAGAGAGGAGGAGAAGGGAGAAAGGGGAGAGGGATGAGAGGGAGAGGAGACAGCAGGAGAGGGACATAAAGAGGATAGAAAGAGAGAGAGAGAAGGGAAGACAGTCAGGAAAGGCCAGAAAAGAAGAACGCGAACAGACACGGATACTGATGCAGAAAGACTTTGGGAGACACTAGCAACTACCAGGAACTTACCTTTCAACACTGTCAAGAAGTGGTTCGAGGTTCAACGTACCAGATATGGCAAGCTCACTCAGACGAAATCAGGACAAGCAGCTGAGAAGAGCACAGAACAACAGATCGGGCTGAAGGACAATTTCAGTTTTCTATGAGGTCACATCAGAAGGAAGGGAGTTTCTAAATTTTCCATGTTCAAGTCACCACTGAGACCTTCTGCATCTGCAGCCACAGCTTCAGTTCCAGATACTTCAAGAGACACTGAATCTGAGATGGAAATCAGTCTGACATCAGATGTTACTCATCAGCCTTTGAGCACCGGCCCTAAATGACGACAGACTGCAGTTGCCACCACCATTGCTGAGGATCCAGTCTCAACCAGTCTCCATACCAGTTGTGCAGCCTACACAGACAGCCACAACACAGCCTGCTACAGTGATTGCCAAAGGACAGCAACAGCAGGGGCCTGCTTCAGTGTCAGCACAGCAAACATCTTATTTAGTTGGGGATGACCAACAACCAGGGACTTTCAGAACGCTGATGTTCAGCCTGAGTCCAACAAAGACAGTCAACACAACACTTCTGGATTATCCAGTCTCTTTGGAGGGATTCCCAGTGTACTGCACGACTTTCACCCTCTCAACTTCAACCAGCACCGTCACCAGTGCCATCGTCCACTCATCAAGAACAGTCAAGTCCCCCCAGCCAGTCTAGCCAGCAAAGTCAGCCCAAATGAGCAGATTAGCCTGCATCAAGTTACACCTGCCGGCCCTTCTAAGGGCCACCTGAATCTTCCAAAAACAATTAATAAGCTGATTGTCCATGCCCAAAAAAGCACACCGTGCAACACTTCCCCCAAATACATGAAAAAAATTATGTGACTGAATGAGTGAATGTTGTACAAATAATAATAAAGTTTCAACAAAAACAGAAAAAAAATGAAAAAAGAGTCATATGGATCCTGATTCTGGATCCCGACTATTGGATACGAACCCACAAAATCAATCAGTCCTGTCTGCAAGGGTAAGGAAAATGCTGCCAGCTTGTCTGTCTTTACGGCTTGTCTGTTTGTGATGTGGCCTGTCTGTTAGGGGTTTAGGGTTTGTCCTAGAACTTCTACCACTGGCTGTGCAAAAAACGTCCCTGACCCTACATCTTGGTCCCCGACCCTACGTGGTAATCATGTCCTGTCTGTAACTGTACTGTCCTGTTGGGAATTTTTTAACCGACTCATCATTTTTGCACCCTTTTTTCTATGACCCCATGACTTTCACAACTGACCCTAGAGTTGTAGGGCCGGTTACAGGGTCGGCTCTAGCGGAACACCTGCATAAGACACAGTGTAGGTATATAGAAAGTACATAAAAAATTAAATGTACAGATCATTTTTTCAATAAGCAATGAAACCATACACATTTTTAGCATGTCTCTGGCATGTTGTGCAGTGGCAAGGGGAAACCCTGTATCTGAATTTGTTGGAATTAATGCATGAGAGCCCTTAACCTCTGTCTTAGAGGTATTATTTTATAGTCCAGATGCCAAATAGCCATATTAGGTCAAAGTCTGTTTTGTTGCTATTATTAAGTTTTTTGATGAAAAATCAGCTGGGTGCCAGCTTGGCACCTTTGAGGAATTTTTTTAAAAGCAAAAAACAAAATGGCCGCCGTAAATAATGGAAAATTCTATTTTTACACATATCTTCACTTCTATTGTACATAGAGACACAATCTTGGTGTCTAAGTCTAGGTTTCTGGGGTCAAGGAATCTATTTATGATATAATACAAGGTTTAACTAGAACAGAAATGTCAGTAGTTGCAGGATAACCTTAGCTTAATTGCCAAATTTGTTTAACACTACAAACCTTGAACACAGAATCAAATATTTCCATATTAAAACAAATCCTTGACAAATGTTCCCTTAAAATGTAAATACAATGTTATATCCAGATTTATATTTAAATTAGGTAAAACAATTTAAGCTCCTATGGCTTATATTTAATAACAATGTACAGTTAATGATAGAAAAAAATGAAAGTTGACAAATGTGTCATCCTAAAATGATGCCGTACAGCTAGTATGGATCATAAATTTTATTAAAAGTGGTAACTGCAAAAAACACTTTTGAAAAATTGACTGTTATGGATAGAAATGAAATGCTTTAATTGGATGATTCTTCTTTGAAGTATGTGATCAATGGAATTGAAAATTTATTTAGAGAAGAGATTCTCAAGTTAGGCTCATAGTTATAACTTATAAGCTCAATTTTCATTTGGAAATATATGTTTCAATCTACCCTCTTTGGAATATTTTTACTTGGTGCATTCAAGTCCGATTTTCAAGAAAAGATATTGCATTACAAAGGTATTAATTACACAATAACTTATTTGTTGAATTTTGAAATTTACTTAGGCACTTCGCGTTTGTGCAAACATTTAACATTAAAATAAATTGAGTGTATTTCAACTCACTTATCTACTCTATCCCAAGCCATTGTGAATGAAAATTACAGAATTAAGAAAGAAACTTTAACCTTTTGCAACTTTGATAGTTGATGCCAAGCAAAACTCTAAATCTATCAAGTCAAGATCAGAACCCTAAAACTGAATGTATAAATTAAAATTTGATAAATTTATTTATTTATTTGGGGTTTTACGTCGCTATCAACACTGTACAGGTCATATCACGACAGGTAGTTGGAAGGGCAGAGGAAACCAGTGCATATAGTTCGTTAGGGTTCTGTACTGTAAACTGCCGACTAACGGTAAGTTTACTTACTATTGTATGCCTTGGCCAAGGTATGTGCTCTCTGAGTGCTCTTGTTTTGTATATTGTAATATACTTGTGTATATGGCAGTGAAGTAGCTTGGGTTTCAGATTATTTCCATTTAATTCAACCTATTATAAGTGCTAGAATTTATTAAATTTATGTACTGATAAGAAGGTCATGGTGCAGTAGTTTATCCACATAATAAAGTGCCTTAAGATCCCCTCCTCATAATAACCCAAGTGAGTGTAAATAAATAATGTCATAAGGCAAGGCAGTTTTCAGTGGGGCAAGGTATGTTATATCCCTGTGTGTATTCAACTAATATTATTAACAATAGTAACATTAGACCTTAAAGGATTTGCTCTTTAGTTTAACATATTAAAACAGTAGACTTAACTCTTGTAATTATTTCTGTACGTGCAAAGTCAGAATACTTTGGTACTTTTGAATATGGACACCACATGTCATTGGGATTTTTTTTCTTCCGGATTCATAGGAATCTCTACTAACTGCAAATTCACTGGAACTTGATCGAGCATTATCACTTTTTGTTACTCTCAATAAAACTGTTAGTATAACAATTAAGTGAACAAGAGACTTTGATATTGTTCTTGGACAGTTTTTGAACAGGCTGACTGTAAGCCCTTTCTGTCTTTCTGGAGATTCAGATCTACTCTTTTCACGAGATTGATGGGAGGTCAAATGTCTGTATTTGAATCAGGCTGCCCACATGTTAAAGTTTTATTATTGTCCCTTGTATCCATTTCAGGCATTCTGTTCTTGTCTATATGGAATTTTAAAAAGTCTACTTTGAAACTGAACTACCACATAGAACATTTCTCTGGTGGATTCATGGGACTTCTAACTTGGCATTTGTAAGTCGATGCAAATTTCTTGGAGTTTGAGAGAGCACCAATAACTCTGAAACACAAAAATCATATGAAATGCATTAAAGTCAAAGTTGAGGAGACGAGACCAAGGCGATTATTTTTCAATTTTGATAAAAATTGTGGGTTATTGAGTACTTTTTATATTGCACGTATATGCCTCTTTCAAATTTTTTAGGTTTCAAACTGAAGATAACCAAAATGAATGAGTACTACAACAATCAAGGTTTATAACACAGGGAGATTTATGCCCAAGACTTCTTCATCGTTCAAGGTTTGTAGGACGGGGAGATTAATGCTCAAGACTTCTACACGATTCAAGGTTTGTACGACAGGAAGATTTATGCTGAAGACATTTACAAGATTTAAAGTTTATAACACAAGAAGATTTATGCTCAACTTCTACAACATACAAGGTTTTTACCACAAAAAGATTTATGTCAAGACTTCCACAACATTCAATGCTATGATCAGAATTCTCCTGAAAGGAAGTCAGAAACAGGAAGTTAAGGTATTATTAACAGAAGTTTTGTATCAGAAAAAATACATAAAATTTCATCAAGTTTGTACCTGTATTTTGCATATGTGTGTGTATCATACTTTAAAGCTACAGGAGCGTAGTCTTTTGTATAGGTTGTGCACCATGTCTGAAATAGAAACAGAGCAGAAATAGATAAAATGAGTTGAAGTTGGATTCTGACATACCTTTGAGCCATAGTCACCAGTTACAAAACAATAAAATTATATTTTTATGTATCAGCATCTGTTGTCTGAACTGGTCAATACTTTTTAGCTATGACCAAGCGGGCTATGTGCCCATTTCTTTATTCATTTGCCTTCTATTTCTTTATTTGAATACTAGCATGATTAAGAAAAAAGCTACTGCATGGATTTGTGTTGAATTTTCAAAGTAGAATTGATTTAACTTTGGGGATAAGCTGCAATCAAATCCTTGATCGAAGATATTTTAAAGAATTTTTCTATCATTACACCATTGAGCCTTGGTGGGGGACATCACACTATCTTAGTGCTCTTGTTGATTATTCAATGACAGCCAGTTAGTTCACTTCCCATATGTTTTCATGGCCAAGATTCATACCTTAAAGCTACAATTTTGACACCACTATGTGGATAATCAGCACCCCTTCAAAATGCTCATGTAAATAGGATAACCTGTTTCAGGCTTTCAGGTTGGCTACATACCTGTGCAAAAGCAAGAAAGAACTCTTTCCACTGACTATTCAGAAAAGTTTGATTCTTTGATTGAGGATGGTGGAGTAACCAGGTGTTGAATGCTTGGACTGCCAGAAATAACCCCCCACTGTCTGCAACATTCTCATCTAGGTTGTTGTTGACATTCATCTGTGTAGAAAAAAAGAAGGGAAAGTTTGGTTCATTTAGGGAGCACTACTTTGTTGACCTGCTGTTCAACATTAGTGCAACATGCCACCCCAAAAAACATGAAACCCCTAAATTGAACTTTGTCTACCACCACAATGACAACTTTGGCCACACGCTGGATCAAAATTCCAGCTCTCTGAATCAAGCTTGGCACTTTTGTCACCAAGAGAAACATAGTAGTAGTTTCAGTCTGGGATATTGTATTCCCCATAATTTCCCCCACCAGGAGCTATAACGCTCATGTCCATTTATAATTATTTGTCTGTTAGCAGGATTATGCAAACACTTCATGAAAAAAAAACGAGAAGATGGGTTTTGATCCAACTCAGATCCCATTAAATTATGAGTCATCTCTATCACTACCTGGATACAAAAAAATCAGTTTTTCTATTTAGTCATTATGGAGGAGTTTTTACAAAATTATAAATGTTTGATGGAGGTCTGGACTCCCCAAGTGCTGTTGTTAATTATTTCCATAATTACATGTAAAATAAATTGCATATTTATTTCAATTTTCCATTAACATGGCAGTAACAAAACAATTGTAAGTATACATATTGGTTAATCACAGTTTGTAATTATAGAGGAAACTGATGCCAACTAATTAGCCAAGATTTAAGCCAGGTGGTATCAAAAGCAAATCCCAATTAGATTTGAACTCCTCATTTACCTTCTTCTAGGCAAATGTCTTAGCATAATACAGTCTCCTTATTTACCTTCTGCTAGGGAAGTGTCTTAGCATAACACAGTCCTGAGTTTTAAATTTTTAACTAAGTTCTAGCAACTACCAACATTCATGCTTAAGGTTGGGGCCGAGATACTTTCTTGTGAGGTGAAAGGCGGATTTATTTCACACTTTACCACTTAGCTTGTATTTGTAAATTTGTTTGTTTTCGAAATCTAGATTGATGGTTTTAAAACAAAAGCAGTAACAGCTGAATTTTCCAAATAATATAAATAATTTGATGTCAATATTAGGAACAATGAAAAAAATACATATTCTCTCACTTATAAATTGCTGTTGGAATTTATATTAACAGTTATTTACTTTTGGAAATTCATTGCCTTCTTAAATGAACAGAATCTGTGGCATTGTTGACCAGTCTGTGGTAAGCTGAAATCACCAAACATATATAAATATTTCATGTATGGCAAGTGAAGTACGTAGGTTTTATAATTTTCATAATAATAATTATTTCTGTATGGACTTCTTTAAGCCTTGGTAAATGCCTGTGGGACATGGGGTCACAGATCAACAACCGTTCACATCTGACTTGTGATATGACCTCCATCTTGTTCAAACTTATGTCACACTGTTTGTAATTCATGGAATTGTCATCATTTGTGTTCTTTTGGACAACTTCTTTTCCTATTCCCCAGCAGGTTTAAAATGAGGGCTTTAATTCCTGTGACGTTGTGCAGTTTTCCCTGTCCATGACAAATACCCCACCTTTTCTCTAAAGGAGCTTTTGTAAATATTGATCTACATAAAAACACACATACCTTTTGCCCATTGACTCTGTATTTGCTGAACTGGTTCATAAAGCAGCTCTCCACTTTTTTGAAATTAGCATGAGTGAATTCCCCTCCCATTCTGCTTTCAGTATATTCACCCTTTCTGTGGAAGTTCCAAGCTTAAAAGAGAATATATATACAATTTGCTCAGGACAAAGACCACTTCTCTGAACCAAGAATGAACTTGAATTTTTGTTTCCTCATTGTTGCCCCTTACAGTCTGTCTTTTGGTAATGATCAAGCGCTTTTAAAGTCATATTAAAATTAGAATTGCAATGTCAGTTGTCTACAGTTGTGTATTCTATAGACTAGAAGAAGGTCAGAGTTAGGATTTTACGTCCTTTTTAAGGGTCATATTGGGATAGAACATTAACACTGCCAGTTGACACCACTAGCTGTAAGAAAGATATCCTCTGTTTGAAGGAATAAATCCATATATAATCAGTAGTAAATGAGTGTTCTACATCTCATACATAGAAATTTGAAATTTTACCTGTTTACCTGTTCAGGTGACAGAGTCAAAGTTGGAGTTTTACGTTCCATTCAGCAGTAAAGGTCACATAGGGACAGGCCCTCAGCTGTGTCACTTGTGGGAGTTGAACCCACACTAGTGGTAACAGTCGGTGTTAAGATACCAAACTTGCTAACCACTGGGCCATCCAGTATCTTATCAATATACAGTTTCATGAATACAATCCCCGAAACTAATATGAAAAAATCCAATACACTTAAGTCTGATGTGGGATATGTCAGAATGTGAAAACAGAGCCACTCTTACTTAAATATCAAAGTAATGCTCAATGAAAGTTTCACAAAAATTATTCTGTCTTAAAGTTTAACTGAAGAACTTGTTGAATGAAAAATCTCAGCTACTTACTGCTTTCAGGTTACAAGCTAAAATCAAGTTTAGGTTCCACAGTGTTTGAAAAGTTAGAGATTATATGAAACAATACAAGAAGATGGATGAAAATTGCTCTGTTGCTAGCAGTTTCAATTGTATCCAGAGCACTGTTTGAGAGTAACATTTATGTATCATTATGAATGATACCCCAATTTAGTGTTGCAGTTTAAGGTAACCTTAATGGTGGTGTTCGACTGGAGCTGACCCTATGACCGACTCTACGACTCTAGGGTCAGTTGCAAAAGTCATGACTCGGGGACGAAAATCCAGAAAAAATGCACAAAATTTTGGGTTGGTTTCATATCCTTGACAGGTCCTAGTATATCCCTGCTTGTCTGGATCTACCTCCTGACCTGACCCTGGTTCAGGCTGTTTTTCTCCATGAATAGACAGGAAACTAACAGGACAAGTCGCAAATCCCTAACAGACAAACGTATCAAGCCCCAACAAGCCATACTGACAAACTGACAGCACTGGAGAATTTTCCCGATGCACCCCGACTGAAGTGATTAATTTCTGGAGCTGGGATCAAGAGTCCAGATCATACCAAAACTATATAAACGCTGATCTTGAAATAAGGAAACATAATCCAAACATTTGTTTACTTGTGTCAGCCATACTTCCAAGAGTCTTTGACTTCTCTCAAAATAAGAATTATCTAATAGAAGTAAACAAGAAAATAGAACAACTTTGTCTAGAATTTCAGTCTTGCTCATATTTGTGTTCATACAAACCGTTAATGAAAAATGGCAAGCCAATAGATAAATATTACTCATGGGATGGGCTTCATCTTACCCCTGAAGGCTCTAAAGTTTTACAAAGATTTTTTATGGGTCATATGGTTCCAACCTTAAAAAGTCTGTAATAGTGATTACAAACAAACAAACTTGGATGACCTAAAAAACCTGTCATTCTCAGTGAATTAGAATAAAAATGCTTGTGATTCGGATTAACATCAGCTAATTTGAACACATTAATAAAGATATGAATATAGTCAAATAATTGATATCCACTAACAATAAATTGTAGCTTTAAGGTATGAATCTTGGCCATGAAAACATATGGGAAGTGAACTAACTGGCTGTCATTGAATAATCAACAAGAGCACTAAGATAGTGTGATGTCCCCCACCAAGGCTCAATGGTGTAATGATAGAAAAATTCTTTAAAATATCTTCGATCAAGGATTTGATTGCAGCTTATCCCCAAAGTTAAATCAATTCTACTTTGAAAATTCAACACAAATCCATGCAGTAGCTTTTTTCTTAATCATGCTAGTATTCAAATAAAGAAATAGAAGGCAAATGAATAAAGAAATGGGCACATAGCCCGCTTGGTCATAGCTAAAAAGTATTGACCAGTTCAGACAACAGATGCTGATACATAAAAATATAATTTTATTGTTTTGTAACTGGTGACTATGGCTCAAAGGTATGTCAGAATCCAACTTCAACTCATTTTATCTATTTCTGCTCTGTTTCTATTTCAGACATGGTGCACAACCTATACAAAAGACTACGCTCCTGTAGCTTTAAAGTATGATACACACACATATGCAAAATACAGGTACAAACTTGATGAAATTTTATGTATTTTTTCTGATACAAAACTTCTGTTAATAATACCTTAACTTCCTGTTTCTGACTTCCTTTCAGGAGAATTCTGATCATAGCATTGAATGTTGTGGAAGTCTTGACATAAATCTTTTTGTGGTAAAAACCTTGTATGTTGTAGAAGTTGAGCATAAATCTTCTTGTGTTATAAACTTTAAATCTTGTAAATGTCTTCAGCATAAATCTTCCTGTCGTACAAACCTTGAATCGTGTAGAAGTCTTGAGCATTAATCTCCCCGTCCTACAAACCTTGAACGATGAAGAAGTCTTGGGCATAAATCTCCCTGTGTTATAAACCTTGATTGTTGTAGTACTCATTCATTTTGGTTATCTTCAGTTTGAAACCTAAAAAATTTGAAAGAGGCATATACGTGCAATATAAAAAGTACTCAATAACCCACAATTTTTATCAAAATTGAAAAATAATCGCCTTGGTCTCGTCTCCTCAACTTTGACTTTAATGCATTTCATATGATTTTTGTGTTTCAGAGTTATTGGTGCTCTCTCAAACTCCAAGAAATTTGCATCGACTTACAAATGCCAAGTTAGAAGTCCCATGAATCCACCAGAGAAATGTTCTATGTGGTAGTTCAGTTTCAAAGTAGACTTTTTAAAATTCCATATAGACAAGAACAGAATGCCTGAAATGGATACAAGGGACAATAATAAAACTTTAACATGTGGGCAGCCTGATTCAAATACAGACATTTGACCTCCCATCAATCTCGTGAAAAGAGTAGATCTGAATCTCCAGAAAGACAGAAAGGGCTTACAGTCAGCCTGTTCAAAAACTGTCCAAGAACAATATCAAAGTCTCTTGTTCACTTAATTGTTATACTAACAGTTTTATTGAGAGTAACAAAAAGTGATAATGCTCGATCAAGTTCCAGTGAATTTGCAGTTAGTAGAGATTCCTATGAATCCGGAAGAAAAAAAATCCCAATGACATGTGGTGTCCATATTCAAAAGTACCAAAGTATTCTGACTTTGCACGTACAGAAATAATTACAAGAGTTAAGTCTACTGTTTTAATATGTTAAACTAAAGAGCAAATCCTTTAAGGTCTAATGTTACTATTGTTAATAATATTAGTTGAATACACACAGGGATATAACATACCTTGCCCCACTGAAAACTGCCTTGCCTTATGACATTATTTATTTACACTCACTTGGGTTATTATGAGGAGGGGATCTTAAGGCACTTTATTATGTGGATAAACTACTGCACCATGACCTTCTTATCAGTACATAAATTTAATAAATTCTAGCACTTATAATAGGTTGAATTAAATGGAAATAATCTGAAACCCAAGCTACTTCACTGCCATATACACAAGTATATTACAATATACAAAACAAGAGCACTCAGAGAGCACATACCTTGGCCAAGGCATACAATAGTAAGTAAACTTACCGTTAGTCGGCAGTTTACAGTACAGAACCCTAACGAACTATATGCACTGGTTTCCTCTGCCCTTCCAACTACCTGTCGTGATATGACCTGTACAGTGTTGATAGCGACGTAAAACCCCAAATAAATAAATAAATTTATCAAATTTTAATTTATACATTCAGTTTTAGGGTTCTGATCTTGACTTGATAGATTTAGAGTTTTGCTTGGCATCAACTATCAAAGTTGCAAAAGGTTAAAGTTTCTTTCTTAATTCTGTAATTTTCATTCACAATGGCTTGGGATAGAGTAGATAAGTGAGTTGAAATACACTCAATTTATTTTAATGTTAAATGTTTGCACAAACGCGAAGTGCCTAAGTAAATTTCAAAATTCAACAAATAAGTTATTGTGTAATTAATACCTTTGTAATGCAATATCTTTTCTTGAAAATCGGACTTGAATGCACCAAGTAAAAATATTCCAAAGAGGGTAGATTGAAACATATATTTCCAAATGAAAATTGAGCTTATAAGTTATAACTATGAGCCTAACTTGAGAATCTCTTCTCTAAATAAATTTTCAATTCCATTGATCACATACTTCAAAGAAGAATCATCCAATTAAAGCATTTCATTTCTATCCATAACAGTCAATTTTTCAAAAGTGTTTTTTGCAGTTACCACTTTTAATAAAATTTATGATCCATACTAGCTGTACGGCATCATTTTAGGATGACACATTTGTCAACTTTCATTTTTTTCTATCATTAACTGTACATTGTTATTAAATATAAGCCATAGGAGCTTAAATTGTTTTACCTAATTTAAATATAAATCTGGATATAACATTGTATTTACATTTTAAGGGAACATTTGTCAAGGATTTGTTTTAATATGGAAATATTTGATTCTGTGTTCAAGGTTTGTAGTGTTAAACAAATTTGGCAATTAAGCTAAGGTTATCCTGCAACTACTGACATTTCTGTTCTAGTTAAACCTTGTATTATATCATAAATAGATTCCTTGACCCCAGAAACCTAGACTTAGACACCAAGATTGTGTCTCTATGTACAATAGAAGTGAAGATATGTGTAAAAATAGAATTTTCCATTATTTACGGCGGCCATTTTGTTTTTTGCTTTTAAAAAAATTCCTCAAAGGTGCCAAGCTGGCACCCAGCTGATTTTTCATCAAAAAACTTAATAATAGCAACAAAACAGACTTTGACCTAATATGGCTATTTGGCATCTGGACTATAAAATAATACCTCTAAGACAGAGGTTAAGGGCTCTCATGCATTAATTCCAACAAATTCAGATACAGGGTTTCCCCTTGCCACTGCACAACATGCCAGAGACATGCTAAAAATGTGTATGGTTTCATTGCTTATTGAAAAAATGATCTGTACATTTAATTTTTTATGTACTTTCTATATACCTACACTGTGTCTTATGCAGGTGTTCCGCTAGAGCCGACCCTGTAACCGGCCCTACAACTCTAGGGTCAGTTGTGAAAGTCATGGGGTCATAGAAAAAAGGGTGCAAAAATGATGAGTCGGTTAAAAAATTCCCAACAGGACAGTACAGTTACAGACAGGACATGATTACCACGTAGGGTCGGGGACCAAGATGTAGGGTCAGGGACGTTTTTTGCACAGCCAGTGGTAGAAGTTCTAGGACAAACCCTAAACCCCTAACAGACAGGCCACATCACAAACAGACAAGCCGTAAAGACAGACAAGCTGGCAGCATTTTCCTTACCCTTGCAGACAGGACTGATTGATTTTGTGGGTTCGTATCCAATAGTCGGGATCCAGAATCAGGATCCATATGACTCTTTTTTCATTTTTTTTCTGTTTTTGTTGAAACTTTATTATTATTTGTACAACATTCACTCATTCAGTCACATAATTTTTTTCATGTATTTGGGGGAAGTGTTGCACGGTGTGCTTTTTTGGGCATGGACAATCAGCTTATTAATTGTTTTTGGAAGATTCAGGTGGCCCTTAGAAGGGCCGGCAGGTGTAACTTGATGCAGGCTAATCTGCTCATTTGGGCTGACTTTGCTGGCTAGACTGGCTGGGGGGACTTGACTGTTCTTGATGAGTGGACGATGGCACTGGTGACGGTGCTGGTTGAAGTTGAGAGGGTGAAAGTCGTGCAGTACACTGGGAATCCCTCCAAAGAGACTGGATAATCCAGAAGTGTTGTGTTGACTGTCTTTGTTGGACTCAGGCTGAACATCAGCGTTCTGAAAGTCCCTGGTTGTTGGTCATCCCCAACTAAATAAGATGTTTGCTGTGCTGACACTGAAGCAGGCCCCTGCTGTTGCTGTCCTTTGGCAATCACTGTAGCAGGCTGTGTTGTGGCTGTCTGTGTAGGCTGCACAACTGGTATGGAGACTGGTTGAGACTGGATCCTCAGCAATGGTGGTGGCAACTGCAGTCTGTCGTCATTTAGGGCCGGTGCTCAAAGGCTGATGAGTAACATCTGATGTCAGACTGATTTCCATCTCAGATTCAGTGTCTCTTGAAGTATCTGGAACTGAAGCTGTGGCTGCAGATGCAGAAGGTCTCAGTGGTGACTTGAACATGGAAAATTTAGAAACTCCCTTCCTTCTGATGTGACCTCATAGAAAACTGAAATTGTCCTTCAGCCCGATCTGTTGTTCTGTGCTCTTCTCAGCTGCTTGTCCTGATTTCGTCTGAGTGAGCTTGCCATATCTGGTACGTTGAACCTCGAACCACTTCTTGACAGTGTTGAAAGGTAAGTTCCTGGTAGTTGCTAGTGTCTCCCAAAGTCTTTCTGCATCAGTATCCGTGTCTGTTCGCGTTCTTCTTTTCTGGCCTTTCCTGACTGTCTTCCCTTCTCTCTCTCTCTTTCTATCCTCTTTATGTCCCTCTCCTGCTGTCTCCTCTCCCTCTCATCCCTCTCCCCTTTCTCCCTTCTCCTCCTCTCTATATCCTCAGCAGTATCTCCCAACTCAAACTGTGGTTGAGTATCTGTGGGTACTTTCATCTTTCTGTTTCTGCCCCTTGACATGCTGATCAATCACATGTACAGCTTGTTTTAAAAAACAAAACTTTAAATTAAAAGTGAAACCTCATAGAACAGATTTCACTCCCAACCAGTCCAGCCTAGCTCAAACTAGTCATCACATACAGTCTAGAACACCATATTTGAGACAAGCCAGATACTTGTTACAGACAGGCCTGTTTGATCAACCGACAAGCCGGGAAGTGTAACCGATAGGCCGTTAAGTTAACCGACAATCCTGTTGATAGGTGGATGAATTTAGGGTCTCTTACAAGGGTCAGCAACGGTCGTAGAAATATCAAACATGCTTGATATTTTACCAACTCTCCACAACAGGCCGGGAAACTACAACCAACCCTAACCGACCTTGTAAACATTGGTCCAAACTCTCAGAAAATACATAGTTACTGACAGGCCGGCCCCAGTGGAACACCTGCATAAGGTACATCATAAACAAAAAAAAAATGAACCAAAAAGGAAAACCACATTGTCAACAAGCATTATAAAAAGCACATTTGGGAAATGAGGGGTTAACCTAGAATTATATGTAGTGTCTTGATTTCTAGAAAAACATGTTTAAAACTTTTGTTCTTTTAAAACCTCTGCCCATAAAGGCTGGGGTAATAGTAGTCCCCTGTGCCATCCGGGCATCATTGGGCAGCGGGCATAAAGCTTGTGGGTGTTGCACAGCGTAAACCTCTGCACAGATTTCCACAAAATTTTCATGGGATGTTTACATCAAGAGCATCTAGAGCTGATTAGGTTTACAGGTGTATCCAGTAACAACTGTTGCCATGGCAACACTTTTAAGATTTTCAAGTCTTAAAGTTTTTGGTGTTCCACAGACTAAACCCCTGCATGGATTTTCACAAAATTATCAGAGTATGTTTTCCTCATGAGGATCTAGAGGAGATTAGGTTTTTGGGGGTATCCAGTAATATCTGTTACCATGGCAACACTTTTAACATTTTTGGGTCTTAAACTTTGTGGGTGTTCAACAGACTAAACCCCTACATGGATTTTCACCAAATTTTCAGGGCACATTTACCTTTTGAGGATCTAGAGCTGATTAGGTTTCAGTAGGTATCTGGTAACAACAGTTGCCATGACAACACTTTTAAGATTATCAGGTCTTAAATTTTGCGGGTGTTCCACAGCCTGAACCTCTGTGTGGATTTTAACCAATTGCCATGCCAATGCTTTTAAAATTTTCGGGTCTTAAAGTTTATTCTAAAATATGTAATGTTTTCTGTAACCTAAAATATTGCAGCTGGCTTCATCAGATTTGCACAAAATGTTAATGGATAGGCAAGCGTGCCTGAGAGTAATTGTGTCCTTGTTTTGGAAACAAAATGGCTGCCATATTACATCTTTAATGCCAAATAGGACTGTCATCATATCAAAAAGGCCTTAATATCTCCCTTATAATTGTTTCTTGGGCTTCAAAATATGACAACTACTTGTAAGAAATCATGGCCTGTGAATCTTTTGTAGAACATCTCGTGGGTTCTCTATACTTCTTACGAAGAAGTTATTGCTAAGATTTTCCCAAATCTCATTGTTGTTGGCCATTTAGCTGTACTTTCGGGGTCTGGTTGTTGCCTGCCGAGGCTGGCTATTTTTTCCCTTTATTCTCCCCCATGCTAAAGCACATTCTTCCTCCATCTAATAGCCACAGTCTTTGATGAATTTGCATACGCCAGTGATAAAATGCATGATCCCACAACAGTCATGTTCAAGAAGTAATGCTGGCAAATTACCTTCTGATAGAAATATCTACATAAAAGTGCCTGTAATATTTGGACTGTTTCCTCTCTTCCAGTAAATAATAATCAATCTCTCCTGGCACGGGAGGAAATTCCATAAGTGAATTAAATTTTTAAGTTAATACCTTACCTAGAAGACAAATTGTATATATGTCTAGCTCACATGCAGCCACTTCTGCCAAACATTAGAAAAATATGTCCCGAGCGGGGCTCTGGCAGGGACCAGTAGTGTCCTGTAATCGCGCAAGGTGGCCATAATGCCCCCACCTCTCAGTAGAAGGAGCAACATACTTCCTCTTTTATTTGGTGTACTGCAGTATGTCCCCTTTTTGAGGTGTATTTTGCAGAGAAGGAAGGGTTGGAATTTAATTTACTTATTAATTATTCCATTTTAATGCGTTAATAATTTTTATTTAGTGGCTAAATTGCACAATAAATTTTTCCACGTATATATTCTAGAACCCAAGGTTTACTGGCAAAATCAGTGCCAGATCAATGTGCCCCCCACTCCTCTTTTTCCTCAAAAAGAGAGAGAGGAGAGAGGAGAGGGAGGAAACAGAGCAAGTCAGTGAGGACAAAACCACGGCCTTTCTACTGCTTGTTTCTCTGTCAGGGTACACAATGCACTTTATTTATGTTTATCTTTATATCACAAGGCTGTCAAAGTACACCACTAACAATCTATGTTTTTGCCGTCCAAAGTGGGAGTTGTTTACTAAAAACGTCATCCTGAAGGCACATAATGACGTCGAAGCAAAAGGTCAATAAAATAAACACCATATTCTGCACTGTCCGAGAGCTCTTGTCAACAAATTATTATTACTCAATTTTTGAAACAAGAAAAATTTTATCACCCCCCCCCCCGCCCTTATATCTAAACAAGCACAAGCATTAATTGTGTGCATGCTACTAGTGATTATATCACCTTTATAGTGTGTTGTAGGTACACCAAAAACTTTATCATCCCCCCTTCATTTCCCTCCCTTACTTCAAATAAGTTTACTGCTAACTGGGTTTCTTATTGTGAACATATTACTCTCTATAGTGTGTTGTAGGTACACAATTGAGTAACAATGGTGGAGTCGAAGGCATCATCATATCATACCTAATGAGCATAGAATATCATAGGAATATGTATATATGCTTTCTCTGGGACATAATATCAGTGTGTTACCTCTTCTGCATGTTTTCTGAGCCTTGTGTGGAATTTCTGATGCCCTATTGTATTTGTATTGTATTAGAAGAGGATTCTTCTCAGAGGAGCTACTGGTGTTTCCTGCTCTTTCATCAGGGCAAGAGTTCCTATTGTGTGTCACGTTAACTCTTGCCTGTACAAATTATACGATGATGTCTATACACATATGATCATTGTATTTTATTCCACATTACTATTCTTACATTACAGATTAGTTGAGCTTGTGATCACATGTCTCTTTGTGATCATGAGCTATTATTGTGTTAAGCAGAGGCTGCAATGCACAGTCACTAGGGCCTTTCTATCATGTAGTGAGGGGATCACAAAGATTACAATCTCAATCTTAGTTATAACCAGTGTTTTAGTGCTTTCTTCATTTAATTTTAACACTGTGCTTTCTTCATTTAATTTTAACACTGAAATGCACTCCTGTACTTTCAGTTTTGTTTTATCTTGTTTTTATACATTTCATTGCCGGTGATTTCTGTACATTTCATTCACTCACTACAGATGTATATATGTATATGTCTACTAAATATATAAAGACAGTGAAGGGTTAGACTGAACTACAGTTCATTACTGATTACCTAACACACTGGTTATTCAATTACTGTTTTACTCCACCCTTCAATCCAATCTGTGTCTGTTTGCTGCCTTGGTTTGACCTTGCTTTGACCTTCAGGTCTGACCTGTAATTAAGACCTTCGATTCGACCTTTGCCTATTTCTGGCTGACATGTGCAGCCTTTTGGATTCATGGGTGGAGTCATCAGCTAGTAATAACACTCATACATATATATATATATACCAACACAACAATTTATATGTGCTTGTACAATGATAATGTAGTTTTAGAATATATATATTATAATACCAGTTGCCTTTTTTATTGTCTTCAACTTCCTGGGAACTGAGAAAGAAAAACAATGCAAATGTCCCAAATTACATTCTCATTAATTTAGCTAATTCATTACCTCCACCAAGGAGGTATTGTTTGCTTGACCATCAGTCTGTTTGTCCGTTTCTTTGTTAGCAGGACTACGAAATGGCTGCTTGGCCCAACATAATTAGATGCCATTCGGTTTTGAGTGGTCTGGGTCACTCTCTGGATACAAAATTTTAAAAACCTGAAAAAAAAATTTTATTACATGTCTTAGAAGAGGTCTTGCACTGTCCGAGAGCTCTTGTCAACAAATTATTATTAATTACTATTAACATTATTGCTATCTATTAATCATTATATGGAAAATAAGTTACCCCTGTCAGGGTCACCAGGTTCGACACTTATAGATTAGGGCTGTCGGAATCCCAGGGCATAGATTTCTGGCTGGGTTCCCTCTTTGTCGACAAATGGATTGTCTGACGGTATGCTGTAGGCCTTCCACTCTGGTAAGTTGTTTGCCTATTCGCAATTACCCCGGAAATCACCGATGTAAAATAGTGACTATCTGTCAAGTGTAATCTCCTCACTTTGAAGACTTAGAGGCTCAGTTCCATATCCACCAGCGTACACCCAAGGGTTTATGATCCTGCAGATTGTCGAAATTTCTGGGGTGTGGCGGCATCCCTGCCCTCCCCTCATGGGGGAAATGTCAAGTATATCACAATATTGCCAGTTTGAAGCCCCTGTCTAATTTCATGATTGTTTTAACAATAAAGGGGGATATTTTAGGCACATTTGGAGCATTACATGTCTGAACAGAAAATATTTAACCCGAATAATGCTGTTAAAATGGTCCAAAATAGATGTAAATCAGCCCAAACCAGTACTAAATATTGCTCTGTAACCATGAAATTTGGCCAAAAAATCACCTGCCACTCACTAAATCTGACTGCACAGGTTTCAGGGTTACATCTGGTGTACCAGTGCTGCCATATGTGTGAAATAGGGTCCAGGAAGCCGAAAATACAGCCTCAGCTGGCTGTCTCAGGATAGGCTGATATTTTCCAAGCTAAGGCAGGTTTAAGGTTGTAAACCATATTGTGTCCCACAGGAGTCGCCACTTGAATGAATTTTAGTAGTGTGTTCCTTCAGAAATGCATATCTAGTCCAAAGTACAGGTTCAGGGAGTGTAGGTGGCGAGGATGTCACAAAATGCCAGATCAGACAAAACCACCCCTTAAAGTTGACCAATCTTGCTGAAATTTTCACAGAAAACTCAGTTTATATCATAGAATGAATTTGTACTGGTCTGATCCACTCGAGGGCCATATTAGGAATTTCATTTCCGGGGTGTGGGGGGCCTCCTGGCCTCCTCTCATGGGGGAAATGTCAAGTATATCACAATATTGCCAGTTTGAAGCCCCTGTCTAATTTCATGATTGTTTTAACAATAAAGGGGGATATTTTAGGCACATTTGGAGCATTACATGTCTGAACAGAAAATATTTAACCCGAATAATGCTGTTAAAATGGTCCAAAATAGATGTAAATCAGCCCAAACCAGTACTAAATATTGCTCTGTAATCATGAAATTTGGCCAAAAAATCACCTGCCACTCACTAAATCTGACTGCACAGGTTTCAGGGTTACATCTGGTGTACCAGTGCTGCCATATGTGTGAAATAGGGTCCAGGAAGCCGAAAATACAGCCTCAGCTGGCTGTCTCAGAATAGGCTGATATTTTCCAAGCTAAGGCAGGTTTAAGGTTGTAAACCATATTGTGTCCCACAGGAGTCGCTGATGCTGATGTGCCATTTGGTTGTCAGTTCCACTCGATGAGAATCACTTCAAAGTTCATGTCTATGACATCTCGGTTGTCGGGATACACTCTGTGGCGTAATCACCCAAAGGGGCTCTAGTCACGGTTTGCTGATACATGTAAAGTTACCTAAATATCTGTTTCAAACTCTTAAGAGGTTCAGAAGATAATGTTGTGACATGAGCAGATGGTATCATGATGTATAGGAGTGCATTATTAAATAGGTGTATTGCACCCTACAAGGAAGCTTTATGATTGCCTTTCAATGCCTGTGTCTAATCATCTGTGATGGAATTGGTTTTTGCCTTTAAGTTACATGACTTTGTACATAGTCTTACATGTGAAATGTCCAGTCAAATATTAACTATCTTGGCTTATATAATTGTCAGTATTTATGTACATGCACCACAGAGCTTTGAGGGTACAGCCTTGAACCCTCATGTTTTTCAATTCCCAAGTTGTCGGGTAATGCCATTTGGTTATGTTGAACAGGGACGCATCAAAACCAAACCCACGTGATTAGGGAGCAAGAACACAAAATTTATGGGTTTTCATGCTATAACATTTCTGTTACTTGTGTATGAATAAAATTGTCAGATAAATCAACTGTAACAGTTTATTGAATAACTTTGAACACAGATGTAAGGTTGAACAATTTTCACAATATGTACCAATATTAAATCAGTGTACCAAATTAATATACAAGACTTACAACAGTTTCTTTCCCAAGAAATATAAAGGCATAAAAATAAATATACTTATTAATACACAAAATATTTTTGCATTAATTTTACACAATGTGCAAACTGTAATTGCCAAATAATCTAATGGGAAGAGGTATTTAGCTGCGAAATTTCCCCTCCACCCAGATTTGTGATTTTTGTGATTTCATTTTTGACCATTCATTATTATGTTTTTTACTTTGATATTTCTGTAATATTAAGGCATCATCCTCTGTAGCAGGTTTCTAACCCTCTGGTAAATGTTTATGCACATATTTAAACTGATAAATGCAGGAATAGTTGTTGGGGGGAAAAAAAGTTAGAATTCCTTCATGTAAACACAGGATGAAAATAAAATGATTTTATCTCTCAACATTGGCATGGAATTTTTTATTCAAAGATTTTCTGAGAAATATTTTCCCAGCTAGATAGCAAAACTACTATGTGCATCTTGCAAACTTTCTCATGCAACCTCACTGGTAGACTGACTTCCTGTCACTTTGACAACCTTTTTGCAGTGACCATTGGCTGAGTAGTGATGAGTTCAAAGTTACTAAAACGTTATGGACGGATTGGTAGTATATTTTCAGCATGGCTATCCAGCCAGGGCCAAAACACATTCATATTCCAGGATACCCAAATGAGTTCTGTTCAAGCATGACGGCCAACTGTGTAGGCCCACTTACAGGGAGTGAATTTCATAAAAAACAAGTATTCTGATGCATGCATTTATCTCCCGCCATATAAATTAGATGTACTAAAGATAACATATTTTAACAAGGTGCTCTAAATGTAATACTTTTCAAGTTATAATTGATTTAGTGCATGATTTCATGCATTTTAATGCATTAAAATTTATTTAAAAAATTCATTAAAAAAATTTAGCATGTGAAAGCTCTCCAAAATGTAGGTGAATGAGTTATTTGAGAAATATTGGCTATCTGCAATACTTTTACAGATAATTCACATTTACTCATTTTCATTAGGTGAGTAATTAGCTACGGGTCTGGAACTTCACCATGTGAAAGCTCTCCCAAAAGTAGATGAACGAGTAATTTGATAAAAATTGGATACCTGCAATACTTTTAGAGATAATTAGCATTTACTCATTTTGAGGAGGTGAATAATTAGCTACAGCTCTGAAAATTCACCAAGTGAAAGCTCTCCCAGAAGTAGGTGAATGAGTTATTTGATAAAAATTGGCTATCTGCAATACTTTTAGAGATAAATCACATTTACTCATTTTCAGTAGTGAAAATATGCCAAGAATTAAGGTGGCTGGTGAAATTAGAAAAATCGGAACTGGAACCAAAGCAGGTCTTCGACCTTGTAGGTTACAAGTTCGACCTAATGGCTGGTCGCAAGTATTTACTACGTAGAAGGAACTTCAGCATTAGTCACTCTCAGTCCCATCCTTGTGGCCCTGGCACGTGTGTTGGTAATAAGGGCAGTGGATGGCCAGAACACTGGTTTGAGTGCACATCCAGCTAAGAAAGAAGAACCGACTTCAGACTGGCACCGACCAGGGGCCTGTAAATGGAAGCCTTAGTTGTGTTAACCAAGTCGTTATGTATTAGTTAACTCCTAGTTAGCAAACTGTTGAGTAAATCAAAGCCTTAGTTAGTTTACTCTTGGTTATTTTTTTCGTAAAAAACCCTCAAATTTAACGACAACTCAGAACCTGTTGTTAACTGTTAGTTGCAGTGACCCTTTGTTCTTTACTTCAAAATAATTATTAATTTACCATTGTTGTGTAAGACAAAGTTACTGAATACTGTGTATAAAGGTAGTGTGAATATAAATAGTAATTTACATTGATTTTGGGGTGATACATTGCAATAAACACTTATGATTTGGGGGCGGGGGTATCTACTGACGTATCCTGGAAATCCCAAATCAATTTTAGATAAAAATCTCATTTTCTTGAGATATTTGGACAACATTTCCCACAAAGTATCTCACAGGTTTTAGACACTAAGACATTTTAATGATTATCTACTTCTGTTTGTAAGTTTTAGCTATCTTTGTTTTAACTGCAGATCTTACAATTTTACTCATCTTTAATGTTGTTTACACCTTTTACTATTTCATTTACATTTATACATATTTATAAATACTCATCACTTTTAATCTGCCCTGTTGTAAACAACACGGTAATTATTGTACTTATTAGATCTTTCTCCAGAGTATTTACACCTAGCCCACTCTACTCAAACAGAAAATCTACATTATTATTATCAAAAGTAAATGCTTAAACATACACATAACCTTAGCTCTGGCTGTTGAAGGGGATGTAAAACCCCAACTTTGACATTTGACATAACCTTAGCTTAGCCCATAATCTATGTTGTTAAAGTAAAATTCCTTAAAAAATAACTTAACTTAAAGTTTTAACCTTAATGTCATCATCACTACTAGTTGCAAAGCCTTAACAACTTATGGGGTCAAGCTACAGTATGGCCACCTTAACCGACTTTATGTTTCTATGTTAACTTATTGCAACTATATCCCAGTCTGCTCAGTGCAGAGCTTGTAAAATGTTTAACTATGTACTTTTATTGAGGTGGCCTTAATCCCTCATGATACCAATATGCAAATAGTATTTTAGATCTATATCAATGTTATAGAATAAAATATGTAAACCCCACTCTTGTGTATCTACCTACTAGTTTTTACATTGAAACCATTCCTACCCAGGGTAGTACACTGACCTAATAAGGTACAATGGCAGAGACACTTTTACACACAGACATACAAGTAACCAAACACAGCCACACAGACACTGTATAGTTTCTGAACGAAAGCATAATTTGACGAAAACATAAAGAGTGCTTTCTATTTACCCACTGAATGCTTTAGTTAATATGTCATTGTACTGCCGTTAAGTATTGGTTAGTTTGCCATTTAACGAATGCTTCGATTTACAGGCCCCAGGACTTTCATCTTCAGAGCGCACTGGTCCAGGCTTCTCTGCTACCTGCCGACCGGCCAACTCAAAAGAACGCGACCACTGACGTCATTTCCACGAAGCTGGTTACGTGATTCACCGACCAGATCACGAAGCTGATCATGTGATTCACCGACCAGGAAAGTCGGAAGTGCATTCTTCAGAACTCACGTCTACTGTGATTCCAGTCCCTGCCTTGCACACCCGGCCTTGTTCTCGGTAGTGGGGTTTTGTGGACAGTCGGAATACTGTAAAGTTGCCGGTCAAGTATCACACAAAGAACACGACAACTGATGTCATCTCCAATCAGCCAATGGCGTTTCCTTCCGACCAGCAAGCTGGTCACGTGACACGCTGAACAACAATTGCTTCTAAAAATAGCTCACAAGGGCTTTCCCAGGAACTGTCAAATTTACAAATAAGACATGCATTTTTAAAAGAAATACTTTAATTAATGGAGGAATCCTACAGTAAGTTGGATTCAACACAAAAGATAGCTGTTAAATTGTTTCAACAACTGGTTAAAGAGCATACTGACTGGCTACACAGCCTTGTACAGTGTACCCCACCACCTGGTTACAGAGTCTCCCTACCTAGTTCCATTCAGCCTGCAGTAAGCTGAGATTTTCAACACAATATAGTTGTTAAATTGCTTCAGCAACTGGGTACAGAGTGTACCGACCAGGTACCGGCTATACAGCCTTTGTACAGCTTACCCGACCCCCCAATTGGCTACAGAGTCATCCAACCCAGTCCATTCAACTCTGTTGATTCTGAGGCAGGTAGACAGCTAGTATCTACGAGATATGGCTTCAACTGACTGGTTACAGTCACCGACCGGCCACACAGTCTGCACTGGACAGCTTGCTTCACAGTAGCTGGTTACAGAACCTGCCTATTACCAACTAGCACCAAGAGTCACCAACCCAAAGATCTTCTACCAGCTGGCCACTCCTCATCAGCAGCTTATTCATCGACCTAAGACTGATGACAGGCCTAATAATGTATAGTCCCTGACAGGAAGTTTTTTCCTGTACAGAAACTGCTTCAACCGGTTACCGGCTATACAGTTTTAACTGGGCAGTTTTACTTCACACCAGCTGGTTTCAGAGTCTACCGACCTGCTATCAGGGGCAATTACTGTCTTGCCCCCTTTTTTCAATACCTTTTGGAACTTAGGAAACCTTAGGAGCTGGACCCTAGGTAGTACAATTTTGAAGGAGGGCTACACCCTCCCTTTCAAGTTCAGACCAGGCTTACAAGGAGCCTGAACATCATAAGCTGCTATGTCAATCCCCACAGGAACCTCTACTAGTTTCAGACATTACATCAGCTTCTGGACACAAAAAAAAATGGAAACACCGGAAAGCATTAGAACCTCCCTCTAACAAGGAGAGTGGGTTACCTCTATAGTTTTCAAGGATGCCTACTTCCATATACCAATACAGGAACAGTCCAGGAAATATCTGGGATCTCATGTACTGGGTCGGACATACCAGTTCAAGGCACTGCCATTTGGTTTATCCACAGAACCCATGGAGTTCACTGTAGTAGCAAAGGAGGTGAAACTGATGGCCATACACAAGGGTATAAGAACCCACCAGTACCTAGACGACTGGTTGGTGAGAGCCACATCCCACCAGGTTTGTCTCCAGATCCCACAAGATCTAGTGAAAATATGCCAAGAATTAAGGTGGCTGGTGAAATTAGAAAAATCGGAACTGGAACCAAAGCAGGTCTTCGACCTTGTAGGTTACAAGTTCGACCTAATGGCTGGTCGCAAGTATTTACTACGTAGAAGGAACTTCAGCATTAGTCACTCTCAGTCCCATCCTTGTGGCCCTGGCACGTGTGTTGGTAATAAGGGCAGTGGATGGCCAGAACACTGGTTTGAGTGCACATCCAGCTAAGAAAGAAGAACCGACTTCAGACTGGCACCGACCAGGACTTTCATCTTCAGAGCGCACTGGTCCAGGCTTCTCTGCTACCTGCCGACCGGCCAACTCAAAAGAACGCGACCACTGACGTCATTTCCACGAAGCTGGTTACGTGATTCACCGACCAGATCACGAAGCTGATCATGTGATTCACCGACCAGGAAAGTCGGAAGTGCATTCTTCAGAACTCACGTCTACTGTGATTCCAGTCCCTGCCTTGCACACCCGGCCTTGTTCTCGGTAGTGGGGTTTTGTGGACAGTCGGAATACTGTAAAGTTGCCGGTCAAGTATCACACAAAGAACACGACAACTGATGTCATCTCCAATCAGCCAATGGCGTTTCCTTCCGACCAGCAAGCTGGTCACGTGACACGCTGAACAACAATTGCTTCTAAAAATAGCTCACAAGGGCTTTCCCAGGAACTGTCAAATTTACAAATAAGACATGCGTTTTTAAAAGAAATACTTTAATTAATGGAGGAATCCTACAGTAAGTTGGATTCAACACAAAAGATAGCTGTTAAATTGTTTCAACAACTGGTTAAAGAGCATACTGACTGGCTACACAGCCTTGTACAGTGTACCCCACCACCTGGTTACAGAGTCTCCCTACCTAGTTCCATTCAGCCTGCAGTAAGCTGAGATTTTCAACACAATATAGTTGTTAAATTGCTTCAGCAACTGGGTACAGAGTGTACCGACCAGGTACCGGCTATACAGCCTTTGTACAGCTTACCCGACCCCCCAATTGGCTACAGAGTCATCCGACCCAGTCCATTCAACTCTGTTGATTCTGAGGCAGGTAGACAGCTAGTATCTACGAGATATGGCTTCAACTGACTGGTTACAGTCACCGACCGGCCACACAGTCTGCACTGGACAGCTTGCTTCACAGTAGCTGGTTACAGAACCTGCCTATTACCAACTAGCACCAAGAGTCACCAACCCAAAGATCTTCTACCAGCTGGCCACTCCTCATCAGCAGCTTATTCATCGACCTAAGACTGATGACAGGCCTAATAATGTATAGTCCCTGACAGGAAGTTTTTTCCTGTACAGAAACTGCTTCAACCGGTTACCGGCTATACAGTTTTAACTGGGCAGTTTTACTTCACACCAGCTGGTTTCAGAGTCTACCGACCTGCTATCAGGGGCAATTACTGTCTTGCCCCCTTTTTTCAATACCTTTTGGAACTTAGGAAACCTTAGGAGCTGGACCCTAGGTAGTACAATTTTGAAGGAGGGCTACACCCTCCCTTTCAAGTTCAGACCAGGCTTACAAGGAGCCTGAACATCATAAGCTGCTATGTCAATCCCCACAGGAACCTCTACTAGTTTCAGACATTACATCAGCTTCTGGACACAAAAAAAAATGGAAACACCGGAAAGCATTAGAACCTCCCTCTAACAAGGAGAGTGGGTTAGTTCTATAGTTTTCAAGGATGCCTACTTCCATATACCAATACAGGAACAGTCCAGGAAATATCTGGGATCTCATGTACTGGGTCGGACATACCAGTTCAAGGCACTGCCATTTGGTTTATCCACAGAACCCATGGAGTTCACTGTAGTAGCAAAGGAGGTGAAACTGATGGCCATACACAAGGGTATAAGAACCCACCAGTACCTAGACGACTGGTTGGTGAGAGCCACATCCCACCAGGTTTGTCTCCAGATCCCACAAGATCTAGTGAAAATATGCCAAGAATTAAGGTGGCTGGTGAAATTAGAAAAATCGGAACTGGAACCAAAGCAGGTCTTCGACCTTGTAGGTTACAAGTTCGACCTAATGGCTGGTCGGGTCCGACCTAAATTGGACCATTGGCAGAACCTTCAGGAGAAAATACTAGAAATACTGTCACTACTGACTTGTCCAGTCCAGCAGTTCATGTCTCTGATAGGTTCACTAACAGCCACAGGCAAGCTAGTTCACCTAGGCCGACTTCATAGGAGACCCATACAGTGGCATCTCAAAAACAACTGGAGGGTACCAGAGTCACTAGAAAAGGTGATTCCAATACCAAGATCCTTGCACCCACATTTACAATGGTGGCTGCAAGAGGACAATGCCCTTACATGCCAACCATTACACCCAATAAAACATGCTCTGCAAATCTTTTCAGATGTATCAAAGAAGGGTGGGGAGCTCACTTAAACGAACGCCCTGCAAGAGGCACCTGGTCCCTTCCGGAAAGCAAGTTGCATATCAATTACCTAGAACTCATGGCAGTCTTTCTAGCCTTAAAAAACTTCCAAGACCTCTGCATACACAAAATAGTACTTGTACAGACAGACAACACCACAGTGGTGTCATACATAAACAAGGAAGGAGGCATGAGGTCGGGCCCACTTTGTGCTCTAAAATGGAGAATCTTGACCTGGTACACCAGAAATCAAGTAACTCTCAAAGCCTGACACATTCCAGGCTGGCTGAGTGTGGTAGCAGACAAGCTATCCAGGCTAGGCCAGACCATCCAAATAGAGTGGTCTCTCCTTCAGGAGGTATTCCAAGCAATATGCAGCAGGTGGCACTGGCCTCAAATAGACCTATTTGCCACGAGGTTCAATGCAGTGGATGCACTAAGTCTGCCATGGGAGGATCTGGATGCATATACCTTCCCACCAGCAGCCATCTTGGGCAAAGTGATGGAGAAGTTGTAGGATTCACCATGCAAAAGAATAATTCTGATTGCTCCGGGATGGCCCAACATGCCTTGGTTTTGGGACCTAGTGACCATGTCCAGTCAGATCCCACTGAGCCTGCCCTTCTTGCCCAACCTGTTAGCACAGCCCTTCAATCAGATCCCTCACAGAAATCTGACAACCTAAATCTCCAAGCATGGCTCCTAGAGCCACATCAATCAAGGAGCAGGGCTACTCTGAAGCAGTGGCAGCAAGAATTGAGGGTCCCCAAAGAGGATCAACTAGATCAGTCTATGAGGCAAGTGGACCATTTTTACAAATTGGTGCCTCACTAATCAGGTGGACTTCAGGGTACCCCTTGTCAAGTCAGTTGCTGACTTCCTTATGTACCTATTGAGGACAGGAAGCTACAGCCCAGCACCATTGATGGTTACAGGTCAGCCATTGCTGATAAACTGGGAAATTCACCCTTTAACATCAGCAAGGATGAAAATCTCACTCGTCTCCTTGGTAGTTTCCATAGAAACAGGCCGAAGGCAGGAGGGGAATCCCCTCCTGGAACCTCACACTGGTCTTCCACCAGCTGACTAAGGCTCCGTTTGAACCAATCAAGGGGTCTTCCTTGAAGCATTTGACCTTCAAGATGGTTTCCCTCTTAGCCCTTGGGTCGGGCAAGCGCAGAAGTGAGATTTATGCTTGACAAACTGGAATATTAGACGTCAATCTGACCGGCTGAATTGGTAGTATGAAGGGTCTCTCAGATGTCACCACAGAAGTAGGCTGTAAAGGTCTTTGCTGGTGAAACCGGCATAGTGAAGGTCTTGGCTAACGGCATTGTCAGCCAGGCA
Organism: Sabellastarte sp. h YS-2021; assembly: GCA_964017235.1. Lineage (NCBI taxonomy): Eukaryota > Metazoa > Annelida > Polychaeta > Sabellida > Sabellidae > Sabellastarte > Sabellastarte sp. h YS-2021. The sequence goes on along the minus strand of OZ024929.1, from coordinate 16,686,836 downwards.
CCAGTCAGGCACTCCCCTGCCATTATCAAGCAGACTGTGATCCTGTGCTATGAGTTCTCTGATCAAGTGTTCCAGTCAGGAGTCTCCTTAGAGCAGCTTTTATCAGCTTGCCATTGCAAGTCACATAACACCTTTGAAAATTTTTCACAGCACGAACCCCTAGGAGCAAGGATAAGGGAGATATAAGGTCTTTTGTAATAGGATAACCCCATTTAACATTAAACATGTGATATGGCAGCCATTTTGTTTTTGAAACTAGGTCAAAATTACTATCAGGCTAGCTTTTCTAGCCATATATCTTTTGTGCAATATTTCAAGATTTAGAGCATCTTTATGATTTTTCAAACAATCAGCAATTTTGCACACGTTTTCATAGCAATAAACATTCCCTACATCTTTGGTCAAGACACCAGCAACCAACCTATGGGACCGACTAGAGTCCTGTTTAAGGCCACCTTTGTCTTAATATTACAGTTCACTTGTAGTCCCTAGTAACTGACCTGCATACTAAGCGGTGAGGCCCTCCCAACCGACCGTGCTATCGACTTACTAAATAAGTATAAATATGTATTTGGGTCATATTTGGAATTCCGAATAGGGTATTTGGAATTCCAAATACGTATTTGGAATTCCGAATAGGGTATTTGGAATTCCAAATATTCCAAATACGTATTTGGAATTCCGAATAGGGTATTTGGAATTCCAAATACGTATTTGGAACTCCGAATAAGGTATTTGGAATTCCGAATAAGGTATTTGGAATTCCGAATAAGGTATTTGGAATTCCGAATACGTATTTGGAATTTCGAATAGCGTATATGGAATTCCAAATACTGTATTCATATTTTGAATTTGGATGGCGGTTCCAGGCTTTCGTAAAAACCAGTGTAAATCAAAAGATGGATACAAATGGAATCAAATTGTGAAGTCAAAACCAATAAATGTGGCTTTTGTTTATGCAAGAGGAGGCTGGTTCTAGGTTCTGTTAAATTCTGTCTGTGAAAAGAATGGTTCCATATTCAAGTTGTGTCGAGACTGACAACTGGATTTCATAGTTGGGGAGGATTGGGGTGGAAAAATGCCAAAGGGTCAGGAATGGCCTGATTTCCCTGGACTTTTTACCATTTTTATTTGGATAGAAAGTCAATTATACTTTCTACTGGTAGAAACTACAATTGGACTTTTTACTGGTAGAATTTGAAATTCTACCATATTGGACTTTCTTCCATGACATATATACACATATCCTGTCTCATTTTTATGCATATAGATAGGCTACTGTTACATTATATCCAACTATTTAATCAATCTTATTTTTTCACCTTGTAATGCCTTTTGTTGGTGTGTACGCGTAATAATATAGAAGTAGGAGGGTGGAAAGGTGTAATGTAAATCCATTTGGGCTCAGTTTGGTAGTGAAGATAATTGAAAATAGAAAAGTTCTTACTCCCAACAGTTAAAACACAGCTGTTCTATATCTGAGATGAAAATAAAGATAATAGACCCAAAACGAGTTTTTTTTTTGTATTTTAGTGTTAAATGTTTAGTCGGAAACCCACTGAACATGTGAATGCATAAAAAACACAAACTTTATTTAAAAATCTATCTTCTATAATTTGACAACTCAGCCAATTTATTTTGATAAGTAAAATGGTGCGAATACATAAGTACATACTGACATACATTTTTTAAAAAAGATTTATAAGCCCAGTTTGTACTGAAAAAAATAGAATTTCTGCTAACTATAAATATTCTGTAGGCTTACAGAACACTGGGAAAAAAACAAAAATATATAAAAGAGTGGCTGAAAGGTTTTGTCTTTCTTTATGAATATTTGATGTTCTGGCACTAACCACAAAAGGTCCCAAATCCTACTTGCAAAAAAGAGATGGACAAAAAGATCCACTGACTCTCGACAGAAAGGTTTCACACTGTATATGGAGTTGATGGAAATTTTCTCAGTCTGCTTTATGGTGGTGTTCCACTGGAGCCAACCCCATAACCGACTCTACATCTGTAGGGTTGGTTGCAAAATTTGGGAGTCAGGGGCCAAAAAGAGTGCAAATATTTTGGGTCAGTTTCATCACCCCGAAAGGACGTAGTACATCCCAGCTTGTCTGGATCTACCTCCCAACCTGACTTGGGATCGGGATGATTTTCTCCATGACAAGATGGGGAACTACCGGGACAAACCATAAACACGTAACCCACAAGCCGTATCACACCACAAAAAGCCAGAGTGTCAAACCGACAGGACTGATTAACTAGACTGATTAACTCCTGGAGTCGGGATCGAGAGTCGGGATCGAGAGTCAGGATTAAGCCAAAACTATATAAACCCCAATCTGGCTGTCATAAATCATTATCTATCACTGCAGAGATGCCAGAGGCTTTCTACAGAAGTTTAGGGTCCTGTTGTTTTTATTGAGTTTAATGTTTTGATCTTCATTATGATGTGCAGATAGAAAAGGACACATCTGAACCCAGGACCAGCATCTGCCCTACAGCCACAGCCACAGCAACAGCCAGCCCCCAGGAGAAGAGGAAAGTCACCTAACCCCTGGGACATGCCCTTGATACTTCAAACGGAAGAAAGAGGATGCTACAGAACAATCCTGGTTGACTTAATACAGACAGAAATCCTAGGATACCAGATGCCACCTGGTCTTTTTGACCTCATCTCAGTCACCAATTTTAGGAACCTCTTTGAAGCTTGATTGAAACTGGCAATAATGCTGAGACACCTGCACCTGACATGCCCTACTGACCCTGAAGACTGGATAAGGGTGGAGGATGTAATGTTTTTAACTATTTTGTGTGGAGAGAAACACTGATCCTCAAAGCACTACTTTATTACATAAGCTCAGACAAACAACTGACTGGTGTAACAGCATTAAAGAGTATTGTTCATAAGGTACACTAGGAACCATAATTATGTTACATGCTCCCTTTTAAAGATTAATTAATAAATTAATTAAGTGGTCATATTAATCAATTACTCAATTGAATTTAACACATATGTATGTGACACATAGCTCACCAAGAAGACCTGAAATTGATGTACTTTGCATGAGGGCATTATGATTCTCTGTTACACTTAAAAGTTACAAAAACTTGAAACACCAAGTTATACAGCACAGTATAATTTTTTCACATATTTTGCATGATTTATATTTTGGCTTTACTTCTGTAACTGTTTCCTGTTATCCCCTATGACTGTTCCCCCATTATTTGTTGTACACACAAATCTCCTGGACTGTGGACTGTGATATAAACACTTGTGTGATTTACCACTTGACAAACCTAACTCTTAACTACAGTATAGATACACATAAGCATAGCTCAAACTCAGGTTTGATATTGTTTTGTTTTACACATTTTTCCGCCTAGTATGTGAAGAGATGATAAATCTCTATGAACTCTGTTAATACATACATTTTCACATGTTTGAAAACTATATTTTGGGAAGTTGTTTTTGACTCACATTTTCAGTCTACACTATGCTCCAAAATATTTTACTCACTGTGTGCTTCAGTGCAAGTCTATTGACTTACTTATTTTCAACTAAACAATGTGCTTGCCTAGTAACTTGTTTATAATTCATGAGAACTAATCATAAACGTAAATATCTGAACCAATTAAAATAAAAATACACAATATTATATGTCTTAAGTGCATGTGTACTTGATACTAGTTTTAACCACTTTTTTCTAACCAATATATACATTAAAATATACATTTATTGTGTTAATTACGAAGTGTTAATTTTCCGATTGTGACCATATCTCTGAACAGGTTTGACTTCTCTTCCATATCTTGTAATGTACAAATTATCAGTTTTGTCCTTTGTTTTGTTTTGAGTGATTTTCCCCACTGTTTTGCTCTGTTGTATTGGTCACATTGCTATCCATTTTTTCAGCTTGGGCACTCTCATTAGATTTGAGAATGTGATCGGTTGCGTCTGTATTGACTACCACCAGGTGTTTCCAGTATGAATGAACGTGGAGAATCCATTTTCTCTTTCACAATAACTGGTTGCCATTTCTGTTGTTGAAGTATCCGAACTCTCTCTCCATGTCTAATGTCCTTTAGGGGTTTTGTTCGTCTATCATAGTATGGTTTTTGCTTTTTCTGCCTCCTTAGCATTCTAGCTTTGGTAACTTGCTGTGGCTGCGGTGTAGGTCTCAGCTTCTTTTGTGTTGTAGGAAGAAGTGAATTTAACTTCCTGCTCATCAATTGGTGTGTTTCTATACTCCAAGATGGCAAGTAATGGTTCTTGATTACTGTGGAGTGTTTTGGTTAAAATGTTCTTCACTGTTTGTACTGTGCGTCTAGCTAGTCCATTGCTAAGAGGATGGTATGGTGATGAAGTCACATGTTCAAATCCCCACTGCTGGGCAAAATCTGCAAATTCAGATGAACTATACTGAGGTCCACCATCTGACATGAGTTTCAGTGGAATGCCATGTCTTGCAAACATAGCTTTAATGTTGTTGATAACTGTGGTACTTTTTGTACTGTTCAGTTGTGCTACCTCAAAGTATCGACTGTAATAGTCTACAACTAGGACATAATCTTTTCCATTCCATTGAAATAGATCTGTTGCTACCTTTTGCCAAGGGCCATCTCGAATTTCATGCTGTAGCAATGGTTCCCTCTGTTGATTGGCACATCTATGTGGAAGGCATGTGTCACACTTCAAAATCATATCCTTGATCTGAGAATCAATACTAGGCCAATATACTGCTCCCTCTGACTTTCCTGGTTGTTTTTTCAACACCAAAATGTCCAACATGGAGTAGCCTTAGCATGGTTGAGCGCAATTCCCATGGAATGACAATTCTGTCTCCTCTCAATATGAGACCATCTGCTATTGATAACTCATACCTACAGCTCCAATACTCATGTAGTTCCAATGGTACATTTGATTTATTGTCAGGCCACCCATTCAGAATTATGCTTTGCAACTGACATAGATCTTCATCTCTAGAGGTTGTAGTTTGATACTCTGAAGTCTGCTGGCTTCAACTGGGATGTTCTCTACCACTGTAAGCACATGTTGTCTGACATCTTCTTCCATTGTACTATCAGAGTCTGATGTATAAGCCCTGGACAAAGTGTCTGCTATGACTAATTCCTTTCCTGATTTGTACTTCAATGAGAAGTTGTACCGTTGTAGTCTTAGAAGTTCAGAACCACATGGAATGAGGCAATAGACAGGAAGTATATCCCCATGAAGAAGCCAAAGAAATCTGGCAGTGACTATTACAACTACAAGGCCTTCTTTTCCCTGGTGCTGCTAGCCCTGCTCGATGCAGAATACAGATTCTTCTGGATACTTAATGTGTTAAGTGTATCTTCATCAGATGCACAGATTTCCAACAGAAGCGATTTGAGGGAGAAGATGGAGGATGGCAAACATGTTTGATATTTTGCTGATCTACCTTGACAAGCAAGGAAATCACAAACGATCATAACCGACTATGTAAACAATGCACCTGACCCTCGAAAAATCCATATTTACTAACAAGTTGGCTCTAGTGGAACATCCCACTAAGGCACCTCATGATTAAGTTTACAACTAATCAAGCTCAATCAATATTCAAAGCATTTAATACTAATCACTATATGGCGTGAACCTTGATCAAAGTGAGTAAATGTCATTATGAGAACTCAGAGATATTGATATGTGAATGTAGCCATGTTATGGAATGAATTACTGTCTCGAAGCAGCAACTTACTATCCTGATAAAATATAGCATAAAAATTTTAAAACTTGCAGATCAAAGGTTCCAAGGGTAGGATTTGAGGGTTGATTCAGACACTAATCATATGAGACATCTCTTATTTAGATTTGTGTCAGATTAGACAGTTTCGTATGTGAAAAATGATCCACAAATATCCAGTGGTAGGCATTTCAATAACAGCCCAATCTATTCCGGATGACTGCATCAAAATAAAAATGTATCTGTTGCACCAGAGCAGTTCCCTTGAATCTTAACTATCTTGTGATAACAACTTACTACATTGAGGTAACAACTTACTATTAACTTACTCTTTTAGGTAATATCCTACCATGGTGAGTTTATGGCTTATTACGTTTAGATGACCTGGGTCCATATTCACAAAAGGTCTTAGACTTAGCCAGGTCTTAGGCTTAAATCCAGTCTTAAAGTTAAGACTTTTGTCTCAGCTAAGTTTTGTCTTAAAACCGTATACACACAAAGGGTGACTTAGCTAAGTCCAAGATTATCAAATAACCACAGTGGTTTTCTGTGTCATGTGACCTTTCTTTTCTATTCAAACTATACTAATGGTGACATATATCCTTCACTTAATGAATTTTATCTAAGGATAAGTGCTGGTTTGAAGTGGAAAGCCTTGTTACCACATATAAACTTCCCAAAGACTGCTTAAGTGAGGTGTTCTATATAATTATACTTTATTTACAGCCATTTCAAATTTTGAAGTGTAGAAAAGTGGCCATATTTAAGTCCTCTTTACAAAATTTAAGCCCACTAGCAACCAGTCTTAAAGTTGAGCCTTGGCTAAGCCTAAGACCAGGCTTAAATTCTTTGTGAATACCACTAAGCCTAAGACAAAAGTCTAAGTAGTTTTGGGGCAGAAACTTGAGACAAAAGTCTCAACTTCAAGCCTAAGCCCTGGCTAAGACCCTTCGTGAATACAGGCACTGGTTTTGATAAAAATATTTCTCCTGTGTATGTCACTTTGAGGGTTAAGTACTAGTTCTGAGACTTTTAAACAGTTGTATAATTTTTCCTGCAAGTAGACAAACACCAACAAATACATTACACAAGTTTTAGTGTGACTTTTGTACATTTCGATGAGTTAAATTTGTACAAGGTGAGGATTTCTTTCTTGGAAGATATTTTTCCTGTTGGGTTTGTGTCTTACACAACTTGGGAAAACAGAGTGATCATATATATTTGTTTATGAATATGTGCATCGTGTGTATGAATGTTAACTACAATGGAAACAATGTATGGGATTGTAAACCCAACAGTGTGGATTGTGATAGATCTGGAGAAACATATAGCATATAACATATAAGTTCAAGAGCATTTTTACACAGGAGAAAAAGTATTGTGTGTGAGAGACTCTGATATTCACAATTAGGTATGTAGTGTATATTGTTGTTTGTAACACCTCTGTTCCACTGTCTAAAATGTAATACCTAGTTAATTTTCAAGTACAGGCACTGATATGACTGGTCGAGCCTAAAAAGTGAGAAACTGATTAACCATGTGATATGTTTTGTGCAAAAAATGTCATCTTCATGACCTACTGACACACTCATAACTGAAAAAAATAAGTCATAGGACCAATAAATAAGATGCAATCCAGGACTCAGGGAGTCGCAACATTGTATCAGGGGTATTAATACAATACACATTGTTTATCAAATATACACAGACCAGGACAGTCATAACAGACACATGAAAACTGGCCAGAATCAAATATAAGATGATATATAGATATAGGATCTTTTAAGTGATACACAATATTTTGGAAATGTTACTGCTTCCCTGCATAAGTTGGCTGCAGTCATAAGTTGGCCGCCCTCACCACAGCTTCACAGGGCTTTAACATCAGTGGCCTACTACACTCTGAAACCATATATTATTGTTAAACTTATTATATGCAACAGTTTTCATTGGTGTACAATAACCTATTTGTCTTTCTGGAGCCTGTAGATGAGCCGCGGCCAACTTATGCAGAGTAGCAGTAGTTGCATTTTAGTTGTCACAATATTTATATTATTTCTTGGTGCTACCATTATAATTTCACTGGGGGTTATTTCTTTGTTTGAGTCACATAGTATAATTACATCATGATTGCATCATCCTAGGATTTGCAATTTAAACCAAAGTATAATCTATATTAAGAAACTGGTCTGCCTCTGTCAACACAAAAACACTATACATTATAAATAGCACAAGAGATTCCCATACTCTACAGCCTGTGGAAATAGCATCGGACACAATGAGATATAGAAGAGGTGATAAAGTACAAAAATAAGGAGGAAAGATTCTGAAAAGAGCCAAGATCGAAGGTCACACTAAGGTCACACAATGATGTAGCACACCTGCTCCCAATCATAATCTCTGCGTATGAATTTCTTACACCTTTCCAGTTTTTAGATAGGGCCAGGACAAGATTTTAAAAGACAATGTAACTGCACCAAGGTCAAAGATCAAATCAAGGTCACACCATGCACTACTACATCCCTAGTTAATGTCTCTGCCAATCTGTTGGCAATACACTGTGCAAATTAAATAATAGAATACACAGAGTAATGAAATTAGTTAGCAATTTTTTTGTAATCAAAATACTATTACGTATTATCTTCTAGCTAATTAACCAAGCTGTTCTGTTGATTTAGGTTTTTAAAATGATAATATTGACCCGGTTAAAATATTGTCTACAGAAATCTCTCTGAAAGTCTGGTTGAATAATATCAACTTGCCTGTGTTATAATGTGTCCCTAGATATTGAAATTTAGATATTTGTATTAAAATTTATGCTGAGAAATTGTTCTAGTCTAGAGCCTGCCACTGACCAAATGTCAGAGAACCACCATTTGAAGTGATCATCCAAAACACTGTGTATCTGCATGTGCTTGAGATCAAACCCAGACGCTCAAGGTACATGTGTTGTCCACAAGACCACAGTACACTAAAACCTTTTGACACATTTTCGTCATGGCCTTATGGGATACATAGAAGGGCCAAATATATTTACTCATTGGGGTTGATGCTTTTTGTGTTTGGCAGTATCCTTTAGGTTTCATAAGTATAAATAAGATGAGATTCGAATTTAGGTAGGATGCGTTCACCAGAAAAAGACAGTGTTTCCAGTAAGTAGCATATTGAAATGTTTGAAAAATCTCCCACAATCTCTCACGTGCTAAACTGTACTGTACACACGAAAGGGGTAAAGGTAGGATGGAGTGACTGTATAGGGCGGGTCATTTTTAAATGCACACTACCAACATATGAGAGTCATAAGGGCAAGGTGGTAGAGTAAAATTAAGATAATTAGAATCACAACTCAACTGTGTGCAAAGGCCTTAAAGAGTTTCATGAGAAAACATTATTACACAAGGCCGACCTCATACTGTGTCTAGATCAATATTTTTGCTCCACTTTCTTCAGTTGCTCATGTCTAAATTTACATTTTTATCAACATGATCAACATCAAGTACATACATATGTAAGTGCATTCTTGAGAATGAAATATTCTTTTGTATATTTTCTCTTCATTGTAAAGGTATTTGAGCGTTACGCAAGAATATATTCCCTTATTTGTTACCAGTTTTATAGAACTGTCTTGTTTAGCCAGAAGTTTACAAATGTGGGGAAATTTTAGGTCTACTTTTAACATATACTTCTTACTGTATGAACAAGTTACATGTCGTCCATGTTTGGTACCTCCAACATTAGGATCCACTATGGATAAGTCTCTGGTGAGACTTCAAAGTGGACATTTAGAAACCTCTGTGTGTAAATATCAACCTACGATAATCCGCAGAAAATTCGGTATGATGGTGTACTATTTCTGTTGTTGTTCCACTGCTTTTCTTTCCAATTCTGTGTTATTCTGTCTTTCCTGGGCCTCCAGTTAATTACTTCCACAAGGAGGTTATGGTTTTAGTTGTGTTCGTCTGTCTGTTTGTTTGCTTATCCATGTTTTTGATAACTCTAACAGTAGTAATAATAATAATAATAAAACTAATATTTGATTTAAAATTGATGAACATCCTCTAATATGCTGAAATCCAAAAAGGGACAGTCGTTAACCATAGTAAAGTCATAACCCAGCAAGCACCCCACAAGGGGGGGCGACTATGGTGGTGGGTAAGCTATCTAATGAGGAGATCTTCATGAATTTTCTTATGCGGATAGCGCCTGGCAAAAGGAAGAAACAATTACATTTTGGGAAGGATAAAGATCATATGCTGAATATGAAAAAAAATCGTAAATTTTTGGACTCACACACTCTCTGTGGGTGCTTGTGATCTACAAGCTGTTTCTGATTATTTGTCATAAATTACTGTACACTTACGGTATCCTTTGCGTAATTTTTTCTGTATCATTTCTGTGTCAAACCATGATAATTGTTTTACCTAATTCCCATTCTCTTCTGTAGATAAGCTTAAGCTAGAGGTGTACAGCTAGCTTTCCCTGTAGGTATGTTATTCCCCCTCTGGTTTGTCTGTCGTCTATAACTGTCCAAAGTACCAGCAGTAGTGTTAGTGGAGTCTTAAGTAAAATAGAAAAAATAACAAGACAACCACATTTGGTTCCATTGGTTGCAAATGTGATTTACAGTTGAATCCTCCTGAGGCTCAAAAACCTGTCAGTAACATGGAGATGGTTGGAAACAAGAGTTCAGACCATGAATTGGGTAAATATTTGTTTTAGATTTCCTTAAAGGTTGATGATAATCCCACGTCAGTTTCCACTAGTCTTATGCATTATTATATGTTACACTGCTTCCTGTAATAACTTGGCAAAACATGTGCACAAAATACATTTAAGTGTTTGTTTTTGTGTAGTAACAGGGATTTCATTCATTTAAAATAGGCATTGTACAGAACCCATGTCAAGACATTTTTATTTTTATTTTAATTTTATAGCAAGCACCAAATCATGATTACAGGAAGATCTTGTGGCCACGACAACATCTTGTGAGCATGATTTAGTATATGGTGTATCACCAGATGCAGGACTTTTTTCTCATTATATCCTTATGAAGTTGTGTTAATGAGGTGATCTAGTGATTACAGCAAAATAAGTGGTGATCACTAGATGACATGGTGAACACTACATTATCTTGTGCTCACTAGATAGTGTGGTAGGAAACATATTATCTGGTGATTATAAAAAAATAAATTTTGATGATGTACTGGGAATGATATATTCAGGTGATCACAACAAAATAAGTGGTGTTCACCACATCAATCGGTGATCACAGCTTATTTTATTGTGATCACCAGATCATATGATGATCATTACATGATTTAGTGCTCACTACATGAACTAGTCAGCACCAAACCACATGGTGATCATCAGTTCATCTGATGAGCACCATTTAATTTGCTGTGATCACCAGACTACAAAATTATCTGGCGAGGACCAGAAGATATATTGATCACCAAATGATTTAGTGATTATTACAAAATCTCTAGTGCACCAGATAAATTGGTGATAGTGAGAAAATAAGTCTTTTTACCAATTTGTCAAGTGGTCACTACATAATAATTAAGTCATGGTCATGACATCTTCTTGTGCTGACAAGTACGCCTGGTAATCTGGTACCCAATAGGACATAGTGGTCGCATATATGTGTACATACAATAAACTGTCCATTGCCTTTTGTGGTTAGACATTTGTGAGAACAGGTAGTTATTTTAAATATTATGTTTCGATTTTTTTCAACAAGTCAGTACTTCTTATTTTTGTATTCATAAAACAGATCCTCAAAATAACTAGCTGGAATGTTACAATTTACAGGTATATCCAGTGGAGGTAAAACAAAGAAAGGAAGTGCTGCTCAAATTGTAATGGCCATTCTGTTGGTCATTTGTGTAATAATCATTATTGTCCTGGCTGTTTTACTTGCTAAGAAGTATCAAGAGAAGGAAGGCCCAACACCTTCACCAAAGGCTGAAGAACTTCAGGTTTGTAAATGTTTGAACCATTTGGTTGGACAATCAAAAACAAAGAGACTTTGCAAACTTCTGTTTTCAGAAGATACAAGTAATTTATATGTGATAGACTCGAGACTGTTACTTCATTTATTTTTCAAAGCCCTTGAAACCAATTGTCAAAATAAGTACTATCCCTAGAATGTACTCATGAGTGATCATGTCTGGCAATGTAATTTGGCAAAGCATGTTGAAAAAACCCTTTAATTTGTTATTTAACACCTGTGTGTTTTACTTGGAATAATTGGTGGTCTTTTGCAGAATTACAGTCCGACTGGTGGTTTAGTACCACAAAGGCAACATCACTATTATAATATGATAAACGCGCAAATGTAAAAGTAAAATAAACTTAGTAGTTAGATCTAGTCTATCCTATATTTCAAAACTAAAAGAGAAACCAAACACAAATTGCTATCTGAATAATAATAAGTATTAGCAGTGTACTCAAACAGTTGTGGATCGTTAACAACTTTGGATTGAAAGGTAAATAAACATCTCTGGTGCCGGTTTCACAAAGCTTCCTTTGAAGAGGACCTCCATGAGTAAAGGAAGGTCAGTTACCTTAAATTTAACATTCAGAAAGCCTCCTTACTAAAGCAGTTCCTTGAAAATTAAGGAGGGAGTAAAACTTATTAAACATTCCATGAAGTAGGTCTTTTATTTCCTTATTCAGTGAGTTTCCTTAAAGCAGGGAGAAATTCAACTAAAACCTTAAATTCTTGGTGACCTTTATCTAAAGGAGGCTCTGTGAAAGCGGGCCTAGATTTGGTTTGTGAATGCGTCTTTTCATTGACCCTCTACCCCACTTCACTCTCCTGCACTGTGAGGGTGAAACAATACTCCTCCCGCCTTTGCTGTATAGTTATATTTTATTGCTTGTGGGTTTAATGTTTTTTCAGTGTATAGAATAGGTTGTGTGGATTCTGTCACAATTGGGCTATTTCTACTAGATGAAAGTATTATATTCTTGTTGGTAAAGATTAGCCCTTTCATACTTGAACCCAGTTTTGACCCCATCATATGATTTGTACAACCATTAATCCTGTTTCATGCCATTTTAAAGAACTGACTCTAAAGTCAATGAGTTATTAATCAATCAATCATTCATTTATTCATTCATTCATATGAACAGGGAAGTAAGCAAGTAATCTATGCAGTTTTACATCCAAAGACTGCGTCAAAATCAGTATCTAATCAACCAACAACCCATACTAACCAATCAATCACATTTCTCTCCTATAAAGCATCACTAACCCAGCTGATTGTCTTGGGATCAAATGCAAAAGGACCGTTTTATCGGGAAATCAATATGTTTCCTTCATAATATTTTTAAACAAGTGCCTCATCACTTGATCGGTCAGGCATCCAACCACCCTTCTCCTGACCAGAGGTGCAACTCTGTTGTCCTAAGAAGAGTGCCCCCTTCATCAGGAAATCAATAAGTAAATTATTTGAATTATAATTTCCTTTTGTTTCACAGTTTCATTAAAATTACTGTCAAAATCAGGGTATCATCAATCAATCATCTAATTATTCCACCATTTAACCAATCAGTTACCAATTTGCTGTCCAGCACTACAACTTTGTTGTCTTGAGATCAGTACCTCAATAAATGCATTAATCATTGTGGTTTCATTTTCACAGTGTACTTCAAAGGAATGTGTTGAGATCAGTGGTTCTATTTTGAAGAGTATGAACCTTTCTGCCGATCCCTGTGAGGACTTCTATGAGTATGCATGTGGTTCATTTGATAAGGATCCTCTCATCCCGCCCAGCTATGCAAAATATGGCTGGTTTGAAATAATAACAAAGAGAGTGTCAGCTAAATCCAGAAAGGTAAATGAATTTATATGAATTAATACCTGATTCTATGGCAGATGTCTTGTGACTTGTAACACTATATCGGATATGTAACAAAGCATAATGAACAAAAAATAAATAAAAATTCACAAAATAATTTCCAATTTGAAAGCAGAAACCATTGCAAATGCTTTCCGGTTGTTTTCTGCTTGAAATACATGTACCACAAATCTGATGTTGGAATATTGTTAAAATACTTTGTAGTGGTTCTGTCTTTTTTTCCTGACACTTACCAATGTGAAAGATGAAACCACTTTCTCCCAAGTTCCCATTGGTTGGGAAACAACATAGAAAAATCGAGCAAGATGTGAAAGGATGTTTGATATTTTTAGAAAAGGCAGCAATTTTTCCTTCTAAACTACTAAAGTCAGGATCAGCCCAAGGACATATCCTATGGTAATATGGCAGCTCAGATAGGTCTGATAGGTCTGAACACACTCCAATCAAGTCATATATCGTTCCATTCAGAACAGGTTTAAATATTCCACCTTTTAAATCCAACATGTCAGGATGTCTTCCAGACAAATCCTTATACCTTTACATCATATGTGATAACTTTTTGACACGTGATAGACTTTGAACAGACTGTTGATGGGGTGAAACTCCAAACCTCTTCCCAAAGCAAACATTTCACCCAGACTGAATGAGGGACCAATTAGACCTGATGTTTGGTCTGCGAGACTCTCTGATTGGCCATTTGGGCCAAGGTGTAAATTGTTGACATTTCAATATCTTTTCCACGCTTCGGCAAATATAAAGAAGTGTTAGACTGCACTTTAGCAAATTTTTCCTGGAGAGAGACATAAGATATGCAACAGATTGAGCTCAGATTTTTCTATTTTTATTCAGTAGTTCGGGCAAGTGTTAAAATTACTCGATATATTTAAGGGGAAGGGGGAGGGGAGAGGAGATTAGATATTAACATTTAAGACACCAGAGAGGATATAGAAGAGAGAGAAAAGATAAGTAGAGACAGAGGAGGGTTGAACAGGAGATAAGGGAAAAAAGTGAGCGACAGAGAGAGAGAGCAATCATAGGAATATGGGCCACGTTTTAAGAAAGGAAAGCAGGAGCATGTTAATCTGAGTGAACAACATGTAGAGGCAGTTGTGGAAGTTATGAAAGATCATGAGGAACTGTATAATAAAAGACATGAATTGTTCAAAGATTGTCATCAGAAAGAGAGATTGTGGCAGCAACTTGCTGATAGTAGGAACCTCCAAGTGACCAGAACATTGTCTGATTCTCATTGCAGCCATTATGGAAAGCTTGAAAGCAAGAAGTGAAAGTCTGAATAGGCATATATACAGATGACACAGTTTGAGTCCTGGCTGGAAGATAGATTTGCTTTTGTGAAAATCCATATTCTATGCCACATTAAGAGCTCATGGTTCACAATTGCAATTTCAAGCCATGTAGGTTATAGATCTCCAACAACCATTTTTCCAACAACTATTTCTTCAGAGGCTCAAGATCTTCAAGCATTTGAGAAGGTATGGTGACCATCATAAGAAGCAACCCGTCCACTACAGCTACACCAAAACCACACCTGAGTGTTGAACTTGTGCCACATCTAAGCCACATGCAAAAATTGAAAAAAAAACATTAATTGGCAGTGACCGTCCCAAGAAACTAAATCCATCTTTCCTTGCACAGGAAAATGCAAACCTTTCTGATGATGTTATGTGATGTTTCTAATAAAGTAATGAGACACTTTAGCCCCTATTCAAAATTATCTTAATTGTTAAATTTAAAAAAAATAAACATTGGAAAAATATTTCTAGCATCAATCAGATGCCTGCATCCTCAACCATACATATCATCAACCAGATGCCTTGTGTCATCCATTAAACATACACATCATTAACCGATCAGATGCCAGTGACGTCACCTTAATCAATCAGTACACATCATCAACTAATAAAAATTCTGCATCATTCCTTTAACCAATCAATGTGCAAATGACATCATTATTAGATCAGATGTCTGTCACGTCATCATCCCTCAACCAATCTAATGACTGCATCATCCTTCAGGCAATCAGATTGCAGCATTTAATCATGTGACCCACCTCTGCGGCCGGGGTTCGATCCCCGTCATGGCCGTAAGTGGGAAAGCTGGTAGTTGCTTGCCGTTGGTCGGCAGTTTACAGTACACAACCCTAGCGAACTATATGTACTGGTTTCCTCTGCCCTTCCAACTACCCGTCGTGATATGACCTGTACAGTGTTGAAAGCGACGTAAAACCCCAAATAAACAAATAATCATGTGACATCATTAACCAATCAGATTGCAGCATTTAGTCACTTCATCAACCAATCAAATGACTGCATTCTTTAACTTTAACTAGATTGCCAGCATTAAGTCATGTGACATCATCAATCAGATTGCAGCATTTAATCATGTCATCAACCAATCACATTGCAACATCCTTTGACATCATCAACCAATCAAATGACTGCATCCTTTAACTCTAGCCAGATTTCAACATGTTAGTGATGTGCCATCAACCAGTCAGATTGCAGTCATGTGATATGATGTCATCATCCCTCAACCAATCAGATTACTTGCTCAACTGTGCATGTGTGCTGGAAACGGAAGTGCTGCCACTGCGCATGCGCCACTAGAACCTTTTACAAGGCATGTATGGAGGTAAAATATAGTCACCTGATGTCATCAACCAATCAAATGACTGCATCCTGTACCCTTAGCCAGATTGCAACATTTAGCCATGTGGCATCAGCTAATCAGATTGCAGCATTTAGTCACGTGATATGATGTCATCACCCTCAACCAATCAGATTACTTGCTCCACTGTGTATGTGCACCGGAAATTGAAGTGCTCCACTGCACATGCTCCACCAGAACTGGAAGTGCTCCTACCATTCATGTATGGGGTAACTAATCAGATTGCTCCACACCACTGCACATGCGCAACCAGAAGTGGTTTAATGCACATGAGCAAATGGAAGTGTCCTGAATCACTACAGTATGGGGATCAAATGTAGTCAAAATGCAGCAAAATGTAGTCATCACCCCTCAACAAGTCAGATTGCTTGTTTCTCTCATGCTCCACTGCGCATGCACAACCAGAAGTGCAGACATTATATTGTGCATGGGGTCAAGTTTAATTTCTGACATTATATTGTTTTGGGTTCAAGTCTATTTCTGACATTATATTGTATATTGTGTATATGGGGTCTAGTCTAGTTTCTAACATTATATTGTATATGGGTTCAAGTGTAGTTTTGGAGAATGAAGTATCGGGCCAGGTGTGAAGTATTTTGGTTACACTTCAATTTGTTATATTTTAATGAGTCTGCGTTTGAGTTCACTATTGGGCAGTGAAGTATCTGGGTTAAACATTAATGTGCCACAGTAAGATATCTGGGTTTAAGACCAATTTGCAAAGGAATGACATCACTTCAAATTTTAAATTTATTTACATTTGTGAATTATTGTATAGATTCGGTTGGTACGTGTGGGTAGAAATCTGATAATGTGTGGGGTTTGGGTTGGAATATTTGACAGTCCTGAAAGGACCTTTTAGTAATAGTCTAGAAAAGGATTGGTTATAAACTCAGGTATGTTTCATCCATATCCATTCATCTTGTCATGATACATCATACATCCCCATTCAGTTTATGAGTAGAATAGTTTACTCCTGTGGTAGGCTTTCTTCAATAGAACATATTTAACCACATCCCCACTGCAGTTTTAGCCTAAAAATGGACTGAAAAAAAATAAAATATCAGAAACAGTTTGTCATCAACTTAAGTTTTGTCTGACATTGGCACACAACCACATATATGATGTTGTTACCACAAGTTTGTTATCAGATATATTTCACACTATTAAAACATGAGCTAGTTGAAACACACAGTCATTTAGAATAAGTCTAAAATATTTATATAGTTCCCCGATAAAAACGCAACATACATATATGTGTAGTTGCTATTTTAAGCATTAGGAAACTACTAAACGACCTTTTTGTTGATCAAAAACGTTTTTACACATAATTTATCTCTTTTTGACTTCAAGACAAAACAAGTGTTTGTCAGTGTATCAGTTGCATTTTAGCGATGCATTTACATGTGCCTTACCTATTGTTTCAACGTATTTCTAAGCCAATTGACAAGAAAAGTTTTATTTCTACTTTTATTTCTACTGTGTATCTATTTTATAAACACCTTCATCATATAATGCCAACACTTGTCAACTGGGGGGGGGGGGTTCTAACTGAGGTCCCATATGGCCCCCATGGTTAACATCTTTGGCCTCCAATTCACAGGCTGTCATCACTTGTGTTTTCGACCCCTGCAAGTGGAAATGCTGAGGGCATGTCTCATTATGACTGCTGAACTGTATGAAAAACACTAACTTTCATTTAAACTCTTTCTGGGGTCTTACAAGCTTTGTTAATAGATCAGGTTATTTCAGTTCTGAAATCAAACTCTGGATTGGAACAATAATTAGCAAAACAACAGTCAAGTTTAAGGTTAAATGATAGTTTTCAAAGCTTTAAAACAACTCTGTCTACTTTAGTTATGTATCCAAAAGGAAACTGATAATACACTTTACAAAAACAATTTGATGTAGTCTCTGAATTACATTGCAAAGTCTAGAAATGCTATCCACTGCATATATCTATAACTATTGGATTAATCCCAGATAAACCATGGTTTAAACTACAACAGTTATTATTTTACAGTTTTAGGAGAGTATTCATGTTCCATCATGAGGCAAAATTGGTTAATTGCCAAACTTACTTGTTATGAATACTAAACAACTTATTTTTTAATAAAAGAGCAGAAATACATGGATATTCCATCCTCCTTTGTATTTTTGTCCAAAGTTATATGGTGAGAAAAATATTATTGAAATAATTTTCTTAAGTTTTCCACTAAGCTTTGTTTACATCTGAATATTAAAACAGGCGTAAATATGATCTGATTAGAACAGCCTGGCCTTGGGTAGTAGCTATACAAAAATCTACAGAGGCCCTTGGTCAATCAGAATCGTCGACACAGCCAAATTCTGTGAGGATAAATTTTACACCCCAGTTCCACTCACATGACCAGTCATCAGATCTAGCTGATTGATATAATTTTGGAAGCTGCTGTGACTAGATATGTTACAAAGGCGGGCAAAACTGGATAAAGAAACTGACTCATTGTGGATGTAAAGGTACACTCAAGAAGTGTGCTCTGGCTACTCCCGACTCTTTAAATATGTAAAGGTTAAATGAAACAACAAGCGACGACAACTCTTGTATAAATGTGTAGAATTCTGTAGATAATTTTTACAAAATAGACAGATACTCTACAAGTATAGATGTGGGATAATTTTTAGCTGAAGGGGAAAGTCGTTTTGAAGAAATAAGATTTTTAAACTTTTTTTCAGGATACAGGCAAAGTTGTGGAAGAACAAAATATCAAAGACAAAACTGTGTTTTTGGATGTCTGTTAAGGTGTGTGAAATTGAGGGACCTCCAAGTCCAGCTATAGTTTGTGCCCTATTTACCACAACGAATAGACAAAAGAGATAAAATTAGCTCTGGTGACCACTGTGGAGAAACTTATAAGCGATCTGGCCGTTGTGAAAAGGCAATGGCATTTAACAGACAATTCTTGCAATTTTGCATGACTTTTCATCATTTCTTCTTGCCTAGATAACAACTTACACATAGGGTTGTGCCTTCCACTCCACTTTGACCCCACAGGTCACTTTCACACCTTATAATACCACATGTTACCAAATTTCTAAATTGTACTATTTGATTTGGCCCCTAGTGGCCCTACTGGCAGCCCAAGGAGCCCAGGAGGGGCCACTAATGGCACTCATTTGCCTTGGGCATACCAGTTTTTGGCATATTTCATTTATTACTATTGGTGTGACTTCATCATGTACTCAGACATTGTGAGCATATATAAAATGTCAAGCATTCTAGGGTTTATCATTGTATTATATTCTTTTCTTAAATTCCACCTTTCAGTATTGGTGGTAGTCTAATGCATTCATGCATTCTGCTTTAAATAATTTTAAATGATTAAACTTATACTCTATTGTCGCATATGTAAAGTGTTTTTAAAGATTCAAGAGTAAAAAGAATTTTTAAAATAAGAAAAAATTATAATCCCACTTTGGTTTTTCATTGGGATGGGGTCCCTCGGGGAATGAAGTTTTTATATTCACTGTTGCCAGTGCTTTTTGATAGCTTTTTCACGTTTTCTCATTAAATACTAGTATTTATCTTATTTAAACCATAAATCGTACAAAATGGTGGATAATTAAAGTAAAACATCCCTTATCAGATGTATACAGAATAAATATAACACTCATGAAGATTAACAATATAATACTTGGTTATCTTCATTCGTGATATATTTTTTCTGTATATGTGATTCGGGAAGTTTTCCTATTGTACAATCACTATAATTATGTTCCAGATTTCATTGTAAGGGCAATGGGATGGCAAACGTTTTCTGTTTCAAACAATATAGTAGTACAGCATTTATATATACTTTATCAGTACAGAGCATGTTTGTCAGATTCATATACTATTTGCTGTTTTTTCCCAGACAAGAGATATAAAACATGAATGGTTCCACTGTGCTTTTTATAGCCTTATCTTCGTAATGGCACAGAACATTTTTATCCTGGAGTTTGGATGGTGAATTAAGTAGTTCAATATTTAAAGGATCCCAATTCAGTTGGTGCGTTTCTCCAGTCTGCACTAAAGGTTATTTCACACACACAGCATCCATTTTAAGTAAACCATTTTACACTTGAATCGTAACACTAATCATATTGACATTGGTAATGGTGAAGCTTTTGGTTGCCCAATCACCTCCCACCTTTAGAATTTTGTTTAATTAAATTGAAGCTATAACCATAGCAGCTCCCCCCCCCCTTAAATCTTGTTGTATCTTTTCCTTACAAAACGTTTTCCCTCCAAAATTCTTTCCTGCCATGCTTCTTCAGAAGATTATTTCCTACCAAATTTTTTATACAATTTCCTAAAGAACCCTACAAGCATATGAAAAACCATTTTGTGCTTATCAACCCTCAAAAACAACAACAGCTCCCAAAACTACCGATTTATGTAATTCAGTGGCCAAAACTACACCACAGGTCTACAGCTGCTTTGCACTAAGTACGCAAGGATATCACCCCAATTTTCTTCAAAGTTTGTCCATGGAGGGTCCTGGGGCCCAGGATACCCTGGATCTTCCCATTGAAATCTGTAGCTGCCTTCCTGGACCTAAAGGTTACCTGAAGTAACTTTAAGGTGACTAAGGATGATACACCATCTCTACAGACACTTAGACAGTAACAGAGTTTGCACTTGTAATAAGTGCCCCAAGTTGACTGGAAATTGGGATCTGAATTTGGAAATTCCTGAATGGAATTCATTCTGGAATTCGCAAATCTGAGGAATGTGTCAAGTTACAACACCAAGTTTTATGCGCAAATCTGAGGAATGTGTCAAGTTACAACACCAAGTTTTATGCACAGCTATTTAAAACAAGTAAAAGAATGTATTTCAGAAGATTATAACTGATTTTGGCTCTTAAAGGATTAAAATATGATTGCATATTATTTATCAAAAGGTTCTGGTGGAAGCTGGTAATGTTTATAAAGGTAAGGAGTCATCTGCCATTGAGAAGGTGAAGATGTTTTACAATGTCTGCCTCAACACCACTGCTACAGAAGCCCTGGGATCAAAAGCTCTATTAGAGGTAAATTATAAAAGATGTTGAGTACTGTACTAATTTCAGGTACCAGCACCAACTCAGGTATTAGTTAGCACACATGTATGTATATTTCATGACAAAACTTCAAATATGACAGATTTTAAAATTTTGATGAACGAACTTTCAGTTGGAAGTTGTGTTGGCAAAACTTTCAATACTTGTGTTTCATTGGATAGATTTGAAGTTCCGTTGACAGAACTTCAAATCTTGTTGATAAAATTAAGGGTATTGCTCTGAGGTCAAAATTATGGATGAATTTGCAATTTTGTTAACAGAATTTGAAATTGTGTCAAATTATCAAAACAACTTTCAATTAGAAGTTTTGTCAACAGAATTTGAAATTCTGTCAGATTTGAAGTTCTGTCACTACATATATATGCTCCTAGCAGTTTCCCATCATATATTCTACCAGGAGAAATACTTAAATCAGAATCTTTTGCTGGAAAAACAATAATGAAGCAAATATCAATAGTTACCAGATCTTGGTAGTATTCCCAACCACAAAAAGCAAACACTTCAAAGATTTCAAAGATAAACCAACACTTAATTTCTGCCAATTCAGACTGATGTTCCTAGACTAACTGTAAAACTGTATCATATATCTTTTTTAATAGATGAGATTTTTACTTTCTACATGCCATTATAGAAAATAATATTAAACTGCTAACAATTTAGCACTTGCCACTACAGACCAGGAACATTTCTGAATTGCTGGTCCGGTGGACATGGAAAGTGTTGCAGTAAACTTCATACATGGACTACAATCTCTTTGTACCAAGACAACATCTTATATCATATATTGGACTTTTATATAAATTTTGAATTGAGTGAACATGTAAAATTCATTTATATGGTAGAAACAGTAATTATTACAATGACCTTCTCTATAAATGATATGGTTCACCCACATTGAGATTGCTGTTTATTCATTTTGTTTGTTTTCCCCTCCCTCCTCAATGATCCCATTTGATGAAAGTATCTTTAATGTGTGAGACCATTCCATATTTTTCTAAAGTGTACAATCTTCTCCTTTGTGTGAAAGTTGCCCCACATATTATGAACTGTTTAAAACTGCTATAATGGCACAGGAAGTAGTCAGGCGTTTATGCTTCTCAACAGTGTTAACATTTGATCTTCCTTATGGGCATATTTTAGCATGTTACAACAATGATCATCTCTATTTTATTTGGGACAAAAGTAACAGAATATTGGCACATTTTATCTATTATAGAAATTGATCTGTGAGCCAGATCAATTGGAAACAATTAGCTGGAAAAGTGCATCTCGGGTTTTACTAAAATTACTCAAACACTGGCAATATATTTCGGATGTAATTAGGCACCTGTTTTGTCATTACATGCAGGGGTATCAGTGGTATTTTTGTTGTCCAGAAATTGACAAATGCCTACTTGCTTCTCACATTGTCATCAAATCTAGTTCGTGACTATATCGAGAAAATATGGACTTTTGTATCGAGAAAATATGGACTTTTTGTCTCAATATAACCTTAGCTAATGTTACAACAGAGTAACAATAAAGTACCAATAATATATTGTAATTACAGAAACAGTCTTTCTGGTAGCTATGATATGCACCTGCTAGTTAAAAGTTTATTTATTTTTAAAATATTAATCACTTATATTTCTGTATTTAATAATATCTTACTATTTTGTGTTGGTTGTAAAACAAGACTTTAGTATGTTCCCCAAAAGATTTATTTTTAAATGTTTCTTCAGGAATTAAGAAAACTGAAAGATGGGCTGTATTTGGCTCTGTAATTTATCATGTACAATGTCAGTTGTGTTTCATGTGGGTCAGTGTGGATTTCTTCAGATTACAATGTGTTGATACAGGCTCAGCCGATAAAGAGATTACATGAAAAATAGCATACTTATTACCCTTTCAGAGATAGGGCAGCTAGACAGAAAATTTTTTCTTGGCATCCTCAATTATTTGTTGTTGCATCAACCAGTAACTAATTCTTGTAAAATGTTAAAAAAATGTTTATGGTTGAGTTTTCAAAATGTCACACATAAAAGTTCATATCTGTAAACTTATTATTTCAACAAAATATTAAGTTATTAAATCAAGATTATGATTCAAATTTATTGAGTTCGTAAGATAACTATATGTCTTCCAATTTATTGGCTTACAGTAACTGGATATATAAGAAAACAGTTTCTGGTGGTCTTATTTTTTTATTTTCCATAAATAACAATAAACATTTATGGCTATTATAGTTTTATTAACTTGTCAATTTTAGTGGATAAAAGAACTTGGTTCTTGGACAGTTACCAGTGATAAATTTAGCGGCACATGGCAGGAATCCACTTTTGACTTGGAGCGGTCAATGGCAAAGATATATGAATATGGAGTGAGACCAATGGTTAAGATGTCATTAGCTGCTGATCTGATGAATAACACAATTAATCGTATTTCGGTATGTGAGAAAGGTGTTAAAGTTATGGTATTCCTGTTTTTGCCTTTTACATAACAAGAGTATATCATATGTTTTATAGACGGTAAAAGAAGTAGACAAAAGCTCTTTAGTGGCCACATGGTTACCAAGTTTGATATTGCATACCCTGACTCTCAAGTCTGTGATCTTGGGTTTAAATTCAGCTCACAGCCAGATGAGAGGTAAACTGTAGGCCTGTCCTCATATGATTTTAATTGTTAAAATATGGAAAACAATACGTAAACCTCCACCTGTGGATGTACTACAAAAGATGTAATATATAAGATTTGATTTACTAGGGTTTAACGTCACTTTGAAGGGTAGATTAAGGGTAGATGAAGCCAGTAGAACCTAGTTGGTCAAGATTCTGCATTGTAAACTGCCGGGCATCAGAAGCAACTACCAACTATTTCACAAAGGGTCGGGTCCAGGGTTTGGAATCCGACAACACTTCACTATTGAGCACCTGGATGTATTATTAGACAGATATCAGACCAGATATTGAACCTCTTTGGCTTTCAAATATAAAATTGTAACTATGGTCATTACATATTTATTGATGAGAACGTTAACACAAGCTTTACAGCCAAAATTACCAACTGTTTAGGGAAAATTTGCTCAAGTACGGATACACACAATTTGAAAAATACATCCCATTTTGTCGAAAATTAAGGAAACAAGTTAGGTAAATTATTTCAGCATTCAGAAAAAAATATGAAGGTTTTGTGTAATTTTTCACATGATTGTACCGTAATACTTAAAAATAAAGAATTTTACATATAAATTTCTTGCATAAATCTTGCTGACTCTGTTTCATAATTTTTGAGTTGGGTGTAGTAATTTAAGATTATCTTTATCTGGATAATATTTTAACAAAATGTAAAAACAAATTATCAGGTTGGTATGTTTTATGTTCGTGAAATATAATCATTAATTTTTCAATTTACAAAATTCTTTACCCTCAAGGGCTAGAGGGTGTAACTCGGTAGAGTGAGAGGCAGACTTTTAGGTTCTTTATCTTTATTCACTGTGCTCAATAGAGTTTTTACATTGTAACCATTCCAACCCAGGGTAGTACACTGACCTATTTTCTGAATTACCAATGAAATCATTTAACAGACATGTGGGTAGAGCTTGAAGTAACCATCAAGGATAGTTTGGGTGGTTGGTGGTGTACAAGGGGTGTTTAAGCTCATTAAAAAAGAAAATTTTAATATAAATCCATTATGTTGGAGGGATGAAGGACTTTGAAGGACACATTTCCCAAACAACAGGGCCAAATATGACTTTTCATCACTATGCAAATGATTAACACCAAGGAACATGTATGTACAATATTATGCACCTTTTGATTTTGGGTAGTCTTCTTCTAGGCTCTGAGATATTTTTTATGTTTAATATTTTTTATATACTTCTGTATTTTTATATTTTTTCAACAGCAAGTATCCACGATATTTAAACAGCAAATTGAATACTGGAACTAAGTGTAACTGAAAAAAAAAACAATCTGACCTGTACAAAACATAATTAATTTTCAAAAGGAATGAGCACGACATTTACATTATATTCTACTTAGTTCAAACCAAAGTCGATTAGCTAAGGTCCAAGATCAAATACCAAGTTTTTATGTTTCATTTAAAAGCCAACACGCACAGTGGCAGAGTGGTAACACTCTCGCCTCTCCCCTCAGAGGCCGGGGTTCGGTTTTAGGCGTTGTCTCAAGTGGGAAAACTGGTAGTTGCTTGCCGTTGGTCGGTAGTTTACAGTACAGAACCCTGACGATCTGAAAGTACTAGTTTCCTCTGCCCTTCCAACTACCCGTCATGATATGACCTGTACAGTGTTGACATAAAACTCCAAATAAATAAAAATAAAGCATTGAGCCAGGGGCTCTGGTAAAGCCCATAGGCAAGGCTAGATGTATTGGTACACTGAATTGATAATATGATAAACTAGGGTGTGGGGTCAGTGTTTTAAAATATCACTTGAACTATTGTTAAGCTTGAGGAAACAATATTTATAACATGTCTACCAGAATTCATTTCACAGAGCCTAAAATAAAGACTCCAGAATTTTAAGGATAATACATATTTCACTGGTGTGTAAAATTTATTAAGTTACAGAAATAACAATTTCTTAGCACTTCCTTTTTCCAAAATATTCTGCACTAATTTTTCATTATGTAAAGCATAGAAAAGCCCTACAGAGAAAATCCATGCAGACAAAAGTCACACAATTTGTTGACTCCCCCATCGAGAAATGCCCTACACCATTTTTGAAACTGTGGATAAAAGTCCTTTTTAGATAGAACAATGCCAAACATAAACTGTTTCACAGTTATGTATCACTTTTATTATTTCAAAATTATTATTGTTTTGAGTATTTGCTATGTGACATACACATTTATTGTTCTGCAAACTAAAAT
Source organism: Sabellastarte sp. h YS-2021 (assembly GCA_964017235.1). Lineage (NCBI taxonomy): Eukaryota > Metazoa > Annelida > Polychaeta > Sabellida > Sabellidae > Sabellastarte > Sabellastarte sp. h YS-2021. Next base: position 16,660,605 of record OZ024929.1, on the reverse strand, counting down.
ACTTTAACATTCACAATGCAAATAACATATTAAAAAATATTGTATTACTAATCAAAGGAAAGTAAATAAATCCCAATCTTCAAGAACAAATTCTAAGTTCAACTGACTGTAACAAACTCAATTTCCACTTGAAGATTTCACTGCAACATTTTTTTTAATCAGTTATCATCTAGAGATTGAGTAATTGTAATCCAGAGGGGTTTTACCTTGCTAACAAATTAATTTATTTTATTGTTTCTGAAACTACAAAGGGGCATTAGGATTGAAAATTACAGCACTGGTTAGTTTGAATAGAATTGAAATACCCTTTAAGTAATGATCAACCCTTTCATTTGTAAACTGAACATGATGTATGGGGCTTTCTTCAAGATATAGAGAATAGTGTATGCTTTTCTACATGGATATAAAAGAACTGTAGCGCTTTTCTCCTGTAGAGCTTTTAGGGGCCACGGTGGCAGAGTGGTAACACTCTCGCCTCCCACCTCTGCGGCCGGGGTTTGATCCCCGTCATGGCCCTAAGTGGGAAAGCTAGTAGTTGCTTGCCGTTGGTCGGCAGTTTACAGTACAGAACCCTAGCGAACTATATGTACTGGTTTCCTCTGCCCTTCCAACTACCCGTCGTGATATGACCTGTACAGTGTTGAAAGCGACGTAAAACCCCAAATAAATAAACAATCCTGTAGGGCTTTTCTTTGTAGGGCTTTTTCCCAGTCTTCAATCAATAACTGAGGGGCTGGAATATTACACTTATGAAATGTGATCGCTTCACTTTCAAAACTCCAATAGTTAATTTACCCACTAATGTGGCTCACTAATGTGATCACAGTTTAGCAAGAACACACATGCACCAATTTGTCAAAAAAGGCACCACACACTTTCTATAACCAGCCACTTGACATGTCATAATACTGGCCAGTCTTTAAAAGGTTCCAACAGACAATACATCATATTGTCTAGTTTTGCATGTGTACACAAATATTGCTCTACACATATATAAAGTTGCCACCCCTCAAAATTTATTTAAATTAGGCATTGCCATATTAGGCATGTAACTACCCAGCTTACTTCCCGCTGGTGTACAATGTAAAAACTCTAATAACAAAGTAACAAGTCCAATATCTGCCCCCAAGTTCCACAGCCACGTTTCTAAGCAAAGTGTGATATTGCAAAAAGGCTCCAATTAATGTCCGCAAAGTGATCATTTTACACTTATGTTATATTTATACTTTTGTTTAATCAAATGCAAGCTCATTATTATAGAATAATATTATCTTTAGATTAACATCTTCCACCAATTTTATGTAATCTGTTTTGTTAAATATTTCTTTTTGGTTTTAAATTGTAACAGCTTGTCTCAGATCATCTGCAATGTGTTCTCTGATCTATCTTATGTCTCTATCTTGAGATGTTTTCCCATCTGGAGTACACTTTATGCCTTGTTTTCGCACATTATTACTTCTGTCTGATATCATGGTCAAAGCTTTTCTTCCTAAATTATATTTGCTAGACATGTATTTTTTCCAACATTTTTTATTGATAGTTTTTGATACCACTGTCAACAAGATGCACTCAGAGAGAACATGAGGCTCTAGTTGATGCGACCTGACAAGTGCCAAAACTACAGGCAAACATCAGTAATTGATAGTCAAGTGTAAATAAATGAATATTGCAAAAATGAACACTTGTTTATAATGACTTTAGATCAAACCTGTTTTGCAAGACTACCTGTGAATATAACTCCTCTGTATTTACCGCTGAGCTAATCTTCAGGTATTTTTGGAGAATGAATAGTACTAAATAAATAAATGACATAATAATGCATTATATCAGTATATAATAATTATTTGTCTGAAAATTCCTGTAACAGTAATTGTATGTTAGAAAACTTGAACTATTTTTTCTAATGTGGGTGTTCCACCACACGACTAAGCTTCCCGATTAAGGGTTTTTTGTAGTCGGGTTTCAGATATTTGCTTAGTCCCAGGTGTTCTGTATGGATCAGTAGTTGTCAGTTGGAGCCGTGATAAAAATCAAACATGTTTGATATTTGTCATAACCCAAACCGATTCTTATTTCCCACCGTCAACAAAATGTCCAGTCTCAGGCTTCTTCAGGCCTTTTCAGAGCCAAATTTACACAGTCCTATGTTGTCTGAGGCTTCCTGCGACCCTTAGTCCCAGGCGTCCCTAGCTTAGTTCCAGGAAGCCTGTTTGTCAGTCCCCGACTCATAACAGATCTCTGAAATTTCATGCGTGTGAAAAAGAATCGGTTTCATTAGTCCCGGGAAGCCTCAGACCATCTCAGGTGTCCTGGGACTAAGAAATCTGTATCTGGGACTAAGCCCCGAGTAAGAGAAGCCGATCCAAGCCGGCCTCCTCAGGCCACCTGGGACCACACAAATTTAGTCTGGGAAAATCTGAGGATGCCCCAGGAGGCCTGGGACTAAGTACTGATTAAGTACCGACTCTTTTCCGTGCCCTTGAAACCAAAAAGAGGCAATGAGGGGGTCTGGCACTATATAAGCGACCGCGCAAACGTTTCTGTGTTTAGACTGGATGGCTACTGAGAGACGTGTGTCACTTACTGCTAGGGGTTTTCCGTTTTTTTTACATTTCACATTTTACTTGAGTTAGGGCAAATGTAACAGTTAGGACACACATTTCAGTTTTTTTTACTTTTTTTGTGATATTCACTGGAGGTATGAGGAAAGAGAAAGGAGGAAAGAGAGGAAAGAAGAAGATGGACGAGAGGCAAGAAGACAGGGAGAAGGAAGGTGGGGAGTTGGAGGAGAGGAGAGAGGAAAGGACAGAGGAGAGGACAGAGGAGGGTATAAAAGAGAGAGAAGAGAGGATAGAGGATAGAGAGGAAGGTTTAGAACTTACTGAGGAAGCTTCCGAAGAAGATGAGAGGTGTGACGAAGAATCAGAGTGCCACTCAGCAGCCAAGAGAGCCAGGGTTTGTGCTACATTCACTGACAGCCAAGAAAATGCCATTGTTGAGTTTGTGAAGGAGCACCCAGAGCTGTACGACAAGGAGCATGGACGTTTCCATGACAGACATAGGAAGGAGGCTCTCTGGGCAGAAATCTCTGCAGAACTGAAGCTCCAGCCCTTTGATGTCAGAAGGTGGTTTGAGTCACAGGGAACTAGTTATGGCAAGCTCTACAAGCTACAGTCTGGCCAAGCCCCAAGGGAGATGACCAAGAGACAGTCCTGGGTCTACCAGCAGATGGATTTCCTTAAGACCCACATCAGACGCAAGGGGGCCAACAGAAATTCTGGGTTCGAGGCCAGTCCCAAGACCAGCAGGCAGGAAAAATCTCGTGGATCTACTACTGATACAGAACATCTTGAGTCTAGTGTCCTGAGGGAGAGTAGAAGTCAACCAGTTCTTATATCTACACCAGTTTCTACAGATTCCAAGATACTCGAGCAATTTGACCAGATGAGGATACTGATCTCAGGTTTCCTGCAGCAGATGTCAGACGGGCAGCCCTTCTTTGACTACGTGGCATCAGAGGCTGAAAAGATGACCCAAGAGGAGTTTGAGAACCTCAAGGGCAGGATTTTTAGAGACATTGAAGAAGTAAAGAACACTCGTAGACGTCAAGTTCTACCCAAGAGATCAGCCATTATTACCAAATAGTCACAGAGAGTCGGGATACTGCCAACAAGCACTCAATAGGCGTCTAGTTCCACCCAGGCAGCAGCAGGCAGCAGTTCCAGCAGTTATGTCTACTACACACCCAGCCACATTGGCTTTGAAAACCCTTCATCAGTGCTCACAGTACAGGACGAGGGCAGCAGACACAACTTAAGTGGAATACTAAGCCAGATACCAGATCTAACAACACAGATCATTGAGCAGCCTCAACAGCAGCAACAGCAGCAGCTCTACACCATCTCATACCCCCATAGGCCCTTTTCAGGCCGCCCAAATCTTCCAAAAACAATTATTAAGCTGCAAGTTGTTCAAATTCCCCTCCCAAAATATAACAGTTCAGTACAAATACTTATCACAAAACAAAAAAATAAAAAATGCCCAACACCCACACCACCCCAAACATGAAACAAATAACCCATTGTAATACACATAACAACAGAAGGCCACATAGAAAGAAAAAATAGATAAATAAACTCCCAATACGGCCAATAATCTGCCCATTTGTAGTTTAAAATCCATGGGAATGCTTTAAATCTGTAATAAAAAAGTCCAACACTTGCAACATCCCTAGAGTTAAAAGATATTATGTTATTACATAGCCACCAACCAACAGACAAACCCAATACCAAACATAACTCCCCAACCAACAAACAGACAAACCCAATAGCAAACATAACCCCCAACCAACGAACTGACAAACAAATTTGCAAACATAACTCCCCACAACCAACAGACAGATAAACCATACTGTAAAGAGAACTATTTGGGTGGTTATATTTTCTAAATTTTCTTGAAGTGGAATAAAAAAATTTAATTTTGAGAATTGCAATAAAGGAAAAAATTTCAGTTTCAGTTATTTTGCCAGAATAAAAACCAAATGTAAGTGAAATTAGGGTGTAGCTTTCAAAATATATGCAATATTTATTCCATTTAGCAAGTTATGTTTGGCATTGGGTTTGTCTGCTTGTTGGTTGGGTGACTTATGTTTGGCATTGGGTTTGTTTGTTTGTCTGTTATTTGTTGGAATTATGTTGGCCATTGGGTTTGTTTGTTTGTTTGTTTGTTTGTTGGTTGGGTGACTTATGTTTGGCATTGCGTTTGTCTGTTATTTGTGGGAATTATGTTGGGCATTAGGTTTGTCTGTTTGTTTGTTGGTTGGTTGGGTGACTTATGTTTGACATTGCATTTGTCTGTTATTTGTGGGAATTATGTTGGGCATTGGGTTTGTCTGTTTGTTGGTTGGGTGACTTATGTTTGGTAATAGTTGGGTTATTTGCAACAAGCACAGCTGATTAATTGTTTTTGGAATATTTGGTAGTCCTAAAAAGGACTGGCTATTAGTCCTGAAAAGGACTGGTTACTGCAGTAGCAGTTATATTCTGCCATCTTGCCAGGCCACTGCTCCCTCATTATTGTAGTCCCTGAGGTAATCCCTCAGTGTTTTGGCTTCTCTGGCAGGGTTTCTGTCATGACCACAATCAGCAGCACCACCATTCAACTGACCATCACCAAGCACATCATCATCATCATCATCATCATCATCATCATCACCACCAGGCTGTTGACCACCATGTTGACCTTGATACTGGCTTCTCAGTATGTTGTGCAGAACCACACAGGTCAAGACCACATCCCTGACTGTTTCTGGGGGTAGTTCAATAGTGGTCATCATGACTCTAAATCTTGAAACCAGGATGCCAAAACCATTTTCAACAACTCTCCTGCCCCTTGATATTCTGCAGTTGGCAATCCTTTCCTCTCTGGTTAACATCCTTCTGACATAGGGTTTCATCAGCCAGGTCTTCAGGGCAAATGCACCATCTGCCAGGATGAAGTAGGGGACATCTCGACCACCCTGGGTTATTGGTGCTGGGTCAGGGAAGCCTATGCTGCCATCATCAATCTTCCTCTTCAGGTGACAGGTATTAAATATCTGGGCATCTGAGGAAGATCCAGGTGTACCCACATCCATCCATCTGAACTTGTATGTAACCAAGGCCAACATTACTATTGAAAAGAATCCCTTATAGTTGTGGTACAGGGCTCCAGAGTTCTTGGGTTTCTTCAGGGCCACATGCTTGCCATCAAGGACTCCCAGGGCATGTGGAACATTCCACCTAATCCTGAATTCTGTTTCCAGTTCTTTCCACTCATCTGGAGTAGTAAGACATCTGAGATACTCTCTGGGGAACTCATCCTGGATGGACCTGCAGACCTCTGGTAGAAACTTGGAAATGGTGGATCTGCCAACCCTAAACGGACAGGATAATGATGTGTATGACTCTCCAGTGGCCAGATATCTGATGGTGAGGGCTAACTTTTCTCCAACACTGATTGGAGCTCTGTAGTTGGTGGCCTGCCTGGCTAGACGTGGTTCCAGAATTCTGGGGTCATCCTCATGAAAATTGGTGAATCCTGGAATGTCTGTGGCATACAGTTCAGCCATAATGTTGTGGTAGGCCCCCCTCTCCTCTCTCTGTAGTAGCCATGGCCTGACCCACATGTTGTGCCTTCTTCTAGGTCTCTGTCTGGCTGGTGGTTGAGGTGCTGCTGGTGGTGCTCGATGTAGAAATAGCAAATACATCAGTATATGTAACTGAATAAAAACTAAAAAAGCTCTAATTTGTTGCTGGAGCTGTCCTCCATTGAAAGGTGGCATCCTGCTGTGTTCCTAGAAAAGTAATGATAATTACATCCCGGAATTTATATATATACCCAGAAAATCCAGTTATTTTGCAAAACAAGAATCAGCCATCGCGGTCTGAGGAACACTGAGGAGGCCTCAGGACGCCTGAGAAATCCGGGACTTAATCGGGGGTTAGTCGGGGCTTAGTCTCTGGAGGCCTGAGGTGTCCTGGGTCCCACTCGGTATGTCTACGACAAGATCGTGCTTCAAACCGACCAGAAAATGGCTTAATCAGTTCTTAGTCCCAGAACAGTCGGGGATTGTGTGGGGCCTCCTGGGGCCTCCTTAGGCTTCCTGAGGCCAATCTGAACTTAATCCCAGGCTTTAGTACTGCTTCAGTATTCCCGCCCATTTTACCTTTTTTTTCACCCACTGTCCACGATTAAGGGTCACGGACAGGATCAGAACTTATTCTTTTGGTGGAACAGGGGCATAAGTTTGATGATTCACTCTGAGAAGTAAGTGTTTCCCAGGACAATATCTATTGTGACCATTTCATTGTTTATTCATTTTTACATATTGCTTTGACACATGCTTTCCTGGGCTTTTACATTGTTGAGCTTGGTGAAGATCCTAACTATAGATTGAGTGTATAAAGAGTTATATAGCAACAAACAAACTAATAATAGTAATCAGAAATAAATAAAATAATGATGATAATAATAATACATTAAAATGACTTGGGATTGAACCTGGATTGGCAAGTTGGCAACGACTGCTGCTCCACCCACTGTCAATTAAAGTGCATCTCCCATGCTGGTTCAAGTTTATGGGAAAAAATAATTTAATTTAAATAGTTTAATTTAAATAAGATTTTTCTTTTGAACTGATTGAAACACAATCATTAAATATACATATATATATCACACTAGAAACTCCAATCACACTTTCTACTAGGAGAATTGCGACCGATATATAGTGAATCATACAGATCCTCGCAATATTAAATATTTATTAAAAGTCCCATTTATTGATCAGCCACATGCAAAAAATATACATCAATGTAAAATGAAGCAATGTGAGCCTTCATGTGACAGTCTATACTTTATTTTGGCAAATAATATGGCTGGACGGATGACATTTTGTTGCACATTTCAACCCAGCTTTCTTGCATTTACATCTGTTACTCACACAGCTACTATTTCATGAACACAATAATGGTCCTTGAACTATAGTGGCATTCCAATTTGAGTTTATCCGTGGGGCTTGAATGATTGAGTTCTTCAACAGTCACTGGGTCCACTTTTTCAAGAGTGTATTTTAAATAAAGATCTGAATAATAGCATGTCATTTAGATATCTAAAGTAGGTCTGAATTGGTTCTGACACCAATTCGACGTCACTTTTACATCTGCAAAATCCTGATGCAATCCAGACTAATTTTAGACATCATTTTTAGATCTAAATTTAGATATCTAAATTGGATATAATCAGATCAAAATTGGATATCATTTAATTGTCTAAATTGAACTGTATTGATGATCATGTAATTATGCTTTAGATTGTTGAATATTTATAATTGAACCTTCAAATAGACAAAGTTACAGTGTAGATCTAGATAATACTGTATTATTGCATCACTGTATTGTTTATTACAGTGTCTGAAAATGTATATCTCTCTCTTTTATATCTCTCTTATTCTTTTTACTTGAATTTTAGTTGTTGCATCTTTGGGTCTCTTTTAATGCAGATTAAGCACTGTTAAAGTCATATTGAAATTAATTAAGGATTTTACTTTTGCAACTTCCCATTGTAAAGATGGAATTTCATCAAGTGAGTCACAGGTTTCCCCCCAATACCACTCATAAGCATTCACTGAATGTATTGCCACTTCTGTATGTATGGGTAATATTCAAAACATCCAAACCATAATTCTACCATGCTAGACGTAAATAAAGGTTCTACAGTCTCCAATGTAAATGTAATCTTATATACATATGCAAGGTCACCTTGGTATAATATTCAAAGATCCAGATAATAATTTTACCAAGCAAGATATGTATAAAAATTCAGCTTGCTGCACAATTGGATAGGTGCTTCTTTCTAATTCTGTGCAGGACTCCTGGTTGGAGTGGAGACACATTTCTCTGGTCACAGTCTTCTGGTCTGGTGTGAATTTTCTATACTGAAATAAATGTTAAAATTAAATTTGCTTCTTGCTGTTTATCTGATGAATATAGTTGTCTTCATATTAATTAAGTTAGAATTATATGGATATCAGTGCATAGAAAATTCCTTTTACATCTGAAAATGACCTACATAAGACATCAACAAGATGTCTAAATTCAACATCTAAACAACATTCTGTCCTAGACGTCATTTGAACTTTCATATTGGACCTGCTGGGGACGTCATTTGGATTTAGATCTAGATGTCCATTAGATATTGAAATGACATCTAATTGCCCACTGGGTTCAGTGTAAATACTGATTATGTTTTTACACCACAGTTTGACCAGTCTGATCTTTCCTTTCCCAGTGCCAGTATCTACATTGGAAGAAATTCAGAATTGTTTAAACAGGTGCAAAGCCAGTACTTCGTGGATATTGTGACACTACTTGGAACGACCCACACACAGGTATGTAAATGTTTTCATTTATATTCTTCACCATTACAGTAATAGTGTCTGATTATTCAGAGATGAATGTATTAAGAGAAGATGAGAAATGTATTAAAATAAATACTTCTGAACAAAAACATAGTTAATGATTTATTGCTGGTAACGAGGTTATATACATAGATATAAATATTTTAGTGAATCCATTGATTAATTTTGTTGAATCATAGACCTTTTCAAGGCCACAAAATAGAGGAAGTTTAATGGTATTTGTTTCAGTTTCCCAGATAAAAAAATGTTACAGTTGATTGATAGATAAATTTATTTACAGGCAGAAGAAATTGCTGAGGAGATATGGAACTTTGAAATTGAACTGGCAAAGGTATTCACGTTGATTATTAATATAATAATAAGTCATTGTATTCATATATACATGTTTATTCATATATAGTTTGAATAATTATAATTTTTGTATTCCATACAAAAATAGGAATGTATAAAGGTATAGCAAGAAGCACTGATACTGTCATGTTTGAACTGCTGTGGTATCTAACCTCCAAGCTTCATTGTCATCAATCTGGAGATGGTATTCCAAATTAGTACATATTGAAAACTCTAACCACCTAACCTCATCTTCTCTATTAAACTACTAAAATAAAATCAGAGATATTACACCAAATACCTTTGAATAGGGCAGAATAGTTACTGAAAAGGGGGCCAATACTGAAAACTGATCTCACTTTATTTTATTTTGCGACATCCAATGTGATAAGGGATCTTTATTTGCATATGTTTATTTATTCAATTACTCAGCTACTTGGCTTCACAAAAACATGGGTATTTACTATGTTTCATGTGGAGGTTGCTCTCTGGGATGATTGCTATAATGGTGAATTAACCCATAATGCTTTGTGTACGTATACACACATTTCGCACTTCATGTAGATAACCTACCATTATTTACCTTGGTTTTAATGCTGGGCTTTCTGATTTGCACACAGCTCTGGCTCTTAAAAACAAATTCAGTTACAGGGAAAGAAAAGCTGTGAACAGAACCAATATGTTCTAGTGTATTACACTAATGACCAGCAAATACTTCTTAAAGGGCCACTGCAACCAAAAACCTATTTTCTCAGTATAAGTACATCAAAACACATAGTACCCAATCCAGTAGATAAATATACACACAACCACTGGGAAAGCCACAAAAAATGCTTTTGTTTAGCTTTCCTGCAGAAATCTGCCTCACAGGACATTTAACCTCTGGATCACGTGTACACACGTCATCACATGAACACAACTCATCTCCTGTATTCATTCATCAGTATAAAAACAGTGTGTGTGTAGTATTTTGGAGTCAAAAAGCCTTGTGTTTTCTTAAATCACAAAGCATTTATAGCATCATTATTTGGAATTATCTTTATGTTCAGCATCTGCAATATACGGGCCAGTTTTTGCAGCCATTTTAAAGTCATATAATGATCGCAAATAGCCAATATGTCCAGCTTTTGCTTGCCCATCCATAAATAGGCAGTACCATGTATGAAAAAAGAAAGTTTCTTGCATAAAAGTATTATATTGCTTCACTGTTACTGTGAACATTAACTTACACTTTACATTCAAATGTTTATACAAAAAAAATCCTATTTTACCACAGAAATTGATAATCATAGTTCTAGATTTGCAATAAACAGACATAATTCATACAATTAGGCATTTTATTAATTTAAACAAAACATGTCTCTTTTTAACTCAAGCATCAGCTATACATTAAAGCATATATTTATTGCATATGAACAGTATTAGAACAGTGTCTTCAGTGTTTATTATTCACAATTCACTGTAATTTTTATTTTTTTGCATATTTTCATGGGATTTTCATATGTCTTATTTGACTAAGGCTCACAAAATGGACAATTTCATGGATTAGGCTTCACATATGCATGTGTCTTTATTCATTAAAAATTTTTTAAAGAAATACACATATGCATGTGTCTTTATTCATTAAAAAGTTTTAAAGAAATAAAATTATTAAATAAGTCATAGCAGTTAAAAAGCAGCAGGAAGATGAATTGTAATTGACTGATAGCCACACAGACTAGTCTTTGCAATTTGGAGCATAAAAGCTATACAAGCAATGATCTCAAAATTGATTAAAACAGTCAGTCACTTTAGATTTATGAAAACTATTGTAACAATGAATATCATGAAAAGAAAACATCTCACAGCAAATTGGTTTTATTTATGTAAAAAAAACCTTTGGTTTATATCACCAACACAATGTTAATGTATAATAAAACATGTGTCCATGTAAAACTGTCAATTTGAAGTTTTCATGTTTGTGAATATTTGAATCCAAGAAAGTCAGGAGAATTAAATTTTTCCCTAATGATAGCTGTAACACAAGAAGGGAGATGGACTGTTTTTTCCCTAGATATCCCCTGCACCATCTTACAAACTGTATGTATGCAGTATACATCTGTATTTTTCCTCAATTGGTTTATCCAGAACTCCAAATACTGAGAAAATAGTTTTTTTGGTTGCAATGACCCTTTAAGTATACCAAAAGAGTTCCAAATAAATGTAAAATCAAGAGAATACACTGACAAATCAACTGATCTCTGCATACATAAACAACAGAAAAGCCAGTACATCTTCTGTTGATGACGTGTGCACAGAAGCAGTAACCTGACCTAATTACTCCCGGCCTGTAGCAGAAACATACATTTCAACAGATAAAAGTACTGATAATAAACAACTGGGTGTATTCTGGCTTGATTATTTATGTCAGTAGTGTTGTATGAATACCACTCTGTGTTTTTCATCTGAAAAATATACTTGGTAAATTTGGTTGCAGTGGCCCTTTAAATAATATAGTTCATCAACAATCCCTATACAGTAAACATTAAAAACGTTTTAAAATGGTTTAAACGTTTACTAAATGTTTATAAAACTGATTTAAACCATTCATGTCTTTTAAATGTTTCATGCTGTTATATTTCATAAAAAAACATTCTTTTTACAAACGTTTTTACCGAAAATATTTATTAAGATTAAGAAACTAGGTTTGACTGGATAGGTTTTTTAAACATTCATCATGGAATGTTTGATAAACAGTACTCAAAAACATTTAAACAACATTTGTTTACAATGTTTTGTAAATGTTTGTTCTAAAATGTTTTACAAATGTTGAAAAGCAACTGGTTTTCATACCCATCATTTTAAAACGTTTATGAAATGCTTTTTTTACCAAATATTTTTAAAACATTCTGTCAAAAACATTTTTATACCCATAATTTTAGAATGCTTATTAAATGTTTACTTTCAAACATGTCCAAACAAAGATGGCACTGAGCAATAATAGGGGATTTTAGAGGACTTTCTCTAAAATTCCCCCACATGCATTCCCTAAAAGTTAGAATTGAATGGGGGCACAATATCTAAGCCACTATCTTACAATTTTAGACAGAAAAATAATATTTTCATTAAGGAACAACCTTAAAAAGATATTGAATTTGATCTCTGACCCCATTATTATTGAGACATTATTATGTTCATTTGTAATGTTTTTCTAACATTATTAAATATTTAATAAACTGTATACATAAAACATTTTCAAAACATTGTAGTATAAATGGTTTTTATACCCATCATTTTTTAACCTTTGCCAAAAGTTTCTGTTGTCCACCATCTTAGGAGTGTCACCACGAAAGTTATTTGGTGATTATTAAAAGGTCTCCACATAAATTTTACAAATGTTTACTAAAGATCCAGTTATCACTTTTGATCCATAATCCGTTTTAAGAAACCTTTTCTAACATGCCTGTTCCAAATGAATTTTGATATTGAAATTAAATACAGGGCAGAAGTTAACTTTTAAATATTTTTTTTCAGATAATGGACAAACCTGAGGACAGACTGGATACATACAAACTTCACAATATTATGACTCTGTATGACTTTCAAAATCTCTTTGATGATACAAAAGATATGGTAAGGAGTAATTTCCCAGATAATTTATTCAGCAAACTGTTGGATGGATCATTTTTGAATGCATGAATATGTTACAAGATTGGCCATGATGTATAAGAAAATTGATAACATAGAACCAAAAGGTTTTCAAAGTAAATAAAGATTGTTGAGTGGGATAACCCTACTGTTTTTCATAAGTACTTTTGAAAATTATGTTTAAACCTGGTATTGAACTGATCTTGGGCCAAAAAGCCTGATTGGCAATTTGAGAAAAAAAAACTACTTAATTCATTAATAATTACTGTGGAGCTACTATTGAAGGTACTGAGTACAGTTGGCATCTTTGAATACAAAATTGTATTTGCCATAGTTAGATTTAAGTATTCCAAAAGGTATCTTAAAATATATACTGTTATGTACAAAAGAGCTGTGTGGTCACCTTAAAATGCTCTTTCCTTTGATTATTGAGTTTATCTCAAGAAATTTAAGATAATTATAAACATTTATTAACATTTGTTGTAGAAGTATTCTTAACGAATTCTCAAGATATTTTGCAAAGTTAGAAAATGTTAACTGATTTGTCATTTTGACTGTAATCTTGCTCATGCCTATGGAGCTAACAATAAGACATTACCATTGCTTCTAACAGGCAACCAGTGAACAAATTGTTCGACATAAATACCTGGGGTTGTATTCACAAAATGGATTAGCAAAAGATCAGTGAAAATTAGGTTAATCCAAGACTTAGATATAAGATTCAGGTGTAGTATCCATAGAGAAGTTATTTTTATTAACGTTTGGATTAACTTTCATCCACCCATTATAATGGATTATGTTGCATGTTTTCTTTTTCAGTTTGACTTTGGTAAATTTTTGGCTGAAGTGTTTGACGAGGAAGTACCAGATACAAAAGAAATCAATGTGGTGGCACCAACCTTCTTTTCCAAGCTAGGAATGTTGATAGAAAATACTGAAACTAGGTTGGTTCCTTTATGTTTCAGTGCTAAAACCTACTTTTATTATTATCTAACTAAATAAGACCAAAACAATTCACATGAAAGATATCTACCTGAACTATAACTACTAACAAACATACTGTGAAAGAACAACATTATTGCAACACTGAATATTTTCCAAGACTAAAGAAAAATAGTTAAATACCACAACACAGCATACACAATTATTTAGTGCAAATACATTTTACAAATACAAAACTGCTCACTCATGGAAGGATGTGTTCCTGATGGTTGTGTGGTTGCTAAGAAACTGTTGGAACATATTCATGTCCATAACTTAAACAACCAGTACCAGTCTGCATATAAAACAGGTGTTTTGACTGAGACAGCTCTTCTCTCTCATAAAAAATGAAGTTGACTTATCCTTGTCATCAGGGGAGCCTACTGCCTTGGTATTGCTTGACCTCTCTTGACCTCCCACTATTTTCAAGTGTCTTCAGACGTGGTTTGGAGTTGGGGTTTCTTTTCTTTAAAGGTTTTCTTCCTACTGAACTGAGCATTATCAGTCAATAAATTCATTCTATTCTGTGTGATCTTTGTAAACTTCTATTTTACAGTGCATCCAAAATAGTGCAGCCAGAAATGTATCAAATATCAGAAGACACACTAGTATAACTCCTGTGCTTAAGAAATTGCATTGGCTTAATCCTGTTGACCATCGCTTAGTTTTGAAAACAACCACACTTGTTTCCAAGTTTCTTCAAGTTTCTTCACAATGGGTTTCTTTAGACATCATTTTCAACTGTGTAATATTAATTGTGATGCTTTGAATCATCGTAAAGTTCACCTCATGAAATTTGTAAATCTGTATCTATGAATGCTAATTACATACCTCAGTTTGCCCTTGCACGTAATAAATTGTTATATGGAGTAGTTTACAAAGCTGTGTTTTTCTTGGCATACTTTGCGTTTCTTTGCCTTTCCAATCTGGCTCCTGTTTCTTCTGCCAATTTTGATATCACACCTACTCGGATCTGATGTCATCTTTGGAGACCCTGGCACCCATATCATACTTAAGTGGGGTAAAGTAAGGCAGTCAGCCAGTAAATGCCATGTGGTCCAACTACCATCAATCCCTCAGTCCCACATGTGTTTAGATCAAGCCTCTTCCAAGTCAAAGGCTCCCCCTCCTCTCCTCTTTTTCTGCTTCCTGCCCCTTGGGGCCTTCAAATTTTAAATGTCCCTATGATCAGCTCCACCCAGTCTAAAGTAGTGAGATTACTGGGACACAACCCCTCACACTGCGGGTTTCATGCTTTCAGGTCTTCAGGGGTATCCTGGGCTGTGGATCATGACTTCCCCATCCAAAACCTCAAAGCTCAAGGAGGCTGGACCTCTAATGCCATTAACTCCTATTTACAGAATACCCCTCACCCTGCATCGACAGTTGCTTATACATTCAAATCCCTATTGTCCCATGGGCCTTTATGTGCCCTCGTTTTAGTTGCCTAACATTTTAACTCATGTAGTAGTGTGTGTAGTGTCTTGTAAAGTGAAGGCTCCATTTACCCAATATATATATTACCATTTTACATATTGTGTTTTACCCTTGTTTTACCGTGTTTACCTACCATCATGTCAATCTGGCGTATACAAGTACACATATATGAGCGGTGACTATTTTAGTCTATGTGGGGGTGAGTGTTGTCTGCCGCTCATCACAGGGGGTGTAAAAATAATTCCAAAATTGTAGATAATGTTCTTTATTCAGATAATATAATCACATAAAAATAAAACTATAATTCACTGTTATCATTGAACTTCCATTGAATTTGTATTTCTTGAATTATGAAGTCAAACTTGTGTAGTTGAAATATTAACATATATAGAGGTTGCTGCTTTAAGTAGTTTGATTGTTCTGTGTTAGGTTCATAGAACTGATGTAACACAGAAAACCATTCCACAGATCAGCAGTTCAACCTGTCTTTAGCAACTTATTAGTTCAATCTGTCAATCTCAGATTTTGTAAAGGCTTATATAGTTTAGTACAGGAAAGAGTGACAGTCATCTCTGGATCCCACTTACTGTATGAGCAATAATAATTAATGGGAAAGACTTCCTGATATTATATCCTGAACTGTATCAATAACATCAAAGCATCTGTTTTCTTATAACTGTGTGGTCACCACTACGAAGTCATAGAGTACATATGGGGGTTGAAAGCTGTAGTTATGATTAAATTATTGTATTACTAACATATTTCCTGTTTTTGTTGTTGTTTAATCTAGTGACTGTTTATGACAGTGAAATATTGCAGCTAGTGCACTATAAACTTTTAGAAACAATTATAACATGTTTTGAAGAATCCTGGTCTACAAATTACATAGATTAACTGTCAGTGTGTACAGGAAGTCATAATGATTAATACAAATGTATACATGTGTAGGCTAAGGGAGAAATCTTAGTTCAACATAAAATTATTTACTTTTTAAAATAAACCCTAAATACTCATAAAATACAGAATCTCACATTATCCTCCCCTATAGTAGAAGTGGTCTCCACTAACTAAATAACTAGAAATTTAACACTAAATGGTAACTAACTAACTAAATAACTAGAAATTTAACACTAAATGGTATCAAACATTACATATCTACAAAAGAAAAAAATAGGTAAGATTTATAACCACTTATAAAGAACTGGAGTAGTCACCTGACTGATAATATATGCTGTACAGCCAAGATGCAAACATTGAAGAGAAACACAGTAGTAGCAGTAGTAGTAGTAAACAATGTGGTATGAATTGAGGTACCACCTTGAGCTAAAACATAGGTTGTAACATGCAGAAATATTTTAACAAATACATTACACAATGAGAAGAAAATGATGTAGCAGTTCGTAAATGTATGAGTCACTGTGTACAAGAATTAAAGTCTGTCCACCTCAGTTGCTGTAACACTTCACAGTCCTCTGTATGCCACTGTGATTATTATAAGATAGTACAACCACCCATAAAGTAAATAAGAAATGCAAACTGTAAGAGGCATAAAAACTCCAATGGGTCAAACACTGAATCAAAAGTACTGAATTGAGTAAGAAATGGTCAGTAATAGGTGATAGTGTTGTTAGTGTAGTTTGTTATTCATTGTGAAACTGAATTGGTTAATAATTGTTTTTCTGTACAGGCAGTAATTAATTTATCTATAGACTGGTGTTACAGTGATTTCAGCTGTACATGAATAATTATGCTGAAGTCCCATCAGCTGCAGTCATCAGGGCCATCAGAATAATAACACAGATATACTAGGACAAGTGACAATTAAACCTACCATTGGGACCAGCCCATGTGTAAAACAAAAGTGAGACCTGTGCCAGTATTTCTTTGAAATGGGGATTGAAATAGGATTGATACTAAGTGAATGGATGTGTTTGTTTTCGTTTCCGTTTCGTACCTTTCATAGTTCTTGTAACATGGTATTCTCTAATTAGTTGTGGAGAAATGTCTTCTGCTGGTAGCCATTCCTTGGGGAGCTGGGGATTTGACCATTTAACTTTGTAGATCTGCTTACCAGAACGTTTCTTTGTAGCTAATATCTTTTCTACTTGGTGATAATCTGTATTTGTTTCAGTGTGTGAAGGTTGAGATGAGGGTTGTTGAACAGGTTGTGGTGTTGTGGGGAAGGTAGTAAGGCGGTCTTTTGGATCATTGTACTTTTTTAACCGATTAACATGAACAAGGGACTTCATGGGTTTGTTGTTTTCTACTGAGTTCAGTTTGTAAGTGTCATTTGGGCCTGTAAGGGTGATGTAGTAAGGACCTGTATATTTGTCAGTAAGCTTTGGGGACAACCCTGGTTTTGTTTTCTGATTAAGCAGGAGAACCAGATCACCTGGTTGAAAAGTTGGGTTGCCAGTGTGTTTGTCATATTGGGCTTTATAGTCCTCCTTGCTGGCCTTTATGTTTGTAGTTGCTAGTTCTTCAGCAAGCTTGAGTTGATGTAAGACTTCCTGAAAATATTGTGCATGGTCTTTTGCCATATTGTTGAAAGGGGCTACTGTTGTATCAAAGGGCAGGTTCATGTCCCTTCCAAATAACAGTTTGTAGGGTGCAAATTTGGTGCCTTTGGCAGGTGTGAGTCAGAATGCCATGAGAATTCCTGGAAGTAACTCAGGCCAGTTGGTTTGTGATTTATTGATGTATGCACGGAGAGTTTGAGCAATGAAAGAGTTGTAACATTCACAAGCACTGTTTGTTTGTGGATGGAATGAGCTTGTGTGTTGTCTCTTAATTTGAAAGAGGTTGCAAAGTGACTGTACAATTTTGGACATGAAATTGGCACCTCTATCACTGATGAGTGTCTTTATTGCACCATATCTGGTGAATATTTCTTTGTAGAGGGTTTTGGCTATGGTCACTGCTTCTTGATCTTTAAGGGGAAACGCTTCAGGCCATTTGGAAAATGAATCTACTATGAGAAGTATATATTTGCTCTTATCTTTAGCTTGTGGTAGGGGGCCTAAGATGTCCATGTGAACTCTTTCAAAATGTTTGACCAATGGCATAGGGTATAGAGGAGCCTTTTTGTGACTGTTTTGCTTTACTCTCTGACAAGTATCACATGAAGTGGTATACTCTAGAACTTTTTATGACATATTTGGGAACCAGTATTTACATCTGAGGGCACTCAAGGTTCTTTCAAATCCCTGATGTCCTCCTCCTAAGAGTGAATCATGGTAAGCATGAAGTGCTTCTGGAATAAGAATACTGGGTAGTGCTAGTTGAACCACTATTCTTTCTGACCTTTTGGAACCTTTGTCCCTGGGGTAGTACAGATGATATAGGACCTCATCTTGAATCACAGAATTATCTTTTTCAAATGTCAGTTTACGAGCTGAGACATCATTTTGTGGTAGAATGCCATTGTTAAGGTAGTCTAAGTATGGCTGAAGGTCTGGGCAATTGTGCTGTTGTAGGACAATGTCTTTAGAAATCTCAATAGGTGGCGCTATTTCTGTGACGCTAACCTCATGAATAGCATCATATTCAAGGTTTAGTTGAACCCATTCCTTTTGTTCAGTAGAAGTGGACAAGACAGAAGTATGAGGTAAAATGTCCTCTGGTTCTTGCTTTGTATCAGTGTTTGGGGAATAGGGGCGTCGGGATAAGGCATCAGCTGCAGAATTTACTCAACCAGGTTTATGGTGGATCTTGTGTTGGTAACTCTGTAGTGCCAAGGACCATTGGACTAGTCTACCGGTGGAGTGTTTAACCTGACTTAGCCATTTGAGAGCACTGTGGTCAGTGTAGATATCAAATTCAGCGTTAGCCAAATAAGGATGATATGCTTTGATGCCTTCAATGACAGCAAGACATTCAAGTTCAGTGATACTGTAGTTTCTTTCAGCAGTACACAAACCTCTACCACCATAAGCTATAACAACCTCACCATGATCAGGGTGTTTTTGACCTAGGATATAACCAAGACCATCTTGAGATGCGTCAGTAGTTAAGTGGCATCTTTGTGACATGTCAGGATATGCAAGTAGTGGTGCTTGAACAAGGTTGTTTTTCAACTGTTGAAAGGCTTTGTCACATCTGGTGGACCATTCAAATTTGACATCTTTTCTCAGGAGAGCATTCAGGGGAGCAGCGATTTGAGAGAATCCCTGTACAAATCTGCGATAGAAGTTAAACAAGCCCATGGCAGATCTTAACTGTTTTTGTGTTTTGGGAATGGGGAAGTTTTTTATTACTTCAGTTTTTGAGGGATCAGCCTTAATACCATCTTTCGTAATGACATATCCCAGATATGTGATCTCCTTGAGAGCAAAGTGACACTTGGATGGTTTGAGGGTCAAATTTGCTTGTTTTAAACGCTGAAATACCTCAAATAGATGTTTCAGATGATCTTCAAAAGAAGCACTAATCAGCAAAATATCATCCACATAAATCAAAACTTGTTTCCAATTGAGGTCACGAAAGATAGTTGCCATGGTTTTTGAAATGCTGTAGGTGCAGACATTAAGCCAAAAGGTAGCTTATTCCAAGTCCATACCCCATGATGAGTAATAATGCCAGTTTTGTGTTTAGTTTCAGGATCAAGGGGAATCTGCCAAAAACCTGAAGCCATATCCATGCTGCTGAAATACTTAGCTTTAGAATGACCAATGCTGTCAAAAATGTCATCCGGACGTGGCAAAGGTAGTGTAAGGGCTGGCTAACTTTGTTCAACTCACGAAAATCACAAGCCATTCTATATGTCCCATCTTTTTTCTTGCACATAACAATGGGGCTATTCCACTCTGAAGTGGAAGGTTCAAGTATTTTGTGTTTGACCAAATTGTCAATTTGTTTTTCAATTTCTTGACGCATTTGGATTGATTGTCTGTAAAAACGTTTCTTGACTGGGGGAGCATCACCAGTTTCAATTCTGTGATGATAAACATTGGTTGATCCTAATTCAGACAAGTCAGTAGCAAACATGTTTCTGTGCCTTCCTAAGAATTCCATCAATGTGTTTCGCTGTTTGTCAGTAAGATCAGAATCAGTTAGATCAAAACCTAAGTCCTTTGCAGTTTGAATGTAATCTTCATGTGTGACTGAGGACTGAACTGGGGCACATGTGGCTGTGTTTGAAGATGAATGAGTCTATGCATTTGAATCAATAGTAATTGGGCTAGATAATGGATGCAACTCTTCAATGGTGCCAACAACACAGTCTTTTTTTAAGTGTACTGGTTTGTTTAATGGGTTGAATAATATGGCAAGAGTGTATTTACCATACATATGTGATACAGTTTTTCCACTAATGACACCCAATTTCTGAGTTAGATCAGGATTTGGTTCTATCAGAACAGTATCACCTTGTATTGTACTGTCAGCTTGGACATGAATTGTTGTATGACCCCTAGGTTTTACTACAACTGCATAACAAGATTTGACAAGTGAACATTGTTTGGTTTGTTCCTCTCCAGTAGTGAGTACAGTTTCAAAGGCATTGTTGAAAAATGATATGGTGTGTGTTGCAAAGTTAATTTTAGCTTTATGTTGGTCAAGGAAATCAAGTCCTAGAATAAGGTCATGGTGTAACTTTTCACACACAATGAAGGATCCTGGCAATTTTAATTTACTGACACTGACTGTCATTTCAATTTCACCTAAGACTTTATGCAGTTCAACACAAACTCCTTTGAAAGCCTTAATTTTTGAAGGTTTTAGTTGGACCTCTTTTGAACCACTATGAACATTTTCAAGAGTGTTCTGTGAAATGCAACACACAGATGCACCTGTGTCAACTAAGGCTTTTAATGAATGATGGTTGACAGTAACAGTGAGGATGTTTTGTTTTAAAGGAGCTTGTAGGTTGATGTTAATAATTTGAGACGAATCATTTGTAACAGTACGGAAGCACTTTTCATCATGTGTATGCCTACCCACTGACCATTGCCCTTGGATAGGTGAAAATTCCTATTTACCACTGGCTTTGGCAGCCCTACACACCTTTTGTAAATCCCCTGTTTTTTGACAAAAGTAACATTTTGCATTTCTGAATTTACAATCTTTACGAAGGTGATTGTACTTACCACAGGTATTGCAGGGCCCATGTTGTTTGGGTGTGTCTGTCGAAGCTTGATTGGTTTTCTTCATGGTGTATGTGTTTGAAGGGGAGTAAGAAGAGTTGTGTTTTGTCACTACAGATGTATCTGCTAGCATCTGTGTTAGGTAGTCCACTTTAGCATGCAGATCTCTGAAGTCTGTGGAACTAGGAGCAGTAAGCTGTAGATCTTGAGCACAACGTGACCACTTCAGAAGATCCTAGAAGGTCTTGGGCTCTTTCTGGACCATGTATGACCGATATTGTGGAAGCATCCCTCGAGTGGCAGCAAAAATCAGTTGGTTGTCTGGTATGCTGTTGGCGGCCAACTTGATGAGCTTGTTGATGTAGTCCGGCAGGGGTTCACTGGGGTCTTGTTTGGTGGTCCATATGGAAGCAATGTCATGCAGCTTAGTTGTTTCACTCTTTTTGAAGTGGGCAGTGAATGCTTCTTCCAGCTGCTGAAAGGTATCTTCTGCGTCCTGTGAGTGTGTGTCCAACCAATCAGCTGCCCGGCCAGTGAGGTGAAAACAAAACATGGCCTTCTTCTGAGCGTCAGTCAGTCCAAGTGCAGAAGAGTATTGGTGAAATCATTTCAACCACCGATCACTGTCCTCCAGACCATTAAATGCTTCTAGGTTGAGGTTGGAAGCCATGTTGAAGCTCTCAGGGGAAGTCTCAGATGTAGACTGAAAAATTCTCCAAGTCGGGCTCTGGGAAGTTTGCTAATGTAGGCTGTGAAAAATTGTCCAACTCTTGTTCTCCTTCTGATGAGTCTGTAGTGTCTGGATCCGTCTGCTGGGTGGTTGATCGTAAATTGTATGCCAGAGAATGGTTCTTTAGTATCTCTCACCAACTATGAGCGGTGACTATTTTAGTCTATGTGGGGGTGAGTGTTGTCTGCCGCTCATCACAGGGGGTGTAAAAATAATTCCAAAATTGTAGATAATGTTCTTTATTCAGATAATATAATCACATAAAAATAAAACTATAATTCACTGTTATCATTGAACTTCCATTGAATTTGTATTTCTTGAATTATGAAGTCAAACTTGTGTAGTTGAAATATTAACATATATAGAGGTTGCTGCTTTAAGTAGTTTGATTGTTCTGTGTTAGGTTCATAGAACTGATGTAACACAGAAAACCATTCCACAGATCAGCAGTTCAACCTGTCTTTAGCAACTTATTAGTTCAATCTGTCAATCTCAGATTTTGTAAAGGCTTATATAGTTTAGTACAGGAAAGAGTGACAGTCATCTCTGGATCCCACTTACTGTATGAGCAATAATAATTAATGGGAAAGACTTCCTGATATTATATCCTGAACTGTATCAATAACATCAAAGCATCTGTTTTCTTATAACTGTGTGGTCACCACTACAAAGTCATAGAGTACATATGGGGGTTGAAAGCTGTAGTTATGATTAACTTATTGTATTACTAACATATTTCCTGTTTTTGTTGTTGTTTAATCTAGTGACTGTTTATGACAGTGAAATATTGCAGCTAGTGCACTATAAACTTTTAGAAACAATTATAACATGTTTTGAAGAATCCTGGTCTACAAATTACATAGATTAACTGTCAGTGTGTACAGGAAGTCATAATGATTAATACAAATATATACATGTGTAGGCTAAGGGAGAAATCTTAGTTCAACATAAAATTATTTACTTTTTAAAATAAACCCTAAATACGCATAAAATACAGAATCTCACACATATCTGACCTCTCTTATGATTTATAGGGGATATAGGGTCACTAGCTATACCAGTAAGAGAATAATTATTTCACAAATTGGTTGATGCCATCCCAGATAAAATCCAATTATTTTGCCCTGCGCCTATTTTGTGTGTATGGGTTGATTTCAGTCCCTAACCATTGTATCACACTAAATCTCATATGTTTATGGGAATGATTCTCAGAGTGGAAATGTTTAGATACTGGGGTATCCATACTTTTTTGTTTTTATTACACTGAACATGTACTCATACATTCTTTATCTAAATGGGCATCCAGTCTCACCTATATATTGTTTCCCACATAGTTTGTACTAAATTAACTCAATAATATTGCTTATCTTGCATGTTATAAGTACTGGTTTTGGGAGATTAACATATTTATGGGTTGCTCCAGTATGGTGGCCGGTGAATGTGTTAATTTTGTGCAGTAGTGGGCAGTAAGGGCATTTACCTTATCTGGTGCAGATAGTTGGGTAGGATATCTTATTCTTCGTTAGAATATCTTTAAGGTTTGGAAGTCTTCTAAAACCAATCAATGGTTTCGATGTGAAGATCTTTTTTAGATCAACACAATTTCTATAATATTCCAGTTTGAGTTTATAAATTTCCTAATATTAGGGTTTTTTGTGTTATATCTAGTAACCATAATTGTTGGTGTGTTTTTTACTAGTTTTTTACTAGTTTCAACAATTCTGAATTTGGAAACTCTAGCGTAATGTGAATAGAGTTGTTTAACTGGGTAGCCTCTATTCTTGTAGTATTCTGTGAATTTATTAACATTATACTTAAAATCAGGATCTAGAGTACAGATTCTTCTGATTCTAAGGTATTGGCCATAGGGGTCTTTCTTGGTCACACTTTCAGGGTGTGCACGCTACGCACCCATTCCAGCACATTCCAGACACAGCACTCATGTATTGAGGGTGACACGCCTAGTAGTGAAAACCAAAACATGGATGAATTCATAGGCACTGGTGATAATGTGTAAGTATAAATAACTAACTGAATAATATAATAAGTTTAGTCATTTCAATTAATTATATATATTATATAATTATTTTAGTAATAATATTAATAATCACATTAATATTAATTAAATACACATAATAATAAATGAATTACCACACGCATGATTACCAATACATTGGAACACAGTAAATTCTAAATAACCAAAATTAGTTATTTTATCCCAATACCAATTAGTTCCGCATTAAGTGAACTAATCATATACCCCACAGTATTTAAGGATATAGTTACATATTTCTTAATCCACATAATGATGGCACTAAAATGGCCATACCATCAATACAGAATCTTAAAGTGGTAATTACCATTGTGTTTCAGAACTGAACACTACAGTTGCCACACATGTCATAAAACCTTTGCCAGGAAATACTACAGGGACCGCCACATTAGAGATGTGCACCTTAATAACAGTTACACCGTTCGATATGTCACAAATCATACCACAGGAAAAATAACTTAAAGAGACACCAGCTCAAAGATCCTCCCACTCCAAAACTGGACGCCAGTAACACCATGGATTGGGAAGTTCGACAAAAATTCTTTGATCTTAACATACTAGAACAGGATGAGCTGCAGCAGAAAGTGACCAGCCAGTCAAACAATAAAGCTACTGAAATTAATAGTGGTAAGATTAATCCCACCATTACCAAACATCAATTATTGACAGTATCACAAAAGTTGATAAAGTAGTAAACACCGAACCCCTAGAAATTCTTGAACCCTCTGATATAGCCAAACTAGACAAAATATGAACATTAGGCCTTGCTCAGAAACCCAAATTACAAAATTGGAGCCCATACAAAACCCAACCCCAATCAATAACTCAGCTAGAATTAAAAAGGATTCTGGTAAGATAAATTAGATCATTAGAGAATCAATGATCAAAACCAAATCAGAGACCATCACTAAGATGAAAAATCTGAAAGTCAAAACTCCATTTAAAAAATAAATTTGGATAAATTAGTTGACAAATATTACCCAAGATTGAGAGAACAATTCAAATCTGAACCCGCTCATATGAAAAGTGAACCAGTTGACTGGCTGGCACATGTTCAAACTGCAGCCGAAACAGAGGAAGATACAGTAACTATCGCCAGCAACAATGAAGATGAGGACACCAGACCATCCACACCAACAAATGTGGATGACACTTTCAAGTCAAAATTAATTGACTTGACTTTCACCATGATATACCACTTGACTGACTTTAAACAGCTTAGATATGAAATTATAGTAATAAAACAACAACACAGTTTTAATTATTTATTGATACGAAACTTATCACATTACATGTTGTTGACTGGGCATAGATGAATTATGAACTTATTAATTGTCACATATACGAGCACTGTGTCTGTGCATTATTTAATCTAGGCTTTATATGTATGTATTAACATTTAAAGTAAGGGAGTTATTATGTGGTACTGATGTTTATTGATCTATTTATAGACTGGGGAAATCCCCCTAGGCTAACCCCAGTGATGCTATAAATAGATTTGGGGAAACCTTACAAGCTACCTGTAGGTTCTAGAACTTCTTCACTTGATCTGGTGACTGGTATTATGTTCCAGTTAGTTCTATAAGATTATAGAATTTCCATAACCATATATAAGGACTGTACATCTGACCACACATGAACTTGGTATTTGCTGGCTTTTAGGAAGGCTATTGTGTTTTAGAATTAATATTCAAGTGGATATAAACTGGATAGATTTGCTGTACTTTGGATAATACTTATTATATACAGTGTATGATTCTAACAGAGAGTGTATTTACTGCATTTAGGATATTGTCCATATCTTGGAGCAAACAATACAGTTGTGCAAACTCTCTGAATATCTCTATACAGACATTTTGTGTGATTGGATATCAAAAGGATCACAGGATAAGGACATTTTGTGTTATACTTATTTATTTATTTATTTGGGGTTTTACGTCGCTTTCAACAATGTACAGGTCATATCACGACGGGTAGTTGGAAGGGCAGAGGAAACCAGTACATATAGTTCGCTAGGGTTCTGTACTGTAAACTGCCGACCAACGGCAAGCAACTACCAGCTTTCCCACTTACGGCCATGACGGGGATCGAACCCCGGCTGCAGAGGTGGGAGGCGAGAGTGTTACCACTCTGCCACCGTGGCCCCCTTTTGTGTTATACAAACTTAACTGTCAGTTACAGTGGTCAGGTCAGATTAGTTTCATTATTGTGTTGTTGTATGTACTATTGAGAGAATACCAGTTGACTGTAATCATTATTTTTAATTGTTAAATAAAAATTTGTTAAAACTTTTTGTCTTTTCCACCCTGCTCTGATGAAAATGTCCTGGCCGTTTCAACACCAACTAAGGTTTTGAAATATGCCAGATTTATTATTCTATTTATTTATTATCCCTTCTGCCACACATTTTTGAAGCCAGACATTCCAATTTTTGTCTTGTGCCAATTATTGCTTCATCTATGTATTGCAGTTGCTGTGTTCTTTTCACAAAAACATTCTTCATTTGGAAACACTGAAGCTTTGTGATGTGTAGATCACACTACATGTGATTCACCTTGCATTTATCAAATAAGGACACTAATGAAGTTTTTAAAATAGATTTTGTTATCTTGCTTACCTCAAAGATTATTTATTTTCTCCCTCAGACATTTTTTTTTTTCTTTTTTGAATGACCTTTTTTCTGCACGTTAAAACGTTTAATGTCATTGTTTTATTTTTTGAACACTGCATTACCTCATACCAATTATTCCTTATTTATCATCAGGTACACTCCATCCTTATGTATTTGGTTTCAGGCTTCAGTGGGTCTTAAATTACATTGACACTATATTCACAAATCATAAAAAATTTCAGTGATATAATACTTAATTCCACTAGTTGCCTTTTGATTGTTGTTGTGTGTTCAAAACTGCTACACTGGCCTACAAATTTCTTAATGTGGGTCTCTCCAAGCTATTTTGGACTTTTATTGTCTCTGAGCAGCTGTTCCTATGACACTGCATGGTCACTCTGAACCACAGTACTTGGCAGTTCCACATTTTCACTCTTCAGTTCATAATTCAGTCAAACAGTTTGGCCCTAGTTTTCCTTCTGATAAATCCTGAAGCATTGAAGAAAACCAGCTTACATTAAGAATTTTTGTTAGACCTAAGATTTATTTGCTTTAACTAAAATTATTTTTGTCTAATTGTAAAATACAAAGAACAATAAAAAAATTGTTGTTGAGATACATGTATTGGCACAAATTAATTGGATTGTATATGTTCTCACTCCTCTTTTTCAAAGTATGTGCAGAAGGAAACTCAATTGATCTTCACAAAATGTGCTTGAAACATAAAAATCAACTACAATAACTGATTACAAATATATCAGCATTTCATACATATGTTTGTAATGCATTTTCAAGAACCTTAGGTAACTACCTGGTGTGGATGGCCATTCAAGTTGTTATAGGTGTTCTGCCAAAAGGTTTCCAAGATGCAGCAAGGAAGAAAGAATCTATTCTAAAAGGCACTGTGGGTGGAGACCCTATGTGGCAACAATGTGTGATTTTGACTGGGTTAGCAATGCCTGAAGCATTGGGTGCGCTGTATGTAGATAAGCACTTCTCAAAAGAAGCTAAACTTCAGGTAGGGATTAGATTGGAATGGATTTCATAATCCAACAAAAGTTTGCTCCAATTAAAGCATGAATTTGTTTGTACATTTTTTTTATTTTTAGACTTGTCTCTGAAAAAATGTATATATTATTTTGACCAGTGCCAGTGTGTGTATATATTTATACATTTTTCTAAGCTTTGTTGCATCAGATTTTGAAAGGCAAAAAAAATATAACACCCTTGACTCACTAAACAAACCACCATTTTGTTTAGTTATACAAACTCTCAGCTGAAAAGTTAATAAGTACATAAACTTTCCAAAAATCAAATAATATTCCAAATTTGACATCATTAAAACAGAGATGAAAGCATTAATCTGAAGTCTGGGTTGTTTCCTAATTATTCATAAAAATAATACACAGGTATCCATACAAAAACCCTCTCTAATAAATGGCCCCAAACTTTATGCAACAATTTTCAGTGACCAAGGGTCAGAAACTGAAGCTAAGAAACTAAAGTCAGAAACTAAAATACCCAGCAAATATTTATAGTTTTAGTCTGATTTTATACATATCATTCCAAAGTAGCAAAACCCTAATAAAGCACAAATATTATCTTTTTTTCTATTTTTACAGAGATGTCGTCAGTTAATAATATGCAGTAAAATACCATACAATACCTAGCTGTTTTGCTTACTATTACACTTATAGGATGAATTCAAGCCTTTCAATGTTATACTTCACTTAATGAATATTTAACCTGTGCATTTTGTTCTTCAGGCCCCCATTTCTAAAAGCATGCATGCACTTCAGGCTATTATTACAGAAATTATGGTATGCGCACTGAAAAGAAATCATGCATTTTAGGTAAAAAAACTTGTGCAAACCATGTTAGATCAGTTTAGACAAAATTTGCCTGAAACTCCATGGATGGACAGTGAAACCATAAAGAAGGCAGAAGAGAAAGTAGGTGCAATGACTTATGAGGTTGGCTATCCAGACTTCATTGCAGATCCCACGAAACTTGATGAGTATTATGTAAAGGTGAGATGTTTGAATACACTAGCGATTTGGCTATCACATTGTTTCATATAAATGAGAAAAGAAATTTAGAACTTATGATTGACAATCGCAAATCATAAATCTTACAAACATGGTAGGGGCTTGTTTAGTGGGTAACACACTCATCTTGTACGGTTTACAGTTCAAAGACGGACCCTATATGGGAAAGTTGGTGGTTGCTTACTGATGCCCAGCAGTTTACAATTTTGACCAGCTATAATGTACTGGTTTCTTTTACCCTTAAAATTAACCTATATTAATGTGAATGAGACATTAAACACTGAATATGGTTAGATATGGTCTACAATTATTCTTGTACAAGATTATGCCACATTTGAACATATGTATATTATGACTGGTAATTAAATTAGAAGACGATTCAATTATTTTAATTATTTTTTCAATTGATTTTCTGTTATGATCAGTGTTTACCAACAAAAAATTAATATCCTCTATCCAAAGTCATTAGCTAGTATAGCTAAAATTGAATCCTAATACAAATTTTCATTAATGCAGGTACATGCAGGTCACAGGTAATAAGAATAAAATACCCAGTGGACCAGAAATTGCTATACTCAAACCTCCAACCCTGATCTTTTAGGTTGAAGCAGCCATAGCAGCCTCCAAAAAGGCTCAAAATTATATCTTGTTGACATATTTTGGCTACTTTTAGGACAGAATCACCTGGTAATACCATGCTTGCTAGCTTTGAGCTATTTCAGTGTTAGGAACTGAGAACTCTTATGCACATTTAAGCTATTTTGCAAAAATTATGTTGCATCTTGTGAGAATTTAATGCATGATCATTTTATATATAGAAATTAAAACATGTATGATAGTTTAAAGTGAATAATTCTCTGTGAACAAGATAAAACTGAAGTTTTATCAATACAATCCAATGTTTTTTTACATATCTGTTCAACTTTTGTCTTATAATTTATGCATGCAACTGAAACTGTTAATTTTCCTCTTAATTTTTTATTTTAAATCATTTTAAGAGTTTTATGACACAGCCAAAACAATATTATGTAATGTGCAGTTGGAACATTAGAGTAACGTTACATTACAAAATTATTTTTAATTGTTAGTTTAGTTTTAAAGCTTGTATATTTTTAAGTTTTAAATGATGATTTATCATGTTTAAACCTATGTACCTAATAGTGATAAATTGATTACTTCTCTCACTCACTTTGATATCATAATATCATTTTCAAAATCAAGAAATTAATATCAGTCTCTGGGACATATGTTAAAGTCTAAACTTTATTTTAAACCTAATTTATTACAAAATGACTGGTACTTGAACATGGTAAGGTATAAGTATCCAAATACCAAGTAGTTAAATAAGTTTAGCTTTTAATCAGTTTTCTTTAACCTCTCTGGTATTGGTTGAATCCTGCTGATAGCATCATATAAGATATATTGTGAACCAGAACTGATATGATCTTAACTGATGCAAGGGATATGAAAAGATAACTCTGACTTCTTTAAATTTTATTTCTCTGTTTACAGCTCGATGTAATGAACACAAACAACTTTGATAATCTACGGCATGTACTGAAGTTTAAAAGCTACATAGCATTTTTGGCAACTTGGGGAAAAGCACCTGACAAATCAAGGGGAGTGTATTTACATACATACTTTTAATATTACATTTGTGTCCTTTACACCGGCAGTACATGTGGCAGCTATAGTTATAGTTTGGCAGTTAACAGAATTATTTTTGTTAATGAAATCTTGATTTTATTATGCTGGGTCTGAATGGGAAGGGGGATATTTTTAATAATGATGAAAATTAAACAATTGCGCTGCCTCTGGCATAGATGCAGGTGTATTATATCCCCCATTATTTTATACCGGGGTAGATTCTGGGAGGGCCCAAAAGAACATATATAAATCATACATTAAAATGTTCAATCTTGGCCAAACTAAGATCATGTACTTTATCATTATGCATATAAAGTGGTACATTTGAAAACAAAATACAGGAAAGAATTTGCCCTGTCTGTCAAGGCAATGAAATTCAAGATGAAATACATTTTGCTATATATTGTGATGGTATCAGTCAGAAAGAACTGAGCATTTTGAAAGTGTATCAAACTTATCTTATTGATTTTATTACATTCTCTATAGAGGTCAAGTATTTCAGAAGATCTCTCTGCCAACAATTGGTCATCCACTTTTGAATTTTGAC
Organism: Sabellastarte sp. h YS-2021; assembly: GCA_964017235.1. Classification (NCBI taxonomy): domain Eukaryota; kingdom Metazoa; phylum Annelida; class Polychaeta; order Sabellida; family Sabellidae; genus Sabellastarte; species Sabellastarte sp. h YS-2021. The sequence goes on along the minus strand of OZ024929.1, from coordinate 16,629,555 downwards.
AAGTGATAATATGTGCTTATTTATATATATATATATATATATGTCTAAAGCAAAATCCTCCTATTAATTGCAGTTTACATTATTACTATTTGTGCCATTGATTCACATTATTGATCTTTTTGTGAAAGCAATGAGCTTGTCGAGTTATTCCTTTGGACCAATTAAGATTTTTGGAGGCAGTGCCTTATTGTACACCAGAAGTCCAGTTATTTTTTATTAGATTAATTGTAATTAGCTAAAGCTAGACCCCAGTGTACATCCAAAGTCCAGTTATTCCACTGATCACAGCAGAAATTCTGAAGTTTATCATAAAGAACTGAGGTATCTATTATCAGGCAGATTCTGGACCAAACACCAGTTTCTGTTGTTGTAACATATGGTGTCTCAACATTACACCTAGTGCATACAGTTCCAAGCTGTTCTCACAAGCTACATTTGAGCCAAAAATATGTTTAACTCACTTGGGCTTGTTTGTCATTTTGTGCTTCATCTTTTGGTAGTCTTCATTTGGTTAAATAAGTTGGGATTTGTATCAAATAGGTCGTGTTCACAAGAATACAAAGAGCATATTACACTTATAGCGGATTTTAAAAAAATGTTTAGGATGGTCCTCTCACATGTAGTATGAAAGGCTACAGACAGGAAGGGTGAATGGGGTGATATCACTTTTTGCTGGGCAGATTAATATGTGCTGTAGCCACATACAAGATACATTGACAGAACAGGTCTTGAAGCAATTTGAAAATATGAGTTGTTATGACACACTTATTTGCGTGAATGGGTCACAATATGCAGTGCATAATGCAATATAATGGGCCAATATTATATTATTCATACGACAGTATTTATGTTTTCTACTTTAGGTGGCCTGCTGGTCCTACAACAACCAATGCCTACTACTATAGTCAGATAAATGGGATGATATACTCAGCGGCCACACTTTCAGAGCCTTTCTACTCAGCTGATTATCTAATGTAAGTTTATCCTATTTGTATTCATGGGGCAACCTTGATTTTAAGGCAGTGACCGCAGAGATTTTCTTATGGTCACAGTACTCAAAATATTTCAAAGTTTCTAAGTTTGGAACTTTCTCAGTAAACACTTTTGAAGAGGTTGGAAACGCACCCCAGAGGGTCCACCATTTCACATTTTGACCAGTTACTTCTTGTGCTTAGCATGCATAATGGTTATATTTGACCAGTGTTGGGTCTAGGGTCTAATTTGGCCTTGGAACTATTTTTTAATTCACTGAGGTATGCACTCACACATGTAATCAATATTTGTAAGACATCCTTTATTAAAATGCATGATCTCTGCCGGGTAAGACAGTATTTGACAGGTGAGGCTGCTATCCTGGCATCTAATACCTTGGTGAATAGTTGCCTTGATTACTGCAACTATCTCTTCAGGAGTCTATCCAGTCTCAACATGTGCTAACTGCAGTGTATCCAAAGCACACTTGCTGGGATTGTCACAAACTTAACAAATACATATATGCTTTTCCTATTCTCAAACAACTCCATTGGGTTCCAGTTGAATTTTGCTGTCTTCAAAACTGCAACTCTAGTTTACAAATTTATTCACAGTGGTCATCCCAGTTACTTTGGTTCTCTTTTGTCTACTAATGAAAACCCCACAATTTTCAACCAATTAATTCCATTTTCTCTAATGACTATGGAATGATGATTTTTTGCATTGGATTTTGGTGCTATGTCTTAGAGTCTGCTTGGCAGAGATTAAGTGCCATAAAAGAACAGAATAGATCGTAACAGAATAACTCTGTGGTATTCTAAAAATTGTTTCTATTTGACACGTACTTTTTAAAGTTCTTTCTGTCATGTAATCTCCATTTACATGTATTATATGAGCTGGTAAGTTATTCCCTTTCCGATACCAGTCTAGAAGAAATAGATAGGTTTTCGAAATCTTGGGATTTAGCCCAAGAGTTTCACTTAAGGCACTCTGTGTGTCTGAGTTGGGTATATCAAACATCACTCTCCTCCAGGAGTGAAGGATTTCTACCCAAAATTTGTTTGTTTTCCTTTTTTTGCAATTTTGCTTATCTTTTCTGGTCCAAGCTTAAAACGTTATCTATTTCTACATTGTAGAAAGCCAAATTGACTCAAGATGCATTAATATGAATGAACATTCTACGTAGCCATGTTGTTTTAAAGGACTAATAAATTACTTTGATCTATCATATTGAGACCTCCATCTTGGTATTTTTTATATAGTTGTCCTCTTGACCTTGTCTGGTTTATCATCCCAGATAAATTTAAAGAATACAGTTTCTAATTTCTTTAAATGTGTTTGTTTGGAGAAGGGATTGAAATAAACAAATGATTCAGTTTAGATATTGCTAGTGTTTTAACAACCACTATTTTTCTAATTGGTGTAAGATACGTTTGATACCAAACATGAAACATTTTTTCTAAAAGGTTAATTACTGGGGAAAAGTTAAGCTAAATGATTCATTCAAGATCAATTGAAAAATTGATACCCAAAAGCTTGATATCTGTAGCACCCCAGACTAAGTTGCACGTGGTGTTAATTTTGTCTTTAGAATGGCACTTCGTCCCTATCCAGATTAGCTTAGTCTTATCTGTATTTATTTTCAATCCTGACATTGAACCACATAATTCTATTGAATTTAATGTGGCTATCAAAGATTCTTTGCTACCATCTAATATGAGTGTTATGTCATCAAGAAACTGAGTAATAATAATTTCTTCTACGCCATTGACAGACATACCTTTATGCTTTTATTGTTCCTTATCAGTAGAAGCATTATTTGGGCACAGGTTATAAACACGCCTGATAATATTCGATCTCCCTGATGATTTCCTCTTTCTGTATAAATAAAGTCCGACAAAAAAACAGATTGATGGACAGATGCTTTATTATTAGTATTTCGTACCTGAAGGATAGAGACACAAGTGATACAAATCATGTTTTACAAGAGGATGTGATATAAACTCTTTTTTGTGGGTAATACCTAACAGAGTCTTATGAATTTTATATCAATTTGAAGGATAATATACAATGAATATGATTATATGAAATTTGAAAATTATATTAGGGGTAATAAATGCGAAATTATAGACCATTTAAAACCTGGAGGGGCCACGGTGGCAGAGTGGTAACACTCTCGCCTCCCACCTCTGAGGCCGGGGTTCGATCCCCGTCATGGCCTTAAGTGGGAAAGCTGGTAGTTGCTTGCCGTTGGTCGGCAGTTTACAGTACAGAACCCTAGCGAACTGTATGTACTGGTTTCCTCTGCCCTTCCAACTACCCGTCGTGATATGACCTGTACAGTGTTGAAAGCGACGTAAAACCCCAAATAAATAAATAAAACCTGGAATGTGTAAATTTAACTGAATTCATATAGCCACTGTGTACTGGATTACCTTATATGGTAAATGAAGGTTGAAGTGGACCTTTAAATGAGGGCTGAAGTTAGACGGGAACCAGCCACCTTTAACAATAAAGGGACTGTTATCGGCCAGGATGGCCTTGAATACATCATTGCCAGCTGTCATTATCGGGATATCTCGATCATTATTTTAATTACTTATATGCTTTTTGTATGTATTTAAAACATTTTAAACATTTATTATTGAAATTATAACATCAAATACTGTGAATTAAACTTAAAAATATTTTGGAATGACAATAATCTTTAGAAGCAAAACATGTTTTGGGTGATAATAGAAGATCGACAGTACTTAAAGTACTTAAAGCGTTGTACCCAAGATGGTGGCCGATACCTGACCCTACATTGCAGAGTAGGGTCGGCGGAAACCAGACTAGGCTGAAGTGGACTGTCAATACTAGAGGTAAATTGGAAGTGTAACAATATTAGAAAAGCCAAGACCAGAATAACATTGACCCTTAAACTAGAACAATCAGAGGGCTGAAATGGACTGTTAATACTAGAGGTAAATTAGAAAGAACACTAGAAAGGCCAAGACCAGAAAAATTGACTTCTTTAATAGAATACCAGAACATTCTTTTTTATTGTGCTTATGTGGTTGAAGTGTGGCAATATTAGTATAGGCCAAGACCAGAAAAAATTGACCCTTTTATAGAATAATTTGAGGACACACAAGAATATTACTTGTTATTGTGACTTTTTAATGAAGTAATTTGAGGACATACAAAAATAGACTTTGTTGTTGTGGTTATGTGGAAAAATCTACAAAAATTTAAAACACAAGCTAACTATTTAAAAATTATTGGTATGAAAAGAATCATAGATATTAAAATACTAAAACGAAGACTTGTTGAAAAGACACTGTATTGTAGTGACATACTAGAAAAAAAATCAGTGTAATAAATTGTACTAACAGATCAAAGGCTGAATGGAACCAAGCCGTGACCAAACCAAAAAAAGAAATCTATTAGAAATAAGTTTATCTAGTCCTCGGTTATTACCAACTAAATTGTGCAGGATGAACTCCAATGATGATGGCTCTGGGAGAGAAAATGGACAAGGTACTATAAATTCTTAAGAGAGACCAGGTGAAAACAACTCAGGATATCAACACTCTTCGTGATGAAAACTGTGCCTTAAACTTATGACTAAATGAATCAGAGTGGATAATTTCATATCTTGACTCAAAAGTTAAAAGACTAGAACTCCAACTAGAAAGTCGCCAAACCAATTCCATGAAATGAATGTCTTATTCCATAATATCCCAGAGAAAGAGAATTGCATTTAGGAATTGTACCATTTTATGAAAATGGAACTAAAGATTGAAGATATGGACATATTTTCGAAACAGAATCTAGGAGGCGAAATACGTATAGATGTCACCCACAGAATGGGAAAGAAGGCTAGGAAGGTAAGGCCAATAGTGACAAGATTTGTGACACAGTCTGGTCGGGATATGGTGCTGAAAAGAGGGCATCTCCTTAAAGGTTCCAGTTTTGCAATAAGCGAACAGCTTCTTTTCTGAATGTCTCTGTACTCTCTCAGCCTGTCTGGTAAAGGCCTGATGTTTCTCTTATCCAAAAGTCGACTTCTTTTCTTCCCTTATCCAATCTATTAAAGCATCTTCCCTCTCAGTAGACATCACCTGCTTTGCACTCCTTTATTTCTTTCCAGAGCTTTGTTGTGATAAAGCCTCATCAGGCTGTCCAGCAGTAGCAAGATTATTAACAATGTCACTATCTCAATCATTATTATTACTCAAAACCACACAAATCACACAGTCGCAAAATTAAAGTCACTAATTTAAAAAATAAAGTTTGTCCCTCCAGTTTTCAAACTGGCCACCTAAATGAAGATGTGACTCTCAGTGAGCATTCCTACCCTATTTCCAAGAAGGTTGTGCAGTTCAGTATTTCATCTCCCAGAAACCTTCAACAACCAAATCGTGACAGATGCATTGCCTTCAGCCAGCTTCAAATGCATTATTCAGAACATATGTTACAGTAGCAAATAAGAAGCTTGACAGTGGCTGACTGTCCCCCACCTTTCATAAAAATGCCACTAAAAGTGCAGAACCATCAGTCCCCATGTCCCAACAGTAGGCATATGAGTCATACCTTATTTCACCTTGGCTCACCACACCAAAATATGTACATGGTTAGCTACTAACAGGGACTGACAGACACGGTTATGGGAACAGTGGCAGTACTAACAAAGGATGGTGAATGACCATGACTGACATTGATATTTCCAGAGGTGGAAATTTTAAACATCTAAAAATTTCCGTGGGACACTCAAAGATTGGGACGGTGCGCCACTGTCTCACAAGGACATCAGGCAATAGTCGAGAGATAGGGACACTTTACCCAATGCATATTACTGCGGGGTGTGCCAAGCACGGCCTGATAGGGGCCTGCTGCCTCAGTTTCCTCACTACCTTAAGCTTGCATCAATACTTGGCGACCCTTGACCTCTTGACCCATCACACATATTGGGGTTAATAAATTGGCCTCACTTTGGATTTGGAGGGCCATTTTGAATTCAGTATTTGAACACAGAAGGAGTAGCAACCATTTTATTTTATTTTATTCAAGTTACTATTACACTACAATGCCACCTTCTAGAAAGAAATCTCCAGCTACAGAAGGCAAGAGGAAGACAAGAGCGTCAGATAAGTCTCGTACATCTATTAAGAAGCCTACCAAGAAGAAAATAACATCAGTTGAAAATGACGGTTCATATCTCCAGCATCAAGCGTCACAATCAGTACCAGTAAGTACTTTGCCACCTTCTGACCACAGTACCATATCAGCGTCAACAGGGCAAGCCATATTGACCATGTTAAGCCAAATCGACGCGTCCAACAAAGAACTATCCAAGCGGATGGACCAATTAGAACGTAATGGCAGTATGAGTTCCACCCCTCTGACGTCTCCCACCATCAATCATCGTAGCTCCACCGTAGCTGTGTCGCAATCTGTGGTACCCCCACCCCCTTCACAACGGGTAACCGCGGGTGGGGCGGCTACAGGATGTTCTGCCCTTCCGGGGCCCTCCAGACAACAGCCAGATCATAATGCTATCAACAGGGATACTGTGGTTCCAGGTGTGGATGTCCTCAGGTCAATTCCCAGCATCTCATCAGCAGTGACACAGCTATTGGCATCATACGACCATCAGGCGATACAGGATGTTTTGCCAGGTAAGGGCCACGTTCCAAGGCGGAAATCCGGCAGATATAACACCACTGATAACACACTTGCTGGCCCCCACCTCAGATGGCCCAATGAGGGTCTGGTGTCTGCATCCAACGCTAGGAGGCCCCCTTATGATGAACTTAATTTATCTCAATGGGTGGCTGGACAGTTATCCAATGCTTTGTTAATAGAGGACAATGTTCTTCTTAGACAAGTGCTAACACAAGTAGTTATGGCCATGAAGGACTCGGTATCACTACCTTGGCAGGCGGTTCGGGCAGCATGGGCCGTCTCGATGACTGATGTTGAGGAGGGTAGGTTGGGATGGGCAGACACCACACAATGGTCGCTGAACCGTATAAGCAACTCCCAACTGGCAGTTTTGAATGGTCAGAACTTATCAACCAACAATCAAAAGATAAGGATATGTCGCTTCTACAATGAGGGATCCTGTACAAGTGAGGGTCACCACGGTCCGTACAAACACTTTTGTGCTAGCTGCTACAAGCAGGGACGTTCTTTGATGCACCCAGAGACTAGGTGCTTTTCGCGCAGCTCGAGTCGTACACAGGAACAGAAGACACCAGCATCTAAGTAGGGACTCGGTCGACCACACCTCCACCCCTCTGGCATCTGTGGGAGGGGGCGAGCGGTTGTACCTAAGGAAACAGACAATGAACAATTATGTAATAAAGCTATGTTAACTGATACTACTAAATATAACATTGCTGACATTAATAAATTGAACTTTCTCAACAGTAATCAAGACAATCAAGGTGAAAAAGTCTTTAATTGTATGGGTAATGTGTTGAATGATTTTGTAGATTCATGTGACAAGGAGTTTATTTGTCCAGTACCTGTAGAGAGTGGTTTATTGACTGGTTCTGGGTTCGAATATGATCCCCAGGCCAGTATCACAGTACCAAATGTTGTAATACCAAATCTTGTAACAGCTGCTAATGGTCAGTGTGAATACAAATGGTTTGATAACATGTTTACCTGTGGTACCACCTGTACCCAACCAGTTGTAAGGGTGTATGATAATGAAAAGTTGCATTGTTATACGGCTTTAATACATTTCAAGGGTGACCATCAGAGTAATGAAGCTATGTATACCTTCACAAGTTCGGGTTCGAACCAACATACCGATGAAACTAATTGTACCATGAGTGTAACCACATTTTCCAAGGTTTATAATGGAAATTGGGCTCACATTGTTTATCTTCAAAGCAGTGGCATAGGCTTAAAGGGGTTTTACCTCTGGGATCACAGTTCTGGGGGTGGGGAATCCAGCTTGATTGCTTATGGCCAACCGCCTCAGGGAATGCTCACCATTACAGACATTATTCACTTGCATGTGGTCCCTGTGGGTACCACTGCCCCTAATGGGGACCTGGGTTTGAATACTGATCCCGGCCTGGTACATGATAACTATCTTAAGGATTGTAGAAGTATGCAATATTATGGTCACGATTATGAAGAATATATGATTAATATTATAGACAATTTAATAGATGGGGCTGATAGCTTTGATGATAGTGGTAACATGACCACCCCAAGAACAGGGGTTCATTCTGTGCATAATCAACAAACTGATGAAGTGAGAATGAGCTTAGATGCTCACATTACTAGCTATGCATGTACTGAACTTGACACCCAGCTGGGCCAGCCCAAGTGGGCTTATGATGATAAACCCAGTTTAACTGATAGAGACATTCCACGTCCGATTCGTGATTTCCATTATCCGAACAAGTTTACAGGTTATTTGGCTCAGGAAGGGACTGCGTTCGAGTTCGTTGGTCCGGATAGACCTCCTGTGGACATAACCTCTATTGAACAGCTTATTGCTATTGCTGACATTATTAGAAACACCCATGTCCCCAACTACAGAGCTGCCAGAATACCCATTAAGTCGGGTTTGAATGTGGAGGCTTGGGAAACTCACCTCCAGGGCTATTCAGATAAGCGAGTTTTACAATATATTAAATTCGGATACCCCCTTTCAATCAGCAATGCTGAAGAATTATGCAATAAGGACAGTACTAACCACTATTCAGCTCGCCAATATCCATCTGAAGTACAAAAGTACATTGATAAAGAAAAATCACTTGGTGCTTTGTTAGGCCCTGTCCCAAGTATTGTACACCCCCACTACCATTGTTCACCTTTAATGACACGTCCTAAAGACAATGGCAGTCGTCGGGTTATATTAGATCTTTCATACCCTCGAGGCAATTCGGTGAACTCACACGTTCAGGCTGACCGCTTTGATGACTCTGCCTTTGTGTTGAAATTTCCCAATATAGACCATATTACAGAGGACATAGTTCGCTGCACGGATGACTGCGTTCTCTTTAAAATTGATGTAGCTCGTGCGTTTCGCAACCTCAGAGTGGATCCCGTGGATAGTCTAAAGCTGGGGATTATGTGGAATGGCAATTATTATGCGGATCTGGCGGTGGCGTTCGGCTGGACGCACGGGTCCGTGGCGTTCCAGATTTTGTCCGACGCAATTGCCCATATTGTAGCTAAAGCTGGCATAAAACTCCACTGCTATATCGATGACTACATTGCGGTTGTCCCTAAAACTAAGGCGGAGGACAAATTTAAACATGTTTGCGACTTACTAACCGAACTCGGCCTCCCCCTCAACTATGACAAGCTCACCCCTCCCACCAAACGCCTCACGTGTCTCGGTATAGACATAAACATTGACAACAATACTATGAGCATATCTGAAGACAAGCTTCGATCTATCCATGAAGAGTGCATTCGCGTTAGTACAAAGAAATGTCTTTCTAGGAGAGCTTTCCAATCGCTTCTTGGGAAACTTTTGTACATTCAAAAGTGTGTTAAACCCTCACATGTATTCCTGAATAGGATCTTGGCATTATATCGTGCAAACTCACATCTTCACAAGATTTACCTTTCCTCTGACTTTCACAAAGACATCGCATGGTTCTTGACATTCCTCCCATCCTTCAATGGCGTCTCTTATCTTAAAAAGAATGCAGTCGATTCCGTCCAATCCCTATACCTAGATGCTTGCTTGACTGGGATGGGAGGCGTTTGGCGGGATCGCGTCTATGCTACCCCCATTCATAACATGATGGGTGTGGATCTTAAGATCGTGCATCTCGAGATGCTGAATCTAGTCATCGCTCTGAGAACGTGGGCCAGTTATTGGTGCCATTCTAGCATCACAGTTCACTGTGACAATTCAGGGGTGGTCTTTGTGGTCAAGACCGGTAAGACCAAGGATCCCTTCTTAGCTTTGTGTGTCAGAAATATTTGGTTGTTAACAGCCCATTATGACATTCATTTGGACATAGTACACATACCTGGCCGTTGCAATACTATAGCTGATACCTTATCTAGGATATATTCTAGCAGTAACATAGATGCCAGTATTCTTTATCATTTGAGGGACCATTACATTTGGGAACGTATACCCAGTCATTATTTTGATCTGGACCTTCACCTCTAATTTCAGATTCGAACCTGCCTTCTTCCCATTTGATCCTCACTGCCTTCCAGAGGACTAGGACCGCTTACAGACCATCTACCAGGAAGGCCCACAATACACACATAAGAACTTACCTTGCTTTTGTTATATTCATGTCACTTCCGGTAGACCCATCAGTGCAGTCTTTGTTAGCCTTCTTGGAGTATTTATATTCAAACAACTTATCTCACCGAGTTATTCTCAATTACCTCTCCTCCCTCAAAACTTTTGCTAAACAGTATCACTGGGACCAGTCAATTTTTGACCATCACTTGCTTCACTCCTACCTTAGAAGCATTTCCATCAACTCCTCATTTCACCCCACCCCCCGGGGCATCTTTGACATTAGGACCCTCGCTTTGATCTCTTCCACCTGTCATATCCTTGATGACCCCCCTCTGTACAGGGCTGCTTTCCTTGTTTCTTTTTTTGCCTTTCTTAGGATGTCAAACGTGGCCCCCCACTCTAAATTCAAGTTTGACCCCAACAAGCACCTGCTGAGGCAGGATGTCATCTTCCAACCCCCCGGGGCCCACATTCTAATTAAGTGGACTAAGACCCTTCAGGATAACTCTTCCCACCATTTGGTTCAGATCCCAGCCCTTACCAACCACATACTTTGTCCAGTCAGGGCTCTCCACCAGTTACTAGATTCTAGGCCCCTCCCTCCTATATCACCTCTCTTTGTTCACAAATCTCCTCCTTATCATCCAGTTATTGATACCACCTTGAGGGATGGTCTCAGGAGGGTGTTGACCCACCTGGGCATTCCCCTACTGGGCCATGGGTTCCATACCTTTAGAAGGTCAGGGGCGACCCTGGCTTATGATAACAATGTCCAGCTCCAGCATATAATGGCCCATGGTCTCTGGAGAAGTTCGGCAGTCTGGACTTACCTCCAGAATGCTTCCCAGGCTCCCTCCATTGTCCCCCTGACCTTTGCCTCTTGTATTCCTTCTCACCTCTAGTTGGGCTTGGTGTTTTTAAAATCTTCAAACCTTTGAAATTTTAAAACTTTTAACCCTGCTTATATAACTACTAATCTGTAAATAAATACCTCAAACATCACTGACCTCTTTCACCTTCCTATGACCCATCTGACCTTTTGACCTCCATCACCTTTGACCTTAGGAAACTGTGCCAAGCACGGCCTGATAGGGGCCTGCTGCCTCAGTTTCCTCACTACCTTAAGCTTGCATCAATACTTGGCGACCCTTGACCTCTTGACCCATCACACATATTGGGGTTAATAAATTGGCCTCACTTTGGATTTGGAGGGCCATTTTGAATTCAGTATTTGAACACAGAAGGAGTAGCAACCATTTTATTTCCCACCTTCCCCCCCTGGTTCACCAGTTGCATAATTTAGGCGGCCCCAGGCTGACCCTGGGTGACCCCCTCTCGATTATTGACAGTAGCAGTTCACAAAATTTGTGGACCAAGGCAGGGCCAGGCAATACCCTGGTAGCCCCCTCTCTCTTCCTTCACTTTTACTTGACACTAGGCAGCCAATTTTGGCTCCCTCTACCATCGACATGTAATGATTAGGTTGGCACCAGTTGTTAGACAAGATGAGGCCCAAGTGGCCTGTTCTTACTGATTAAATACTACTAGCAGTATGTACTGGGGCACTAGTTGCTGTGCCTGTTAGCACTATGAGCCTGATGGCTCTTACTCTGTGGGTGGCTCAAGTAGCAAGAGTGATTATTGTGGCACTAGTTGCCGTGAGTGTGAATGTGGGGCTTGATACCCCTTGCTCTATCTGTGATACTAGTCACTACTAGTCTTTTCGTATTTAGTATTTTACCTGTGTATGGTGTTTTTAAAATCTTCAAACCTTTGAAATTTTAAAACTTTTAACCCTGCTTATATAACTACTAATCTGTAAATAAATACCTCAAACATCACTGACCTCTTTCACCTTCCTATGACCCATCTGACCTTTTGACCTCCATCACCTTTGACCTTAGGAAAATGTACCACTTGTAGTGCAAAATGGGTAATAAATTTCAAACAACTCTACCATTGATTCATTTTATGGCTTTTCTTCAGCACTACAATTGGGTAAGGATTTGTGTGTTCTAAACACTGCTTGGCTATAATGGCTTTATAATCAGCCCAATGCAAACATCTTTATTGTTACCATGGCCGAATCTTTAAAAACATTCAACAATGTATTTCCAGTCATGTGAAGGAGTACTTTAGCATTTACAGACATATTTGGTAGAGAAGCCTCTACTTACCCGTTATTCTCTTTCATAGTATTCCATAGTTGGACTGTACACAGCCATGATCACATGTTTTCTTCAGTGTCATCCAGTTATTTTTTCCAATATTCCAGTTACATTTAACAGTGCATCCTATTTCTAATTGCTTTTCAACACAGGTTATTAAACATAAAATGTGACTGGAAACCTTTGTTGTTTCTCACTATAGTACGATTAATGTATAAGGTACAGAAGGTGACTTATCTATGCACATGTATTCACCTTGTCTTTTGATTTTAGGGCAATGAATTATGGATGTATTGGGTTTATAATAGCACACGAAGTCACTCATGGGTTCGACAGTGGAGGTAAATGCATGCTTGGCATATATTTATTCATTACATAAACTCAAACTCTATGAATTGAAATTAAGAATAATTGATTTTTCTGGTAAACTGTCTTAGGAATCAAGCTAAGAAACTTTTTACAATGGTAATTATAATATCAACATGGTGTCTCTAACATTTTATCTGATATTTTCAAAATTGATATTGCACAAGTATTTGTGTGCTACATGTATTCAAAATATTGCAGATGCTAAAGATTCCAAATTAATATATTCAGTTTTATACTATCTCTAATTTTCTTACGGCAAACATCTTGCAGTTTATTGAAGGATGAAGGGCCAGATTTCATTTCACACCTATGATTTGCAAGAATCCTGTTGCAAATAAAATATACTTTCAATGTTTTTCTCTGAACATAAAGAATATTTATAAAAATTACATAATGTACAAATAAAAGAAGTTATTAACATATAATCCAATATTGAGATTATTTATGCTAATTATGCAAAGATAATTCTTTCTAATATGTTGGACCACAAAATTTGCTCTTTTTAAGAACTAACATATCTTTTTTACTGTTATGTTCTGCTTACATAATACTTTACTTACCCAGTAAACATTTGTAACGTTTTAAAATGGTTTAAACGTTTAGAAAACGTTTTTTAAAACCTATTTCAACCCTATCTTATGGCTTACTAAACATTTCCAAGTAAGCATTTACACTGTAATGTTTAAAAATATTTTATAAACATTCTCCATACAAACGTTTTTGCTGAAAACATTTATTTAATATTTATAAAATAACTCAAAAACTAGGTTTGACTGGAAATGTTTTTTAAACATTTATCAAATAGCTGTAGAAATGAAGGTAATGCTGGAAATGTTTTTCTAACATACATCATAAAATATTCGATAAAACAGGACACATAAAATGTTTAAACAACATTTCTTGACAATGTTTTGTAAATGTTTGCTCTCAAAATGTTTTACAAATGTTTAATAGCAACTGGTTTTTATACCCATTTTTAAAATGTTTTTGAAATGTTTTCTATTAAATGTTTTGAAAACATTTTATCATAGAATTTTTTATACCCATATTTTAGAATGCTTATTAAACGTTTATTTTCAAACATTTCCAAACAAAGATGGTGGTAACAATAGGGGATTTTCGAGGACTTAGGAAGTAAGAATTGAATGGGGGCATAATATTTTAGCCACATACAATTTTAGACATAAAAATAATATTTGCATTAGTGAGAGACCTTAAACAGATAATGAATATGACCTCTGATCTGATTGTTATTGAGACATTGTTTTGTTCATTTGTAATGTTTTTCTCACATTTGTCCTTAAATATTTAATAAACGGTACACATAAAACATTTTACAAATGTTCTATTATAAATGGTTTTCATGCCCATAATTTTTAACCTTCACCAAATGTTTCCTTTTAAACATTTCCAAAACTCAAAAATGCTTACTGGGTAATAGTGACCAACGATCCCCCAAATGGTTAGGTATCTTTCTTATCCCTGTTGAGGTCCTTAACGGCCTAGTTGGTTAGCAGATATGGTATATAATCAGAGGCTGTCAACTAAGATGTCCTTTCATAATGCAAATTCCAACAAAGGCATCTTACCAACTGATACAAAGTTTACCAAATTACAACCAAAAGCTGACAAGCCTATTCAGCCGTACCAAATGAGTAATGCAAGGAAAAATATGGACTGTATATGAGTTGACAAATGAGGAAACTGTAATGAATAAACCACTCATGCTTTGCCTTCATGGTTTTTAACGTCGACTTATAACAAAATTCTGTGTAAACCATACTTTGTCAGGGGTTATTGTCCAAACTAATTTCTCTTCAATTCTCTACAGGAAGGAAGTTTGATAAATATGGAAACTTGCATAATTGGTGGAGCAACTTTTCCAACATCAATTTTGTAAACAAAGCACAGTGCATGGTGGATCAGTACAATGAATATACTGAACAAGGACACAAGGTAATGTCTACTTTATTTCAAGTCAAACTACAAACTCCCAATTCAATACAAAGTTACTGTTTACAATACATTGTCCAATGTCCAGCAATGGTGCCATCTAAGTAATTATTAACTAAATATACAGGAAAGAAAATGCTTTAATTGAAAACAATACAATATTAAATACATACAAACCCAGATAGTCTTCTGACATAAGTTTATTAACATTTGGTATTTTGAAATCCGAATATTTACTAACAAAAGCACCAGTAAATAAAACTGAGATTAGAAACAGGCCTGTAATTTTTGAACACTTCTTTGTCTAAATATATTTTTTTTTTTAGGATTGGAGTTACATGGGCCCGCTTGGGAACATTCAAGTGATGCAATGGTTATTGAAGTGGTGGGGGCAATAAGGATGTGCAGATAATCAAGGACAAGAAAGGTGGAATATGGGTCAAGGGAACATGATTTACGTGGAGAGCTTGTAATGATTTTGGCAACTTCGTCCTCAGTGACAGTGGAGAAAGTGGGAAAGGTAGTGGGAATGATACGAGTTGTATTAATACGAGGTGGATTAAAGATGTAGTGGAAATTGAATGGCATTCCCCAAGTCCCCCCAAAGCAATGACAATGAAATTGGGTTATTAAAATTTATTACATCTAAAATTCTTTGTAATATCATAACAAGATTAAACATATTGATACTATCAGTGCATCTGTAAAATAACGCCCTGCAAAAGCAGAGGCTAATATAATGAATACACAGTTATGTCCTGATAAGACTACTAAGATTATGAGTCATAATGTTGAAGTATATTCATCATGTAACAGTCTGGAAGTCATAACGTCCTCATGAAGATGTAATAGTCAATATAGCCCTAAGGCGAAATAACAAGAGTTGCACATGACGTGGCAGGGTGGTACCCCCAGCTCATAAACAACAGTCCAGAGATATGTATACAGAAGTTGAAATGTTCCAATAACTTGAAGTAGATAAGCAGCACTACAGGTCTACCAGAGGGCGCTATAAACTGATAACAGCACACCCAAACACCCAGTAGAAAACTAGGGAGAAAGATGGGCATGAAACGCAGCAGCAAGCCTAGAAGTACCTGCCAAGGGAAGATGTATGTAACACCATAACACCATATCCTGCAACGAAACCCCATGCTGGAAGGCCCAGGAAGCACCAGCTCGCCTAAAATCATGAAAAGTAAGGGGTTTTTGTAACCCCAAAACAACAGAAATATGCTTCAGGTGCTTCCTGGCCCTAGAATCTGTCAAAGGGGACAGGATGCCAGCACTGGAGATCTGAAACAAAGGGGAGTCACAGGAAGCTGGTAAAGCACTTGACATGGCCAGCAAGGCAGCAACTGGACACAAAGGTAAATGTGGCAGCACAGGAATGGACACAGTAGCAGTCTTAGACCTGTTTTGTAAAGTCTTAGACCATTTAACAACTATCACAGCTTTAGACTGGCCAAAAATAACATCACCTCTGCATAACTGCCTAGAGTTATCAAAAGTAGAGACAGAATGTGGCAAAATATTAGATAATCTAAGAAATGAAAAAAAAACAGGTACAAAGACCTGAAAACTAATGGAAACTGCAACTGCATACACACAATAATTCCACATCCAGTGACAGTACCATGGTTGGCTTCAAAGGTCTGTTAATTTGCAAGGCTTTTATAAACAACAGGATCCTTTGATCTCTAAATTGTTGAGTATCAAGGCCATACAGGATATATAAAGCCCTGATGCCAGTAATGTAATTTGTAATATTTTAAGGAGACATACCATATCCATGTAAGTACTCCATGTAAGCCAATATATCTATGGTAGAGACATGGGGCAGGGACAGACCAGCCACCACCAGGAAAGCCAAAAAATCTCGGAAATACCTAGAATATGCTGTCATAGTAGCAGGTCTATAACCTTTGAAGAGTCTGGCAGAGGCTTCAGTGGCGAGAGAGGCTGTAACTGCCCCAGGCTCTGAAACAGAAAAAAAATATTTACTGTAGTTTAACAACGTTAGATCTAAATGTGTGTTAACCCATATGGGATTAGGAATAAAAGCATGGAGTTTGTCAATGTTATTAACAGTATTATGCCATCTAGAAAGTAAATCAGCCACTGTGTTATGAGAACCATAGACATGATAAGTAACAATGGTAACGTTATACAAAACAGCCAACAACCATATATTCCTGACACAAGTGGCCAAGGTGTAATCTCGTGCTTTACCAGTGTTCAAAGCGTCAACCACTGCATGATTGTCACAATAGATGCGAATATGCTTATTTTGCCATAATTGTCCCCAAATTTTCAAAGCATCTACAATATTCAAAACCTCCAGTTGGACGATATTGTAATTGTGAAAATTCTTTGGTGTCTGAAGTGTATACACAAGGTCACCAAAGGCTCCTCCTAGCCCTGTAGGTGAAGCATCTAAATAAATATCAGCAGCAATAGGTCTGACTTCATACATAGTTACCCCATTATACTGTTTGAGGAAAGTTCGAAACCAGTGCAGATCTTTAAAGAAATCTGGGGGCAAATGAATGATGGTATTGGAGACCTGATCTCTGAGTACCTGCAACATCCTGTTTTAAAAAAACCTGGCAGGTTTAACACATTTACTGACATACAATAAGGAGCCCAATAACGACTGCAAATTTGTTTTTGTACAAGTGGTCTTATGCTGCCAGTTATTACATAAAGCAATAATTTCTTGTAGTTTTTCAGGAAGAATAGATATAGTTCTATTAATAGTGTCGAACATTATACCTAAACAAATGGCCTGAGTACTAGGTGGATGAAGCTTTTTCCAGTAATATCTAATCGAAGTTCTTCTAATAGATGAATAAGACATTCATAAGCTTGATCAATATTAGATGGCAGGCCACAGTATATTAGATCATCCAAGTAGTTTAGGAGTGCATTATGACCATGTTTTTTCATGATATAACGCACTCCATCGGTCAATTTTGAAAAGAAAAAAGAACCTAAGCGAAATCCGAATGGCAGGGCCAAATCAATATAATAACTGCCCTTATGACATAATCCAAGAAGGTCTATATTCCCAGGATCTATCTTTATAGGGAATATTGAATGGATTTTTCTATAGTTGGTCTGTGGAAAAACTCTCAACAAATCTATCAGCCAGAAGCTGGAGGGAGTTTATAGATGGGGGCAACTTGGCTGATAATCTGTGTAACATATCACCTAGGATATGCCATACTTTTTGTGGGGTGTGATTATTTTCTTAACTTTTTGTTCAAAATTAAATGTTATATTGGTTATGGCAGACGTCCTAGTGTTTAACAAGTTTGGCATCTAATCACAGGCTATCACCTCTGTGTGGGTTTGATCCCCATAAGTGGTAAATGCTGTGGATCTTTCCTAATATGACCATGGTTGTTGAGCCAGATATAAAACTCTAACTTTGCACATTATTGACTTAGGTTTTATATTAACTTAAATGTAGATGTTTTATTGTCATATCCTCATACAAATGCGTGGCAATGCTGTTGTGATATGCGTAGTTGAATGGAGCCATCACACTCAAGGAGAATATTGCAGACAATGGTGCACTGTCAATCAGTTATAAGGCATACCAGCAGTGGTTGAAAGAGAATGGCAACTCCGAGCAAAGAGCCAGACTCCCTGGACTTGGCAATACAGAGAATCAGCTGTTTTTCCTGGCTTTGGCTCAGGTAGAACATTGATTCATTATATGTCAAACTGATGTGTTCTTATGAAACATAAATATAGTATTGAATCTGATTCGTGTGTGCCTTTAGAAGTGTAAAATTGTTTTTAGTATTTTATTTTTGTTAATATATTTACTTCATGAAATTCTCAATTTCAGTTTTGTGTTATATATGTGTATTACATGTGTCTTATTGTATCTTTATTCCTGTTAATATATGGATATATAACCCTGCATCTTATATCTCCCATTTCTCTTTACCATCTGTAATAATTATAGACTTGCAATTTTTTTTCAGTCATGGTGTTCTTATTACACACCACAATATGGAATCATTGCACTCAGCAATACTCATGCGATTGATAAATACAGGTTGGTTACCTTAGCTATTTCTTATATTGTCTTTGTATCTATTCATGTAATGGCTCCAACAGTATTTTCTATAATGGCTATATAGCCGGATACAATACATTTATGATCACTTAAACAATGTAATGTGGTAGTCGAGTTGGCATACCAGAAATTGTCAAAATATTTGTCACCAAATGTTACATGGCAAGTGAAAGAAATAAACAGAAAAGTGAGTCTGATTGGTGTAAAAAATCTCAAAACAAATCACCACCACAGATGAAAAAGGTTTCCATATTTTTTTATAAAAAAGGATAAAAACAGATTATTATAACCTGACACGATATATCAGTATCACAAATATTTAGCATAAACATTATGACCCAGCCGGGCTTAGACTTAAACTTCAGACTTTGTCTACGTCTGTGATCTGCTGTGAAGCTGCTAAGTTTATTTGGGAGTGGGTTTAAATTTTGTAAACAAAGGCTTAAAATATGGCTGCCTTAAATTTGTCTCATTTCAACATTTGAAATGCCTAAAACATAGAAATAAATACAGCTCCATTAGACATCTCCTTATATTAAAGTTTGAACATTCTCATCTAGGTACAAAATATTCCAAAAACAGCATATGAACAAAGATAAAATGTGTAAACATAGGATATATATCACCTGTAAAATAATTTGACTAAAGATAAAATGTCACATGGCATAGAAAACAACTGTGGCTATTTGATAATCTTGGTTTTAGCATGTCACCCTTTTTAAAGTAGATTTACGTTCCAGATTTAGCTAAGGCAAAAAGCTGAGATTTATGTCCCTGACTTAGCCTAAGTTCATGCTAAGTCTAACACCCTTGGTGAAACCAGCCGCTCCACCATAGTGGAGACGGATACCGCAAGTATCCGAAAGGCTAGAAATGTAAGCATTGCTTTAATCCTGGAAACTTACCTGAACTGTGGCAATGGGGTGTCACCAATACGCAGGTTCTTTAAAATATGCAGGTGACACTGACTTTTGAAACTAATTTCAAATAGCATAACATTTAAATAAATTACAACAGGTGGCCATTTTTTTATTATCTCATTATCACATGATAATAGGGTATTAGAAAAATATGGTAAGTCATTCTGACAAAATAGTAAATCATTCCTCGTATATATAATGAGAGAAGCATCTTAATTGGAAATAGAAGTTTCATGCATAAAGCTAAAACATTTATGTTTGTATGTAGTAATTAACACAAATTTTTGTTTTCAATTTTTAATAGTTAATCACTCAAGGTATGTGTACTTCTATCCAGATTAATGTGCCTAGTGTTTCTTTTCAGAGTGATTGGTCCCCTGTCAAACAGTCCTGAATTTGCTGAGGCTTATTCCTGTCCTAAAGGCTCTCCAATGAATCCAAAAAACAAGTGTAAAGTGTGGTAACTCAGGATAAACCCAGACACATAAGACTTATTGCATAATTGTGTGAACTTGAAGTTAAAAAGCATACACGTGTGATAACTGGATGTATGTTTAACAGGGGACCTTGCGTTACCCTTCGTATTAGAAGCTCTCTTTCTGCAGAGTAAATTGATGGTTTTTGTAGTTAATGCTTGACTGTATTGCATGCATGGTGGAAGTTCGTTTTTGCTTTTTTAAGACAAGATATTTTGTTTGTTCTTTGGTACTTCATAGTTTGAATCATGAACTCAGAACCGTATAAAATGTTAATACCAGGAAGTACAGACCTGGTAATATTTTTAATATTACCTAGCTTTTAAGTCACATTGAAATAACCAATCAGTGAATCCCTTGTGCCACTCATTAGCTGGATTCCCTAATTCAATAAATTTATATGAGAGTAATGCTTATACTCATTAAGTTCTCCGTGAAAGACAATTACTAACTATGTGTATTATCTGTGACTTTCTCACAATAGGCTACAGAACTCACCCAACATGTGAGGTCTTCATTTAATTAGTGGAGACGGATACCGCAAGTATCCGAAAGGCTAGAAATGTAAGCATTGCTTTAATCCTGGAAACTTACCTGAACTGTGGCAATGGGGTGTCACCAATACGCAGGTTCTTTAAAATATGCAGGTGACACTGACTTTTGAAACTAATTTCAAATAGCATAACATTTAAATAAATTACAACAGGTGGACATTTTTTTATTATCTCATTATCACATGATAATAGGGTATTAGAAAAATATGGTAAGTCATTCTGACAAAATAGTAAATCATTCCTCGTATATATAATGAGAGAAGCATCTTAATTGGAAATAGAAGTTTCATGCATAAAGCTAAAACATTTATGTTTGTATGTAGTAATTAACACAAATTTTTGTTTTCAATTTTTAATAGTTAATCACTCAAGGTATGTGTACTTCTATCCAGATTAATGTGCCTAGTGTTTCTTTTCAGAGTGATTGGTCCCCTGTCAAACAGTCCTGAATTTGCTGAGGCTTATTCCTGTCCTAAAGGCTCTCCAATGAATCCAAAAAACAAGTGTAAAGTGTGGTAACTCAGGATAAACCCAGACACATAAGACTTATTGCATAATTGTGTGAACTTGAAGTTAAAAAGCATACACGTGTGATAACTGGATGTATGTTTAACAGGGGACCTTGCGTTACCCTTCGTATTAGAAGCTCTCTTTCTGCAGAGTAAATTGATGGTTTTTGTAGTTAATGCTTGACTGTATTGCATGCATGGTGGAAGTTCGTTTTTGCTTTTTTAAGACAAGATATTTTGTTTGTTCTTTGGTACTTCATAGTTTGAATCATGAACTCAGAACCGTATAAAATGTTAATACCAGGAAGTACAGACCTGGTAATATTTTTAATATTACCTAGCTTTTAAGTCACATTGAAATAACCAATCAGTGAATCCCTTGTGCCACTCATTAGCTGGATTTCCTAATTCAATAAATTTATATGAGAGTAATGCTTATACTCATTAAGCTCTCCGTGAAAGACAATTACTAACTATGTGTATTATCTGTGACTTTCTCACAATAGGCTACAGAACTCACCCAACATGTGAGGTCTCCATTTAATTGGTAGCTTTCAATGACTTGTAGTTGCAATTTTGTGAATAATTTGTTATATTGCTCCTTCATTAAATGTGTCTTACTCATTACATGTTTTCATTTTATAGTTTCTGTTCAATTGTAAATTCAACCCAAACAATATTGGTCTTGTAACCATCATTATTACTTTCACATCCAAAAGAAAGGAGAGGGGGTATTCCAATGACATTTTTTGCCTGTTTGCTTCTATGTGTACACAACTCTACATTGGATCAGAGTATTATTTTTACCTGTTGCAACCTGTTACAACAAGGGGGGCTTTGCAATGGTCCAGTCCTCCTCAAACATCCAGATCGGGATTGAAGCAAGAATTTTTGAAGGAATTTGTTTGACAATATCTTCTCCATAACCCCCCAAATAATAATCTTATTAGAGTGTTACTTTCACACAAGATAGGGGTTACCCTTGGCTTCCTACCTCTGTGTTGATCTGAATATGTATTGGGACTCGGGAATTTTTTTTAATTCTCATCAATATCTGCAGATTTGCAGTTAAACTTCTAAGAGACAGTCTGCTGGGCCTTTCTCCTTACATGTACGAGTACTTTATGAATACCAAACATTTCTGTTCATGTTTGAAAAAACAGATATGGTACAAACTTGAACCTTAGGCTAGGGCTATTTGAACTTTGACCTTTCGACATTTTGTAAACCCTTTTCTTTTACTCTGTTCAGTTTTGCAGTTTTAATTGTTGTGTCTGTGTATATAATTTTTACTAGTTTGAACATTCCCTCAATCATTTTTAAATGTGTATATTACACTTAATCTTTTGAAATATTGAGTTTTGTAATAACTTATAGATTGTACTTCAAGTTTACTTTGTTTAACAGAAAATAGCTGAACGATTTCTCCCTTTGAAGTGTCTTTTTGGTATTAAAACAACTAAAATACTTACCTTGTTTAGTAATAAGTCTTTATTATTAACAAGTGTTTAGGTCAATAAAAGATACACACAAATATTTGTGTCAAAGTTAATATATATAAAGAAGCTTTAAGTCACCAAAACAGAAATTTTAGAATTGTTTTTGGCAATAGTTTAGGACTTATTTGTATTTTTCTGTTTACTCGGATTTATGGTTTGTGTTCATATTATAAGAGAACTCGTAAGTAATTGTATGTTTCCTGACAAAGAAAAAATCTTGAGATATTTGCAAAAGAATATTAGAGCAAGCTTACTAAAAAATGTATTTAAAGTGTAGGCTTTAGAGATGAATGTCTTGAATGAAACAGAACACCAACTTTGAAAAGGGCCAAAATACAATGACAAACTTAAGTAATGAAATTTTATTAACTAAGCTGGATATTTGAAACACTGATCTATATTTACTTGGTAGCTAGTGATCTAAACAGCCTTTTAAAATAGACCCTATATGGATGTATTTGGAGCCATATGTACACTTACCCTCCAAATCTGATTGTAATGTAGTAGAACTTATGGTAATCTGACCTGGAGTGACGTCTAAAATTAAAAGTGCAGTAGACAAGGGGACTTCTAACTAAGGCATCTGCAACAATGTTAGTCAAGAAGTACATATTATCCTCCTAAACTTTCTTAACTGCACAAAATAAGCCTTGCTTGTTGTTGTGATATGCTTCAAAAGAGGGACGTCAGATTTGAAACCAGCACCATCACCTGCCCTACAGCCACCACCACAGCTTCAGCCCCAGCCAGCCCCCGGGAGAAGAATAAAGCCACCCAACCCCTAATCATGCCCTGGATCCTTCAAAGACAAGAAAGGATCCTACAGCAACCTCCTGGCCGACCTCATACACACAGTCATGTACCAGAATTTTGTTAGGATGGCCCCAGCCTTTTTTGACCTCATCGAAGAATGTGTACACCATGCATCTAGAAGCTAGTCACCAATTTCAGGAAGCCGTTAGAGGCTGGATTGAAACTGGCAATAATGCTGAGACACCTAGCCATTGGAAAGACATACACCTCCTTACAGTATCATTGGTTGGTTGGCCACATCAGCATCTGCAAATTCTTCCCTCAGGTCTGCCGAGCTGAATTCCAGGACAAATATTTGCGTTGCCCTGATAGCCCTGATGGATGGAAAAGGTTCAGAAGCAGATGGAATGTCCCCCATGCTATAGTGGCAATAGATGGAAAGCCAAAGAATACAGGCAGTACTATTACAACTACAAGGGTTTCTTTTCCCTCGTTCTCCTGGCCCTGGTCAAAGCAGAATAGAGATTCCTGTGGAAAAACAGTGGGTCAAGTGGTTCCTGCTCAGATGCACAGATTTTCAACAGAAGCAATTTGAGGGAGAAGATCGAGGATGGCAGCTTGGGGTTCTGGCAACTGAACCGCTGGGAGAGGGAGGGCCAGGTTTACAATATTTCTTGCTGGGTGACGAAACCTTTGCCTTGATGCCATATATGGTGAAACCCTACAGCAGAAAGCAATTAACAAGGGAAGAAAGAATAGCTATCTACAGAATCTCCAGAGGGAGGAGGGTGGTTGAAAACGCCTTTGGAATCTTAGTGAGTCGGTTCCGGGTACTACTGGTTGTCAGACACATTATGTTTACATGTGTGGTATTGCACACCATGCTGAGGACATATCAGGGCGGGGCAGACCGCACCAACACCAGCAAATGATGTAGCGGTCCAAAATTAAACAAAATTAAGGGACAGTATATGTTCTTAATGAGAACTACAGGAATCCTTCGAGGGAGGCCAAACATCAACCAGCATTACTGAAAGACTACTTCAATAATGTGGGGCATTGGCTAGGCCGGAAAGGTTTTCTAGGTTTTAAAAAAGTAATAATAATAATAATGTATTCCAGGCCCCCCAGTCATGGCAACAAGACCATAACAATTACAGTAAAATATACAGAAAAACCAAAAAAAAGACTTTGTACATGACGCCATTATGACTGGTGAGCTGCTGACAGAGGTGCTGAGATACTGCTTTACATCATTGTAAACTCACTGTCAGATTTTTCCATCACATCTCAACCGTTACATAGTTATTTTATATCTGGTCATCAGTATTTTCAATGTAATGCCATGAACTGGGTTGGAACCCACAGCTGCAGAGGGAAGAGTCCATTGATCATTTACTTATCATGACACGCATTTGGTCAATGCGGACCACTTTTCACAAGAAATTAGCACTTTAATTTGCATGATTTATGTAAACATTGTAGTTTGCATTTTAAGCACATCAATTTTCTTGAACATTTGAACCATTGGTGCTGAAATGGTCCAACTTGAAAGCGAAACCATAGTTTGTCTATCACTGGTGTCGTTTCTTTTTAAAATGAAAACATCAGTTGATACAATTGCAAGTTGAATTACACATTACAACAAAAACAAATGTTATACCAATGATCACCTTGTAGAGAATGATAATACAATTACTTCTTAAAATTATCAATTATTATTTTTTATACCAGTGTTCATTGGCTGGACTGGGGACTTAATTAGTAGTATAGTGGGTAACACACTCACCTCCCACCTCCGAGGTGAGTCGTTTGAATGTCAGACCTGATCATATGTGGGAAAGTTGGTAGTTGCTTACCAATCCCCTTCAGTTTACAGTGCAGAACTTTGACTAACTAGTACAGTATGTACTGGCTTTATCTACCCTTAAAGACAACAGTGCATTATTGTACAGATTATGTGTGTAACAACACACCTGCCAAGTCCCATCTTCAAACTCCCACTAGAAAGCACATTAAAAGCCAGTTAAATCTGACAGAAAAACAAAACATATCCTTCTCTGAAACTGTGCCAGGTCACACAAGGAGATTTCCCACTCTGATTTCTGTGTGTCCAATACAAAATAGTGTAAAATGAAGTGAAATTAGTGTTTTATAAACTGGCTTGGACAGGGTCAGCTTCAGTCAAAAAAAAATTTCCTACACTTAGTGCAAAGATTCTTCTATCAAATGAACTTTGAATATTGTGGTCATGCACAAATAATGCTCTTTTTTAAAATAATTAACACTACAATTTGACTGTAACTTGTGTTCAAAATAGTGAACAAGTGTGCAGCTTTTAGTGTAACAATGCAGCTCTGATAGTATCAGGTATTCTTTTATTGAGATATGGGCAAAATAAAACAAATGAAATAAAATACAAAATAAAATATTTAATAAACAGTCCACAAAGCTTTCATCTACTTTTAGGTCACACAAACCCTCAATCTCACTCACACACAGCACACTTCACACAAAGCATACAGTACAGCAAAAAGTATAATAAGTGTCCAAATATGCACAGTATATATTTACATACAAATACAATACAAACTAATAATAAAATGAGCAATATTTAAACCATACTAAGTTCCACAGAAGCACACAACTTTGATCTGTCCCAATATACAATAATATTAACAAATCTATAGTAATATTGACATCAGCTGTTCAAAACAAAATGTTCCATCCTCTTAATGACCCTTCCAATATGTCCAGGAAACACCACCTGAATATTTAAACCTCAAAGCGGCTCATGTGAACAACATCACAACCAACAATAAACATCAGATCGCATCAATATCACATCCAGCGGTGATCATCAGATAGCATACACAACAGCACATCCAACAGTGAACCTCAGGATAATATAATCAACATCACAACCAACAGTAGACATCAGACAGCACAACCATCACATCCAATAGTGAACATCAGCTGGCATCAACAATATCACATCCAATAGTATACATCAGCTAACAACTGCCACAGATGTCCCAAGTCAACAAACAAACCAGCTACAATTTAATGAATAACATCCAATATACACAACAGTAATAATACAGTATTTACATTGACCTGAAATTACTTGAAAATGTGTGGATATGTGTGTACAACTCGTAAGTAATGTTTAAATTTATTCGTATGAATAAATTTATTTATATGTATTATGTAAAACTGTACCAAATCTATTGAATGTAAGCTTCCAACAGCTTAATAATCACTATGACAAAGCAAGAAATGTAGCAAGTATATTTATGAAATAATTTATAATTACCCCGCATCTGGCTGGAAAAAAAAACAAACACCAAAGTACAACCCTTCAGGCTGAAATCCTTTCAACAACTGACCAAATATACAAGAACCACACACCTTGCACATATTACACTTTTCCTTCATATGAAAAACAATGTGTGAAATGGTGGTTGTGATAGTCATTCAGGGGGCCACGGTGGCAGAGTGGTAACACTCTCGCCTCCCACCTCTGCGGCCGGGGTTCGATCCCCGTCATGGCCGTAAGTGGGAAAGCTGGTAGTTGCTTGCCGTTGGTCGGCAGTTTACAGTACAGAACCCTAGCGAACTATATGTACTGGTTTCCTCTGCCCTTCCAACTACCCGTCGTGATATGACCTGTACAGTGTTGAAAGTGACGTAAAACCCCAAATAAACAATAAACAATGATAGTCATTCATGTGTGAAAAGATATTCATAATGTACTGCACCCAAGTTAAAATACTTTAAGTAAAATCATAACGTCCTAGTGACTGAGGCTTTCATGTAATCCAGTAAAATATCTACAATATGAAAAATCACTTTGTAACAGATAGTGTGTCAGTTTTTAAATAAACTGATAAGCAAGTTTTTCACCCACTTCTTGTCATAACATTTTAAGGCACCCTTGATTATCCAAACTCCTTATTATCAGAACAGAAAGAGTTAGCCCCAAAGTTCAATAGTCAATATTACAATGTATTAGTTATTATGAACAAATCAGTATTCATTACTAGTTCTAGTTGACCATTAAGAACTGACAGTGACAATTCAGGGGCGGATCCAGCCTTTAAGTAAAGTGGGGGTTCACATCAGACATACCATAACTAAGGGGGTCGGAGGGCTTCCCCCCACCCGGGAAAAAAATTAATTTTTGGTAAAAATATAGTGCATTTCCTGTAAATTTAACACCACTCTCAAGAAATAATTTTGTACTTTGGGTTGAACCCCTTTACATTATTTTTCAAGGAGGAGGAAACACACTGTAAAAGACTCAGTGTATTAGGCTCTTTTATATTGGGCTACACTGCTGACAATATTAAAAGTAAGCAGGCTGAAATGACCAAATGTTTAAGCACTCTGGTTCAGTACCAGGATGTAGAGTTTAATATACTGGAGATCTGAACCACATTCTGACATTTTATTGACAGCAGTGTGTCTTTGAGTGTGTCTTTGAGTGTGTAGTCTGTATTCGAAAAGAAAATAAAAATTGTTTTCTACTGAAATTCTACTGAAAAGCCAGTCACGAGTTGAATTTTCTATAACATGTAAATTATGTGCAAGATGTTCTTTAAGAGGACTACGGTTTATTCACATTTTTGAGTGTATCAAGTTCCAATGTCTATCATCTGTACTAGATAATGTAGTTACACGTTTAAAAGAATCATCTAATGTATTCCATAATTTTTTTTCAACAGGAAAGAATGAATTTTGATGAAATTCTTGTTTGTTATATTTATAGAGAAGAGTAGTGTACCAGTACTTTGTTGATTATAAAACATTTTAATGTACTTTGGTCGAATTGTATGCAAGAAATAACCAAGTTAAAGACTACACTCAAAAATTTCATTGAACGTTTTACAACCCAAGCCAAAAGAAAAAAAATAACACTTTACTAACAATGACTGATACACATTAATAAATGTATGACTATTAACAATAAGTAATACAATTACATTACTTATGGTTAATATTTAAAATGTTATCTGTACAGAATCCTCACACTCTATCAATGACAGTTTTAGATGGAGTCTGATTGAGAGTTTTCATATTGAAGAATAAATGCTAATTATCATATAAAATTATAAAAACTTTTCAAACTAAATTATCCTTGTTCAGTTAAAGTTAAACTGCAAAAAAAAAGGTAACTTCCAAATGCAATTAAATCAGCTACATATTCAGTTACATCCAATTCTTCCCAATACAAAACCACAGCAAATCTACACTTGTGTTCCTTGTGTTTCGTCACACCTCCTCCACACATGTTTTCAGGGATGTTATTCTATATGCCACTTTGAGAGGCTGTATCTCAGTGGGGGATGCTCTGATTGATGTCTCGTTTTCATTGTTGGGATTGTCTTACTCACTGGCATACACATACAAAGTTTTAAAGAAACTTTTTGTTTCATGCACTGTGGACTTTAAAGGGGAAAGTTTTCAACCCGGGACGAAAATCTCCTCAAATTTCAAATATCATACAGTTGAAGGGGAACACACTAAATAAGATAAGCCAGTTCAAGGAACACTTTGGAGTTTTATTAAAACTGTTAATAAAATTAGCTTGTTAAGACATTAACAATGTCACCCTTTATTAGTACTATACAAGCTGCACATTCATCATAATTCAACCTGTCATAATCTGGTGTTTCTAAATCACAATCAATGAATATTAGTATTATTAATTACATCAAGAACTAAAGTACTCTTTTGCTACCACTACAACTATCTGTAAGACCTTTTTACGACATAAGTCTGGTAACCAGAAGTACTGTGAACTACTATATTACATTTTACAACAGTGAAAGCTTGTAATAAAGCGTAAGGACACTGCTAACTGTACTCAGTATGTACTTTATAAATTATATACAATTTTAACTGACAAGCCTGGTAAGCTTATGAAGTACTTTTGTTGATAGTTAAGGAAAGTATCACAGTATTCACTACCACTACAGTTATCTTAAAGTTATACAACCTCTAGACATCAGTCTAGTAAATATATAACTATGAAACTTGTATTAACCACATGTAATCATTATAGATGACAATAAAGCTTGTGACAGCCTAGTAACTCTTAGTAAAGAAGAAGGGTAGAAATTATAATGTTAAATGACTAAAAAGTAGTAAAATACCCAAACCCAATCAAGTAGATTTGTTGAGAAGTTGTTGAAATGTTGTGGGAACAGTGCTAGCAGCGCTAGGCGTACATTTAAGATAGTGCCAGATTGCCTCACTTTGCCAGTTGCCATGTTGTTTAATATTCTCAAATTGAATATTATTATCAAACGCCATAGATGCCCCACTTCTACGGAACATATGAAAGGTATATTGAGATGGGTTCAAGCCCATATTAACCATGACTAATTTCAAAAAGGATCTAACTGTAAAGGCCACAGTAGTTTCAATTGAAGCTTTATTCTGGATTAAGAATAACAGTGTATCCTTAGTATAACTGAATTTAGCTATCATAGCTTTCAAGGCAGTAACTGGACAAATGTGATAATTATCTAACTTAGGCAATTGCACTACTTGATAATCACCAGACGTTTGCATATTCTTTGCACAAGTCAATATCAAATGAACGCCAGGGGAACCCCAAATAACATCCCCAAACACTGGATATCTTGTCTTATCAAAACTCTTCACTGAATTTGGAACCAGTGAAGCCAATCTAAAGAACCCAAAGTAGGCCACCAAAAATAGGGCCCTATATGTGATACCATTTTGAAATTTAGTTAATTTTCTCGACATTTTTTCCAAGAGCGAAATAGACATCACACTCTTAACTGTTACCCTAAGTTTAGCGTTCATTTGAACTGATTTAATCAATAACATGATTTTTCTACTTGTCAAGGCAACAATGGGCCAATTAAATAAGCCAAACTAATGCTTCAAGACTGACATATGATTTCTCATAGAGCAGGCATGTATATTGTTCTGAGCCAAATATTCAAAATAAATCACCACAGTTTGTAAACTGGCTGGCTGGTTCAAGCCCATGTAGACCATCACAGACAGAAATAACTTGAAAGAAGCCGCATAGGAAGCCAAAGTCCTTGGTCGAAGGCCACCAGCAATACGTTGATCAGCCAATTGAAGCATATGGTTGGTAGTAGACGTCCGTACAAATCAAAACAAGACACAGCAGCACCTGGACACAGTAAATACAGGGGGCTACAAGTCCCAACAGCCAGGTCAAAGTTTTTTTGTTGTTTTTTTATATAGAAAAATCTGGCAATAAGGAATTTGGTTCCACAATCTCCCAGTTACATTGCTTCAATACTCTAACTGGAGAAAGTTCTGATGCCTCATATGTATGCCATCTTGATAGTATATCAGCATATGTATTTTGAACACCTTTTATATATTTGACTTGTAAATCCATGTTAAATGCTGCTGTATATAACCAAACTGTTCTAACTGCTGCCATTAACCAAATATCTTTGATTTGATTCGACTGGAAGGCATTAACCACTGCCCAATTGTCACACCAAATTATAATACTTCGATTGGCCCAATACTGGTGCCAAGTTCTAATTGCTAATACAATATTAATAGCCTCAAAATGAACTATTGAACATAAGTTTTGAATTAAACTGGGAATTGGACAAGTATATACTCTAGTACCATATATACCACCTACTCTTTGTAAGGAAGTGTCTACATATACTTGTTGTGGAGTTACAGTTCTGGGATAAATCTCTACTGAACCGTTAAAATACTTAAGAAATTTCTGAAACCACATAATATCTTTAAAGAAAGATTGAGGTAGTCGAATCGCACCTTTAACTGGGGCGTTACAAAGTACTCCAAGTATACGATTTACAAAGAGACGTGCTGGACGAACGCAGCGATGTATGTATAACAATTTTCCTATAAGTTTTTGTAATTGGCGTCTAGATGCATAAGTACGATTTATCCATTTAGAGCACATTTCCTTAACTTCAAGCATTTTACTTTCTGGGATTTTTAAAATACCAGTCCTGGCATTAATTTCAATCCCTAAACAAGTTACTTGTTCACCTGGTTTTTCTATTTTCTTTTGAGTTATGGGTAAGCCCACTGCTTGCAATAAATTGGTTAAGTTTGAAAAGCATTAGATGCGTTCGGTGGGGACGTCACTCCAATGTAATCATCTAAGTAGTTTATAACCATACGTTACGCAAACGCAAGTGATGCGTAATAACGTCGGTGCACATCTGGCACGCTGTGGCCCCTGGACGAAATCAGAATGGAAGTCCTACATCAACGTAACGTTTGCCTTGCCATTGTAAACCTAGTAATGGGTAATCAAAGGGGTTGATTCGTAGATTTCGAAAAGCCCTTTCTAAATCAATTTTAAAGAGTAAAGTACGAGAACCAAGAGTTCTGATCTGTTGGACTACATCGTCTACTGTGGGATATCTTAAAGTAAATGGTATTCCATCATATACATCAGCAGCAACACAGCTATTAACACTTTGACCCAGGGGCCAGGACAGATCTACGATTACTCCCTCACCTCCATCTGGCTTGTCACGAGCCATAAGGGGGGATATATGCAATTTTTCAAATGGTACTTCCTCTATGGGTCCCACCATTGCTTGTTTCTCAACTTCGACATTGAAATATTTATCAACACCATCTGGTCTCTGAAGAGCAGAGGCGTGGTTTTCGACTTCCTCATTAAATTGAAAAACATCATAGTCCACATTCAGTGGAAATCCAAACTGAAGGTATTCCCCCAAGATCTTATGGTCATAATTTTTAAGTAGGTAACGCCATTCTGGTATATTCAAGCCTGAAGGGACCTGTATTCTGGCCCCTTTATAATTAGGTCCCGAAAACGCAGCTACTTTGTTGTGTATACTATATAACCATTTACTAGAATTTTGAAATGTGCAAGTTGTTACTTGATTTCTAATTTGGATATGTGGTATGCTAAATGGAATAAAGCCAAAAGTTCTACCTTTGTAAACATCAATGTCTGACCTACTAACATTATCCTGGGGAGTTACATCCACCATAGAATTGTGTTCCAATTCACTCTTTGTTATTTCGACAATACTGGTTTCTGTTAATTTTTCTAGATTATTAGACTATTTCTGAGTGAGTGCGTTCTTTAACGTAGCATTTGCAGTTATATTGTCGAATTGAATTTCATCTCTCATCTCCTCCCTAGTTACACGACAATTATGCATTTGCTCATTAAATTGCAGGAAACCCATACTATCGGACATATTTTCAATAAAATTTGCCATGTATGGCCCTCTATAACACATTATGCAACCTTTAATGATAGATAATCTCTCAAGGTCGTGACATGTATTCACTTGATCGTTGAACTGGCTATTATCAATTTGTAAGCCCATACCCACTTCATCTGGTGAATTAAGCTGTGAGCTACGACTTGATTCAAGAGTGTTAATACTCTGTTGAATCCTACTACAACTATTCTTAGTATTGTCATTTAACTGTTCTTTGATATGACGTTTTACATAGATAGTTGCATTGAACCACCTGTTTACTTAATACATCTTGGTTGTTACTACTACCATTCACTATCATTTACTTCATCTAACATAGCAGGCCTGTATATAGGACTGCCAGCATATTCTGACATACCAAAACTGCAACTGGCTGCATTCTCCAGCCAAGTCACAGGATATGGATTGTCATCTATCTTGACATAAAATACCTCATCTAGACTAACCGCCACTTGGCAACTATTGTTAACATAATTAATAGGGTAAAAAGTTTCAGCAAATGGATTAAGTTTATATTGTGTTTTACAATCATAATAATTCATGAATCTATCATTATTTTGAACCTTAACAATCTGTACCTTATCAGGATTATACAAGCAACCATAACTACCGTTTTTCTTCTGATTATAGGTATGTGAGTTGCAAACATTTCAAGC
The DNA here is from genome assembly GCA_964017235.1 of Sabellastarte sp. h YS-2021. Lineage (NCBI taxonomy): Eukaryota > Metazoa > Annelida > Polychaeta > Sabellida > Sabellidae > Sabellastarte > Sabellastarte sp. h YS-2021. The sequence goes on along the minus strand of OZ024929.1, from coordinate 16,596,132 downwards.
TTTCTGTTCTTTGTTTTTGACTTGATCATTTTTAACATTTCCTCCACTATTTTTCATTCTCAAGCATTTTTGCATGGTATGTTCAAACTTCCTACCCGTTTCTCGAAAACAGTATGAACAAATGTGTTGAAAAATAGTATTGTTCAGCACATGATCACTTTCAAACTTACAAGTCCCATTATTGAAATGAATGCAAGGTTGGATTCTATCTTGGGTATTAGTACTACTTCTATGACCCTGGACCAGTCTCTGAGTATTTCTACCTTTAATTTTTTTGACTAGGTCCAACTGTTCCCAACTAACTTTCCCCCTTTCCATATCTTGGAGTACTGCAGCATGTGCCTTCCTAGCTGTATTCATAGACAAATCTATTGCGTCTTGCATCAGGTATGTTAAGTATAGTAACATATTTTCCCTAATTTTTTAATTTCCCTCCTCCAAGATACAGAAAAGAAAGCCTTGCATCCATTGTTCATTAGTTAGTTCATCGTATGTTGGTTGTTTACTACCCGAGGCAACAGAACAGAAATCTTGTGGCCAATTTATATTTTTGTTAATTATTTTCAACCCCTGCCCTATATCTCCCTGATTTTAAACTTTGAACTGGCTTACCTGCTGTTTCTGTTCTCGAGGTTTGCTGGTAGTCTTGCACCAACGTTCTACCTCAGCTTGTATGCGCAAGTCAGATTTGAGATCTTCAAAAGAAGGCAACTTTGCAGGTCGTGACACCTCGCCTGGAAGCTTGGGAGTTTTCAACTTGGATTGCTTGTCCGACTTCGGTGAACTCTGAGCTGAGGGTGCTCACTCTTTCCTCTTGTTTACGTAAACGTAGTTCTTGCTGTTGTAACTGTTCATTCATAGTCTGTACAGAGTTTAATAATAAATATAATTTCTGAGCTATTACCCCATCAGCTTGAGCACTAGTCGACTCGTCCATAGTAGCTCCCACTTCCTCTGTAGGCAAAACTTCTGACTCCGCTGGCCCTTTACTTGCCCTGGATTTGTCTGGTTTATTTTTGTGTACACCGTGTTTTGTCATTCTGAAAAATTTGTAATATAAATGAGAGGCTGACCACAGCATGAGAAATCAACGAAACTAGCTATAAAATAAATAATATATAAATTCAAAGCAAAAATCAAGATTTCTCGTAATGTAGTAAACACTCCCTGCTGAATTTCATGTGCGATTAGCAGCATGAAACCCACAACTAAAGAATTCGACAGCATGGTGCCCCATTTAAAAGCAAACTGGCAGGAGTTTATGCAGACATCGTAGTTTCTCATTCACTCCAAATATAACTCGTCCTTGAACACGGTGTATGTGACTGGCAAAGAACTAGTACTAGGACAGTAACTAGTACTGTAATCAGCATTCTTTTATATCATAGAAAATTCTGCCCCCCAACTGAAGTGGTGTGCTACGTACCTCGCATCACCTACCACATTTGAAGTCTTCTTATACAAATATCAACAAACACCACAGCTTACTGGGATATAACATATCACCTTTGACAGCACTGATAAACTCTTCGTTCCTGACTAAAAGGACATAAGTTCTCAAGGAATTTTGTTACTTGATGCAGTTTTTTTACTGTTTTAAAGTACACAAACTTTATTTAAATTTTCAACAGCAGATTCCCACATAAGTCCTTCTGTACATGGCAGTTGTTAATTATCTGAGATAAGTGTACATTACAATGCACTTGCCATGACACATTAGTTTGTTTATTATAGCATCACAATTGACAGAGGAATGGAGGTTCTTAAATGCTCTTTGACCCCTCGACTTTGAGCTTTAAAACTACCCACCATAAAATGACCTTCACAATTTATTGAAAGTGACGTTAAGCCCAAATAGGATCTAAATCTGGTCGGCTAGACACGATTCCATTGTTTATTTTGAAGCATTTGCCAACTTACCAAGTGAAAGAGCCATGGGCCCACACAAGGCTATGAAATGCAGTAAGATAATTACGCCCTGATGAGTGGATTAAATTGGAACTAACGCCCACAATCTCGATTAAAATTTATCGTATCATCAGTTTTCAGTTTACATCACGAGTTTACTGTGCAGCATATACCAAACACAGTATTTCATGAACATAATTTAAAATGTACATACTGCTCTCATTTAATTTCTGATGTACAAGTAGAATAAATAAATATCTATAGAATACATTAAATTACCTATGAAGAGGGGTTATATTTTTGGTGCCATATGTACTTGTTTGTTTATTTGCTTGTCTGATTGCTAGATAGGTCCTCGCGGTGGCCTAGTGGTTAGCAAGTTTGGCATCTAATCAAAGGCTGCCACCTCTGTGGGTTCGAGTCCCACAAGTGGCAATTCTGAGGACCTGTCCCAATATGACCCTGGCTGTTGAACGGGACGTTAAACCCCAACTTTGACTTTGATTGCTAGATAGCCCCAAAAGTAATGTACGGATTTTGAATAAATTTTCGGGAAATGGCGACAACACATTATTGTTTGTTTTTGTGGTGATCAACATCATAGTCTGGATCCAGAAATTTTTTTAAGGATTTTAGGTGTTGGGCCTTGGTGAAGGTCAGCACTCCCAAAGTGATATTATTATGCCAGAGATCATAACTGCCTAAACTCAGTTTCATTTGTCAACTGTATTTGGTATCAATTTGAATAGGCTATTAAATTACCAAGCCAGACAGTAATGCGCCAACACAAGGCTACAAATTGTAGAAAAAATTACTGTACCAGGATAACAGGATTAAATTGGAACCAACACAACAGTCTGATTAAAATTTACTGTAGTATTAGGTTTCAGTTTGTATCATTTAACTACCGTACAGGCCATGGCAAATACAGTATTTCATTTAACATAATTTAAAAGTGTATAGCTCTCATTTTATAGTTAAGATGTCCAATTAAAGTTAATTTGTACGGATATATTCAATTAATCACAAAATGCCCTTGACATTACATTTGGTATAATGTGTAAAACATCAAATATATTCAGTACTTAAATATTTGTGGGTACCCATAGCAACAGGAAACTGTGCGCAACTGATAAACCCACACGATGTCTCCCCTATAATATATATCTCTCACAAAAATACGTGTACAAACAAAAGGTCGTAAAATACCTATATATCTTTAGTATTTATATGTCTTTATGTTTTTTCCCTTACAAAGTTGATTGTACTTCCATGAACTGGTAATAAAAAGCTTGTTACTGTAAAAATGTGTACATCACATTCATCTAACATATAGTACACTGCATGACATATATTAACAGCTTTGCAAGGTAACATTTTGAGATTATGTTCTATTGCAAGTATTTATTACTGTCCTGAAATTGGCAGAATGTGACAAAAGTGGTATTTTGTACCTCATAAACACTTTTAATTGGCATTTTATATTAATTAGTTTGACCCACGCCTATCTAAATGAAAATGGTTATTCATCGGTACTTTCCATTGAAGTTTTGTTTAAATGTCAAACTGAAAGGTTCAGTGAACATATAAATATAGTATGGATATATATTTTTGATGGAAAATCATATTTACCGCGGATAACATATCACAGTGACAAATGGGTGTGTGCAATATGTTACTTATGTTGGATTTGTAAAAAATCTTCCAGTTGCTGAATATATAATAAGGGATGGATAACAATTAACGTAGTATCTTGTATCTGTTATATCTCATCAACAATGGTTGGCAGTTGCATGTGTTACTGAAGGCAACCCAGGAAGTGTAAAGATATATCTAGGTGAGTGTTTTCTATAGAGTCGCCAGGAGTGACCGGATTCAACAATTTTGTTTCTTAAAACACTGGGGTTCTTTTGATGAAATGTCTTAGCCAAGTCGTAGGCTTATCTTTTATATGCAAATACAGAATACCTCATCCTAAGATTTGGCTAACACCTTTCGTGAATGTACCTGACGTTGGTTTCACAAAATGTCTCAGCGCGCACTTAGATTTGAAGTTATAAGGCTTTTGTCTTAAAATGAGACTAATAAGCCTGTGATCTTAGACTTCCAGGGTTTCACAAAGCTTTGGCTTAGTTTGCCTTGGATCGAGTGGCCTTAACTTTTGTAAACAAAGACTTAAATGTGGCCGCTATATATTTTCTCATTTCCAAAATTGAAATGCTTAAAAATAAAGAATAAATATTCAGAACAGTTCCCTAAATTGGTCTTGGACATACGTCTATGATTACAAGGCTTTGCATTGAAAAAAACAGCACTTTTTCAAAGATAAGATGAGTTAAACAAAGAATACATGTCACCAACTGAAATATTTTCATTAGATATAAATTGTCAAATGACATAAAAAACCCACTGCTGTTATATGATAAGTTTGGACTTAGTAAAGTCACCCTTTGTGAAATCCATTTAAGTCCAGAACTTAGCAAAGACAAAAGGCTCAGATTTATGTCCCTGACTTAGCCTAAGTCCTGGGCCTGTATTCACGAAAGGTCTCAGACTTAGCCAGCTCTTAGGCTTAAATCCAGTCTTAAAGTTAAGACTTTTGTCTCAGCTAAGTTTTGTCTTAAAACCGTATTCACAAAGGGTGACTTAGCTAAGTCCAAAATTATTAAATAACCAAACTGGTTTTCTGTGTCATGTGACCTTTCTTTTCTATTCAAACTATACTATTGGTGACATATATCCTTCATTTAATGCATTTATTTAAGGAACAATGCTGTTTTGAAATGGAAAACCTTGTTACCACATATAAACTTCCCAAAGACTGCTTTAGTGAGGTGTTCTGTATAATTATACATTATTTACAGCCATTTCAAATTTTGAAGTGGAGAAAAGTTTATGGTCGCCATATTTAAGTCCTCTTTACAAAATTTAAGCCCACTACCAACCAGTCTTAAAGTTGAGCCCTTGGCTAAGCCTAAGACCAGTCTTAAATTCTTTGTGAATACCCCTAAGCCTAAGACAAAAGTCTTAGCAGTTTTTGGGCTGAAACTTGAGACAAAAGTCTCAACTTTAAGCCTAAGCCCTGGCTAAGACCTTTCATGAATACGGGCCCAGGCTAACTCTGAGACCCTTCGTGAAACCAGCCCCTGAAGATTATTTGAAAGTATTTGAAAAGTGTTTGAGATAAATTTCAGACTTTATTTGAAAATAATAGAAATAAATACAATAGACTAGAAAAACACTCATAGAGTGAAGACCTCTGTCAAACAGCTTGTTTCCACCCCTACATTTTTCTATTTCTGTATCATAGTAGTCCCAATTTCACCAGGATCAAGCTTAGATGTTTTAAATGGACATTATTGTGTGAATGTCCTGTAATTTTTGCCAGGCTATCTAATGGCTAAGTATGGAGCTATGTATATGCTGAAAATGGCTGAAAGTTTCATCCAAATCTGACCATAACTTTTCCAGTTTTTTGCAAAGAGACAGACATACAAATACAGTTGAAGAAACTTATCCTCCTTGGCAGAGGTAGTGAAAAAAACGAGAATTTATGTTTAAAAATTTTCAAAGTAGATGGAGAGTAAGCGCTATAAAAGTACTATTAGAATTAGATTTCTGTTCATCACATCTTGGGGTATTTTACACGATCATTAGAATTCTTAATATTTCAAGTTAAGACATAAAAAAGTATCAAATTTCAGCATTTCATCTGTGTTTTATGTTAAAAATACAGTGGAACCTCTATTATCCGACCCTCTATTATCCGAATTTTCAATTATACGACCTCCAATACACTCTCCCAACCCCATTTAAACCTGTTATTTTAGGCTCTCCATCATCCGACCTTTCTATTATCCAACCTAATTGTTACTCTCCCAAGAGGGTCGGATAATGGAGGTTCTACTGTATAAAAATATGTCTATTATTTTACTAACTACCCATCAATTTGGGTGAACTTTTTTCTTTTCTAGCATCTCATGATCTACCATATTCTTCATTTACATCTGGGCACATGTCCATGTGATGTTTTTCAGTATTTTTGTCAGTCTATTTGTCTGTCTGTTTGTTTGTTAGGCTTACACAGGTTTGATTTTCATTAAAAATACTTGGAAAATGGGTCTTGGTCCATCTTAGATAAAATTTCGAGAGCGATCCGGATCGATGCCTTGATACAAAAAAATAACAAAGATCTGTATTTTCCCATTTACTCACTATTTAGCCATTTTCCTTCAGAGAAGAGAGGAAAGGTTCTGATATAAACTATACATGCCATGGCGGAGTTGAGTGCTGTCAGAGTGCTCTTGTTCAGATTATGTTGGAGAACAGTAGTAATGATGAGGAACATATATATATTATGGTGTGTATTTTAAAGGGGAAAAGTTTTGTCCTCTGTGGAAAATCTCCTCAAATTACAAAGATCGTACATTCGGAGTTTTTAGGCACGAGCCTCGCTAGAGCTAGCGCTTCTACAGATCACTTTTTTTTTTTTTTTTGTCTCCAGACTTTGATGAAATTGACAACACCTGTGCTTTCTGAATTTTCCTCTCTGATGGCTTTGCGCTCGCGCTAGGGGACCAAAGCACCTTTTGGCCTTGTTATATACAAATATCACCAATCAGCACAGCTTACTGGAAAATAACATATCACTTTTTGACAGCACTGATAAACTCTTCCTTCCAGATTAAAAGGGCATAAGTCCTCAAGGTATTTTATTACTTGTTGCTGGTTTTTTTACTGTAACAGTTTTAAAGTGCACAAACTTATTTAAATTTTCAACAGCAGATTCCTACATAAGTCCCTCACTGTACACGGCAGTTGTTAATTATCTGAGATAGGTGTACATTACAATGCACTTGCTATACAACATTAGTTTGTTTATTTTAGTATTGCACATGACAGAGGAAAGAAGGTTCTTAAATGCTCTTTAACCCCTCGACTTTGGGCTTTAACAGGCTAAACTGTCGGCAAACCCTCTTATCCCGTAATTTTTTAGGTACAGTTGAATACTGATATATTGGAGGCTAACATTCCCCTAAAATCTTTGTTTCTAGACGCCTGCCATGAGTGTTGAGGGTGGGGAGGAGGTGAGTATGAATCCCATGGAGAAGCTGCGGGTACGGATGGCCTCGGAGGGGTACCAATCCATGGAGGGAAAGAACGGATCCAATAACAACATACAAAACACAGAAAAACACAGTCTGGTGGAAAGTGGTGAGTTTTTTGGTAAATTTATTTAATATTTGATGTTTTCCATAAGGCCTTTGTAGTGAGATAACCCCACTTGACATTGAAGAAGGGGTCAAAGGTAAAAGTCAGCAATTGGAAAATAGTCTCAGGCCTTGACTTGGTATAAGTCGTTTTCATATTTGGAACCCCTAGTAGCAATCATAAGGGATATAAGGTCTTTTTAATAGGATAATCCCATTTAACATGTGATATGACGGCCATTTTGTTTTTGAAACTAGGCTAAATTACTATGAGGCTAACTTTCCTAGCCATATATATTTTGCACATATTTGATGAACCTAGCTGCAATGTTTCAAGTTTTAGAGCATCTTAATGATTTTTAAATAATTGGCTATGGCCAGCATTTTGTTTTTCAAAATAATGCCAAACTTTTTCTCAGGCAAAACATTTGAAGGCCAGGACTTTTGATGGTCTGTCTTTGTATTCGGAAGCCACAGCACGAATAATAAGGGAGAAATACGGATGTTTTAGTGTGATGAACTCATTTAACCTTGAAGCAGGGGTCAAAGGTCAAATTCAACACCTGGAAAAGATTCCCAGGCCATGACTTCCTACAAGTTGTTTTCACATTTCGAACCTCTAGGAGCAATATTTGGGGAGATATAAGGCCTTTTTAATAGGATAACCCTGTTTAGTATTAAACATGTGATGTGGCAGCCATTTTGTTTTTTGAACTAGGCCAAAATTAACCTCAGGCTAGCTTTTCTAGCCATATAGCTTTTGTGCAAATTTGATGAAGCTAGCTGGAATATTTCAAGGTTAGAGCACCTTTATGGCAGCCATTTTGTTTTTTGAACTAGGCCAAAATTACCCTCAGGCTAGCTTTTCTAGCCATATAGCTTTTGTGCAAATTTGATGAAGCTAGCTGGAATATTTCAAGGTTAGAGCACCTTTATGATTTTCAAACAATTAGCTATGGTGGCCATTTTGTTTTTCAAAATGAGGCTAATTTTGCAGAAACATGTGTTCATAGCCATAAACATTCCCTGCAAATTTGTTGAAGATATCTTTATAAATGAATGAGATATTAAGGTTTATGCAAAAACGTGACGAACGGATGGATGCATGGACGGACGCATGCATATACGGAAGGCGTTTTATAATCTCCCGACCACGGCCTTCGGCCACGGGCGGGAGATAAAAATATATCATTCATGAAGATTAACAATATGATACTTGTGGTACGCACTGGTATACCATTTTTATCTTCATTCCTGATATTTTTTAACACCTGCTCTACTGAGACTCTTGCTTCTAGAGATAATTTTTTTTTCAGACTTTCATGAATAGTGGCGTAGCATCATGAGTATCTCTGTTCACTGAAGTTAAGTGGCAATGGGCTACATTAGTACTGGGATGGGTGACCGCATCAGTGCACTACTTCTGTCTCTGATGGCTTTGCAGCTCACGCTAGTAGACCAAAACCCTTTCGGCCTTGTTTCTGTGTATGTCATTTTGGAAGTTTTCCTATTATATTCACAGAAAAACATCAGGAAGGCAGATCTAGTGGCTTCAGTATTTTGGAACAAGTGATGGCTGTGTTCCTTGTCATATTTCTGGTGATCATTGTCGCCCTAACAGTCTTAGTTGTTATGAGGCACTTCAACTGTGATGAAACTAGCAAGGTTAGTAGAGAATTATTTAATTTTTAAAAAATTTTTCCAAAGTGTTTTAATGTCTTATGTTTATGAGGGAGGTGAGTCACTAATTTGATTTACCCCAACCTTTCTGATACCACCATGTTGTGGATGTGTCTCTATAGGCTAAAACTTTGTCACGGTTACTTTTGAAAACTGTTTGATGAGCTTGGTTTTTGTCCAAGCTGGAAAGCATGGGGTGGGGGATGGTGGGGATATTAATTCTTGTTTGCAGAATACAGTGTAGATGTAAAAAAATAATAAATTCCACCAAAAACACTAGAAAGTGGTAAGGAGGTCTGCAATTGGTTTAGATTTGTGGCAGGATTTCATGAAAACTGTTGGAATGGCAACTGTTTTTCATTGAACTTTTCTGGTTTGGGAATGTGTGTTGCAGGCCCTATAACCCATTGCCAGATTTCCCCCATATTTCATTTAAATGTTCACCCTGACGAAATCTGTACCTCATTAGGTTTTGGGCATGATCCTTTAAAAACTCCATGGCAACCATTTTATAACATAATGCTGCATCTTACTTTAACCTGACATGTCTGTAACAATAGGCCATGCTAAATGATTATTTTAGCTTTCTGTTTAGTATTGATATTTCAACTGTTTAACCTCACAGATTTTAAAAGCCATGAGGGTATTGGTTTCACCCATGACATCCTGCTGAGTGGGCATGCACTTGGTCCAGCAGTTGGGTGGGCAGCAGGACAAAAAATCTTATCCCGGCTGTGAGGTGTAGGAACCTTATACAATGGTGGGGCATTGGTTGGGGGTGCTGGTGTGGAATGTCATGGTGTAACCATGATTAGACCTTAGTGACCTTGACCTTTAAAATCTTGTACCAGCTGTATCAAGGAAGCCATAAGTTGTTGGAAGTTGATGCTTGGCCGGAACAGTAGTTGGAGGTGTGAAGTGTTGCTTCTAGAGCATGGGATATACAATATCTTAATCTTATGAGACTTACACAAACCTGCAATTAGGTAGATTTAGTATGTTCAGTAGAAGATGCAGTACCACATGTTTACAAAATGGAGTTACATCAGTGGTTTAATTGAGAATCTTTCATTTTTACTCCACAGCCCTTATGGGCTGTCGGGGTATTGTTTTCACCCATGGTGTCCAGATTGGTGGGCAGGCAGCGAGAAAAAGTTTGTCCGGGCTCTATATCAGAAACCATAAGGTGTAGGAAGTTCATACTTGGTAGGGACATTGCTTAAGGGGTGTAGGTGTGCAATGTCATGGTCTGACCTTGATTTGACCTCTGACCTTGCAGTAGTGACCTTGACCTATAAAATCTTGTTTGGGCTATATTTCGGAAAACGTAAAGTGTAGGAAGTTGATACTTGGGTTGGGTTGGGGGTTGTAGGTGTGCAACATCATGGTGTGACCTTGATTTGACCTTTGACCTTCCTGTAGTGACCTTGACCTATAAAATCTTGGCAGGGCTATATCTTGGAAACCGTAAAGTGTAGGGAGTTGATATTTGGTAGGGACATTGGTTAGGGTTTGTAGGTGTGCAATGTCATGGTGTGACCTTGATTTGACCTTTGACCTTGCTGTAGTGACCTTGACTTATAAAATCTTGTGCAGACTATATCTCGGAAACTGTAAGGTGTAGGAAGTTGATATTGACCTATAAAACTTGTCTGGGCGGGCTATATCTCAGAAACCGTAAGGTTTAGGAAGTTGATACTTGGTAGGAACATTGGTTAGGGGTTGTAGGTGTGCAATGTCATTGCATGACTTTGAATTGATGTTTGACCTTGCTGTAGCGACCTTGACATATAAAATGTTGTCCTGGCTATATCTCGGAAACCGTAAGGTGTACAAAGTTGTTACTTGGTAGGGACATTGGTTAGGGGTTGTAGGTGTGCAGTGTCATGGAATGACCTTGATTTGACCTTTGACTTTGCCATAGTGACCTTGACCTATAAAATCTTGTTTGGACTATATCTCGGAAACCGTAAGGTGTAGGAAGTTGATACTTGGTAGGGACATTGGGGGGGGTGGGGGGGGTGGAGTGGGGGTGGGGGGTGGGGGGGTTGTAGGTGTGCAACGTCATGGTTTGACCATGATTTGACCTTTGACCTTGCTGTAGTGACCTTGACCTATAAAATCTTGTCCAGACTACATCCTGGAAACTGTAAGGTGTAGGAAGTTGATATTTGGTGGGGACATTTGTTGGGGGTTGTAGGTGTGCAACATCTCATGGTGTGAGCTTGATTTGACCTTTGACCTTTCTGTAGTGATCATGACCTATAAAATCTTGTCCCGGCTAAATCTTGGAAATGGTAAAGTGCAGGAAGTTGATACTTGGTAGGGACATTGGTGGGGGGGTTGTAGGTGTGCAACGTCATGGTTTGACCATGATTTGACCTTTGACCTTGCTGTAGTGACCTTCACCTATAAAATCTTGTCCAGACTACATCCTGGAAACTGTAAGGTGTAGGAAGTTGATATTTGGTGGGGACATTTGTTGGGGGTTGTAGGTGTGCAACATCTCATGGTGTGAGCTTGATTTGACCTTTGACCTTTCTGTAGTGATCATGACCTATAAAATCTTGTCCCGGCTAAATCTTGGAAACGGTAAAGTGCAGGAAGTTGATACTTGGTAGGGACATTGGTGGGGGGTTGTAGGTGTGCATCGTAATGGTGTAGTCTTCATTTGTCCTATGACCTAGTTGTAGTGACCATGAGTTTGAAAATCTAGTCTGGGCTATTTATTGGATTCGGTAAGGTGTAGGTTTTTCATCAAATCCTCTTACAGACCCCACACAATAGAATCTCCTCTTTATCAGTCATTTGAGAATATGGTGGTGTCAATCGGGCTTCATGGCCGTTCATTGTTGCTTGCCTGCATCTACTGTCCTCCAGGATCATGTACCTGTAACTTTCTGGAAGAATTCATGTCATTTGTTGGTTACCTCTCATCTATTAATTCTTCGTATTACATATGTGGCGACTTCAACATTTATGTTGACGTTCCAGTTGGTGATGGTCATAAATTCACTACTTTTCTTGATTCGTGTGATCTGATACAGTTAGTCAATAAACCTATTCATCTACATGGCCACATATTGGACCTCATTTTATCCCCTAGTGACCAGGACACCATTACTGATGTTAAAATTTGCGACTTTGTTTCTGATCATGCATTAGTCAAATGCTCAGTTGCCTTCCCTTGTCAAGTGGCTCACACTCCAAATATAGTTCAATATAGAAGGTACCACCGTATCAATATGTCTGACTTCCGCTTGGATCTCAAAAACACTTCCTTTGTCAAGTCTCCAGCTGATGCTGTTGTCGATCTATATGAACAATATGTACATGATTTGGGCCATGTTCTTGATAGGCATGCACCACTCGTATCTAGAATGATAAAAAAGGATTCTGCAGATTGGATGTCTGACGATTATCGACGTGCAAAGTCCCTTAGGCGCCAATTTGAGAGAACCTGGCGTAGGGCTAAAAATCCACTGAACAGAAGTCGGCTTCATCGTCAGATTGTCTGGTGCAATGCACTTGTAAACAAAGATAAATCACACTACTATAGCAAACTGATTTCAGATAATAGTCGTGACTCTCGAAAACTTTGGCGTGAGCTCCATAAAACCCTGAACAAGGTTTCTGATGCCACACTTCCATCCCATGAGTCCAAAAAAATCACTGACTGACCAGTTTGCCTCCTTCTTTTCCAACAAAATTTAGAAAATTAGAGATAACTTTGGTTCCATTGGCACTGAAAATGATATTCACCCTCTTTCAGATCCTCCAAAAATTAACGTCTTTAGGCAAGTTTCTGAGGAGGCTGTTGATAAAATAATTAGAACATCACCAACAAAATCATGCCTGTTGGACCCTTTGCTGACATTCCTTATTAAGGAATGCATTGATATACTGTTACCTTCCCTTACAAAGCTGGTTAACTGCTCACTCATGGAGGGATGCGTCCCTGACGCTTTCAAATCTGCTGCGTTCACTCCTCTTATTAAAAAGCCAAATCTTCCCTCAAATGACTTGAAGAATTATCGTCCTGTATCTGGCCTCAGTTTTATCTCAAAACTGGTAGAACGTGTGGTTGCTAAGCAGCTATTAGAACATATTCATGTCCATAACTTAGACAATCCGTACCAGTCGGCATATAAAGCCGGCCATTCAACTGAGATAGCTCTTCTCTACATAAAAAATGAAGTTCACTTATCATTGTCAAGAGGTGAAACCACTGCCTTGGTATTGCTCGACCTGTCTGCCGCCTTCAACACCATAGATCATTCCATTCTTCTTAGTTGCCTCCGAAACTGGTTTGGTGTCGGCGGTTATGTTCTGAAATGGTTCACATCCTACCTAACAGACCATTACCAATCAATAAAAATTGGATCTACTTTGTCAGATGTTTGTAAACTCCTATTTGGCGTTCCCCAAGGTTCTGTCCTGGGCCCTTTGCTGTTCTCATTGTACACCACCCCCCTTAGTTCCATTATCAGTTGACATAAGGGAATAAAGTTTCATTTCTGTGCAGATGATAGCCAAGTTTATATACATTTATCCCAGAAGAAAAGCTAAATAGGTGCCTAGACGATGTTAAAGAGTGGATGTCCACTAGTAAGCTCAAATTGAATCCAGACAAGACCGAGTTTATCATCTTTCGTTCGAAGAGACAGCGGGACAAGTTGAAAGCATGTTTTCCAATTGATATCTTGGGCAACTCACTCTGCCCTGCTGATTCAGTACAAAATCTGGGTGTGTGGTTTGATTCAGACTTTTCTTTGTCCAAGCATGGTCAGAATGTCACCAGTATAACTCCTGGGCTAAAGAAACTGCATTGGCTTCCTGTTGAACAGCGCACAGTGTTCAAGACGGCCATACTTGTTTATAAGTATCTTCACACAGGCTTTCCCAGGTATTTTATCCATATCTTTCCTCCTACAGCAGTTCTTATAGCACCAGGCGCAGTCAAAGTGGTGGTAATTTCCTTGTCATTCCAGAGTTCTGCCCCTCCGTTCACAAATCTGTGAAACAGTTTGGTAATAGTTTTGCGTTTGATGCTCCCACTGTGTGGAATGCTCTCCCTGATGAGATTCGTGCCTCTCCCTCGCTGGCCTCCTTCAGAAAGCAGCTCAAAACCTACCTGTACACCAAAGCATACCCACCTTAGCCTGGATCATTCCCCTGGCGTTCTCCGTGGTGCTTGACCCCTGCTATGCCCCTGGATACAGAAATTTTGATGTCTGCTTTTTGCTTTATTGCACCTTAGAGTCCTCTTATTTGGGGAGATTAAGCGCTATAAAAGTCCAATTAGAATTAGAATTAGAAGGTTGAAACTTGGTAGGGACATAGGTCAGGGGGCGTAGGTGTGCATCATGGCGTGACCTTTAACTTTGGCTCTTTCAAAGTGTGTTCATCTGCCATATTTGAGACATGTTTCGCTTATGACAAAGATCTATAAATTGCTGAAACTGATTAGTTTATGTACTTTTGTATAATTGTGCTATTTCCATTGACAGCTATACTCTAGTTAATAAAATTTACAGCTTTGTAATTTTTATTTTGCTGATTAATGTTGTCATCTTGCTATTGAAATGTCTTGATTTAACACTTTATCTCATACATACATTTTCTTTCTTTGAGATTTTATTTTCTCTACTTAACATTATTTGGAGCTTAATAACTGACACTGCTCTGAAAGTATCCAGAATTTTGTACTGTTTCACTACTTCAATATTTCATGGTGTTGAAAACTATTTCCCCAGGCTGTGGGGTACGGGCGTCTCTGATGCTATTTTTGATTTTAAAAGGCCATATTCAGTCATTTTTTGTTTGAAAAATTCAATCTTTGTGAAAAGATTACAGATAGTACAAAATGGCTATTTCTGAAGCTGGACAGCACCAACAATTTTCAGAATCACATACAAAACCTTTTACATATCGTTCATTGACCAGGAAAGGTGGTTGAATGTTGTTTTGACACAAAAAAATTATCACATTTTACAGGAAAGTTGGACAAAACTCTTGTCACTGTAGTGTCAAAATGTAAAAATTCTGACAGCTTATTTGATAGGTAACAACTGACATATAAAAATGTGAAACATACAGTATTTACATTGCTTACAGTGATTTTTATATGCATTGAAATACATTTTAACATAAAACAATTATGCAAGACAGTTTCCCACCTAATTTGACTGACCCCCTACATATTTTTAGATATGGTGGGAGGCTGGGAGCTGTACCCCACATTTCAAAATTTCTAGAATCAACACTGGTGTAGGTGTGCAACATCATGGTGCAACCTTGATCTGACCTTGGCTCTTCCAGAATTATTTTATTGCCATATTTGAGACATACTTCTCCTATCACAAAACAATATGTGGATTGTTGTAACTGTTTCTAAATGTACTTTTACCTATTAGTAAGTGTACTATCTTCATTGTAAGCTAATGATATTTGCCCAAGCTGTGCAGTGAGGGTATCTGTGGTGCTATTTTTTAAAATTATCCTCAACCGTTGTAACTCATTTCTCAGAATTTGATTGTATTGTTTAATCAAACTCACATCAGGCAGCATGTTTATAGTATTTTTGTTGTTGAACAAAATGAAGGTATGATTTGAAGGAAAAAGTTTTTTTTTTTTAAATTTTGAAGACTTTTTATTCTTTAACTTTAATGAAAGTAAATGTCTTTATTCTCAGAAAGTTTAACTTTACTTATTCTTGAACTTTACTGAAAGTCAGTGTCTTTATTCTCGGAAAAATTCCCATTTAAAGAATGTTTCTGAATATGAACCCTGTTTTCTAAGTATATTATTTTGTTCATTTTCTCAGCCTTTCAATAAATTATTCAAGCAATCGACCAGCTAGTTCATTACCCAATCAGTAACCCAACTAACCAATCACTCAATGAAATCAATCACTAGATCAATCATCTGATCAATCAGTCATCCCATACATAACTCATTCACTCGTGTCAATCAATTAATCAATCAATCAATCAACCAATTAATCACTCCTCTTCTGTTTGACAGTGTCATTCAGCAACCTGTGTTGAAATTAGTGGATCACTCATGAAAAACATGGACCTTTCTGCTGCACCATGCGAGGACTTCTACCAATATGCCTGTGGCCGTTTCAATGACGACCCTCTGATCCCTCCGAGTGCCAAGAAATACAGCTGGTTTTCATTCATGAGTACCAGAGCCCTGGCACTTTCTAAAAAGGTAGGGTAATCTCAGAGTGTCATATCTTTCAGAGGCCTAGTGGTTAGCAGGTTTGACATCTAATCATAGGCTGTCACATCTGTGTCGGTTTGACTCCCACAAGTGGCAGTGTTGCGACATGTCCCAAAATAACCCCGACTGTTGAACAGAATGTACAGTATTGACTCTGACTTTGTCACAGATTGCAACAGAGGTCTTCAGTACTCCTCCGGGGCTTGTTTCACAAAGAGGTTTTAGGCTTGGCCAGCTTTAGGCTAAGTAATAGGACTTACATCTAAGGTGTCTTATCTAGGTGTGTGACAATTACTCAGTTTCACAAAGGGTGACTTATCAAGCTTAGACTAATTTACCAAATACCCACAGTGGTTTTCTGTGTCATATGACCATTTATTTCCACTCAAAATATATTACTTGTGACATCTATCCTTTGGTCATATGTAAGTGTTTGTTTATAAGAGTTTAACCAACTCCCAGGTAAGCTTAACTTTAAGCCCAAAACTTAACCAAAGCTTCAATTTTGCCACTTTGTGGAATCTGCTAAGTCTAAGTCCACAAACTTGGCCTAAGTTTAAAACAAAAATCTGAACTTTAAGTCTACATTTGGGCTAAGTCTATGTATACATGTATGTAGCTTGGATCTTTCTTAGTTATTTTTTTATGAATTTTTAAAATAATTTTTAATGCATTAAATTCATGAAATCAATTAAAATCATGGACTAAATCACTTATAACTTGAAAAGTATTGCATTTAGAGCATTTTGTTAAAATATGTTATTCAGCTACTTTTTCCATAGCTGCAACATGGTGAGTAACTTGGGTGTCTATCCCAGTAGCTAAGTGAGTAATAGCTACTTTGTGACTTTTCAGTACCTTTCATAATGAGTAAAATCATTTGTAACTTGAAAACTGTTGCATTTAGAGAATTTTGTATAAATATGTCATTCAGCTACTTTTGGGTCAGCTATAACACAGTAAAATTTCAGACCTGTAGCTCATAGCTGAGTAATAGCTATTTTGAGGTTATCACTGTTGAGTAAATTGCTTGTAACTTGAAAACTATTGCATTTAGTGTACCTTGTTTCATGTATTATTCATCTATTTATGAATCAGCTATAACATAGTAAAATTGCAGACCTGTAGCTTACAGCATAGCTGAGTAATAGCTACTAATTTTCTTAATTATCACCGTGTAAAAATCTGCATAAACATTTTTCTAGGGAAATATAGAAAAGGAGATTCTTTTAATTTTATTCAACCTTACATTCCTCACCATATATCATTTCTTCTTTCTAATATAAAGGGAACTAAAGGTTTTTATGAAAAATTAAATGAAAATGTTATTGATATGCCCTTTAAAATGAAATGGCATGATGATTTACAAGTTATACTGAATAATCACTCATGGCAACATGTTTTCAAAATTTGTTTTAAAACACTGAATGATCCTTACTTGAAATGGTTTCAGTATAGAATAATACACAGAATATTAGGTACCCAAAAACTTCTCCATAAAATGGGAATATCTGATTCATCCAAATGCCTTCTTTGTAATAGTAATGAAGAAACTTTAATACATCTCTTTTACTTCTGTCCCAAATCGAAACAACTCTGGGATCAATTAGAAAATCAGATTTTCAATAAAGCCGGTTTCAATGTTAAATTCACTCCTGAAGATATTCTATTAGGTTACAAGTATAATAATCCAAACTCTGTTGCAATAAATACAATAATTCTAATAACCAAGAACTACTTATTTACAAACTCTAGAACAGCTATAGAAATAAATGTTGCAGACTTAATAAGTAGAATCAAGATTGTATATGAAGAACAAGTGTTAGTTGCAGATTTGGAATCTGATGGTGGAAAATATGAGAAAAAATGGTGTCAA
Organism: Sabellastarte sp. h YS-2021; assembly: GCA_964017235.1. NCBI lineage: Eukaryota > Metazoa > Annelida > Polychaeta > Sabellida > Sabellidae > Sabellastarte > Sabellastarte sp. h YS-2021. The sequence continues at coordinate 16,578,228 of OZ024929.1, read as the reverse complement.
ATAAGAAGCATTTTTGTTGTGTGACTTATAAATATCTGGTAAAATGAGTTTGCACAATTCCCTTTTTAATTTCATGTTTTTTGTCTTGTATATTGTGTAATCATTTGTTGAATGTATTGTTTGTTATACATACCATGTGACAATCAACCTTGCTATTGCTACTTATAAACTAAATGTTAAATTTGGTTAGGCCACCTTTCCTGCCAGGGTGGTTCTGCCTTTTTTTTTCATGTGTAATGGCAGTATGTTTGTTGCATAAATAAAAATTATTTAAATAAAAAAAAAAAAAAAAAAAAAAAAAAAAAAAAAAAAAAAAAAAAAAATAGCTACTTTGAGGTTTTCATTGTTGAGTAAATCAGTTGTAACTAGAAAACTATTGCATTCAGAGAATTTTGTTTAAATATGTTATTCATCTACTTTTGAATCAGCTATAACATAGTAAAATTCCAGACCTGTAGCTCATGGCATAGCTGAGCAATAGCTATTTTCAGGTTCTCACTGTTGCGTAAATCAGTTGAAACTTGAAAACTATTGTATTTACAGTATTTTGTTTAAATATGTTGTTCCCCTACTTTTGGGTGAGCTACAACATAGTAAAAGTGCAGACCTGTACCTCATTCCCTAGCTGAGTAATAGCTACTTTGAGGTTCTTATTGTTGAGTATTTAACATAGTAAAATTGCAGACCTGTACCTCAATCCCCAGCTGAATAATGGCTACTTTGAGGTTTTCACTGTTGAGTAAATCAGTTGTAACCTGAAAAGTAAATTGCATTTATGATTTAGAGTATTTTGTTTAGAAATGTTGTTCACCTATTTTAGGGTCAGCTATAACATAGTAAAATTGCAGACCTGTAGCTCCAGTGCATAGCTGAGTAATAGCTACTTTAAGGTTCTCACTGTTGAGTAATCATTTGTAACTTGAAAAGTGTTGCATTTAGAGTACCGGTATTTTGTTTAAATAGTTGTTCACCTATTTTTGGGTCAGCTATCAGTCATAGTAAAATTGCAGACCTGTATGTCATGGCATAGCTGAGTAATAGCTACTTTCAGGTTCTCAGTGTTGAGTAAATGAGTACTGTTGTAACTTAAAAACTATTGCATCTAAAGTATTTTCTTTGAATATGTTATTCACCTACTTTTGGGTCAGCTATAACATAGTAAAGTTGCAGACCAGTAGCTCATTGCATAGCTGAGCAATAGCTACTTTGATGTTTTCTCTGTAGAGTAAATCAGTAGTAACTTGAAAACTATTGCATTTAGAGAATTTCTTTAAATATATTATTCATTTAGTTTTGAATTAGCTATAACATTGTAAAATTAGAGACATGTAGCTTGTGGCATAGCTGTGTAATAGCTATTTTAAGGTTCTCACCGTTGAGTAAATCAGCTGTAGCTTGAAATATATTGCATTTACAGTATATTCTATAAATATGTTGTTCACCTACTTTTGGGTAAGCTATAACATAGTGAATTTGCAGACCTGTATGTCATGGCATCGCTGAGCAATAGCTACTTTCAGGTTTTCACTGTTGAGTAAATCAGCTGTAACTTGAAAACTATGGCATTTACAGTATTTTCTATAAATATGTTGTTCACCTACTTTTGGATCTGCTATAACATAGTGAAATTGCACACCTATAGCTCATGATATAGCTGAGCTGTAGCTACTTTTAGATTTTCTCTGTTGAGTTAATCAGTTATATAACTTGAAAACTATTGCATTTAAAGAATTTTGTTTTAATATGTGATTCATCTACTTTTGAATTACGTATAACATTGTAAAATTGGAGACTTGTAGCTAATAGCATAGCTATATAATAGATATTCTATTCTCAGGTTCTCACTGTTGGGTAAATCAGTTGTAACTTTAAAACTATTGCATTTAAAGTATTTTCTATAAATATGTTGTTCATCTACTTTTTGAGTCAGCTATAACACAGTTAAGTTGCAGACCTGTAGCTCATTGCATAGCTGAGCAATAGCTACTGTGAGGTTTTTGTCTTTTGAATAAATCAGGTTTTAACTTGAAAACCATTGCATTCAGAGAATTTTGTTTAAATATCTTATTCATCTACTTTTAAATTAGTTATAAGATTGTAAAATTGCAGAGTAGCTCATGGCATAGGTATATAATAGCTATTCTCAGGTTCTCACTGTTGAGTAAATCAGATGTAACTGTGAAACTATTGCATTTAGAGTATTTTTAAATATGTTGTTTACATACTTCTGGGTCAGCTATAACATAGTGAAATTGTAGACCTGTAGCTCATGGCATAGCCGGGCAATAGCTACTTTTAGATTTTCACTGTTCAGTTAATCGGTTGTAACTTGAAAACTATTGCATGTAGAGTATTTTGTTTAAATATGTTGTTAACATACTTTTGGGTCAGCTATAAAATAGTAAAATTGTAGAGCTGTAGCTCCTTGCATAGCTGAGTAATAGCTACTGTCAAGTTCTCACTGTTGGGTAAATCAGTTGTAACTTGAAAACTATTCATTTACAGTATTTCCTTAAAAATGTTATTTACCTACTTTTGCTTGAGCTATACCATATTAAAATTGCAGCCCTTTAACTGAGCAAAAGCTTCTTTGACATTCTCACTGCTGAGTAAATCAGTTGTAACTTCAAAACTATTGCATTTGCAATATTTTCTTTAAATATATTTTCAACCTACTTTTTACACAACCTAAGCAGTTACCTTGTTACTTTCCTTCTGAATACCATTTGCAGGACACAACTTTGTGTCCTTTTCTTCTGTCAATTCTACTCTGAAACTCAAAAGACACAGTCAGCTGACACAGAGCCCGTTCACGGGCACTGATTGCTTGTTTTTCCTCCCGGAGCATAAAACTTGTGGTCACAAATTGGACATCGAGTGTTGCAAATTGGATTCGTTCACATTTAAGCAATAAAAGTAAATAAGAAGGAAGGAAAAAATCGACATCACAAGTCAGACATCAGATATCGTAAACCGCACACATCCATATGTACATTAAGTCCTTTTCTGAAACCAGCCCCTGGTTGTATTGTGTTTGGCAAATATGGGTTTCAATATATCTATACATCACCTATGTTTTAGTAAACAACCCCTTGTATTGTGTTTGGCAAATGTGGGTTTAAATGTGTCTATACATCACCTATGTTTTAGTTAACAACCCCATGATCACACGTTATTGCCCATTAGTTGCTAATATATCATTCTGAGGTAAACTAATTCCCTTAAAATCTAGTAGTAAGTCATATTTGATTACTTTATATTCAGTCTCAAAATAATTTTCTTTAATTTAGCCGTTATTTTGCATTTTGTTGCAGAGAGATTTGTTTTCACCAACCGCACGTTACTTCCTGTTGGAGAATACTAAAAGTTGAGTTCCTAATTTTGGGTAATTTCCTATTTCAGAATACTCTGCTGATTTTCTTTGTCATAAACGCCCATCCCCAACTTAAGTAAATATTTAGTGACATTGCCCATGGGCACTTAAGACTGTAGGCCTCTCTCAGTATGACCCCAGTGACAAAAAAGGTAACTTTTTCTGACACTAATAATAAATCTTAAGTGCAGACATCCATATGGCAAATACTATGAACAACAATCAGCTGCGCTATATGGTATTTTTAAATTCATAAAAAAATTTTAAAGGATATATCGGGTACAATAGGTGTAAAGGAAAGAAGTAGCATTAATATTTTTTATTGATCAACATGAAGGTTATAATTGTAGAAAAATTGTTAAAACAATATTGTATGCATTATAAAATATACATTTGGGGAGGAAATTTGAAAAAATCTTATTCATTCTCCAAATGTTTTAGAAAGTGTCCAATTAATATGGTTGACTGATATAAATAGGTCAGTGTCTCATTTTAACTTGTCTAAGTCAATCAGATGTTACAAATAAATATTAAATGTGTCAGCACAAAAAATAGAAGCTGTTTACATAGCAACAAGAACCTAAAACTAGTTTGGTGCTAGTTGGACTTTTAAAGAATGTTGTGAAAAAGTATAATTTAGGTTGATATTTTTCACAGTAATGTTTGTCTTCACTGGAGTACCCTATAAATGAAGTAGGTCAGAAAAAGTCTGGTTTTTCATATTTCCCTAGTTGTTTTAAATATTTGAATATTGTACCACAGACACAAAAGACACTGAACTACAAAAAGGCTGATTTCACAATTTCTCCTAATTTTTCCCTAAACATCCTCCCCCTACCCCCCTAAAAAAATTACCATTTTTTACCAGTGTGTCAGTATTGATAACAAAGTATGTGAGTCAGTCTATTACGAGGAAATGAGTGTCTGTAGTGTTGTGCATTTTAGAATAATCTTAAGGTCATCAGTGGTTGCAATGTTTCTGCTTAAGTACCGTACAAGTAGAGATTTTAGCTGGAAGAAAATTTCACTTATACTTCATTTTTAAGAAATCTACTGGTATATGTGTACTAATTTTAACTAATGGCTTGTTTCCACTTGAGATATTAATACAGATTTAAAATTTCACTAGGAACTAATATTCACTGTCCAAACTCATTGGCTAAAACAGCTGAAATTAATGTCTAACTGATGAAAATTTCAACTTAAACAGTGTTAGTTCATACACACTAACAACTTGTATACAACAGACTGATGTGACACAATTTGGCTCAGATACGAAGCTGTCTTTATACTTTCACAAATGGAGAAAAAAATTTTCAAGATCACATGATTTTGGTCACTGAGCAGGCTGCATGTAACCAACCCACCTATTAGATTGATGTGTCCGACATCTGTCCGTCTGTCCCGTGAACAGTTTGGTTTCCGGAATCTAACTCGAACACGCTTCCACCGATCGATTCAAAACCTAACAGGGTGTTAGGGCACCACCTAGGCTAGGTTGCTTTTGAAATTGGTGCCACTTTGAAAAACAAGATGACCGCCATGGCCGCCATCTTGACATTCTGTTTCCAGACTCTAACTCAAAGATGCTTCTGCTAATTGATTTGAAACTTAAAGAGTGGTAGGGCACCACCTAGGCAAGGTCGCTTTTTAAATTGGTGCCATTTTGACAAATAAATTCTATTTCCGTCATCTTGAAATATTTCCAAACTCTAAGTCGCAGACACTTCTGCCGATAGATGTGAAACTTAACAGGGTGTTAGGGCATCATCTAGAAAAACAGGCTGCCATCTTGAAATTCCATTTCCGGATTCTATCTCGAAGATGCTTCAGCCAATCGCTTTGCAGATTGTAACTTGAAGATGCTTCTGTTAATTGATTTCAAACTTGACAAAGTGGAAGGACAGAACCCAGCACTAGTTTGATAGGTCCTGGACCAGTATTATAGCTATCATGTTGCATACATCTGGCATACATCCATCCTGTAGACATGGCAAGTACTAGTATGTGTTACCATCCCTGATACTGATTGTGCAACCCATCTGTTCGGTTCTACAACCACAGTTTTTTGTTTGAAGTTTCTCTTACATCCCGCCATATGTATTCCTACATGCTGTCCACAGGCAAAACTGGCTAAAGCCTTTTGTAGGTATTTTCTTAATTGAGACAGCATGCCATGGCTTGTAAGAAGAAATTGGTATACAAATTAAGTTCTGCATTGTCATAGAGATAACTGACATGCAGCCAGGCTACAAGATTTACATGCCTTGTAAGCAAGATGCCCTTAGCAACATCCACATCCCCCACATACTGGTCAAAACCTTGATATTTCACAAAAATCATAGAGCCTCTGCATGTTATAACCTGTATGGTGGAATGTAAGAGTATAGCTTTAGTTGAGGAATTCTGTTGTGTGTGACAATATCTATGCTGAGTAAAACTTCTTAGAAATAAAACTTGTTCAGTATTTGTTCAGTATCAGTTTAAGTACTACTACTATTTTATGATACTATTTAATTGCTGTACTTCTTTATTAAGCACCTCAGGGGCCGTATTCACAAAAGAGATTAAGATCAAGTTGAGTCAAAAATCAGCTCAAGTTTGGTATAAACAGCTATTCACTTGAGCTGATTTTTGGCTCAACTAGAGCTTGATCCCTTTTTATGAATACCAACCCTGATAATTAAGTATGCCAGTATATACACGTATACTGAAAATGGCTCCATTTTGCAATTATAAAAGACCCTTCAAAAAAATCCTGGATCCAGTGCATGATCTGGATCACCACCAAAATCAAATCATCACAATCCTGCCGTAAGTTTTCAAATTGTTATGCAAACAGACAGTCAGAGAAACAAACAAGTCAAGACTGCCGGAAAAACATATCCTCCTTGGCAGACTTAATGGTTTAAGTTATGTCAGAATATAAACCTGTCCTGTGTAGGTACACTTGAGGTGCTAAGCTGAAGGTAGATATTATTTAACATAGTTAAATGTGGATATGCTGCAGCCTTAAACTAACTAAATAACTTATAAAATAGCACTTTGATGGAATAAAATATAATATATATATATATACCCACCTCTCCCATTTTGGGTTTGTAGGATAGTTGAAAAACACTGTACATGTAGTAGATTTCAAAACTAGTATGAGTAAGTGTGACAGTGGGTTTAACAGTAGATATGGCCTGCAAATGTTTCAAGAAACATTAGTAAGAATACAAAACAAGATGGAAAAAGTTCAAGATATGCACTTACATCAATTTGGTGAGAAATTGTACCATTTTGCAAACCAAATAAAAAAAATGAAAACAGTAACACAAAGGAAGGATAGGAGGAATGTCTAAGCTATTTTCAAGACAGAAAAACATGATGAACTGATGTTGTCTGCATATGTGGATTACATACAGTATCAGTGTGTAATTCTGGTACAGTAAAACCTGTATTATAAGATCTTCTATTGTTGAATATTCAACTATATGACTTTATTCCCACTGTCAAATACTTCTAACTCTTAATCGTTTAGCATAGTCTGATAGTACCCCTGTTCTTCTGGCAAAAAGGGTCCGATAATACCCCCATTTGATGAGAACTAATATGATAATAACCTTGTTCTACTATTTCAAGTATGGTAATACCCATGATTGTTCTGCTAGCACAAGTATGATGTTACCCCTGTTGCACTAGTACAAGTATGATAATACCCCTACTGTACTAGCACGAGTCGGTATGATAATACCCCTAATGTACCAGCATGAGTATGACAATACCCCAGTTCTAGTCGCACGAGTATGACAATTCCCCTGTCTTACTAGCATGAGTATAACAATATCCTTGTTCTAGTAGAACAAATATTATAATGACCACGATCTGCAAACATGAGTATGATAATACCTTTCTTCTACTCTCACAAATGTGACAATTACCCCTATCGTACTAGCACAAGTATGACTATACCCATGTTCTAGTGGAACATGACTTGTATGATAATAGCCCTGTTCTACCAGCACAAGTATGATAATACTTTCTTCTAATCTCAAAAGTGTGACAATGCACCTGTCCTACTAGCACCAGTATGACAATACCCCTGTTATAATAGAACAAGTATGATAATACCCCTGTTCTACTAGAAAAAATATGACAATGTCGGCCCTTCCTACTAGCATGCGTATGATTATATATGTTATAATGTTATAAGTGTGATATTATCCCTGTCCTGCTCTCACAAGCATGTCCTCCCTGATAGTGCAGCAGTCGGGAACCAAATTGTGTTCTATCATTTTCCTTATGCGGTTGGGGAGTACAGCCTTGAGGATCGTAGGTATTCATCATTAGTAAGTCTATGCAGAAAACATACAGTAATAGTATTTTACTTGTTAATCAACATGAAAGTATTATGTATAGGAAAAAAATCTATGGCAAATATTATTTTTATAGAAATTTGAAAAAAATTCTTATTCTCAGAAATGTTTCTTATTCTTAGAATTTTTTATAAGAAAATGCCCATATTCTAAGCAATTTTATATTCTAGGAATAAACATGTTACAAAAATGGGCTCTGGTCTGTTAATCTCTTCAAAGTATAAATTCCCAGGCCACAGTATGAAAAATTATGGTAATTATGATAAAACGTAACATTACACTGCCAAAGAAACTCTTGAAACTAAAAACTATTCCAGAAAGTGTGGACCTTGTCTAGTACAAAAACTATATACTTCCATTGTTCTAATGGTAATGATTAATGTGCATTTTAAAATATGTTCCTGTAATTTGTTTTAAACTGTGAGAAAATCTTCTATCTCAATTTTAAAGGTTTTATACATTGAGTCTTATGATGTGTAAGTGATAAATAGTCCCATATGAATAGAAACAATGAGGTCATTATTTATGCATTATTCAAGCCGTCATTATGTGTGCAATGTAATGTGTTTACTTCCATCTGTGATTTGATCAAGGAAGGCGACTTTTCCTTTTAATTTTGGGAAATTGGCAAAAAGTGGTTTGCAGATCATAAAAAACATCCAGTTATCAAATACAAAAAAAAAATGCTTATAACAGCAAGAATTTTGGTGGGGAAATAGTTGTTGAATATTAACTAAAAATGACAACACTCAAAGAGGACATGCCTCCTTCAAGGCCCAAAACGTCAAATATTGATCATGGGGGCAATGATAAAAGCTCTGTTAAAACATTTCTGCATCCAGACGGTGACATCTGGATCACCACCACACTCTACTCATCTCCTTCTTCCTTATGCCATTGTCAAATCAGTTCATAAATTTTTTAGTTAGTTTGCAAACAGACAAACAAATGCACACTGCTAAAACATTACCTCATTCGCAGACGTAATTAGCGGAGGATTATGTACATGGAAAATAAACACCAAGATCTTTTAGTTTTTAGTTCTTCTGTTTTAGTAAATTTTGTCCACAGAAACTTTAATGTTATAATTCTTCCAACATTTACAGAAGCTCCAGGTCCATGGTTTGAAAACTTTTTTTGAGAGAATGCAATTCTATCAGAAATGTGTTGATAGAACTGAAAATGTTTTTCAGTGTTCTGTTTACAGTTTGTAAAGAGGTTATATCTCATATCTTGGCACATGATATGACTAGTCATGTTCTATGTACAATGGGCAGTATGTACTGTGGCTAAAAGCATCAGACACAATTGTTCAGAAGGGAAATTTCTAAATGGCATAGATTTACTAAATTCTGTGGGCTGAAACCTCAATTTTAGTTTTCTCAGCCAACATCGACAGAAAGTTTAGTTTCATGTTTTGAAAATGCTAAACATTGAGAGAATGAAGTTCTGTCACATAACATTTTGATAGAAATGAATAAATGTTTTTCCCCATTTTGTTCAGTTTGTAGACAGCTCATATATAAGTGTCCCATACTCATGATAAGACATGTTGTGTCATTAGGATAATGGGCAATATACATTTAGTTGAAAAAGATTGCATGCAATTGTTTGGAAGGAAAATTTTATCGTGCAAAGTTTTTGAAATAGCCTATATTTCAAAATGTATTTAGCCCCAGTGATCACTGTGATTTGATCCTGACCTACACAAGTAAAAAATCAATTGGATTACACTTTGGACTGCAGACAGGATTATACTAACAGTGGGAAACATAAGCACCCAGAGAGCCTAGACCTCCGCCAAGACACGTAATAACAAGTAAATGGAGAAAAATACATATTTTTTGTATCCAGACAGTGTTCCAGATCACTTGCAAACTTCATCTACATTTGACCAAGACCACTTTTCTGCGTTTTTTTCATGAAGTTCTAACCAGTAGTATTTGCATAATCCTGCTGACAAACAAACAGACAAATGGATGAAGAGACAAACAAATGGTCTACTGAAAGTTATACCTGCTTCACTGAGGTAACACACGAGTCATCAAACTAATTAAAACTTTTGAATTCAACAATTTTTAAGTTTCTAAATCAGTCCCCCAGCTGTAAATATGAAGCAAGACAATACATTTATAATTTACGATTCAAGTTTTGGTTTTTAAACCAATGTTTCTTGTTCAACTCATGTGCTGTTGATGTCAAAATATAATGTCACTTTCATTAATCAAAACAAACCACTCTATCACCTATTTTGTTTATAATGTCAAAGGTGTGGAAGCAAAAAAAAAACCACGAGGAGACAAAGATTTCTTGCAAAGTGAAAAGTCTCAGTGTGGTGTTTCCCTAGCCTTGCTGATGACTCAAGTTTTGTTGTAATTAGAAAAAACATTCAGTTCAGATAATGAAGTTTGAGTTTATATAATGTACTCATACAGGTTTTTACATTAGCATACAGCTAAGACAGAGGCAGTCTGTTTGATGAACTTTTATATCTCCTAATTTCTGCGAGTTCTTTATGAATACCAAATATCTGTGTATATGTTTGAAGAAGATATGGTACAAATTTGAATCTTTAGCAAGGTTAGCATTTTCCAAACTGTGGTGTTGTTATTGATGATTTACAGACTCCAGCAGACCAGGGCCCAGTGTATTTCTTAACATTCTTCTAATTACAGAGAAACCTCCTGAATCTGAGAATGCCCGGAGAGTAAGATATATAACATAGATGATTGATGGGATAATTGAAGGTTTATAAAGTAGATTTTAAATTGACACAGCTCTGTCAGTGAATCTGATTGGTTGAGAGCTATTGTAAAATACCGTGCTACATGTTGGCTGTACCAATAATAACCCCCCCCCCCCCCCCCTGCAAAGTATTATGTAAAATTGCCATATCTTTTATCATTAATTATGTTAAAATATTTTGTCATGTTAGAAAAGAAATAACTTCCTCGAAACCATGGTATATATTATACAGTTTTACAATGATGGTTAGAAGCAATAAACCATGGTAAAATTCTGCATATACCATGGTTTGTCAGATGTTAGATATCTATGTAAGTAAATGTTGAACTCTGTCCAAGGCCACACCGGTCAAATGGAACAGGCTGCCACTAATTGTCAGATCCCAGCAGGCCATCTCAAGTTTCAGGAGCAAACTCAACACCTACCTCTTCAGATTGGCATACCTACTACCATAGTCATCCCTCCCTGGCAGGTCCTTACTGAATTATGACATCTGCCTGGTTTTTGACTGTTGCAGATGCATACATTATTTCTCAAAATCTAAACAATGGTTGTGGAGAAATGATCAAGTATAAACTCTTGTTCAGTTGTGAACAGCTAGATAAGTAGAACAAGATATTTTTGAGAGAATAAAAATTAGATCATGAACACAGTTATTATACCTTACAATGCCAATATAAATGGCTAAAATCTGGTCATGTGACCATTTGAAAATAAAGATACAATGGCTCATCAGAGAGCTGTATGACTTCACTTGTATGAAGAGCAGCCATTAGACTACCTACTTGAAACATTAAGAAGTGGCATAACTTTCTAATTGTATTTGTTATATATACAACTTGAGTATCTCTGGTTAAAGTTCTTAATGGGAGTTATTCTAAATAAGCAAAAGCGTGTGACATAGCCCTTACACAGAACGTTTAAACTTTAAATAATAAACTCTGTTACTCATGTTTTATCGCCATAGTAACTGGGTTTTATTCAAATATTATTTGGATATTCAAGAAGACTATGCATAATTAAGCATCCCTTGTGGGACGCTTGTTTGTATTTAGGGGAAAGGCCAGCTGGAGAGAGAGAGTGGGTCCTCTGGCTTCGCCAGCTCCCACATTTTCTATTGCTTGTAGATCAGTAACCACTGGGCAGATTCTCTTCAAATTTAGCAAATGTATGCAGTAGCCCTGGGAAAAGTCATGACATTTCAACCTGAGAGGTCACCTTAAAGTGGTGTGCTTGTCCGGATGATAACTTAAACAGCGCTTCACCTTTTCACATGAAAGTAGCTTCGTTATATAAATGTCTGGAAATCATTTACTTTTGGAAGTGATCCAATACAAAATGGCTGACTTATTAACGATTAACTAAACAATTAACTAAACACCATGATTTTTCTTAACGCTGAAAATGAAAAATCTTTAATATCTCAGAACTCTGTCAGGTATCTGCAGGGTATCTGCCAAGTCTACTGGTGACTTTTCTCAAAGATCATTTTCCAGCCATTTTTGATGGCCATCTTGAATTTCTGTGTAAAATGCAAAAAACGCATTTGTCACAGAAACGGTGCGACATAGAGCAGGGTGGGAGGGTGTCAGGGTAATAACTGAATCTATGGAACAAAGGCAGAACTGTATATGAGTGAGTGTAGGTTTCTGAACAAAACTGTTTTCATCTTATTGCAGTTCTGTGTGTCTGAAATGTCATTTGTGATCTGCTTAATTCCACCTTTTTGGCACCATCATTACACTCAAGGATTGCAAAGGAAACAAATCTTCCATCAAACATTTGACCAGATGTAAAAAGCAGGATACAAGAGAAAATTCATCACTTATGTGCTACCTTTAATACTGTTCCATTTATTAATGTCAAAGGCACCTGAAAAATCACTTTTATGAGGAGTTCCATTTGGGGCCATTTTAATGGTAACAAATATTTAAATTTATTAGAATTACAATTTAGGATCAAGGATAATTATGAAGGACAAGTTTCAGGAACTTCAATCGTAGTAAAAGCTGAATTCCCTCAATAAACTTGTTTCAAATGAAGAAAAATTTATGAAAATTTATCAGACTTTGTATATATGATAGATGAGGACTGATAATCTGTTTGTATGTTTAGTTGCACCCCTTTTTATTATCATAATCATGACCCATTGGAGCCTTGAGCAGTAGATTTTGTATACTGTCTAAACTTTATATATCATTACAACTTTTGATGTTCTATCTATGTTAGTTTTACTACATATAGATATGGGGAAATATGCTGTTTGTTATTGTCCAAATAACACCAATATGCTGATTGTGTTACATACAAACATACCATAGGCCCTTGTTGTTCATCAAAGATACATAGTTTCTTTGTAATTTCAGGTTTTGGATGAGAAAGGCTATGTTTACCAAGGAAGAAATTCCTCTGCCATTGAGAAGGTGAAGACATTTTATGATGTTTGTCTGAATGTCAGTGCTACAGAAGACATGGGTACAAGACCACTACTTCAGGTAACTCAGCTTTTGAAGTATTTAAAGAAACCACAAATGTTTGCAGTCAGAATGTACATCGTTGTCAAACATTTTCACCAGATAGATATTTGGTAGAGGAGACAAAATTGCCAACTGTAAGCTTGTGTCATTTTTCCACTAGTGACTTAGTGGGTCACACTCATCTAGCTACACAGAGGACCTGGGTTGATCTCAGGTAGGGGCAAACACAAGGCTGTTCGGATAACCAATTTAAATGGTGGTCTGCCATCAGCAGTCATTGGGTCTGTTCTCAGTGGCAGGCTAAAGAACCACAGGGATGTAAATAAAATAGGAAAACTCCCTGAATGACAAAAAAAAAATTTGTCCGGGCTGTATCTCAGAAACCATAAGGTGTAGGAAGTTGATACTTGGTAGGGACCTTGGTTAGTATGACCTTGATTTTAAATTTTACCTTGCCACAGTGACCTTGAATTTGAAAATCTTGTCTGGGCTATATCTCAGCAAGCGTAAGGTGTAGAAAGTTGATACTTAAGAGGGACATTGGTTGGGGCTGTAGGTGTGCACTGTCATGGTGTGACCTTGATTTGACCTTTGACCTTCCTGTAGTGACCTTGACGTATAAAATATTGTCCGGGCTATAGAAACTGTAAGGTATAGGAAGTCACTTTGTAAGGACACTGGTTAGGTGGGAGTAGGTGTGCATCATGGTGTGACCTTTATCTTTGGCTCTGCTAAAGTGTGTTCACCTGCCATATTTAAGATATTTTTCAGAACATCGTAGAAGTATGAAAATCTTTTTACCATGTGACCACACTTTTTTGCCCTTTTTTGGCAAATTCTGGCTAATTTGAAATCACCTGTATTCTCATGTATTCTCCAACATAGCCCTGACACCTTCTGCAATATGTGACCTGGGCATTAGTGAATACTGGCCTGGCACTAAAATAATGATCTGCCAGTACTGTTCTCATTTTATTCAAATCAGAAATAACTATTATAAAATAACATACTGTTGGTTACTTTTCATGTATGTTTCAGTGGATTGGAGAGCTAGGTTCGTGGACTGCCACCAATGACGAGTACAGTGGCACGTGGCAGGAATCCAGTTTCCACCTGGAGACGTCACTGGCTCATGTCTACTTGCAGGCCATCACTCCCTTCTTTTTAATGGTGGTCAGTCCCGATGAAAAGAACAACAGCATCAACAGAGTCACGGTATGGTTTTATTAACCTCCGACAAGGCTAATTTGTTTGCAAAGTATCTCGAAAAATTAAGGATTTTGATTTAATTTTCAGGAAATATTGACAGTGGCACAAGGGACAGATGATTAAATGTTGGTAGTGATCTGGATCACCATCTGAATACAAGAATTTTCAAATATAAACACTGCAAAGAATATTTTTATGTACTGGTTAATATTGAAAACATCGATATGTTAGGCTTTTTACCCCACAGCCCTTAAGGGCTGTCGGGGTATTGTTTTCACCCATGGTGTCCGGATGGGCGGGCGGGTGGCGGGAAATAGTTTGTCCGGGCTGTATCTCAGAAACCGTAAGGTGAAGGAAGTTCATACTTGGCAGGGACATTGGTTGGGGGGTGTAGGTGTGCAACGTCATGGTCTGCCCTTGATTTGACCTTTGACCTTGCCGTAGTGACCTTGAGTGTGAAAATCTTGTCCGGGCTATATCTCGGAAACCATAAGGTGTAGGAAGTTGATACTTGGCAGGGACATTAGTTAGGGGTTGTAGGTGTGCAACGTCATGGTCTGACCTTGATTTGACCTTTGACCTTGCCATAGTGACCTTGACCTATAAAATCTTGTCCGGGCTATATCTTGGAAACTGTAAGGTGTAGGAAGTTGATACTTGGTAGGGACATTGGTTAGGGGGTATAGATGTACAACGTCATAGTGTGACCTTGATTTGACCTTTGACCTTGCCGTAGTGAACTTGACCTATAAAGCCTGGTCCGGGCTATATCTTGGAAACCGTAAGGTGTAGGAAGTTGATACTTGTTAGGGACATTGGTTAGGGGTGTAGGTGTGCTACGTCATAGTGTGACCTTGATTTGACCTTTGACCTTGCTGTAGTGACCTTAACCTATAAAATCTTGTTCAGGCTATATCTCAGAGACTGTAAGGTGTAGTAAGTTTATACTTGGTAGGGACATTGGTTGAGGGTTTTAGGTGTACCATGTCATGGTGTGACACTGATTGACCTTTGACCTTGCTGTATTGACCTTTAAAATCTTGTTACACCTTTGGGTCTGTGTGTTGATCCAGATTAAGCACTGTTAAAGTCATATTAGAATTCATTAAGAATTTCCTTTTGCAATTTCCCATTGTAACAGATGGAATTTCATCAAGTGAGCCACAGGCTTTTCTCCAACACCACACATAAGCATTCATTGAATGTATTGCCTGACTTCTGTATGCATGGGAAATATTCAAAACATCCAAACCATAATTCGGCCATTTTTGGTTTTTGGTTTTTGATAAGTGCTGTCATTTTATTATTGAATTGTTTTGTTTTAATACTTCATCTTTATATACATTTCTTTTCCTTAGATATTATTTTCTCCTCTTAAGCATTATTTGGACCTTAACATAACTTACACTGCTCTGAAAGTATCTTAAACTTTGTACTGTTATACTACTTCTATATCTCATGGTGTTGAAGAATATTTCCCCAGGCTGTGGGGTACGGGCATCTCTGATGCTATTTTTAAGCTTCAGCTCTAGCGAGGCTCCCGCTTCTAGAGATCACTTTTTTGGGGTTTTTTTTTTTAATCTTTTTGTTTTGTCTCCAGACTTTCATGAATTGTGGCAAAGCGTGACGAGTACCTGTCTCTCACAGAAATTAAGCAGCAATGACACCTACATTAGTACTGGGATGGGTGACCGCCTCAGTGCACTACTAATTATGTCTCTGATGGCTTTGTGGCAATAGTAGTGCTGGTAGACCAAAACCCCCTTTGGCCTTGTTAATGGCTGATATTTCATGACAACTGACAATATGAAAAACCTACAAAACTGGTTTCATATCTTGTATGTTTACTTTAAAATATCTCACAAGATATTAGTCCTAGCAGTTTCCACCATTTCACTGTGAAGCCTGAAATGAATTTTTTTTTCCATGTCAAAACCCCAGAAACTGGTCTTGATTTTTGTAAATCCCCCAAAGGGGGGATTTCCATAATGTGGGTCATTAATAGCTGAAAGATTTTAAAACAAATGTTTGTTTCATTTATGGACTGCTTTCCTCTGTCCCTTCGATTAACCCATCCTGATATAACCCCATAAATAAAACAAATAATTTTCAATACATTGTGCAGGTCACATCGTGACAGGTAGTTAAAGAAGGAAGCAGTACAACTGGTTGTTTGGAGCATTGTCCATTTGCAGTTACTTCAATATTATTCAGATGACGTGTTTGTTCTAGTTTGACCAGTATGGCCTGTCTCTAGCTGACTACACAAACTACCTGGGTAACGCCTCCTACATCTACCATCACGTGTACAGCCAGTACCTGGTAGATGTGGTCACAGTACTGGGAGGCAACAGGACACAGGTGAGGAACTCATCTGCACGTTTCTACTTGGACATACCAGATTTGGAAAGTATTTTTGAAGTCCAAGTCTTAGATTGTTTCCTAAGGTGCTTTTTTTGGTTAAAATAAGTCAGTGGTGTCCTTATACTGCTAAGTTAGTTAGCAACCACCTGTTGGTATTTGTATAAAAAAACTTTCTGAATAATATATACAAAAAATGTATATCACAAATGAAGATGACAAATAACAGGAGAGCATGGTACAAGCATGGTATTATTTGTCATCAGCAGGGATATTTTTGGACACCGTTAAATATGGAAACTGCAATGCCTAACTTGAGATTCCTCTGCCATTTCTCCAAAGATTCCAACAAAAGACAAGTTGAAGGTCCATAAAAATACTTTTCTGATGATGAATATAGCATATTTGTAACTTACATAATTTACGAAATATTTACCCAAAATTCAGTACTTGTTTATACATATGTATAAGTTTTTGTGGTGTATATGTACCAGTATTTAGGTTGTTGTAGATTATAAAATGCTGCACAATGTCTCTTGACACCAGTCTATCACTTCTTGTACCCTCTCAGTCTAAATGATTTATTTAGTACAATGTACAGTTGCACTTTGTTTTATTTTACCATTACCATTTCACAAAATCATGACCATTTTGTTCAGGCAGAAGAAATTGCTGAAGATTTGTGGACATTTGAAACTGGAATGGCAAAGGTAAGTCAGTAAAATGACAAAATAAAAGTGGAAAATGTTATGATACAAGGTGGTACCATAATTATATATGGAATAAATGGAAAGACAAAAAGGTCAGAAAAGGATAATTTTACAGAAGTATTATTACCAGTAGTAGTAGCTTTGATCAATGGAAAGCCTGCAAATAAATCTGGTCAGAGCCTGTTATAAGATTCTTAGTGGCCGTTTTCAGTACACACTGGTTTTAGAATGATGATGTGTGTACTGTGTAGGCATTTGCTTACAAATATAAAAAAATAAAATATAAATATAGTGTTAACATTACTTTTTGTAGAAAGTGAGTAAACACTAAAAAATAAAGAAAGCACAATTTACTACAATACCTTATTTTTTAATGAAAACTCTAAACCATGATGCCTTGGCCTGATATTGTCAACAATGTCTATCATCTGACCATGGACTGTCTAGCTGTAAAGTGTCAAGTATAATGTTTTTTGACCTGAGCAGGTAGGTGGTCGGGAGGATGGGAAGCAGGATAATTCTTGTCTAGGATGTGTCACATAAACTATAAGATGTTGATGCTTGGTATGAACAGTGGTTGGGAAGTATAAGTGGGCAGCATCATGGGGTGACCTTGATTTGACATTCACCTTTGCTGTAGTGACCTTGACCTTCAAACATTTTGTCCAGGCTATGTTTCGAACACCGTAAGATGTATTAAGTTGACACTTGGTAGGCAAATCGGTTGGGGTGTGTAGATGTGCAACATCTTTTTGGGACCTTGATTTGACCTTTGAGCTTGCCTTAGTGACCTTGACCTTTAAATCTTGCTTGGCTGTATCTCAGAAACTATTTGACCTTTGACTTTGCTATAGTAACCTTTGACCTTTGAGATCTTGTCCAGGCTATATTTTAGAAACCTAAGAGGTATGAAATTGATACTTGGTAGGCACATGGGTTTGGGTGTGCAGATATGCAATGTCTTGGTGTGACCTTTATTTGACCTTTAGCCTTGCCAGTATATATATGTAAGTGATTTTAACCTTTTAAATCTCATCACCTGGACGGTATGTAAGAAACTTTAAGGTGTAGTAAGTTGATATTTAGGGACTTTGGTTTGAGGTGTAGATGTGTGACATCATTGTGCGACCTTGGTCTTACCTTTGGCTCTGCTAGAATGTTTTCTGCTGCCATATTTTAGACCTATTTCTCCGGTCACAAAGTTATGATGAATTGCTGGAACTGATTATTTCTTTTAACTTTCACCTAATTGTGCTGTCTCCATTAACAGTTGTACTTCAATTTATAAATTTATAGCTTCATAAGTTTTAGTTTGCTAATTAATTCTGTCACCTTACTATTGAATTGCCTTGTTTTGATACTTTATCTTTACATACATTTTCTCTCTCAGTGTTCCTTCTCCTGCACCTTACATGACTTACACCGTCCACTCAGAAGGTCTCCCAATGTGTGTACTGTTTTACCTCTTCTATAACCCATGCTGTCCAATGCTTTTTCCCCATACTGTTGGGTATGGGCATCTCTGATTAATTTTAAACAATAATCTCTTAGTAGTGCAGACTCAGCTAATAATAATTGTAGATTATGGACACACCAGACGAGAGACAGGATGCTGAGAAACTCTACAACAAGATGACAGTGCATGACTTCCAGCAGCTCATCAACCCACTGGGAGATGTGGTAAGGTCAAAGTTGAGACTTTAAATCCTGGTCAACATATGAGGTCATATTATGACAGGCCCTGGGTGAATCTCACATCTTTCCACAAGATAGATTCAAACCCAAGACTCAAAAAATGAGAGAGCAGTGATAACAAGCTATACTGAGACCTCAGGATGTGGCTTGGAGAGATTTATGTTATTTGATTATATTTGAACTGATTAAGTTGCATGTCTAGGAGACCAGATATGTACAATCACATGTGTACAATCAGACTCCTCTAAGTTGAACTTCCTCTAAGTAGAATTGCCTTTCAAGTAGAAGTTGATGAATGGCACTGTATTCATTGAACTTCCTTTATTTCTGGAAATCCTTAAAAATTAAGGATTAGCTTCAATGTTTGCTCCTTTTATTCTTCTGGTATTCAATGAAAGTCCTTCAACAAAGGATTCTATCTCTGCATCCTCTTAAGGAGTATTTATCTGTTCAGGAAATCTTTAATTTTTCGGCATTCCTTAAGTTTGATATTCATTCAGTTAAACTTTCTTTTACTAAGAAATAAATTGTAGAGGCTCTAACAGGGAATGGAACCATAATCAAGTCTAGGAGCGAATTTAATTGGTAATCTCTCAAATGCTGGAAGACACATATTGTGCAAGAGCTTTGAAATGCTTAATTTTTTGATTAACTGACAAAAGCCCTGGAAACCTCTTTTGATATCAGTGTGGTAAGTAACTGGTTATCCTTAGGCTAGCTATTTCAATCCTTCTCTGTTCCCTGAGCAGTAAACATAACACAAGAGGTGGTAGACTTGATGGAAAGTTCTTGACGTTTCCTCAGTTTTGACCATCTGTTCATAAATCTGGGAAGAATTTTTGATCTAGGAAGCCCAGAATAGAATAGTATGTTACAAATCAGTGTCAGATGGTAACCTTGAATTACGATCAGTGATTTAGAAACGATATGTGAATCCTCTCCTTATGATTTGGTATGACTGACTTGACCTTTGCATCATAGATTTTACAGGGGTTGCACCTTACTTGTCTTTTACCTCAGATAATTTGGGTTTTGAACCGTGGATCTGGCTTTTATTTGACAAACTGACAGTTATTTGCAGCTGGACATGTTCACAGTTCCATGTGAATGTGTCTTGGTTTACATCTGGAAAAACTGGTAATTGCAATATTGTTCCTCCCACCATTAAAACAGCTGGTCCTGATATGACTTAGTATTCAGACCCCGTGAGATTTAGAGTAAGAAATCTAAAATTTGCCAGGAATCTAAAATTCGCCACCTCTAAAACCTTAGTTAATTTTATGAAGAAAATGATGTTTTTGTCTAAAAATTGGTATTTTTCAGTTCAAAAAGCCTTAATTTACTATACAGTCAACAAATCTCACCACAATTCATTTATTTTATTAGTATTTTCACATGTGGCGAATTTCAGATATGTGGCGAATTTTAGATTTCTTACTCTACTTGTTTAAAATTGCAAGTTGTTTTTTTCAAAGCCAGTTGGGCTTTGCTATTTTCAGTTACTCAGTGTAAATTGGTGTATTTATATGCATAATAAAAATTTTAGTAATATTTTTAATTTCGGAAAGACAAAAGAACATACTATGCATTTATCTAATAATGCTTCCAACCTCACCGTGGGAGTTTCATGTGTGAAGTTATTGACATCTTGTTAAAATCATTTGGTACACAATAAAAAGTTCTATGTGTCTTCAAGAGAACTTTTTTAAAATAAAATTCCGTGTTAGTCAAAGTATACACTTTGTCCTTTGAGGACATTTTCCATTAAAATTTCCCATTGTCTGGAATTCCTGATAAAACAGAAACAGTACTTTATCCCCTTTAGATTAGATTTCTTTCAGTTGACATGAATTACTGTTGTGACAGGTACCTAGCAGAACATATATAAAACATTGTATTTGTACAATTGTTATTGGACTTTTATAGCACTTATTCTCCTCTATACAAGGGGTCTCTAAGGTGCATCACCAAAATGTACAACCTGTATTAGTATCCAAGGACAAAAAAGGGGTCAATCACCACAGAATCAGCAGGGGAATATTTAGACAATGTTGGTGTAGAGGTAGGATTTAAGCTTCTTTCAGAAAGAGGCAACAGAGGTGGATGCATGAATCCCATCAGGAAGAGCATTCCAAACAGTGAGACCATCAGAAGCAAAGCTATAACCAAACCCATGTGACAGAAATTGGTATCCATCCTTGCATGTTTTAAATACAAATTCTAATGTTAACATCTGACCCAACCATTGTACTTACCAAGATATGAATACACATTAACTTACATGAAGATTTTGTGTATGTGCATTTTATATGTGTAAAAGTTAAATACATCAGCTGTGTACTTCTTTCTCCAGTTCAATCTGGCAGAGTTTTTGGCTGCTGTCTTCAAAGAACAAGTTCCAGCTGATGAGGAAATCGTGGTCAGATCACCAAACTACTTCTCCAAACTCAGCACATTGATACGAGACACAGAGACAAAGTAAAGCATATATTTTTCTTTTTTTCAGCAGTTTAATTATACTGTTAATAACTGAATAAATTCCATGGCAAATGCTTTTTTTAAACGGAGGGGGGATGGTGGGGGGCGGGGCTGCTATTTGAGATGAACAAAACACTTTAAGTGTTTGTGGGCGTGATAGCACTTTACTGGCATCTAGCATGTCATTGTATATAGATGTGAGAGAACTAAATATTAGAAACCAACCTTAAAAATGGAGAAGCCATAAACGTATAACCCATATTTTTGTAGAATTTTTACAGTGATTTCTAGAGAATGAATTACCATGTTTGATTTTCATGAGCTTCACATCCTGTTAGTTGGGGACGTGCTAAAATGCATCTTGTTTCGAAATCCTGGAATAAAATGGTTTTGTAATGGGCCAAAATGCATTAACACTAAAGGAGTGGAGGGGAGGGGGTATGTAATAGGGAGGGAGCATTTATACGGTGAATTATAAGTATAATGGCTTGGTCTGGTAACTTCATATGCACCCGAACTTGGCAAAAATCGGAACACAGAATATGGACTTACACCTGATTGTCAATGGCAGTAGTCATACATGACTGGCAATGTAATTAATACTATATAAGATAGGGTGACAAAGAACGTCAATTTGTTTTTTTCTTGTAACTTTCTGTGTGGTAATTCCAGGCTTTGTGCCAAGTTTTGGCACTGATTTCAAGTAGAAATCATATTATCGGCCCTTAAAATGCACTGTAACAGGTTAATTGGTTTGTTTTTGTGGTGAGAGTCAATGTATAGCTTGCACTTGTGTCAATGCATATTTTGATCAATAGAAATACACAGTATTACACATAAAAGAGGAAACAAGGTTTTTTCTTGTCAAGTTGTGGCAAGTTAATTTGGTTGGTTTTAACATATGGAACTGTCTGTACAATTTGGAATGGCTCGCTAAACAGACAGGCACTTCCTAGATGACATACATTCCTGCCTAATTTGGATCCTCCCTTTACAGAAATAAGACAGGGTTGTTATAGTCATTCTAAGTAACTATACCATTTTCTGCTGTTTTTTCTTATGTCAGAACTCTAGCTAACTACATTGTATGGAGGTCAGTCCAGCAAGTGATGATTGTTCAGCCGCGGGTGTTGCAAGTTGCCGCCAGTCGAGCCAAGTCTGTCTTAGAAGGTACAATGGGGGAGGACCCAATGTGGTTGCAGTGTGTGCAACTGACAGCTTCTGCCATGTCTGAGGCACTGGGGGCTTTGTATGTGAACCGTTATTTCGACAGAGAGGACAAAATGGAGGTAAAATATTCCAAGAAATAATTACCAGAGTGATGTAAGTATTTTTTAATTGATCAGGAGTGAAGAAATGAGGATTGTGTGTTTTGTCTTTTTTTTTGAGGAGCATAATTTTAAGCTATGCAATGTGATAGTTGTTACACTTTTATCATCTACTATTTATTTTGTTCATACCCTCAAAAAGATCATTTTACAGTTTGTATTGTCATTTAAGGTGCATTAAAATTCACAGACTGATAAATAAGGGGAAATTTAAATGCATCATTCTGAACAACTTTTACTGCTCTACATTATAGAGTTGCCATTTATGGAATGTACTCTTATAGATACTGGCGTTAACATTAGCATATGGCTAACAGAAATATGTCCAATGACCTTATATAGTCTAACATGTATGCGTGCTATATGAGTACCAAATATTTGTGTACCTGTTTAAACAAATGGTACAAATATGAGCCTTTTAGCAAGACTGCTTAACTGATTGTCTGATTATAAAACTTTGGTAAAATTAGATTGTGGAAGGACCCTGCATGTTTGCTATTCTGCTGACTGTGTTCAAAGCAAAAAAGAATGTATTAGCACCTGAGTGCACTGGTGACCTACTTGAACCACAAAGAAGTTCCTACAACATGACTCAAAGATCATTGAAACAAGATTCGCTGACAGTTCCAATAACAGTCTTCAGACTGGTGGACATTCTCTGTTCATGTTCATCATCTTTGGAATAACCTTCCATCAGATGTTAAAGTGTAGATCAAAATTGCCTCCTTTAAAAGTCACAAAAAGATTGCTGTTTTGTAGAACTTGCAAGTAAAAGGCCATACACATTTTGAGACTAGAATTTCAAAGTGTTTTATAAATCATCTATTTTATTATCATGTCTCCCTTTGATTTTACCTGTATCGCCCATACTTTCCAAAGTGCCACCCCCAACCCCGATCTTCTGATATCGCCAATAAATTTATAATATGTCATATCAATGTAAATTTTCTACACTAAAACCCCATAATCGGTCTAATTGTTAATTTTATGTCCATTTTCAACAAAATTTCCTTATTTTAACAGTTATTTTACATTTTATTTCACAGAGATTTGTTTACCAACCACATATTTTACTGCCAGTTGGCGTGTACTAAAACACAGTTTCCCTAAATTCTGGTTATTTTTTTAAAATGCCCGGCTGGTTTTCATTGTCATAAATGCCAATTTCCTACTTTTGCAAATTTTGAAGGAATTGAAGATTCTAATGGGGAAGCCTGAGTTCAAGAGATAGGTATTAAGATATTTCCTGAAGGATAGTACTGAGGGATTAGTTCTTCTATACCAAGCAAATTATTGTTTTCAGGATATTAATCTGTATGTTTCAATAGGTAGAGAGACTTCTTGATACTATTGTGGCCCAGTTTAAAGCCCGTCTGCCTAAGAATCCCTGGATGGATGAGGGGACCATGAAAAAAGCCCTGGAGAAAGTAGATGCCATTTCTTACAAACTAGGCTATCCGAGTTTCATACTAGATGCACAACAACTGGATGAGTATTATGAACGGGTGAGTTACTGATTACGGTAAAACCTATATTTTCCAACTTTCTTTTATCTGAATGTTTGATTTTATGACCTCTAGCATCTCAGTTCCACTTTGTCAAACTTATATGTCATTATGGCCCGTTCCAAAAACCTTACCCACTTATTATATCTTCGTAGTTTAATTCCTATAATGTCTGACAAGTCTGACAAACAAATCTTCAGAATGGTGGGAAATAAAATACATTGTATTAATATTGAGAAATACAGGAAAATTAACAATTAGGTGGTGTAACAAATGGTGGGATATGTCATGAGAAACAGACAGTAAAATTAAACTGTGTGAACTGCAGTGACAGTAGTTACACTTCAGGAGTGAATTTCACAAAAGGTCTTAACCTGGTTTGAGGCTCAAACTTGAGCCTTTTGTCTCAAATTATTGGAAGATTTGTTCTTTTGGCCATGGTCTCAGTCTTTAAGGATTTCACCAAAGGTCTCAGTCTTAGCTTTGGCTGAGCTCAAATGCTGAGACTGGTAGGTAGTGGCCCTAAGTTTTGTAAACAGAGGCTCAAATATGGCTGCCATAATTCTTTCTCCACTTAAAAATTTTAAATGTCTGAAAATAAGGTACAATTATGTTTTTTTTTTAAAGTAGTCTTTGTGTGTCTTTACATGACTGTTTACAAGTTTTCCCATTCACAAAGTATTTGACCAGAGATATAATGTGTCATACAAGGAACATTTATGTCATAAGTAAAATATTTTTACTAGAAAAAAGGCTCCAGTAATTTGAGACAAAGTTAAGTTTGAGCCTGAGACCGGGCTAAGACCTTTCCTGAAATTTACCTCTGGGCATTACCATTGAGAACTAATATTTTCATATAGTGAGGAATGATTATTCAAATTCTATACCCATCAATATTGTAACTGATTTTTTTTACCCAGTCAGAAGATAATAAGAAATATTTAGAGTGATTTGGCAGAAAATATTCACATTTTTACTGTATATAGTGGAACCTGTAGAATGCAAAAGTGCATTGTATAAATATAAAATTTTTGAACACAAGTCTACTGAAGACTATTTATTAGGGATGGTAGAATTTTTCCCATTTTGGTATCCTGCCAGTGGAAAACTGTTCCAATTCTGGGATACTGAGAAAGGTTGTGTTCTAACATTTACCCATCAAATAGGCCCACTAACTGAAACTTCATGAAAACAAAGCATGGCAGGTTTGCTCGGCAAAATCACTATACAGATCTTAAGACGTAAAAAGATATATGTATAATGTGTATAATGTCTTCAGATTTAAGGTTAGTTCAGGGTATATTTTAAATTTTCAGACACTTAAAGTGCTGGCAATCAAGATTACGGTTGTAAAGAGTCATCATGGTATCTCAGTGAATGGTTTTGAGATATCAGTGCCCTCAACTCATCCCTTTAATTTTGTATAATTTTGTAATGTTTGACATTCAGATTTCCTGTATTTACCTTTCTGGTATCAAAATAAAATTTCATACTGGATTTGTTTGTTTTTTTTTGTCTTTTTGTTTATTTCAGCTGACTGTAAATAAGACCAATGCCTTTGACAACTTCCGCAATGCCTTGCACTTCACAGCTGTACGAGCATTTGAGAAACGTGGCAAGCCCCCAGACCCAAACCAGTGGGTATTTCCAATAACTTATTATCATGCTTGTCATATCCCTTTGTAGGGCCTATTAGACATGGAGCCATTCCCACTGAAGTAAAATGTCTGATTATCAGATAAATTTTTTTCCTCATTTTGAAGCAACTGTTGGTCTGCATTTTGATGGCAAATTCTTATTTTGAAGATTGCAACATTAACTTTTTAACCCCAGCCCATAAAGGCTTGGGTTATAGTCATCCCCCACACTGTGTGGGTGGTGTGGGCAGCAGGCATTAAGTTTGTGGGTGTTCCACAGCCTTAAACCTATGCATGGACTTTCACCAAATTTTGAGGATATGTTTACCACAAGAGGATCTAGTGCTGTTTAGCATTTGAAGGGTATCTGGCAACAGCTTTTGCCATGACAACACTTTAAATACTTTTTGGTTTCAAACTTCTTAGTTATAAAGGGGCACCATTAAATCGACGTTACTACAATTGCATATTTATCACCGGCCTGCCAAAGGCCCAGGTTGGGAGGTTATGAAATATCTGTGTGTGTCTGTTTTTCATGTTTTTCCATAAAACTTTATATCTCATTCATTTATGAAGATATCTTCACCACATTTGCAGAGAATGTTAATGGCTATGACAACATATCAGTAAAACATGTCTGTCCTCATTTTAAAAAACACAATGGCAGCTATAGCCTTTTTGAAAATCTAAGATGTTCTAAAGCTTAAAATACTGCTGCTAGCTTCATCAGATTTGCAAAACAAATATACATGGCTAGAAAAGCTTACCTGAGAGTAATTTTGGCCTTGTTTTGAAAATAAAATGGCCACCATGTCACATCTTTAATGTCAAGTAGGGGGTCATCATATCAAAAGGCCTAATATCTCCTTTATTGGGGAGGGGGTTCTAGCCTAACAAGGCTGGCTATTTTCCTGCTTTGTAGTTGAATGATTTTTATGCTACAGCTCAAAATCTTTGTGTCCCATGTCTTTAAAATTGACTTTACAGATGAGATTCGTATTTAATATACTAAATTGTACAGTTCTTATTCCACACTGAAATGAAGATGATTAATCACAGCAAACAAAATTAGTTTCCAGTTGTCAATATCCAGGTACAAGATCCAAGGTCAGCACTTCGGTGAACTAGAAATTTTGTCAGTTTGACACAGGTCATGATGAAGTACTGCAAAGTCTATACCCACATAAAAAATTTGAAAGGTCTACATTAAATATTTTTTAAAGTTGTTACATCTTGAAAAGCATCTCTGAGGCAGATATAAACCTTTCGTAGTTAGCAAACAGTATGACCTTGAGGCAGTGGTCAGAGGTCATATCCAAGCCCCCATTAAATTCCCAACCCAAGATTTCCAGTAAGTTGATATAACAATGTGAATTGTAAGACCAATATGGAATGACAAATAAATTTTAAATAAAGGAACAATATAGAAACTTAAGTGAAAATATCCAAAAAATATAAGGAAGGAGGCTGACATGATAGTGTTTGGAGGACAGCTATGACCTTGAAGAAAGAGGTCGAAGGTAAAATTTTTGTATGCTTGTTGGAGTCTTAAATATGTGTTATACATATCAACCATAGAAGGGTCTATCCTTCTGTATGTGATAACCTGGCCAAAATGTAAAGAAATATCCCATATTTCTAACCACAACCTTATATAAACTATGGACCACACCTTCAGTTACCACAGGAAAAAGTTCCATCTGTACATGCTCATGGTTCCAAATTCAAATGTGGAAACTTAAAACTTTTTAAAACTTCTGTAGCACGTGCAAAGAATTGGACGTTTTGCCACTGTTTCAAGTGTTCACATACAGGCATCAGACAGTAGTTGAAGGACAGGGGCATTTTGCCCATAACTGCAGGTTATACTACCTGTCATGTAAAAGGGGTATTAGGAAAGCTGGTATGAAAAAAACTTGTTGGCAAGTGTAACAGTTTTTGAACACTGAATGATATTCACTAGGCAGCTACTGTAATTTCTTTGGAAAAGGAGCTAGAAAACTATATGTATACATATATTTGAGTTATGTTTTAGTTTTAGTTACTGTAGCTCTTTTTTGAGTAGATTACAGCTTGTATAGATATATGTACATTTACTTTGGAATGACTTTATGAATGATGTTAGTGAAACATTGAAAGGTATTCTACTGTGCTATATTCTCAGGTGGTCTATGGGTGCAACACAGTGTAATGCCTACTACAGCACACTGCATAACGAGATGGTTTTCCCTGCCGCCATTTTAGACAAGCCTTTCTTCAGTCGATCCTACCCCATGTAAGTATTAAACAAGTGGAAATTTTCACTTGAAATGTTATTTATAAATTAATTGTAAATTTAAAAATTGTAATTGAAACAAGGTTTTTGAAAAGACTTCAATGTCTGTGATGTTCTATGACATATCATGTCACTCAGGTAGTTTAAGTGATGGAGGAAAGGTGTGCATACTAGTTGGTTGACATTTTGTACTGGGAAGTAAAAGGATGTTCACAGTTTCCAGCCAGTTGATGTAATATGAATCATGTCAAATTTTGCCAAGTGGCAAGTAGTTAAGAGTACCTTGTTTGCTGTTATTTTTCACAATTGCTAAAATGAAACAAAGTAACCATCTCATCAATTTCAGCCTTTATTTCAACTTGTAAGTCATATATATATATTTAAAGAAATTAATATACAGTTATTGTTAATTTGCCCCAAAAATACACAAGTATACACAAGAACCACACCTTCTAACCAGTGTATGTATAACACCTACCCCTCCTGACTGAGACTGGTAACTGTTCTTACGAACCTGTATCTTTCTAAGTTACAGGCCCAGATGTCCTGAAACTTAAGAAAACTATTCACATATATTTTCTTAAATCACCAAACTTATTTTGAGACTAGGGCCATTGCAACAGGCATTCTTGCCATTTATAGAAATTGACATTTCACAATTTATCTTTGTACCTCAATATTAATTTAACCTACATTGAACTACAGACTGGCAACTTTTGCTATGGACCTGTAACAATTTTTGAGGCACAGGTCCAGTGGACCTGGAAAGTTTTCTGGTAAACTTTGTACTCTTTAACCCAGCAACATTGATAGACAGACAGTTATAATGAGCAGAAATTCTAGCTAACAGGGCTAATTTCAATGGAGTCCTACTTGACACAGTTCCATTTAAAGGGAGTTTGACTGGATATTATTTGATGTTTCATTTTGGTTTATGCGTTTTTTCTACTTTCAGGGCAATGAACTTTGGATCGATGGGATTTATTATGGGTCATGAGCTGACGCATGGATTTGATAATAGAGGTACATAATGTGTAATTAAACCTAATATTATCTTAACAGTCTAAATTCTATTTTATTCTATACTGGATTTTAAAAGCATAATATATTCTTTGCATTTAATCAGACTATAAGATACAACTATTATAAGCAGTATTGCAAAATTCATCAGTCTGTAGGCTTACCAATGGTTGTAACCACAGAGACATTGGCTTAATAATAAACAATAATGATGGAATGGCTTTGGAAGAAAATACAATTTAAGTTTGTTCTCCAAGGATTTTCTCAGTGTTATGAGTTTATGAAGAACCTTTAAAAGTAGAAATTGTTTTTCAATATACTTTTGACAAGCGTACCGATGAGTTATTTTGATATAATTTGTCAGAGGATCTTAGTTAAGGGTATCACATGACCAAACATTAGCAATGGTGGAAGAGTGTCATAAGGTGATAGTCCATAATCCACTGATAAAATTATAATGTTCAGAAACAACTTTTTAGTGTTAATTTATAATGAAAATATTATTTGGATGTCTAAAATTGTTAAATGGTTAGTTAAAATTTGTGGGCTCACACTGGAATAAGATTTTTACACACTAATTTTTTGCACACAATTTTTTACTAAGTTTCCCAAAATTCCCTATCATGGCTCACCGCCAGCTTGAATAAAAATCCACCATTGGCCCAACGTCGGCAAAATATAGAGATATCTAACCTGAGTAGTGGTTGGCAAGCAACCGTTGGCCCAACGGTGGCAAAATCTGCTGATGATGCGACTAATAGCCAGCGTTGGGCCAGTGCTCTGTATTGCCCATGCTTTTGTAAGCGCCCCTCCAATATCATACGTTATCGCCCATAAATTGCTAATATGTTGTTTCAAAGTAAAGTTTCTCCATAAAAAACAATAATAGGTCAAAGATGATTATTTTATATCCATTTTCCACAAAATTTTCCTTATTTTAGCAGTTATTTGGCATTTTATTTGTTTACGTAGCCACCTTCACTTCCAGTTGGTGTATGCTAAAATGTCAGGACCCAAATTCAGGTCGTTTTTGGGTGGAACACCCGACTGGTTTCCATTGTCATAAGTGCCCATCTCCAACTTTTGCAAATATTTGGTCAAAGTCCCTGAGTGTTTCAGAGTGCAGCACTGGTATGTCTTTCCATACATTTTCTCTTACTTGAGTGTTATTTCTCCTGTACCTTGACATAACTTACACTGACTGTTCAGAAAGACTCCTTATGTTTGTATTTTGTCACCTGTTCTATCTATCATGGAGTCCAGTACCATTTCCCAGGCTGTAGGTATGGGCATCTCTGATGCTATGTTATTGTTCTGGTGTTCTATTTTCTTTATTTCGCCAGTGTGTTTTATGTTACAGAATAAAAATTTTAAGCAGTGAAAATATTCTTACAGGCAGTAAATTCGACAAACATGGCAACCTCATCAATTGGTGGAGTGAATCTTCAGCGAGGCATTTCCAGGAGAAAACACAGTGTCTTGTGGACCAATACAGTCAGTATACTGTGGCAGATAGTTACGTAAGTCTCCAGTGGAACAGCACATGCCAAACATAATACAGCAATACTTAGGAAACGTATCACATTCAAGGAAAATAATAATTACAGAAATGAAGCCTCTGATGACCATGTTTATTTTATTGGTCTCTTTCCTGGGTTATAAGGAACGGTTGCTGCATAGCAATAAGGAAAGTGAGAATTGTGAAACTTGGGATATAATTATTTATTAGTGTTGGGACTCACCCCAAACTTTCAGGGTCGATTATTTGTCCACTTTTCCAACCGATGATTGACCTCAAATCGATTATTTTACTCCATTGTTGGCCATTAATTAAGAAACACTTTCCGCGATAAAGTATAGGTCAATCTGGTAAGATTAACGGTGTTCCGACATTTAGAATCTACCAAAAGTACCCACTTCCTGTAAATATGGCGGCAGATATAAACAAACCCGAAATCCATGACAAATCTGTTAATTTAGTAAATAAAAATACTTAAAATATATGAAAAATATGTTGATATTGAGAAAAATAGATAGAGAAAGGTAAGATTTAAGCTAAATAATCGATCATTAGAAAATGTTTGTAACCGACCGCGATTGTGCACTGTCACCGACGATTAATCGAGCACACATCTAATCCTCCACCCACTATTATTTATAAGTTGAAAAACTGATAAACATTCGCATTCGTGGGAGAGATATTTGTATTTTGCTATAATACTGTGGGAGTAGACAAACAAAAGCATCTATACATGTTTCTAGTAAACATCATCATGAATATATGGTTCTAATATGGAACCTGTGTGTGACAAACTCACCCAAATTTAACCTGTGTGGAAGCTATGTTGCAACTGGCCAGTGAACTGCCCTTTCACAGCCCATGTAATCATATTGTGTGTATTCTGTATTGCATATTATCACCATTCTTTTTAGCTGAATGGCTTCACAACTCTGGGTGAAAACATTGCTGATAATGGAGGCATGAGAACCAGTTACAAGGCATACCAGGCGTGGATGAAAACAAATGGATACTCTGAGAACAGTGCTCGACTACCAGGACTGAATACCACTGAAAACCAGCTGTTTTTCCTGTCTTTTGCCCAGGTTTGTAATATCCAGAGCAGTTTGTTTATTCCACAGCTTTTAATGGCTAAGTGGGTATTGTTTTCACCTAAGGCATCTGGCTGGACAGGTAGGTGGTGGGAGCAATTATCTTTTCCTTGCTGTATTTCACAAACTGTAAGGTGTAGGAAATTGATTCTTGATAGGGACATTGGCTGGGGGTGTAATTGTGCAACGTTAAGATGTGACCTTGATTTAACCTGTGACCTTGCAGTGACCTTCAGTTTGAATATCTTGCCTGGGCTGTATCTGGGAAACCATAAGGTGTACATTGTTGATAGCTGTTAGGGACATTTTAAGGGGTGTAGGTGTGCAATGCCATGGTGTCACCTTGAATGAACCTTTGATCTTTCTACAGTGACCTTGACCTTGTAAATCTTGTTTGGGCTGTATCTCAGAAATTGTAAGGTACAGTAAGTTTATACTTGGTAGGGGCATTGGTTGGGAGGGATAGATTGGCAATGCCATGGTGTCACCTTGAATTGGCCTTTGAACTTGCCATAGTGACTTTGACCTTTAAAATCTTGTTTGGGCTGTATCTTAGAACTATAAGGTTTATGAATGATACAGATAGCAGGGTCATTGATTGAGGCATGGAGGTGTGTAATGTTATAGTATGACCTTGGTGTTATGTTTGCCTTTGGCTTTGCTACACTGTTTTCTGCTCCCATTTTTGAGAAATATTTCTATCACAAAGATATACGGATAGCTGCAACTGATTATTAGATCTACATTTACCGTATTGTACTATCTCTTTTGACAGTTATGCTTCAATTAAGAAATTTACAGCTTCATAACTTTTAGGTTACTTATTTTTGCTGTCTCTTACTATTGAAATGATTTGTTTTGATACTTTGATACACTTTCTATTCTGAAAGTCTCCTGACCTTTGTACTGTTCCACCTTTCCATATCCCCTGGTGTTTAATTTTATTTCCCCAGTCTGTAGGTTACAGGTATCTCTAATGCTACTTTTTAACTGTGTAGTACTAATCACGAGGCATGATACTTAAAGCACTTATAAAGCACTTTTTTATAACTGACAAACTGTAAAAATATTCACTGAATAATTTTTAAGCTAATCTTTAGCTCTCACTTCTAACTGCTAAGACTTACATTCATACATTTAGTGGCCATCTTTAAATTTCTACCAGTTCTGAAAACCATGAATATATGTATGAGATATGGTAATTTTGTCTTCAATATGTATTCATTGATACTGACTGTACGAAATTAACACATACTCGCCAGTCAGAGATAAGTAACTATTGTCATGGACCTTTGTCAAAATTTTTTAGAAGAGTTACAGATGCAATGTAACTTAACAAAACTGTTCATATGTACATATATATATTCTTAATGACCTAAAGTTATGACATTTTTACTTTTTTACATTGCTATTATTATAGAAAATAACATTAAACCATTTACTCTTTAGCACTTACCACTTGGTATGTTTTAAAACATCAATATTGATATAATCTACATCGAAATACAGACTGACAACTTTTGCTACACACCTGTAACATGTTCGAGTTGTAGGTTCAGTGGACCTGGAATGTTTTCTGGTAAGCTTCTTACACAGGTGCTACTTGCTGTACACTTCCCTGCTATGTTATTGGTTTTCTCCAACTAAAGTTGTGTGGATCAGAATTGTTTGTTTCAGATCCCTTTTTTCAGCAGCTAGGTTCAAATGTGGAGATACCTTTGGAGTATCTCGCCTGATGCCTTAAGCTGTGTTGAACCTAGCACCAAAGGCGTGAGAGCCAGTAATTTCACCACTAAGATCCAGTCTCTTATTTAAACTGATATATTTTTTGCTTTTACAAAAAAAAAGACTAAATTTCCAGCTTTCCTATATGGTTTTTGTGACTATACTCAGAGAATGGGGTGCGGTGTGTATTTTTTTTTCAGTTTTTATAAGTATACTTCACCCTGGTAATTTTGATATATTATCCCATTTCAGACTTGGTGTGCCTACTACACGCCGCAGTATGCTCAACAGTCATTGGTTACTGACGTTCATTCTTATGCTAAGTACAGGTTGGTGAAAACTGATCAGTTATTCACAGAACTTCGAGTGAAGTAGCACAGCTAACATTATTTTACTTTGTTACTTGATTGACAATTATATTCCTATTAAATCAGAGATATTGAATGAACCAAACTTGAAGAGATACATATATGATTGTACTTGGAACTACCTTTGTTTGTCTCTTATTTCCTTTTTTTTTCTCCACTCTTTCTTTAGAAATATCAGATACTTAGATTCTATTTTCCCGTGAAAATACCACATTGAAATCAATTATTTTTATAATGCTTTGTGGTACATGCTAGTTAATAATTCCTCAGGGAAGTAATACTGTCAGTAATCCAAACTACTTGATTACTGGCTACCTCTGATAAGTGAAAAGATAATATATCGATATTTCAGTATCGATCAGTATACCTTTCAGAATTTCAAAATCGATACTATAAAGTTTTAATTTCAGAATCATTTCCAGCACCTGTCTGGAAGAATTTTCCATAATTGTGTTGTAGTTTACTAGGTCCCTTACTAGGCAGTTTGATCATCAATATTCAAACATTCAAAGATTTATTCAGAGATTTTTCATGAAATTTAATTGCTATTATTGCCAGCTTTTATAAATATTAATGATGAAATTTGTGTAATTTCTTTGTAAACAAAATGGTTTTTGATAACTGAGGGATCACTAGGTACAAAATAATGCTTTTTTGGTGTGAAACAATATAATTTATAATGATCAATATGCAAATCCAAATTACACTTTAATATTGATATTGAAGTTCACCTTTCAATAACTACACTACGTCTGATTAGCCAGAATTTTTTTTGTCAAATACGACTCGCATCTTTGTTCAAATAATTTCATAATTCCACTAAGGCACAATGAAACAGAATGTTAGAAAATTGCAAATCTTTTTTTATGTGTGTGTTTCAGAGTAATTGGTACCTTGTCAAACAGTCCAGAATTTGCCAAGGCGTATTCCTGTCCTAAAGGGTCTCCAATGAATCCGGAGCATAAGTGTACAGTATGGTGATAGATCTGCAGCTAAAACCAAACGGGACTTTCACGGGATACTCCTTAGTATGATTAGAGACTTGATGCATGAATCCCGAACCAAGTGTGATAGACGATCTATTTTAAAAATTACAGACCTGTACAACACGCAGTTGAATTCAGTTGTGTCAAATCACAAAGGATCTGGACTGATCTTCATTAAAAATCTCAAACTCAGTCTCAAGTTCAAATAAACTCAGATTTAGCATTCCCAAGTGAAATCTGACCTAAGTAGTCTAGTTATGCTCAAACACAAATTAAAAACACTGTCAAACAAAATTAATGCAACCTAAATATAGAAAGCATAAAAGTAGGTGTCCTAAGTATATACTTACTTTTGGGGATAGGCATTATATTCGAGCTTGCTTTTAAATTTAAATTTGAGTTTCAGTTTGAGTTAGGAGTTCAAATTTTAGGTTTAAACCGTAAATTATGAGGATTATAGCAAACCAACCATCAGTTCTTCTTTACAGTGTTATTCATACACAGTATGAAATTTTCGAAGTGTACAAACTTATATTTTCAAATAAATACAAATATCAATATAACTTTTCACAAAACATTAAAATTATTAAAAAGCTGACTGAGTGACCATATAAACTCCCATCTGCAGGGGGGACAGCCTCAGATGTAAGAGAAGGCCACCCAGCCAGTATAATACATGGTATTAGTGATGAGACAATATTTCAGGTGTTAGGTTATTCATAAATGTTCAAACATTTTCAGAACTTTTTACAAAAATATATTTGATAATATCTAGATTCTATATTACAGATTTGCTGATAAATTAATTAATAACAGTACCTTACTGACAAACTGACAATTAAGCATAAACAACATATTATCAGAGTTGTCATTACACATATTTCTGTTACATTTTCACTTATTTAGGCAAAATATTATTGATTCAATTATATATTTTAAATGTTCTTTTTCCACAGTATTGCGTATATCTGTGGATCGATACACCTCAAAGTAAAAAGTTAAATAGGAAATTACTGAATGTTTTAAGTTTATATTACCGTAATTTATGTTTTCAAAAGAACATTTACACCAAGTTGCATAAATGCTATAGGAAACAATTACAATACAAAGGTGTCGGTTCAATTCTACATAATGTGGATCTGTTATTCCTAGTATGATATGTTTCAGCTGAATAAGCATTCTAAGACAGTGACCAATTATTTTCCATATTTCTTTAACACGTTTACATTCATATAAAATATGTATTATACTCTCTTTGTCCTTGCTGAATGCACAGCAATCTGATACATTTCTATTCCATTTGTGTATTTTTTCTCCGCAAGGCAAAATATTTAACAAAACTTTATATTTAAATTCAGCAAATTTTTTATACTCTAGCGCCTTCATATTGTATATGTATATTGCACTCCAATCTGCTCTTAAGAGTTTTAGACCTAGCATACGTTCCCACATTTTTTCACTGTAAGGTCTTTCAAATTTTCTAGCTATGTTATACATTTCTTTTGGCTTTATACTCATTGGATCAATTATGTTATCTTTTATAGTAAATGTCAATTTTTCTAGCAACGGTTTCTGTATGTAGAGTACAATTTTGGTGTCATGCTTTTTGCTGACTTTACCAATAACTTTTTTCAAAGTCATGTATTCTACAATCCAGTTACTGGTATTTTGTAATGAATTTAATACCTCAATTTCTTCCAACCAATGTCCATTATCTTGGAATAAGTCTTTAACTAATATAAATCCACTTTTTATCCAGTTTTTGAAATAAAGAGTTTTGTGTTTTTGTTTAAAGTATTCATTCCCCCATATTGTCTGTGTCATGAAATCATGCGATTTTATTTCATCAACAGGTTTTATAATTTTACAGTTATTGTAGTAAATAAATATGTCTTGGTAAAACTGTGGTAAATATTTTATAATCTCAAAACTTTTAGCACTCTTGAAATTCATTTTAAGCAGAGTTTTTAAGTCTAAGCCCAGGTCAGACAAATAAGATTGCAAGATTTTTGATATGCTATTATTTGCTAACAATTTTGGTATCCAGCTTGTTTTGATAGCATAAATTTTGGATTCTAAATCTGTAATTTTTAAACCCCCTTTATCATAGCTTCCTATTATGGTGGTTTTTCTAATTTTGTGATTTTTCCCCCATAAATAGCCAAATATTTGTTTGTTTAGTTCTTTAATTACAGTGGTTGGTACCGTAAGTATAGAGCAGTTATAAATTAGCTTTGGAATTATTAATGAATTTATTACAGTTGCTTTACCATAAAGTGTTAGTTTTCTATTGCTCCACTTTAGCAGAAGTTCTTCGACTTCTGTAATTTTCTTATCCCAGTTTTTTGTTGTACATTTTTCAGCTTCAGAGTACCTATATAAATTCCAAGGCATTTTATTGGTTCTTTTGTAAAATTTATTTGTTGAAAGACATTTTCACTTCCTTTTAATTGTCCAAGCCATATGCCTTGGCACTTTTTAGTATTTAATTTTAATCCAGAAATTGTGGAGAAATTTTCAAGAATCTTGATACATTCTATTATAGATACTTTGTTCTTTAAGGTTAAAGTTGAATCATCTACATATTGCAAAATACAATATTCATTGGTACCTATTTTTATGCCTGAAATCATCTTGTTTTTCTTTATTTCACAGGCTAACATTTCAATAGCTAAAACAAATAAGAGAGCTGAAACTGGACAGCCTTGCCTGATGCCTCTTTTCATTAAAACTTCTTGTGAAATCCATCCATTATTTTTAACACAAAATAAAGGATTATTGTAAAGTATTTTTATCCAGTGTATAAATTTTTCCCCAAAACCAAATTTATGTAAGGTTGCGAACATAAAACCCCAGTCCAAAGAGTCAAATGCCTTTTCAAAGTCAAGACAAATTACTGCACCTGATTTGTTGGTTTTTTCGCAGTTTTCTATGATATCATTTAATAGCCTTGCATTGAAGCCAATATATCTGTTTTTAATATATCCACTCTGATTTTCTGATATCAGTTTTGATGCAGCATTTTGCAACCGTTTAGCTAACACAAAAGCTATAATTTTATAGTCACAATTTGTAAGACTTATGGGTCTGTAATTACTGAGTATTGTTTTATCGCCCTGTTTAAAAATTAATGTCATAATTGCTTTTCTTACAGTGCCTGGAAGAATACCAATTCTGAATGACTCCTGCAACATTTCGAATTCCAGATGACAGAATCAATTTTGCTACTGAAATAAGCATGCATATTTTACATCAGATAATGGGACATTTTTTTCAGTCAAATTTAAGAGATTCGCGTAGTATATTGCCAAATTTTAGTGAAGTTTTGTTTAATATTATACAGGTAAGAGTTCTCAGTGGACAAGTGATTCACATGTGAAATGTTTAAGCACTTGATTCTCACTTCTATGGACATAGGTACAAATACAACTCATGTAGTGAGGGCCCAGTCCTGATTTGATCTTAGATTTTAAAATAACACATTGTCAAATGAGTGGAAACTGAGCCTAAAAAGGTCTTTCAGAGCTGCCGTTTTGCCTTACTTTGTCCATAGCGAAATGCAAGTCAATTAATTCAGTTTAGTAAATAGCAATCAGAAAGGTTAGAAACAACTCGTTAGGTTTCTGTTTTAAAAAAATTGAGGCTTGAGAAAAAGAAGTCTGTTTGAATGCAAATAAAATTCAATTTGTGTTTTTATTGCGTAAAATAGCCTTACCTTATCCTCACAAGTGCTTGGTTTGGTTTTGTGGAGCAAAACGTATCGACCGACAAGAATTTTTTTAAGGAATATTCTTGTCACAAGTGGTGACCCCTTTGTCTGCGCATGTCCGCGCTTGCGCAGTAGTCGTTGTCGACAGACGATTGTCGAGAGTTCTTCATTATATTTTTGGTCGAGATGGGAGCAACACGTACTTTTCCTTATTATCGTCCATTCACGGATGAAGATCTATGAAGTTTTGAAGCGTGCAAGCGTGCACCTACCTGTAGTTGTCCATTATTCGACTGGTACTACCAATAATTCTGCCTCCCTTGTCCTGAAAAGGGTCAGAATAAGATGTGCAAGAAGATGTTGCTGTAAAGTCTTCAGTGGAAGACGGTGTATATCTTCGGCTGTACTCACCCATTATTCGACTGGAACTACCTCCTTGTTGATGAAAGGTATGCCGAGAAGATTTTGCTGTAAAGTTTTCAGTGGAAAACTGCTTTATGGTTCTTTTGATAGCACACCATGAATATTCCTTGTGAAAAGTGAAAAGAATGCAGTTGTCTTGGCAGCGGAGGTCGTAGATTCTTTACTGTGGGTGGAGCGCCACTCTGTTACAGTAACAGGTCTCCCTCCAAAAGAACGACTACAGAAGCGTATCCACGGATCCTTGCAGTTATTATTTTGTTTCCCAGCAGGTACAGTGAACTTCCTGCTTTTCAAGACATGAAAATATGGACAGATTACCTTCCTTTGCTGTAAATTTGGATGAACATCCAACAGACATCTTTCGGGCAGTATGTGTACTGCTTGTCTGTTTAGCCCTGTTGAAGAATTCTTCTGCAAACTCAACGAAGATCAAACTGGCTAGATGAGATTTTATGTTCTATTATTTTATATGTTGAAGTCCTTGCTTCCAACTTTTACAGTGTATTTTGCACAGTATATTCAGGACAGGAGCTATGTCCTGTAATTTCCCCTACTAACCACAAAAGATCGTCGTACCACTCTGCCTAGTTTACCAGGTCAGAGGGATACAGAAGAACGTGGCTACATTAATGCAAGTCACCATGGAGGCTCTTCTTGCAGAGTTACTGGCAGTGATGGGAGATTTTCATTGCCATCCCAGAGTTGTGCGAATCTTCAGACGGAGTTGTCGAATTACTCCCCAATCGAATTCGCCAATGCCTGTACTACCCACAATGCAAAGCGATGACGTCAGACAGGAAAACATGGCTACAGTAAATATACCGCTGAAATATTGCTGGAAATCCTTCAAAAGAAAGCAATTCATCCACTCTACAATTGCAGAACTCCAGGTTTCTATGGCAGTTTAATCTTGTATACAAACTCGGCTAATGACGACCTCTGATAGATCTCAGTGTCCTGAATTGATTTCTAACTACGAATTCAACGATCACTGCCCACGAGTGAAGTTCGTTTACTACGTCAATAAATACCTGCTTGTCCCATCATTTAAACTGGAGACAGCAGAAATTATTAGAAATTCGGTTACAAAAGATGCGTTCTTCTATGTACCGATTCACAAGTTTCTCAACATCTACTTCAGTTTAATGTACACTGGCAAACCTATCACTTCAAAGCATTAGGAAATTCGGGTTAGCGACCCCTCTACAGTATCATGCGAGTAGTAAAGAGGCAAATCTCATTCTTCAGTCTCACGGAATAGGAGTTCACCATATACCTGGACCACTGGTTGTTAAGTGTATGTAGAAGACACCAGTATTGGGTTCAGATCAAAGAACTCATCCAATTATTCAACAACTGGCTTCGTGATATCGATTTCCTAGGTTACCACTGCATTTTGGTACCAGGAAATTTCTTTCACCTTATACCTAGACTACTGGTTGTTTAGTGTACGTAAAAGACACCAGTATTGGGTTCAAACCAAAGAACTCATCCAATTATTCATCAACTGGACCTCGTTATATCGATTTCCTGGGTGACCACTGCATTTTGGTACCAGGAAGTTTCTTTCTACCTCGAAAAAATTAAATACCTGAGAATCTATTCAAGACATGGAGATCTTATCACAATCGACCCCAAGGTTGCTTATATCCCAGGTAGGGGTACGAGCACCTTTCGAAAAGACTATACCAATGGGTCAGTTATGTAGGTGTGCCTTTCACTGGTATCTACTACAACTGGCAATATCTCCAGTCACTAGTTGTGAGAATTCCTGTTTCAAATCCTTCTGAAAAAGCATATTCAGTGGTGGAAAATGCCAAAAAATGGGAAATAGGATGCCTTTTCTATACACAGGTGCACAATTCCCTTATTTTCGTAGATGCATTCAACCAGGGTTGATGATCCCATCTATAAGCATCACAGTTAGTGGCTTTGGACAGTTAAAAATGTATATATTACATTTCAATGTCATACAGCTGAAGACAGTGTGTTCAGCCCTTAAAAGCCTTCAAGACAAATTCCACACAAAAGAATTCTGATAGCATCAGACAACACCACTGTGTTCGGTTATCTGAACAAACAGGGGGGGGGGGAGCGTATACCTCCTAGTTTGGCGCAGCTTGGCCTACTGCAATCCTTGAAATATACTCATAACAGACATATTCTTGGTTGCTTAAAGGTCATACTCAACATCATCTCCAGAAGGGATAAAGGTTTGGCGCATCCTGGCCTACTACAATCCTTGAAATATACTCATAAGAGACAGAAATATTCTGGGGTTACTTAAATGTCATGCTCAATGATCTCTACAGAAGTGACAAAGTAATATGTACAGAATGGTTCTTACTCCCTTTATGGTTCCAGACAACGTGCAAGTTTGGCACAAATCAACAATAGGTGTTTTATGCAGGTATGCTGCATCTTGGCCTACTGCAATCCTTGAAATATTCTCATATGAGCCAGATATATTCAGGGTTGCCTAGATGTCATGACAGCCTCTCCACAAAGAACGAAATAATACAGACAGGAGAGTCTTCATCTTTAACATTCTATTTGATTTACATAGTTTGTCAAATACCAATGGTACAGATGTTTGCCACCAATATCAGTCATAAACCTCCATTCTATGTTGCCAGTCCCGGATGCAAATGCTCTGAACATATATGAATAAAACATCTTGTTGGAGGTTCTGGACTGCTAGGCCTTTTGTCCTATACCACTTATTCCAAAAAGTCATTGAACAAGTGAACACCAGGTGCAAAATGATTGTAGTGGCCCCTTGGTGGCCCATGATACATTGGCTTTGGGGTCTGGTGAGTCATTCAACCAAACCTCCATTACAGCTACTTCACTGGTCTCAGAAACAGCCATTCAGTCAGAAATACCATCTGAATCTGTTGCATTGGCACCTTCATGCTTGGCACCTTAACACCACTCAGAATCTCTTATATCATTCTCTAGGCAAGGGATAGAGAGATTTAGGGCATCTCAAGGACCCTCATCTTGGAATGTATGAGTCATGATGGGCCATTTTGAGCTCTGGTACCCACAGAATAAGGTGGCCATCTCAGAGCCTACGGTCTCAAATATACCAGATTTTTTGATCCATTTACTTGCAAAAATCTGAAACCTGTCACTATTGTTGGCTTTGCAGCAGCCATAGCTGATCATTTACATTTTTTGTGCAGGAGTTGAGCCAAAGCCTGCATCTTTATAGGCCTATTGCAAGTGTTATAGAGAGAAGCCCACTGCTAACAGAGGTGCAGCATCAAGGGATTTGCCTTTGCTTCTGTTGGTTTTCACAAAAGGCTCCTTATT
Source organism: Sabellastarte sp. h YS-2021 (assembly GCA_964017235.1). Taxonomy (NCBI): domain Eukaryota; kingdom Metazoa; phylum Annelida; class Polychaeta; order Sabellida; family Sabellidae; genus Sabellastarte; species Sabellastarte sp. h YS-2021. The sequence continues at coordinate 16,535,915 of OZ024929.1, read as the reverse complement.
AACCTTTAAAAGGAGGTCAGTCTAAAGAAGTTTGACTTGCAAGACTGTTGCAATGCCATTGGAAGTGTATTCTGGGATTTTGGCTCCTTCAGACACAAGCCTCATAGGAAGGAGTTTACAGTTCTCCCTCCTACCTACCTTTTCAGCAAGGACCTATTAGCCGCAGTTGGTCTAGATTACCTCCAGTGGTCACTTCAGCTCTAGATCATTCCTGAACTCAAATTGCCTGGACACTTGATTCGTTGTCCTCTTACAGCACTTAGATCCTTCTTGGACAGGACTACTGCTTGGAGAAAAGGGAAAGTCTCCTTCTCCTGCCTTTTAGCAAGAATCAGTTGGCTTCTGATGGCCCAGATGGCTCAAACCAGTGGTCATTCCACCTCACAAACCTTTCTTGAGCTGATGTTGGACTGATGTTGTGACACTCTGCTCTCTTACAGTGCTTAGTTACTATCAGGACAGTACAAATACTTCAAGGAGGGGAAGAATCTTGCTCATATCTTTTAAGGAAGGCTTGATGGAGATATCTTGAGTTCTGCTATCTCTTCCTGGATCAATCTGGCTGCATGATTAGATTGCCAGTCCTTTAATCTTGAGTCTCAGAATCTATACTTTGAGACACATATTAGATCCATGGCTGCCTTTTTAGTTTCCAAGAGTGGGGTCTCACCTGAGCAGATATCAAACTCTTGTTATTGGAAGACCCACAATTCTTTACTACATTCTACTCGAAGATGTAGCTTGGCAATCCCATGACCAGTCCATGAACAAATTGGGCCTTGTGGATTCACCTCAGCATGTAGTCAATTTTTGTGTATTTATACATGTCATTGATATGACTCACATTTTTATGTTCTCTCCAGTTATACAAGTCTTGTGTTACTGACATATGTCTTTCTTGGCTTACATATGGCCCCATATCTGCAGTTTATGCAGTTCAGTTTGCCTGCTTGGAGATATTCCCATTGTCAGATGATGACATCTTGCTTGGGGAGTCATGCAGACATCTCCAGCCAATACTGGGTGATGGTTAATACTGCTATGTGATTTGTTGTAAAATTTTCTACAACAGCAACAGCAGCAACAATGACGACCACATCATGGATCTCTTGTTGAGGTTAGCAAATTACTTATCTGTGTTGAAGAAGTAACATATAACCTAAGATGTGGCTTAGGGAACCTTATCTTATCCTCTTATCAGTGCTTTATTTGGTGACCCCTTGTCTGACAATCATCTAACAGTGTGGCCAAAACAAATACCCTCCACCTGTTATGGTTGTATTCAAGCACTTGTGAGGATAAGGTAAGGCTATTTTACGCAATAAAATGTAACAAATTTTATTGTAATTTAACTTTTTACAAGTTAAATACTTACCTTATCCTCACAAGGATAAACCCACCCTACCTCCCCGCATAATTTGTTTTGCTGGGGACCAAAAATACAATGAAGAACTCTCGACAATCGTCTGTCGACAACGACTACTGCGCAAGCGCGGACATGCGCAGACAAAGGGGTCACCACTTGTGACAAGAATATTCCTTAAAAAAATTCTTGTCGGTCGATACGTTTTGCTCCACAAAACCAAACCAAGCACTTGTGAGGATAAGGTAAGTATTTAACTTGTAAAAAGTTAAATTACAATAAAATTTGTTACAATTGCTAAACTTTAATATACACTGCCCACTCTGTATAACTACAACCTGTGTTCAAATGAAGATGTAACTTTAGATGAAATACTATATTTTTGAAGGTGTTAGACATAATTAAAACCAAATTCTCTAAATATTTTATTTTCTTCCCTTTTGATTTTATTGCTTTTTGTTATTATTCTTTTATTTGTTTTATTACTTTAATGACTTAAATGTAGTCATGTGTTCTTTATTAACCTCTTCACAGTGTGTTTGTCAGAACTAGTTGACCAGATTTCTATTTACAGGAAGTGCCAGGTCTAGTCCAGCAATAAATCAAACACTGTATCGTCCTTCTGAACTGCATGTATGTGTTTAATGTTTTTCAAAGACTCCCGCGTTACTTGGCACACAATAGGATATGGGGTGGAGTCATTCGTCATATATTAAAGCACTAGCGGATCCAGGGGGGGGGGGGGGGTTCAGGGGGTTCGAACCCCGCCCTCCCTTGAAAAATAATGTAAAGGTGTTCAACCCAAAGTACAAAATTATTTCTTGAGAGTGGTGTTAAATTTACAGGAAATGCGCTCTATGTTTACCAAAAATTAATTTTTTTCCAGGGGGGCATGCCCCTCGACCCCCTTAGTTATAATATGTCTGATGTGAACCCTCACCTTACTCGATGTGAACCCCCACCTTACATAAAAGCTGGATCCGCCCCTGTAAAGGATTACGTGAAGCCCACATTGACAGTATTGTATGCATACTGTGGAAAACAGCAGCCATTCTCTCAGCTCTAGGGTATTCTGTAATGTGACCTTGAATGAGTGTTAATTGGAAAAACCTTACTGTATTAAGGCTGTGTTTTCATGTTTGCAATTTAGATTATGCAGATTTGATTATTTTTCTGTCCTAATCAAAACATAACGAGTGTTTTTAATGTTGAAGAAAGTAACTTTTAGCAGCAAAATTTGTCACTTTTTATGGAACATGATATACAATGGATAATTTTGTTTGTTTTTGTAAATACAATAATTTATGTCATAATTTCCCCAAGGTGACATGTTTTGCATAAAGGGGCATCTTTACAACCACTGAAATATCACAAGTGAGGCCTTATATACACTCAAAGTTAAACAACTACCTTAAAAAGATTTTTCTCGCTCACAGATTTATAAAACAAGGTATATTGCTACGTGCTGTTCTGTCAAAAAATTAAATGCTATATTTGCATGGCATACAAGACTCAGGCTGAAAGATCTAAAATTTACCAATTTCTCAGACTGAAAGATTTCAAATTTACCAATTGCTCAGACTGAGAGATCTTAAATTTACCAATCTCTCAGACTAAATGATCTAACATTTACCAATCTCTCAGAATGAAGGTCTTAAATTCAGACTGAAAGGTCTTAAATTTACCAATCTCTCAGACTGAAAGATCTAAAATTTACCAATTTCTCAGACTGAAAGACCTTAAATTTACCAATCTCTCAGACTGAAAGGTCTTAAATTTACAAATATCTCAGACTGAAGGTCTTAAATTTACAAATCTCTCAGATGAAAGGTCTTAAATTCAGACTGAAAGATCTAAAATTTACCAATCTCTCAGACTGAAAGGTCTTAAATTTTCCAATCTCTCAGACTGAAAGGTCTTAAATTTACCAATCTCTCAAGCATGTTAGTGATATTTTGTTCATCACAGAAATTATACGTGTTGAATACTTCTTTGGGGCATTAGTTTTTTGTTCTTGTGGAAATCACACCATTTCTCCCACGGGGAAACATACATTGCAAGTCATACTAATCGCAGATTGCATACATGGAAACAGAGCCTAAGTCTTCCAGACCTGCCATTGTGCCTTACTTTGTGTACATAGAAAAATGCTGTATTATTTATTTTATAGCAAGGCAATTGTTTCGTTACAGTTTTTGTGTCTACATCGTTGTCCAAATTTGATAAACAATCGTCAATTTTAGTCTGTTCATGTAATGGCATGTATTCAAATGTGTATAGTTGTGTATATCTAAGTTTTTTAAGTAAATACATGTATATATTATTTTAAATCTTGGATGAATTGCTAGGGTCACAAAAACACCAACTACAAAAACCTGGACTTCAATTTTTTAAATGTTGTTTCTTGTTTTATTCTCATCCCCTCTGCCAACTAAAGAGGTAGCAAAGTTAGTTGGCACTACTGTTTAATCTTTGTTGTGTAATATTAGCAGCGAGTCTGTACAGGGGTAATACTAATGTGTTCTCTAGTCTCGTGTGTTCAGATATAGGTCTATTTTATAAGATTATTATATTAAATTATAAATCCCATAAGCCAATCCAAGACAATAGGCTCTTCAAAGAACAGAAAATAGTGCATGAGAAAACAGCAGCTTAGAATCGGGCCAGAAATAAAGAAGTTCAGTTCATTTTAGTTGGATGTATATCAATGGGTACATTGTTTGGCTGTGTGGACATTGATATTGAATGTGAAGATATTTCAGTGTATACTGATATCGGTGGGAGAGGGGGTAATGCTATCTACTGAAAAGTCTGATTCTGGGATACCTAAAAAGTATTGTTCTAGCATCTGCCAAACCGAATAGACCCACTAACAAGAAGTAAAGTTTATCCAAATGAAACGTGTACAGTTCAGATAAAAAATGCATTAAAAACTACAAAAATACGAGATGAAAGTTTACAATTTCTTCAGACTTTTGTTTTTTTCAAATAGTTAAAGTGGAAGTTTCAAGATAAACATAAAAGTACATCTGTGTACATCAATATCGACAGCCCTCTCCCAAAGCAATAAATACTGACAATATTGACAGACAATGTAGCCACAGAGGAGAAGCTAGGATTTCTGATTTTGTACACCCTGATATTTCAGTATGTTGTGGTTCTGTGCAATATTTGTTCGGGGTGGGATATTGTATATATCATTACTGATTATAACAAAATATTATGCCTGGGTGTACTGGCTTCTATATGCTGATGATGCCTAACGTTGTGATAAAAGTTGGAGAATTGTTCAAAATACGAATCTTTCCATACAGGTTTGTATTGTTTGGTTTTAGCTGTAAGAAAAATAGATAAGGCATGTCATACAAGTTACAACTGCTGAAAATGTCTGCATTTGCACGCATGGGCCCTTCACTGGGAGGACTGGCAAAGTCAGGGATGGGCGATAATGTGAGCAAGGGCGATTAATCATGTGGGTGTGTAGCTGCCGAACATCCCCTTTTATACAAACAACATACATTACAATATTACAAAGTCTTTGTCTTTTTTAAACAATCCATGTCTGAAAAACCCAGTATTTGTCTTTATAAAATAAATACATGAGCTCACAAATGGACAGACAATCAAATGCATTGAACCTAGCACATTCATGCTCAACCAATCAAAACCTTTGAAACTTCACAGTGTTGGTAATTTCCACTTTTACTACATGTTTATTTTAACTTATTGCAATATGGCTAACACTTTGCACTTTTTGTGAAGTTATGGAGAAGCAACTTAAGTAAAATATGTCAAAAGTCCTTAAAGCAACCTGGACTTTTGTGGAAAGGGTGGGTAGTTACTCATAATTGACATATGTTGGGAATGGACAATAATGCCGCTAGGGTGTCAACACGGATGATGCCGGTGTTTTCTTGTGTCGTCCTTGGTGCCTACAAGCCCTTATAGTAAAGTGTGATCAGGAATGGTAAATAGCCCATACTCCCACAGCCAGGGGAAATAGTGAGAGATACCACACCACGAGGTATGTAGAATAGGTAAAAATCGACATCTGATAAGGTGTTTTCCAGAACAGACAGTGTGAGTTATGTAAAGGAGAAAATAGCTGGTGAGAAAATGTGATGAAGCAGATGTTATATAAAATTGTTGAGAATTTAGCTCAAGTTTGTTTGTTAAGGTGTAAATAAAGTGCCTTTTTTGTTAAGTAACAAGATATTAAAAATAAACTGTTACATTGTTAAGAATTAAGGTTAAGTTTTGCTCAGGTGCAAATAAGGTGCCAAGTTGTTAAGAATAAAAACTTATATTATTAAGAATTAGGGTTAAGTTTTGCTCAGGTACTAATAAGGTGCCCAGTTGTTAAGAATTGAAATTATATTGTTAAGAATTAAGTCTTACTGTATTTTGTTGAGATGTGTGCCAGTTACTTTCTTTAAGGTTTAGATGTTATATGTTTAGACTTGAGCTTTCTGAACTAAGAATGCAATCTCTTATAATGTGTTCATTATTTACCTGTTATTTTGTTGTCCAACTTTACACTTTGAAGTGATAATTTCAGTTCTGCCGAGCTATTAAGAGTGTCTTTTGTGTTAAGAATAAATACATTTAATGTGTTCTCACTGTTTTGTTGTCATCTACTTATATTGAGACTTGTCATTGACACCTCAGCCACTTACTCATCTATAGAGGAAATCACTGATATGCCTTAGAATCTGCACTATCATGAAAATAAGTACTATTTTCTATCACAAATAAACCACACTTTGCTTGGGGGTACTCTTCAACAGTATCCTTCCAAAATGTTCCGTCCAGATGTATTCTATATTTTCTAATATAAGGGCTAATTAAAACAATATTACCTCAATGTAGAAATAAGCTATTATAGCACTACTGATTTAAAATCTGTCTGCAAAGATTAGTTCTTTAGATATAACTGAACATCTGAAAACCTTTCATCTTTGTGATCCTTGTTGTACTACTAGTGATGAACTTCATGATATTTCTTGCAAGTGACTGTTTTATTTCTGCATTCTCAAACCCAAACTTGTTCCTGTTCGAATAATCTTAGAAGTGCTTCAGCACTGTCTGGGTTTAGTTACTTTATGAAATTATGTTTTTCATTGTAACTTCATATGTTTAATATTGATTTGGGCTTTAAAAAGTGAAAACAATTACTCCTTTTTAAGTGTCTCTTACATGATCAATATTACTTATATCCACCATATATAAAGCTTTTAGGGGTTAATTATATCCACTGGAAGCATCCGGTGGATACTTTGGTTTAGCGTTCACTATGGCGCCGCCGCGCATAGAGATTTTCGGCATTAACAATCTCAGAGGAAAACTGGACCAGCTAGGTTCACCATATTTGCAGGATATCTTTCTTGGGGGGTAAGCTTTTCTGGGACTGAAATTAGCCTCATTCTGAAAAAAACAAGATGGCCACTGTGGGGATTTCTTTGAAAATTATCTACATTTTTCTACTGGCTGTTTCTCATAGGTAGAAGGTTGAATGTCTTCATAGGTGACATGTACAACAGATGTATATGTCCTCTACAACCTTATAGACATATGACCTTCAAGCTTTTAATTCAAGGTCATCCACAGAGTGCCGAAGTAACCCATATAGCGGACTTTAAAAGTACCTATATCTTCCTTATTATTGGTCCTAGAGGTTTGCAATGTGAAACCAACCTATAGGAAATTATGTGCTGCGAATCTTCTGATGTGGTCAGATTTGACCTGGACCCCTCCTTCAAGGTCAAGCGAGGATAGCCAAACTTAAAAGTGCTTATAACTCACTTATTATTGGTCCTAGAGGTTTGGGATGGTAAACCAACATATAGGAAATCATGGGCTGGGAATCTTCTGGTATGGTCAAATTTGACCTTGGCCCCTCCTTCAAGGTCAAACGATGGTTCACTGGTCTTGGTGAGTTGTCTTTCTGGTGGATACAAATTTGCATCTGTTCTCCTATGCGTAGGTCTAGTTTCAATTTTTTGGGTCAACGAAACTCTCTAGAACCTCTAGTACCTGACTATGCTTGGAGCCTGGAATGTTCTGAAATTTTAGGGGCCACGGTGGTGCAGTGGTAACATACACACCTGCCACCTCGGCAGTTTACAATGTAGAACTTTGACCAACTGAAGGTATTGTTTACTGTGCCCTTCCAACATTGATAAGGTACTGGGCATGACGTAAAACACTAAATAAGTAACTGAAAACAACATTTAAGAACTTAAAATAGAAGGGACATCCATGTGAAACAGTATGAGATAAATACATGTATATGTTTGGAGGCACTAGAGCTATTTGCATTAAATCAGGTATTTGAGGAGCAAATGTACACAGAATTGACTTTCTACTGGTGTTTGAACAAAGTTTTAATTCTGATTTTATAATGAGATGGGCAGATAAAATTAGAAAAACAATTTCAAATTCCTACTCCCTATTTTGACTTCTTTTTTACCTACAGTTCCTCATTACTGACTATTTTTCTGTTTATAGTTACTCATTCTTTTGCAGAAAAAAAGGACCCCCATTCCCAGCCTTTTTTTCAGTGAAATGTACATAATGTACAATTTTAATACATGGTTTTGTTTTGTTTTTCTGCTTAAACTGTAAGTGAATATAATGTCATATAATATCTCTTAAAATCAAGTAATTCATTCTTATTTATGCATGTATACCATTTATTTCTTTATCAAGTATCTAGATATTAATTATTTTTTTTGGCAATGTTAATATAATTGTTTTACTATGAATCACACGATTGTTTTTGCCATCTACTTTCTTGTATGTGACAGCCCACATCAAAGTCCCCTCGCTAATAACATCTTTTATGTACTCGCCTATCAAAGCTATGGAAACATCTTTATACTGTAAATTTAATTTATGTTACTTTGCACAGTGATAACATATAATAACCTACAATAATAACCTATAAATCCAAGACCTGGTGAATCAATAGGCATTCAGCTTCAAATTACAACTTAATGTATTCTATCCATTTACCTGATGCCTCAGATAAGCCTATATGACACAAAATGTAATCATTTCATTGGCTTTCAATTAGTGTACAGATGTTACATATTGCTGTCATAAATTCCTAAAAACATGTGGGAAGTACTCAGACACTCAAAACCTGTCCTGATATGACTTGCAACCCAAAGGGAACTGAAATTCTAACTGTAACCTTTGCACACAGATATCTCCAACAGATAAACTATGAATGCCCCTGTCTCACTCCTGCAGTAATTGTGATAAAAACCCTAATTTGAAATGTATGTTTAACTTAGTATTAACCATTCCCTGAATGTAAAACAAAGGCCATGAATGGATTCTGCCATATGTTTGAGGCTATTACGATTCTGTAAAATATTTTAGTACATATGATTGATTGATTGATTTGGGCTTAATGTTGTTTTCAATGAGTGCATTTGAGGGGATGGATGAAAGAAGTGTATACTAACTAGTCATAAGTATGCACTGAAAACCATCAGTAAGCAACTACCAACTTCACATTGTGGAGGGAATCAAACCCAGAACTTCAGTGTTGGGAGCTGAATGTGTTAACCACTACAATACTGTAACCCAAAGTTCTGAAATACCAGTGACCCAGGTGGTCACTTGAAACAGGCTCCATAATCATTAACATTACACTTATAAACCAAAATAGCCCAGATGTTAATTTCATAAACGATCTGTTCAACATGGTAAATGGAAAGATCTTGTAAACAATGAATATTAGACATTTAGCCTACCATAAATTTAATATACCAAATAACAACCAGTTGATGCCTTGTATAATTAAACATGTGAACTTCATCAAACATTTTCACAATTGATTCTATTATGACTTTCACCATCGATTCTTTTCACTAACATGAGCTTAATTGAGCATGAGCATATCCACACCAATTTCTGCTTTTTTCCTGTTTCTCTCCGTGGCGCTGACCCCTGCTATGTCTCAGGTTATTGTAGTTTTCTGGGTTTTTTTTCTATTTGGTGTGCCTAGAGTCTGTCTTTTGATGGAGATTAAGAGCTATAAAAATACTATCAGAATTTGAATTGTGCAACAGAAAACACACTGGCTTCCAAAAGCTGTGGTCATTGGTTCATACCTAGATCCTGACATCTTGGCTTTCAAACTTCTGCAGGCCATCAGAACCCATGCATATGCTACTGGGTTTAAGTGAAAGTTGAAGATTTAACTATTCAGGCTGGTCTATTCCCCTCTACAGTAAGACTTTTTTGCGTATCAGACACTAACATGGAGATGGACCCCATGTAATTGGACTTCGGTGTGAGTGAAGATGTCTACACCAGCTTTGCAAATTACACCAACTTCCATATTATTACAGGAAAAACTACAAATACTTACCACCCATTATTGTGGCTCTGAGGTGAAACTTAACTGTGGCTGTTAAAGGGTTAAGATATGCACTGTTGCCACGTCAGCTACATCTGAATAAACAATAGAACAAATAAATTCTGAGATGCAAAACCAAGTTTCACAATAATCATATCCTTGCATCATAAATAATGGACAAAAACGTTGTTAACCATAGGTCTGCCAATGACAGAAGAGAGCTACAAATCGGTAAACCGCTAAGGTATTACCAAAACCAGCTCATCATTGAGTAAGTTAGCTCCCCAATGGTATTTCCAACTTAACACTGGCAACTTATCATTACAAACAGAATATCCTTTACTCAGCAAATACTTGAAAATTATGCATTTAAAAGAAAGAAAAGTTAGAAATTATTACAAAACTGTATTCAGAAATATTCAAATTAGGTGACCTTAGAAGCTTTAGAAATGTAGTATAGGTTCTGAGGTGACCCAGGGCCCATATTCACGAAAGGTCTTAGCCAGGGCTTGGGCTTAAAGTTGAGACTTTTGTCTCAAGTTTCTGCCCAAAAACTGCTATGACTTTTGTCTTAGGCTTAGTGGTATTCACAAAGAATTTAAGACGGGTCTTAGGCTTAGCCAAGGGCTCAACTTTAAGACTGGCAAGTGGGAGGCTTAAATATTAACATGATATGTGTTTGTTTACATAGCCTTGACCTTACACAAAATCACGCACTGCATTGTTAGCAAAGATTTGATTGGATGGCAGGTGTGACTTTCATATTGGTGGTGTTAAGGAGTTAAGACAAAAATCTCAGCTAAGTCCCCTTTTGTGAATACAGATTTAAGACAAAACTTAGCTGAGATAAAAGTCTCAACTTTAAGACCACATTTAAGCCTAAGACCTGGCTAAGTCTAAGACCCTCCGTGAATACCGGCCCAGATCTTTATTCTTAATTTTGAAAAGACAGAATAAATACAGTGGTTGTCATAAATTGTGTACATGGAAACAGTGTTTTTGTTGCCTGTATAGAACTGACATCCCCTGGTTTGAGGTCTTACTCGGCGATGTAACCACCTCCAAGGCTGCCTCATACCATCTGAGATTTGGTGTATCCATCATACTACAGGCAGTATAATCCTCAGTTAAAGGGGTTTGGCGAAATGCATCTGTCCTTCAACTACAGTGCGAGGTTCGTATGCGAGCTTGTCACACAGTATATATCCATTTACCTCCACTCAACTTATGTCGCCATATTACACCTAAGCACGACCAAATCATAACCTTGTATTCACCCTGGACCACACCTTCAGTTACCATAGCAAAAAAATTCATCTGCACATGCTCACAGTGAGGTAGTCAGAGGCAGACATTTTAAACATTTTGAAACTTCCGTAGAAAATGCAAGGTATTGGACATTTTGACACTGTATCACAAGGTCATATATGAACCTCAGACGGTAGTTTAGCAACAGGCGCATTTCGCCCAACGCCTATAACCAGGATGTAGGATAAAGTGCCTTTAGTGTGAATGGGTATTACTCAGTAGAATATTAAACAAGGACATAAAATCTGAATTATTGGGCCATGCAGTATCGATATAAGTTTATTTTGTGATGAACATATACATCAATTATAAATTAAACACTTTCATGAAATATGTACTTTGTACACAGTTTTATTACACTAGAATATGTTTATTCAAAGTGATGTAAGTCCATGTTTCCATATAATCGTTAACTTGTGAACAGTGTTCAAGTAATGCAAAGTGTACTCAATCGTGTAGCAGTGATATGGAGCAAAATGCAAAGACTTTTTATTGTTTTTATTCTGGACTTGGTGCATAATTTCTCACAATTATCATTGATTCTGCACAAAGTTATCATGAATAATTTGTATAGATCCCATAATTTAGTAAGGTCTGTTAAATTGTGTTGAATGTGAGAATTAATATACCCTGTTGCTCTTTACCTATTTCTTTGATTATATGCTATTTAAAATTAAATTAAATAGCTTTATTTAGTCTTGCAAATTGAAAGATACAGAATTAACTTACAAGTATTTATAATTTAGGCTATGTTATATGGGTCAGAAACACGGAACAATATTCAAACACATTTATTCAATACAATTGTGCTTTCATTGTCTGTTCATCCCCACACATGTTGACAGTTTTGTTTTCCTGTGGAACATGAAACTAGTAACATCTGCTGCTGGTGTTATTTGTACAGATAAAACAATGGCGGCTTATTAAATGAACTCTGGTATACTTAATAATGGAAATGTGCATTATTTGCTGGTAAGTTAAATGCATTGGATTACATGATGTAGGTTCAGTGTTGACATGCCATCATTGGAGTTAGCTTGTAGATGAAAGATACATATAGTTTGTTATATAATTGCTGACAGCTTATAATTTTTGTGAAGAAAAATAAAGTGACAATGCAGATATATTATAATAGTGTGGATTATTAATTTGATTTGAATGTTTATAATTTTTAGAAGGAAAAAATCATTTAATGTTTTAAGTCTTTGTCTGTAAAATGAAACAACGGTATTATGTATGTCTAGTTTTATTGTCATTATTGACATTGTTAATTTTTATCACATTTTATGAAAATGATGGATACTTTAAAAATCGTCACACGGACCATACAATACAGGTTTGATTTGATATTTATCTTTGATATTTTTGGTAAAAATCTATTTTATTATTTATTTATTTGTTGTTGTTTTTTTGTTTATTTGTTTGTTTACTTATTATCATTTCTTGTGTACAAAGTGTGATCTGTTTGTTTATTGAGTTATTGATTTGTTTACTTATTATACATCATTGTACAATTAATTGCATAAAGATGGTTGAAATGGTTTTTGAAATGCATAGTTTGGAAAACTTTAAAATATTCTATAATACACTTTGGTCATGTATCCAAAAGTGAAATAACATGGTATAATGTCAAACTTTTGAGACACATGTTGAAACATGGGTTAATCAGGGCACCATTTTCCGAAAATATGAATGGAGTAAAAACAACAAATATTTTTTTTGCTGAACAAAAAATGCAAATGTTGTCAGTAAATGGAAACACATAGTTAAACATATAACATGAACTATAGAGTGAATATTATTACTATATCAGTAGTAGTGTTTGTATTTTACATAAATACTATAGTTGTAGGCCTTTTCAAAACATAAAGCATGTTATAAAATGAGTTGGCCATTTTGTTGCTTTAATGCCTTTTCAATTAAGTCTATATAACGACTATTTTTGTATAAATCATGTTTATTGTTTAGCATAACAAAAATTTTTAAAATGTGAAAAAATAATAGTAATCAAACCCATGGATAATTGACCATTGTATTTATTCAGACCAACTCCCAGTTGTTACACTTGGTATTTGAAGTCAGGCTTGCCCCCCTCCCCCCCAACAATCTATTTCCAGTGTTATCCATAAGACTAAACAATCCTAACTGGTTGTTTATGTGTTCCATTTTATTTGCCTGACAGTGAAATCCTATTCAGCCCTCATAATCTCAAACAGTATTAGTTCTTCAGTGATGTATGCATCAATTATGTGACACTTCATATCAGGATGTTTACTTTAGTATCACATTTGGCAGAGAAATGAGGGATTTTAAATGCTGTTTAACTACTTGAGTTTAAGCTTTAATACTTGACAAGGTTTTTGTATTATTATTGTGTTAATGTTCTGTGTCATTTAGGTGCTAGAGCCAAGTTAAAGTGATATCCCAAACCATTTCAACACCAAAGAAATAAAACTGGAGTTAAAATAATTCTGCAGGTTTTATATATGTACAAATTTTTATTTATTCAATACACTTCACATTAAAAATTTGATTGAAAGAAAGTGTACAGCAAGCAGATATTTTTAATAACATGAACACCACACACATCACCATATGTAATAGACTATAACATACTGTGCCATCTTTACCAGAGGCCAGTGCTGAATTGGTGTACCCATCAGCACTGATGTAAAATGGTGCACTGTGCTGAAACAGTCCGTAGCATTTAAAACATATTTTATCATCTGTTTAAAGTGAAATTGTTTTAAGTGGCTGAGTAGTTGTAAAAATACAACATTCACCTATCACATTAATGTATTCTGTTGAAGGTTACAACTTTCATAAAAAAACTATTGATTTTGTCAAGAACAAATAAACCCAACGGACTGGTTACAGTACAGGATGTATTTCAAAGTGAAATCCTCCATAAACCCTCATATTGGCCGCAGTATTACTATTTTGGTGTACATGGATTTTATTATGTTACACTTTATATCACTCATAACAGTAATTATTGACCATGATTGTAAAATACTGTTTGTAATTCAACATTCAGTTATAATATTATGTATTTGCATGTGTATGTGCAACATAATGAATGAATAAACTTATATGTAGGTCCTCAGTGGCCCAGTGGGTTAGCAGGTTTGGCATTTAACCACAGGCAGTCACATATGTGTGAGTTTGACTCCCACAAGTGACAATGCTGAGGACCTGTCTCAATATGACCCTGGCCCGCTGTTGACTGGGATGTAAAACCCCAACTTAGACCTTTCAGCCACTGTTATGCGGTGTTTAGGAACCCCCACAGCTAATCTTGTCTTGGGACATGGTCAGTTGGGTGCAAGATACAGCCAAAAAGATTAGCCACAACACCCCCAAGATTAGTTGTAGTGCCCTAAAGAGAAGTCATAAATGTTTTACAACTGAACAGATCAGTTTTAAGTACTTGGAGGAGAAATGCGCACTCACAATTGAAAAAAGAAACGAAAACATTTAACATTTCTAATGACTGCTGCAGCTACACTCTCGATCTTCAGAAGTGAACAGAAAGTCATATCACCAAAAAGATAAACTGCAGGAGCTGCTCCTATAGGAAATTAAAATACATAAATCTTTAGCCATTTTCATAAATTGTGATCACCAGATGATGTGGTGAGCAGCACTTATTTTCTGTTTATCACCGGATGATTTGGTGTTCATCATTTATTTAGATATGATGCCAGTTGATGTGGTAATCCACGGCCAGTGACTACATCATCTGGTGCTCACCACTTCACGACATTCAGATCTTTCCCAAAATTGAGCCATTTTGTTTTCTTTTGGTCAGGTCCTACCAACAAAAGAAATCAAAAAATATGTTTATTTCTTTTGGGGTTACCAAGAATAAAGTCCGATTTTGTAAGTCATAACTGCCGAATAACCTATTTTTGTATTGATGTGACCTATCTTTACTACTATCTTGTCCACTCTTTCTGTGTGTGACACAACTAATCTTCCCGTTACAATAAAGCCAACTAATCTAGTCTCATGAGAAAATAGGTCTTACAAGCTTCTTCCTGCTTTCCAAAGTTTACCAGTTGGCTTGGTGAGTGGCCTTCTAAAATTCTGATGGTATGGTGGAGGTTATGAGACTTTTCTTTTAGTCATATGACTTATATCGATAGTATTGTATTCAGAAGTTCGGGTCCTCAGCAGCAGCCTATTGGGTTAGCAGGTTTAGCATCTACTGGTAATCACCAGTTGTCACGTCTGTGTGGGTTCAACTCCCCCAAGCCACAATGCTGAGGACCTATCCCAATATGACCATATATGTTGCACGAGACATAAAATCCTAACTTTGACTTTGTGATAAGAACTTTAATAGTTGGAGATCAAAATTGTCAGCCTTCTTTGAAAAAATTGTTCATAGATTTTAGAATTGGTTAGGTCTCACCATATGCCAGGTGGGTGGAATGGGGGTATAACAGCAATAAATATTTGACCTATTTGGTATAATAGGATAAATAAATACTTCAATGACATTAAGAATGCTCCCTTTACCTTTTCCATGCTTTGTGATATGCTACTGGAATAAAGAATAGTGTAGGGCCACTAACACTGGTGAAGCAACTGGCAAATGTCTCTTGTTACTATATCTTGATCGAGTGCATGGAAAAATATACGAAGGTTACCATTTTATACCACGTGGCAACCATCACAATTTTGCTTTCCTGCACATCACACTGTAAACCTTCCTGATAATTTAGACGGTGTACCTACATAGTTAGAACTACATAGTTAAGGTACATAGTTAGAACTTGCTAAATAAGGGTAACTGAAAATACAAGGATTTTACTACCATATATTCTTGTATGAAAATACTCACAAAATCATGCAACAAAGATAGTAATAAGAGAACAATAATAGAAGCTTAATCGATGAGAACATATTCTAAAACACTGCAGTCCTACAAAATGGATAGTCGATACTAAAATTGGGTCAGAACAGCCACTGAGTACATGGGTGAGTTGAGGTTGTTACATGATTTGCAATAAAAGATTCTGTACATGTGTCCACATGATTTGGTAAAGCTTATCCCCTTCACCTTGAACAAAATGAAACTCATCTGCATGTATTCTTTGATTGGGTTGAGGAAATAGAGCGTTTACTGATCCTATTAAGGCTGCTGGGCTATCATATTGAAGTAACATTGAAACAGTTGAAACAATACCAATATTTACCCCCACCCTCTGAAGGCTATAGGGTATCAGGCATCCAAGTGCTTCATCTCCAAACTAGTGGCTTCTAAGGCATACCATCCCAAAACATAATACATATATCAGAAGTCATTCATGTGATTTGAGACCATCAATGTTTAGTAGTTAAGAACCAGGGAGGGAAAGACTTCTGTAACAGATAGATTTGTGCATTCTCAGTTGTTTCTTGTTTGTGGCTAATTTCAGCAAAATGTGCAAGTGTTTTCAAAGCTTAATCCACAGAACAACCAGGATTTTGATGCATTCTTAGCAGAATCTGAACCATCTCTGAGCTTAAGAAGTTATAGAACGACTGGCAAAGAACCAATAAAGGGTGATGCTGCAACTGGTGAAAATACTTCAAATGCACATCTACAATACATGAACAGAACTGTTGACACCTGTGAAGACTTCTACGAACACGCCTGCGGAAATTATCCAAACCTGAAGGATGTGGATATAAAATATCCAAAATTCAGCATGTTTACCAGAGTTGACAGAAAAATTACAAGTTATATTATAAATGTGAGTACAGTAGTATCTAGTTACCTTTTCCCAAGAAGGGAGGCAGGTATTGTAATCACATCCGTTTGTTTGACTGTTTGTCCTAGAGCATAACCTGAAAACTATGATCTGGATTTTTAGGGATTTTTGACAAATTCTTGTTCATAACTAAAAACAAACTGTCAATCATTTTGGGGTCATGAGATTTTTCAAGTAATTCATTTTATATTACAATAATCTTTTGGCTCATATAATGATACATGTTGTGAAAATGGAGTCCAAATAATCTAGGGCTAGTCTTAAGACTTGGGCGAAATCTTAAGACTATAATAATACAATATTTATGTATAACAAATTTCACACTCTTTTAAATATTCACGTTGGCTCTTTTTGTAAGTTTTAAACTATGTAACACTCATTCTTTTCAACTGTTTTCCCCATTTACATATTCCATGCCTTTTGATTTTTATTCAGCTTTTGTCTGGTAATGAGACCAATCAGCAATTTAATCCTCCAGCATCATCCCCTGCAGCGACTAAAGCCAGGCATTACTACCAAGCCTGTCTGAATGGTCATTTGAATGAAGAACAGACCAAACTCGCCATAAGAAAGGTATGTGAAATGTGGTGCTTTATATATCATACCTCATTCCTTCTTTTCCATTATGACTTCTGTTAATGCTCAACTTTTATGTTTTTAATGTTCTTCAAGGTATTTGGAATCAATCTAGGTATGATGTCACAGTGTCCAGGTCATTTCAAGGTCATGGGAAGGTCAAAAGTCAAATCAGTGCACTTGCTAATGTACACAATGAAAATTGCAATTTTTATTGCAGTTTTAGCATAAATCTTAGCTTGATGTAACCATATTTGGAATTTATCTTTAAGATCAGAGACCAAGTGACATTATTACCTGTGCCAAGAAGGTATTTTTTCATGGCCATTTGTCTGTTTGTTAGAAGTATTACGGAAATACTACTAGTTGGATCTTTCTGAAAAAATCAGAAGATCGGTTTTGGTCCAACTTACATTTTCAGAGTCATCTGGATCATCATCTGGATACACAAAAAATAATTAAGGTTTTCCTATTAACTTATTATTACATGCCTTGGCAGAGGTATGCACTCTCCGAGTCCTCAGGTTTTAAAATGTAGGATTGGCTCACCTTTTAGATCCACCACAAAGTCTCTTTAAATGTTTTCAACTTTTGCAATCTATCTTGGTGCATACCCTAAATGTGTTTGGTTTTTTTTCCACAGTTTTTCGTCCAATGAGGGTCAGGTTTCTCCAGTGATTAACCTATTTTTGTGTTCATTCCAACAAGAAAAGGAAATTCTTTACTGATAAAATGATGAAAATGTGTTGTTGTTTTTTAAATTTAAGGAAGAAAAAGTATGTTGTATGTAGCTCTCAAATAGTCAAGTAGCAAATATCTGCTTCAAGGAAAATGAGTAAATTTTGGAATAAAATAATTGAACTCTGACATTAATCAATACAATAATGGAAATGTTTTTGGTTTTTAACATACTGTCATCTGTGACCACCCTCTGCATTGGTTTGTCTGTAACATATGCTTAGCCAAAAAGGAAACACAAGTTTTATAACAAATAAATTACAATATATCTTGCATTTATTTTTTTTCTGACTAAATATAATTTATCCTGCAAGAAGTCTGAATATATTGATGTCCTGATGATGTTGATAGTTGCACAATTACTAAAAAGCACTCGTAGAGTGCAGACCTCTACCAGGGGCATTTCCGAAAATTCAGAATTGTTTTTGTTTCCATAACATAATGTAGGTTTATTCCATAATGTAATCAATTCTTCCTTGACTAGGCCCTGCTAGAATAAAAAAATCATTACCGTTATATGTTGACCAAAAAGGGAACGTCATTGAAAATACATAAAAATTAGGTCCTTAGAAACTGGGAGATTTTTTGTATCTACAATATGATCCGGATCTTACCAAAATTTAACTACTTCTTCCTTTGGTCGGACACTACCCACATAAAAAATCAATTCAGAAAGACATTTTTACTTTTGGCGTTATCACAGACACAAATAAACAGTCTACTGAAAAGCACAGGGAAGCATAACTTCCTGATGGGGATAAATCTGCTTATATCAAAAAGTAATTGCTGTGTCATTATGCTGTGTGTCATTTTGATTACATTTCAGTTAATACACTGGTACACGGATCATGGTTATCTCACTCTGGAGACATTTCTTGCCGATGTACACAGACAGGGAATCCACACTTTAATGAAGGTGTCTGTAGAACCAGATCCTCAAAACTCAACCCAGCACCAGATACTGGTGAGAATATAATGTTGTTGGCACTGCATCAGACTGAAAGGCAAATATCAGATGTATAAGGTTTATTTTTATGTCTTTTTGTCAGATGTTACACAATATTAAATACAACAACATTGCCGAAACATTAAAAATACTTCTTTTGAATTTAGAAGTTAAGGCAATATATTGCAGACTACAACTTTTGGAAGACCATTTCATTGCAGGTTTTCTCTCCTGGGTAATGTACAGTTGATGTTGAATCTATTAACGAAAACGGTAGATCTCTCCTGGCTAATATACAGTTCTATTTTTCAATTTACATTTAAGGTATGACAGACAGTTTCTAAACTACAGGGTCTTGTAGTTTGTTTTGATTTGTGAATATATGTTTAGAAGTCATTTTCTAAGACTTGAGCCATTTCTTAACCCAAAAATGATCTGTATCAGGGCAGTAACAGAGATAATGTTCTAGATTATCTATAATTATTCATATCTCACATTCTTTAATATCCATACATGTAATATATTGGGGTAGTTGCATGCACAAACTCGATGTAAAATTATATATGCTACTGTAATTATGTATGTATACATTGTGATTCTAGATTATACTAAATATCTTTTTTCCAAAAGTATTTTTCAAGAAAGGGTAGTATTATATCCACTTATTATTGTTAAGGTGAATAAACATATATCTCAGAATTTTCGCACTGATAGACTTCATGTATAATGTTTTAATTGTTAAGACATAACTATGATTTACAACAAAGGGATATCCTCAGCAGGAAAGATAACCCTAAAAATGTCCATAGTTAAAAGGCTGTTAGAGTCAACCATATAAATATACATGTATACAACAAGAACACTCGGAGAGCGCAGACCTCCGCCAAGGGAGCTCAATTCCTGGACTTTCAAAACCTACCATTAGCAGTTCCTTGTCCCATTTTGGACATTTCCTGAAAATCCGTCCATAACTTTTCGAAATTATCTTTCTTTAAATAATTATTGGATCTACAGGATCCAGATGGTGATCTGGATCCCTCCTAAAGTCTAACCACTTCTTCCTTTTACCATATCTAACATATCCTAAAATATCATGAAAATCCATCGTAAAATTATCTGGCTATAACTTCCTTTAAAAAAGCCTGGATCCAGATGATCCAGACAGTGATCCAGATCACTCGCAAAATCTAATCACTTGTTCCTGGTCCCATTTAGGACATTTCCTGAAAATTTCATCAAAATCCGTCTATAAGTTTTTGAGTTATCTGTCTTTAAAAAGTACATTTCATGGATCCAGAAGATCTAGATAGTGATCCGATCACTCTCAAACTTGAATCATTTCTTCCTTTTACCTTTTCAGACATATCCTGAAAATTTCATCAAAATCCGTCTATAAGTTTTTGAGTTATCTTGTTCACAAACTCACAAACCCACAAACCCAGGTGAAAACATAACCCCTTGGCGGCGGTAATGAAAAAAATTATGCCAGTGATGTTTGCTTTTAAACTTTTATCTTGGAACAAGAAAAATATATTTTTCAGTTTTCTTGTATTTTTTACACTAAAATATCAACTACGTGAAGAATTATTATTGATACAAATATTCAAATGTATCTAATATGATGTGTGGAAGTTTGAGCTGTATATGAACAGTGTAAGAATATGTGGTTTTGCTTGAGAAATAAACACAGTAAAATAAACTTAAAAACAGAAACCAAACATTTGAATATTCCCCAATTGAAAAACCCATTTTGCAATATATTAGTTATTTTGCTACATAGTTTCAAACTTAACAAGGCCAAAAGGGGTTTCGGTCTATTAGTGCAAGCAGCAAAGCCATCAGAGACAAGAGTTGTGTACTGAAGCGGTCATCCATCCCAGTCATAACTTAGTCTATTGTCGCTTAACTTCAGTGAAGAGACAGATACTCATCACGCTTCACCACAATTCATGAAAGTCTGGAGACAAAAAAATGAAAAAACAAGTCACCTCTCTAGAGCTCACACTTAAAAGTATAACTGCACATGTTCAGTCATTTTGTAGAGAGCATATATTTGTATGTTCCCCAATTGCGCTATGACCAAATATGTGAATATGGTAGATTTAATGTAACTAGAACTGCCATAATAAGAATACGGCCAATAAATTGCAGTGGTTGTAAGTCACAACCATTATTAGTGCAAAACACAAGGCTTACTAGAGGTTCAGCAAACAGAAAGTGGTCATAATTAGAACCTAATTTGATGCACAAAGTGTTAATTTTCAATGGGAACAAGACACAAATAGAACTCAAAACCTTTCTCTGTACAGGAATGTCAAAATCCTTGAAAAATGTAACAAATTTCTCTATTTTCTTCATTATTTCCGGATAACTTGTTAAAACACTATTGTATTACTAAGTCTTAACACCAAACAGATAACCAAGCAGAGTGATTAAACAAGTATAAAGTATTTCAAGAGAGTAAATTTGCATGATATCTTCACATTTTTCAAAGTTGGTGAAAGAAGATAATGATTATAATGATATGGGTGTAGAACTACATGTTTTACAGTGTGTTAGAAAGGAAGTCTTCCTAGATACGCCATTTGTGTATTTTATATATATCCTAGACTTTCCAACACAACTGTTTGGCAGTCAACAAAATATGTGATAGATATGGCTCTCTTACTGCACTTGTGATGCCTGTGGTGCCCTTACTTTCCCCTTGGTAAAAAAAGAAATTGCCATAAGTTGAAGTAAAAGCTGACAGTTTGCACATTTGAATTGGACTAAATTCAGTGTAGTTATTTTGCTAGGTGATTTGTAGTACATGTATTGTTATACATGCTTGATCATTTTGCAATTACATGAAATTTTTTGGGTTTTATAAACTTATAAAACATAAAATAAATTGAAAATTATGGTAACAAAACATTTTCAAATGTCAAAAACTCACATAACAAATAGATATAGGTCCAAAAAACAGAAGGAGCATGGTGCAGATAAATTTTCTGTTATTGAAATCTTTTTAAATATTTGTCTTTCAGTTTGACATTCCGACTTCCACTCTGACCCTGCAAAAAACTGGAGCTTACAAAAGTGACAAAAACCTAGAACTGTACAGACGATATGTTACAGCAGTTATCAATATACTGAACACCTCTAGCAGCAATAGTTCAGCATTTGAAATCATCAAAGAAAACATCCCAAAGATGTGGATTCTAGAGAAAAATCTTGCACAGGTACATCTAAATTTTAAATAAAGTATTATATTGCTCTCTTCACAGTTAAGGTTGGCCATTGGTTTGGGATTGTTTTTGTATTATTTTTTTTGTATTTATACTGGGCACAATATCTCCATGTACCACAGGAGACAAAGCGCAATTTGACTCATATGTCTGCACAAATACAGCAAACTCTCAACCAACTGACATTTCCCTAACTGAAAGACAGATGCTCAAGGATGACTATATTTATTTACATTCTTGAGGTTCTTTAGCCTGCCATGGGTAATAGGACCCAATGACAGAGGAATGTCATTTTAAGTGGTCATCTGAGCCACTATGTATGTGTCTGTGCCTGGGTTTGAACCCATGTCCTCTCTGTTCCTAGGCGAGTGTTACCAACTAGGCCACAGTTGTTTTAGGTTTATTGTCACTTTCAACATCCTGTGTAGGACATATCACAATGAGTGTTTGAGGGAATGTGGAAAACTAGTTGCATATACCTCTGTCACACCATTCTGCTCATCTACCTTCAGTTTTGGCTTTGGTTGTGGTTCGGCCTGGTTATATTCGAGTTGGACATATTTGGTGTGATTCAGTGGACTTAGCATTTGCAGGGCCATATGACACAACTCAGAAAGCCATTTATGTTTGGAGCAACTTTTAAAAATGATTGAAATAGTCATTATATGATACCTCCTCTCGCAAACTGTATCAATATGGACACTCTGAATGGGAGAAGGGGATGCATATACAGGATACCTCGTTTCTTCAGTTTACACTTGCCAAGTCTCTGTTCTGAGCTACTAGGATTTGGTCATCTAGTGGGAATTAAATGAGTATAAGATATGACCACATTGAAAGCAATGATCTAGGCAGTGCTAGGTCGGGGACACAGACATGGAGAACCATCTGATAGCAACAAATAAATAACAACATTCAAATGATTAAAATGTTTTATTGTATTAATTACATGCTGGATTATGCTTGTTAATGTGTAACAATAATAATAAATCTTTATTTCAGACACATGCAAAAATAGTTCAATAGCCAATGCATAAATATACTTAGCAAAATAATGTATAGGATTTAAATACACAGCAATTTATCAATTGCCAATTAATTAAATATATTCATAAACACTATGGAAAAAGCACTAAATTTTATAAAAAAACAAGTTTATATGTATATTTATATGTATAAAAACATACAGAAAATGTATACAAAATGTTTGTTTTAAGCTGTTAGGCCAGACAAAGCAATCAGGAAAAGTTGAAGAAAAGAGGCCGATTCTTCTGAAAAACTTCCAAGCAAAAGTTGATCAGAACTTCAATGTGGTAAGGATATAAGCATGTTATGTAGAGTGCTCAGAGTAAGATAAAAAATGGACAAAAAAACTGGGCAAGACAAACCAGATCAAAAGTTACTGCACCAAAAGTCTTTAGCATTACATATCAATTTTAAGTTCGTAATATTATTACAAACGACTGTGTGGTTTGTGATGCTTTTCTTACTGGACTGGTTTTTTCTGTGAAAATAAAAGTTTTATAGGAAATATTCGAAGAATAACAAATAATTTTAGAGAATAATGAATATTTAATTTTTATATCAATTCATAAATTCATGACTGTCTAAGACCTTAGACAATTTAGAATTACAAGACAAAATTAAAAGACTTAGGACACATGAAGAACAAAAGTTTGTGGCAAGACTTGAAATTCAGACAAGAAATATATTCAGACAAGAAATATATAGCAAAATTATATAGCAAAATTATATAGCAAAATTTAATAGCAAAAATAAATTTGTACTTTGTTCTGTTCTTGTACTGCCTATAAGTGAAAACCATGATGTACATGTATAAATAAATATATAAGTAAAAACCATGATGTACCAATTGAAGCTATTTATTAGATTTTCTGTGATGGTACTTTTTGGTCACCTTCACAGCCAGGTGTGTATGTAATCTCAATATAAATATAATTGCAGGTTTCATTGCCAAAAAAAGAAATAATAATAATTATAATAAAACTTCACATTCCTGAAAATTTTTAGAATTCTTAAAATAATCATTGCAAATTATAGCTGTAAAATAGCATCAATATTTTACTCGTTGAAAAGCATGCAGTTATTTGTTTTTTTTTAGTGTTTACAGAAAATGCTATTTTATACAGAAGAATATAAGCATCTCTATTTTTGAGAGACTAAGTCAATTTTTTTGGATAATTTCCCCCATTTTCTGGGGTACCAAGAAAATTTTTGGTTTTCAATCCAGATCTAGATCAGGATAAAAAATTCAGATTTATTTGGGTTTTTGAGCACTACTGGTGAGTAGTAAGGCTTTGTGTCCACAAGGCACTGCTTGTAACCTTTGTTGTCTTTCCAGTATATAAATATATATAAATAAGTGCTTAACCAGATAGTATTAAATTTTATTCATTTTCTATCTGTTCTCAAAGATAAATTGGTAAGTTTCCTTTTTGGACAGCTTCTCAATAATAGATAAAAACATGTAAACATGACTGTCACATGATGTAATTATTTTAGTTAAACTTGGGAAAATATTTGGAGAAATTACTTGGACAGGACCATCCCGAGGATGAAATGGTCTGTGTGTTGGCATTGGACTATTTTGAGAAAATCGCAGCTGTCATTAAACAAACTCCAAAAAGGTAAAATATTTTTATAGATTTTTATCGCTTGTAATAGAAAAGTGTGTGAAACACAATGTCTTTTTGTACAGCACAATTTTACAGAGTAAGCATAATAATATTACATAAAATGCTATTTAACTCAAGATATGAAGTTGTATTTATATTGTGTATTTATACTCAGCGTAATAATCAAGGTACATACGCGTTCACTGCTTTACCCATTTATATACATAAAAACACAAAACGGTAAAGGACCCACTTCCATTTTACTGTTTTACTGTTTTATGATTTTGAAATACTGTATTCTTACCCTTTACCTTGTGACTAAGTATAATTAGGGAAACTGTATAAGGGTATGGATTTGAAACAGAAAACGGCCCTTTTCTGTTTGACTGTTTATGGTATATTTTGGCCTTCAAAGTATTATTAAGTGAAGGCCATGTCCCTGGCAACCATAGTAGGCTGGATTGTGACGTCACAGCACAAAATTTAAACATGTGAATGGGTTAACAGAGTTTATATTGTCAAAATAAATTAAAATACTCCAAAACTGCTTGATGAATTTCACTAATATTTGGTATGAGGATGGCGCAAAGGATGGAGCGTACTTCCACTTTATGGTAACCTTAAACTCCATACAATAAGTCTATTATAGCAACTTTAATGCAGTGTTTCCACTGGAACCGACAGACCGGTAACTAAGCATTTTTGGAGGGTCGGGACCAATGTTTACATGGCCGTTTAGGGTCGGTTGTAAGTTCCCGGCCTGTCGGGGAGAGTCAGTAAAATATCAAACTAGTTTGATATTTCCCTGACCCTTCCCAACTCTTGTTCTTGTCTATCTGTATCACTTCCAGGCCTGTCTGTTACCCTTTCAGGCCTGTCCTTATCACTTCCAGGCTTGTCCTATCAGCCTGTCTTTTGCAACTTAAGAACTATTCATTTGCAGTCCATTCCCAACATGATGTGAGGTACAAATTATGTCAAGAATGACAAAGAAACATAGCAAGTGATGATAGTTTTGAAGATAACAGATAGTGAAGGTGCATGTGTATGCTTCAAGTAACTGAGAAACCTTAAAAAGGGTTTATTTTGTTACATAATAAACAAATTCTGGGCATATTTCACCAGGGCATTTTTTAAAAAGTTGTCAAACTATTTGGATCCAATCACAAGATGTTATTTTTCACTATGAAAACCCATAAGCAATTTTGGGGGAAAAAGAGGATCAATTGTCGACCAATCAACAAATATAAAACTAGGTCACTAGTAAATATTTGGATACCATCACGTGACCAGAACAACAGTGTGTTTACCTTCACGTCCACAAAAATGTGCTTTCTCAGAAGCTCGAAATTATATGCTATAAATGTGTAGGAAAATTGCTCAGAGGGACGGAATTTTGAAGGGGTCCTTCCCAGAAGCTCGAAATTGGAGTATAAAAGGCAGCAACCAGCAGAAGGTTTTCATTGTCACGTGAGAGATTGTTAGAAGCACATCTCTCTCTGCTTGTTTGCACAGGATATAACATTTGAAATTAAAATTTCGT
This sequence comes from Sabellastarte sp. h YS-2021, assembly GCA_964017235.1. NCBI lineage: Eukaryota > Metazoa > Annelida > Polychaeta > Sabellida > Sabellidae > Sabellastarte > Sabellastarte sp. h YS-2021. Next base: position 16,509,445 of record OZ024929.1, on the reverse strand, counting down.
ATTTTAAATGGATTTTTTGTTCATAATCTGAAGCAGACATACATTGATTTTATTTCTTATATAATGTTAAAGCAAAAAAACTTAATGTATAATTAAAATAACCAAAAAAATAAATTTGGGGGAAAAAAGAGGATCAAGTGTCGACCAATAAACAATTCTTAAACTAGGTCACTAGTAAATATTTGGATCCCATCACGTGACCTAAATGTTCAAATTTATTTTTTTGTTATTTTAATTATACATTTCTGGTTGTTTTTATTTTAATATTACATAAGAAATAAAATCAATGTATATCTGCTTCAGATTATGAATGAAAAAGTCCATTTAAAATACGAAATTTTAAACTGTGCAAACAAGCAGAGAGAGATGTGCTTCTAACAATCTCTCACATGACAATGAAAACCTTCTGCTTGTTGTAGCTTTTTATGCTACAATTTTGAGGCTCTGGGAAGGACCCCTTCAATATTCCGATTGGATCCAAATAGTTTGCCAAAAAATGCCCTGGTGAAATATGCCAAGAATTTGTTTATTATGTAACAAAATAAATCCCTTTTTAAGGTTTCTCAGTTACTTGAAGCATACACGTGGACCTTCACTATCTGTTATCTTCAAAACTATCATCACTTGCTATGTTTTTTTGTCATTCTTGACATAATTTTTTATCATATTTTTACCGCACATCATGCTGGGAATGGACTGCAAATGAAAAGTTCTTAAGTTGCAAAAGACAGGCCGGCTTCATGATAGGACAAGCCTGGAAGTGATAAGGACAGGCCTGAAAGGGTAACAGACAGGCCTGGAAGTGATACAGACAAGATGTGAAGTAACTAAGACAAGCCAGTCACAAAAGGGGCAGAGCCTAGGTTGGGAACATGAGTCGGGAAGGGTCGGGGAGATATCAAATATGTTTGATATTTCACCGACTCTCCGCAACAGGCCGTGAAATTGCAACCGACCCTTATCGACCATGTAAACATTGGTCCCGACTCTCGAAAAATGCATGGTTACCGGCCTGTCGGTTCCAGTGGAAGCACTGCATTAATAAACCCAAGACAAGTTGATGTGGGATGTAGACTTTGTAAATGGAAGACCTGTGTTCAAATCTGTGTGGGTTTATAGTTCAGTTTTTGAAATGTTTTTGGGATGTGTTTGTGGTGTGGGTTTTTTCTTTTGGTGTGGGTGGGTGTTTTTATAGCAAACACTTAGCTCAAATAAAAGTTCTTGGAATTTTTGGGTAGTCCTTAAAAGGACTGATTTATGACAGTATCTTTGCCCTCGGTCTTCTGTAACTCTGTCCTCCTGCCCAGCCAGGGCCCCCATGTGATTAAAATAGTCTTTCAATAGGTCTCATTGATGTTTGGCCTCCCTCGATGAGTTTCTGAAGTTGCGGTTACGTCCCTGTTCCCCCTGGTCTGCCTGTGGTGGTAGTATGTCGTCAGCTGGAGTGGGTGGTCTGTCTGCTCCCTGCTGATGGCTTCTCAGCATGTTATGTAGTGCCACACATGTTAACACAATGTCTCTTTCTACATTTGGACTCTGTTCCATTGTGGTCAACAGCTCCCTGAATCTCTTGACAAGTATACCAAATGATTTCTTGACCACCCCCCTGCCCCTGGAAATTCTGTAGGTGGCAATTCTTTTTTCTCTGGTCAGTGGACGTCTGCTGTATGGTTTGACAAGCCAAGGCATCAAGGCAAAGGCATCGTCCCCCAGCAAAAAGTAGTGTAGATTTGGCCCCCAGCTGCAAGTGGTTCAGGTGGTGGCAGTCCCAATCTTTCATTGACAATTCTTTTCTTCAGTTTGTTGCGGTTGAAAATCTGAGCATCTGATGATGAGCCACTGGCCCTCACATTGACCCACATTAATCTGTAATCTGCATCGACTAAAGCCAAAAGTACCAGGGAGAAGTAGCCCTTGTAGTTGAAATATTCACTGCCTGACTTCTTGGGCTTCTTGATAGCAATGTGTTTTTGATCTAGTGCACCGACTGCATGGGGGACATTCCATCTGTTTCTAAATCTTTCTTCAATTTTCTTCCAGTCTTCAGGATCACAGGGGCACATCAGATACCCATGTTGAAATTCTTTCAAAATGGCTTTGCAGACCTGGGAGACAAACTTGCAGATGGTCATTCTTCCAACCCTCCAGTGGTTTTGCAGTGAAGTCTAGCTTTTCCCTGGGGATAAGTGTCTGAATGTAATTGCCAGTTTCAACCTGACTTCCACTGACTTCCTGAAGTTGGTAGTAGACTTCCCGAGGTGGGGGCAATTCTTTCCTCAATCAAATAAAAAAATGCTGGTTCCATCCTGGTAAAGTTTCTGTAGCATGGTATGTCAGTAGTGATTAGCTCATCCAAAAGTGTTCTGTAGCATCAACTCTCCTCTCTCTGTAAAACCCAGGGCATAACCCATGGCCTCTGTGACTTCCTTCTTCTGGCTTGTGGGGGTGGTGATGCTGGCTGGGCAGGTGCTGAGTTCTGCTGTCTTCTGTGTTGCGATATGATGACATATAAAAAACAAATTGAACTCACTAAAAAAACAAAAGGACCCTCAATTGATCTAGCTGCTCTTGATGTGTGTCTGTCATCTTTGAAGTGTAAAAAAATTAACTTTTCCCCCTTGGGGCATGCCCCCGACCCCCTTAGTTATGGTATGTCTGATGTGAACCCCCACCTTACTCTGATGTGAACCCCCACCTTACTTAAAGGCTGGATAAACTAACATAGACAAAAAGTCTAAACAAATGTCTAAAGGACACAGATTTAAGAACTTGATTATAGCATATAAATATCTTTGATACGCATTAATCACACTTTGCTAATTAATAGAAATTAAGTTAGAATTAAGGAAGCATACTTGATACTATTTGCACCATTCATAAATAAATGTTGGCCCTATTGTATCTCATTTGATGGAGATTAAGCATTATAAAATTATTCTTATTGCATTACATATTATTGTTTGATTTAACTTGGGGCAAGTTTGCTGAGTCCTTATTTGTCCAGCTTCCCGTTTATGAGTACTTTATCATAAGTTTGTATGTCATAGTTACTATACAGAATTGAGGAACAGCCATCTTTTGTATAAAATAATGTATATTAATGGTACACCGCTAATTCATATATAATTGCTGAAATTAATTATTTTAAGATCTTGATAGAACATATAAACCACTGTGTTGTGACATCACTAGCATGAGTGACGTCATAGGCCTTTGAGGTATTACCACAAGAGTCAGTTATCACCAGCATGTGGCTGCCCCCCCCCCCCCCGCCCCTGTCACTTCTCACCAGCACGTGGCTGCCCCCCCCCCCCCCCCCCCCAAAAAAAAAAGACAAAATCCAGCAAAAATAGTGAAAGAGTTAATAGGTATTATATAAAACAGTAAAAGGCCTGATATTCAATGATGATTTATTACAGCACATAAACTGTTAAAGGGTACATTACACATTTCTCATTGACTTGCCAGAAAATAGAATTAAGTATCTAACACATGGCCTTCACTTAATAATACTTTGAAGGCCAAAATATACCATAAACAGTCAAACAGAAAAGGGCCGTTTTCTGTTTCAAATCCATACCCTTATACAGTTTCCCTAATTATACTTAGTCACAAGGTAAAGGGTAAGAATACAGTATTTCAAAATCATAAAACAGTAAAACAGTAAAACGGAAGTGGGTCCTTTACCGTTTTGTGTTTTTATGTATATAAATGGGTAAAGCAGTGAACGGTATGTACCTTGATTCGTAATATCTCCATGTACTACAGGACTCAAAGCACTATATGACCCATCTGACTGTACAAGTACAGTCCAATTCTCAAATTACTGACATTCCCCTAACTGAAAGACAGAGGCTCAAGGATGACCATTTATCAACATCCTTGAGATTTTTTAACCTGCCAGTGGTTATAGGACCCAATGATAGAGGACCGCCATTTTAAGTGATCATCCGTGCCACTATGTATCTGTCTCTACCTGGGACTGAACCCATGTCCCCTGTGTTCTTAGTCGAGTGTGTTACCCGCTTGTCCACAGTGGCAGATAAGTTGCTCAGTAATTCCCTAAAACTAACAGCTTGGAGATGACTTAATTAAACAGTCATATGAAACATGACAAACTTGATGTCTGAGATAAAAATATACAAATGTTTTTGTCACTTCCACCCAGGAAGCTATGTTTTTGGCATCATTTGTTTGTATGTTTCTTTGCAACTTAACTCAAAAAGTTATAAGTGGATTTTGATGAAATTTTCAGGAAATCTTGACAATGGCACATGGAATAGATGTTTTCATTTTTGGTGGTGATCCATATCACCATCTGGATCAAGGGAATTTTTTAAAAGATTTTTTTATGATTGCACTCATAAGCAATATTTGAGGTGATGCACCTAGGCACATGTATATGCTCTCTGGGTGCTCTTGTCTAAAATATTTGTTAGCTATGCCATAATTGAAATTAAATAATTTGTTCAACAAGGTCTGAGGCCAGATTCGCTACAAATCATAAGTGTTTTACTTAAATTCTAAAATATTTCTAGAACTTCGCTTCAGCTAAGTGTTGCTTAAATTGGGATCTATTAAAGAATTTAAGCTCACACTTAGCTGAGACTTATGTCTTGGCTATGTTCCGCATAACCAATTTTTACAGTCCTACAAATACAGTCAAAGCAACCAACTAAGGTTCACATTTGTTTACAGGGAGTGTAACTAAACTTTATTTTGTGAAGAAGAGGTACGCACACCCAAATATTCAATTCTGTACTAGGTTATTTCCTAAGATGGGACTCCCTAAAATACCAGAGTCTTGCCAGGTTATATTTAAGAAATCTATACTGCCTAAACAAAACATTTTTGATTTTCTGAATATTGTTGGACAGCTACGGTTGTATAAGATTGCATAATTAGGTATGTTTAAGAAGCCCTTTTGTGAATAATAAGCCAATAATAAGTAGTTCATAAATATTTAACTTATTAGGCTGTAAATTTATCACCATTTCTTTGTCTGTTTGTTTGTTAGCAGCCATTACTGCTAGTTGGAACTTGAGCAATAATCAGATGGCTCTTGGTCCAACTTAGATTCCATTAAATATCGAGACTGATCTGGATCATCTGGATAGAAAAAAACTTTGGCCTTATTTGGCCAAGGTTTGCACTCTCTAATTGATTTTGTATTGGACTTACATCCCCTATAGGTTAGGGTCAAAATTAAGCCAAAAGTTAAATACAAAGAGTGAATCTGGTCCCACAGTTATTATTATTATTATTAACTCCGCCAGTTAGGTATTATTTTTATGACGGTTTTCATTACAGAAATACTACTTTTTGGGATCTTCCTGAAAAAAATGCAGAAGATGGGTGTTGATCCAAATGAGATCTCACTAAATTTTGAGAGTCATTTGGATCACTGTGGGAGGTTAATGGGGAAGATTATAAAGTCGTTTTGAAATATATATTTAAAATTGTATTTGGAGTATGTCTGTGCAGCTGAAGTTATGTGTATGTATGGTCATTTCTCCACTTCCATCTTTAGATTTTGATTAATTTTGTATAGATTTGAAAAGTACAGAATCAAACCTTTCCAACAGATTATAATATGTCCATTGAAGACACTGATGATTATTTTCAAGTTTAAAACTCAGTGCAGATAATTGAATTTAGTGGCTGTGTTTGGGCAGATGGACAGAATTTCTCATTTATTAATACAACTACAATGTTGTACAACTACAACACGCAAATGAAGCTATGGCTCAAGACAGGCTGGGATTACTCTTTCTCATTCTGTATATTTTAGTATTTTGGCGAGTTACGCTGTTTGGCATTTGATTATCGGCCTTTTTGATGTTCCTGTTACAACCACCCACTGTACTCCTGTTTTTATACTCCTGAGGCTTAGAACATTTCTAACTTAGATTTGAAGTATTGCTTAGATTTAAAGTTAGAAATTATGACTCTGAACATTCCTAATTAGCTTTTTTTGTGAATACAAAGCCAAGCGAAAACCTCCCCTAACTAAGATCTAAGGTCACCTTATCTCAGTGTTGTTGTAGGATACGGCCCCTGACCCTAGTCAAATTTCTGCAGTAAAATATTATCCCCCTTACCACTTCCATTATGTACTTTTCAGTGTTCCCATTGTAGCCTGGTCTCATTTAGAATGACAGCTAGTACACTGTTGGCTGGTGCCAGTTTTTAGATAGTTACCAACCAGATTAATTCATCTGTAGAATTGTAAAACCCCTGAAACATATCAGATATGTACCAGAAATGTACATCCAAGATGAACAAAATGCTAGCCCCTTTTTAATTTATCATTGCCCATGAGTCTGCATTATGACTCTCTGACAAGAATGTTTCCAGTATGTCAGGATCATTCATTGGTGTTGATGTAAATTAATGTAAAAAAATAGTTTTTCCCCCAGCTACATACTGAAATTATGGTTTCAATGTTATGAATATTTCAACACCTTTTCTATCTTCATTTATTTATTTGGGGTTTTACGTCACTTTCAACACTGTACAGGGCATATCACGATGGGTAGTTGGAAGGGCAGAGGCAACCAGTACATACGGTTCTGTACTGTAAACTGCCGACCAACAGCAAGCAACTACCAGCCCACCCACTTGAGGCCGTGCCGGGAATTGAACCCTGGCCTCAGAGGTGGGAGGCCAGAGTGTTACCACTCTGCACCGTGGCCCCCTCTTTTCTATCTTCAATACACCTATATATAACTAGTCCAAAATGACACTGTTGAAAAACTAAGTTGGTAATCCAAAAAAAAACAACTAAAGACTATGGAATGTGAACCCATTTGTTTGGTATTTGTAGCCTCTGTTTATCTAATGTTATCAACAACCTGTGCTTATTTGAGGGTTTCAGTTAAGCAGATATGCAATTAGTCTCTGCATCTTTTCTGTATATTTCAGTGTTTTGGTGAGCTACTCAGTTTGGCTTTCAATTCTCAGCCTTTCTGATGTTCCCGCAATGCAATACTTGTTACATCCAGCCAATGTTTTACTGGCTCCAATCACAGGCAAGAATAAAACCTCCCACCCACCACTCCCAACAAAGCAGAAATGTGCAACGATGACCATGAATTTACTCACACACCCAGTTACATGGCTATATGTGCAGAAATATCATGACCCAAACAGTTTTCAAAAGGTGAGTAGATGTTGTACATATTAATGCAAAACAGTAGATTAATCCTTATCCAGGAATCCAGAACAAGGTGTCAACAAAAAAAAAATCTCTAAAAACTTTCTGCAGTGCCAATGCAAATCCTTGGATCATCTTTGAGCAGGACCAAGCCAAGGATAATCGGAACTTGTGTGAAAATAAAACCCCAGAATGATCAATAGTTTTTGTGTAATGGAGCAGTTAAAAATTTCCCCCAAAATTCTCAGTTTTGGCAAAGTTCATCTTTATATAATGATGAGTGACCCAGGAGTTGACCCCCACCTTGTGTGAAAATATGACTGTGATCTGATGTGTGGGGTTTTGGAAAATGCACGTGGACCAACAGACAAACAAAACAACAGAAGTACAATAGCCTTACCCACCACCCTTCAAGGAGTGAGGGTTATAATAAATATGGATGAGTAGAATATTGTCCATTTAATCAAATGCTGTTAACTGATGTTATACACATTCAATACAATATATATTTAATGGTGTCTCCATATGCCATTGATAACTAGTGTAAATAACTTCTGTTTTTTTTTCTTAATATCTCCAAAACTATGTTACCTACAAATATGTATTATATGTCATTAGAAAGGCTATTTTACAGCGCTTCTGTTTGTGTTATTGCATAAAATGAGATATTGCAAGTCAAAGATTGAAGGTTTCATATCCACTGTTGCCTTTGCTTTTTGACGGCCTTTTTCACATTCTCTCATTAAATATTCATTTCGTTAATGTTTAACCCATAAATCGTACAAAATGGTATATAATAAAAGTAAAACGTCCCTCATTGGACATATATGGAAAAAATGTATCACTCATGAAGATTAACAATATACTAATACTGGTGCTATTCACTCGTACAATATTGTTATCTTCATTTGCGATATATTTTTTCTGTATATGTCATTCTGGAAGTTTTCCTATTTTATGTAAATGTTGAACTTTTGCCAAACGTCTTTTTCAAGAAATAGAAATTGCTGTTGTCCCCTGATGGGGAGGGGCAAGTTTATTGTAGCTGAGTCTGTGTCCCTGCACATTTGCGCCTCCACATAATTACCCTCAACCTCAAAAGGGGAGGTTTAAGGGTTCTACAATCCAATCCGTTAAATTTATCTGCTTTTTCCATAAATTCAAAACTATACATCAAATTGGGTTTAATAATTTCACATAGGTGGGTTCTATCCATGGCTTCCTTAAAGATAATCTGGATCTAGATTGTGATCTCCATCCAAAATAATTTCAGAATTCTGTTGCCCACATTTTTTTCTGTATACTTGGGTGAGGTTTTGTGCTCCCCCAGGTACTGCTGGTTTATATTGCTTTTAATATTCATAATCTTCAAAGCAGTTTGGTTCTAGTTTGTAGGTATATACAGAGCCTTAAAGTCATCACTACTGGATTACTTGAACAGACCATCTCATACCTGGATGACCCGTTCGGCTCTACATCTGGCTCGACTCAAGGCCGAGTCCATGCAGGCTTTGCTGGGTTTTCCTCAGGAATATTTACATCCAAAAGAGTTAACGGAATTCTACAAAAAGGTACTATAATGTTTACACGTAGAGTACATCATGTGAAATTCACAATAGTGTGTGAAATTTACTACAGCTAGTGAACTTTTACAGTACGTGAAATTACTACACTGTGTAAAATTTACTACAGTGTGTGAAATTTACTGCAATATGTGAGATTTACTGCAATATTTGAAATTTATAACAATGTGTAAAATTTGCCTGTGTATGTAAAAATATAACGCTTGGGCCTACATACCCTGGTGGAATTATTTAACTTGAAACAAAGCTCACTGAAACTTGGCAATATCTTGAGCAAATAAAACTGTCATCAAAAAGAACAAACTGTAGAAGAAAAATGATCATGATTCTAGATAAATTGAGGGCTGAAATGTTGTTTCTGTTTTCAGCTGAACGTTTCCGTGACTAGTCCTGTGGCAAACCAGCTGAATATTTTACAATGGAAATCTAGTGTGAACCTAGAAAAGTTCCATCAGCCATATAACAGATCAAATAGGTATGACATACTTCTCAGGTCATGTGGGTGGATTGTTAAAACTCAGAACTTATACAGGTTGATAGTCAACACAGCCAAATGACTAATCATCCTCCTGCAGTCAAAGACTAAAGACAGCAATATAAAAAGCCAATCCAGTTTTGTAAAACCTAAGAATATTGTCTGTTAATTTTTTTTCTTCCCGTTATACAGAAAACTGCTAAAATGTGAACTTGGTATTTGTAGGGATTATGTTGAACTTAAAATATCTGTTGTAAGGTCATTTATGAATTAGTAGTTGACAATAAAGAATTGGTGTCATATCCATTTTTTGACAAGTGCCACCTGATGTCGAATCTAGTTATTTTAGCTTCCGTCAGCCCATGATGGGGGGCCACGGTGGCAGAGTGGTAACACTCTCACCTCCCTTCTCTGAGGCCGGGGTTCGATTCCGTACATGGCCTCAAATGGGAAAGCTGGTAGTTGCTTGCCGTTGGTCGGCAGTTTACAGTACAGAACCCTAACGAAATGTATGTACTGGTTTCCTCTGCCCTTCCAACTACCCGTCGTGATATGACCGTACAGTGTTGAAAGCGATGTAAAACCCCAAATAAATAAATAAAATTCAGCCCTTAATGTATATTGGCAGACCTTGTGGTATTTCAGAGGAATTGAGACTCTACCTATTACTATCAGAAGATCTGAAGATTGTATTTGGTCAGTTATTGCCTTACTTACAAAATATCATTGTCTGCTGAAGGGTAGTTCACAGCCGGTTCTTTTACAGTTTTTTAAAACTTCTCTCTAACTCGTGTATATTGACACTCAAAACAGAATGAACTTCAACTAGTTTCAATTTAACTCTACCTCATCAGCCATTGTGGCTTAGTGGGTAACAAATTCATCTAGGAATGATGAAGATCTGAGTTTGATCACAGGTGCAGGTAGATATATAGTGGCAGGGATGACCAGTTAAAATGGCGGTCCTCTGTCAAAGGGTCTTATGGCCAGCGGAAATCTGGAGAACCTCAGATAAATTGATAAATGGTCATCCCTGAGTCTCTTTCTTTCAGTTAAGGGAATGTGAGTCATTAAATAGCTTGGACTGTACTTGTTGAGTTTTGATGGTTTGAATTTTGCTTGGAGTGCTGTAGTGTAGGAAATATTGGACTGAGTATTATAATAAATATACTAACACCAGGTTCTTTAAAACATACATAACTCAGCCTGCTAGAGTACCTGAATTATGTTTGTCCTATGGAAATTTCTCAGGAACGTACGCGGCCATTTCTTGCTCCCAATGCAAAAGTAAACCTATTTATGACCTTATCTTGCATATACTTAGTTTAATAAATATAAAGAAAAAAGTGGCACTAGTCAACTTTGTAATGTTAATTATGCATAGTAACTTAGTGGCACCAGGAAATGCACAATATATATCTTTGCCTGTATGTCCCCTTTTTAGGGTAAATACAACATGTGGCAGATAATAAATAAGAGGGTACATTTGTGGTATAATTAAACCATACTGTCACTACAACTAAATTCTTATATTCCAGCTGGGGCATGAATCCTCTTCACTGCAATGCTCGGTATGAACACCTCGGCAACAGGATCTTGTTTCCTCTTGCAATCCTTCAAGAACCGTTCTTTGTTTCTCACAGACCAATGTAAGTAGCTGTACAAGCAAGTGAAAATGTTGTACTTTATTTTGGTATGGCCTCCTACCCCTGGTGGTGTGGGTTCAAATATCAGCTATCACCTTTGTAAAGTCGTCCTTTCCTGAAAAAGATGGCTGTTCTAAAAATAGATGCAAAAGCAGAGCTGTTACTCCTGTTGAGCCTGTGATTTTTAACTACTCACTATCAGATCATCTAAGCAGCCGATCAAAGGGAATGTGTTCCACAGAATCTCAGAGCTCTGAACCTGAGCACATTCTGTCTTTGGACCTTACTTTTGGCTTTACATTAGTTGGGGCATCAAATTCTAAATTAAGTGGAATTTTTGAGTAGATATTGGATTTGTTGTTTTGTTGTTAATTAAAGGATTAGAGTTGGAGAGCTTAACATCTATCTCTCACTCTAACCAGCCGGGGGGGGGGGGGGGGGGGGGGGGGGGGCTGATACATCCTCTGGTCCTTGGGTATTAGTAGTTGCTTGTACCAGAGAATTAGGTTGTTGATAGTTGCTTGCACCTGATGATTTAAAATGTTGGTAGTTGCTTGCACCAAAGGGTTTAGAGTTTTGGTAGTTTCTTGCACCAGATGGTTTAGAGTGTTGGTAGTTACTTTCATCAAAGCGTTTATAGTGGTGATAGTTGCTTGCACCAGATGGTTTAGAGTGTTGATAGTTGCTTGCACCAGAGGATTTCGAGTGTTGGTAGTTGCTTGCACCAGAGGGTTTACAGTGCAGAATATTAACTAAAGAGTATGGTGTTTCTTCCTCCATCCATGATAGTTTGAAGGGAAGTCTGAAAATATTTCAGTTTGCTTGTGAAAGAAGACCTTGTTTATCTGTGATCTGATTAAAGTAGTAATTTACACCAGCTGGATGGAACCACAACTGCAAACCTCAGGCTACCAAGATAAATTGCTTTTGGATATGGAGACACCAAAAGATAGACACTCTGTCACCGAGACTGAATTTGCTGGATTATTTACCAATGCTGAGGTCAACTGAAATTTAGAGCCTTTAAAATACAGCCCCCCCCCCCCCCCATACAGCCCATAAGACAGTCACAACACCAGACTGAGGGTACTATGAATTTTATTCATACATTAACATTATTAAGAATACACACTACTCTAATAATAATATGTACATGTCCCATAGAATACACAAATCCAATACAAATACAAATACAAAATGACCACAAGATACACAATTAGTTACACAGTGGCAAATGTAATTATAACATAAATTTGCTATGCAGTTATAACGCAGATAAGGTCACCTTAACTCAAGGAAGACAAGTTACCAACATACTTATAATAACAGTTACACAATGAAAGGTGACCACTGAAATTTAGAAGAGAATTTTGTATATACACAATATCTGACAATTATTTTATGATTTCACTAACATGACCTATAAGAGGACAAAGTATAAAGAATGTTTAACAAGTACATTATGAAAAACCCTCAAAACCCAACTAACAGCATTTATAAGCTGTATAATTTAGAGAATGTAGAGGCCACTTGATTTACATTATCATCATTTGTATGTAATTCCAAACACAGTCTGACGACCATGTACCTTGAAATTTTATCTGTTGGAGGGGAACGTGAGAAGCAAAAGCCAATGAAGCACCAGATAGAAGGTTACATGTAAAAAAAACACCTTTGAATAACTTCTTGAAGAGTGTAGTAATTTTGTAAAATGTGGACATGTCAAACCTTAAAAGCCGTTTCAATGGAAATTCAAACAATCGTGACAGGCTTGCTAGCATCTCTGGGTTTAGATGACATTTGAAGATTTACCCAGTCAGAGTAGTCTTGTCTTCTCCCCTTTCAGACTCTAATATGGAGACAGGTTTTTTCTCAGGTAATTGGATTATACATTTTAAGTAACAATATCCAGAGGATGTCCACTTCAGTTTGGTGCTTTATAAATACCAAACTTAAAAATCTAGAACTGAATGTGTTCCCACTGTGCCACCAAAACCTCCTTTACCAGTCTAGCACACAAGTGACTCTGGGAGCATCAGATTTGATGCTCAGCCTGTTTTCTTTGAAGTGGCTTTTTATTACCCCTAGCAGCATGCACCAATTATCTTGCATAAACAGAAGGATCTGGACCCTATACCCAAGCTTGTCAGGGTTGGTGTCAGTTTCTTGATAAGCTGTGTGTACTCCAAGTACCCACATAAAGACATTACATGTTTCACCCAAATATATTTATATGCCAGACCAAAGTCAAGCGGATATTCTTGATTCAGGTCAGTTGCGCCGCCGCCGCCGTAGAGGTTTCCTTGTATATGTAATAACTCAAAAACGTATTAGCATTTTCTTATGAAACTTGGTACATTTGTCAAGGATGGTCTAAGAGAGATCCCTATTTTTAAGTGATCTTAAAATCTCCATATTAAAGAAGTTATGACCATCTTAAAGTTTAAAAAGATTTATCCCCCAGTTCACAAATGGTGCAATAGCATTTTTGAGTGCAGTTAGATCTTGTAGGGTAGTAACAACATTAATTGGAACTTTCAAAAATTAAATTATCTGAAGTTTTGACAGTTATCAAAATAAAAGTGTTTTTTTTTCTCATAAACTTGTGAGATAAGGTGTTTCTCAAGTAGATGTTGGCCCTGTAGGATATTATAAAGTCTATGTATGGGAGAATAGCAAAACTTTATTTTCTAATTGCTAACTGGTACAACATTACTCAAATATTTGCTCAATCTTGGTCTAATCAGTCCCAAAATCTAATTAGCTTTAGATTTTGATGGCATTAACATGTATGCAAAATCACACCCTATAGTATTAAATAGTTTTTGCAACAATGAGTGAATGAACCAAAAAAATTTTCTTTTTGATCATGTGACCTTGACAAAGGTTAAATGTAAGTATTGGTTGGAAATCCTGTACTTCATATGTTTGCAAAACTACAAACATGAGTCTTAATTAAGTGTATTTGAAAAGGAGACACTTATTGGTGTCACCCTATATTCAGACAGCCTACGCCACCACTGCAGTCACCTCCATAATATTTTGTAAGTTAAATATCTCCTTTAATATAAGGCCTATCAAAAAGATTTTGGCAGTTAAAATCTATAGGTGTGGGAAAAGTTTTGACAGGTACAAATTTTGATCATTGACCTTTATCAAGGCCACATGATCGAAAAAAGTTTTTTGTACATCCTATTCACCAGATTTTCTCAGGAACTGCTTACTAAGGATCAAGTGCTTTCCTAACATCGAGATCTAGCTGCCAGTCAAATTTCAGATCCATCGGGCCATAATTGACCGATTGGGAGCTGATTGATTATCGATTATTGAAAAACATGCTGCAATTGATCCTTTTGGGCACATATTGTGTATATTTACTCACACTGAGGACCTTACACAGGTTCAGTATGTTATTGAAACATGAAAATTGGCTTTATAACTTCAAAAGTTAGATAGTCATGTTAAGGTTACCTTAAAATCAGCCAAATCAGGTAAGTATCTTTATAAGAGATAGAGTGATTTTAGGCAAATTTTGGACCCACAGGGTACTAAGGACTGCTCCTCTAACACCTATGAAAATTTTAAACTTTTCTGACATGTGACAGTAAAATAAAATGCTTCCAAGTCAAGCGGCCAACAAGAAAAGGAGGACTAGTTGAGAAGAGTTCCACGAGAGTACAACCTGAGGCTACGGCAAACAGTAAACATCTATTTTTCTTGGATGTTGGCCATAGACGTGCGGCCTCCGAGATTAGCATTCAGTTCCACATTTAGTTCCACATAGCTATTGTAGCGCAATAACATGTCATTTATCTAGAAAACTGTTAGAGATACAACCAGATCTACGCATTGGAGAACCGATGCAAATTTGTATCCACTGGAAAGACAACTCACCAAAGCCAGTGAACCATCGTTTGACCTTGAAGGAGGGGACCAAGGTCAAATCTGTCCACTTCGGAAGATAGGTTGGTTTCACATTGCAGACCTCTAGGACTAATAATAAGCAAGTTATAAGCACTTTTAAGTTTGACTGTCCTTGTTTGACCTTGAAGTTGGTGAACAAGGTCAAATATGACCAATCAGAAAATTCCCGGCAAATGATTTCCTGTAAGTTGGATTCACATTGCAAACCTCCAGGGCCAATAATAAGCGGGTCATAATCATTTTAAGTTTGGCTATCCTTGTTTGATCTTGAAGAAGGGACCCAAGGTCAAATCTTGCCACATCAGAAGATTCCCAGACCATGATTTCCTATAAATTGGTTTAACATTGTAAACCTCTAGGACCAATAATAAGCGAGTTATAAGCACTTTTAAGTTTGGGTATCCTTGTTTGACCTTGAAGGAGGGGTCCAAGGTCAAATCTGACAACACCAGAAGATTCCCAGCCCATGATTTCCTGTAGGTTGGTTACACATTGAAAACCTGTAGTACCAATAATAAGGGAGATATAGGCACTTTTAAAGTCTGCTATGTGGAGTACTTTGGCAGTACGCAGATGACCTTGAATTAAGAACTTGAAGGTTAAATGTCTGCACGTTGTAGAGGACATGTATATCTGTTACACATACCACCTATGAAGAGATTCAACCTTCTACCTATGAGAACCAGCCAGCAGAAAAAGATAAATAATTTTCACAGAAATGTCCGAGGTGGCCATCTTGTTTTTTACAATGAGGCTAGTTTCACTCCCAGAGAAGCTCACCTCCCAATGAAGATATCTTGCAAATTTGATGAACATAGCTGGTGTAGTTTTCCTCTGAGAGCGTTAACATCGAAAATCTCTCTACGTGAGGCGGCGGCAGCGTAGCAAATGCTAAACCAAAGTATCCACCAGATGTCTCTGGTGGATACACTAATTTTGAGCAAATGTTAGCCCCACTGGATAATAGGGACTACTCCTTTAATGTCTGTGAGTAATTTAGAATTGTCTAATTTTTTTGAAAAGTGTCATTTATTTTCAAAACCATGTTAGTTGTTCTTTTCTGGTGGATACATCTTGCAGATGCATCCTTGGTCTAGTTTTATATGCCTTTTAATATACCATGTAGTTGTGTTTTACTACTGACAACCCAGTTTATGTATTTTACAAGCCTTTTTCTTTACTATTTTCTATTTTTGTTTTACTTCTTATTCCTTAATATTTCATTGTCTTGTCAATGTATTGTAGTATAATACATGATCCCATTGTTATACTTGTTTTTACTACAGGAACATGCACACATATTTTCAATTATATGTCTCATCTGTTACTTTTCAACTGAAATTACTGTTTTATATACAAGACACTGTTCACACAAAAACATAAGTCAAAATATGTGTGTGTACTGCTACCCAGGAAACTGCATGCTTAGGAGAATACTGCTTGCCACTGGACCAGTGGTTTTCACACTGAGCTTAGCATAAACATGTAATCATCTCCTGCACATTAAAAACAGATAAAATTTCCACGGCTGATAAGGGAGTGAGGTGGATTTAAAGGAACCATTTTCACTTGTTTGCTAGACTGTTACAATAAATATACAACATTTAGTAAATTTCTGCAATTTAAATACACGTTTCAATGAAATATATAGCATGGTTAACACCCTGTTTGCTTGTTTGCATTGTAGGTCTTTCAATTTCGGATCTATTGGATTTCTTTTTGGCCATGAAATGACACATGCTTTCGACAGAAAAGGTAAAAGTGACACATGTAAATTTAAAGTAATTTTTTTCTCAAATATGTCTTGGACATTAATCACTAATTGTTGTGTAAACACAGATGTGCAGTTGCCTGGTAATCACTGATAAAATTCCAGTTTGCTAGTTCTACTTTTATTTACAGTGAAATTACATGAATAATCCTGATACATATATTTTGTAGTAATTAATTAGGTCTGCCTAATTAATACTTCTTAAAGAATTACAAAACTCTTCAGATAAAAATTACTTAAGTCTGCCTAAATAATGTATTTTAACATATATCTAGCTCTATGGCTGAAAACACTTCTTACTGCCTCAAACTAACTCAGAAAACTGTCCCATTTGTACATTGCAGTAAAAAATTAATACAAAATTTGCCCTGTGGGAAGGGAAAGATCTACAATAACATAAGGGTTGAACATAATAGTTAAACTGTCAAAGTGATAAGTTGCATGCAGCTGGAGAAACACACATATGTTTCTAGGAGTGAAAATGACAAAGAAAATATCTTAGCCTTTACAGTGGCTATGTTTTAACATTACATTAATTGACTTAATAAATCACAATAGACTGTTTATATCTCAGTTTTACAAATATATTCCAAATGTGTAAAGGTGAGGGTGGACTACCTCCCTTTACTTTTACAGCAGTTCCCCTGTGTATTATTCTGACACATAGGGGAAGCTGGAAATTTTGAAACAACAACTTCCAGTAAACTAGTAATATAAACTTTCAAGAGACTGAATCATTATTTTAAATACTACACATACAAAGAAAACAAACAAATATTTATATAAAAGTGACACAACATCCTAACAAGATGCACTCAGAGAGAGCAAAACGCTCGACTCGATGTGACCAGTCTCACAAGTGTTATAAAGTATAACACACATCCATCATGGTGGCATTTCCAGAAATTCTGGAGGCTTCTTGGTATCCAATATATTAATTGGATCTTTCCTAAACTATATAATCACTCCTTCCCATGGCTAGTCCCTTCCTACTTCAAATTTGACATCAAAATTTATTAATTACTTTTGAAGAAATATGAAGTAGAAAGCTAAAATCATTAAAATACATTGAAATGGGACCTATGAAAATTCATGATGTTTTTGTATTCAAAATATGATCCACGTCTTTCCCAAAAATTAGAAATTTCTTCCTTTCACCTGGTCCTACTCACAAATTTTTTATAAAGATCTGTTCATTAGTTCTGGAGTAATCTAAACACCAAAAACAGGCAGACAAATAGACAAAAAAGCACACAACAAACATAAATTCCTGGTAGAGGTAAAAATATTGGTTAAAAGCCACTTCTTGGTCAAAATTACTCAGGGTAAATTTTTGTGATGGACTGTCAAGAAATTGAAACAAACAAACAAAAAAAAAAAAACAAAAAAAACCAGAAAATAAATAAACACGACAAATACACCACTTCCCTCTCAATTGTATTTATGTCAATTTCAAGACATAAATTTAATCAAAAGAAGTATATCACACGTATCACAAGCTAGGTTTTGTGACCTCACAATGACAATTGCATTGTGACATCATTAAGTAATGACATCATCAGACAGCAAAATATTGATTTTTTTTACTTATGCAATAAAGAAAATCAGATTTCTCTGTATATGCCCAATTGATCTATTATTGTCCATCAAGTTGAACACTTTATCTTGGTTAAAGTTTTTTTTTTTGAACAGTAAAATTTTAGATGCTGTGTTTTTTTCTTTTCTTTTTAAAAGACCTTTAAAAAAATTACTAAAAAAACCCTAAAAACAAAAATTAAAAAAAAAATAATTTAGAAATGACTGGTATTGAACCCCAACCATGAGATTACAAGTTCTACACATTACACTCACAGCCACAGAGGATATCTGATGAGGCAAGAATTTATGAGGAGGAAATCCTATCATGATATTGATTTTTGAAGACAAGTAGGTTTCACTGTATATACCCAATTAAAAATTTAAAAACCTGTCTCCTGACTTTAATTTTCAAACAAATTACACCAAATTTGGAAGATTCCGTCTGTACCCCATGAAATATCTACCCACCAAATTTGAGCTCGATTGATGGTATAGTTTTTGAGTTATAAGGGCAAAACGGTGCACAGACAGACAGACAGACTGACAGAAACAAACTGATTACAATAACCCTCTCCTATCGTCGAGCGTTAATAAAAACACATATATTACACTGATACTTTCCAAATCATTAGCATATCTTTGAAATTCACCCCTGTGTGTATATTCACTAATGTTTACATTTGTAATACTCTGTTCTCAGGATTATCATTAACATCGATACCAATTTTCTCATAATTTTAACTAAAAACTATTCTTATTACGCTTTTTTGCACGACTTCGAACAAACACTTACAATCTTGATACCTATACCTACATGGCAAGATGATTAGTTTGAAACATTTGAGGTCAAGGTTACAACAGTTTGTGTCACCAGCAGCTATACTGGGGCATTACAGGGTTAGTGTCATCACACATCATTGCTGGACTGTATCCCAAAAACTGACTGATAGATTCAAATCAAGTTTGGTATTTGGATGTTATCAGTCATAGATATGTGCCTTATGCAAAGTTATATTGAACTTAAGTATTTTTGTTTCCCAGCAGTATCCCAGAAACTGCTTGATGGATTCAATTCAGATTTGTGACTCTTCTTGAACATGTGCCCTTTTTAAGTTCACTTGCATGCACTCATGTGAATAAGAGAATATAGAGTAAGAAATATAAAATTTGCCCAAAATCTAAAATTCGCCATCTAGACAACCTGAGCAAATTTACAGAGGAAAACAATATATTATCTTAAAATTAGTGTTTCTTAGTTGTGAAACCCTTAATCTAGTAGACTTTCGGCAAATTAGACCTCACTTTGTTTATTTTATGAATATTTCTACATGTGGCGAATTTCAGTGATGCGGCGAATTTTAGATTTCTTACTCTATATTTAACTTTCTCTCTGTTTCTGCCCAGTATACAGAAAATTACTTGACAAATGTAATTCAAATTTTGCCTGTGAAAGTAACTGGCTTTAGAGAAATGTACTCCAATGGGGTAACCTAAAACTTCTATTTATATCAAATGATATTCACATTAAGTTTTACAGTTTTTTTACAATATCTGATATACTCTGCAACAGATTCTACTTATTTTTTTTTCTGGATAAAATAAACCTTGAACAGAACCCAAATAGCAAGATAACCTTAACTCTTCACAAATGCAACCTGACTTTGAGTTTAAGGTTCATTTTTTCCTTCTTTTATGTGTGTGTTTTGATGGTATTTCATGTAGAAAATGAGACTTTTTGTTCAACTTAAACATTTACGAAAATCTATACCTATACAGAATCTTTATTGTAAGGTTACCATAAATTCATGATTGTTAAAGTCATGAGTTTAACGTTACAACACTTTTAATC